>CM027834.1:38587858-39825246 GCA_016097485.1 Eucalyptus sideroxylon x Eucalyptus melliodora | reverse complement strand
TTTGTACGTTTTAGTGTATTCCTGTACGATGCTTTTGCACGTAGCTTCGATCATCAATACAATCTTTCATTTGCCTAGCAAATGAATATACAAGACAGCTACAAATCCGGTAGATGTTATTGGACTGATGTTTTTTTTTTTTTAATAAGCACCTACTATAATTTGATTCCTCGGTCATTTTCAGCACTTATGTTTGACTAAGAGTACCCCAGATGACATGGACATAGCTGCTAAAGATTTTCTAGAGCGTTTGGATAAGTAGAAATCTAACAACCAGGGCTCGGGATAAGATTTCGCGTAGCGCGCACTAAAACAGCCAGAACTTTAAAGTATCCCAATTCTTGAAACAACTCTTTTACAAAGTAAATCAATAGAAATTAAATTCTTCATAATTCAGGGTATAAACAACATAGGGCAATCTTCTTTCCAGAAGTAAAATCTATCTAAAATCTGTCTTCACTATGCCTTTACTAGCAACCTTTGCAAGAGTGTTATTTGCCATCAGGACCCCTTGAACATTTGTGTAGACAGCCTCTTCAACTTACTTGAATATATATTTGTCCTTGCACACATGGACTATAGCATCAGAATCCAACCACTACTAAGTTTTAACAGAAGTAAAATTGATTTTAGAAATCATGGCCAAAAAATAATTGATCTCATAAATTTTCATATTTGAAAATAAAGTTGAAATCATGACAACATAGTTTTCTTCAACTAAATTTGCATTTACCTTCACCATTGGAATATTCTTGTCCTTGGATGCATACTTACGGTGCCTACACTCCTTTGCATAGTGACCTTATTTTATTTTATTTTATTTTATTTTATTTTATTTTATTTTGGTAAAAGGTAAGAACAAAGTGACCCTATTTGTCGCAAACAAAACAACAACCCTTTTCTTCTTTAGTGTATTCTTAAATTTCTGCCCTTTCTTTACTTTCAAATTGTTGTGGTTTTGAAATTGAAATCCATTACCTTCCATAGCATTCACCTTAGTATCATACAAAATAGAACTATCATGTTCATGTGACTCTTCCTCAATTTGAAGCTGAATTTGTTCCAAAGTGATGTCCTCTAACTTGTGCGTTGGCCTTTTCCCAACTTGAAAAGATTTTGGGATATCAATTTTGAGGGCATGAATTTTGTTGACAAGTACTTGCAATCATGGACTTGCTTCAAATATCAAAACCTAAAATCAAAATACTTATTGGTGCCTTACTCCTCCTTTTTGTACTTGAATTCAAGTGCATTCCAAATATCTTTGGCAGACTACATCTCAGTGAATAAGTCATACAATTAATCGGACAATGTATTTAGAATATATTTAGAGTATGCCCACGATAGAACAATTCATCATCTTCACATTTCTTCCTCTCCTTATTAATTGGCAAAAGTACGCTTCAAGTGCCAAAAGTTAGCACAAAGGAACACTTAAGTGTCAAAAGTTACGAAACTGACACTTAAGTGTCAAAATCGGAGAGAAATTGATCACTTAAGTGCCAACCCAACCAAAATTCAGCCTAAATATTGACGTGCGCAATTTCTGGTGAAGTAAATACAAAACAGCATCATTTTGCACGCCGACATAGCTAGACAATCCAAAAACAACATTGTTTTGGTGCTCACATGATAAAAAATTAATATAATTTTATTTAAAACTAAATTTATTTAAAACATTTCAAAATACAAATACAAATATTAAAAAATTAAAAGGGGGAGGGGGGGGGGAAGACGGTTGAGGGCTCGGCCACCTCCCCACCGCCGCCGTGAAGGGTTGGCAAGGAGGAGGGAGGGTCGGCCGGGGTCGCCGGCCCCTAGCCCCTCCCTCTCGTCGCCGCCCTTCCCGCCCTCAACCCCCTCCCATTTTTTTTAATAATTTTTTACTTTTTAATAATTTTATTTTTTAAAAATGTTTAGAATAAATTTAATTTAATTAATTTTTTACCACATCAGCATCAAAATGAAGCCGTTTTGCACTCGCTTTGCTGGAAAATTGACATGTCGGCGTTTTGGTCGGATTTTGGCCGGATTGGCACTTAAGTGATCAATTTTGCTCCGATTTTTATATTTAAATATCACTTTCATAACTTTTGGTACTTAAATATCCTTTTATGCCAACTTTTGGCATTCCAAGGGTCTGGGTGTCGTGATTTTGTTGTGCAGGTTTTTGCTAGTATGTTTATATCGTATGGTATTCTTATAGCTCGGATATATTATGTCGAAAATGAGGACCTACCAAATGAAGTCAACCCGTTTTCATGGTGAAAGAGTTCCAGAAGGGGCACTACGGTATCTTAACTTTCAAATTTCCCCTCGCCAGCCAATTAATGCTCGTTAACATCGGTCAAGCCACCGACGAAAAAAAAAAAAAAAATCGGTCAAGCCTAGCTGGCCCAATCAAACACGACCTTCACCAAGACAACGTCCTCGACATGTGATCTAATAATCACGTTAATTGGATACTACTCAATCAACCCGTGTGGATTAATAAACAGTTTGACCACCCCTAAGCTCGGATTTACTCAAGTCAAATTGAATTAACTCTTCGGCCAATAAAAAAAAAGGAAAATTTTAGAATTTATCACTAAGCTCATTTCTTCCCTTCCATTTTCGTGGCAGTTTCTTCCCTTCCACGAAAGCTCTTGAATTAGCCGTTGTAAAAAATTTCTTATTGACTCTCTCTTGTCTCCGTAGTGAAAAAGAAAGTGAGTGAACCAAATTCTCCATCCTGGCACACTTGGAAAAGCTTTTGAAGTGAGAAACCAAGAACTAGACTAGAGTGATGGAGGTATAGAATCAGATTCGTACCGTAGCGAGGCAAACGGCGAGGTTGAGGGTGGAGATTTGTCAAAGAATAAGATTCTAGAGATGAAACGCCCAATTTTTAAAATTGGACGACAAGATGATTTAGTCAACTTTTATTAAATATTTGAATTTTTTTTTTAACTTTTTGAAGTATTCTTATGTATTTATCGCATTACTCTATAAATTAATTTTGTTCTCAATTATAGAATAATGAGGATCACATTCATCCGAAGTTGCTTCCTATTTCTCATGCCAGTCACTTCATTCTTCTCTTTATAAAACACTCATAAGCGGCACATAAACTCAAAATAATGTAAATAATTGAAAAGCAGTATTTGCATAGTCATCGATGTTTTAAATAGTATCCGCCCCTTTCTTTTCCTATTATTCCCACCTCTCCATCTATTTACCCACTGTTCCGCTCTTCCTCCTTTAGACATTTCAAGCGTCCCAAACAAAATGCACAATTTCCGAGTGCACAAGAAAATATTCGGTGGTTAGCAACTACCACATCATCAGCTGACCTGGCGTATATGCTCCACTGAAAAAGCGACATCTGTCCGGTGATCTGGAATATGTAGGAATTAAAAAATTAAAACCGAAAGGGCTTGGACGCTCGTTTCTCTCTCCTCTGGCGACTGACACAAGGAATAATAAATGTATTGTCCCCGCTCAAAATCCTCTCTCATCTTTTCAATTTTTCAAGGGTTGTATACCCCAACGCTTTATCTCCCCCCATTGCTCTCTCTCTCTCTCTCTCTCTCTCTCTCATCTCCCAAAATGTTTGCTGGTTTCTCACCGATCAACAAGAAGACAACATTTTTCTTCGTCCATCTTCTCCAGAAAATTGAATGTTGTAGTGATTTCCGTTAATGCAGATCAAGCAACAGGCGTAATCTCGGATGATCAACGCCCAGAGAGTGGGAGATTATTCGCAGTCTCCAAAAAGAATTTGGTTGGAAGCTTTAGTTTGCTGACTTGAGCTGTCAAAGCCGGAATGAAAAAACGGTAATGAACTTGTGAAAAAAATTGTTCTGAAAGAAATTTTGGGAGATTATTCGCAGTCTCCAAAAAGAATGGGGTGCGCGCTGCTAATCCTCCTCTGTGATGTTGTTCATCTGGCTTTTCTTGCTGCATGACTGTGTAGGCCCACCATATTCATAGAGACCATACAAAGAGTGGGGTGCATGCTTACGGACGATCAAGGGAAATAGTATCAGAAGGGCGGGTGCGGAGGGTTTGGGAAGGGCAACTTTTTGGAGCTCTTCAAGTCCATCGATAGTAGAGAAGACGCTCGAAGCCCGACGAGTTTCTGGCAAACGCCATTTGTTACCTAGTGTGGGTTTATAGTGGAAGCATAGTTCGTCGCCGTATATTTGAGTACTAAGTATGGTTGAATAAACACTCTTTGCCAATGAAGTTGGGTGCGTTTGTGCTTATCTAATGAACAATAATGGAGAAAAGTCAGATGTGAGATTGCACGTCATGGCATGAACCAGCAAAGAAGGATTGAACTTTGCGCACAAATCAAGAACAGTTCCTTCTTCGTTGCCTCTGTCTTAGACCATATATGATTGGCCTTTTGACATTACAATAGAAAACTCTAATCATTGATGCTCTAAAAGCATGAATAATCGAACGTCTTGGAGCACGTTGAAAAGGACAACATTTTACGATCGCTCGTGGCATTTTGTTATTAATGTACATTTGTAGATCCAATTAGATTGGCTAATTAGGCTGTCCCTACCAAGTCTTGATACTAGAGCTCTGTTGCTGCTAAAAAAATTCCGCTTGATGGAATTCTCAATGTGGCAAAGCTTAAATGCAATAATAATGTGTGTATATAGTTGGCCAAAAAAATAAAGTACAGAATGGCGAGAGACCAAAAAAAGGAAGGCATGGTAAGTAATGAAGAAGCAGGTATGCAATTTCTCTTTTGCATTATAAAAAATATCTCTATCTTTCAAAGGATCCCAAAAAATGCATGAAAGTTCACCTAAGTGGTCCCAAAACACATAGAGCCATTAGTTGATTTCTATCATAGAGATGGGGCAATGCGTTTGCATATTGCTTGAAATGTCTGCCCACCATTCCTAGCAACATTTTGGCCTTCCTCGGTTGCGCTGGTCAATAGCTTCACCACCAGATCGTTCATGAGTTCTTCATCCGTCAATGCTTCGAACATCGGATGGTTTTCCAAACAATCCTTCATCCATTCACCCAATTCTTCAACTTCTGTAATGGTGTAATTTATGCCCCCAATAGCTAGAGAATATGCATACTCGTCTAGCAAGTGAGGACTAATCACCCTACGATAGTGATTTTTCTCTTTAAAATGATGATCTGGAAATAGGAAGAACATCTTTGTCAGTTGGCCTTGTCTAGCACCGTTTCTTAGGAAAATTCTTGGTAGTCACCTTCTTGCCATCTTAGCTTCACTTCAAAAGAAAATATTTGGAGAATCGAGCCTTTGCATTCCCAAAATTTCTTTCATAACAAAATTTTTCACAAGTACATTACCATTTTTTCATTCCGGCTTTGACAACTCAAGTCAGCAACCTAAAGCTTCCAACCAAATTCTTTTTGGAGATTGCGAATAAATCTCCCACTCTCCAGGCACTGGTCATCCGAGGTTATGCCTGTTGCTTGTTTGCGTTAACAGAAATCGCTACAATGTTCGATTTTATGGAGAAGATGGACGAAGAAAAATGTCGTCTTCTTGTTAATCGGTGAGAAACTAACAAACATTTTCTCTAAAGAGAGGAGAGAGAGAGAGAGAGAGAGAGAGAGAGAGAGAGGAATGGGGGGAGATAAAACGCCGGGGCATACAACCCTTGAAAAATTGAAAAGATGAGAGAGAGGATTTTGAGCAGGGACAATGCATTTATTATTCCTTGTGTCAGTGGCTTGCCAAAGAATAGAGAAAAGAGTGTCCGAGCCATTTCGGTTTTAGTTTTTCAATTCCTACATATTCCAAGTCACCGAACATATGTCGCTTTTTCAGTGGAGTATATACACCAAATCAGCTGATGACTTGGTAGTTGCTAACCACTTAATATTTTCTCCCAAGGATAGGGAAGCATAAATATTACTCTGCAAAAAGGGATCCAAGCTCTCTTCACAGATCAATCACTCGAATCTTTATCAGATGCACATCATAGAACTGTTTCGCCGGAATTAAAGCAAGTCAATTGGGAGGAAAAATATCAAAAAAGTCATAAACATATTGCATTAATATTAATTTAATCATAAATATTTCCATGGACCAATTTAGTCCTAAATCTTTTTACATTAGTACCAATTGAGTCCATCCGATCAATTTAGGTTGGAAAGTGCAAACGTGGACACCGACCATCTTATGTGGGACAATTAGCGTTGACATGGACATTTAAAAAAAAGTATTTTTCCGAATTTTTTATTAATTTTTTTCTTTTCTTTTCCTTTTATCCTTTTTCTTTTCCATTGTGCCTAGCAAGGCTCGCCAAAGCCTCACTGACCATTGGGTGAGGCGCAAGGCCTTGCTAGTCGTGGGCGAAGGCAGCCATGGCCTTGCCCGCAGCCACCTATGCCTTGCCCACATTTGGGCGAGGCCGAACAAGGGCTTTGTAGCCCTTGCTTAGTGCCAGGGAGGCTTGCCTATAAAGATAAGAAGGAAAAGAGAAAAGAGAAAATAAAAATTCATAAGAAAATTGAAAAAATAGTTAAAGAATAACAAAAGTTGTCCATGTCAACGCCACTTATATCATGTAGGATGGACGGTATCCATATCAGCAATTTCCAGCCTAAATTGATCGAGTGGATTCAATTGTTACAAATGTGAAAATATTTAGGACTAAGTTAGTCCAATTAAAAGGTTTAAGACTAAATTGATATCAATGCAAGAGTAATATGCAATTTTTCACAAATATATTCAAATATAGCTTTCTCCAAGGAATTGGTGAAAATATCTGCTAATTGATTCTTTGATCAACAAACTGAATATTAATTCATCATTTTGCACAAGTTCCTTAATCAAGAATGTGGGCAAATACGTTGTTACTAGTCAGTCCTAAGTCCTCAAAGTCTAATTATTCTGGTGTGTCCACGCTTGTAAATCATCGTTTGTAAATCTAGCAAACTATGGGAGACTAAGTCTATCGGAATTATAGAATAGAGACCAAAATTGAATCGGTATAATGGCACCGTCAATGAATTTCAAGCGAAATTACAAAAGCTGTTCCTTAGTCAAGAATGCGGTCAATACATTGTTATTGAGTGGTGAACAAGATAGCCATCAAGTACCATTTTCCTATTCCTCGACTTGATGATCTTCTCAACCAACTTGGCACTACTATCTTTTCTAATATTGGTCTTGGAAGTGGATATCATTAAATTGGAATGATGGCTGGAGATTAATGGAAAAGCGCTTTCAAAACTAGAGACGGCCTCTATGAATGGATGGTAATGCCTTTCGGCCTCTCTAATGCTCCTTTAAATTGGCCAGGCAAGTGTTGATAGAAAGGGGAGGAGCCCAAGCTCGTGAGTTGAATGTGATGTTCATCGAAACTAGTGCAAAAGCTGGGTTCAACATAAAGGTAATCACCAAACAGCAAGCATGCTTTTTCTCTTTATTGTTGTGCCAAAGGAGTATTGATGAGTGTGTTTGATTACCTATTGCTTGCAGCGTTACCACGTCACCAAAAAGTAAAAGCTCAAAGTTGGTGGCCCTTTGTAATGACAAAAATATTTCAATATTAATAAGAAATAAGATAATAATTAAGAGCTTTTTTTTTGTTTGTGTTTATGCGCTATTTTAGCGAAAGTATTCCTTGAAGCTGTTAATCGAGTCTCTCCTTGAATCAAATTCTAGCTTTTCAGGTTCGCTAGTCGTGTTCGAGGTCTTCTCGACCTTGATAGAAGAATCATCCGTTACTTCATCTCCTCTAAAGTTTTCGGAGGCCTTACCCGAAACAGGAGATGAACTAATCGGGTAGCCATTTGTCAGTGGATTTTGTGATTTTTGTCTTCAATTTCCAAACCTGGTCTCTGTATAGAATCAAATTCATCTTTTATCTTTTCGAGAGCAGCAAATAGTTTTTCAACCTTCTCATGGTCCTTCCTCGAAATCATCCAATTTGCTGCTTCAGGCCCCACCCCTTCTTCCCATAATTGGCCTTTCCTCCGATCTAACTGCGGTTCCACTGGGTAGCAAGTTATCCTCATCGAAGATGATGAATTTGACTTGGTCGACCCAGAGCGGGCTCTGCTTCTTTCCCAGAAGCGATTTGGGACAACCCCTAAGGAAAGGTTGGTATGTCCTCTGCATTGCATTATCGAGCGCATTTCAATTGTTCGTCCATCGATTTCTATGTCATGGTAGGAACTGAGGTCCAGATTGTAGTGATCTTATAATGGCAATAGAAGAACATGATAAACGTGGGGCCGGGATAGAGAATAAGATAGCCTTTCCACAAGGCTAATGTGGTAAGTGATTTACCGGGAGTTGTCCACGCAAGTATGG
The DNA here is from genome assembly GCA_016097485.1 of Eucalyptus sideroxylon x Eucalyptus melliodora. Classification (NCBI taxonomy): domain Eukaryota; kingdom Viridiplantae; phylum Streptophyta; class Magnoliopsida; order Myrtales; family Myrtaceae; genus Eucalyptus; species Eucalyptus sideroxylon x Eucalyptus melliodora. The sequence continues at coordinate 39,816,938 of CM027834.1, read as the reverse complement.
TTTAGGAGTAACAGAAATTCCTTTTACTGAAGTAGAGACAACTCCTGGCCCAAAAAAACTTAAGATGACTTTATCTTAATCTAAGGGTTCCTGCTAGTTGATGTGGCTAGTCACATGCTTGGAAAGAAGTTGTCTTACGCTGATTTGTAGGCAGTGTTGGTGCTTAAGGCTTGTAGTTTAGTTGGAAACTAATTGGACAAAAGAGTTTGGTTGAGGTGTTGTTGAGTTCTGTTTACTATACTTTCGGTACGGCTGATTTGGGAAATTTAGTTTTCCAAAGCAAACTGGAATGATGCCAGACATCTAAAGCAACTTGAGTAGGGTTGAAATCGTGTGGAATTGGTTCTGGACTTGCTTAGAACGAGTGCAATAAGATTGATCCTAGCCAAAGGTTCCATAAGGACTCAGTAAAAAACCCAACAGGGTCCCGGGATTAAAAAAGAAAAAGAAAAAAAGAACTGTCGAAAATTGAGAAGAGGAAGTAGGATTTCATGCCCCTTCATTTTGTCTTCACTTGTAGAGCCATGGGTCAGCTTGATTGAGAGGGATGAATAACTAGTGATAATGGTATAATAATCATGTAAGTGAGAAATATACCTGATCACAACCTTCTGAATTTGCCCAAATAGAGTTTGTTTGGTTTAGCTCGATATTCATAGATTTATATTACTCCTACAGGAAACTGATAATTGTAGATATCACAATTTTCTACCATTAAAAAACCTAAGTTGAGACATCACTCAAGATGCGACTTTTTAACTTCCTGCTACTTGCTAATGTTGGTGCATCGTATACCTGGAGGAAAGCTGTCTGCACTTTTCTTTTCTTTTTTTCGGGGGTTCTTTGACGGGTGCTAGGGGATGTTATTAGAGTAAGAAATATGAGTACATCAGATATGCACAAGGAAAGAAAGAAGGAAAGAAAAGGCAAAAAATAAAGGAAAACATCGAAAGACTATGAGTAGTCAAAGCAAGATGTCAAAAGCCGTATAAAAGAGTACATGACAGATGCAACCAAAGATTCTAAACCCTCAAGCAACTCTTTTAGGTTTTTAGGTCGTGCTGGTGAATATGGCGTGTTGTTTCTATGCTAGGGCACCTAGCAATGTTCACCTATCCTTTCAATAGAGCTGATTTGGGGGATTTAGTACTTCCATGTGAACCATGCCTAGCATCAACAGCAACCTCAGTCGAGGTCTGAAGTCATGTGGATAATTTAGTTTGGATATAAAAATTTTTGTTAAATTCTGATAATTAATTTCATGCCGTTTGCACCTTTGCCCGAGTGATTCTTGTTTGTGTTGTATGCCTTGTGCTCTATTTTCTCCGAAGTTTGCCGTGATGTCATCAAATATTCACGTTCCTTTGTTTTTTCTAGTGTTGAATATGGTTCGCTATTGAGGTACATTCTAATGTAAGGTGGCCTGCTACATGCAGTGGCTGGAAATTCAGCTGGGATAAAAATCCATGCTGTGTTTGTTTCTAAAGTTTCAGGGGAATTACTTCAAAACTATGCTGGTTCAACTAATGTGGAGCTGTGGATAATTCCAAGCTTTGAAGGCTCAGCTTGGTGGATCATGGCTATTTCTTTTATTTCCCTGCTTGCCATGTCAGCAGTTCTTGCTTCTTTGTCCGTAGGCATCGCATAAGACGAGAAAGGCCTCGAGCTCCTCGTGTTAGGGAGTTTCATGGAATGAGCAGTCGTTTGGTTAAAGCAATGCCAAGTCTCATATTTACTGCTGTTTTAGAGGATAAAGGCACATCAAGGACATGTGCCATATGCCTCGAAGACTACAATGTTGGGGAAAACTTTCAATTTCAAGCTCGACATAGTAAATCTTTGGGCGTCAGTCGCATGATTTTTACCTGAAATATTTTCGCTGTGTAATGCTTAGTCATCAGTAATGGATGGCTCTTCCGGAATGTGCAGAAAAAGACATAGCCTGTCTCTTCCTCCAATGTGCTAGTCATGGCAAAGGACCCTAAAAGGTGGTCAACTTGGTTAATCATAGCAAAGAGAGAATGTGGATGAGGTGTCTTATCATTGGGCTATGGTGTAGGCTCCATTTCTAGTGTGCTTGGGAGTCCGATTGCGTATGTTTCAACAGCAATTTGTTTAAATCACACGAGTGCCACGCAAAACTTTTCTTTGTACGATTCTCATTCTCAGTTTCCCGTCTCTGCACGGTACTCATAGAACTTAGGGAGTCTCTATTTGGTAGTATTCTTATTGTCTGCAGATGCTGCATTGCTGCTCAATAACTTTATATCAATTTAAGCTGTCTTTTTCAGGCCTATCTTTATTTAGATTGAGCTGCTATTCACTCACACAATCTTATATGGTATCTTCAACTGTGGACAGAGTTTCGTGCATTATGTGTCGACTCATGGCTTACATCGTGGAGAACTTTCTGCCCAGTTTGCAAGCGTGATGCAAGAACTTGCACAGGTGAACCCCCAGCATCTGAGAGTACACCATTGCTTTCATCGAACCCTGTGTCTGTGGCTTCCTCCTCTGCTTTTGTCTTCTGCTAGATCATCGGCGGCATCATCATCAGCCACCCAAATAGCCAGAGCATCACGTCCTCCATCCGCATCTCGTACTCCATCTTTCTCGAGCACTTATATGCAGCAGTCTTTTAGGTCCTATAGACAATCTCCTCCTCTGAGCATTAGCCGTAGCTCAGCTGACCTCCAGAATGCATCGTCTTACCGGTCTCAAGGATCGTACTTGGTTTCTCCCCACTCGATGGGTTATCCCTCTATATCACCTGTCAATTCAAGATACATCTCACGTTACATTCCAAGCCCAAGCAACGCTTCCGTGAGTTTTATCAGTTCTAGTCACCAGCATCACCTGTTACACCACAGTGAATCAGCTGCAAGTCTCTCACCTTTTGTGTCCACTCAGTCCCTTCCAGGGTGTTGATTGATATTTGGTTCATGACAGATTGCCTTTGCTGCTTGCTATCCAATCCAGTCTCCAAGTCTCAAGCAATAACGCAATGGTATTGCTAAATTATACTGGATTCAGTTCATTCATCAGTACATGTCTTGATTAGGTTTGAACCTGAATGTCACCAGCTTCCCTCCCATTGTAAATTGTACCATGAGTTTTGAGTTTTTGTTAACTGATGGAAGTGACCGACATGGTCCATGCACATTGAGGCTTTTTAAATTTTGATACAACGTGCGCACGCGCGCATGATGGCTGGCAGATTTAGTTTTCTAGTCAGTTTCTGTATAGAATAACTGCTAAATTCACAGATCTTACAACCTACTCGAGTCTTCTACTCAGAGAGATGCACTTAATATTTAATCAGCACTGAGCTTTTTCCCCCCTGATAACCTTCTTTGCTTTGTTCATGAATCTCACTGCCTGTTTTGTTGTTTTTTTTTCTCTGTTTTCTGTTGTTTATTTTCCCCTGATTTTGTCTTGTGACGCAATACTCACAGATCTAGGAAATTAACCATCTGGTGCTTCTCCGCTTCTTTCTTCTTCTATATTTTTTGGCGGCAATACCTGCACTGTGAAAGTCGAGAGTGATGTTTGGTACCGTTCAAGGCGTGCTCAGCCCCCAAAAAACACCGACTTCTTGATACTATAGAAGCAAGTTTAGTACGTCTAGCAGATTTGAGTATGTTAGCAAATGTTTCTATAGTGATGGCATTACTTTAAGTTAGAAATATTCACAATACGGTGGCAGTAGTACTTCCTGTACGACATACGACAATTACCCTTCTTGTACTACATATGACAATTACATATGAAAATCGACGATGGTAAATGTCTAGTATATTTTGTAAATTATCGAAGGTGCAGTAAATTCAGTATATTGTTAAATGCATCAGTTGTTAACAGCGAACTTTTTCTACAGATCGGCAGTACGTTTGAGGACACGACTATAATTGGTAAATGTTAGTGCGGATTGGTTGCCGTTTGTTTCCCGACAGTGATAAATCCTCTTTCCGGTCAATTGAGGTTGACTTTGGTCAATAGATCACAACAAATCCAGTGGCCAAACCCAAACCACCCCGCCTTAAAAAGTGCCCAAAACCAGCTGCAAGTGTAGACACGAGTAATGGTGGCAATTTCTCGTACCGACACAATAACATAATTCAAACACGTACGAAAAGTTAGCGTACTTGGAATGAAGTTCATTGTGTTCATTCAATTTCATCTTGACCTACAAGAGACTAATTACACATCGCATTTGTGACAACAGTGAGACACACAATTAGTTTTATATAATCAATTAACCAGTTAGTGTTGTCATGACCTATACGTGGTCAAATTAAACACGATTAATCAAATAATTCTCAATATACCCTAATCTCGATACAAACGCGACCTGCAAACACGTATAACCGACCTGATCGTCAGCACGTGAGGCTGACATCTTGCATCACAGTAGTTCTCGGATCTCTACCATCGGTCTTTAGAAACTACGAATTAGTATGGAGCGAACCACATAAGCCGCACGCTGGAGATATATGCTAGAAAATTTACTTTCTGATATTATTAAGCACAAGGGAATGGATCATGTAAATTATTTGATCAAGCTGAAGACCCAGATGAACGGTCGATCAGAATAACAAGCTAAAAGCCATTACGCAACCATTTGTTCTGCCATTTTCAATTTCACCACTGCTCATACAATGCAGTTATGCATGCATAATTTTTTGTGTTACACAAAATCCATGCTCGCGCAGGAGACAATGTGATTTTTGGTATTAACTGGAGATGATGTACCTAACCATAACAGACGCATAATCTCCCTCCCGTAAAACAGGTTATTGGTAGTCAAAATTTCAATGTAGAAAATTCCACCAACAGCCTTTGAATTTACATCCTAAGCCGGCCAGTCATCAACGTAATTTCGAAACTAGTCTTCTGACGTCGTATGCTGTAAAGTTTCCACGCATTTCGGGACAAACCATGGTGAGTTCTAGACCTTGCGAAACGTGTTTGAACTATAAAAAAATGCCTTAGCTTGCGCAGACCTTTCCCTCAATTCACTCCATTTTTATTCGCTTCAAATGAGTTTGCCTCATCCATTCGAGGCACTCATCTGCAGTTCCGGCCGGGTTTGCCAGCTGCCATGCAAGTAGCTTTTGTTGCTGAAAAGGAAATAACAAGTCAGCTTCAATTTCATAGTTCCATAGATTGGTGCGGAAAAGTATCGCTTACCCATTCTTTAACCGATGGACCTCCACATTTGAGCTGGAGAATATTCAGAATGTCCTTTCCAGTGACCAAAGGCTTCACTTCCCATATTTTTTCTAGGCCTGCATATCATGCAAATGGAGTGTATATCGGAACGATGCTCAAAACAAATCCCAAGACTGCACTTCTAAAAGATTCCACAGAAACTCTTTAAATTTGAATTCATGCAGAAAGTACACATGCAAACTCAAATTCTCTGGGTGTCTTTTCTCATAAATACCAATGGTACAGGGAGGGGTCAGAGCATAAATCCTTGAGCAATCCACAACGCATGGATGAACTTTTGTAAGAAAGGAAGCAAAGGACCGCTAGACATACCTAATTTGAGAATAGCATTCTCAACTGCCTGGAACACCTCTTTTCTCTTGTCTAATTCATTGTGCTTTAACATGGCATCTTCAGAGCAGCCAATAGGAGAGGGATAAGCCAGCACAGAAACCAATAATGCTACTCGCCAGAAATCCTTTACTTCTCGCAGGAGAAATCCTGCATAGACGAGAAACAATACTGCATAAGTATTCCATAAAATGATGCTAAAAATAACGCACAGATTGACAAAATGTGACAAACCAAAAAGAAGGTGAACCAAGTAGATACGGTCCTCTTAAACTACTTCAACACCAAAAGTAATACACTTACCTTTTCTGTGGACAATCCATGTGGTTGACTCATACTAGGTGTAACATCCCGGGTCCCACTTGTGTGATATTATCCACTTTGGACACTGAGTCCTCACGGTTTTAAAACGCGTCGTCACAAGTTAAGGGGCACCCAAGCCTTATAAAGGCTCCCAGGAGCTCCTCCCTAAGCGATGTGGGACAAGAGGGAGAGGAATCCCTTCCCCTTCCCTTGCGCGCGTCCGAGGACCGGAGGCGCGGACGCACCGCCATCCCTCCTCCCCGCGCACCGCCGCTCCGGGTCCCACTTGTGTGATATTGTCTGCTTTGGACACTGAGTCCTTACGGTTTTAAAACGCGTCGTCACAAGTTAAGGGGCACCCAAGCCTTATAAAGGCTCCCAGGAGCTCCTCCCTAAGCGATGTGGGACAAGAGGGAGAGGAATCCCTTCCCCTTCCCTTGCGCGCGTCCGAGGACCGGAGGCGCGGACGCACCGCCATCCCTCCTCCCCGCGCACCGCCGCTCGGGTTGTCACACTCTCCCCCCCTTGGGAGCACAGCGTTCTCGCTGTGGCCCCACACGCTGTCGGAAGTCGGCTCTGATACCATTTGTAACATCCCAGGTCCCACTTGTGTGATATTGTCCGCTTTGGACACTGAATCCTCACGGTTTTAAAACGCGTCGTCACAAGTTAAGGGGCACCCAAGCCTTATAAAGGCTCCCAGGAGCTCCTCCCTAAGCGATGTGGGACAAGAGGGAGAGGAATCCCTTCCCCTTCCCTTGCGCGCGTCCGAGGACCGGAGGCGCGGACGCACCGCCATCCCTCCTCCCCGCGCACAGCCGCTCGGGTCGTCACACTAGGAGGTAACAGTCTAGTAACAATCTCAAGGTTAAAAAGGCAAAGAAAAAAAAAACGAAAAGGTAAGGAAGCCTAGGTCCAATTTGATGTCATAAGCACAATGGGTTCACAATAGATACAGCGTAAATATTGGTAGAACAGTATAAAGATATTGATATACAAAATACTGTTTCAGTTTCGATGTGAATGCGATGATCTCAGCCAAGATTTTACATACAGATGAGGATTCCAATTCCCAAATACTGTTGCACTTCTCATTTCCAAGGAAATATCCATGATTCCCTATTACCCTCAACTGGAACTTTCCCCCTTTTGTTACAGAATTTCAAATAATACATGATGAAACACCACACATATCATCATTTAGATTGGTGACGCCTAGGAAGTACTGTATAAGTCAATTAATAACTGCCCTGCATCTCTTCTGCTAAAGAAATTTCAGCTCTAGAATCCTGATGGCTTAGTTCATTACTCTCGTTCTTTCATTGAGTGAAAAGATAGCAGACCAACAGAATTTCAAAGTAACCAGAGGAAAACTGCCCTTACATATTCTTACCTGTTAATACCCGCAGCTTTGACGAAGCAGGGATATGAACAAGTGCACTGCCCATACCATCTTCATTCAGCTCTCCATCAACATTTGATTCAAGAAAAGGAATCAAGCTAAGCAGTCTCGCCACAGCAGAGTGTACACCAACGACCTTAGAAGAAGAAAGACTTTAACTACTATTAATTCACAGCTGCGTAAAAGATAAACAGGTCATCAAGTACAAAATTTGCTACGAACTAACTGTCTCAGCATCGCTAGCCTTTCGCTTGAGAGAGTTTCGAAAAACGTATTTGACAATTGGAATCTGCAAAAAGACATTAAATAACTGTGATTGCAATAGAAAGGGAACAATATCTGAAAACTGGGATAACTTTATGTTCCCAATTTAAGTCCAATCCAAAAGCTGAAGCTCTTAGGTAAAAGGAGAAGACCCCTTAATCCAATTAAAAGGGATGTGCACATGCAAATTGAAGAAAGGAAAGACAAAGGTACCTTCTTTCCTTTGTTATCTTCGTATGTGATGGTTCTGAATGGGAAAAACAGAGCTGCATACAAGGACAATCTTCTTTGTTCATCCTGAAATAGGTATACATATTGAGTGATCAAAAGCATATTACTCCAAGGAAAGTTCAAGAAGAATATGCAACAATAGGTAGCATAAGCAATGACTACAGAAAGTACACAGTTTCCTTAAGCATAAGACAAGAACTTAACTATATCAACTAGACCATGAAAAAAAGAACAAATCTAGTAAACCAATCATGATGAGAAAGCCTGTCGCTGGTAAGAAGTAACGAAATCTAAACAAGAGAAACGTGGGCATATATAATAGAGTAATCATATTATAATACAGGACGGAACTTATAAAATTTCAAGCGGCTAGGGCATGCAGAAGGTGATCAGCATGCCTAAAATAATTCTTTGCATGTTTCTACAATTTTATTTTCTCAAAGAAACATTGATCGCAGTAAACCTGCAACATAAGGCAATAGTCAATCAAGTGCAGTTTCAGAAAGAAATAAGTGAGAACTACAAGGAAGCAAAATAAATTCTGAGAAATTTAATTTAGTTCAGACAGAAAGAATGGAGCTAATTAAAATTAGTAAACTAATCTCCTGCAAACAAATATAGCCAATTTCGAATCACCACTCCGTAAGTTGCCTATTTTTGCTAAAGTAAAAGATCATTATGATAATCAAGCAACCAAATGCTTCAAATAGATCCTTATCAAGTCAAAACTTCTAAAGCCATATTATGACATCTTCCATCCAAAATATAATGAAAATCACACAACTCTCCTAAAGATTAAGCATAAAGTGTTTCATGAATAACTTATTTCATCTGTCACTGGGATACCAAAAACAAGCATCCCATCATGAGTCTATAAGCCAAAGAGTAGTTTGAATACCATAAAGCCACTTAACTGCATAAAAACTTTTGGATGAAAAACACAAAAATCAAGCATGAACCGACATGAAATAGCATAAATTCAAGGATTATCACGCACAGTAAGAGACAACGATCCGATTAGCTGCAGAAGGCTCCATGCAGCATCCATATAAGTCAAGCAGAGCCTAGAAACATACCAACAGATGCAATCTGTAAGCAACAATGCACTGGCACAACTATGAGAATAAGAGAGACTACAAATTTCTACAGTCAAAGACTAAAAGCAGTAGAAGCTCAGGAAAATTTGTGCAGAAATGAAATTGCTAACTCGACTTAGAAAAGGGACAGAATAACCTTAATTGAAATTATCATGGAAGAGAAACATGAGAAAAGTGGAGACTCTACAATGCCTCCGAACAACTTGAAAGATATTGTCCACTAAACCAAGAAGAGTTCTAGGAGGTGAATAGCACTTTGAACATTAGCCTTTCTTGATGCTTTTCATATGACCCTTTTGGATTTAATGCATATCATTTTAGCTTGCTTCCTTATTTCAATGTCATCAATTTGCCTTTCCTTTTAACAGTATATTTAGTTTGCTTTAGTAGCATGCCTTCTTCTCTTAATAATGTTTCTATACATACATCAAAAGAAACATTAGCGCACTTGAATTGTTCGTCCTATAGGAAATAGCAAGGCTCTAGCCTCTAGACCCAGTTGGGTAGATTTTAGGACGTAGAAGCTTTTGAAGACGCCACCATAAAAAATAGGAATTGTGTACACTCACTAGTCTCTTGGGGCCAAAAGAAGGATGAAGATAAAACAGAGTCATCTTTCACATGGAAAAGCATCAGACCCTCTATAAGTTACAGTAATATTTATTATTTTCTCTCTTGTCACAGAAAGTTTCCACTGTGTCTCCTTCCCAAACCAGTTTTTGTCAAAATTGTAACATATTCCCCAATACATTCACAAGCATAAATCTCATTTTCTTCTTCCTAATAACTAAAGACTAGATACAATTCACATAAGTGGAATAAATTAGAATGCCACAGCTGATATCCTAGGCTGATGTTGCTGAATGCTCAATTATTATTAACAGTGCGTCAAATATGTAGATATCAATCATGTCTAGCTAGATGATCATAAGAAAAAATCCACAAAACCAACCTATCGCACTCTTGTGGCAATGTCAGTTCATGTTCATGAGGTAGACTGAAGACAACCCAAAATAATTGCAACTCATAGATGTAAGCAATAGCTTTAACTGGTTCATCGCCCGATACCATTAGATCAACCTGCCATGCCAAAGAAAGGGAAAAACATTGATCCCAACAAACGGGAGATACAAATCATACAGAGAAGTTGAGAGAAAAGATAAAGAACACATGTAAAAGAAGAACTCCCCCCAAAAAACATTTATTGAGATAAAGCAGCCAATAGAGGAATGTTCTAGACACATACTTCTGTTCCAGTGCGTTCTCTACTGATTTTAGCTGCAAGTGCATCTTTGACATCATTGGATGCAGCAGCTCTCTTCAGCTCTTCATCCAATGTAAAACTGAACCTTGCGCCTGAAATGAACACAAGATGATGAACATGGAGGCACAAAGATGACTAGGCCATAGATAAGGTAGCAGAAAGCTCCATTTTAATCTCGCAAAACTCTTGCACAAAATCAAAGAAATTGAGCATCTGCATTGCATGGCAAAAGAATGAAAAAAAAAAAGAAAGCTTCTTTGTAAGATGAGCTGCAAAAAGGCAAGGTTTATGAAGCTCATCTAAGAATAAGGCATTAAGCTCTCTCAATTCAGGGATTGTGGGGATGCAAGAGGATCCAAGAGACTTCGAGAAAAAAGAATCATAAATAAAGTACAAACAGCAGGCTCATGGTTCTAGCACACTCTATTGTAGATATGTATTTCATGCAGTCATTACTTCCTTGATTAAAACCTTTTACCTACTTATGCAGTCACATGTTTACACACATAATACATCCATTTATACATAAAAAAAAAGGATGTGAATAGAAGGAAGACTGCATTAGGTGCATGCATGTGTACTCGGACAGTGACATGCAGCAGTTAATTTCATGCAACTACTCTGAAGGCAACAAGCTGTGGAATTGACGAAGGTCACATAATAAATAGTCTCAGGCACACTGAATAAGAATATCCAGAACTAAATAAACACAAGAAACAAAAGCTTAACGAAATTTGAATAAAAAGGCACCAAAGCGAACAGCACGAAGAACTCGCAGAGGATCATCCAGAAACGTTTCCTTTGGGGCAAGAGGTGTCACAATTTTTCCTGATCTAAGATCGTCAATTCCTGTACAGTGAACAATAATTCGAAAAGCAGAAGAAGTTAATATAGTTTAATTCCCCAAAAAGTTCTCATTGAAAAGAAAACCAAGTCAAAAAATCTATTCTAACCTCTCCCAGTTAAATCTTCAACTGAGCTGGTGTTGATATTGTAAAACATGCTGTCAGATAAAAATTTAGGTCATCAAACAACTGGACCAATATAGAGTGGAATGGTATGAATAAGAAAAGCCAAGCTGTTTGAAGTACAGAACCAGAATAAAGTAAACAAACTTCGTTTCTTAAACATATAAAGAAGCAACAGCTATCTGGATCTCCAGTCATGTCTAAAACAGAGGATTATAGTCTTCAGAATCCCATTTCATTAACATACCAATATCCCAATTTAATGAACAACAAGTGGTGCTAAACCACTTTATAAGCTATAAAAAAGGAGAAATCTGAATAAAGATATGAAAGACTGCACATTCCAGGACTCTTGCCAGCTGAGCAGAAAACCAAAATGACCAGCCATTCCTCTTTAACTGTCATCTAGTTAATTGGCATTAAATGATCAATGGGCAGTAAATTTGGAACTACATATACTTCATCGAAGAGCAGACCATCTCCACTATCTGCTACAATTGACAACCATTCAATCACCTCAATAACCGGAAATAAGGTTGGATAGAGTAATAGAATGATTTGTTATGTGCCAATTATAGAGTAATAGAATGACGATACATTCAAAATGGATTTAACCAACAGGTGTTAGATCAAATACCATCTACAACTAAGCAAAAAAATTGTTTTGTGATAAACAAAATCTGATGCAATTGACATTTTGATCCAAGAGCAATTTATCAGTCACATAAAGAAGAAGAGACACCTGTTTATAGTTAAATCCCTTCTATAAGCATCCTCTTCTGCAGTGCCAAAATCCTGTAAGAGAAGTCAAATTGAACGACCACTCACAAAAGTAACAAAGTAGAAACCAGCATGATTTTCAGGTCATAAATAGTTGAGCAAAAGCACAATCACATTGGAAGCACTAGTGCATGGAGTGAGAGAGAGAGAGAGAGAGAGAGAGAGAGGATAAAGTGATAAATGAACAAAAGTTTACTCCAAGCATTGACAATCTAAGAGAAAACACTAAGCTAATGTCGAAAATGACTGGCCATCGACACAACATATAAGAGGCCTTGAGCTCATTCCTTTTAGCTTTCATGACGATTCTTAGGCTCTCTTATCTTATGATGATATACTCGACACTTAAATGAAAGTATTGTCTGTTCAACAAGTCTCTCAAGTGAATTAGCACAAGAAAGAAAAATAATTTAGAAGAAAGTTCCTCGATCAAGACTTTTCAAGAATAGACGTATGATTGTCAGAATTCAAGTCATTTTACTGTTGTTATGAGCTACGTACTAGTCATTCGTAGGCTTGCACTCCCTAAGTACAAGTACCACAGTGGAGTGAGCAAGCCCTTACCCTATTGATAATACCTCCCTAGTTTGCTTGTCTTTCTTTCCTTAAAAAAGAAAGAGTTCATGAAAGCACCAAAAGCTATTTTTCCTATATACTGGAAATGATACCGTCTAGTTAGCCATGACTAAACAAGATAATAAGATACAGGCAGAAAGAAAATATACAGCAGATGAATTAACAGCTGTACTACTGCATACCATCTGGTTGGGAATTCGGCTATTCTCACTGTACTTTTCAGACCTTAAGTTCACAAAATCTATCCATATATCATAGAGGCGCATCCTTGCTGTTTCCAGATGTTTCGACTGGTCTGGGTTGCTGCAAAAGTAAATTTATGTAAAAATGTCTTCAAATACCCAATCAGAATGGAGACAGCATCTGCCACAATAATATACCACAACCTAATTCAATCAGAAGATATGAGAAAATATTCAGTTTATAAGAAGTTCCAAATTCAACTATGCCAATGAAACCATATTTCATGACTAAGATACAAAAACAAATTAAGAGATTATAGGAGACGAAAAAGAGAATCCCTTCTACAGAGCTCCTAAGACCATAGACCTTACTAGACAATGAGACCAAAAAATAAAGATCAAGGGGCCAAAAATGTAGCAGAAAAGGGGTATTATGAAAATATGTCTTCATCCTACAAACTCTCCTTATTCCACTTGGAGTAAACCATTTGTTCTAAACTTAACCATATTTCAAATCCCCAAGAGAAATATTTAAGAGGGCCAATTAATATCGATTTGTAAGTGTAGATTCCCTCCAAGAGTGACTTTATCTCTTGGCAGACTGCTATACAAATCATGAGGTGATCAACTTCTAACGACAGTCTTTCTTTGGAGGAATATAGAGTTCGTAAGATGTGCACGAGATTGGCAATTGGAACTCTTCTTTGACTTATTTGATTTAGTAGTTTTTGGGTTGTGCTTTGAGGTCAGTGAAAAAGCAGTGTGACCACACAGAAATGGATTGTTTCCAGCGAAAATTGATGAAAGCCACAAGGGTCTTGCACAACCTAAACCACCTGCATGCCAACCCTAACATATTGATCACATTCAAGATATAGAGTCTGCTGTCTATAAAATGTCTAGCACTTCAAATTTCATGAAGTAAAAGAAACAGTTTTATCATGAAGAATCAAGAGTTTTTAATCCTCAAAACAGCAATCTCTAAGCCTTCAAAACACTGTTTTAATCCTCTTCCTTTGCACTTTCAGCTGGCATTGCTTGATCCCAAGGTCTTAGTTATTTGACAAAGTGTTGTGGACCTACTTCTCTTTAATTTATACTCTAGTGAACACAACATTTCTTTCCTTTTCAGCGATGAAGAAATCACTATGTAAGATAGAGTGCACAATAAACAAATAAACACTGCTCACATTACAAACTTCTGGTGCAGAATAAACAATGACCAACACTCACACATAAAATTCATGTCAAATCACAGTCATACATTAAGATATGAAAAGCTAATATTTAAAGGCAAAAGGCAAGCACAAAGCTCAATGTACCTCGGGATAACAGCCAGACCTTGTGCCTCTTCCCCTGTTGACGCCAAATATTGGGTAACCTTATCAACGAATGTACTACCCAACATGTCATCAAGAGCAATATCAATATCGTAACACTCTTTCCCCAGAAGCTGTAAAGATGAGAAAATGTGAGTTGGTTCATCATCTTCTTCAAAGAATAAGTTTAACACAATAAATCCACCAATTTCACAATGTCATTCACATTGATTCAAGTGCAATAATTGCACCCATTCTCTACAAATCAATTCCAGCTTTAACATGATAAATGATTCTGAGCAAAAAATTTGCAATAAATGATAAACAGTAAATCATTTATAACAGTTTGAAAGCATATTAAGAGCTTTCTAGAAACATATGATCATTCTCTACTCAAATAATTACCCTAACACCTCGTCAAAGGTTGTAGCAAAGGGGCATCACCGCCCAATAACAGGTTGTAATGATGGTATAGGGATGCAAATTTAATAATCAATAGCATATATAATGTGAATGTGTGCACATACACAAGAGAGTAACTCATAAATGTGGTGCCAAGGGAATCCTGACTCTTCATAGAAGTAATTCACCTGTCTAAATGTCAGTCACTAATATTACGTGACATGTAAGGGCACCCAACTGGCTCAAGATGGCAGCGGCTGAGAGTAATAAACCACCAAAAGCAGCGAGTAATCATGGAAAATAGGCTATTATAGACTTGTTAAAACAGTACATCTTCTTGTTTTTGTTTTGAGGTATATTTCAGGTGGATTAGGAAAACATAGTGTTGACTGCCAAGGCAATTGCCGGAAAAAACTAACAGATGCCTATTTTTCCCCAAAATAGCCTTCGAAATTCTGAAGTTCACATTACTGTTGTAACTTGTAACACTAAATCTATTCAAAAAGACTGTCAAATCAACCATTAGCATTCTAAAACTAAAGATTTGTTACTTGCATCACCATAGACTTAAACCCAACCCCCAGGAACAATAACGCCCAATGACTAAATAATCAAAAGAATGCAGTCTCAATCCCAGTACCTTAACAAACAATGGAACCACAATGATAAAGACCTCGATTAGTTGATGTTCCTACTGATTGTAGAAACGAAAATTCATAAGTAATAACAAAAGCATGGCATTTTCTACAATTTGCACTCCAAAGAAGAGAGAACCCCCAATCAAACAAAGAAAAAATTGAGTTTTATTGGACAGGAAAAGTAAGAACTTGGACTGGATATAACTAAACATGTAATTGGATAAAATATCTCAGAAGAAACACAAACAACATGCTTTTGCACGATTGGCACTGCAAAAGAACTTAAAGGCACATCGAAGCGAACAGCACTACCAAATACACCAACCTTATCACGGACCCAGCCACCAGCGACCCGCAGCTGGGTAGAGAGACCAGAATGGCGAACGGTGGCAAAAAGCCTCTCAAAGATTATCTTCTCCTTCTCTGTCAAATCGATCTTTTGCTTCACTTGCACCACTGGCGAATTCATTGACGTCAATTTGCAACTCAAGAGCCCTGCTGTTTTTGTTGGTTTTCGTGCCTTAAGAGGACTCCAAACGCTTCCTATAGCAAGAGAATTGGAACTTCAGATGATGCTTCTAAGAATAAGACCTGAACTGTTGCCGTTCAAGAAGGACACTCTCATTTTCCCCACTTACTTATGCTGAAAACGTCCTCGCTTCAATTCACTTAGTTTTTCCTTTATGTTGCTAAGAGAATTCGGCAATCAAAAGGGGCTTGCTTCTGCAGGGTTAAAAACCAAATTCATTTTCCCTTCACATTCAAGTATCACAACTCTAATAAGCTGAAACAAAGTCTCAATTTTTCAGGAGTGCACTCTATGATGATAAGTAGGGCTGTCAATGGGTTGGGCCGGGTTGGGTTTTAACGTTACCCAACCCGACCCGAATCATAAGGCAGTGTGTTCCGACCCTACCCGAACCGACCCGAAAAGCATAATACCCGAAGCAATAATTCGAGTCAGGTCGGGTTTCGGGTTTACGTTTTTCCCCCTCTCCCCCCTTTTCCTCTCTTCACCTCTTCTTTATCACCCAATGAATTTCCTATTGGGTTTCTCGGCTAGTTTTAACAGATCAACTCAACCAAATTTTGAAGTATCACATTACATTGTCTCTACAATAAAAGTGAAATTTTGAAGCATCATAGTAAATGTATGCTTAGTCTTGTTTTAGTGTTGTAGTGCACATCTGGCTCAGCTTTTTCTTAAGGTTACAAAGAGATTGCCTTGATGCCTAACTAGTAAGTCTTTGACTGCTGCAATCTCTACCAAGACCTTTACAACAATTACAATATTGGGAAGTGAGATTTTATCCAATTCATGCATTACAAAGTAGCGAAAGTCACACATCCTCTTCCTGGTGGTGCACCCAGATTTTCATAACTTATAAGATTTGGTAACAGCTGAAACTATCAAGTAGTGCCTATAGCCACAGTAAGACAGAAGAGAGATGATGCCCTTCAAAAAAAGCATGTATAACATAATAATTTCAGTTGTGCTTTAGTCAATTAGAAGAGATCACAAAAGGATGTATGCATATATGACATATACAACCGTGATATGCAACACGGGAAAAGCTGAACCCAATCTAGGCAACACGACAACACACAACACAACCCCCCCCCCCCCCCCCCAAACAACATGCCCATTTTACCCAGCTTCCTTTGTAAACACCCAGAAAAAAAAGAAAAAAAAATCAATTAAATAAACAGGCACAAAGTAACAAAAATCTAATCATTATTTTATCATTCAATTACCATGGTAAATAGACATTGCATGAAGTCCAGCTTACACTTCTTAGATTGTGTCTGATTGTCTTCTTAGATATAGATTATTTATCATCAATCAAGCAAGTCAGACCACTCAAATTTCCATTAAGGTGCTGCCTTTTTAAGTATAATGAGAGAGACATCTATAGGCTGATAACGCATGGTCATAAGCTATGACTTATAAGTTGACAAATTCACAAGTCTTGGAACTGGATATTTCTCTCAAAACGTCTAAGGAAATATAATCTGGAAAGAATCGTCCAGGCAGTGATCTATGAAGCTGTATATAAGCAAACAGAAATGTATCCTTGACAGAGCCCAGGCTACGAGGAATTTAGGATACGTAGAAAATCTAAAGGAGCAAAGCAAAAAGACAGTCAAGCACTCTGGTCACAGAACAAGACACTCCACATTAATAAATACTATTTATCAGTGAAGTGGGTGTATTTATTCAGCATATCCAGATAAAACGAAGACACTGGTAGCTGTGACTACATAAACTTGTAATGCATAACGTTACTGATGAGACAGCTAAAATTATTTAACAACAGCTCACTTAAAATGCACATATGCAGACGCCTCGGATAAAATTTACCTAGCATTGGATTGCCCTTCTGGATGCTGTTCAGAACAATCAAGAAGTTCCTGATCCTGCAAACAACAACCCCGTATCAGCTGACTTGACAGGAAAAAGAGAGGGAAGAAACCAAAAACTGAAATTGAAGCAGCATACTTGAAAGGCCTCCTTCATAGCCATTATAGTAGTGCAATCTGTGTTTAATAACCTATCATCTCCCACTATAAAACCCTACAACTAACTATCCACTATCCAGCATCAAACATGAAATCAATTGGAATGGCAGTGCAGCATGCATTTGACATACATTGGCTGGTGTCAATGCACTGATTGCACATTAAAAAGAGCAAGAAAATGCAGTGTTCTCATCTACAGAGTCTAGAACTAATAACAAAAGCAGACAAATTGACTTTTTTCCTTCAACATTTAAGTAGCTCTCTTTTCTTTCAGGCCATCTTCCATGCAACAGTAGTGCGGTGGATGTGGACTTAGAGAATGTGTGAAAGTAAACAAAGCCCAACATAGAGAAACTACATGAGAACATTAAAGTGATAATGAAAGGAAGGAAAAAGTGATAATGAAATGAAAAACTGACCAAAGATGTACATGAGAACAAATTCAGAGAATATTAACAGCTAGATAATCTCTTCAATAGAAAGCTTACCAGCAAGAGTTTCTTCTGCTTTTTGCGCTCAGAGAATTCCAAGAGCATCCGGCATTGACTCATCCAATTCTGTAACAGCAAATGTTGATGATAAATGGCAGTATATACCGAATAAGGAATTGTAAGTGGAAAGATACAACAGCCCAACCTTTTGTTTGTAACAGCGTAGCCATAGCCAATACACTCAACGAACCCAAAACTTGAACACCGTTCCCATCTCTGATGTACGTAAGTAATGTCTCCCTGCAAAGTTCTAAATGTTAGAGAAAGAAAAAATGGAGTAAACATTGACAACAAACTTCTGCTAATTTAGCATCTCTCAGTTATAACAACATATAACCAATTAGAAAACTCTAAAAGGGACCTCACTCAGCATGAGAACATGATAAAACACTAAGTGGCACATTTATTCCATTCTTTGGGTCTTTGTAACAAAATCAAAACATAAGACTCAAAATATCACAAGTTAACTGTATCTTTGCCATATTCAACGGTTTTTCATGTTGTTTCCACCTAAGCTTAAGCTATAATGGTTACCAAAGAAATTGAAATGATTGATTTGCTTCAGCTATTCAGAGGTTACATAACCTTTCTGGGAGTTGAGTACTGACTACAGGTCATATAACAATGAATCAAGGATATATGTAGCAGTAAATTAAATAAAGAGAAGCCCAGAACAAGGAGTTCTTAAATGAGGCGTCCTTATACAAGTCCATGATATATTGAGAAGTGCATCATCGAAAGAACTTCACAAAAATACTTTAAACATAATCTCACATTTCTTCATGAACATCCAAAGATCTATCTTGGCTCTCGAAGCAAGTCTTAGCCGTAGACAACAAGTGCAAGAGAGCATGCATCTCTCCAGCTTGGATATTTCATGTCAGAGAAACCTCAGCAAATAATCAGCTAATCCTCCTCTCTACTTCAGGTAATAAAAGGACACTGGAATCCTTAATAAAAGAAAAAAGTTTTTTACTTTCAATTCCAGAAGGCAAGATGCACATCATAAAGCTCATCAAAGTTCACAGACAACAATCAGAAGGATCCCAGACAAGGTTCAACCCAACTACATCACCGCACCAATTCAAACGCAGATCAACATGTAAAGAAGACGAAGCCCCACACCACGAAAGCATCAAGGGAGAAGCAGCAGAGCCCCACACGCACACTTGCACGTTTTGATGAACATTGAACAGAACCCAGAGATCGAATACGCACCCGAAAAAGGTGTTGCAGCTTCGGATCGAGTAAGGAAGTTGTTCTCCGAATCGACCAAGGAGAAGGGCCGCCTCCTCCTCCTCCTCCTGCTGCTGCAGAGCAAGTGCCTTGCTCTGCGAAACCCTAGAATACAAGGAGAAGGCGGCGGCGGAGTCGACGAGAATGCGCAGTCGTCGACGGCGGCGGCGGCGGCGGAGTCGACGACCGGAGAAGTCGCAGTCGTCGGGAGGGTCAGTGGTGTTCGGGTGAAGAGGGTATTATTACCCGAAAAATATTGGGACCCGAAATATGTATTCATCTTGTCTCGTGTTCGGTTAGTGATTGAGTCATGTTCGGGTCGGGTCGGGTTTTAAATATATCTATTTGCTTGTTTTATATTTGTTACCCAAACAATATCAAGACTTGAAACATATACTATATTTATTTTGTGTTCGGGTCCTGTTTGAGTAAGGTCAGGTCAGGTTTTTTGAACACCCCTAACTGTATCTTCTCATAAACTAGGCCATCAAATGGATGAGTTTGGTTGAAATTCAATTGGATCAAAAATGGTGCAACTCAATTTGGTCCTTCGTATGTAACACAAATTTAGTAATCCATACCTATTCCAAAATTGATCAAACTCATTTATTTAAATATTTCAATATTTAGTTCAACTTCTTAAAATTTGTAAAAATCTAATTAGGCCACATTAAGAAGGCTCATATGTTATTTGGATAGAATTGTTATTTCAACTGTAGAATGCTATTGGCTATTGAATTTCCAATTTTAGTGTTGATTCATAATGAAAAATACATGAAAGATAATGCTACTTAATAATGAATTTATAAAATCACAGTTACAAATAATGTGGACAAATCAAAATTTTATTCAATGGAATGCAAGATCTTGAAAAAGATGATTTATGCCATCATAAATCGTAATGATGAGACCTGAGATTAAAATACAACAAAGAGATTTATTTCATTGAGAAACTTACCAAATTAATAACAATAAAAAAGTAAAGGGGAAAAAAGAAATCATCATGATATTTTTATATGGGTGAAGTCTTGTGCCTACCAAGAATTCTCCGAACGTGGAGCAGTCTATAAAATCCATTATTTTCTTATAAAGGGTAAAGAGAAAGTTACAAATATTTGTTGGGTTTAGATAGATTATACATCCATTTAATACCCATATATCTTTTTGATTTTATAATTTATAACCAATTTATTCAACTCATCAAATATGGGTTAAGAAATTGATTTTTGATCTATTTTGATAGGTCTAGCGTTAACCTAATCCAAGCTCATCCTTTTTATGTGAAGTGTTAGAAAATTTTAGGTGTGTTCATGTTTCTGAGAATTTCGACAAAACAAAAAATGAACGTGAGTTGCGACGGATTCTGTGGCTGGCTCTCTCTCCCTCTCTCCAAGGATTGGGGATGCCAAATCTCGTATTTTGCTAGAAGAACCTCTATGCCCATTAATTTCCTACAGCTCCCTACGTCTCAATACTTTTACTCTTATGTCCAATTGGGGGTCTAACACCTAAATCAAAGAGCCCAGACCCATCATCAATCATTCTAGGACATTTATGCTTATATGTTGATCATGTCATTTAACCATCTTGCATGCCAAAGCTGATAGCCGTGAATTTCAATTTCAAAACTCATCATAAAATTTTATATCTACTATATACCGACCTACGATAAACTTGAGAAAAATACTTTCAATAATCTCACTAACATCTCATTAAGTTAAAATAATATTGTCAAAATATCAATAACAAGTTAAAAGGGAATGAAGACATCATATCTTATCCATTTGTAGGTAGCGCAATTGGTTGAGAATCCCTTCGAAACCCTACGTTGTTAGGGATTTAAGTGGGGGTCATGGCGGTGGGTTGTTGCATCCTCAACTTTGTCGGCGCTTCAGCTGCTACTATCAAGGTGAAAAAAATGCGTACTTTATCTCATCACTTTTTGCTTTCGTTTTTTTCATTTTTTTTTTTTTTGATCGGGTGGAAGATTATCGGTTTTGTTCTTCTAGTGATCTTGGGGAAACCGAGAATGGTTAATGGAATTGGTTTATGATGTCATGTATGTAGGCATTCGAACAAGCGAAACATATTCGACAACGAGTAAGAGCCTATAACGTCATTGGCCAATCTTAGCATCATTCGATTCGTAAGAGCATTTGCATTGTTCATCAACCAGTGTGATCATGCACTCTTAGGTTGTAGTAATTGAATTTCAGGCAGAATTAGTGATTTTCTTGTCTGATTCTGTGCTAAAAAAAAAAAAAAAGAATAGAAGAGTGTGTTTTTTTCCCTCTACGTATGACTTGGGCCTTGTGGCAGTTAAGGAGTTAGAAATTTTCCAAGTTGCATAGTGTGTGAAGGTTAACCCGGATTCGCCCCAAAAGCAAGTCAGGTTCCTCACTCTCTCTGGTCAGTTTCTTTCCAGCTAAGATGTTCACTTAAGTTAATTTGGTTTATTTTCAACCACAGAAGGAACATGTGTAGCAATGTGGAGCTAACTTTCTAAAAAGGGTAAGGGATTGAACTCCTCTATGTGCAGATGGGAAGAAGTTGTTGACGCCTCAACCCCGTTTGAGGACGGGTTTCTTCACTGTTCTTCAGTCTATGTTGGCCCCTCATTCTGTCAATGAGGCTTGTACCTCTGTGGGGGTTGCCAAGTATGGAAGGCCGATTGGATTGGATGAGAAGATAAAGGTGGATCTGATTGTGATTGGCTCCGTTGCAGTTGACCCTAAGACTGGTGCTCAGCTTGGGAAGGGTGAAGTAATTATAGACATGCTGTCTCTTGCAAAGAAATTTGTGTTCTTTTCCTGTGGGGATTGCAGGGACAAGTATGGTTGCTTCAAAAGGTTCTGAATCAGTTTCAGTTAAATGCGTATTGACTAAAATTGTGGGTTGCAAAGATCTAGTGGCATCTAAGGTGGTTTTGTCTAATTTACAGAATTGTACTATTAGTTGCTAGTTGTTCCCATTACTACATATTTGCGACTCGTAGACCCATTTTTGAAAGTATCTTTTGCCTGTACATTCCTGATACTGGTAAAGCAAAATGTCTAGCTGCAATCAAGATCTTAGATATGATGTCTGGCTATTCACTGAATCTTGAAAAGCTATTGGAGTTTCCAAATCATTTGCTAAAATTTTGATGCAGGGGTTTGCAGAGCCCGAGTATGGCATGCTACGATATATGGGAGCTATTGATGACCCGACACCAGTCGTCACCTCTGGTGAGTTGTTTCATAAATTCTGTCCATATTTCACCTAGTTCAAGTAACTGACGGTTATTCCACCGAAATTGGTATGCTGGACTCACCAATATTTCCACAATTGCAAGCACGTTATTGATCTACGGGTGATGTGAAAAGATCCTCCATGTCTGTGTAAACCTTTGTCCATCCAATAGAGAATTATCCCCTCAAATCTCACCCTGATGACTGCATCATTACATGATTTAAGTATCAGCTAGTTCGGAAGATCCAATGGTATGCATCTTATTGTCAGTTACTGTCATCATGAGTGAACTCCAGGATTCTTGTCAGGAAGCAAGAGCAGTTTTCGTTTTTTTCTTTTTAAATATATTTGGTATGGGTTTCTGCTTTATCATTTGAAGAGAAAGTGGAGCCGATCTCGCTTAGCTAACAACGTGTCATGAGTTTTGACATTTTGAGGGGGCTTCTGCTTAGTGAAGGATGTCTCAAGCCTTTGTGTTTTAGTGCTAGTGCAGCATAAATCAACATAAGCATGCTCTCTAACCATTCATTATCAATTTTTATAGCAGTATTTATTAGCTGACCACACCAGAAAATTGGTGAATATGTTCTTGCAGTGCATGACTGTCAATTGGTGGATGACATTCCAAGGAGAAATTGTTAAACCATGATGTGCCTGTGGACACAGGTGATTTTCACTAACACTTCCATTCCTAAGCCCCAAGGTTAGGGAAGCAGCACTATATCTCCTTCAGATCAGTCATCTTTCTCTGTGGCATAACCGTGTACTTGATCTTTTATAGGAATCTATTGGGACAAACTCTCTCCTGAGAAGCTGGGTCAAATTCGTATTCTGAGGGAGCTCAAGCGCAAAATTGAGCAGGAAACTGGACGACAGCTTCCTTGTGGTCCATCATAGAAATTACCCCCAACAGCTCAACGGAGCTGCTCTAATTCTCCAGTTGAATAGGACCAATCAGCAATGAAGAAGAGTAGGATTTGTTAAATTTGTGTACATACTGCTTCGAGCTAGCGGATGGTAGTCACATCAGCTCGCTAACATTACATTATACTTTGCCTTGCCTTTTTATCAGTGTCGGCGTCTCTCTTCTCTCTCTCAAATGATTATTAGCTCTGTGTGCCACCGTCAATGGAAAGGGAAGCAATTAGGTTTCATTTGAAGATCTGAGAGGCAGATTGTGATTGAGCTATGTTTCGATGTTTTGACTACTGACAGCTATCAGAAGTGATGATGCATGAAGTTTCTGCTAAGGGCAATTCTTGCACATGCCTTGCCCATTTAGGGTGCATATGACAAAATTTCTAGAACAGAAATTGATTTTTGGCCAGAAATTGAGAAATCAATTTCTATTTCAGAAACTGAGAAGCTAAAAATTTTAGCTTCTGATTTCTTCTTCAAATCTATTTCTGGAATAGAAATCTGTTTCAGAAATAGAGAAATCAAATTGCGTTACCAAACGAATTTCTGTTCCAAACCTGTTCCGGGAAACAGAGAAACAGAGAAATCAAGAAACAGAAATTTTATCATGCGCAGCCTTAAGCTTGTGATTGACTTATCCGCTAAGCGAATTTGAAGGGCTCATTTCACGGGTCACTGAAAATGACTGAAAATGCGCCCAGCCGCCACCGACGTGGTGGTGCCGGATCTGCTCCCCCCCTCTCTTCTGCATGTGTTGCTGGAGTCAAGACCACCGCCGTGATGGCCGCCATGCAAACTGAGATCGAGATCGAAACCTGGGTGGTTGCTGTCGAGTGGGCAGGACCATCGTGGCGGCAGCCAACCTGTCCCTGCCCACTTTTTTTGTGACCTTTTATTGAATTTTTATTTTTTGTTGTGACCACATGAATAGCAAATATAACAAGAGCACGATGTGCATTCTCAGATTGCCACCTTATCTTTCCGGCTACCAACCCCATGCTCCGACAATCAAGTTGTGCATGGTAATGCTCCAATTTCATTGTTCTTTTGTTCTTTCGTTTCTCGGAACGAAAAAAGATTCACTTGGTAATGTCAACTAATTTTTCTATTTTCCGGAATAAAAAAGTAACCGGAGAATATATTTGAAAGAGAAACAAGAAGTAGAAAAAAATAATTTCTTGATTTCGAAAACAATTTCTAGAAATAAGTCACTTTCTTTCTTTTCTTCTTCTTCCTCGCCATTGTCGCGCCTTGCCGTCGTCGCCCATTGTTGCTGTTCGCTGACACTAGCTAGTACCCACCACCATCGACTAGAAGAGGAGCAAGAAAAAGAAGAGTGGAAAAAAGGAAAAATTTTAAAAAATATTAAAAATTTAAAATAAATTCTATCTTATAAAAAAATTATGGATTGTATCAAACGCATTAATGTTCCTTTTTTATTCCCAAAATATAAATTTTATATAATTACCAAATGTATTCTTTTATTAAAAAATTATCATTGAGAATAGAACTAGAAAAAAAAATATTATTTCTAAAATAAATTATTTTTCGGAATAGAATATTACCAAACACATCCCAAATAATCAATGGACTAACTGCGACACTTTTTAAAAAGTACTAAGTGTCATTTTGAACCAAAAGTAATACATATAAAAGGAGTTTGGGTTTTGAATCGGGCAAAAAAAGAGATACCACCGGTGTCATTTCACTTAAAATTTTAATGAATATTAAAGTTCCTAATCATGCATGAGTGTCATTAGTCAAATGACTAACTGGTCTCATATAATTCTTTAATGGCACCGCGAGATTATAAATCGAATCTATATTTTATTTAAATAAAAAATAGGTGTATATTTTGTCAATATAAAAGATAACCGACTGCGGCAACAAGTCATTTTATTAAATCAATTAATTTTTCTTTATCAAGTACTACTTATTACAAGAAGAAGTTACTGACAAATGTCGAGAAGCAAAAATATTATGGGCGGGTCCAACGAACTTTCTTGCTCATCGAATCTATATTTTATTTTAGGACCGTTGACGGCACTCGATCTCTATATTACGGATAGTAGATTCTCGTACGTGAAAATTGGTTATCCCATGAATATTACATATCGAATTGAAAAAATAAAATTACTTTTCTATTATGAAAAGTTGCTTGTGGATATCAAGAGTTTACTATCTCTGTACTGAAAAAAAAAAAATCAACTGTACATCAGTAATTAGCAAATTTTCATCTCGTATTCAGTAATTATTCGAAGTTAAAAATGACATTCTGTTTTAGGGAGTAATTATTCGAAGTTAAATGTCATTTCCTCCTCCATGGACATGGACATGGAGATGGCGGAGTAGAGGATAGGCAGGAGGTTTGAGGCTGAGGAGAGCAGATGAGTCCGGCTGCAAAGATGCTACGTCGTTTCTGCTGCTTCGACACCGCCAAGAAGAAGCCCCTCGTCTTCCTCGGCTCTCCTCAGGTCCTCTCTCTCTATCTCTCGTTGCAGGCGTGTATCTACTCGTACCAGTTCGTTCCTGTGAGAATCCGCAAGATGTGTAGCCTTTAAAGTTCCTTCATTTACTCAAGTGGGCAGGTCTCGGCCACTGTTCTTGACGCCCTCTTCAACGCCTCGAGCTCCCCCGGACTCCCCGTTTGAGGTACCGCCTCCAACCTCGTTGCGTTGTGGTCTCTTTCATCGATCCCTGAGCTCTGCCTGCTGTTCCCGTCCATTGCTTTACCCGGTTTCGCGGCGTCGCTCGGTTTACTGGGTGTATTTTATTTGCGAGATATATGTACGCGTTTAATGCATGGGGGACTGGAGATGGGCGCTTTTTGAAATTCCACGTTGAGCTGAAGATAGATGTGATTGCTGTGTTGGCAATGTTGGGTTGTTTGGAGAGGTTATGGTCGGCCAGCGACGGTAAGGGGGCGAATGGTTGGATTCGTTGATTAGTATGGCCTGATTTTTGACATCCAGTGGTGGTGACTCGCGTTGCTAATACAGTGCGATTTAGGTTGCAGCAATAGTAACCCAACCGCTGGCTAGAGGAAACAGGGGGAAAAAGATCATGCCATCATGCCGTCTCCGGTGGTGATATGCGCTCGACAGGGAATTCTCCCCCAAACTTATTCTCATGCCAGAACGAGCAGGAGAGGTAATGTAGATCTAGTGCCTTTTTCTCTATCTCTGTCGTTTTTCTTTTTTATGGTCTCAGTGATTTTGAATTTATTCGCTGCATCGAGCAGAAGTATTCTAGTTCGTTGAGCTAGATTGGAGCTTGGACTTCCCATGCCAATTTGCTGGGTTGATTTCCTTTGGTTATCATTCCAATCATTATCAATTCCTTTTAACATTTAATTCTCTGATGGAAAGAGACTTTTTCTTTACAAATTGCTTTTAGAAATTTAATCTGATGCAGGAGCTTTCCATAGTTGATCCTCTTTGGAGTCTGAGTGTAGAGGACGTTACATCTCTGGATAGGTGGGGCTAAGTGTCTGAGGGCTTGACCATGAAAGAAACCCTTGAATGGCATTAGGAGAAAGCAAATGGAATGCAATGGTGATGGGTAGAAGCTTGAATAGAGGAACCGTCACTATAATAAAACTCTAGTGCTTCATCTATGTAGTAAGATCGCAGCCAGCATAAGACTAAAAAAAGCTAACTAGTGGAAGTGTAAAGGTACATTTGATAACCACTCTATTCTCGGGAATAATTTCTACTTGGAAATAATTTTTGCTCAGAAATGATTATTTTTTATTTTGTTTTTATGAATAATTTCTAAACATTTAAAGACGTTTGGTAACTGTTTAAAATTTTTATTCCCGGAATAAAAATGCGTCGATAAGACTTATAATTTTTTTTTTTTTTGTTTCTTTTGATTTTGTAATACTTTTATTATATTTTTCTTAATTTTCTCTTTTTTCTTTTTCTTTTTCTACTTTGTGGCTGGTCGCTGGCCACCGTTGGCAACGGCAGCGCCCAACAGTGGCGGGTGACCAGCTAGGAGGAGGAAGAAGAGAGAAGAAGAGAGAAGGAGAGAAGGAGAAAAGAAGAAAAGTAAAAACAAAAAAACAAAATAAGTTGGGCTTGATTCTACAAGTGTTATCGAAAACAAAAAAGCAATTTTTTTTTTTTTACTTTTTAATTCTGTTCCAAATTTATTTCCGTAAACAAAAAATTTACCAAATAGATTTCTGTTCCAAATTTATTATCAGGAATAAAAGAAAAGAATCAGTTATTATTTAGTCTGTTAGCAAATAGGCCCTAAATTGATATCTTGACCTAATGCATGTCTGAAAACATGAAATCTGTTCCTGAAACACTGGAAGTGGCTGACAACTGAGTGTAAGGTCTCTGTACTTCACCATGTGGATGGAAAATGAATCAATAAAAGGGTTCACTTGAAGCCACATTATCAGAGGTTAATGTCCCGGCCAACCCTTGGAATAGTCACGACCTGGTGCTGTGGGTGCTACCAAAGTACCAGAAGAATCTAAGCATGCCTTTTCTGCGAAGAACATTAATTATACCGCATGAAAGACTAGGCAACACAATTATACGCTCCACATGTCAGTAAAGCCAGTCCTGATGAGACGGTGTACAGTGCTGAAATTAATTAAGTGATGCTAACATATTTCGACTCTAAACTTCTCAAAATATCTTAACTGTGTTTAGAAGACCTTGTCACCCTTGCATAAACGTGCACACACGACGCGCATGAATGCATTTGTCAAAACGCTTCAGCTGTAAGTGGCGAGAGCTTCCCTCACTCCCACTCTCCAAGTTCTAGTTGGATTTGAGGTGCATATAAGATAAAACATGCATTAGCTAGCACCTTCCATCTTTTTCGTTTCAGGAAAGTTCGTATACTTTCTTTCAGTTCCGATCGCAAGACACTGTAGGGAAAACAACAATGAATATTGCCTTGAAATAAATCTCTGGAGATGCCACTGGATACTTGAGAGAGAGAGAGAGAGAGAGAGAGAGAGAGAGAGTGTTTATGTGTTCTCACTTTCTTACAATGAAGACTATGGTACAACAAAAAGAGGTATGTGTAGTGTAGACAGTGGCCTAGCATAACTGTTTGTAGACACCACATGGACGAGATCCACTTTCCTCGACCCCACTGCCAGAGGAACACGATATCATATCATAACCACTTAGGTACTTCCCTAATCACTGGGCTGAAGCCAGACTTTCAACTCATTAGCAACATAGAGATTTCAAAAATAGAAAGACTTAACAGCTGAAGAATAAGTATACTTCTGTCTTCAGATGATCGAAAAATGCGGGACCAGCAACATTTCTGCCTTCACATCATTCTGTCGAGTAGGATCCTGTCGCTCTGATAGGGAACTCTTTCTATTGGAGATATCATTTGCGGCATTGTCATGCTGGCTGAGACAATGATTTCTGCAATTAGTAGGAGAAGGAAATAACCGTTCGTGTAATATAATGCTAGTCCCTGACAGGATATTAAATTGAGTAACGCACTCTACAAGAGAGATCTTGAACTGCTAAATCATGCATAACCCTGATGTCATTCCAATTTCCATACCATTCAACCATAATATTTTAGCACCAAGCTCGTATGGACTTTGCAACCACAAGTGCTATCTTATTAATCACTGGCAGAAGTTATCCCGAGTAACCAATTTATAAGCACCAAATTCAGGACGCAATCTGGCAACTTAAAAAGAGAAGACAAAGGACACCACTAAAATCTGGACACCCAATGGGACCTAGACCAAACTCAGGGGTCACTTTCTTTACACTGACATTTCTCCTTGCATTAGCTTTTGCACCAGATGACAGAGTGGAATAAAAAGCATGAAAGGGGACAATCTTGTTGCACAAATGTAGAGCAGAAAGGTCATCATCAAAGTGCATAGTGTTAGTAAAATGCAAGAGGGATGACTTACCTATGCCTTCATGAATAGACAAGTTAGGTCTTATTATCTCCTTAGAATTCACCAAAAATATATTGGCAATGTAAAGATGATTGGTAGGAACGTAAACACTGCATAACTCCTCATCCCCATCATCTCTCTGCAATTGAACATCCGACAATCACATTAAAGACTATAAACAATTAGTTATTAAGGGTGCCCAGACATTGTTCAGATATGGAGCCTTTATGAACAGTACAACAAGCCTATATAGATGGAAGACAATTCTTATCACCAGTTCGGCATTTGAATAAATGAAGTCCAAAATCTGCCAAGGAAAGGCTGCTGGAGATTGTCAGTCGACCTCTTTCTTTCTTTAGCAATATAAAACTGAGGTACAATAGATCAGAAAAAATCATACAAAAGTAATTGGATCTCTCTTGCCTGCCTGCGCTAAGTACAGTACAGTGGAATTTCCAAAGATTCACCGTGAACAACAAATATCACATCAATGTCATTAACTGAGAAAGTGACTGCTCCATGCCTAAGTTCCCTGGAAGAGGAAACAACCACAGCCCACAGCCACACCCCCACCCCCCCCCCGGGCAGGGGCGGGGGATCTATTTATGCTGATGGTGGTTTAGTACCACATCCCTCTTTTTCCCCTTTCACAGAAAATTACAATACATTAACAGATCTCGCTCCACTATATAACATCTTGCTAATGACTCACTAAACATACATCTGATTCTCCAGCAGCCAGCATACGTGTAAAGAGTAAGTACCATCTGGTATTGGCTCATGTATCCCCTCGAGGCTCCGATTATCAGCTAATGCTTTTACTGATATAAAAGGTGCCACTCCAAGAAAAATTCTTATTAAATGGCAACACTAATTAGAAGTTCCTGTTTTCCTCATCTCAGTCTACAGCAAAATTACCCAGATGCTTGCAGATGATTCAGCAGCAATGATTCTCAGTAAGGCTTATCTCTTTTCTCTTATGCCTTGATCAGTATTCCTTTGAATTATTTAAAACTACAAGCCAAGACACAAACATATCCCCATTTGATACGCATAGCCAGGATCCACCTCAGATCCATCGAGTCCCCATAGAGAGACTATCATTGCAAAAAGTGTGTAGACTACGTAAATATAAAAAGCAGACATGCTGTTCTGAAGAACATACAAATTGCAACCCCAGAATCAGACATCTTGTAAAATTATGCTGCATTTTACCTGGAGGACAACAGACGATGTTATGAAACCAAATGCAAATTCCCTAAGACGAGGATGACGAATAATTGCAACCTCCTTGAAGGCTGTCGAATTTTGGTCTGCAACAGAAAAAGGTGTACTTATTACACTCTAATGGCACAAACACCAAAAAAAAAAAAAAAAAGGGCCATACCCGCTAATTATTTTAGTCCACAACATACATTACAGTATTTTGATCACTTCACAGAATCAGAAGAGATCAAGTAGTGTAATAATCATGTTTGCAGTTGGAAGTCGGCACTGCCGGGAAAAAAAGAACAATTGCACGTATATATATTGAACAGGCTGTAGCTATTAGAAAATGTGATTCCGAATTCACCAGTTAACTTGAATTTATTATGCTGTTCATCCAACTGCACTAAAACTTGGAACCAAAGAGAAGTACGTAAAAGTTGACAATTAAAAAGCGTTTCTCTCTCTCTCTCTCTCTCTCACACACACACACACACACACACATCTCTCTCTCTCTCTCTCTCTCACACACACACACACACACACACACACACACACACACACACAGACTCATTTATAAATTGAGGAAACTGGTTTTACCTGGAGATATAGCAGCACTAATTTGCTTAAAAGCTGAATATATGTGCTTCATGAAAGGCACTCTCTTAATGAACCACTCTCCAAGCCAGAATACAGTGGCTCCCATCCATGACGAGGCAAATATACCGTCAAAGAATATAAAGATAAGCGATGTCACAAACCCAAGGCTTGCAAAAGATAGAGCCTTGCTTAAATGTAACAAATCAATTCAAATGATGATTGAGTTGGAAACAGATTCACTGGATATAATGATAAAAATAGAAGAAGAAAATTCAGAAGGTATGAGCTAAAGTAATATATCAAGCATTTAAAAGTCTATGCATATGTTCATACATCTCAATCTAGATATTACAACAACAGCGGCATGAATTTGAAACTTCATAGCATGACGCAGGGTAACGTACAAGTATGAGACTATAATAAAAAGAGGCAACAATTTAAAAGCGTTCGTCCGTGTCATTTCACAAATTCCAGCCATTAATTCATTTATAAACAATAACGATCGGGAAACAACAACACTACGCTCTAATACTAAGAAATGGATTCCTAATAAAAACGGATACTCGAACTATCGAGTAACACTAAAACACAAATGTGGAAACGTGCGATCCTCGTATCACTGATCGTAAAGCACATCACCAAGTTAGATGTACTTTATTTATCACGGATTAAATGTTATTGTAGTCTTGAGAGGGATCGATCTTTCGATCGTTGATTGAAGCCTCTTTCACTTCTTCAGTAAGAGAGTCCTTTTATTTAGGGGTGAGTGGTTCCCGGTTTCAGTTTGGTTCCGTTTGGTTCCGTTTGGAACCTAGAACCTATCCTTGGGTATAGGTTCATCATTTTTTTGGAACCTGGAATCTACCTGTCAGAA
Source organism: Eucalyptus sideroxylon x Eucalyptus melliodora (assembly GCA_016097485.1). Classification (NCBI taxonomy): domain Eukaryota; kingdom Viridiplantae; phylum Streptophyta; class Magnoliopsida; order Myrtales; family Myrtaceae; genus Eucalyptus; species Eucalyptus sideroxylon x Eucalyptus melliodora. Next base: position 39,784,969 of record CM027834.1, on the reverse strand, counting down.
CCAAGAACCTGGAACCTACCCTGTCACAGGTTCCACGGTCGATTCTAGGTTCCAACAGTTTTTTTTTTTTTTTGTTCATTTTCAGATTTGAACTATAACGAAGAAGGAAGAAGGAAAGAGACAAATTGTGATATGCTAAAATTCGAGTTCTCTGAGGGATGAATGTATGTGAATTTCGTCAATGCATTGTTGGTTGATCTCACTCGGAATTGATCATTCTTGAGATACTGACCTTGAGGGGAAAGGCTAATGAGGATAGAACTTGTATGACTAAAGAATTTGACCTGGGAAAACAACTTGACCGTGAGACCTGCTTGAGGACGATTCTGTAGATAGGCAGGCCGATTTCAAGGATGACTAGAATTTGATTTGCGGACAGAACATAATGGAACGACGGGTGATTCTGTTTACTGTTATCAAGCCCACGAACGACCCTAGGTCGATCCTTAGTAATCGTGTACTTTGAAATAAGAATCTATCATCTGCAATTTCATGTTGTCAAGGACGTCCATGTGTTGGAGATGTCTTGAATGTGATTTGGCATGAGTCGGTTACGCATGAATCCTCAAAGCCATATGTTAGTTTGAGTTGTATCCAAAATGACATTGGACAAAATTTATATGGCATGAGAACTAAAGATTAGATTTCGAATTATCGAGAACGTTCGGGATGGACTTTGGATGAAGCTACTTCGTCAGTTGATAGCGATGGTTAAGTTGAGTACAAGGAGAAGGGATTTTCGGATCGAAGAAACGGGCCCATGAAGACGTGGGTCGGGCTAGGCAAGCGTGGGCCTTAGGCCCAAGGTGGGACAGCCCATGACGGGCCCAAAGCAAGCAAGTGAGCCATTTGGGTCCAATCCATTATTCATCTTCCAAGCCCATTACCAAGCATTAAGCCCATTTGAGCCCAACCAATTTCTGAGCTCGTTACTATTCATTTCCAAGCCCATTTCTTAGGCCTGCCCATCAATTTCGGCCCAAGGGCAGATTGAGAATTTGTACAAGGTGGAAATGATCAAATTGCCCCTAAAAACATGTGGATAAGGCAAAGGAAGAGAGAGAAGATGATGCCACTTTGTATGGGGACTTGGGGCAAGCCTTTATGGCCTTCTTGGAGAATGCAGCAGCCCTCGCATCACCCTCTCTCTCCCCTCCTTCGGCACACTCTTGACGGAGCTCTCTCTCCCCTGGTTTCTCCTTCTTTCGGCTTCTGCTCCAATAGACCTTCCCTTAAAGATCTGAGTTGATTATTGGCTTCCCATGTGAATCAGCTCTCATGCCACCCACCATTGTGCTCAAGACATCCAAACGGTCTGCCTGGAGTTGGCCGTTATCTTGTTGGAGCCGTCGGATGACCCATCGACCGGCCATAAGCCAGCGCCAGTCTGATCGCCTGGCCTTGTTTTGCTCCAACTAACCTTCTTGTGAAAACTCGAGTTGTTTGTTGCCTTCCTGTGAGAATCAGCCTTCATGCCACCCACCATCGTGCTCAGAAGGCCCAAATCGTTCAGGAGAGCCCGGCCGCTCGCCGAACGGAGCCGCCGGCTGACCCGTACGCCAGCCGGAAGAAGCCGCTCGCCGGTCCGTCGGTTTGCCTGGTCCGCGTTTTTAGCCATTTTTCTCCCATTCCGACCCTTCCTCCGCCCATCCCAGCCACCAGCAACTCCCCCTCGACCTCCAGGTGCTGCCGGTCACTAGCCAACCCCTCGTCGGAGCTTCAATTAGCCGTCCAACTTGTTTTCTCCTCCAGCAGTCAGTTTTCCAGAGTTACAGAGGAATTCTGAGGTTGTTGCTGCTGTTCTAAGCTTGGGACCGCCTTAGATCGTCATGGTAGAGGTCCTCGAGCGTAGCCTCCCTTGTTGCCGCCGCCTCCGTGTCTCCAGCCCGTTTAACGGGTGAGTTTAGCTCCTAATCCTTCGATTAGTGCCTAAACTTGCTTAGGGTTGGTTTCGTTAGATTTAATTCTAGTTTAGGAGATTTAATTAAGTTGTATTAGTCCTAAGATATGTGGTTAGATGAATGGATTAGATTAGTTTAGCCTAATCTTGCTTTATTTGCTTAATGGTGCTTATGTGCTTAATTAAGCATTGTTTGCTTTAATTAATTGATCGCTAGTCTTAATTAATGTTTTGTTTAATTTCTGAATTTAATTTATTACTTATTTAATTCTGGAAATTTACTGTTCACGCAACACTATTCACAAAATACTGTTCACGCGCACTGTTCACGTGTACTGTTCATCCAGAATGCGAAAAGTGGTCTAATTTCATGTGTGTTGATTTTATGAAGTGAATGGATGTGTAAATGCATGGGCATCCGCATGAATTAAGTGATGATTTGTGCAATTGTGTGCTGATTGGAAATTTTGGTATTTAATTGGAAAATCCCGGGTGTTGGGTTTTAGCACCAAAAGTGGTTTTAAAGATTATATCAAACTGTGGGATTTTAAAAAGGAAGAGCATCAGTTTTCAAGGTTCGATATGACCATGTGCCCACACAGGATTATTTTCACTGAGTGTTTTTAATACGAAGAAAACGGGCCAAGGTTGTTAACTTAACTGAGGCATGTGAGTGCAAAGCACAATATCCTTGGTCGGAATTGAATGAGTGTGTGCTGGTTAAAAGAACTTGTCCCTAGTGTGTGTCGGTGGACGTTAAAAGAACCCGTCCTCGGTGTGTGTCGGTGGACGTTAAGAGACCCGTCCTAGGTGTGTGTCGGTGGACGTTAAGAGAACCCATCCTCGGCGTGTGTCGGTGGATGTTAAGATAACTTGTCCCCTATGTGTGCCGGTGGATGTTAAGAGAACCCGTCTTCGGTGTGTGTTGGTGGACGTTAACAGAACCCGTCCCCGGTGTGTGTCGGTGGATGTTAAAAGAACCCGTCCCCGGTGTGTGTTGATGGACGTTAAGAGAACCCCTCCCTGGTGTGTGTCGGTGGACGTTAAGAGAACCCGTCCTCGGTGTGTGTCGGTGGACGTTATCCCTATATGGAATGCATGACTGATTGAGATCGTTGTGCCTTATTATGGGGTAAAATTGTGTGACATGGTATGGGACGTATCATAATGGTTTTACCTTATAATCAGGACACGTGTAATTGATCGATGTGTGCTGTGTGGCACACTAATGTGCAAGAATGCATGAGAATCATTGCATCATTGATTTCGGTCATGTATGAGTTGAGCACATTGCTTATGGCACGCACGCATGAATTAATAATGTGTAGGGTATGGCAATGGCCAAGTGAGATCGCTTGTGACGCGACTCGTATGTGATTGATGAACTGCATCATTTAATGCTCATGTGCATTGCGTGTATTGTGCTGAGATTCAACGTGCAGGATATGGCATACCGGGTAAGGTTGCATGCGAACCGACTATTGTTTTTTTAGTCGTGGACTTGTTTGTGGGGTGGTTATGAAGAGAAACCCGAGTTGAGTTGGTGTGCTAACCAGGGCTTAGGGGAGGACTTACTGAGATTTATATCTCACTGGTTATTGTATAACCATTTTCAGGTTCCTAGTGTGAAGAGCCAGGAGTTTGAAGCGGAAGGGTCAGGAGCATAGATGGCTCAGTAGTTCTTTTTAAGATAGACCTTCTGTCTAAGAACCTGAGGTGTTTATGAAAGTTTGTTTTGTGAAAATTGTTGTCCTGCTTTTCTATCCCTTATCTGTGTTGTTTGGGGTTTGTTTGTATGCTTTCGCATGTACAATAAAATGAAAAGGTTCAGTGACGAGTCCTAGGAACGTCGCAAATTTCTATCGACCACTGAGGGATGTGCGCGCGCTCGAGGTTCGGGGCGTGACATCCTCATTTAGTGGTATTAGAGCAAGGTTAGCATTTGGAGTGATGAGGTGCGATGGGTTTTGGGATAGTTAGTAGGAAATGCTTTTTCCTTATACAGACGCCTGTGATTGGCTAGCTGATTGGTAGTTGTTTTGTGTGGGTCACTCAATTTTCCTAATTTGGGGTGGAATTAGGAGGCGGGTTCTGTAGAGATCCTATAGGATGAGTGATCCAGATCAGAAGACTCCTAGGAGGAGGTCTGTCGTGTCTGTCACTCGGGATAGGATGTCAACTAGGGTCGGTAGTCGAGGAAGATCGCAAACTTAGGCTAGCACAAGTGAGAGAGTAACTCCTCAGGCTGGTACTGGTGTAGCAGCACCTGACGATCCTAGATTAGATAGGATCGTGTAGGTGCTTGAGACTTTGGGAATTTTGATGGGGCAGCAAGTTTAGAGTCAAGTTGCCGCTATCGTTGCTACAGCCGCACCTGCTGGAGTCCAACCTGGGATTGTGATCAGGGAGAGACTGATACACAAGCTGGTAGAGTAGTTCCTGAGACTTAAGCCACCACGGTTCAGTGGTGTGGGTGACCCTGAGGCTGGGACCCTTTGGTTAAGGAATATTTAGGAGACCTTTACAATGCTGAGGTGTTCAGAGGAAGATCGAGTACTTTTGGCGGCTTATCAGCTTCAAGGTAACGCTAGTATGTGGTAGGAAGCAACTCAAGGAAGAGTGTCTCTTGAAGGCACGGCTCAAACTTGGGGTGCCTTTTGTGAGGCTTTCAATGGGAAGTACTTCTCAGACAGTGCGAGAGAGTCCAAGATGACAGAGTTCCAACAACTTCGCTAGAATCAGATGTCCATGGATCAGTATGAGGCGAAGTTCGCCGAGTTAGCCAAGTATGTGTCGAGGTTGGTAGAGGACCTTGTGGATAGGGCGAGACAGTTTAAGGATGGCTTGAAGCCGGAGTTGAAAGACCAACTGGTGCTCTTGAGTTTAAAAGCTTTGATGAGATGTACGAGAGGGCACAAACGATAGAAAAGAACATGATTGAGGGGGCGACCGCATCTGGCTCGCGGTTCGGGCCTAATCGAGATAATCATCGGTTTGGAAAGGGACCGATGATGGGAAGAAGGAATCCTATCCCACCCAATAGAAAGAACTACGTAGGGAAGTCGACACCTAATGCCATGGGAGTCTGTCGAGTGTGTGGAAGGATACATGGAAATCTCCCCTGTCCTTCGATGACAGGAGCCTGTTACGGATGTAACCATCACGGCCACCTGGTCAAAGATTGTCTGCACAGGCCGATGGGATCTCAGCCACCACCACCGCCACCGATGGAACAGAACAGAGGGAACGCGTTGCAGAATGCACCGATCAGGAGAAGAATGTTTTTGGGGATAATTTTATCAGAGTGGCACATTGGAATTTTGGTTAAGCTTGTAGAATTTCAGTATGTTGAAAAGAAGTTGTAAATGAAAAGATTGGCTCAAGGAGCATCTTGTTGTAATGAATCATTGTTATGCAGTGATTCGGTTTAACCTGTTAGCGGGAGAAAGTTTCAAATTTGTTGAAAATCGAGGAGGACCCTTGTTTATTTTAATGTCGTCATTTAAGGCAACCGATTAATGGATGCGGGTTGCCAATGTGTTTTTGGCAACTGTAGTGGGTATGACAGTTAAGGAATTGAAAGTGGAGAGCATCGCCATGGTACGGAAGTTTTCTGACGCATTTCTTGAGGAATCATCCAGTTTGCTCCTAGAAAGGAAGATTGAGTTGTGATAGTGTTTATCGACGACATCTGGGTATACTCTAGAAGTCTAGAGGAGTATGAAAGACGTGTAAGGCCAGTGCTTCAGATCTTGCAAGAACATGGACGGGATTTTCCGTGAACCCGACCAAGATTGAAGCCATGATCAATTGGCCAAGATCGACGACAGTAACAGAGATAAGAAGTTTCTTGGGGTTGACAAGTTTTTACAGACAGGTTTATGAGAAGGTTTTCAATAATAGCTATGCCTCTGACTAGATTGCTGAAGAAGGCAGAGAAGTTTGTAGGGAGAGATAAGTGCAAATGTAGTTTCCAAGAGCTTAATCAGAAGCTGACTATCGCACTAGTGCTGATGATTTCATTTGGCTTTGGAGGACTTTTGCAATCTTTGGAGTTTCTTGAGTGGAAGTGGGAACACATCACGATGGGCCTTGTGATTGGATTACTGAGAAATCAGTCGACGCCGTCAAAGTCATTCGAGAAAGTAAGAATTGGACCTAACTCATGTATGGAACTTTGAAAGAACTGAAGGTGCTGATGCAAGAATTGTTGGATAAATGATTTATACGTCCTAGTGCATCACATTGGAGAACACCAATTCGGTCTGTGAGAAGGAAAGATTTGCGCCTTTGCATCGACTATAGGCAACTCAACTAGGTGACAATCAAGAACAAGTATCAATTGCTAAGAATTGACGACTCGTTTGATTGGTTACAGAGAGCTTCGGTGTTCTCGCAAGTTGACCTGAATATGAGTTATCATTAGTGGAGGATTAAGAAAGAATTGAACAGGAGACAGTGTTGTTGGATGGAACTTCTCAAGGACTATGATTGCGACCTCCTGTATCACTCGGAAAAGCTAGTAAAGTTATAGATGCGTTGAATTGAAAGTCATCGATTGCGCATATGGTGATTTAGGAGTGGATTTTACTCGAAGGAGCTGGAGATTCGGTTTCAAATCTGAGGGAGGCCACCTTTTAAGTCTTATGGCAATCCTTAAGAATTGAACCGGAAGTACAGCTACGAATCAAGATGTTACAGTCAACGGATCCAAAGATCAAGAAGATTATGCAAGAAGTTACAGAAAAGAGAAAGGCTGATTTGCAAGCTACTGAGGTTGGAACACTAAAATTTTGTGGACGATTATGTGTACCCGATGATGTAGAGCTTAAGGAAGAGATCTTGTCAGAAGCACATTGTAGCAGTTATCAGTAGACCGCCCAGAGGGCACCGTTTGAAATGTTGTATGGCAGAGAGTGTAGAATTCCAATTTGTTGGGATAAAATCAGAGAGCGAAAGATTACCGGCATAGAGTTAGTCCAGCAGTCAGTGGATGCAGTTGCAATTATCAGGGATAGATTAAAGACCGCTCAAAGCCTCTAGAAAAGCTACGCAGATAAGCGTCGGACACCTTTGGAATTTCAAGTAGGGAAACATGTTTTCCTTGGATGTTGCCTATGATAGGGACGTCTCGATTTGTTAAGAAAGTAAAGCTGAAACTGTATATACATTGGAATCTTTTGAGATTGAGATCAAATAAGGATTTCGGCCTTAAATGGAAAAAGAAAGCAATTTTGGGCACCACTTGCGTCTTTAGCCGAGTGGTATGTGGGGACAAAGCTGTTGGTCCGTAAACGGGGGTTCGAATCCCGAAGTGGCAGTTAGCCACTTAGTAGAAAAAGAAAAGAAAAAGAAAAAAAAGAGTTGAAGAACCAAATTTTTGCAACTTTCATTTTCGCAAAAATGGACAACTGCTTAGCCTTTTGGAACCAAAAATGATTTGGACAAGATTGGAAGTGATTTGGCAGCACTAAAAGTGTTGGATAGCATTATGAGGCGGAATGAAAGATTTGGGAAAGTGAAGAATTGATGAGACGACAATACTCCCACCATTTTGAAGAAGAATTTTAATGGTCTAAATTTCGAGGACGGAATTTTTATAAGAGGGAAAGAGTTGTGACATCCTGAAATTCGAGTCCTCTGAGGGATGAATGGATGTGAATTTTGTCAATGCATTGTTGGTTGATTTCACTCGGAATTGATCACTCCTAAGATACTGACCTTGAGGGGAAAGGCTAATGAGGATAGAACTCGTATGACTAAAGAACTTGACCTGAGAAAACGACTTGATTGTGAGACCTCTGTGAGGACAATCCTATAGATAGGCAGGCTGATTTCAAGGATGACTAGAAGTCGATCCGCGGACATAACATAATGGAACGACGGGTGATTCCGTTTATTGTTATCGAGCTCGCAAACGACCCTAGGTCGATCCTTAGTAATCGTGTACTTTGAAATGAGAATCTATCCTTCGCAATTTCATGTTGTCAAGGACGTCCATGTGTCGAGATGTCTTGAACATGATTTGGCATGAGTAGGTTACGCGTGAATCCTCAAAGCCATCAGTTAGTTTGAGTTGTATTCAAAATGGCATTGGGCGAAATTTACATGGCATGAGAACTAAAGATTGGACTTCCAATTATCGAGAATGTTTTGGACGGACTTTAGATGAAGCTACTTTGTTAGTCGATAGCGATGGTTAAGCCGAGTACTTGGAAAAGGGATTTTCGGACCAAAGAAACGGCCAAAAGAAGACGTGGGCCGAGCTAGGCAAGCGTGGGCCTTAGGCCCAAGGTGGGACAGCCCATGATGGGCCCAAAGCAAGCAAGTGAGCCCATTGGGCCCAATTCACTATTCATCTTCCAAGCCCATTACCAAGCCTGAAGCCCATTTGAGCCCAACCAATTCCCGAGCCCGTTACTATTCATTTCCAAGCCCATTTCTTAGGCCCGCCCATCAATTTCGGCCCAAGGGCAGATTGGGAATTTGTGTAAGGTGGAAATGACCAAATTGCCCATAAAAGCATGTGGATAAGGCAAAGGAAGAGAGAGAAGATGATGTCACTTTGTATGGGGACTTGGGGCAAGCCTTTATGGCCTTCTTGGAGAGTGCATCAGCCCTCAAATCACCCTCTCTCTCCCCTCCTTCGGCCCTCTCTCGATGGAGCTCTCTCTCCCTTGGTTTCTCATTCTTCCTGCTTCTGCTCCAACGGACCTTCCCCCAAAGATCTGAGTTGATTGTTGGCTTCTCATGTGAATCAGCTCCCGTGCCACCCACCACTGTGCTCAGGACATCCAAACCGTCCACCTGGAGTTGGCAGTTTTCCGGTTGGAGCCATCGGATGACCTGCCGGTTGGCCATAAGCCAGCGCTAGTCTGACTGCCTGGCCCTGTTGTGCTCCAGCTGACCTTCTTGTGAAAACTCAAGTTGTGCGTTGCCTTCCCGTGAGAATTAGCCTTCGTGCCACCCACCATCGCGCTCAGAAGGCCTAAATCATTCAGGAGAGCTCGGCTGTTCACCGAACTAAGCCGCCGGTCGACCCGTACGCCAGCCAGAAGAAGTCACTCGACAGTCCGTCGGTTTGCCTGGTCCGCGTTTTCAGCCATTTTTTTCCCATTCTGACCCTTCCTCCGCCTATCCCAGCCACCAGCAACTCCCCCTCGACCCCCAGGTGCCGTCGGTCACTAGCTTACCCCTCGCCGAAGCTCCGATCAGCCGTCCAACTTGTTTTCTCCTTTGGCAGTCAATTTTCCAGAGTTGTAGAGGAAGTCTGAGGTTTTCTCCTCCGGCGGTCAATTTTACTTTATTCGCTTAATGATGCTTATGTGGTTAATTAAGCATGTTTAGTTTAATTGATTGAATTCCTTAAGTTAATTATTGTTTTAATGATTTCTGAATTTAATTTATGTTTTATTAAATTCTGGAAATTTACTGTTCACGCGACACTATTCATAAATTACTGTTCACGAAACACTATTCATGTGCACTGTTCATCCAAAATGCGAAAAGTGTCTAAAATTCATGTGTGTTGATTCTACGAAGTGATTGGATGTGTTATTGCTTAAACATTCGCATGAATTGTATATTTTTAAAAAATTATGCCGGGATGGCCGGTCGTTAGAATTTAGTACTGATCTCAGTGGTGTGGTTAGTTTGTACAAATTGATTGTTAAATTGTACAATTATGTGATGATTGTGAAGTTTTGGTATTTAACTCGAAAATACCGGGTGTCGGGTTTTGACACCGAGTGTGGTTTTTAAATACCATAGCAGCTTGTGTGAGCATCATTGTCAACTTGTGTGAGCACTATATGTCAACTTGTGAGAGCAATGATCGTTTATCAGCTTGTGAGAGCAACGATTCATTTATCAGCTTGTGCGAGCTATGATTTATATATCAGCTTGTGTGAGCTACCATCTATATCAGCTTGTGAGAGCATTGCATCCATTTCAGCTTGTGTGAGCAGTGATGGTATTGATGGATGAATATATAGTATGGTTAAATAGGTGGTATAAATTGATAGATGGTGTTAATCGTATGATATCAATTAGATTGATTGAATTGATGGACGTGTGTGATGGATTGATGCGTGTTAGGTGGCGCACTAATGTGCAAGAGTGTACGGGAACCATAGCATCATTGGTTCTGGTTATGCATGAGTTGGTCACATTGTTTATGGCACGCACGCATGAATCGATAACATGCAGAGTGTGGCAATGGCTAGGTGAGATCGCTTGTGATGTGACTCACGTGTGATTGATGAATTGCATCTTCTAATGGCCATGTGCTTAGTGTGTATCATGTTGAGTGATATCGTGCAGGGTATGGCACATCAGGCAAGGTTGTATGCAAATCGACTGTTGGTTGTTGGTTGTTGTGGGGTGGTTCTGAAGAGATACCTTGAGTTGAGTTGGTGTTCTAATCGGGGGCTTAGGGGAGGACTCGCTGAGATCTATATCTTACAGGTTATTGTATAACCACTTTCAGGTCTTTAAGATGGCACTTCTGCCAATGAGGTTTGGTATTCTTAAGGACTAGGATACTGTCGTGACACATCACCGCTTCCTAGATCAGGCATATTTATACGAGAAGTATCTCACCACCATCTGGTTGGATGAGGTACTGGGGAAATGGATACCGCATAGGTTCCAGGCGTAGTTCATTCAAAATGGTGACATGCTGATAGGTCCTCTGAGAGGTGTTGATGAGCCGCTCGTTAGGGGCCCCGAGGACACTGGCGGGATCCTATGGAGTTGGATCCTCCTGATGGTGTTGTGGAGGATGCTGTCCCCGCTCCTCTAGAGATTGACCCGTTCGCCTTCGGCTACAACTCGACGGGATCTAAGTCCTCTAGTTCTGAGTGACTGTAGTGTTGAACCCGAGGGTTCTTTTTGGTGTACAGTTGGATTAGCCTAGCCTAGTTTCTTTTTGGTATGGCTTAGAGGTTGGATCGCCCTTCTGTTGGGCTTGTAAATCGGAAATGATCCTCCATAGGTTAATCTAATATGGAAATGTATATATAAGAGTAGATGTTGTGTTTCTGCTTTTCATCTCACTATCCCTGTTTGAATTCTTGATTGTATGTTGATGGGGAGATGATACGTTTTCCGCTTATGCTTAATGAAAGATAAAAAATGAAGGGTCGGCGACGAGTCTTGGGACGTCGCTTTCTATCGACCATTGGGGGATGCATGCGCGCTTGAGGTTTGGGGCGTGACAGAGGGGGCAATAGAGATTATCGACGAGTTGCGAGTGGCGTCAGGGGCAGTTGGGCGAGCGGCTTAAGGGGAGGTTGGGTGAGCGATGACAGTGGTTAGGCTAGTGGTGTCGGAGGTGACTGGATGAGCGGCGTCAAGGGCTGGGTGAGCCACTTCAGGGGAGGCTCGACGAGTGGCGTCGGGGGTGACTGGGTGAGCGTTGTCGAGGGCAAGTAAGCGTGTGGCTGGGCGAGCAGCTTCAGGGGAGGCTCGGCAAAGGGTGTCGAGGGTGACTGGGTGAGCGGCATCGATGGCAGCTGGGCGAGTGGCTTCGGAGACGACTGGGCAAGCGTCGTCGACTAGTGAGTAGTGTCAAGGTTTGATTGGGCCAGCGGTGTTAGGGGCGGCTAGCCAAGCGATGTTGTGGGGAGCAGCGTCAAGGGCGACCGAGCGAGTAGCGTTGGGGGCGACTGTGCGAGCGGCGAGCAGCCTCCATTGAGGGGACGAGTGGCATCCACTGGCGGCATCGACGGCGAGCGGTTGAGTAGCGAGGCAAGCGAGGGGTGACGACGTCAAGGGAGTAGGAGGCATGGGTGAGACAAGCGTGGGGCGATTGGTGTCTAGCGGCATCTAGTGGTGGCATCGAGGGTTAGGGCGTCCGGCAGCGGCGTCGAGGGCGAGTGGTGTTGGTGACAGGCAGAGGCAGAGAATGGGAGACTCAGAGAACCATGAGCGTGGAAGTGTGAATGAAGGGTAATTGATTTCAGGCATTTCCAATTTGGGGCTTCTTTTGGAGCCCTAATTGGTTCTATAATCGGTTCCGGTTCCGGTTCCCAAAAAAAGGAATCGGGAATCGGAACTGGTCCCTTTAGAACCAGGAACGAACCGGACCCTCCGGTGCGGTTCTCCGGTTCCCGGTTCTACCTGGGAACCGTGCTCACCCTTACTTTTACTTGAGACAAAATAAATACATTGCCTTTCTTTTTATGTTCTTTTATATTACAGTTTCTTTTACATAAAAAATAGGGAAAAGACAACAAAAAACCCCAAAATTTGCTCAAAGTGACAAATTTATCCCAAACTTTTTTTGTGATATGAAAAACCCTAAATTTTGCTAACTGTGATATATTTACTCCACCAAAGGCATTTTCGCCTTAATTTTTTTTTTGATTTTCCTTTTTCTTTTTTTCATTTTTTCTTCTTCTCTCTTCCCTCCTCCGGCCATGGCGGAGGGAAGGCAGACTCAAGTGAGGGCGACCCTCGCCAGCGTCGGGCGAAGGCGGCCCTTGGTGGGGTTGGGCGAGGGCCTCCCTCGCCTGAGTCTGGCTTCCCTCTTCCATGGGCGGCGGAGGGAAGAGAGAAGAAGAAGAAAAAAAGAAAAAGAAAAATAATTTTACAAGTAAAAGATGAAAATGTCCTATAGTTTAGGGTAAATGTGTCACACGGATACAAGTTCAGGGTTTTTTGTGTCACGAAAAAAAGTTTGGGGTAAATGTGTCACGGTTGGCAAAATTTGGGGTTTTTCATGTAAAAAATAAAGTTTGGGGTAAATTTGTCACTTTAGGCAAAGTTTGAGATTTTTGGTGGTCTTTTCCCTAAAAAATAACTGCCTTTTCTTATGAGCCCCTTTTTTTTTTTTTTTTGGAGTTATGGGCTGGGTTTGGCCCAACATGGACGACCCAACATCTTTTATAAAACCCATCACAAACGGAATAAACTATCATCCAATAAAAAGTTAGACTACAACCATCTAAATTTTCAGAGTGTCGATAGAACATATAGGTATCATCAACATAATCCATAACTATTGTCAGTGCAATTCACGTAGAATCGAATGGTCCATGAAATGACAATCATGTCTGTCACAAGACAGTGCACGTACCATTCATTGCTAAAGCGATGTGTAGGTGATTGGAAGGCGATAAAGATTTGTTTAGCATACGACAATATGAATTTCTGGAATGCAAAGAGACGTGCACTCCTAGCAATCTTCGGTAGCACCCCTTTGCCGATTGTTCCCACACTTTAGGTGGACCTAGCGGTGACAGAAGGATCGATGACAACACAAAGGCGACGTCAATTCTATCTCGTGAGCCATGGACACGATGAACCTTTAATGCAATTAGGCAACCACTCCATGGGTTAAGAAGCCCAAATGGGCAATAGCCCTATGCATCCCCTCGTTGCTGTTTTATGTAGCATCGTTCGCAATCGGCATAGGCTTGATTGCGTTGATTTATAGTTTGGAAGTGTTCCCACTGAGGTTGCGTGCCCCACAATCGGAGTCACCGTGAACCAAGTGCTGAGTGTAATCTTAACGTTATTATTCATTATGCTATATAGGGCTATCACCTTCGGCAGTCACCTTCGGCAAGGTTGCCTTCGTGTTCATGGCAATGTCGTGTTTAGGGAGCGTGTTAGTCAATGTTGTTATACTGGAGACAAGAGGGAAGGCCCTGGAGGACATATGGCGGTTCTTCGGGGGAATTCATCATGTGGAGGTTTAAGGCGAGGGAAACAGAGATAGGAAGGAGCACCAAAATGACACAGGCACTATGAAAAGTAGCACCTGTGGACTCTAGGTACTACTTTTGATAACTTTTGAAAATAATCCATATCTGAATTTCAGACTAATACCAACAATGACAGCGAGCCCCAAGCCAAGAACAAATCTCACATGCATGATTTAATTGATGAGAAGTTGAAAACTTAGTATGACTTCTGCCAATGAGAATCTCATCTTGACTGTCATAATCCATTTTGCAAAGATCATGCCAATTCTCATCCTCGTCTTCTACCTAGACGTGGTTAGGCAGTAGAAGTCGTTGTTAATCAACCTCAGGAGGATGATTGCGTCACTTTATGTCCTTGATACATGCTTCACCAGCATCGACCGTAACGACACGAGCGACACGAAGCCCAAATAGGCGGCAGTTCTATGCATCTCCTTGTTGTTGTTTTATCTAGCATCACTCGCAATTGACATTGGCCCAATTGCATCGATCTACAGTTCGGAAGTGTTCCCATTGAGGTTGCGTACCTAGGGGCACGCAGTTAGATTCGTCGTGAACCAAGTGTTAAGTGTAATCTTGATGTTATCGTTCATTCCACTATACAAGGCGATCACTGACGGTGGGGTCGCCCTTGTGTTCATAGTAATGTCATGCTTAGGGAGCGTGTTCCTCTACGTTATGCCGGAGATAAGGGGGAAGACCTTGGAGGAGATGTGGCCGTTCTTTGAGGAATTCTTTGTGTGGAGGTTCAGGGCGAGGGAAACAAAGAAAGGGAGCATTGAAATGACACGAGTATCGAGAAAAGCAGCACTGGTGGACTCTAGCATTGCATGGGCATTGCATAGGCCTTACATGGGGGCTTGCACGGGCTCTGCTAAGTCGGTTCGATCGAGAGGTTCCCTATTCAAGCAGTTCCTTTTGCTCAAAGTTGACTTTACTTCTTGAGCAACCCATATTCCAATAAAACCGTCACTCTAAGAGAGAAGGAATAATGACACTATGCTAATAATGGAGATCAAAAATTGTATATAGGAACATATTTGAGAAAAAGTCGACATATTTGGAAGCCACAAAACAACAAATAAGTAAGTCTTGGCACTAGAGATTTAAGAGTTTGCCGAGGAATATGAAAAGTAGGCATAATTCGATTATCCAAATTGACGCCGTCGAAGACAAAAGCCAAGGAATTGACGGGTGGTGTAGTTGTAACAAATTGTTTTGCACATAGAGATGATTTACTCAATTTATGCAAGAAAATTTCTACCGTAAGACATTAGTTAACTTGACAGAATATATTGAAAAACCCAAAAAAAATGAGGTGTTGAACATTGAAATCTTTTGAAAATACTCCATATCCAAATCTCAGACTAGTACCAATAATCACAATGAGACTCAAGCCGTGAACAAATCACATCTACATGATTTAATGTCTAGAAATTAGAAGTACCTGTGTGCTCCAGCAATGGACGGGCCTTGCATGGGCACTGCATGGGCCTTGTATGGGCCTTGTACGAGCCTTGTATGGGCCCTGTACAGCTGGTTTGGTCCAGTCTAGTCTGGAGGTTCCCTTTTTGGGCAATTCCTTCCGGTAAAGGTTGGCTTTACTTCTTAAGCAACCCATATTTCAACAAAACTGTCGCTCTAAGTGAGAAGGATAACAAATCAATGTTAATAACAAAGACCAAGCTTGCAGACAGAAATTTATTCAATAAGAGTCAACATATTTGGAAGTCACGAGAATAAGATATAAGCAGGTCTTAGTAGTAGAGATTTAAGGGATTGCCATGGAATAAGGAGAGCAGGCCAAATTTAGTCCCTCGAAATTGACACTATTGAAGACAAAAGTCAAGGAATTTATGGGTTGTGTAGATGCAACAAACCGTTGCGCGCATAAAAATGATTTACTCAACTTATGCAAGAAAACTTTACTATAAGATATCGAGCTACTTGAGAGAGCATAATGAAATGCCCACAAAAATGAGATGCTGAACATTAATCTTTTGTAAACACTCTATATTTGAATCCCAGGTCAATACGAAAAATCACAACGAGCCCCAAACCGAGAACAAATCACATTTACCTCATTTAATTGTTGAGAATTTAGAAACTCAGTGATAAGCAGCATTTGTGGGATCTAGCACTACACGAGCACTGCACAAGCCTTACATGAGCCCTGCACAGCTAGTTCGATTCGATCCAAGATGTTCCTTGTCAAGCGATTCCTTTTGCTTAGAGTTGACTTTACTTATTGAACAACCCATATTCCAACAAAACCATCACTCTAAAGAAAGGAATAACGAAGCAATGCCAATAATGGATACCTAAATCCGAATACAAAAACTTATTAGGGAAGAGTCATCATATTTGAAAGTCACGGGAACATGAGATAAGAGGGTCTTGGTACTAGAGATTTAGGGGCTAGCCATGGAGTATGCAGAATAGGCAAAATCCGATGCTCCAAAATATTCAGATATGAATTATTCTCAAAAGATATGAATGTTCAGCATCTAATTTTTGTGGGCATTTTAGCATGTTCTCTCAAGTAGCTCAATGTCTTACAGTAAAAATTTTCTTGCATAAATTGAGTAAATCATCTTTATTTGCACAACAATTTGTTGCAGCTAGACAATCCATCAACAATCGCAGGAGCCCAAAGTCAAAAACAAATTCCATCTACACGATTTAATTGTTAAGAAGTTACAAGTTTAGTATTAAGCGGCACTTGTGGCCAACAGCACTGCACGGGCCTTGCACCATCATTTTGATCCGGTCCGATTGAGAAGGTTCCTTGTTCAAGCGGTTCCTTTTGCTTAGAGTTGAGTTTACTTCTTGGGCAATCCATGTTCCAACAAAAACATCACTCTAAGAGAGAAGGAATAATGAAGCAATGCTAATAATAGAGACAAAACCTACATACAAAAACTTATTTGAGAAGAGTCAATATATTTGAAAGTCATGGAAACAGGAAATAAGTAAGTAGGTCTTGGTGGTAGAGATTCAGAAGCTTGCCAAGAATATGAAAAGTAGGCAAAATTCGATATTCCAAATTTGATGCCATCGAAGACAAAATCCAAGGAATTGACGGGCAATGTAGTTGCAACAAAATGTTATGCACATAAAGATAGTTTACTCAACTTATGCAAGAAAACTTTTCCTATAAGATATTGAGCTACATGAGAGAACATATTATAATGCCCACAAAAATGAGATGCTCAACATATATATCTTTTGCGAATACTCCATATCCCAACTCAAGCCAATACCAGCAATCACAACAAGCCAAAATCCTAGAACAAATCTTATCTACATGATTTAATTGTTGACAAGTTGGAAGCTTAGTATTAAGCAGCACTTGTAGGCTCCAGCATTGCACGGGCACTACACAAGCCTTGCACGGGCTTGCACAGGCCCTGCAGAGCCGTTTTGGTCCGGTCCAATCCAAGAGGTTCCTTGTTCAGGCAGTTTCTTTTGCTCAAAGTTGACTTTACTTCTTGAGCGACCCATATTCCAACAAAATCGCCACTCTAAGAAACAAGGAATAATGAAGCAATGCTAATTTGGAGACAAAACTTGCATATAGAAACTTATTCAAAAATAGTCAACATATTTGGAAGTCACCGAAATAGGAAAGACGTAGGTCTTTGTGGTAGAGATTTAGGAGCTTGCCATGGAATATGCAGAATAGGAAAATCCAGCGCTCCAAAATTGACATCATCGAAGACAAAAGCCAAAGAATTGATTAGTTGTATAGTTGTAACACAATGTTATGCACATAAAGATGATTTACTCAATTGATGCAAAACAAACTTTTATTATAAGACATTGAGCTACTTGAGAAAACATACTCAAGTGCCAACAAAAATGAGTTGCTAAACATTGATATATTTTGACAAATAGTCCATATTCGAATCTCAAGCCAATACCAACAATCACAACGATCCCTAGGCCGAGAACAAATCTCATATGCATGATTTAATTGATGAAAAGTTAAAAATTTACTATGACCTCTATTAATGAGAATCCTTAATCGTCATAGTCCACTTTGCAAAGACTATGTCAATCGTCATCCCCGTCTTTTGCCTAGACGTGGTCAGGTAGCAGAAGTTGCTACTAGTCATCCTCAAGAAGATGATTGTGTCGCTCGTCGTCCTTAGCACATGCCTCACTAGCATCGATCACAACGGCACGAGTGACACGAAGCCCAAATTGATCAAGATATTCTAAAATGACCTAAGAAAATCCAACATAATAGTTAGTCAAAAATAGATGGATGAAAATGGCAATAGAGTCCCATCGATTTATGACTCACAATATAAAAAGGTTGATAGTAAATATTTGAGCATTACAATATACAGGTGTATAAATGTTTTGAGAAGAAGAGTAAACGTTGCTCGAAGTCAACAAACTTTTGCGACCTAACATTATCTCTAAAAGAAAAGGGCATTAAAAAATTCATATAATAAAGCCCTAAAAGCTTATTCAATTTTGAATCAAATTTTCATCAAAATATTTTCACATTTTTTTATGCTAAACTAATTCTAAACTAGAATTAATATTAAAATTTAGCAAAACTATTCAAAATCAAATTTCTAAATTTTGTCCCAAATTTTTTTTATTCCGAAAAATGGGGACTCGGATTGGGTCAAGAGATCGGACCTTGTGTTGATTATGTAAAGATGAATATTAGGTTATGTTGAGCTTGTTTTTCTAAAATGACACTATTTCAATTTTTTTTCCTGATGACAAAAAAGTAAGTTTCTTCTACTTCTTGTTTCTATTCCCTGATCACGGATATGTTATGGCAAATTAAAAAATTAACTGACGTTACCAAACAGATTTCTATTATTTTTCTGTTTCAGGGAAAAAAAACACAAAAATAGAGAAAGATAAACGTTATCAAACAGGGCCTACATAATCACTACAAACAATTTTAATCCTTCCATCTCTCTATTATTATCCTTATTCTCATTTTATTCTCAATATATTCAATATATAATTTTTTTTAGTTATTTAGGCTCCGTTCATTTCGCAGAAAATGTGGCGTTTCTAGAAAATATTTTCCAAGAAAATGTAATTATGTTCCGGTGTTAAGATGAAACATGAAAATGACGTGGAAAATATTTTTTGCTATTCGGTAAGGAAAATCTTCTCCTCCATATTTGATTTTTATTTGATTTGATTTTTTCTTTGTTTTCCATCTCCTTCTTTCTTGGCCGGTCGGTGATGGCCCATGACCGGACACCAGCGAGCCTTGTGCTTGCTGACGAGCACAAGGCTTGTTGCTCACCAGATTGGCAAGTGCGATTATCGAGCTCGAGGCTCGCCATATCGATGAGCGTGAGCTTGAGATCGATGAACTCGAGGTTTGCTTGGTGACGGCCGACGACTAGCCAAGAAAGTAGAAGATGGGAAACAAAGAAAAGAAAAAGAAAAAAAGAGAAAAAAAAAGAAAAAGAAAAAAAGAAAAGAAATAGAAAAGAAAAAAGAAATTAAAAATAATTCTAATTAAAAAAGAAAAAGAAAAAGAAAAAATAATTCAAATAAAAAAAGAAAAGAAGAAGAAGAAATGGGAGGAGAAAGTGAGGATTTGTAGAGGTGTAGGATAAGAGAAATCAAGTGAGGAAAATGTTTTCCACTTTTCAAAAGTGGAAAATATTTTTCTCTAATTTAGAAGATTTTTTTTTTCTTTTCATGGAAAACATTTTCCTCAAAGAATTCATTTTCCGTGAAACGAATGCCGGAAAATCCAAAAAACGTTTTTCCAGAAATTATTTTCTGCGAAACGAACGGAGCCTTAGTTAGCAAACACATGCCATTTGGCTAGTGCGGAAACGTTGGTTAATTCTTCTATTCTTGATTGATGCATAGAGTCAGATCAATCTCCTCCTATAAACCCATCATGAATCGGGTGGATTTCAGTTTGCCATGGACCCGAGCCGACCCGATGGCCTGAGCGCACCCAACTGAGCTCTGCCGTACCGTACGCACTCCAAAAGCGCTCGGTCACTTGGCAAACAACTCAGAAGCTTCGCCGCTTCCGGTGGCAATCCGGTGGATCGTATCGTCAATATTCTCTCCCTCTCTCTCTCTCTCGCACCACCCATTGGCAAACCCCGATTCGGACCGCCAGATTCTTGTCCGGGAGCAATCGCCATGAGAACTTCAGAGTCCACGCTATTAGGATCACGGGTAACTCTTGATCCTTTCGCCTCCGCCAGCTCATCCGAATCTCCGCAAGGCTCACTCCCAAATCGTTACTGAACGACCGTTGTTTGCTCTTGAAGAGACCAGCCAACAAAATCGCCACCATCTCCGAGCGGCTGGAGGGCGTCGATCCCGTCCTGGAGAAGCTCAGGTCCCTCGAGATCGTGAGTAGCAACCCTTCTGTCTAGGATTTTGCGAGCAGGTGAATGAATGTGCAGATTAGTTGCTTTTGATATTGGATAAATTGAAACTTGTGGTGGTTTGTCTGTTTGCTTGTTCGATTGATTGTAGACGCCTCCCATTCTCACGTCACTGCCGTCTGAGAGCAGCTTGACCGACATTTTGGTTAGGAAGCCACTGCCTTCGTCGGCTCCAGGTGACGCATCGGCCTCGTGATGACACTCTTCGTGACTTGGTTTTAGTGAATCATTTTGTTTCGAAGTGAAATAGTGTAATGGGATCTTGAAATTCAAGCTGGAATGGTTAACATAGGGACAAAGAATCCGAAGGTGCTACTGGAGCTATTCTCGATGTACTGCGACTGGCAGGAGGAGAAGGTCCAAAAGATTGGCAAGAAACAGGTGCGCCTTTGTGTGAGTCGATGCATATGCTAATATACACGCTAGGACCTTTCGATGAAAAGACCATCAAAGGGGATTTTAGATGAAAGAAAGTATCTAGTTCTTTGTTATATAAATTCATTAGCCCATTTTTCCTCGGATGGACTCTTTTGAAGTCGAAGAATATTGAGAGGCTCCAATTTAGAACTAGTCAGGAATCTGTAAAGAGTTCTTATGGCTTTTTGGGGGCGATCAACTTGTTGCCATTTCTTTGGGTTCGATCTTTCAGAATTCTCTCTGGTAAAGATCGCTTAGAAAGATTGAAAGACCTGAGGCGAGTTTTGTATATTTGTTCTGTAAAATGTGGACATGTGCTTCAGAGGATTTATGGAATCCCCGTTTCTTTGCTTTTCCCCTGTCGCCTCTCTTGCTAGTAGAGCATTGCTCTTCGGTCTTCCTTGTGCAAGTTGTTTTAACGTGTCCCAGTAATCACTTTACCCAAATAAGTTAGGCAATGTCCTTTGTATTTTTCTTTTCAACTGAATAAATCTATGCTTTGGACTTGAGAGCAAGCTTCTCAATCTTGCATATATGCCGTGGCATATAGTGTGATATTATGGGAACTGTCCTTCTGCCAATCGTATATATTATCAGAACCAGGAGAGTTTGTAGTGCATAGACCTAAGGTTTGATGCATTTTGCTGCAGGAAGAAATAGAGGACAAGATAGAACTTGTGGATGCTTTAGCTGTGAAACTTCTCTAGCGACTTAATTTCTCTGTGTCAGCAATGAAGACCACCTCTCAACATTTATCAGAAGGTACTTATCTCATGATTTTGTGATTTTATTTGCTGCACGCTTGCTTTTAGTACCCCAAAGGATTGAATACAGAAATCATGGGTCGAATAACACACCTTCTCCAGAATAAGTTTCCTGATTGTTTCCCATTTTTGCTTTGGAAATGTTCATACGCCATAATCTTTCTAATAGGGCTAGTAAGAGCACCTAGAGGAGGGGTGAATAGGTGATCAAAGAAGTTTTTGTAAAGCTTAACAGATTAATTTGTCTTCTAAGAATAATAGACTAAAGATGTAAAAGACTATAAACAGTTATATAAAGCTACGAATTAAAGTAAAGAGATTAGGGAAAGAGAATTGAAACACAAGGTTTATAGTGGTTCGGTTTAGACCAAGCCTATGTCCACTCTCCCGCACTAACAGCCCATTGGCTGGATTCCACTAAGAACCAAAAGAGATTTTATAGTCTCATGTCCTTGATTCCACAGTGTAGAAACTCTACTACACTTCCTTAAGGTCTCACAAGTATTTAATCTCTTTTTGAGTACAAATTAAGCTCAACAAATGAAATAGCAAAGAACTAGGAGCTTCAGACTTTGGAATTTTTCTTTCATGCACACACTCGAATAACTTGAACGTCTTCCTTATATACTCCTCCATGCCTTTATAATCGTTGGCACCTTCTAAAGGAGTTCTTCAAATCTACCCGTTGGACAGAATCAATTAGGAAGATCTCGAGTTATTTAAGGAATGTGATAATAGTCCACCAATCTTGCTCGCCCATACAATCAGGATCTAGGTTTCCATAAGTAGAACCTTCCAAGTATATTTCGTCAATCAACAGATCTAATTATCCGAATTGATATTAATAAGAATAACTGATCACGAGATGCTATTTCCAGCCGTGAGATATTCTTCAACTGTACGAACCAAATCCTTAAAGATATACTCGCATCTGGACAAGTCTTCTTCACCAAATAAACATTTTCTTCGTCGGTTTGGAAACTATCAGTGATGGCAGACTTTAAATCTTAAGTCTGGAGATCTTGAGTCTTGAGTCTTTAGACTTTGACGATAGAGTCTGCAAGTTTTCAGATTAGACTGATGGAAACGTTTTGTCAACTTTAAAACAAATAAAGAAGTTTTCCCCAGCAATCTCCCCATTTTTTGTGGTGACAAAACTTTCCTGCAAATTTGAACACTATTAACCTGCAAAACAATACTTAAGCAAGCCAAGTTTTCTTATAAAATATAAGGATAGTAGCGATTATGCAACCACAGAAAACGTGTTAGTCCTATAAAAACAACTATCTTTACCATAATCAATAACATAGCTTAAGTTACTGCAAATCAAAGCATCAAATCAAACAGTCCAAACCAGTTAAGCAGTTCAAACCAGTTAAGCAATCTCCAAACAAAAGATAAGTCTGTTGGAGAAAACTTCATTATTCGTTTTGAAGCTGACAAAACATTTCCATCAGTTTAGTCTGAAGACTTGCAGACTCTTTTCGTCAAAGTTTGAAGACCGTCAGACCGTTAGACTCAAGATTTAAAGTCTGCTCTCATTGACAGATTCTAGACCGTCGAAGAAGATTTATCCAGAATCTAGTATTTCTTTAAGGATTTGATTCGAGCGGTTGAAGAAGATCTCACGGCTGGAGATAGCATCTTAAGATCTATTATTCGTTTTGAATTTAATTCGAGTAATTTGGATCCGTTGATTGGCGAAGTATACTTGAAAGGTTCCACTTATGGAAACCTAGATCCTGATTGTATGGGCGGGCATGATTGGTAGGCTATTATCACATTCCTTAAGTAACTCGAGATCTCTCTAATTGATTATGTTCAATAGGTAGATTGGAAGAACTCCTTTGGAAGGTGCCAACGGTTATGAAGGCATGGAGGAGTATATAAGGAAGATGCTCTGGTTATTTGAGTGTGTGCACGATAGATAAATTCCAAATTCTAAAGCTCCTTGTTCTTTGTTGATTAAATTGTTGAGTGTAAACTTGTACTCAAAAGAGAGTTTATACATTTGTGAGGCCTTGAGGAAGTGTAGCAGGGTCTCTACATTGTGGAATCAAGGACGTGATACTATAATGACTCTTTTGATTCATAGTGAAATCCAGTCAGTGGGCTATCAGTGCGGGAGAGTAAACGTAGGCTTGGATTAAGCCGAACCACTATAAACCTTGTGTTCTTATTCTCTTCCCTAAACTCTTTTACTTTATTCATAACTCTATTTGATTGTTAGAGTCTAATTTCCTTTTCAAAGTCTATTGCTAAATAGACTCGGGTTAAAAGTAAAATTTTATACTTTACTCTACAAAAATTTGTTTTCGCACCTATTCACCCCCTCTAGGTGCTCGTACTAGCATTTACAATTGGTATCAGAGCCTGTGTACTAATTTAAATTGAAGTGTTTTTACTTAAAGTTAATGATCCATGGCTAGTATGTTGGCTCCAGGTCTGGTTGAAGGGCAAAGCAACACCAGACCGCCTTATTTTGATGGAAATGAATACATCATATGAAAAAACAAGATGAAGGCATTCCTAAGATCAAAAGATCCTATGGAATGGGATGTGGTAGACAAATGAATCATTCCTAAAGTTACAATAGTCTCAGAAAGAGGAAAAGAAGCTGTTGCGAGATGACTCAAGAAGAGATAACCAAGAGATAAGCTCTCGATGCAAAAGCAATTTATTTCTTATATTGTGCATTATCTCCTACTGAATATAACATAATATCTTCTTGTGAAATAGCTAAAGAAGTCTGGGATAGGTTGCACATCACCTATGAAGGAACCGATCGAGTGAAAGAAACCAGAATCAATATTCTGCTCTGTCAATATGAAGCCTTTAGATGAAACCAGGAGAATCTATCACTAACATGTTTAGTCGTTTTACAGAAATCGTGAATGGTTTTGAGTATCAAGGTCAACTAATCTCTGGACCCATGAATGTTAACAAATTGTTGCGTGGACTTTCCAAAGATTGGAATCACGTAAAGACCTCAATAAGGGAGACACAAAGGATCATGCCACTCTCCGTTGATGAATTTGTTGGCACTCTTCAATCTTATGAAGTAGAGCAAATAAATGAAGATGAAGATCCCAAAGGTAAAAAATCCATTGCTTTAAAATTTAATGATGATTATGATGTTATAGATTCTGAAGACGATATGGACGATGAAGAGCTTGCTCTCATGATAAGAAGGTTCAGAAAATTGAACAAAAAGGGAAGAAGATTCAATTGGAAGAAACAAAGCTCTCAAAAGTTTCAAAATAAATCAGCAGAGGACGATGAATCCAATAAAGATGTGATTTGTTTTGAATGCAAGAAAAAGGGACACATCAGACCCAACTGTCCCTTGCTCAAGAAAAGAAAGGAAAAGCTGAGAAATACAGAAAGGCTCTTAAAGCAGAAACTTGGAGTGATACCAAATGCGAAGAGAGTGATGATGATTATGCCAATATTTGTCTAATGGCACAATCAGAATTAGATTCAGATTCTGAGACAGACTCAGACTCAAACTCAGACAGTGAAATCAAGGTAAGTAATTTAAAAATTCCTACTAAAGTCTCTAAATATATTGATGAATTGTGTCTTAGTCTCAAAACCTCTCTCAAGAGGATTTCCGAACTAAAAAGGGAAAATTTTGCACTGAAGCAACAGGAAATTGTTTGGAAAGAAAATGTTGAAAATTTAGATAAAAGTGTTATTACCCTGAAAGAAAATGCAGACCCTCTTTCAAAAGAAAATGCACTTTTGAAAAATGATATTTCAAGCATCTCAAAAAGGTTTTCTATAGCATCTCAAAAAGTCTAAACCTGTAGGCCGTAGTGCTCTTAAATGTTTTAAGTGTAATAGCTTAGAACATTTTGAGAAAGAATGTCCCATGGTTTGGAAACCTGTTAAGAAGGTTTGGGCAAAGGCTGTATATTGCACTAACTCCATTGGACCCAAGAAAGTGTGGGTACCAAAGAAATCTTGAGTTTATTTTTTAAATGCAGTTCACTATCAAGAAAAGAGTCAAATGGTACTTGGATAGTAGATGCTCAAGACATATGATAGGAGACTCAAGTTGTTTTATAAAGCTTATGCAAGTTAATGGTGGAAAAGTTTTTTTTGGAGGAAATAGTAAAGGCAGAATTGTCGGATGTGGAACAGTAAAGATTGGAAGTCTCACAATCAGCAACGTTTCCTTAGTGGAAGGACTCAACTACAACTTCTTGAGTATCAGCCAACTGTGCGACACAGGTTTCAAAATCAACTTTTAAGAAGAAATATGTTTAGGAACCAGTAAAGACTCCTCTCAGACTTTCACGGGACGAGGACATGGGAACATCTATCTTCTGGACATCAAACCAGAAAAATCCCAATGTCTAATTTCAATTCAAGAGGAAGCTAACCTTTGGCATAGAAAACTTGGCCACATCAACATGAAGCAAATAGCAAAGATCTCTGCAAAGAAACTTGTTCGTGGACTACCCAACCTGACATACCAAAAATCTGATCTATGTACACCATGCGTGTTGGGAAAACAAGTTAGAAGTTCTTTCAAACCAATAAATCAAGTTTCCATTAATCGTGTACTGCAGCTCTTACATATGGATCTTTTCGGACCAACTAGGACTCAAAGTATTGGTGGAAAGAAATATTTTCTAGTAATAGTGGATGATTATTCACGATTTACTTGGGTATATTTCCTGGCAAGTAAGTCTGAAACCTTTTCTTATTTCATAAAGTTTGCCAAGAAAGTACAGAATGAGAAAGGGTATGTTATTTCAAGTATACAGACAGATCATGGAGGTGAGTTTGAAAATCAAGATTTTGCTAAATTCTATGTTGAATCTGGTTTTCAGCATGTGTTCTCCTCTCCATACACTCCAGAACAGAATGGAGTTGTGGAAAGGAAGAATAGACCGTTGCAAGAAATGGCTAGAACTCTTTTAATTGAAAGCAACATTTCTTCTCGTTTTTGGGCCGAAGCAGTTTCTATAGCATGTTATATTACTAATAGAGTCTTCTTAAGGCCTATTTTGGAGAAAACTCCTTATGAGTTGTTCAAAGGAAAGAAGCCAATTGTTTCCTATTTTCATGTGTTTGGCTGTAAATGTTTTATATTGAAAAATGCAAATGATCGAATTGGTAAGTTTGAAGAAAAATCAGACGAAGATATCTTCCTTGGATATTCAACCACCAGCAAAGCCTACAGAGTATACAACAAAAAGACACAATCTGTGGAGGAATCGATGAATGTCAAATTTCAAGACTTCTTACAAAATCAACTGATCTAGACTCAACCTGAAGAATCTGAACCTGCTCCATATCTACAAAGTCTAAATCCCCAGAAGCAGCTCAGACTTTAGAAGACCAACAATGAACGATCGTTGAAGAATCAAATGAAGAAAAAGATTAGTTTGTCAGACCAACCAGTAACTGGAAGCACAAGTCTAGTCATCACAAAGAACTCATTATTGGTGACATTGATGAAGGGATTCGTACAAGATCCAAAAAGCATGAAGAGTCTTGTGCTGTGGCTCTTATTTCTGAAATAGAACCCAAGAGCATAGAAGAAGCTTTAACTGATGAAAGCTGGATTGAAGCTATGCAAGAAGAACTCAGGTAATTCAGTATTAGCGATGTTTGGGAATTGACTCCTAAACCAAAAGGTAAATCTGTTATTAGAGCTAAATGGGTTTTCAGGAACAAGATGGACGAGAAAGGGAAAGTTATAAGGAACAAAGCAAGACTCGTAGCCAAAGGATATACCCAAGAAGAATGGATAGACTATGATGAGACTTACGCAGCAGTAGTAAGGTTAGAAGCAATTAGATTATTACTTGTTTTTACTTGTTATAAGAATTTCAGGTTATTCCAAATGGACGTAAAAAATGCATTCTTAAATGGATTTATCCAAGAGAAAGTCTATGTGGAACAACCTCCCGGATTTGAAGACCCAAGGAAACCAGACTCTGCATTCAGACTGAAAAAGGCGCTATATGGTTTAAAGCAAGTACCTCGAGCTTGGTACGACGTGTTAAGTAAGTTTTTAATCCAAAATGGCTTTGTTAAAAGTAAAGTATACACTACCTTGTTTATTAAAAGAGAAAGTAAAAACTTTTTACTTGTACAAATCTATGTTGCTGATATTATTTTTGGATCACCTAACGAAATTTGTGCAAGAAATTCTTAAAGTCTATGCAGGATGAATTCGAGATGAGCATGATGGGTGAACTATCCTTCTTTCTCGGACTTCAAGTAAAACAATTGAAGGAAGGGAGTTTCATTCATTAAGAAAAATATGCTAAAGAACTTGTTAAAAAGTTCGGTTTGGAGAATTGCAAAAAGACTAATATACCAATGTCAAGTTCTTCAAAGCTGGACAAAGATGAATGAGGAAAGAAAGTTGACCAGAAGCTATACAGGAGTATTATTGGTTTATTTATTTATCTTACTGCCTCTAGACCTGACATTTTGTTTAGTGTTTGCATTTGTGCCAGATTTCAATCAGATCCCAAAGAATCTCATCTAAGTGCTGCGAAACACATCATTAAATACGTTGCAACAACCTCTAATTTGGGTCTCTAGTATCCTAAAGAATGAGATTTTACTCTCCTTGGATATTCAGATGTAGACCTAGCAGGATGCAGAGTTGATAGAAAGAACACCTCGGGTACTTGTCAATTGTTTGGTAACAGGATAGTATCTTGGTTTTCGAGGAAGAAAAGCACTGTAACTATTTCAACAGCTGAAGCAGAGTATGTGGCTATTGGAAGTTGTTGTTCTCAAATCTTGTGGATAAAATAATAGCTAAGAGATTTTGAAATTGAAGATTCATGCACTGAGATCAAATGTGACAACACCAGCGCGATTAATCTCACTAAGAATCCAATTCTTCATTCAAGAGCAAAGAATATAGAGATTTAACATCATTTTATTAGAGACCATGTTCAAAATGGAGATGTCTTGATTCAATTCATTGACTCAAAGAATCAGTTGGCAGACATTTTCACTAAGCCACTGGAGAAAAGTCAATTTGAGTCTATTCGATCTAGACTTAATATCTTAAAGTTTGAAGAAGTTAAGACTCAGGGATAAAAAGTCTAAAGATGCTCAGACTCAGAAGATCAAGATTCATGACTGTAAGTTATTTCTGTTTTAGAAATTTATCTCTCGGATAAAATCTCGAAAATGTACGTTCATCTATTAATCTATAATTGATTAATTTTATCTTCCCAAGTTTTTGTAATTATTGCAATCATTCCTTTTTCCAAAAAGAAGTTATCTTTTTGATATTTATCTATTTTTCAAAAAGGTAGTTATTTTTTAAAAGGCATTTTCTATTTTTCCTTTTACAACGATCCGTATACCTCGTTTCGATCGCCTTATATACTGAATGTCTTCTTCACGAACCCTATAAGCACATAACATCATTTTCTCTCTTTTACTCTTAGGCTCCGTTCGTTTCACGGAAAATAACTTCCAGGAAAATATTTTCCGGATTTTCCGGTGTTCGGGTAACGGAAAATCACGGTCAACGGAAAACATTTTCTGTTGACCGGAAAACTTACGTGCAAATCTGTGGAAAATGTTTTCCACTTCTGAAAAGTGGAAAACATTTTCCACAACTTCCCCGCTTTTTTTTTTTCTTTCTTTTCTTTTTATTTTTCTTCCTTTAGCTTGACGGTGGCCGGCCCCCGATGCCGGCCGACGACCGGCGACCGGCGACCGGCGACCGACGACGCCGCGGCGCGGGCGCGAGCCAGCTAGCTCCGCCCCGGGCCGGCGAGGCTCCGCCTAGCCCGATCCGGGTGGAAGGCCAGCTCGCCCGAGCTCGGCGAGCTCGAGCCTCACCAGATCGGCGAGGCGGAGCCTCGCCGGCTTGGGGCGGAGCTCGCCTCACCCAGATCCGGCGAGGCGGGCGGGGCTCGGGCCTCGCCCAAGCTCGCTGGGGAGGTCGCGAGCCGCGAGCTCGCCGGATCTAGCGGCGGAGCTCGGGCTCCCGATCAGCCCGAGCTCCGCCGCTAGATCCGGCGAGCTCGCGGCTCGCCAGACCTCTGGCGAGCTCGGGCGAGGCCCGAGCCCCGCCCAGCTCGCCGGATCTGGCGACCGGACCTTGGTCGGCCGGATCTGGCGACCAGATCTTGGTCGGTCACCATCTTCGGGCGTGCGGCAGCGGAGGAAGGAGGAGGAAGAAGGAGGAGCGGCGGCGGAGGAAGGGGGAAGGAGGAAGGAGGAGGAAGAAGGAGGAGCGGCGGTGGAGGAAGGAGGAAGGAGGAGGAAGGAGGAGCGGCGACGGAGGAAGAAGGAGGAAGAAGGAGGAGCGGCGGCGGAGGAAGAAGGAGGAGCGGCGACGGAAGAAGGAGGAAGGAAGAGGAAGAAGGAGGAGGAAGGAGGAAGGAGAAGGCAAAAGAAAAGGAAAAAAAAAAGAAAAAAAAAGAAATTAGTTAACGAACGGTGGAAAACATTTTCCACTCAAAATTTAAGAATTAGCCGAACATCGGAAAATATAGCAATTTTCCTGGAAAATAACTTCTGAGAAAATATTTTCCGGAGATGGTCAATTTTCCGTGAAACGAACGGAGCCTTAGTTTAATCCTCAAAGTTTTCATCTTTCTCGCGAATCGAGTTTGAAATCTCTCAAAGACTGTGAGAATGTCTTTCCAAAGAAAGTCTTTAAGGATTGCAAGTAGGGGACCACAGCATATGCGTGAAGGTCCTATGCATTTTGACTTCACCGAGGAAGAAGAATCTCTAAGACAGCAGCAGAGTCCACAACATTCTCAATTGCGTCATTCTCCTCAGGCTAGGCCATAGGATGTTCAACAACAAGCGGAAGAGGAAATTATTGAGGTTCAGAACCCGTAAGAACTCAAAAGCCTGCTTTTACCTTCAAACTCTACTTTGCCTTTAAGGTTGGAGTCCTTTGAACTTTATTGATGAATTTTTGAAAGAAAAAGGGTACAGAAATGAAACCCACTTTTTGCGAACGATGGAACGTTTGGGAGTTGCTCCTGCAAGCTCGGTAGAAAGAGCCTTTGCAAATATCCTAAGTGATCCACGTGTTGGAGGACTTAGTCAACCTGATGGAAATGATGATGAAAGGATGTTCACTCATTTTAAGCCTAGAATGGGTGTTGCCGCGAATATCCAAAGCAAAAGGACAGATCTGTTTCGTTCTGAGGAACACAAGCGACTTTACTTTAAGTTGCTGAAACGAGGGGTGATGAACTCAAGGAGTGTGGACTTTGATTTCCTTGATTCTCTAAATGTGAAGTTGCGAGAGAAATTTACTTTACTTCAACTTGAACAATTTTGATCTGAAACGATAGTGGCTCATGCAGAACTTATTGCGTATTTTTATTCAAATCTGAGCTTTTTGGATACGAATAGATGATCTTTTAGTGTAAGAGACCAGGACTATGTAGTTGATATGGACACTTTGGCTGATGTGATTGGAGTAGAAAGAGGGGAGTTCCAATAAATTGGTGTGTTTATTGGTCGTGCAACTGTGGAGCTTGTTCGGGATGGAATGGCAGAAGGTCGAATTTTGTACTTGAGGATGAATGCCTCAAATGTCTTGCTTCACAAGATTGTGATCAATTGTCTTAAACCCAAATCGACTTCGAAGATTGACGTCTCCAATTCAGAAGCAAGGCTGATGTATGCTATCAATGCTGGCAAAAAGTTCTCTCTGCCACCCATTATCATGTTTCACATGTATAGATCGATGGTGAAGGACAAGGGCCAACTTCCTTACTCATCACTTGTTACTAAGTTATTCAGACATTTGAATATTCAGCCTCCCAAGATTTTATGTGTTCAAACCTGTGATCAAATGGTGGTAGGATTGAAGATGGTTTCCAACATGCATCTGAAGGAGCTAAACAAGGCTTTGGAGCGTTTTAAGGAGAAAACCCTTGTCAAAACTCACCAAGTCTCTATGGCTGCAAACGGAAAGGGAAAGAGCCCATGACAGCTCCATCCAAGAAAAGAAGAGCACTCATCTTGCAGGATGAAGAAAATGAGGAAGATGTTACCATTTCAGCTCTTGCCTTAAGGAACCTTCAGCGTTTTGTTCTAAAGACAGAGGAGAGAAAGGATCAAGACAGAGCAGATAAATGAAGAGAGGGAATTGATGAGGAAAGAAGTAGAGGAAGAAAGAACTCCAGAAGAAGAGGAAAGAGGAGAACATGAGCATCATGTCACTGAAGACGAGACAGAGCATGAAGAGTACTTCTCTCCACCTGAAGGCACTGAAACAGGGGGAGCTGCTGAGAAAAGAGGTACCCCTTCAATTGCTTTTACTAGTGAAGATGTTAGTCGTTCTCCTGCTGATCCAGAAGATGTATATGCATCTCAATTTCCTGAGGAAGGTCATGAGGTTTCATCTCCAAATCTGGGTGCTCATACTGACATGCCATCATCTGCTAATACTCCTCAACTGATCATGCTGAAGCAAACACTCAAACTGACAACTCAACAGACTTTCGAAGAGTGCTTGATGTTCTTATGGAGATGCGAGGCCAGATTTATGCTGTGGGATGCGAAATTCAGAATATGCAGAATGCCAGTCGAGCCTCTTCAGATTCTTTACACAATCAAGTTCAGGCCCTTAATCTTCAAGTTCAAGCAACTGCCAAGGGTCAAGAAGTAGAACAACTGAAGGAGGACCTGAGAAAGCTGGAGGAGACAGTCAAGTTGATGGGAGATTTCCAGCTTGTTCGCGTTCTAAAACAATCTTAATTTTATCCAATTCTCTTTTCATCTCTACCTTTTTAATGCTGACAAAAAGGGGGAGAGGCTGGGTGCAGATTTGACTTTTGTTTGATTTTTGCTTGACTTTACTTTTGTTTGGTTGTTTGATTGTGACTGGTTTGGATTTGGATTGTTTGATCGTTTAATGCTTGCTTGCAGTATTTTAAGCGTTGATGGTATTCATGGCAAAGATAGTTGTTCTTACATGACTAAGACATTTCCTGTGGATGTAGATTCGATACTATCTTTATCCTAATCCATTTATCTTTTATGAGATATCCTTGTTTGCTTGAGTATTGTCTTGCAGGTCAAAATATCCAAATCTGTATGAAAGTTTTGTCACCATAAAAAGGGGGAGATTGTTGGAGAAAACTTCATTATTCGTTTTGAAGCTGACAAAACGTTTTCATCAGTCTAGTCTGAAGACTTGCAGACTCTTTTCATCAAAGTGTGAAGACTGTCAGACCGCCAGACTCAAGATTTAAAGTTTGCCCTCATTGACAGATTTTAGACCGTCGAAGAAGATTTATCTAGAATCGAGTATTTCTTTAATTTCTAGCAGTTGAAAAAGATCTCACGGCTGGAGATAGCATCTCAAGATCTATTATTCGTTTTGAATTTAATTCGAGTAATTTGGATCCATTGATTGGCGAAGTATACTTGGAAGGTTCTACTTATGGAAACCTATATCCTGATTGTATAGGCAAGCATGATTAGTGGGCTATCATCACATTCCTTAAGTAACTCGAGATCTCCCTAATTGATTCTGTCTAACGGATAGATTGGAAGAACTCCTTTGAAAGGTGCCAATGGTTATGAAGGCATGGAGGAGTATATAAGGAAGATGCTCTGGTTATTTGATTGTTTGCGCGATAGATAAATTCAAAAGTCTAAAGCTCATTGTTCTTTGTTGATTAAATTGTTGAGCGTAAACTTGTACTCAAAAGAGAGTTTATACATTTGTGAGGCCTTGAGGAAGTGTAGTTGTGACACCCCAGACCCTTCGCAGGTCGTCACCAGCGCCAATGTTACTCCTTATTACCTTTCTGTCTTTCTAAGATGCGTCGTAATTTATAGACACATTTTTTTTTTTTTTTAAACAAAACGGTCCCAGCGCGACTCATTAGCGGAAGCAAATTAAATATCATGTCTCTCCCCCTACCAACCATGATACAAATACACACCACTAAACATCAGGATTTTATAAACGAGCGACGACACTTTATTTACATATATTTTCAATGATGGGACTACTCTTGGGTCGGTACATAACAAGGAAAAGCTAGGACTCTACCATGTCCAGCCTAAAACCTCAAAAAAGAACCCTCGACCCTCTATATCACACGTGTACAATTTCCCCCCCCCCCCCCATCATAAGTGTCGGCTAACTAACTCCCAAAAAGGATCCAGCTCCTACTCGTCACGTACAGGCCTCACACCCAACCCAGTGCATCAGGTGGTGGCGGTGGCAACATCCTTCGCATCGCTCCATCCCGACGAATATGTACGAATATAAACTCCTGAATAACAGGGCCCCCAACCAGGCCCATATCGTACATCACTAGACAACGTACTCAAATAAAAGTCAGTCCGGGAACAGAGGGACAGTCTATCTCAGCACACTCGACCTCTACATCGGATGGTATCCCGTAAAATGTACCCCGCGTGACGGCAGGAAGTGGCATATTGCTAATCTGAAATGTTATCCCCAAAAGGGGTGAGTACAACCACTCAGCAGATAGAGAAATCCAATAACAACTCAATGCATCAGGCAGATCATACATGCATTGCAGGCGTTACTTACCTTGAAGCCATGCACATACTATCATGCATCGTCATATCAATTTATAACACATACATGTGTATCATCATCGTATCATACATATCACCATCATCATGACATCATCACATTACACATGTCACATCATATATCTTTATCATTATCATCACCATGCATATCATCATGCATATCATCATGCATATCATATCATGGGTGATCATCATCTTACATATCATCATGCATATCATATCATGGGTGATCATCATTATTTCACATCACATATCATTATCATCATCATGCATATCATCATGCATATCATATCATCATCACCATCATGCATATCATCATGCATATCATATCATGGTTTAATTTCCACTTTTTACTTTTCAATTGATCACCACATCACCCATTTCTTAAATCATCAATTTCATCATCCCCTCGGGCAAAGACCTCCGAGGTTCCCCGGCATTCAGCCTCCCAAGCCACCAGGCATTCGGCCCCCCACATTCCGGGCATCTCGCATCTCAACTAGCATCACGAGGCATTCCCTTCGGGCAGAAACCTCCGACAGGGCTTCTGGCCTTTACCCTTCTAGCCAGGCATCTCGCACCCCAATCCTGGCATCGCGAGGCATTTCCTTCAGGCAAAGACCTCCGACAGGGCTTCCGGCCCCCCACATTCCGGGCATCCTGAATCTCCCAGGGAATTTCGACAATGTATCTCTATACATTCCGACCATCATCCGCCATCACAATCATCTCCTCATTTACCATCATCCATGTTTACCAGTATTTTATTCACATTTTAACATGGCACATGGCATGATATCAAACAAATCATAGTAGGCATGACATTCACACATTCAATTGCCATACATATGCCAAGACCTTATTCACATGTGCATCTCAATTCAATATCATAGACATATCAAGGCTTTATCACATGTGCATCTCAATTCAATATCATAGACATATCAAGGCTTTATCACATGTGCATTTCAATTCAATATCATAGTCATATCAAAGCTTTATCACACATGCAACATGGATTAATTGAATGGTATCTATGGCCAATGAAATAATTCATTTTTATTCATTTATTTATCATTTTATTTATTTATTTATTATTTTCATTCATTTTTTTTAAATAACTATAATTTCCCAAAATGATCAAAATTCAAGAAATTATTAAACAAACCCATAGGATGATAATTACTTGCAAAATTCATGGCCAAATTGAATTTTTATAAAATTTCATAATTTTCCCAAAACATCCTGTGCTTCTCGGATGAAACCAGAATGCATGGTTTCCGAATAAATTCAATTAAAATATCCATATGGCCTCCAAAAATTATAAAATTTCACTGGATTATAACCAAGAAATTTTCGTACAACTTTCATGAAGAACTCCAAGACAGATTACTTATATATTATTTTATTCAACGTCACGAAGCTTCTGGACCCATTACCGCATCGTCCAGTGCCTCCATCTCCGAAATATTAAGATTTCACCCATCTATTCTCTTTTGTTTCCTCTGAAATTTGGATATGTTATGTAAAAAGGTGTTCTTTACAAGTTTCATGAAGAGATATAGGTCAAATAACCAGAGTATAGTCCTCATTTTAGTCCTTTAAGTCTCGGGTGTCTCGGAATACATCACCAGAATCATCGTCTTCAAGATCTAGTCGATTTACCAAGCTATACTTGTTCTTTTCGCTTCAAATTTGAGTATGTTGTAGTTTAAGATGTTCCCTACAACTTTCATGAAGACATCGAAGTAAGATTCTCAAGAAAAACCAACATGCAACCATGAATCCAGAACAAGGTTAGTAAAAACTCTCCAGATCTGAGGTCTCCGTAAGATGCTACTTTAACCCCTCAAATCTCCATCATTTTCCACGAAATCTCAGTATGTTATAGTACAAGATGTTAGATACAACTTTCATGAAGACATCGAAGTAAGATTCTCAACAAAAACCAACATGCAAGCTCAAACAAGTTACTGACTCACACAACCCGAGCAGAAACAGTCACACGACTTAAGAACGAGCCAACCTTACCTCGGTTTTTCACACTTAAAACACCTAAAATCTAACATGCAATCAAAAATACAAGCATGCAAGAGAAGTTAGAGGACTCCACTTGCCTCTAGGACGGACGATGACGACGTAGGGTGGCGAACTCGGCGGACGAACGGCGGCTCCTCCTTGGCTCCGCCTCCTTCCTCTCTCGGCCTCTCCCTCTCTCTCTCTCTCACTCTCTCTCTTGGCCGAATGGAGTAAACCGGCCACTCTCCTCTCTCTCTCTCTTTTTATACCCCCTAGAGCTAATGATTACATTGCCTCAACCATGGCCAATGCATGGCCTTCCCCTTTGCCACTTGTCCAATTGAATTTTTGAATTTGATTGGGCTTCTTGGGCTTGGGCCATCCGGCCACTTCTCTTGGGCCTCCATTGGGCCGGTCAACTTCCCCTCTTGGGCCACTCATCTTGGCCCATTAAAGGCTTAGGCCAAATGGGCTTAAGGCCCATTCGAAAATTAACCCATTTTTCCCTTTTTTTTTTTGAAATTCCTTCTATAAATATTTCTAAATTTCAATTTTCATCTTGGCCAAAGTCTTAGGGCATCTTGTCTATTGAAATTTAATTTATAAATCTTATGGCCAAGCATAGATTATTAATCTATCAATATTTAAATTTTCACAATCATATGCACAATCATCTAATTAAAAGACTAATGGCTAAAGCATAAGCCATGGAAATTTTTATCACCTAATTAAAGACTTTAACACACCTTATGACTTGGCTCTGAATTTTGGGATGCCACAGTAGCAGAGTCTCTACATTGTGAAATCAAGGACGTGATACTGTAACGACTCTTTTGATTCATAGTGAAATCCAGCCGGTGGGCTGTCAGTGCGGGAGAGTGGACGTAGGCTTAGATTAAGCCGAACCTTAATAAACCTTGTGTTCTTATTCTCTTCCCTAAACTCTTTTACTTTGTTCATAACTCTATTTGATTGTTACAGTCTAATTTCCTTTTCAAAGTCTATAGTTAAATAGACTCGGGTTAAAAGTAAAGTTTTATACTTTATTCTACAAAAATTTGTTTTCACACCTATTCACCCCCTCTAGGTGCTCGTACTAGCATTTACAAAGTCCAACCAAAAATCCAAATCAAAATTAAATCTGCATCAACTTCACCCCCTTTTTGTCAACAGCAAAAAGTGGAGAACAAATAAAAGAGTTGGTTGAAAATAGAGTCAGAATCATGGCTGTTTTGGAAGGCGAACAAGCTTGAATTCTCTCATAGAATTGATTGTCTTCTCAAGCCTTGCAAAACTCTGCTTTAGTGACTGAAAATCTTCACCTTGCACATATGACTGCACTTGATTCTTCAGGGCGTTCAATTGATCGTGCAAAGACAGTGAAGTGGCCATGAAAGCATTCTTGAGATCTTGCATCTCATATCCCAGAGCATATTGTTGCTTCCTTACATCCAATAAAATCTCTAACAACCTTGAAAAGTCTGTTGTTTGTTCTATTGCAGCACTAGGACTAACCGAGTCGATTCCAGGGGTTTTGAGAATGGATGGAACTTCAGCAGATTGACCACCATGACTATGAGTGGAGGCTTCTGGATAATGAGAGGCATACGCATCCTTTGGATCCACTGCAGAACGACTTATATCACTAGTAAAGATAGGTGAAGAAATACCTTTCTGTCCAACAACTCTCCCTGTTTGGTTTCCTTCAGGTGAAGTAGGTAAGATTTCTTCTTGATTAATTTCAGCTTCAGAGTGATGCGCGTCAGCAGTTCCAGTTCCTGCCATCTCATAATTACTGGACAAGGAGATAGCCAAAGTTGGCTCAAAAGAATATTCTTGACCCTGGTCTTTTTCTCCTTCTTGTCCTCTTCTTTCTCTTCTTTCTGCTTCTTCTTCATCTCCACTTCTTTCCTCTTCTTCCTCTTCTCTTCCTTCCTCTTCCTCTCTTTTTTGTTCCTCTGTCCTCCTCTGTTCTTCATCTTCCTTCTTTATCTCTTTTCTCTCTGTTTCTCCTTCTTCTGGCTCTTCTCGAGTCTCTTGAAAGCTAATAAAACTCTTCAAATTTCTTAAGGCTGAAATAGTCATTTCATCCTCATCCTCTTCATCCTGCAAGATGAGAATTCTTTTCTTCTTCATTAGAGCAGTCATGGGCTCCTTGCCTTTCCTCTTTGCTGCAGCAGAGTCTTGTTTTGCTTTGACGAGAGACTTCTCATTTATATGCTCCAACACTTTGTTCAGCTCTTTCAAACGCATTTTTATGACCATTTTGAAATCCAATCACCATTGGAGAAATGGTTGTCAAACATAATGGTGCAGGGATGTGAATTTTAAAATGTCTAAAAAGACGCGTGATAAGAGTAGAATAAGGAAGTTGTCCCTTATCCTTCACTACTGTTCTGTACATGTGAAACAAAATGGTGTGAGGTAGAGAGAATTTGTAGCCAATGTTGATGGCATACATCAATTTCGCTTCAGACCGAGAGACATCAGTCTTGGATGTTGACTTTGGATGGATGCAATTGATTACGATCTTGTGCAACAAGATGTTAGAGGCACTCATCTTAGAGTAGGAAATCTTGCCTTTAGCATCTCAATCTTTCACCAATGATAGAGTAGCAAGAGCAACAGACACGCTAATTGGTTGGAAACTTGCACTTTCCACCCCAATTATGTCAGCCAATGTGTCCATATTCACTAAAAACTCCTTATTCCTCACTGTGAAAGAGAAACTGTTTGCATTTTCGAGTAAAACTATGCTGTGAGTTCAGGATAGGTAGTTGTAGATTCAGAACAAAATCGCTCCAATTGCAGTAGAGCGAACTTCTCTCGCAGACTTACTTTCACCGAATCAAGGAAATCAAAATCGACACTCCTAGGGTTCATAACCCCTATCTTTATGAAATTCAAGTAAACCCTCTCGTGATTTTTCGATCTGAAAAGACTTGAACCATCACCAGCAATGTTTGCAGCCACTCCTGTTCTAGGCTGAAAATGGGTAAACATACGTTCATTGTCGCCCTGTCCTTGTGGTTGATTAGCAGTCCCAAAGCACGGGTCACTAGGAAAGTTAGCGAAGTCTTTTTCAGCCGATCCCTTTTCGGTAATACCCATCTTTTCCATATCATGCAGAAAAAGAGTCTCATTCTTATAACCTCTCTCTCGCAGGTATTCATCAATCAAGGACATAGTGGTTCGTCCTCTTTTCAAATTAGAATAAAGCTTGAAAGCAACTTCTTCTTCTTTTGGATGAGTCAGAGGAGGATTTTAACGGTGCTGAGAAGGTTGTTGCTGACTTTGTCACTGTGGAGGAGTAGAATCTTCTTCTTCAATCAAGTCAAAATGCGTAGGACCCTCAGGTATGTGCCGTGGTCCCATACTTGCAATTCTTGATGACTTTCTTGAAGACATTGTCTCTTCAAAGGGAGGAATTCACAGTCTTGCTCGAAAGGTGAAAACTTTTTGGATTAAACAACAAGGAAAGTGAGAGTAAGTGGGAGTTTGGAACTTTTTAGGGTTTGAGAGTGACAACGAAGAAGTCGGATTTCAACAATATATAAAGCAAGTGAAGCGATGTAAATGAGACGACATAAAAGGAAAAATAAAAATACCTTTTCGAAAAAGAATAACTGCATTTTTTAAAATTGATAACTGCCTTTTTGAAAATAAATAATTCCAATCAATCAGCGCTTAATGAGTAACCGTACCTTTTCAAGTTTTTAACCAAAAAATTAAATTACCAATACCAAGATAACTTATAGTTGTAACTCTTGGTCTTTTGAGTTTGAACACCTTCAGACTTTATCTCTGAGTCTGAGCTCCTTCAGACTTTAAAAGATATGATGTTTAGTGGTGCGAATAGACTCAAATAGACTTTTCTCCAGTGGCTTTGTAAATATGTCCGCCAGTTGATTCTTTGAATCAATGAATTGAATCATAACTTCTCCATTTTGAACATGATCTCTTATAAAGTGGTGTTGAATCTCTATATGCTTTGCTCTTGAATGAAGAATTGGATTCTTTGTGAGATTAATTGTGCTGGTGTTGTCACATTTGATCTCGGTGCATGAGTCTTCGATTCTAAAATCTCTCAGTTGTTGTTTTATCCTTAAGATTTGAGAACAACAACTTCCAAGGGCCACATACTCTGCTTCTACTGTTGAAAGAGCCATAGTACTTTGCTTCCTTGAGAATCAAGATACTGTCTTGTTTCCTAGCAATTGACAAGTGCCGGAAGTACTCTTTCTATCAACTTTGCAACCTGCTAGATCCGCGTCTAAATATTCAAGGAGAGTAAAGTCTCATTCTTTGAGATACCACAGACCTAACTTTGAGGTAGTTGTAACGTATTTGATGATGCGTTTTGCAACACTTAGATGAGATTCTTTGGGATCAGATTGAAATCTAGCACAAATGCGAACACCAAACAAAATATTAGGTCTAGAAGCAGTAAGATAAAGAAGTGAACCAATGATACTCTTGTAGAGCTTCTGGTCAACTTTCTTTCCTCCTTCATCTTTATCCAGCTTCGAAGAACTTGACATTTAGATCTCAGTCTTTTTGCAATTCTCCAATCCGAACTTTTTAACGAGTTCTTTTGCATATTTTTCTTGGTGAATGAAAATTCCTTCCTTCAATTGTTTCACTTGTAATCCGATAAAGAAGGATAGTTCACCCATCATGCTCATCTCAAATTCATCTAGCATAGACTTAGAGAATTTCTTGCACAGATTTTCGTTAGGTGATCCAAATATAATATCATCAACATAAATTTCAACAAGTAAAAAGTTTTTATATTCTATTTTAATAAACAAAGTAGTATCCACTTTTCCTTTGAAAAAACCATTTTGAATTAAAAACTTACTTAATTGGCCGCACCATGCTCGAGGTGCTTGCTTTAAAACATATAGAGCCTTTTTCAATTTGAATACTAAGTCTGGTCTTTTTGGGTTTTCAAATCCGGGAGGTTGTTCCACATAGACTTCTTCTTGGATAAATCCATTTATGAATGCACTTTTGACGTTCATTTGGAATAACGTGAAATTTTTATAACAGGCAAAAACAAGCAATAATCTAATTGCTTCTAACCTTGCTACTGGTGCGTAAGTCTCATCATAGTCTATCCCTTCTTCTTGCGTATATCCTTTGGCCACGAGTCTTGCTTTGTTCCTGACCACTTTTCCTTTTTCGTTCATCTTGTTCCTGAAAATCCATTCAGCTCCAATAATAGATTTACCTTTTGGTTTAGGAGTTAATTCCCAAACATCATTAATACTGAACTGTCTGAGCTCTTTTTGCATAGCTTCAATCTAGCTTTTGTCAGTTAAAGCTTCTTCTATGCTTTTGGGTTCTATTTCAGAAATAAGTACCACAGTGCTAGACTCTTCTTGCTTTTTGGATCTGGTACGAATCCCTTCATTAATGTTACCGATGATGAGTTCTTTGGGATGACTAGACTTGTGCTTCCAGTTGCTGGTCGGTTTGACGAATTGTTGATCTTCTTCTTCAGTTGATTCTTCAACATCCATTCATTGTTGTTCTTCTGAAGTCTGAGCTGCTTTAGGGGAGGTAGACTTTGTAGAGTCTAGAGCAGGTTCAGATTCTTCAGGTTGAGTTTGAATCAATTGATTTTGCAAAGAGTCTTGAAATTTGACATTCATAGATTCTTTCACAGACTGAGTCTTCTTGTTGAATACTCTGTAGGCTTTGCTGGTGGTTGAATATCTAAGGAAGATTCATTTGTCTGATTTTTCCTCAAACTTACCAGTTCGATCATTTGCATTTTTCAAAACAAAACATTTGCATCCAAACACATGAAAGTAAGAAACAATTGGCTTCTTTCCTTTGAATAACTCATAGGGAGTTTTCTCCAGAATAGGCCTTAAGAATACTTTGTTAATAATATAACATGTTGTAAAAACTACTTCAGCCTAAAAACGAAAAGAAATATTACTTTTTATTAAGAGAATTCTTGCCATTAGATCTATTCTTTCTTTCCATAACTCAATTCTATTCTAGAGTGTATGGAGAGGAGAAAACATACTGAAAACCAGATTCATCACAGAATTTGGCAAAATCTTGATTTTCAAACTTACCTCCATGGTTTGTCAGTATGCTTGAAATAATATATCATTTTTCATTCTGGACTTTTTTAGCAAACTTTGAAAAGTGAGAAAATATTTCAGACTTATTTGCTAGAAAGTAAACCCAAGTAAATCGTGAATAATCATCCACAATTACTAGGCAATACCTCTTTCCACCAATGCTTTGAGTTTTGGTTGGTCCAAAGAGGTCCATATGCAGAAGCTGTAAAACACGATTAGTAGAAACTTGATTTATTGGTTTAGAAGAACTTATAACCTATTTTCCCAAAACACATGGTGTGCATAAGTTAGACTTTTGGTATTTTAGGTTAGGCAGTCCATGAACAAGCTTCTTGGAAGAGATCTTAGCAATTTGCTTCATGTTGACATGGCCAAGCTTTCGATGCTAAAGATTTGCTTCATCTTGAATTGAGATTAGATATTGAGATCTTTCTGGTTTTATATCCAGAAGATATATATTCTCATGTCTTCGTCCAGTAAAAGATTGAGAAAGATCTTTACTAGTTCCCGAACATATTCCTTTTTGAAAGTTGAT
Organism: Eucalyptus sideroxylon x Eucalyptus melliodora; assembly: GCA_016097485.1. Lineage (NCBI taxonomy): Eukaryota > Viridiplantae > Streptophyta > Magnoliopsida > Myrtales > Myrtaceae > Eucalyptus > Eucalyptus sideroxylon x Eucalyptus melliodora. The sequence continues at coordinate 39,742,569 of CM027834.1, read as the reverse complement.
TTTGAATCAAGTGTCACACAGTTGGCTAATGCTGAGTAGATTGTGTGAAAGCTAGTACGAGCACCTAGAGGGGGTGAATAGGTGCGAAAACAAATTTTGCAGAGTAAATTATATAATTTTGCTTTTAAATCAACTCTATTTAACAATAGATTATGAAAAGGAAATTAGACTCTAATAATTAAATAGAGTTACGATCAAAGTAAAAGAGATTAGGGAAGATAATAAGAACACAAGGTTTATAGTGGTTGGGCTTAATCTAAGCCTACGTCCACTCTTCCGCATTGATAGCCCACGGTTGGATTTCACTAAGAATCAAAAGATTTGTTACAGTAAGCTCTTCATTGATTCCACAGTGTAGAGACTCTGCTACACTTCCTCAAGGTCTCATAGAAGCATAAACTCTCTTTTGAGTACAAGTTTTCGCTCAACAATTGACAATGAACAGGAAGCTTCAGACTTTGGAATTTCTCTATCGTGCACACACTCGAATAACTGGAACGTCTTCCTTATATACTCCTTCATGCCATTACAATCGTTGGCACTTACCAAAGGAGTTCTTCCAATCTACGCATTGGACAGAATCAATTAGGGAGATTTCAAGTTATTTAAGGAATATGACGATAGCTCACCAATCTTGCTCGCTTATACAATCAGGATCTAGGTTTCCATAAGTAGAACCTTCCAAGTATGCTTCGCCAGTCAACAGATCCAAAATGCCTGAATCAATCTCAAGATGAATAATGGATTCCGAGATGCTATATCCAGCCAAGAGATCTTCTTTAGTCGATAGAATCAAATCCTTAACGAAATACTTAATTCAGGATAAGTCTTCTTCGACGGTCTTAGAAACTGTCAATGAGGATAGACTTTAAATCTTGAGTCTGGTGGTTCGGCGGTCTTCAAACTTTGGTGAAAGAGTCTGCAAGTCTTTAGACTAGACTAATGGAAATGTTTTGTCAGCTTCAAAACACGCAAGGAAGTTTTCTCCAACAGATTGTAATTTAATCCTTCCACTAAGGAGACATTGTTGATTGTGAGGCTTCCAATCTTTACAGTTCCACATCCAACAATTCTTCCTTTGCTGTTTCCACCAAACGAAACTGTTCCTCCTTTTATTTGCATAAGCTTTGTAAAACAACTTGAATCTCCTGTCACGTGTCTCGAGCAGCCACTATCCAAATACCACTTTATCTTTTTCTTGATAGTGACCTGTGTTAGAGAAATCTTTCCAGAATATTTTGAACCTGAAAAAACGTTTCTATCAGTCTAGTCTGGATATCTGCAGATCATCTAGTTTAAAGTCTGAAGACTCTCTAATCTCCAGACTCAAGATTCAAGACTCAAGACTCAAGACTCAAGACTCAAGACTATTCTCATTGACAGTCTTTCTGATCCAGTGACGAAGGAAATCCAGAGCCGAAGTATATGGTTGAGGATTTAATCCTATCCTCTGGAGAAGATCTTTTGGTTGGATAAATATAACGGATTCTTTTGTTCGTATCTAGATCAATTGAAGATCCGATGGTCGACGAAGTATTCTTGGAATGTTCTATTCTTGGAAACCAAGATCCTGATTGTATGGGCGAACATGATTGATGGGCTATTCGGGTTCCTTTAATAGCTCGAATGATCTTCTTAATTGATTCCGTCCAATGGGTAAATTGGAGGAATTCCTTTGGTAAGTGCCAACGGGTATGATGGCATAAAGGAGTATAAAAAGGAAGACGTTCTAGTTGTTTGAGTACGTGATCGATAGAGAAATTCCAGAGTCTGAAGCACCTTGATTATTAGTCGATTCATTCTGAGCGAAATTGTATACACAGAGAGTGTCTATACTTGGTGATACCTTAAGCGAGTGTGGTAGATCATCTATACCTAGAAATCAAGGAAGATCAACACTGTAACATCTCTTTATTCATAGTGGAATCCAGCCAATTGGCTGTCAGTGCAGAAAAGTGGACGTAGGCTTGAATCAAGCCGGACCACTATAAACCGCGTGTTCAATTCTCTCTTTCCTTTACTCAGTCTTACGTTAATTATCATTTGTTGCGAATCCTTCAACTATCTAAGTATTGCGCGATTATCAAGAAAAATCATTTATATACCTATTCACCCCCTCTAGGTACTTGTACTAGCTATATCAATTGGTATCAAAGCTCGTGTTCTTACTTTATTTGAAGTGTTTTACTTCAGAGTAAAAGATCCATGGCTAGTATGCTAGCACCAAGGCTGGTGGAAGGGCAAAGCAATACCAGACCACCCTACTTTGATGGAAAGGATTACAACATCTGGAAGAACAAGATGAAAGCTTTCCTACGATCAAAGGATCCTCTGGAATGGGACGTTGTGGAAAGATGAATCACTCCTACTGCTGCATCAGTCTCTGAAAGAGGGAAAGAAACTGTTGAGACCAGCGGAATGACTCAGGAAGAGATAAACAAGAGACAAGTACTCGATGCAAAAGCAATTTACTCCTTATATTATGCCTTGTCTCCAACTGAATATAACAGAATATCTTCTTGTGTTACAGCAAAAGAAGTATGGGACAGATTACATATCACCTATGAAGGAACAGATCGAGTGAAGGAGACCAGAATCAACATTCTCCTCGGTCAATATGAAGCCTTCAAAATGAAACCAGGAGAATCTATAACCGACATGTTTAGTCGTTTTACGAGATATTGTCAATGGTCTTGAGAACCAATGACAAAAAATTTCTGATCCCATGAAGGTGAACAAGCTCTGCGTGGACTCTCCAAGGATTGGAATCATATAAAGACTTCAATAAGAGAGACGCAAAGAATTATGCCTCTATCGTCGACGACGAGCTGATTGGAACTCTTCGGTCTTATGAAGTGGAACGAATTAATGAAGACGAAGATCCAAGAGGTAAGAAATTCATTGCATTAAAATCAAATGATGATTACGATGATACTGATTCGGGAGATGATATGGATGACGAGGAGCTTGCTCTCATGATAAGAAGATTCAGAAAACTGAATAGAAAAGGCAGAAGGTTCAACTCAAAGAAACAAAGTTTCCGAGAGACAGCGAGACCAAGTCTCGGTTGATGATGAGGAACCAAACAAAGATGTAGTCTCGCTTCGAATGTAAGAAAAAGGGACACATCGGACCCTAACTGTCATCATCTTCGAAGAAGAAAAGAGGAAAAGCTGAGAAGTTTATAAAAGCTCTCAAAGCCGAAAAACGGAGTGATACGAGAATGTGAAGAAAGTGATAATGAATATGCCAACATTTGTTTGATGGCACATTCAGACTCAGATTCTGGATCAGACTCAGACAGTGAATTTGAGGTAAGTAATTTTAAAATTCCTGTCAAAGTTTCTAAATACATTGATGAACTGTGTTTTAGTTTTAAGACTTCTCTCAAAAGAATTTCCGAACTTAAAAAGGAAAACTCAGCTCTAAAACAAAAGGAAAATATTTTAGAAGAAAGAGTTAAAAGTTTAGACTTGAATGTTTATACTCTTAAAGAAAAAGAAGATAATCTTTTGAAAGAAAATGTTTTCTTAAAAACTGACTTATCAAATATTTTAAAGAAATTTTCGATAGGATCTGAAAAGCTTGAAAAAGTTCTTTCAGTTCAAAGACTTTACTTCAATAAGTCTGGTCTAGGCATGACAGCAGAAACAATTCTTTTGATTGATTTTCCTAAAGTAAAAGAAAGAATTAAGAAAAGACCGTCGAGAGAGGCTTACAAAAATCATTTCAAGAAAGTTTTTGTAAAGTACGTAGGTCGAAATGCTCTAAGGTGTTCAAAGTGTAACTTGATCGGGATCACTTTGAAAAAAAGTGTCCTATGGTTTGGAAGCCTGTTAAGAAAGTATGGCCTAATAATGTTTATCCTACTAACACCAAAGGACCCAAGAAAATTTGGGTACCAAAGAAAACTTGAGACTCTCTTTTAAATGTAGGTCTCCGTCAAGAAAAAGGTAAAGTGGTATCTTGACAGCGGATGTTCAAGACACACGACAGGAGACTCAAAGTGCTTCATAAAGCTTGTTCAAGTAAACGGTGGAAATGTTTCATTTGGAGGAAACGGCAAAGGAAGCATTGTGGGATTTGGAACTGTGAAAATTGGAAATCTCACAATAAGCAATGTTTCTCTAGTGGAAGGACTCAACTATAACCTTCTCAAAGCATTAGCCAATTGTGTGATACTGGTTTCAAGATCTCCTTTCGGGAAGGAATATATCGGAATCGGTAAAGACTCTACTCAGTCTTTCATGGGTCGAAGACATGGAAATATCTACCTCTTAGACATGAAATTAAATGAATCACAATGCCTAATCTCAATTCAAGATGAAGCAAGCTTATGGCATAGAAAGCTTGGTCATGTCAACATGAAGCAATTAGCCAAAATCTCATCAAAGCAGCTTGTTCGAGGTCTACCCAAATTACCATATCAAAAGTCCGATCCATGCACACCATGTATTCTGGGAAAGCATGTAAGAAATTCATTTAAGCCAATAAATCATGTCTCTACTAATTATGTACTACAGTTGCTGCATATGGATCTCTTCGGACCAACCAGAACCCAGAGTATTGGAGGTAAGAAATATTGCCTAGTAATTGTAGACGATTACTCCCGCTTTACTTGGGTATATTTCCTTGCAATTAAGTCAGAAACCTTTTCATATTTTGAAAAATTTGCTAAAAAGGTTCAAAATGAAAAAGGATGTGTTATCTCAAGTATAAGAACAGATCATGGAGGTGAATTTGAAAATCAAGATTTCACAAAATTGTGTGATGAATCTGGATTTAAGCATGTGTTCTCCTCTCCATACACTCCTAAGCAAAATGGAGTTGTGGAAAGAAAGAATAGATCTCTTCAAGAAATGGCTAGAACTCTTTTAATTGAAAGTAAAATTTCTTCATGTTTTTGGGCTGAAGCTGTTTCAACAGCATGCTATATCATCAATAGAGTATTCCTAAGACCTATTCTTGAGAAAACCCCTTATGAATTATTCAAAGGTAAGAAGCCCATTGTTTCATACTTTCATGTGTTCGGTTGCAAATGCTTTATATTGAAAAATGCAAAAGATCGAGTTTGTAAGTTTGAAGAAAGATCAGATGAAGGCATCTTCCTTGGATATTCTACATCAAGCAAAGCCTACAGAGTCTATAACAAGAAGAGCCAGTCGGTGGAGGAGTTAATGAATGTCAAATTTCAAGACTCTGCGAAAGATGAATCCAGTCAGACTTAGTATGAAGAGTCTGAATCTGCTCCAGACCTTCCAAAGCTCACAACTCAAGAAATGTCTCAGACTCTAGAAGACCAGCATCAAGATGTTCATGAAGATTCAAATAAAGAAAGAGATCATCATCTAGACAAATCATCTAGTAACTGGAAGCATAAGTCCAGTCATCCCAAAGATCTCATTATCGGTGAAATTAATGAAGGAATTCGCACCAGATCCAAAAGACGCGAAGAGTCTAGTCTTTGTGGCTCTCATTTCTGAAATTGAACCAAAAAGCATAGAAGAAGCTTTATCTGATGAAAGCTGGATCGAAGTTATGCAAGAAGAGCTCAGACAGTTCAACATTAATGATGTCTGGGAATTAACATCTAAACCAAAAGGTAAAACTGTTATTGGAGCCAAATGAGTGTTCAGAAACAAGATGAATGAAAAAGGAAAAGTCGTACGAAATAAAGCAAGACTCGTGGCCAAAGGATACATGCAAGAAGAAGGAATAACTATGATGAGACTTACGCTTTTTGTAGCAAGGTTAGAAGCTATTCGACTATTACTTGCGTTTGCTTGTTATAAAAATTTCAGGTTATTCCAAATGGATGTCAAAAGTGCTTTCCTAAATGGATTTATTCAAGAGGAAGTATATGTGGAACAACCACCTGGGTTTGAAGATCCAAAGAAGCCAGACTCAGTCTTCAGACTGAAAAAGGCATTGTATGGTTTAAAGCAAGCACCTCGAGCTTGGTACGACAGACTAAGTAAGTTCTTATTACAGAATGGTTTTGTCAAAGGTAAAGTAGATACTACTTTATTTATCAAAAAGGAAAACAAAAGCTTTTTACTCGTTAAAATATATGTGGATGACATTATTTTTGGATCCTCTAATGAAAGTCTATGCAAGAAATTTTCTAAGTCTATGCAGGATGAGTTTGAAATGAGTATGATGGGAGAATTAACATTCTTTCTTGGTCTTCAAGTAAAGCAATTGAAGGAAGGAACTTTCATTTACCAAGAAAAATATGCTAATGATCTTGTCAAAAGGTTTGGATTGGAAAATTGCAAGAAGACGATATACCAATGTCAAGATCTTTGAAGATAGACAAAGATGAAGAAGGGAAGAAAGTTGATCAAAAGCATACGGGAGCATCATCGGTTCACTTCTTTATCTAACTGCTTCTAGACCTGACATTTTGTTGAGTGTTTGCATCTGTGCTAGGTTTCAATCAGATCCTAGAGAATCCCATCTCAGTGCTGCAAAACGTATCATTAAATACGTTGCTTCATCTTCAAGCATCGGTCTTGGGTATCCTAAGAAGGGAGACTTTAATCTTCTGGGATATTCAGACGCAGATCTGGCCGGCTGCGAGTCGATAGAAAGAGTACCTCGGGAACTTGCCGGTTTGCTTGGAAGCGGGACGAGTGTCTTGGTTTTCAAGGAAACAAAGCACGTAGCTCTCTCAACAATGAAGCGAGTATGTAGCCCTTGGAAGCTGCTGTTCGCAAATTCTATGGATAAAACAACAGCTACAAGACTTTGGGATTGAAGACTCATGCACAGAAATCAAATGTGACAACACCAGCGCAATCAATCTCACCAAAAATCCAATTCTTCATTCAAGAGCAAAGCATATAGAGATTCGACATCACTTCATTAGAGATCATATTCAAAATGGAGAAATCTCGATTCAATTTGTTGATTCAAAAAGTCAACTAACGGATATATTCACAAAGCCTTTGGAAAAAAATCAATTCGATTTTATCCGTTCCAAACTCAACATTTTGAAGCTCGAAGAAGTTAAAGTCTAGAGACTTTCCAACCTTCAGACTCAGAAAGTTGATGATCATCAGACTCCAAATCTCTCAGACTCAGACATTGATGACTATAGACTGTAAGTTGTTATTTTATCTAAACTCGAAAAGGTATGATCTTTCGTTCAGTTATTTTGTAGTCTCCGTAAAAAAACGAAAACTTGTCTTTTCAAAAGGATTAATTTTGGCAGTTATTGATTTCGAAAAGAGGTATTCGTACACTTTCCTTGTGCCAATTGAACTTCCCTTTTCAAAACTGAGTTATATATATACAGTTTTCATTTTCAATCTTCAAAACCCTAAAAAACACTCTCCTCCCAATCCGATTTCTACTTCGTGTTCATCTTCGAGAAAGTTGTCATCTTTTCTTGGGAAAGCAAGCAAAGGAATCTTTCAGCGACAAGGAAGGATGTCTTCTTCGAGGAAGTCTTCAAGAATCGCGAACAAGGGACCACAGAGAATGAAGGAGGGACCTACCCATTTCGATCTCACCGAAGAGGAAGAATTATCGAGTCAGCAACAGAGCCCGATTCACTCTCCACCACGTCACTCAACGCTATCTACCCCACAAGGTGCGGGTCAACATCCGGAGGAAGAGATAATCGAGGACGCAAACCCTGTAAGAGTCCAAAAACCCTCTTATATTTACAAACTCTACCGTGCATTGAAAAGTACTGGGACTCCGTTGAAATACGTGGATGATTTTCTCAAAGATAAGCATTATGGGAATGAGTATATCTTTCTGAAAAGAATGGAGGATTTGGGAATTTCTCCCAAAGGTAAAGCAGAGGAAGCACTTGCGAATATTCCCAGTGACCCTCGTATGTCGGGACCAAATCCGACTGATGGGAACGATGATGATAAAATGTTTAGTGATTTTCAACCTAGAATGAGTGTTGCTGCGAAGGTGAAGGGAAAAAGGATGGAGTTATTCAAATCAAAGGAACAGGAGAATTTGTTTTTCATACTGCTGAAACGAGGGGTGATAAACCCTAGGAGTGTCGATTTCGATTTCTTGGATGCTGTTAATGTGAACTTAAGGGAGAAGTTCAGTCTGCTTCAACTGGAACGTTTTTGCACTGATACCACAGACGGTTATGCACAACTGACTGCGTATTTCTATTCGAATCTCAGCTTTAAAGATGCGAATAGAATATCATTCAGTGTTCGAGATCAGGATTATGTGGTAGACATGGACATGTTGGCGGACATAATTGGAGTTGAACGAGGACGTTATCAACCAGTCAAAGTCTCAGTTGCTCGTGCCTTAATGGAACTTGTCGAAGATAGAGATATCGAGGGAAAAATCATCTATTCAAGGATGCGTGCCATCAATATTGTGCTGCACAAAATTGTTATCAATTGCATCAGGCCCAAGTCTACATCAAAGACTGATGTGTCTAATTCCGAAGCAAAATTGATGTACGCAATCAACTCAGGGAAGAAGTTCTCTCTCCCTCACACTATTCTCTTTCACATGTACAGAGCAATGTCGAAGGACAAGGGACAATTGCCTTACCCAGGTCTGGTGACCAAGATCTTCAGACACATGAATATTGAACCGCCACACACACTTTGTGTTCGACCGTGCGATAAGATGGTGGTAGGTTTAAAGATGTTGACGAAGATGCGTCTGAAAGAAGTTTCCAAGGCAATGGAGAAATTCAGAGTGAAGACTCCAGTTCCGTCTGCTTCAAAGAGAAAAGGAAAGGAGGCCATTGGTGCCTCATCCAAAAAGAAGAGAACTCTCATCTTGGAGGATGAAGATGAGGAGGAAGATCTCACAATCACTGCCTTGATAAGGACCAGACGTTCTGTTCCCCAATCAACAGAACATCAGAAGAAACAGAGAGAAGAAGAGGAGCAAGACAAGAACAGAGAAGAAGAAGAGCAGCGACAGAAGGAGAAAGAAGCTGAAGAAGAAGGAGAAGAAGAGCAAGAAAAGTCTGCAGCTGAATCTGGAGAGAAGGGGAATCAAGATACAGAAGAGCATGATCATCACTCTTCCCCTTTTGATGTCCTAGAGACAGGGGGAGTTGGCAAGCAAGAAAGGTCCACACCTTCATGCTGCCAATAGTGAAGGTCTAAGACAATCTCCAGCAGACCCAGAAGAATTTTAGGCTTCTCAATTGCCTGAAGAAGGACACGATACGTCAACACCTAGTCTGCAAGACTATACAGAAGCGCCATCGTCTGCATTCACTCTATCTGAGAAAGCAATGCAAGTACACAGACGGACAATTCTGCAGATTTTCGTCGTATTATGGATGTTCTTCTGGAAATGCGGGGCCAAATCTATGCTCTGGACTGTGAAATTCAAGCCATAAAGAATGCTGGACAAGCATCTTCGGTTACCCTGGAGGACAAAATGAAAGACCTCTCTCTACAACTTCAAGCCAATGCCAAAGGAGAGGAGGTAGCTCAACTAAGGGAAGACTTGAAGAGGCTAGAAGGCGTAGTCCAGTCCATGGGAGATTTCCAGATCGTGCGCATTCCCAAGCAGACCTGACTCCTTTCTCACCTTTTTTAATGATGACAAAAAGGGGGAGAAGCAATTTGAACCAACCAACCAACTTTCTTTGACTTTAAATTTATTTTTGTGGTTGAATATGTTTGTTTTTGAGTATGACTTGAGTGAACTTGGGTGTGAACTTGAATTTGACTGAATTGGCTGTGGATTTTGATGCTTGACTGTTTGCATTTATATCAAGTGCTGTTATATGGTATTACTCATGAAAGACTAACCAATTTTCTGTGGATGCAGAGTCTGGTTGTTTTGTTAATCTTTATGAGATAGCCATATTGCTTGAGAAATGTTTTTGCAGGTCAAAGTGGTTCAAATCTATAGGAAAGTTTTGTCACCATCAAAAAGGGGGAGATTGTTGGAGAAATCTTTCCAGAATATTTTGAAGCTGACAAAACGTTTCTATCAGTCTAGTCTGGATATCTGCAGATCGTCTAGTTTAAAGTCTCGAAGACTCTCGATCTCCAGACTCAAGATTCAAGACTCAAGACTCAAGACTCAAGACTCAAGACTATTCTCATTGACAGTCTTTCTGATCCAGTGACGAAGGAAATCTAGAGCCGAAGTATATGGTTGAGGATTTAATCCTATCCTCTGGAGAAGATCTTTTGGTTGGATAAATATAACGGATTCTTTTGTTCGTATCTAGATCAATTGAAGATCCGATGGTCGATGAAATATTCTTGGAATGTTCTATTCTTGGAAACCAAGATCCTGATTGTATGGGCGAACATGATTGATGGGCTATCGTCAGGTTCCTTTAATAGCTCGAATGATCTTCTTGATTGATTCCGTCCAACGGGTAGATTGGAGGAATTCCTTTGGAAAGTGCCAACGGGTATGATGGGATAAAGGAGTATAAAAAGGAAGATGTTCTAGTTATTTGAGTACGTGATCGATAGAGAAATTCCAGAGTCTGAAGCACCTTGATTATTAGTCGATTCATTTTGAGCGAAATTGTATACACAGAGAGTGTCTATACTTGGTGATACCTTGAGCGAGTGTGGTAGATCATCTACACCTAGAAATCAAGGAAGATCAACACTGTAACATCTCTTTGTTCATAGTGGAATCCAACCAATTGGCTGTCAGTGCAGAAGAGTGGACGTAGGCTTGAATCAAGCCGAATCACTATAAACCGCGTGTTCAATTCTCTCTTTCCTTTACTCAGTCTTACGTTGATTATCATTTGTTGCGAATCCTTCAACTATCTAAGTATTGCGCGATTATCAAGAAAAATCATTTATATACCTATTCACCCCCCTCTAGGTACTTGTACTGGCTATATCAACCTGCAATTATAAAATGAACTCAAGCTTTCCTTAGTACCCACATTTTCTTGGGTCCAAAGGAGTTAGTGCAATATACAGTCTTTGCCTATTCCTTCTTAATAGGTCTCCAAACCATAGGACATTCTTTCTGAAAATGTTCTGAGCTATTACACTTAGAGCATTTGAGAGCACTTCGGTTGACGGGTTTTACAAAGACTTTTTGAAAATGATTTATGTAAGAAGTCTTTGTAGGTCTTTGTTTGATTATTTCCTTTACTTTTGGAAAATTAATTAGAGGAATGGTTTCAGAAGTCATTCCCAATCCTGATTTGTTAAAGTAAGGTCTTTGGACTGAAAGAATCTTTTCCAACTTCTCAGATCCTATTGAAAACCTTTTTGAAATAGTTGAAATGTCATTTTTCAAAAATGTATTTTCTTTTGCAAGAGAGTCTGCATTTTCTTTCAAAACAACAAAACTTTTGTCGAGATTTTCAAACTTTTCTTTCCAAGAATTTTCCTGTTGCTTAAGTGTTGAATTCTTCCTTTTTAGCTCGGAAATCCTTTTAAGAGAGGTCTTGAGACTAAGACATAGTTCATCTATGTACTTCGAGACTTTGACAGGAATATTTAAATTGCTAATCTCGATTTCACTGTCTGAGTCTGAATCTGTTTTAAAATCTGAGTTTGATTCAGAATTTGCCATAAGACATATGTTGGCATATTCTTCATCACTTTCCTCACATTCTGTATCACTCCATGTCTCTACTTTGAGTGCCTTCTTGAACTTTTTAGTTCTTGCTTTCTTTTTCTTCAACATAGGACAGTTGGGTCTGATGTGTCCTTTTTTCTTACATTCAAAACAGACTACATCTTTGTTGATCTCGTCATCCTCATTTGATTTGTTCTGAAATTTTTGAAAACCTTGTTTCTTCCAGTTAAATCTTCTTCCCTTTCTATTCAGTTTCCTGAACTTCCTTATCATTAGTGCTAGCTCTTCGTCATCCATGTCATTTTCAGAATCTGTATTATCATAATAATCGTTAGATTTTAAAGCAATTGACTTCTTATCTTTGGGATCTTCTTCCTCATTTAGTTGTTCCACTTTGTATGATTGAAGTGTGCCTACAAGCTCATCAACTGTAAGAGGCATGATCCTTTGGGTTTCTCTTATTGAAGTCTTCATGTGATTCCAATCTTTGGATAATCCTTGCAGCAGTTTGTTGAACTTCATTGGTCCCGAGATTGGTTGTCCCTGATATGATAGACCATTTATAATTTCTGTAAAACGACTAAATATGTCAGTAATAGATTCTCCTGATTTCATCTTGAAGGCTTCATACTGTCCGAGTAGAATATTGATCTTTGTTTCTTTAACTTGATCAGTTCCTTCATAGGTAACGTGCAACCTATCCTAGACTTCTTTTACTATTTCACAAGATGAAATTCTGTTATATTCAATGGGAGATAAAACACAGTATAAAGAGTAGATTGCTTTAGCATCAAGAACTTGTCTCTTGGTTATTTCTTTTTGTGTCATTTCGCTAGTATCTACAACTTCTTTTCCTCTTTCTGAGACTGACGTGGCTTTGGGAATGATTCCCTTTTCTACCACATCCCATTCCAAGGGATCTTTCGATCTTAGGAATGCCTTTATCTTATTTTTCCAAACATTATATCCCTTTCCATCAAAGTAAGGCGGCCTGGTGTTGCTTTGGCCTTCAACCAAACCTGGAGCCAAAATACTAGCCATAGATCTTTAGCTCAGAAGTAAAAACACTTCAATAAACCAAGCACACAAGCTCTGATACCAATTGATAGGGCTAGTAAGAGCACTTAGAGGGGGGTTGAATAGGTGATCAAAGAAGTTTTTGTAAAGTTTAACAGATTAATTCGTCTTCTAAGAATAATAGACTGAAGATGTAAAAGACTATAAACAGTTATATAAAGCTACAAATTAAAGTAAAAAGATTAGGGAAAGAGAATTGAAACACAAGGTTTATAGTGGTTCGGCTTAGACCAAGCCTACATCCACTCTCCCGCATTGACAGTCCACTGGTTAGATTCCACTAACAACCAAAAGAGATTTTACAGTCTCACGTCCTTGATTCCACAGTGTAGAAACTTTGCTGCACTTCCTCAAGGTCTCACAAGTATTTAATCTCTCTTTTGAGTACAAATTAAGGTCAACGAATGAAATAGCAAAGAACTAGGAGCTTTAGACGTTGGAAATTTTCTTTCACGCACACACTCGAATAACTTGAGCGTCTTTCTTATATACTCCTCCATGCCTTCATAATTGTTGGCACCTTCCAAAGGAGTTCTTCCAATCTACCCGTTGGATAGAATCAATTAGGAAAATCTTGAATTATTTAAGGAATGTGATGATAGCCCACCAATCATGCTCGCCCATACAATTAGGATCTAGGTTTCCATAAGTAGAATCTTCCAAGTATACTTCGCCAATCAACAGATCTAATTATCCGAATTGATATCAATAAGAATAACTGATCACGAGATGCTATTTCCAGCCGTAAGATCTTTTTCAACCGTACGAACCAAATCCTTAAAGATATACTCGCATCTGGACAAGTCTTCTTCATTGGATAAACCTTTTCTTCGTCGGTCTAGAAACTATCAGTGAGGGCAAACTTTAAATCTTGAGTCTGGAGGTCTTGAGTCTTGAGTCTTCAGACTTTGACGATAGAGTCTGCAAGTCTTCAGACTAAACCGATGGAAACGTTTTGTCAACTTCAAAACAAATAAAGAAGTTTTCTCCAACACTTTCATCACTTATTCTGGAAATCTATACAGTTCATGCATTGCAGGTGGAGCTTGGGGAACTCAAGGGGAGATTGATAGAGGTTATTATTGACTGTGATGCCCTATGCAAGAGGATAGATTTGGAAGGGCCAGAATCTCTTCGATCTTCATGACGCCATTTGTTGCCAGGACCACCAATTCATGTGACTCCAATAGTTCACTACAAAGAGTTCTTGAGAGCAGTCTGGCTTCAACGGACTCAAAAACAGGCTGACCAATGCTTTTATTTTTTTCTCCTTGTCCCTCTTTTTGGTATGAGGGAAATGTAATTAGCCATTCTTGATTGAGATCGAGTGCATTTGGAGGAAGCCACTGTTGCTGTTGTCTAATTCATCACTGGACTCGATTCGGAGGATTAGTTTTCTGAATCGTATTTTGGTGGAGCCCATGTTATGTAGCTTTTCTTTTACGGCCATTTATGCAGAATTAGTGGAAAGAGCTTTCTTGAAATGGGGTGATGGGAAGTATTGACAGTCTGTAAGTGTTATTGGTGACAGTCATGAATGGCAGTTGCTTATGATTAGTTCAAGTTGTACTTTAAAAAAAAAAAATGATGGGAGACGCAGAACAATTTTTGGGAATTATTTGTGCAATAATGAATTCAGAATCAATTAAAGTCAAGGTTTTTCTTGGTTGATTTCTTGGAGGGGAAGGTGATGAACGAGGCTCTTGCTCCTAATGCGAAATCTATCGTGTAGATAACGATGTCTAGATTCAGTGAGTGTGGAGTTACTGCATAATCGAAATTGGTGGAGGTTCTTTCGCAGGTCCGAAATAGCTGGAGATCGGCATTCACCTTCTGCCGTCGGGCTGGGAATCAACGGAATTACTCCCATTCAGTTCGTGAATCTCACTCCATGATCCCTATTTAGGTGAAAATGGAAGTTCGTCAATTGAAAGGGAGGCCGAGGGCTGCCATGTTCAATTTGATACTCAAGAGTTGGGGCGGGCGTGTGACTCCGTGGGCGACCGAGATTGTGCAGTCTTTTGATTGCTTGAAGTCGCTTCACTTTCGGCGCATGATAGTGGCATTTTCAGACTTGGCACTGCTTGTGAGGTCGCGCAAGGGCGTTCTGCAAGTGCTCAAATTCCACAAAGCGTTCTGGTTTCTCGACGGATGAGTTTCTACACGCAAGGCGTTTGTGCAGGGAATTTGATTGTCTACGCCCCTTGTATAGTGATGAAAGACTAGCAATTGCGGTACCCCGTTGATTTGCTTATTGAATTTTGCGTCTTTTGATTATGGGTACGTGTATGTATGGTGCATTCATGAAGTTCTTGTAATTTGGTAACTTTGTTTTTACTCCATCATATTCTTTTCTAAAGAAATTACTAAAGAGATGATAGCAATGTCTTGGTTTGTGCACTTCAAACGGTTCTTACGTAATGCTTCAATTACTCTCCATTGCACTCGAGATCTGTCAAAGTGCAGCTTCTTCGTCTGTTCATTTTGTCTATAATTCTGGTCAATGCTTGAAGTGTGACATCCTGAATTTCAGGTTTTGATTTCGATTGGATAAGTTGGGCCTTTCATCGATGCGCCTATTGTGTTTTTCTCTGAGATGGCTACTCATGAGATAACTGGCTTATTAGGTGAAGCCGTTAAGGGATTTTAATGTAATAGACTTGAGAATTCGACCAGAAATCGACTGCTCGACTGTGCTAGTCTGCAAATGACATTACGGCATTGTCAAAATCGATCAGAGATCGGAGTTAGGTCGATTCGACTAAGATGTGTGATCAAAGTGTGGGTGATTCCATTTGATTTCAAAATTCTCATCGATCGGCATTAGACCAATTTTCTATCGTTTTGGGTATTCTGTGTCCGTATTTGAAACCTTGAGATTTTCACAACCACGAGAGTCACCGATGTGTTGAAGAGGTACGTGTGGCTCGAAAAAAATCGACCATGGGTCAATTGCACTAAAAATTCATAAAAGCTACACGGTATGCTAGGTCACGCTAAAATCGCGTCTGATTGAAATTAACCACGAATTTGAATTCGATTTCAGAAATCGAAAGTTCTGTCATATCAGGAATCATTTTAGGAATGTCGACTCATCTTTCAAGCAATTTCGGGCGAGTTCGGGATTTTTACGGAAAGTCCATTCGGACAATTTGGAAAAGGAACGGAAATTCAGATTGGCCAATTTGAAGAGATTTTTGGCCCCCTGTGTGAATCACTTGGTAAAAAAAAATTGCGTGGCCTTTTTCTTCGACAAAATTGGATGTCAAGCGGAGAGAATTGTTAAGAAATCGGATTTCAGGAAAAAAGAAATGGAATTCAGAATTTCGGGATATGGCTATTTTGCTACCAAGAATTGTTATTTCGGGAGAATTATGGTGCAAGAAAACAAGTGAGGACCAAGTATTTTACATGGAAATTTGTGGGACCAAGATTGGATAAAAATAAGATGTTTTATCTTTATTTTCCCCCTTCCCCTCTTCGGTCACTCTCTCTCTCTCCCTCACGTTGGGCTGCACGATGCCCACATCTCCCCCTTCAGCCGACAGCCCCTTCTGCAGTCTTCCATTTGATTTTCTTTCTTTGACTTTGGTCCTTCTTATCCACCAATGTGTGTCCCTATCTCTCTCTCGTGTCACGCCCGGACCTCGAGCGCGCGAACATCCCACTGGTCGATATAAATGTGATGTTCCCGGGACGCGTCGTTGACCCCTTTTTATTTAAATATTCATGCGGAAGTGAATACAAAACCCCTGACAACAAACAACATGGGATAGGAAAGTAGGGCAACATTTCTCAAAAGGCAACTTTTATAAACAATGAGGTTTAGGGATAAAGAATTACCCTAAATTATTTAAATAATGAAGTAGGCTCATCTACACTGGTAGAGTGAAATGAAAGAGAGGGTAAAATTTTTATAGTACCTAATTGATTTACTTCATAGTATCTAATTTCTTGAAAATTGCTTTGAATCCGCTCCAGGAGCTGCTTTCCCTATGCTTGACTCTGAGGCTACTTCTATAAAATGGGGATGAGACTTCCTTCTCGGTAGCTCACAATCAGTTGAAAACCCCCTTGGCAGTAAAAAGAAGGGCTTAAAGACTCGTCTGACAAGAAGCTGTCCTACGACATACTAGTCGAAGACATACGCCGATCCTTCAAAACTCCACCTCCATGGACTCCGGGGCTTCGGCCTCCACAACCACCATCTATGAACCTAAAAAGATAAGCCCACAACCGGAGTGAGACATTGTCTCAGCAAATTCACCCCCTAAACCCTATTAGGAAGGAAATACACTCAGAGGTGGCCTAGCCACACAACACAGAGGACTTACCTTGCCTTAGTTCCTTCCTGCACCTTAGCACAATTCAATAAACAATCATCGAATCACATCAAGGATTCCGATCGAATCATCGATCAATCGACTCAATCGATTACATGTCAATGAGACCTTTCCCTGGTCATCTCACTTACTCAACCCCAACGTTGAATTACGGCTCAGCGAGCACGGCCCATTAAAAGTTTGGCGGTAATGCTGAATTACAACTCAGTGGCACAACCGATTTCAAGTTCGGTGGTAATATTGAATTACGGCTTAGTGGGCACAACCTATATTAGGTGATAATGCTAAAATTACGACTCAACGACATGACCTAGATAAGGTGGTAATGCTGAATTACGGCTCAACAGCACGACCGATTCCAAGTTGAATGGTAATCTTGATCTAATTCACAACAACATGCCTATCAACTCTTAAATGCCCCACAATCGCACAAAACAACATTCAATCGAACAATCAACAGCCAATTGCATAAATCACCTAATTCACATAAATAACATGCAATTTAATAATTCATCATCAAATGACCAATCTAGCATCCAATTCCAAAATTGGACTATACCATAGCAGTCAAAGCGCATTTCTAACGATTGGCTAACCCGGTCGAATTTCCGGAAAAAAATTAATTAATTAAATAATTAAATAAATTCCGAAAATTAAAATAATTAAATATTAAATAATATAATTAAATAATATTTAATTTTAAATAAATAATTAATTAAATAAAATAATTAATTAAAAGTCTAATTAGGATTACACTAATCTAATCACATAATTAGACTAATTAATCCATTTGCTAAACTAATCCAGCCCTTAATTTAATCCAAACTTAATTAAACTAATCTAACCACCTAAATATTATTAGACTAATCTAAACACCCCTTAAGCATGATTAACCTCCTAAGCGAGGTTTATTGAGTAAACTCACCGGATTTGTGCACCGGTGAGTTCACAGCGACCACGGCGTGGAGGCGGGCGACAATCCTCTTAGTGGCGTCACCAACGGAGGCCGAGAAGGCACCTAAAACGGGCCTTGAAACCTCAAGACCCTTGTTGGTCTTGGCTACTGATCTTGAATCGAAAAGGTTGGAACCGGCGGCGATTGAGGCTGAACGGCGAAGGAGAAATCGGTGGTGGCAAAAGCTGGTCTAGGCGGTTGTAGGCGGTGGCTCCGACAGCCTTGGTGACGACGGGCAGCAGCTAGCGACGTTGGATGACGGCCTTGGACGTGTGAACAGCGGCGGAGCAGTGAAGCTAGATGCACGGGCAAGCAGCAGACGCGGCTAGCGTGCGAGTGAGCTTCGGTGGCTTGCAGCGGTCGAACGGCTAAGGGAGCTGCTCGACTAGCTTGCTGGCTTCTTCCTCTGGTTTTCCAAGCTTTCTCTCCTTCAACAACAATGGAGAAAGCCCCCAAATGAGGAAGAAGAAGGCTGCTGAAAGAGGGGACCCCTTGGTGGCTTCTATGGGCTCAACACATGTCTTTCTCTCCTCTCCCTGTCCCCACCAGCCATTGGCCCCTACATCAGCTCTCTCTCACTCCAATCTTCCTCAACAAGCTTGTCAATAGATCCAAAATGTGATGTCTCCCATGGCATATGAATTTTGTGCACTTCAATTTCATTCAATTTCTCATCCAATCAATCCAAATTGAAGCCCACAAATCCAACCAAGGTGTCTTCACTTGATTCCACATTTTTCCTTATCCATTGAACCATCTTGGATGTCAAAAGCATGACCAAAAACGGGCCTACGGATTTTCCCGATCCAATTATGCCAAATCTTGATTTTTCGCCGAAAATCTCAGTTTGTAGAAAAATCTTCAGAGGATGAGTTGACGCTCCTAAAATAACTTATGACATAACAGAACTCTCAATTTCTGAATTTAGGTTCGATTTCACCGTTAATTTCAATCTGGCACGATTTTAGCGTGTCCTAATCTACCGGGTAGCTTTTAGGAACTTTGCATGCAATTGACCTATGGTTGATTGTTTTCAAGTTACAAAGTGCATCTTTGACACATTGACGACTCTCAGTTGTTTTAGAAATCTCAATATTTCAAATATTGACACAGGGTACCAAAACGATAGAGAAATTGGTTTAGTGCCGATCGACAAGATTTGTATGGTCAAGTGGAATCACCCACACTTAATCACATGCCTTTGTCGAGTCGACCTATCTCCGGTCTCTAATCGGTCTATGCCATAATGACTCTTGCAGATTAGTACGGTTGAGCAGTCATTTCTTGATCGAATTCTCAGGTCTATTGTGTTTAGTCCTTAACGGCTTCACTTGATAGACTAGTTATCCCATGAGTGATCAGCTCAGGGAAAAGAACTATATACGCATCGATGAAAACCCCATCTTATTCAATCGAAATCAAAACCTGAAATTTAGGATGTCTTTATTCTTCTTTTCCCCCTCACGTTTTCTTTCCCTCCCCCTCTCAACCGACCAACTCTCTACTTTTCTATCTTTTGGTTTTTTTTTTGGTCTTCTCTCTGGCCCCGCGGCTTCGACGACTCCCCTGCCTCTTTCTGCTTCTTTTTTATTTTTCCTTTTCCCCTGCACGTCCCCTGCCCCCACTAAACCCTCTCCGAAATTGCTGATTTCTTCTTCACATGCGCCCCACAGAATCTCTTCCATTCGGCCACGAAGATACTGGTCAAAATTTTCCCAGCAGGCCTCTTGCGGTTGACCTCCACCGTGGCCCATCGTCATCGCACGAAGCTGCTCCATTCCTCTTCCGCTCTAGCCCATATGAAGCCCAACAGCGGCTCCATTTCAGCAAGTCCAGTAGCCAAACTCGGCCAGGTTCTTAGCCGTTTTGGTCGCGGCCCGCACCACCACCTACGGCCGTCGAGTCTAACCCCAAGCCATGCTCGAATCAACCGCCGTTGCAGCTCCTCGGGCCCAAGATCTAAAGCCAAAATCAGCAAGGGTTTGTGGTGATCAAGGTTTTCGAGCCCGTCTTGGCCCTGCTTGGCAGTCCCACTTTGGAGTTTGTCGAGCCCCTCCGCATCCCCGTTGTTTTGATCCGAGCGGATTATTAATCAAGTGTGTTTAACTCACTAATCCTTACTTAGTAAGTTAATGATGCTTAAGGGTTGATTAGTTTAGACTAAATTTGGATTAGGTAGATAGTTATAATAGATTAGCGATTTAATTAATCGTTGTTGCACGTTAGGTGGTTAGTTTAGTGCAATTAAGGCCTAGACAAGCTCTAGTATTTATCTAGAGTGGTTCGGAAATTTTCCGGGCCCGTCTCGACTTTTAATTAGGCTTTACGGGCCTAAGTTCTATTTATTTGCATTTAATAATTATTTTCCGTAATTATTTAATTAATTAATTATTTTCTGGAAATTAGATTGGGATAGCCAGTGACCGGAATTCTATACTTAATGCAGTTGCGTGATCTATTTATTTAATTGACTGTTATTTTATGCAAATTGAGTGTGATTTGTGATTGTGGGTAATTATCCCAAAATTAAGTAATTTCATTAATTAATTAGAAAATTACTGGGCGTCGGTTTACAATGCCGAAAATGTTTGTATGAACTATATTAAATAGTGGGATTTTCCAAAAGAAAGATGTTATATTTTTGGCTCAGGCCGACTGTGTACCCACATACGATTATTTTTATCGGGTATTTTTTACACGAAGAAAATAAGCCAAGACATTATTTTAACTGAGGAATGTAAGAGTGAAGCACAACATCCTTGGCCAGGTTTGGGTAATTGTGTGCTAGTTAAGAGAATTCGTCTCCTGCTATGTGTCGGGAGAACGGCGCTTTTATGTGGAAAGTCGTCTTGAGGTGGACATTGTCGTGCTCAATGGGGCGAGACGACGCTTAGCTGTGTGACGGATAAATCTGCCGTGTGACGGATAAATCCGCTATGTGTTAGTTAAATCTATTGTATGACGGATAAAACCGTTGTGTGACGGTTAGGTCTGCTGTGTGCTTGGTAGATCCGCTGTGTGACGGTTAAATAGTACCTGTGTGACTGTAATCAATTGAAATGCATGATAGGTCGTGCCTATGTGACAGTGATTAGTTGGAATATATGATCGATTGAGCTATGGCGATTGGCGGAGATGTGATTTGAGACGCTCTATTTGCTCGAGTGTTATTACTGCACTTCTGTGTTATATGAATTGTGCTGATGTGTAGGGAGGATCTGAGACGAGGTGAGTCTATTTGGTTGTGTGAGTGTGTGATTAGGACGCTCTAGGCGTATTACCCTCTTAATCGGGGTTTAGAGTGTGAACTCTCTGAGATTTATATGCCACCCCGTATTGGGCTTTAACTTTTTAAGACCGTAAGGTGGAGGACCTGGCCAAGCTGAGGAGATTTGGGGGTTGAGTTAGATAGGATAGTTTCTTCGAGAGCTAGTCTTTTAAAACCTTTTGGTGGTAGAATTTTGTACTTGACTCAGTTGATTTATAAAAGCATGTTTTGTTTGTGAATCTGTTGTTCTGCTTTTCTATCCCGAGATGGTTACTGTCAGGGGATTTGTTATTTGCTTTCGCATGCGCATTAAAATGAATGGGTTGGCGATGCGTCCTGGGATGTTGCAATTTAATCGACCAAGGAGATTCAGGCAAACCAAAAAGGACAATAAAGACTAAGCATACTAACGAATAAGTAGATAAGAGTTGTTTAGCAGCCATATCAGAATCCAATAGCACTTCGTCTTCATGCACTTCATCTACTTAAACGAAGGCCTCTAGGCTTCCGACCCCTAGCAGTCTTGAAAAGCATTACCCGTAGCGAACAACTACAAGATAGCATAGGATCTTTTAGAGGCTTTGGCACGAACATAGACTTATAAACAGGCATAGGCTAATCTATCAACTCTGCATAAAGATTCTTGACTGAGAAGCAGGATACTTTTTCAGAAATGGATGGCTATACCCAGGAGCTGCTCGGGGCTCGATCTTCCTTGGCTTCGTTGCTCTTTTACACAACCATCTTCAGTCTTGACTTAGCTTTTTCAAGAGAACTCCTTTTGAGGCTAAGATCTATCACTAAGGTGGAAAGAAACCGACATCCAAGCGGAGCCATGCCGCTCAAGTCCTCGATTTCTTCTTTCCGAAGAGCAGACCTTGAAATGGGGTGTTGTCGGGTGGTTTCTGTGCTCTAGGCATTTTCATGAGCTGAATCAAACCTAGTTCTCTCCCACAAGCGGATACGATTGACTTAAGCAATGATGAGACCCTTACATCTACGTCTCAGCTATGGAAGTTCCACTTGGCATAGCCATGATGGAGCTATTCTGTCTGTGTCTGTGGAATTTTTATGCCCCCTGGATAAGTACTTCAAGCTAAGCCACTTCTCTCCCGCGGGTCTCCCCATAGCATCGGTCAAAATGCCGAGAGGAGGAGGACTCAGGATGCGAGAACCTGACGAAATGGACCCAAGATAGTGGTCCTCTTTTCTTTTCTTTGTGGCCAGAAGATCGCCTCCTTCACTTCGTTCTTTACCCAATTCCATTTTGCAGCCAGATCAGCCTTAGAAAAAGAGAAAGAGAAGCAGAATATTGAAGACTTTCCCCTATCAATCATAGAAGCCAGCTAGATAGGAAGAGTAAGGAGAGGAAAGAGAATATCCTAGAGCTAAAAATGAAAGTCAGTGTGCATGGTACTTGACTTGGCACTCTTTCCTAAAGTCAATAATCATAGTCAGCAGAAAAGTAACTGAAAGAATAGTCCATGGGAAATGGCTCTGATTTCTATTCCTTTTCTTGAAGTGGTGGGGGCACTAAGCTTGAGTTCCTACCGTTCCATCAGATGTTGCCGGGAAATCCTGCTATAGCTTCGTCTTTTTTCAATAGATGATTAACCTGCTTTTGCGGAGGCTGAGTCAATATCTGATCAAACTTTCTTTGGCCTCATCAGATGCTGTTTCCTAATCATCTGAAATCGAAGATATGAAAGAGAGTTGGGCGCGAATCCAACTTCTGTAGCTTATTCAGTAAGTATCGGAGGACACCACTTTTGCTATCGAAGGGTATGGGCCCGAGTTGGGTGCGAGTCTTGCCGAACTGATTGATGCCACAGATGCAAGAGACAAAAGAGAGTAACCTACTGGCAAAGAAGCCCCCTAACAAGAAAAAAAAGGACAACCTATTTTTTTGTTTTCATGGAAGTTAAAAAAAAGCGAGTGAAACCCGCAATGAAAAGGTTTAAGGGAAAAGGAAAACCGAAGCGGTGACAATATCATCCTACCTTTCACTGAGCTTCCCTTCCTATTTCTTATTATCTAGAATATAGGATATCCAGGATCCCCCAATGATTTAGTTAATTCTATCTAAGGAAAGCCCTTCAATTCAGGTTATGAAACTAATTCATCTAAACATTATGATAGGTATAGGGAAGCCCAATCTTCTAATTTTGGTTTGATTTTGGTAGGTCGAGCTCTAAAAGGGAAGACCAATGCTGTTCTACTCTGGATAGAGAAGAGCCAGACTAAAAGAAAGTCAAAGACTAGCAACACAACCAACATACACGTTGACTTTTTGTTTTTGATAAGCTTAAGTCTTTCATACTTCCCGCCCATTTTCCATGAAAGGGAAATTTTTTGCGATTCTTGCTTAGTCAACTCAGTCTCATCCTGTCATTTGCGATTCTTGCTTCACTTCATCTTAACGTGAGGATCAAACGCTTAAAAAAGAAAACTTGTATAAAATGGTTCTTTAGTTTGTCCGACACTTAACTTAATGTTTTGAAAAGACGAAGAAGAGCTTTATTCCCATTTATTTATTTAAAAGAACAGGCGAGGACACTGATCTTTTACATGCTCTGACTTTGGATATTCTTATCTCCAACTTAAGAGCTTCTAGGCCTCTTTTTTCTTTTGTGAGCGGCTGACCACCTGTTGTAGATTTCAATTTTCTATACCATGAGGTGAGGACCTAGATCTCACTCTAAGAAGGAGAGCCCCTTAGCCAAGAGAGCAGGCCAGTAAAAGTAGACCTATTAGGGTTTTCCGAACGGATCCATTTTTATACCTATTGTTATTGATACTGCTCTTTCTAAATCGGATGTGAGCCTCTGTTCTACAGTAAAAAATCGTAACTGGTTTTTCTTCATTGAGGTCTCGACCTTAGGTCTTTCCTAATAACCAACTCTAGAGGGACCGGCCTATAGTTCCTTTCTTCTTGTGCATAGGGGTCTGGAAGATTTAGCCTCCATCGAAGGAAGGATGGAGGCAACTTCTCTTTCATCCTTTTTGCTCTCCCCCGTTTCCGATTCTAAAGAAGATGAGAGAAGAGTCCACCTATAATTATAGTACTTATAAGCCCTGCTTCAATCGTCCGCAAGTGAGTCAGCAAAATTCTCAAGGAAGTTAGCCCATTGCTTTGACTTTTAGCTACCACTACTTCATCGGATGTTGCCCTTGAATTTCTTTCTGTAGCCACATCGGAGGATGTAATAGAAAAGTTTGCCACTGCTCCCTTGGAGGATGGCTCTCCTCCCCCTTTTGGACCTATAGATTGGTACCACATGAGACTGGACCTATAGCTTGAGGTACCCATATGCAATGAAGACTTTGAATCGGATACTTATTATATGATCTTTCTTCCATTGCCAATACTACGAAAAAGAGTCTTAGTAATAGCTTCAACAAAGCTTCATTCCTTTGAAGTCTTTGTCTAGAACTAACTAGAAAAGTGAGCCTCATCTTACTAAATCGTTTTCCGACTTGGGAAGAAGTGCCCTCGAAGCATTCAATTCATTTGGTGAAAAATAATGTCCTATCACTTCATCTTCCGCTGCCTTTTGATTCTATTCAGTTGTCTTCCTTCTTCCCTCTATAGGAGTTGAGGAATGCCGATAGAACTGTGGATACCTTTGCTTTGGGAGATACCCCTATTTTGGTTATCCTAGCAGGTGAGGAGGCATCAGCCGATGTTCTGGACTACCTTCAATTGAAAATCAGACAGTCTTTTCAAGAAGGCCTTCGTGAACTCAATCAAAAAAGAGCAATTCAAGAGAGAAGCTTCATGTTCTCTTGCTCCGAGAATGGGTGCAGAAATGGTTGAAGAAAGGGCTTGCCCTACTGAAATTGAAGGAGAAGAGCAAAAACTAGAAGATGAAGATGGGCACAGGTCTTTCTTTTCTTTGATTGGAATTCTATTTTCTAGCAAGTAGGGTCTCGTGAATCTGTCTTTAATATACTTGAGATGGCTCTCCATCTAGATGTCTAATAAAGGAGCACATCCTACAGATCACCCTTCTTCCTCAGTTCTGCAATGATTCAAAGACCGAAAATTCTCTGAAAGGATAATAGATATGGGATTGACTCCATGCTTGAATTGATAGAATATATTGATAACCTGATCATCCACATATCCTAGAGCTTTAGGGAAAATCACCAGCCCGTAGATTGCTATAGCCATCATATCCATCCCTGCTTCATCATTAGAGTGCAAATGTTTGAATGTGAGTAAAAAATCCCCAGACCTACCGTGCCCCTCACCCTTTTCTTTCACATATGGGTCAATTGCCTTTGCTTGCATTATCATCATCCGTGCGAGTTTTTTTTTTTTTTTTTTTTTTTTTTTTTTTTTCATTTTTCCTTTGAATCCTTCACTTGCCTTGCCCTTTTTTTTTTTTTTTTTTTTTTTTTTTTTTTTTTTTTTTGGTGGCCATGACCAGCTAAAGATTACTTCATCTCACGGATTGGATTTGAACCAATCAAGCTACTTTCTTTTCGTAATCGTGAGGGGAGGAAGGGGGTTCCAACGTACTTCCTAGGTAGGGTAGAGTAGAATTGCTTCCCCCCCCCCCCTCCCCTCCCCTCCCCTCCCCTCCTCCCACCTTTCAGTGAGATTTTTTCTTAGGAAAGATTCATTCTTCCCCAAGAAATTTCCGAATATCATAGGAAAGTGAAAGCAATCTCTTTTAAGTATGCATCTAGCTCTATTTTGCTTTTGTTAGTTAAGCCCCATTTTTCTAAGAAGGATTGTAATAATTCTAGTTTTACACTATTTAGAATCGCTTTTTCATATTGAGAAATTCTGTCCGGTGGCATTTGATCACAAAATCCATTGACAGCTGCATAAATGACTAGAATTTGTCTTTCAATTGGAAGTGGTGCATATTGTGGTTGTTCCAGTACTTTTATTGGCCTTGCACCTCTATTGAGTAATGCCTGAGTGACAGCATCAAGGTTTGACCCAAGTTGAGCAAAGGTGGCTACTTTGTGATACTGTGCCAATTCCAGTTTTAAACTCTTGCATACTTGTTTCATAGCTTTCAACTGAGTGGTACACCTACGCGACTAATAGATAAGCTGACGTTAATAGCAAGCCTAATTCCACAATAAAAGAGCTCTAATTCCAAACATATTTGCCCATCAGTAATGGAGATCACATTGGTAGGAATATAGGCCGATACATCTCCAGCTTGTGTTTCAATGATGGGTAAGGCGGTCAAGCTACCTGTGACATCTTGAAATTCGACCCCGTCCCGATAATATGAAATGGGCACTTTGTTGACGTGCCTATGGTCATTTTACTCTGAGTTGGGCCCCTCACGAGTTGACTAATCTATTAGGTGAAGTCGTTAAGGGATATAAACGCAGCAGACTAGAGAATTCGATCGAAAATCGATTGCTCAACCATAACAATCGGCAAGGGTCAATACAACACCATATAATCGAGTTGAGATCGGATATAAGTCGATTCGATAGAAACACGTAATTGAATTGCCGGTGATTCCACACAATTGTGATATTCGCGTTGAACGGCTATAACCCGATTTTTATCGATAGTGCACTCGAGACACATAATTGAAACCTTGCAATTTTTATGACAACCGAGAGTCGCCTACGAGTTAGAGATGCACAAATGTGGATCGAAAATTATCGACCATGGGTCAAACGCTCTAAAATCCCTAAAAGCTACCTAATAGGTTAGGTTGTACTAAAATCGCGTTCGGTTGATTTTAACCACGGAATTGAATTCGGTTTCGGGAATTGGACGTTCGAGCATGTCACGATTTATTTTTAAGACATCCTCTCATCTTTCAGGGAAATTCCGTCGAGTCCGGGATTTTGTGGAAAAATCGATTTTCGGTAAAAAAGGAAAATAAAGGTGAAATTCGGATGGGAGGAGGTGTTGGCTATTTTGCTGCCCAAAAATCCTTAATGTTGGGATATTAGACTCAAGAAAGTAACTGGGGACAAGATGAAGTATAAGAAGACTTTTGTGGCATTTTGATCATGACATAAGATATTTTCCCTTGACTAAATGAGCCTCTCTCTCTCTCCCTCCAAATCCCTCTATCCTCCCTCTTGTACGTGCATTCATCCCCACCCCCTTGCTTCTGCCATCCCCTTCCTTTTCCTTTCTCCCACCATTCTTCTCTTCTTCCCATCATTCTTCCTTCACGTCAGCCCCCCTCCCTCTCCCCTTGCACCATATTCATCACCCCACGTTCCCTCACTCTCAGTCTCACGCCCACATGTCCACCACCACTTCACGTCTCCACACCGGCCTTCATGCTAGCTGCTCCCATCTATTTCCACCGCAACACCATCTTCACCAGCCCGCCAACTCCAAGTTCAGAAACCACAGCCAACAAACCACCCACGTTCAGCACCTACTTCACGCTCGCATCACCACCAGCTTCGTGCCAAAGCCTGTTGTCGCCACCACAATGCCACCAAGCCGAGATCAGCCTAGCAGAACAGAACTAGAACCGTGCCCGAAGCCGTGAGCCTTGTGGGATGTTTTCAGCCTCCACCGAGCCTCCGTTGGAGACACGGTAGTCTTGGGCTCTCACCGTCGTCGCGTTGCCGTAGCCGTGAGCCCGCTGCCATTGAATTCCCGTGAGTTAACTCCCTAATCCTTGATTAGGTTGTTACTTGCACTTAGGTCGTTAGTTTAGTGTTAATTAGCTTAGTTATATTAGTGTTAATTAGCCTGGTTAGATTAATGCTAAGTGGATTAGCTTAATTTCATATTCGGGTTACTGGACCCTCGCCATTTGCCATTTTTGTGGATCGAAATGGGCTACGATTTTGAGGTTGATTCTTCATGAAAGACGTTCTAGACATCCTCAGCTATGACATATATTTTATTAAAGATTTTTAGCGATTTAAAAGAATGAGATTTCAGCTTCGTAATTTCAAAACAGAATCTTGGATTATGCTGGAACTTGTGACCTTTTGGTATTGCAAGGATTTTTATCAACTCTTAGGGTTCGATTTTTGAAAGAGTTTCTTCATGAAAATTGTTTGTGAAATCTTGTAATTTAACATATTCAAATTTCAGATAAAACGAACATGTTTTGGACTTCGAACAAAACTAATTTTGGAAAATAGAATTTCTGGAAACGGACACAGTTTTTGTAATGGTTTGAGCGAATTACTGCTCTTAATCTAGAATGATGTGAGTTTTGGTATCTTCAAGAAAAATGTTCATTTAATTGTTCTTTATAACATATTCAAATTTGAGAATTTTGTGCTGATTGCAGTGGTGTGCTTAGTTTATGCAATTGATTGTTAAATTGTGCAATTGAGTGATGATTGTGATTTTTGAGTATTTATTTCAAAATTATGAGATTTTGGTATTTAATTAAAAAATACTGGGTGTCGGGTTTTGAATCGAAAATGCTATCAAATACTATATCAAATAGTGGGATTTTAAAAGGAAGGATATCAAGTTTTCTGGTTCGATCTGACTGTATACCCACATACGATTATTTTCACTGGGTGTTTTTAATACGAAGAAAGTAGGCCAAGCACATTATCTTAATTTAGACATTTGAGTGCAATGCATGGTGCCCTTGGCCGGAAATGAATGATCGTGTGATGGTTAAGAGAACCCGTCCCCGATGTGCTTTGGGTTGAGGTTGCCCCTATATGGGATGCCTTAACAATGGATGCCGGATCGCGGTAGAGGCCGGACCGAAGCTCCTTCGGGAATGCCGTCCCCGATGTGTGTCGGGTGGACGTTGCCATGCTCAAGGGATGAGGCGAAGCCTGGCTTCGCTGGAAAATCAATGTGCGTCGGGTAAAATTGCCTGTGCGGGTAGTAATAAATTGGAACGCGTGATTGATTGAGCTAGACGTGCCTGATTATGAGACAAAATTATGTGGCACGGAATGGGAGGTGTCATAATGATTTGGCCTTATAATTGGGACTCTTGTGATTGATTGAGAATTGAGTGAGACGTTCCAATTGATGTGTGTGTTTACTATATGCATTTGTTTTATGAGCTGTACTAACGTGTAGGAAGGTGTTGAGGCAAGGTAAGTTATGAATGGTGCATGTTAGCACCGCCTCGAGTGAATTCTCATCCTAATCGGGGTTTAGGGTGTTGACTCTTTGAGATTTTTATCTCACCCCGTCGTGGGTTACCATTTTTAGGGTCGTAGCGTGGAGGATCCAGAGCCCAAGGCTGAAGGGTCCAGAGTGTAGATGGCCTAGTAGTTTCTTTTTGAGTCAGACCTTCTGTAGATGAACCTGTAGGGTCAACTCAGTCAGTTTATAAAGTGTGTGTTCTTGAGAAAGGTGTTGGCATGTGTTTTACTATCCTATGTGTTTGATTGTTGTCCGGGGTTTATTTAATTCGCTTCCGCATGTGCATAAAAATGAAAAAGGTCGGCGATGCATCTTGGGAAAGTCGTAATTTGATTGACCATCGAGGGATGTGCGTGCACTCAAGGTTTGGGGCATGACATCCCTATTCGGAGTGGTATTAGAGCTAGTCAGTGTTTTGAGTGATAAGGTGCGATGGGTTTTGGGATAGTTAGCTAGGAAAGACATTTTCCTTATGCCGATGCTTATGATTGAGTGATTGTTTTGGTGCAGATTGCTCAGATTTCTAATTCCTTGTGAGAATTGGAAGGCATGTTTTCTTAAAGATCATGCAAGATGAGCGATCTTGATTTGAGAGCCCCTCGAAGATGGGCCGTAGTAGCTGAGACAGGTGTTAAGGGGAGGGCATCGAGATGAGCAGGTACTAGAGGGAGAGCGTCAACTTAGACTAGTACCAAGAGAAGAGTACCGCCTCAGGCTGATGCTGGTAGAGGAGCACTAGGCGATCCTAGGTTAGATGGGATCATTCAGGCACTAGAGACTCTAAGGAACATAAAATGGCTGAGTTCCAGCATCTTCGTTAGGATCTGTTAGTGGACCAGGACGATATGGGACGGGCCAAAGCAAACAATATCTCTGTAAGTTAGTCCCTATAGAAACAGGACCCCTTCAGTAGATGTGTAGCTTGGAGGACGAACCGGGCGAAAGCTGATGGGCCTGTAACGACCCGGTCCGATGAGGGTAGGGAGTGATCGCCGAGGCTAGAGGGCCTGGACAAGGAGCAGGTCCTGGCAAGCTTCTAGGATGGCGAAGGGGGTAGGAATAAACCGGACTATGCACCGAACAAAGGGGGCAGTGTTTCTGGGATAATTTATTAGAGTGGCGTAGCGAAAGTATCGTTAAGCTTGTAGAACTTCAGTTTAGTGGAATGAGGTCGAAGAAAGGAGGAGCATCTTGCTGTAATGGATTGTTATTGTGAAGTAATCTAGTTTAACCCATTAGCAAGTGGAAGTTTTGAGTTTGTTGGGAAAATGAGAAGGACCCTCGATTACTTTGATTTCATTTAATGAGGCAACCCGGTTACTGGATGTGGGTTGCCAAGGTTATTTGGTAACCTTAGTGGTACGTCAGTTGAGGAGCCGAAGATGGAGGACATCGCCGTACGAAAGGACTTTGCATTGGACAATGATGTTGAATTGTATGTGTGACAAATAGTTAGTCTTTATGGAGTGCCGGTGATGATCATGTCAGATCGAGACCCGAAGTTCACGGCAGCTTTCTGGGAAAATTTTACATACTGCATTGGGAACGAAGCTATAGTGTAGCACAGCCTATCATCTGCAGACGGATGGCCAGTTTGAGAGGATGATCCAAACCCTCAAGGACATGCTGCAAGCTTGCCTGTTGGACTTCAGAAGAAGCTGGGAGGAATAGCTTCATCGAATGGAGTTCGCCTACAATAGTAGTTATTGACAGAGTATCCAGATGGCACCATTTGAAGCGTTGTATGGCAAAACGTGCAGAACTCCAGTTTATTAGGATGAAGTTGGGGAACATAAGATTACGGGCCCTGCGTTGGTTAAGCAATCAATCGACACCATCAAAGTTATTCGAGAAAGGCACGAGACCGGTTTGGATAGTGGATCGAAAGGAGCAAGTGCCACATGCCAATATGATCCCCTTGGTTAAAGTGGTCCGGCAACACCATGGGACAGAAGAAGCTATGTGGGAAGGTGAAAAATCGATGAGACGACAATACCCCCACTTTTTTGAAGAAGAATTGTAATGGTTTAAATTTCGAGGATGAAATTTTTATAGGAGGGGAAGAGTTGTGACATCCTGAAATTCGACCCCATCCCGATAATATGAAATGGGCACTTCGTCGATGCACCTATGGTCATTTTACTCTGAGTTGGGCCCCACACGAGTTGACTAATCTATTAGGTGAAACCGTTAAGGGATATAAACGTGGCAGACTAGAGAATTCGATCAGAAATCGACTGCTCGATCATAATAATCGGTAAGGGTCAATACGACACCGTATAATCGAGTTGAGATTGGATATAAGTCGATTCGATGGAAACATGTAATTGAATTGCAGGTGATTCCACACGATTGCGATATTCGCGTCGAACGGCTATAACCCAATTTTTATCGATAGTGCACACGGGACACGTAATTGAAACCTTGCGATTTTTACAACAATTGAGAGTTGCCTACGAGTCGGAACTGCACAAATGTGGATTGAAAATTATCGATCACAGGTCAAATGCTCTAAAATCCCTAAAAGCTACCCGATAGGTTAGGTTGTACTAAAATCGCATTCGGTCGATTTTAACCACGAAATTGAATTCAGTTTTGCGAATCGGACGTTCGAGAGTGTCACAATTTATTTTTAGGACATCCTCTCATCTTTTGGGGAAATTTTGTCAAGTCTGGGATTTTGCGGAAAAATCAGTTTTCTGCAAAAAAGGAAAATAAAGGTGAAATTCGGATGGGAGGAGGTGTGGGCTATTTTGCTGCCTAAAAATCCTTAATTTTGGGATATTAGACTCAAGAAAGTAATTGGGGACAATAAGATGAGCATAAGAAGACTTTTGTGGCATCTTGATCATGACATAGGATATTTTTTCTTGACTAAATGGGCCTCTCTCTCTCTCTCTCTCTCTCTCTCTCTCCCTCCAAATCCCTCTCTCCTCCCTCTTGTACGTGCATTCATCCCCTCCCCCTTGCTTCTGCTGTCCCCTTCCTTTTCCTTTCTCCCACCATTCTTCTCTTCTTCCCATCATTCTTCCTTCACGTCAGCCCCCCTCCCTCTCCCCCTACACCATCTTCATCACCCCACGTTCCCTCACTCTCACGTCCACAGGTCCACCACCACTTCATGTCTCCACACTGGCCTTTATGCTAGTTGCTCCCATCTATTTCCACCACAACACCATCTTCACCAGCCCGCCAACTCCAAGTTTAGGAACCACGGCCAACAAACCACCCACGTTCAGCACCTACTTCATGCCCGCATCACCACCAGCTTCGCGCCTCAGCCCGTTGCTGCCACCACAGCTCCACCAAGCCGAGATCAGCCCAGTAGAACAAAACTAGAATCGTGTCCCAAGCCATGAGCCTTGTGGGCTGTTTTTAGCCTCCGCTGAGCCTTCGTTGGAGACATGGTAGGCTCGAGTTCTCATCGCCGTCGTGTTGCTATCGTCGTGAGCCCGCCGCCGCTGAATTCCGGTGAGTTAACTCCCTAATCCTTGATTAAGTTGTTAATTTCACTTAAGAGGTTAGTTTAGTGTTAATTAGCTTAGTTAGATTAGTGTTAATTAGCATGGTTAGATTAGTGCTAAGTGGATTAGCTTAATTTCAGATTCGGGTTATTGGACCCTTGCTGTTTGCTATTTTTATGGATCGAAATGGGCTACGATTTTGAGGTCAATTTCTCATGAAAAATGTTCTAGACATCTTTAGTTATGACATATATTTTAATCAAGATTTTTAGGGATTTAAAAGAATGATATTTCAGCTTCGTCATTTCAAAACAGAATCTCGGATTATGTTGGAACTTGTGACCTTTTGGTATTGCAAGAATTTTTATCAACTCTTAGGATTCGATTTTAAAAGAGTTTCTTCATGAAAGTTGTTTGTCATATCTTGTAGTTTAACATACTCAAATTTCAGATCAAACAAACATGTTTTGGACTTCGAACAAAACTAATTTTGGAAAATAGAATTTCTGGAAACGGACACAGTTTTTGTAATGGTTTGAGCGAATTACTGCTCTTAATCGAGAATGATATGGGTTTTGGTGTCTGCATGAAAAATGTTCATTTAAGTGTTCTTTATAACATATTCAAATTTGAGAATATTCCAAGTTCATTTGGTTGGGTTTTGGATTTAAACCTGGAGACGCGCGAGTGGCCCTGTTTTTGCCAGTTTGGACTGGTAGTGGTTTTGTAATTGTTTTTGATGTTGTGCTTGCTGAATAAGGTGTATTTAGTGATGTGGTTGACTTGTGGCATGCTGATAAATTATATGTGAGGTCATGAGGTGGATTGCTCTTTGTTGGTTGTTTATTGTTATTGCAAAACATGACCTTTGGACTATTAAATAGAAAATAAATGAGGTGTCGGGTCCGACACCAAAAATTAACTGCCCAATGAAACAATGATGCTTTAAACTAGGTGTGTGCAAAGTTTGACTGATTAATTTTGAGTACGAGAGCACCTATGAATTTATTTTCAAAAGCTTTGAACACAAAAAATAAAATAAAATAGGGTTACTCTAAATGGTTTTCAAAAGAGGGTGGTTGGACAAAGAATTAGAAAAGAAATATGGTGTTGGGTTTGGACGCCAGGTTTTATGGGCTTAATAAAACTGTGAGGTTTCAATCTAGATGTGTGCAAAGTTTGGCGGGTGAATTTCAAATACGGGATCCTGTATGAATTTATTTCGGAAGGTTTGAACAAAAAAAAAAACGAGTTATTAAGTTTATTTTTAAAAGAGGATTTTGGTGTTTTGGCTATATGATGGAAGGTAAAAGGGTGACCTGATTGATGATGTGCCTACATGGCTAGGTTCATTAAGTGGTTCAGTTTAATTAGTCACAATTTATTTATTTAATTGCAATTTATTTAATTATTTAATATTTTCCAGAAATTATACTAGGATAGCCGGTGACCGGAATTTCGTGCTGATTGCAGTGGTGTGCTTAGTTTATGCAATTGTTTGTTAAATTGTGCAATTGAGTGATGATTGTGATTTTTGAGTATTTATTTCAAAATTATGAGATTTTGGTATTTAATTAGAAAATACCGGGTGTTGGGTTTTGACACCGAAAATGCTTTTAAATACTATATCAAATAGTGAGATTTTAAAAGGAAGGGTATCAATTTTTCTGGTTCGATCTGACCGTGTATCCACACACGATAATTTTCACTGGGTGTTTTTAATACAAAAAAATAGGCTAAGCACATTATCTTAATTGAGACATTTGAGTGCAATGCATGGTGTCCTTGGTCGGAATTGAATGATCATGTGATGGTTAAGAGAACCCATCCCCGATGTGCGTCGAGTGGATGTTGCCCCTATATGGGATGCCCTAACAATGGATGCCGGACCGCGGTAGAGGCCGGACCGAAGCTCCTTTGGGAATGTCATCCCTAATGTGTGTCAGGTGGACGTTGCCATGCTCAAGGGATGAAGTGAAGCCTGGCTACGCCAAAAAACCGATGTGTGTCGGGTAAAATTACTTGTGCGGGTAGTAATAAATTGGAACGCGTGATTGATTGAGATAGACGCGCCTAATTATGGGACAAAATTGTGTGGCATAGAATGGGAGGTGTCATAACGATTTGGCCTATAATCGGGACTCCTGTGATTGATTGAGAATTGAGTGAGACGTTCCAATTGATGTGTGTATTTACTATTTGCATATGTTTTATGAGCTATACTAATGTGCATGAATGTGCTGAGATGAGGTAAGTTATGAATGTTGCATGTTAGGACCGCCTCTGAGTGAATTCTTATCCTAATCGGGGTTTAGGGTGTTGACTCTTTGAGATTTTTATCTCACCTCGTCGTGGGTTACCATTTGCAGGGCCATAGCGTGGAGGATCTAGAGCCCGAGGCTGAAGGGTCTAGAGTGTAGATGGCCTAGTGGTTTCATTTTTAGTCAAACCTTCTGTAGATGAACCTGTAGGGTCAACTCGGTTTGTTTATAAAGTGTGTGTTCTTGAGAAAGGTGTTGGCATGTGTTTTACTATCCCATGTATTTGATTGTTGTCCAGGGTTTGTTTAATTCGTTTTTGCATGTGCATAAAAATGAAAAGGGTTGGTGACACGTCTTGGGAACGTCGCAATTTGATTGACCACCGAGGGATGTGTGCGCGCTCGAGGTTCGAAGCGTGACACCAAGTTTTCTTACTAGGCTTATGAGTCACCCTCTCTTAATGTATAAAATTCCAAAGTTTTATAATTACCTCCCAAGGGTAAGACCATTTGTGCCAAGTGTCCTACTTAGTCAACAAGCATTAATTAACTACCTTCCAAGAGCATTAAATGTATTAAAGGAAATATCTAAGTTTGAAGGCCATCTCATTGGGTGGGAGTTAATCGAGTCTAACTGCGACGAACTATCTTATTTGACCCGAGGTTTGCATGTAAGCCATGACCAAACGGAGCCGGCTACAACTGGACTCAGTCGGCAAAACCAAGCTTGAGCTCTCCTTTACCGAGTCAAAGGGGCTTGTGATTGGGTCCACTAGCGAGTCCTTGGGCCAGTCGACCGATCCTATAACCAATTTTATGGCCTACTAGTCGGGATCAAAATAAGGTTCGAAATCAATGATATTACATAAAATCTCATCTCTTAGAATCCT
The DNA here is from genome assembly GCA_016097485.1 of Eucalyptus sideroxylon x Eucalyptus melliodora. Taxonomy (NCBI): domain Eukaryota; kingdom Viridiplantae; phylum Streptophyta; class Magnoliopsida; order Myrtales; family Myrtaceae; genus Eucalyptus; species Eucalyptus sideroxylon x Eucalyptus melliodora. The sequence goes on along the minus strand of CM027834.1, from coordinate 39,706,697 downwards.
ATTAAACCTTCAACCCCATCCCTTAGGTTATAAGTTATCCTCATTAACCTTGACTTTAATTTTTAGGTTATCCTCATAAACCTTGACTTTAGCTTTTAGGTTATCCTTAAATCTTGTCTTTAGATTAGTGTCATCCTTAAACCATTACTCTTCCTTAATAATCTCATTTTTCTTCATTCGATTCCACGAGAGAGATGGAGAGAAAGATCCCGAACGTGAGCCAAACATTTTCAATGAACGAAGGTAAGTATCCAAGTATGTCCTTAACCAAATGTCATTTTCCTTTTATTATTCCATTTTCTTTAAATGAAGTGAACTAAAAATTGCAGGTATCAATTTATCTTTGAGTGGAATCTCTTCAAACTTTCACTCAAAGAGGGATAGTTGTTGACACCTGATTTTTAGTAAAAGTGTCTAAAAAGTTAAAAAGTCGAAATTTGGGTTTTCGATCATGACGAAGCCCCTTCTTCAACCAAAATGTGTTGTTTTTCATTATTATAAATGCATTTATTGATCATTTCAAATCAATTTCTCAAAAATTCATGGTTTTGACTCAAAAATCAACATTTTAAGAAAAGTTAATTAAAGGGTTGACTTCAGGTCAAACCTTTGACCAAATATTTGGAAAAAAGTAAAAAAAAAATCCTTAAAACACTTTGTTTTAGTGTTAACTTGATTTGTGTATTGAAAATTTCACAAAATTTGATTAAGAACCTTATTTTCCAAATTTTTCCATTTTAGGTTCTAAATTAGCCAAAAATAAAATTACTATTGTTTTAATCATAATTGGATGTAGTTTCTTTTATGGCATTTGGTCTATGAACTATTTCTAATCCACTCATTCATTCAATTTTTGGGAATTGTCATATTGAAAGACAAATTACCATTTTAAGCCCTAATTAGGGAGTCAAAATCGAAACTACATGATTCATAAACAGAAAATTGCGTTCCACTCATTTTCTCAAAATTAGTCCAAATCTGAGGTCCATTTTGAGAAATTCACTCGAGAGCTTTCTAATTTGAGGAATTTCTGTCACGCCCCGATCCTCCGAGCATGTGCCCATCCCTCGGTGGTCGATTAAGTAGCGATGTCCTAGGACACGTCATCGACCCATTCATTTTAATGCGCATGCGAAGTAAATAATTAATCTCCAAATAACACAAAGATGTGATAGAAAAGCAGGGCCATAATTTTTAAAAGTACAACATACTTTATACACATCAGACTAAGTCATATATAATATTAGCCGATATATACAAGGTCTACAAAAAGGGGTAGAGGGCTACAGATCCGGGCTCCTTGGCTCCTAGGGAGTGGAATCTGAGAGTGTTGTTTGGTAACTTTCTTCGGTTGGCCAAAATGCTTAGGAGGAGGTACAACCATCTAAGGACCTGTAGTTAGCCCACAACAGGGTGAGACAACGTCTCAGCAAGTTCACCTCCTAAACTTCGACTAGGAAGGAAATATGCCTAGAGGCCTAATCACACAAGTTAGAAGACTTACCTTGCCTCTGTTCCTTCCTGCACATCGATACAGTTCATAATTCAACCAATAAATTCCTCAATCCAATTAATCAATCGACTCAATTCAATCATTCAAACCAAATCGATACCAACTATCAATCAGTACTATCTATCACCCATTACTATCTATCTGTCAATACCGTCTATCAATTCGTTCATCAATATGCTAACTACTTGCCCAAGCTGATAGATAAATAAATGGTAGCTCGCTAAAGCTGATATAGATAGATAGTAGCTCGCAAAGCTGATATAGATAGATAGTAGCTCGCCAAAGCTGATATAGACTAATATTGCTCACAAAAGTTGATACATATATATTATAGCTCACCAAAGCTGATATATGTATATCATAGCTCACCAAAGCTGCTTAATAAATATAACGCTCACCGAAGCCGTTTTATCAATATTGCTCACCTAAATTTGCTATGGTACTTAAAAACCACATTCGGTGTCAAAACCCGATACCCGATATTTTTGAGTTAAATACCAAAACTTCACCAACATCACTCAATTTCACACTTTAACAATCAATTTGAACAAACTAACCGCATCACGGTGATTGGCACGAAATTCTAACAACCGGCCATCCCGGCATAATTTCAGGAAAATATTAATTAATTAATAATTTAAAAATTAAATTAATTTAAATATAAAATAATATATAATTTAAATAAATAAATAAGTAATTAAAATAATTAATTAAAAGTCTAATCATGCTTACACTAATCTAATTGCATAATTAGACTAATTAATCCATCCATTAAACTAATCATTCATCTAATCTAATTAACATTTAATTAAACTAATCTAACCACCTAAACATGCTTAGTCTAATCTAAACACCCATTAAGCATAATTAACTCCTTAAGCAAAGTTTAGTGAGTAAACTCACTGGTTTAGCATTCCGGTGAGTCCACGGCGACGGCAACACTAACGCGGGCGATAAACTCTGAAGCGGCGACACCAACAAAGGCCCGGAAGACACCTAAAACGGGCCTCGAAGATTGAAAGTCCTTGCTGGCTTCAGCTTCTCTTCTTGGCTGAACCAAAGAGAACCAAGGGCTAAACGGTGAGGAGGCGGGCTGGTGACGGTGCAGCGGAGCTACGATGGCTTGGGGGCGGCTGGACGATGGTTTAGGGTGATCGACGTTTGCCTGAGGTGGCTCAGGGATGGCAAGACAGCGAGGAACGACAAGCAGGAGGTGGACGGCTGGTGCGAGCTCGCGGTTGGGCGCGCGATGTGCGAACGGCAACCGACGGGCTCGGCAGACCAAGTGAACGGCTCCGGGGATAGGACGGCAGTGGCGCGGCTTTGATGGTGTCCAAGAAGGCTCAGGAGAATGTGAAGAGACGCGGGACAGGTGGGACGACGTGCGAGCAGGCATGGACAATGGGTGGAGCTCGCGGTTGCAGCGACAACGCACGATGGACACGGCGGTGCTCGGACGGGCGTGTGGTAGCTTTAGATGGCTTGGAGGCTTGGTTGGCTTGTTTTTTGGTTCTTGGAGCTTTCAAGTGACCTCAGCAATGAAGAAGGCAAGCTACAAGGAGGGAGAAGGGTCTGCTGAAGCAAGGGGAACCCCAAGTGGCCTTCAAGCCTCAACACTTGTCTCAACCCCCTGGCTTGCCCCCACCATCCTTGGCCCTCACTCTCAGCCATTTTCCACTCCTTGGCTTCCTGAAAAAGCTTGCCAAATGGTCCAAAAAGTTGTGCACCATGGGGGCTACGAATTTTGGACATTTGTACATCCATTCCATTCAATTCTCACTCAAATCAATCCAATTGAAGCCCAAACAAATTAGCCAGGGTGTCCTCGTCCATCTCATGACTTTTCCCCGTCAATTGATCCAACTTGACGGCCAAAGATGTGATAAAAAATGGCCCTCTGACTTTCCCAATCAAAAACAGCCTTACTTTGAACTTTTCGCAGAAAATCTCGGTTTGCAGAAAAATCTTCTAAGGAGGAGTCGGCGTTCCTAAAATGAATTGTGACACGATAGAACTTTCAATTTTTGAAATCAAGTTTAAATTTGTGGTTAATTTCAATCTACCGCGATTTGAGCGCGATCTAATCTACTAGGTAGCTTTTAGAAATTTTTAATACAATTGACCCGTGGTCAATTATTTTTGAGCCACAATGTCCATCTTCGACACATTGGCGACTCTTGGATGTTGTGAAAATCTCGAGATTTCCAATACGGACATAGGGTACCTAAAACGACAGAAAAATCAGTCTAGTGCCGATTGAAGAGAATATTGCAATTAGTTGGAATCACTCACACTCTAATCACATATCTCAGTCGAATCTACCTATCTCTGATCTCTGTTCGATTCTGACAGTGTCATAATGATCCTTGCAGACTAGCATAGTCGAGCAGTCGATTCATGATCGAATTCTCAAGTCTATTGCATTTAAATTCCTTAACGGCTCCACCTGATAGACTAGTTATCTCGTGAGTAATCAGCTCAGAGAATAGAACTATAGGCGCGGTGATGAAAAGCTCAACTTATTTAATTGAAAACAGAATCAGAAATTTGGGATGTCACAATTTCTCTCTCTTGGATATAAGAAAGTCAAACAATTATAGTCATATGCTTAGGTGTCCCCATAATGATTATATGTCCTTACCAAAAAAAAAAAATTAAGTTTCAATTAAAGAAATTCAGATTGACCCATTCAAAATTATGGTTCAATTTTATAGATTAAGGTCCAATTTTCATATTAGACCTCAATTCATTTTTGGCCTAAGTCTCGTAACTTCAAATTAAGGTCGATTTAAATGCATTAGGTGATCTTAAACATGGGTAATTAGTTAAATAGATTTATTGCAATAATAATTGAGTTCAATTTCAATAAATTTGTAAATTTGGACAATAAATTGCAAAATTGTTCATTTTAGTCCTTAGTGCTCGATTGTGTGTAGTCATGGCTTGGATTTGTTTTTTTTTTTTTATTCACAATAATTGCTTGATTAAGCCAATATAAAACCTATAGATTATGCTTACAGGATTTAATTGGCTTAATTGGATTAAAATCGGACAATTTCTCCACGAATCACGAAAGTTTTCTCATCAACAAATTGCATAAATTTTGAACCATCAAGGACCATATAGTTGTGAATTGGTAAGAATAAGCTAGAACCAGTCAAGAACCGGTCATACCTATGTGAACCGGTTCGACTGGTCTAACTGGCCCCCAGCGAGACAGGCCGGTTTGGCCCTTTGCCAGCCGGTTCTGGACCTCTGGCGATCGATTCCAGAATCATTTTCTTGTCAATTTTACTCCCATGCCCTCATATTTTCATGATTTTGCAAATTACCACCTGAATTTCGGAAATTTGTGATTTAGCCCCTAATTAGGCCCTTAAGCACAATTCTTATTTTAAACTCAAATTTTCACAAATCAAACCCATCCGATCGGTTTAAAACCCTAATTTGGCTATTTGATCAATTTTTCGACCGTTAAATTGTACTGACAGCTGAGATCGGCTAATTTGGGACTAGTATAAAAGGTTTTCCTTCCAATTTTTCAAAGGGGGCTCATTTGTGCAGAAACTTTATCTCGCTAAAACTGATTTTCCCTCTCCTCTCTCTCTCTCGCCTCTCTCTCCCCTTCTTTTTCCTGCTGTAAATCGAACTGACCCTCGCTGGTTTATCGTTTGCCGACCTATTTCGATGATCCATCGGTCGCATCTCAGGCCTCCAACGACCTCCTCATCCTGTCTTAACCGTTGGTGGTTGGAAATCAGCTCAGCCTTGATCGAAACTCTTCCAATCAGGCCGAGCTTCAATGGTTCCTCAAATCGATCGAATTTGGACCGGTTTTCTTGATCATTGGACCGATGGTCATCGGAGGCGCCAAGCATTACCGATTGTTGTAGATTGACCATAAAGAAGACTTCACCATGGTTAGGGATTGTTGGATTGGCTGTCAGATCATCTTCGGTAGCTCTTTTCTTCACCAACAAGTCAAGGACCGGTCCAATTGGACTGGTTCTGTGTTGGTGCCAAACTGGTGGTTCAACCATCTCTAGGCAGCTTCAACAATCCAATCTACTCCTTGAAGATCTGATCATGCTCCATTGACAATCGATTCGTCCGATCGTGGATCAAAATCAACGAGATCACAAAAAGGTAGCTTCTCAAACTTGAATCCAATGAAGCGAGGTTGGCATATCCAACTGGGGCTAGGATTCACACTTAGAACTACACAAAATATTTAGATCTGTTGTTGATAGACTTGATTGATGATTTGCTGAGTTTGAAGTTCATTGAGATTGAACTTGATGTGGTTTGAAAATGATTTGTGTTAATCAGCAATTTTCATGCAATAGAACCTACGTTATTGTTTGGCTTAAAATGAGGTGCTAGACGACCTTATCTAATTTTGAGGCCTTCTAGACTTAGAAAGTACATTCCAAGACCTTCAATTTGTAGTTGCATGGCCTGAATTGGCATCGTTTGACTCTCGAAAAATACCTCACAATCTACTCGATTCTGTAGAGATTTTGGTCTACTTTTGGTTTTGTTTTTGTTCTGCCTTCTGACTTTGTTATTTTTGTGCTAACTCTTGTGATTGATTTTTGAAAAAAAAATTATTCATGAGATTTGTTCCAAATAGTCTCGTGTATGGCATATTTTATTTTATTTTATGGATTTTTTGGAAATGTTTTAGTAGGTCAAAACTATCTAGATCTGAGCCTAAGACAATTAGCCCTACACCAATCCAAAGTGCATTATAGTGAAAATGAGCATATAGATATGTCCATTTGGTCTTAGGATCTTCATGAAACTTGAAATACACATCATGCGCATTCCAATGATGCATAATTTGCATGATTTGCTCATCAATTGGCATGTCATTTGCATAGTCAAATACATATAGGTTCCGCTGCAATTAGACATTCCATAGCTTGCATTTGTTTTTGCTATTTTCATCATGACTTACGTGGTCTCAATTAGATTTTGAGTTCTTAACAAGAAAATGTTCATCACTGTACGTTCTATATGTGATATTTTTTGTTAGATTTTTTCATGTCCTTAGGTGATCGAAATCATGCTTGGTCTGTAATGCTGAGATTAGATTAAGGGTATATGCACTTTACCATACTTGTTTGGGTCTCTTCGAGACCAAATCTCATGATAATGCCTTCGTGACTTTTGAAGTGTGCATTACAAGGTTTATGTTCATGCAAAGCGCATCTTGAATGAGTGTCTTTTGGAATGTGAATACTATGCCTCAATTAAGTTAGTTGCATTCGAAATCTTCAAACATGTCATTATACTTTTAAGTCATTTTTGCAATGTCATTGACTCGCATGTTTTCTTCACATATTGACTTAGGATTACATGTTTACCCTAATAATTTGTTGTATCAAATTCCTTATCGTATGCAAATTTCACACCATTTGTGCATTGTCTAAATGATTTTAAGACTCATTTAATGCATGCTATGTTCTAGTTTGTTGATGACTGATGTGCACACCTCCACAAACCTCAGCTTTAGAGCATCAAATTGATTTCGATTGAACCCGAATCCTTCTAAGAAGTTGTAGGGTATGCTTAGACCTTTCGAATGTCGCCTAGTTTTGCATAATTTGCCCATCGTTAGACCCATTTTCCATTTTTCTTATCTAGATTAGAGTTCTGGCCTAGGATTAAATTCGGAATCCTGTTTTCACCCCTGTTTAGGCAGGCTTTTGTTATCTTTGTAACAATTTTTTAGTAAGGATTCTTAAGCTAGACCCTTAACGAAGTTTGATTGTCATCCTTTTATCCTCATTGTGGTGCAATTTAATGATTTTTAGACCTCATTTGATGTGGTAAATCTCATTTGCGATAAATTGATGTTCTGCTGTTTTATCAATTTCCTGATGCGATGAGGTGCATTATTAGATTTTTATAAAATCATGCTTAGCTTTTCTTAGGAAATCTTCTTATCGAAAGTTGTTCGTATCATGTTATGCATGCTGCGTAATTTTATCAAGGACAAATAATCAATGGGTTCTTCCCAATTTTGTTGATCATTTTTGCCCTGTTTGTGATGCTTTGTTGTAAATTCCTATTGTGAATTCATGTTAGGATTTTTTAGGGCAACTTGTGTGTGAAATTAGGGTTGGACATCTTCATGAAATCCATTTGAAATCCTTTGATCTTTGTTGTCAAGAATTTTCAATAAATGAAATGGTCTTTTGATCACACTTTCTCCAAAACTGATTTGAAATATCGTTTCTTTGTACATCAAAAATGGCTTTGGTTCATGTGATATTTCCGACATCAAATGCTTTAAAATCTTTCTAACACAATGTTTTGACATAAGAATTGTCATGGTTTTAGACTAAATCTAAAATGTTTATGAAGTTTATAAATGCATGATATGCTAGCCTTAAACTGACTTAGACATTTAAATACGTTCTATAATCAAGATGTTCCTTGCCTTAAATTTTTCCCAAAATCTTTCCAATGTTTTATTTGACATTGAGATTATCAAAATTTGGATCATATTTAAAATGCATGCGATGTTTGTGAGTGCAAGATATGCGTACCAAATTAAATATGTTCCATAACTAAGACAATCCTTTGTCCAAAAATCTTATTTTCCTTTCTCAAAATTTCAAACTCATTTTTTGAAGTATCACATGGACCACTCATGCATGAAATCGTGTCATTCATTAGAAATGTTTGTGTTTGTAATTGGCACATGATCATTGAGTAATTGACCCTCTAACGGTTCACTCAATTGTTTGATTGTTTGAAAAATAAGGCTTAAAGAACTGCCTGTGTGTTTAATTTGTATTTATGCATGTGGATTTTAGATGCATGTTAGGTGCGATGCTTGGTACCATGGGGTAAATCTTGGAAATTCACTTAGAACATCTTGTTAGAGACTTATAAGTGCTATTGGCCATACAAGAACACGAATGGTCAATAATGGCTATAAGTCATGAAAATGAATTGGGTAGGTGTCTAGAGGGACCTACGCATGGATTGCAAAGGCCCACCCCAAGGCCCAAATTTGATTAATTTCGAACCATGTTTTACTTAATTGATTGATTTTGATTCCATGTCGTGCTTTTAACTATTTTGTCATGTATGGATGTTTCTTTCCATTGTACATACCTAGCTTAATTTTAGGTTAGGACTAGATTAGGTCCTAGGAGATTGAAGATCATCAAAACATGAAGACGATGAAAGTTGACGTCCCTTCCAACCATAGTTTTGTACTTGTCCCTAACACATGTCTCGGGTTCCTTTATTTGTATAAACACTCGACAACTTGTGGGTTCTTTCATGTCCTTTTCTTTTATTTCTTTTAAGTTTTAGGATTGAATGATAGATTTATTGTTTTACTTGGTTGTTTACTTACTGCCTTGTACTTTAAATTCAATCGCGTGCTTTCTTTTATCTTTCTTAGAAATAGAAGACGAAAATGAACATCCACGTGTGATCACTTAGTTTAGGATTATTGACCCGAAAAAGTAAAAAGACATGCATGATCACCATAGGTAACACGACATACTATTAGGAACTGAAAGGCGCTTATAGATATATTAGTGTAACCCAAGTCCCGAACCTAGATATCCAGTTGCATATAAATCGAAGGATAACTCCCGACCCTCAATTGGGTTCTCTAGTTGATCCCCAAAAATGAGGCTAATGGCGACTCTTGTCTTATTTATATGTCGTCTAAAACAACTAGACCATTTAATAAACCCGTCATGAGGGGTATGAACCTTAGGAAAAGGTTCTTGATCATGATTTAGTATACTTGATATGACAATATCCCAAAGGATGAAGATGCAATCCTTATGGGTGAAGACGTACTATCGAGAGGGCTATTTGATCAAAATACCCTCAAACTCACCTTTACATCTAGTTTCCTTTTGATCTTAAAAATGTCAATCAAGATGTGTCGCGACATCGAGGTTGGGTCATGACAAATTCCACTGTCACACGTGGTACGAGCTTGGGAGAGCTCATGGCCATGATTGAGTGGACTCACAAAGGTTCATTCCGAAAGGCGAGGTGATGACATGTCATCTTACATAGCTTATAGTTTTTAATTTGTTAGAAAATTATTCCAATAAATTTAATACACGATAAATATATATAATGAAAAGGAAAATGAATTTGTGAAAAATAATATAAACTAAATAGGAAAGAAATACAAATTTCGACAAAGGAAAGCAACAAAAATTGAAATATTGCAACCCTTGTCGCTTGTGGCCACTATGGCGATTGCCTCTAGGCAACATGACGCGAGTTAAGGGCCCTAACATGATTTGTTAGGCACAAATAATAGTTCCATAAACTATTAGGCTACGTTTGGTCATCTAGATTTCTAACCAAAGTATAGGACTACATAATATCGGATATGAATTCCACAAATTTAATCCATAGATTTTGCTATATCCTATCCCCAATTCGATGAATTGCAATAATAAAGTTACATATATTCATATTATATTATATACATTATTTGATATAAACGACACATCGGTGTAAATGAACATAAAAGTTCACAAACAGAGATGGTAAAATTCTCTCGCGACACTCTTGCCTACTTTATTTTTATTTGTCTTTTTTTTCCTCTCTTTTTTAATTATTTTCCTTTTTATTTCATTTTCCCTTCCATCGTTCTCAAATAAAATTTTATTAAATAGTAAATTGTATTAATATACCTAAAATACTAAAATATGTATTAAATATAAATATATATTTATATTATAAGATATAATTAAATTAAAATACATAAATAATAACAAGATTAAATTAAAAAAACTAAATATTATTTACATTGAAATATAATTTTTTTTATTAATTTTAAAAGTTTGTTATTCGAGAAAAATAACTTTTCTATTATGGATATTAGAAATCATGTTTCTTGTTATCCCACCTTTCCCATAAATAATTTTATTCAGGCTATATCTCTATTATATTTGATTTTATCTTTACTTGAATAGGCACCAAATGTAAGATAAGAAAATTTTACTTTATTCCAAATTTTATCTCGACTATCAAATGAGGCCTTAGTTCTAAGTGAGAAGATAAAAAATCAACACTACGACAAAACCACTTACTTAATATGAATAATGTGGTCTTGTTCTTATTTAAGCTTTTAACCGAAATGGTGTCTGATGGAGAATGAGGGAGGATTTTTCATTGTGCTTCAAAAGAAAAAAAAAACGTATTACAGTGTTGCAATTTCAAGTCAACATGACACGTTGGGAATCCACATAGTTTTCTCCACTGGCTGTATTTCATTTAAATTAATTAATGAAAGGATGACATAAACATATTAAAATATAATAGGGATTTAATTGGACTAATTAAAAGTTTCAGGACGATGGCGAACATTACTTAAAATTGATTTAATTGAATCAACCGAAAGTTGAAATATGACACTGCATATCAACAAAAGTTCACATATTTCTAGTACTATTATCTTTTACAGCAATAGAAACTACATGTTCTTTACATCTCATATCAAAGAAGGCAAGAGATGTTGATCCACTGCATTTCGCAAATTCGCCTCATGATCACTCGGTAAAAGGATGAAAATAATTGTGAAATGGGATCTTCCCAGAAGTCTTCCCATAATTATTTCTGGTACCACAACTTCAAACTATAAACATCACACTATTCCTATGATGTTCATAGAGAAGCTAGCTCTGCAGTGAAAATAAAAAATCACATGGCTAGGCTTAGTGAGAACTAACAAGATATTCAAAAATTCGATCATCATTATAATTGAAAACCAAATAGAAAAGCACATGAAAACATCAAATCTTACCATCTCCTGAAATGCTCCAAATTTTTTGACATTGAGATCACGAAGTTGCTCTAAGCTTACTGTAGAGAGTGGCATTTCCAGGGGTACTTGAAAGCAAAGCTCACGTGAGACCTGTCGCATGGTCGGTCGAAGCCTCGGATCATCTTGCAAGCACTTGAATGCTAGCTTGGTGATCAAGACCACATCCTGCGCATCTCGAAGGCCAAGTCTAGAAGGCGAGAGACGTTGATCCAACACATCCTTCAACATCGTTGACTCAGCTTGGGCGGACGATGAACATTCTCGAGAGACATGATCTCTTGGATGCTTGCCCATGATTGTCTCTAATGCAATGACTCCAAAGCTATACACATCACACTTTTCGGTAGGAACAATAGAATAAGCTAGCTCTGCAAGCGGAGAATCCACTGTTTTTTTTAATCTCAATAACAAGTTGTATTCAAGTCAACAACATTAATTCCCATGACGTGACGTGTGACGACTACAAGTACAAATTTCCACTTAATCAACTTCTACTTCTACAACATTGATTTGAGTTTGGGAGTTTATGATTTGGCAAAAATATAAAAATTTTGTTTGCCCCTTAAAATACGAGCATCTTCTAGGTAATGCAAACTTAACATCCTTGAAATGGATTGATTATGATCTTTTTCTTATTTGGAAAATCAAAAAGCATTTTCATCAAGACTGAACTTGAAAGCTCTAAATAAATACACCAAAATTTCCATGATACGTTTAAATAACTAATGAACTGCACTAAACTAGTAAAATTTCAATAATAGAAGCATGAGACCTAATGCCATTGAAATTTGAACAAAAGTTCGCACAGTACCTGGAGCAATATACCCAATGGTACCAGCAATAGCCGTCCAGTTTGATGAATCCGGCCTCAAAAGTCTTGCAGTGCCAAAATCGGAAACATGAGCCTCATAATCACGATCCAATAAAATGTTGTTACTGGTCAAGTCTCGATGAATCAATGGAGGAGCACATTCGTGATGCATATAGGACAATGCATTTGCAACTCCTCGGACCACACTTATCCTCTTGTCCCATTGAAATTCTATTGCTCTATGATCATCTTTCAAAGTTGTTCTCAAGCTTCCTCTTTCCATGTACTCATACACCAAAAAACAGCGTTGGGGATGAGAGTAGAAGCCATAAAATTTCACGATGTTTCGATGGCGTATATTTGTCAAGGCTTGAATTTCGCTTTCAAATGATACCAAATCAACGATCTCAACATCTTCTTGGGATGACAAGGTTTGCTTGATAGCAAATGTTTGACCTTCTGATATCTCGGCCTTATAAACAATTCCATATGCTCCTTCACCCACATAGTACTTAGAGTCAAATCCTTCTGTGGCCTTAATGATTTGATCATAGAAAACTTTGCCATCATAACTCAAAATACTCATGAAATCCAAATCATTTGCCCGTTCATTTTTTTTTCTCTTCATTATCCTTCTTTGACGATGATTGATGATTACAACAACAACAACAATCAAGGTGCAAGAGAGAAAGAGAAACCCCAACAATGAGATAATTAGGATAATTGTGATTCTAGCTCCAGCATGTTGATTACGTTTCTTAATCCTGATAGAATTGCAGTTCGGTAAACGAACAACATTTCCACAAAGCCCTTTGTTATGCTGAATTGCCTCAAATGGAGCCTCATTGAAAGCCTTGACATTAGGGAGAGGACCTTCTAGGTCATTGTAGGATACATCAATAGAAGTCAAGGCCAACATATCATCAAAAGCATGTGGGATGTAACCAGATAGGCTATTGTGGGAGATATTTAGAATTTGCAAGTTTCTCAGTATCGCAAGCTCTCCTGGTATATGTTCGACAAAATATTATAACTCAGATCAAGAATCTCGAGGAATTGTGTGTTGCCTATCTCAGGAGGAATGCTTCTCCAAAATTTGTTCCTACTCAAGTTCAAGCTCAACAAGCTTTTGCATGAGCCTAGCTGCATCGGTATTGATCCACTCAAATTGTTTGATGCTAAGTTTAGATGTGTCAGATGAGATAAAAGCCCAATCTCAATGGGGACATTTCCCATGATGGCGTTGCTGCTTAGGTCGAGTTTTAACAACATTGATAGGTTTCCCATTTCCCTCGGAATCTCTCCGCTTAAATTATTTGATGAAAGGTCCAGTAATTGTAATACAGCCATCCTTCCAAATACTACAGGTATCACACCAAAGAGGTTGTTGTTCGATATCCTTAAGCTCATCAAATTATGACAACGCTCCCATTTCCACGAAAGTTCGCCTCTCAAATGATTGTGGCTCAAGTCCATATAATTTAGATGCGGATATATTCCGAAAGCATCTGTTATGTTTCCACTGAGTTGGTTTTCGTCAAGCCTCAATCTGATTAATGTGCTACAGTTCTTTAGGCTCGTGGGGATTAGACCCGTGAAATGATTATTGGAGATGGAGAAATTTTGCAATGATCTCCCAAGACATACATCTTCTGGCACTTCCCCCTCTAGGTCATTACCATGTAGCTCCAAATAAGTCAACTGTGTTAACTTATTGAATTCGGAAGGCAAGGAACCGAAGAATTTATTGTTGCCAAGGTCCAATTTAGTTAGATTGGCCAGGTTTCCAATTGATGCAGGGATTGGACCGGTCAAATTATTACCCAAAAAATGTAAATTTGTAAGAGAAATGAGCCTCCCGATTTCTAAAGGTATCGGTCCTGAAAGTCCATTTTGAGAGAGGTGAAGAAAGGATAAACTTGTCAAGTTGACAATGGAACAAGGAATTGAGCCAGTGAGTTTGTTTTTATATAGATGAAGTTCAATAAGAGAAGTGAGCCTCCCGATTTCTGAAGGTATGGATCCCCAAAGTCCATTTTGGAAGAGATTAAAAAGAGATAAACTTGACAAGTTTCCGATGGAACTAGGAATTGAGCCGTTGAGATTGTTGCTTGATAGGTCAAGTTCAATAAGAGAAGTGAGCCTCCCGATTTCTGAAGGTATGGATCCTGAAAGTCCATTCTTCCATATGTACAGATTTTTCAAATTCCTCAAGTCACCTATTTCTCTTGGAATGGAACCGGAAATATCATTGCGTGAAATGCTTAATTCAATTAAATTGCCTAATTTTCCAAGAGAAGCAGGAATGGGCCCTGAAAGTTGATTTCCACTTAGATGAAGATGAATTAGTCTGCTCAAGTTCCCTAGTGAAGCAAGGATAGGACCGGTCAAATTATTATCCTCAAAAGATAAATTTGTAAGAGCAGTGAGTCTCCCAATTTCAAAAGGTATGGGTCCCGAAAGTCCATTTTGGAAGAGGTTAAGAATGGATAAACTTGTCAAGTTTCCAATGGAATTAGGAATTGAGCCGCTGAGATTGTTGGATGATAGGTCAAGTTCAATAAGAGAAGTGAGCCTCCCGATTTTTGAAGGTATGGATCCCCAAAGTCCATTTTGGAAGAGATGAAAAAGAGATAAACTTGACAAGTTTCCGATGGAACTAGGAATTGAGCCGTTGAGATTGTTGCTTGATAGGTCAAGTTCAATAAGAGAAGTGAGCCTCCCGATTTCTGAAGGTATGGATCCTGAAAGTCCATTCTGCCATATGTAAAGATTTTTCAAATTCCTCAAGTCACCTATTTCTCGTGGAATGGAACCGGAAATATTATTGTGTGAAATCCTTAATTCAGTCAAATTGCCTAATTTTCCAAGAGAAGCAGGAATGGGCCCTGAAAGTTGATTTTCACTTAGATAAAGATGAATCAATCTGCTCAGGTTCCCTAGTGAAGTAGGGACAGGACCGATCAAATTATTATCCTCAAAAGATAATAGTGTAAGAGCAGTGAGTCTCCCAATTTCAAAAGGTATGGGTCCCGAAAGTCTATT
Source organism: Eucalyptus sideroxylon x Eucalyptus melliodora (assembly GCA_016097485.1). Lineage (NCBI taxonomy): Eukaryota > Viridiplantae > Streptophyta > Magnoliopsida > Myrtales > Myrtaceae > Eucalyptus > Eucalyptus sideroxylon x Eucalyptus melliodora. The sequence goes on along the minus strand of CM027834.1, from coordinate 39,691,502 downwards.
TTGGAAGAGGTTAAGAATGGATAAACTTGTCAAGTTTCCGATGGAATTAGGAATTGAGCCGCTGAGATTGTTGCTTGATAGGTCAAGTTCAATAAGAGAAGTGAGCCTCCCGATTTCTGAAGGTATGGATCCTGAAAGTCCATTCTTCCATATGTACAGATTTTTCAAATTCCTCAAGTCACCTATTTCTCTTGGAATGGAACCGGAAATATCATTGCATGGAATGCTTAATTCAATTAAATTGCCTAATTTTCCAAGAGAAGCAGGAATTGGCCCGAAAGTTGATTTTCACTTAGATGAAGGTGAATTAGTTTGCTCAAGTTCCCTAGTGAAGCAAGGAGAGGACCGGTCAAATTATTATCGTCAAAAGATAAATTTGTAAGAGCAGTGAGTCTCCCAATTTCAAAAGGTATGGGTCCTGAAAGTCTATTTTGGAAGAGGTTAAGAATGGATAAACTTGTCAAGTTTCCGATGGAATTAGGAATTGAGCCACTGAGATTGTTGCTTGATAGGTCAAGTTCAATAAGAGAAGTGAGCCTCTCAATTTCTGAAGGTATGGATCCTGAAAGTCCATTCTTCCATATGTACAGATTTTTCAAATTCCTCAAGTCACCTATTTCTCTTGGAATGGAACCGGAAATATCATTGCGTGAAATGCTTAATTCAATTAAATTGCCTAATTTTCCAAGAGAAGCAGGAATGGGCCCTGAAAGTTGATTTCCACTTAGATGAAGATGAATTAGTTTGCTCAAGTTCCCTAGTGAAGCAAGGATAGGACCGGTCAAATTATTATCCTCAAAAGATAAATTTGTAAGAGCAGTGAGTCTCCCAATTTCAAAAGGTATGGGTCCCGAAAGTCTATTTTGGAAGAAGTTAAGAATGGATAAACTTGTCAATTTTCCAATGGAATTAGGAATTGAGCCGCTGAGATTGTTGGATGATAGGTCAAGTTCAATAAGAGAAGTGAGCCTCCCGATTTCTGAAGGTATGGATCCCCAAAGTCCATTCTTCCATATGTACAGATTTTTCAAATTCCTCAAGTCACCTATTTCTCTTGGAATGGAACCGGAAATATCATTGCATGAAATGCTTAATTCAATTAAATTGCCTAATTTTCCAAGAGAAGCAGGAATGGGCCCTGAAAGTTGATTTTCACTTAGATGAAGATGAATTAGTTTGCTCAAGTTCCCTAGTGAAGGAAGGACAGGACCGGTCAAATTATTATCCTCAAGAGATAAATTTGTAAGAGCAGTGAGTCTCCCAATTTCAAAAGGTATGGGTCCTGAAAGTCTATTTTGGATGAGGTTAAGAATGGATAAACTTGTCAAGTTTCCGATGGAATTAGGTATTGAGCCGCTGAGATTGTTGCTTGATAGGTCAAGTTCAATAAGAGAAGTGAGCCTCCCGATTTTACGAAGGTATGGATCCTGAAAGTCCATTCTTCCATATGTACAGATTTTTCAAATTCCTCAAGTCACCTATTTCTCTTGGAATGGAACTGGAAATATCATTGCGTGAAATGCTAAATTCAATTAAATTGCCTAATTTTCCAAGAGAAGCAGGAATGGGCCCTGAAAGTTGGTTTTTCCATAGATTAAGATGAATCAGGTTGCTCAAGTTCCCTAGTGAAATAGGGATAGGACCGGTGAACTTGTTTATGGAAAAATCAAGTTCCAAAAGAAAATCCAACTGTCCAATCTCTTGAGGGATGTGTCCACTTAGGTCGTTTGCATATAGGTACAAATAATGAAGACTCTTGAGCATACCTAAACTTGGAGGAATGTCACCAGATAGTTCATTGAAGCAAAGATCAAGAGAGTTGAGTTTGGAAAGGTTACCGATACTTGAGGGAATGAAGCCATAGATCGAGTTGTTGGCAAGTTCAAAGCTAACCACATTGGTTAAGCGTGAGAAGTCGAGGCCATCTAGAGTTCCTTTCAAGCCGAGATAGGAAAGATTTAGATGGGCAATGGCTCCAAAGTCATCACAAGCAACACCGGTAAAGCTGCAAGGATTGTCATCGTGCCATGAAGAGAGGAGAGACCGGCTATGGTTGTCAAGAGTAGATTTCCAATTCAGAAGAGCCTCCGCTCCATCCTTATTCCTAGTCACGTGGATAGAGGAGAAAGTGGAGGAAGCAGAAATGCCTGCACCATGAAATGAAGTGGTGCCTACCAAAAAGAGCGAGAAGAAGAAGACAACTAAAGGAGACTGGGTGGACAACAAAAAGGAAGAAACCATGATTTGGGGGATGGTTGGGTTTTGGGAGGTGCAAGATGATTCAAATATGCATACTTTAAAAAGATTGATGACTATACTTATAGATTGGAAGATCACTCCCCAGAAGCCTCTATCGAGGACAGTTCCTATTATAGTTGGACCGCATTTTCCGGAGAATGAGTCCTTCTCATTGATGACATATTTGCAAGATAAAAAGTCTTTCCCCTTTTTCAGCCAGCTTAGCATGCACCGTGGGGGATCATGAGTGAATTGTGCAGAGCCACATAAGTCTCAATCGTGGGTCATGCTTGACTTACTTTTTCGAGTCTTCTTTGAAATTGATGACATATTTGCAAGATAAAAAGTCTTTCCCCTTTTTCAGCCAGCTTAGCGTGCACCGTGGGGGATGATGAGTGAATTGTGCAGAGCCACATAAGTCTCAATTGTGGGTCATGCTTGACTTACTTTTTCGAGTCTTCTTTAAAATTGATGATATATTTGCAAGATAAAAAGTCTCTCCCCTTTTTCAGTCAGCTTAGCGTGCCCCGTGGGGGATGATGAATGAATTGTGCAGAGCCACATAAGTCTCAATCGTGGGTCATGCTTGACTTACTTTTTCGAGTCTTCTTCGAAATTGATGATTTATTTGCAAGATAAAAAATCTTTCCCCTTTTTCAGCCAGCTTAGCGTGCACCGTGGGGGATGACGAGTGAATTGTGCAGAGCCACATAAGTCTCAATCGTGGGTCATGCTTGACTTACTTTTTCAAGTCTTCTTTAAAATTGATGATATATTTGCAAGATAAAAAGTCTCTCCCCTTTTTCAGTCAGCTTAGCGTGCCCCGTGGTGGATGATGAGTGAATTGCGCAGAGCTACATAAGTCTCAATCGTTGGTCATGCTTGACTTACTTTTTCAAGTCTTCATTGAAATTGACGATAGGTTTGCAAGATAAAAAGTCTTTCCCCTTTTTCACTCAGCTTAGCGTGCGCCGTGGGGGATGATGAGTGAATTGCGCAGAGCCACATAAGTCTCAATCGTTGGTCATGCTTGACTTACATTTTCAAGTCTTCTTTGAAATTGACATGTCAACCATATTTGTGGAAAATGAAGTCCTGATCGTGGGTTTCGAACAAAAAAAAAAAAGAAAAGAAAGAAATTCCGGATCGTGGGTGGCTGTATGGTTCAAAATTGACACTCAGATTTTGGGTAGATGAGTGGGGTATTGAAGGGGAATATACATTATGTGGGATTTTATTTCCAAACAATAATTTGCAGAAATTGGCCAAATTTTGGTCGTGCATAATTTTTCCATCTGACATCGGTTGACTCAGCTCAAATTCTGGCGAAACGGTTCTATGACGTGCAGGTGAGATAGATTCGAGTGATTAGTCTGTGTAGAAAGCTCGGATCCCCTTTTGCAGAGTAATATTTATGCTTCCCTATCTTGGAGAGAAAACAAAGCAGCAACAAGAATGTGAATAGGTTATTTCAAGGGAACCTAGGCCTCCAATACTGGAACAAGAATTTTGGGAATTGCTGAAAGTTCGATTAACAAGTCATTCAAGGAGTCTTCTCTGTAAGCGAAAACGTAATTCTATAATGCGGAAAATTCAAAACTGGGGATCTTTGATTTTCATGATTTTCACAATAAGAGGGATGAAGATATGCATTTATCTATAGCAATACTATTGAAAATGATTTGTTGCACAAACCGACGGAACCAAAAAGTTCGATTTCTCTCCCTTAACCAACGCTTTTCCTTAAGGTGTTTTATTTTATGAAGTTTCATTCATTGTTATTGGGTGGAGAGAGAGAGGTCCAGACTATTTATACATGCCATTAATAGATGCCTTCCATCAAGGGCCTTTTTACTTCGTAAGAGTCGCACCTCTTTGGAAGAACAGTAACTTCTCAATAGAATTGTACATTTTCATCCTTGTCATAGCCAATATGTTTTAGCAGTTATATAATTATTAAACCATTGATTGATAATATCATGTGGGCCACAATAATTCTCCCATTCTCCCACTTAACCCATATGACATTCCTTTCATGGTTTAATAAAGAACAACACAATAACATTATGTTATAACTTTTCTTAAATTGGCTATCACATAATAATTACATTTAAGTAAAGAAAACTAATGCGAGTCTTATCGGTTGTATGTCATTAATCGACATAGTCCCTTCCATGTACTATAACGATAGCTCTCTACTTAACATGATTCATGAATGAGAAGTACAATAATGGTCCAACTAAATAAAAATGGGCTAATGTCAAATTCACACGGAACAAAATGTAAATAAGAGAAATATCAATGCAGCTATGAAGTGCTGCTTAGCCAAGAATTGAAATGGAAATGCTACTTTTCCAAATTTAGGAGAAAATGACTTCTGATTTGTCTAGCGGATGAGGCTGATCTTATTAAATTTTGGACTTTACTAGAGAGACACAGCCGAGAAAATGAAAGGCCGGATCAAAAGTTGGACTTAGTTTGACTTTGATAACATAAACCTCAGGCAAAAATATCTTCTTTTTTTCCATTGCCGGGATGATAATAGAGAATGTGTTTTATATGACAAAAATATCGAGTGGGATGAAATAAAATATCAATCAAAAGTGAAATATATGAACACAGGGTGACGAGATTCATAGTACGTGTGCAATCATGATCGACCAATCACACCATGTTTCATCGCCATCAAGTTTTATCCATCACATAAACTGCATTTTCACTATCATGACACGTGTATATTTTCACACTAAGTAATCGTCACATGCCAACATTTAAAATCCGTTCATCAAGGGTTTCTTTTGCACTGGCGGTGTTTCTTTTGAAAATCCAACATTTAGAAAAAAAAGCCAAATCATTCTCGTACAATTCTTTCTTGTTTAATAACACATTTTAGATCTTTCTTATTAAGTAAGTTGAATTCGATAATTGCCCGTGTAATTAATTTCTATCTTTGATAATCTAGCTACTGATAACTAGTCAGACACTTTAATCTAATCTTGATTGATTGCCAAAGTGTTACCAATCCGTAAAAGAATGAAAGAGACGTAAGTGGGGCAGCTCATGGAGAAAGGAGTGGCTGGAATCTTTCATGGAGACAGCATTGGCCCCGCAACATTTGTGTTTTCTTTTCCTCTTTCTATTTTTGACAAGCTTCTCGTACATCATCAGAGGCAAGAAGGACGGAGTCTCCAGCAATTTTTCGCTTTTTCAGAGGGATTCACACTAACTACAGAAAACTCTGCTAGTAAAAAATTATTTACACAAACGATCTTATATGTCGTTGATTTGAAAAAAAAAATGCAAGAGTCATATTCCTCAAATTAAGAGTTGTTTCGAACTTTATATTTTTGGAATGACTATTTAGGAAATCCTCGTGAACAAAACCTTATAATATGGTATTTACATAAAATTTCCTCATTCTTATTATTAAACAGGTTCCCGAGAGTGCTTAATTGATCAATGATTTATTTTCATATTTCATTTATTTTTTTCGTTTGTTTGGGGAAATATATCAATTAATTCCGGTCGTATATAATTTCCGTCATAATCCCCAAATCAAGAATGGATTAGGCCATCTACATATAATTTTTGGCGATGTGTGCTCTATTTCTTCTATGAAGATTATAAGAAGTAATTAATTCAGCACTCAACAAGTGTGACACCCTCGATCCGACCCCGATATTCAGAACGATTCCAATAGTGGCAAGTCTTTGAAGTGGGATTTCAATGAGCAGTAAACCATGAGAACGTCGAGAAAGCCATTATGGGGCGTAAAATCAATTTCTCATCGCTGGAATGCTAAAATTCAGGAAAATTGAAACAGGCCACGAATAATGACCCAATGTGGGCCCAAGCCCACATTGGACAGCTCAATGGGCCTAAGTCCGCATTGGACGGCCCAATAGGGTCCACACCATGTTGGGCGGCCTAAGGCCCCATGCCTAAGGAGATGAGCAGCCCAAGAGGGCCATGGACCTCTAAGCCCACCTTAGCCTTATGAGATCTAAGCATTTAATGCACCAATGTGCATGACTGGTGCCCAAATCTCGTTGCAAAGACCGAATTGACCTCTCTTCAAAGCTAAAGATGAAGGGGCAAGAGTGGAATTGGCCAAGGAGGGGAGCGGCCACCAGCTTGGAGGAAATTAGATGGAGGACAACCTAGCCTAGTCTAAAACATAACCTAGACCTATTAGCCCATGTGTAAATATCTCCTTATTAATGGCTTGGATCTTTCTTCTTCAAGAGGCAATCTCATACTTGGATGAGAGGATTTCATGGGATTGGATAGTATTAAACATTAATGACCAAATCTCCCTCATTCTCTCTCTCTCCCCCCGAAAACCCACGGCCACCACCACTCTCTCTTTATTCTCTCATTTGTTCACTTTGGCACTCACTCTCATCTTTCCTCTCCCTTTTGAGCTTGGCTAAACCACCACCCTCTCCATTCCATCTCCTTTGCATGCTTTTTGCATGCTTTTTCCTCTCATTCCCTCACCGGCCACCGGCCACCGGCCACCGTCCACCGCACACACCCATCGTTGAACCGTAGTTCTCGTCACCATGCTGAACCGTGGAGTCAAGGAGGAAGCTATCTAGCCTCACCGCAACCTCCCTCTCCTCTTTTCTCTCTCAGTTTGGTCCCTGCAAAGCTCGAAGGCCATTCGCTTGCCTTACCACCACTGTACCTCCTCCGCGACGCCATCTAGCCCTTCACCGAGAGCTGTAGAGGCGTGACCAACCATCATCGATGCCCGTCTAGCCTTGCCATTCCTCCCTTATAGTTTGTCGAGCTTGGATTTGGGTGTGAGTGGCTTTCTAGCCTTTCATTAGGGTTGTTGTTGCACTTAGGACTTAGTTTAGGACTAGATTAAGGTTAAATAATGCTTAGATGATGTGATAAGTGGGTTTAAGCGATAGGTTATCATGGACTTCCGATAAGTTATCGTGATAGGTTGCAGTTAGTTTCCAATAGGTTATAGTAAGTTATCGACGGGTTATCATGTTTTAATTGATAAGTTATCATGATAGCTTGTCATGTTTATTGATAGGTTATCATAATAGGATATCGTGTTCACCGATAGATTATCACGATAGGCTATCATATTTTGCCGATAGGTTATCACGATTAGCCCTTCCAATGTTTGATAAGCTATCAATATGTGATAAGTAATTTGTGATAAGTAGTTATACGATAAGTTATTATGTTGTGTGAGAAGTTGTTATGACATGTTATATTAATGGAATGAGTATGTTATATTAATGAAAATACTTGTCGGATAGGTAATTGCAATAATTTAGACTTTAGGGAATGACTTAACTTATCCTTAATAAGCATTCTATGCTTGAGTCCTATGATAAGATGCATCTTTAATTGCTCAATTTGATTATAGTGCATGCTTTTAGAATGGGAATTGACAAGTGCTCAAGGTACTTGAGAATTGAAATCTTTTGTTATGCATGTAAAGTTATGTGAAAAGATAAAAGGTGGGTATGTTTAAGTGGTACCTTGGTGTGAAACGATAAGGTGATATGAGGTGTAAGCAAGACATGATTGTATGTGACATACATTATTGTATATTGTATGAGCATCACACTCTTGCATTGAATAATATGGAAGATGAGAAATGGGCTTGAGTGATAGTATGCTTATGTAATCACCTAAATATCCTGATGCATTTACATGGGGTGATGGATCCATTCTGATGCATTTATGCATGGAACGATGCCCAATTTAGTTTGGATGCCCCCAAGTCAACAGGATACCATTCGCAAATAGATTTCGGAATGAAGTTCCTTAGTGGAATGCCGTCTTGATACGTTTACGCGAGATGTTGCAATGCTCGATGGGGGTGAGATGATGACCAGTTATGTCGGAAGATCGCCACCCTTCAGTTTGGCCGTGGTCTTGGGCAGTCATAATAATATGGATATACATGTGTGAAATGTACATGAGATTGATATATGATTATGTCCAGATTATTGCATGGCATAGGTGCATGATTATAATATATTGCACATTCTTATGTTTGACTCCTGAGTATAGGAGTTATAGGAATTGCTTATGTGCTTATGTTGTGATGGCTTAAAAAGATGAGATAAGTGTTCCCGTTTATAATTCAGGCAAAGTTGGAGTTGCTTTGCTATTAATCTGCCATCGATAGATAACTTGCACATTTAGGCCGTTTCCAAGGTGAACTACCTCCCTACACGAGATCTAGAAAGTTCACTCATTGAGTTTTATCTCACTATTGTTTGTTAAATGTTTACAAGCCCTAAGAATGTTTGAGCCCTTCCATCAAATCAAGTTTGGGCTCCCCGTTGAGCATAGCCAAGAAGTGATTGATTATCTAATTGAGGGGACTGATGCACGTTATATGCACTACGACATGACTATTTGGGTTGATGAGAGACTCCCTAACTTGGTGGCTCACTGCTTTTACAGCATGGCATTTTTAGATAGAGGACAACGTCCACGGGCCTATCCGCGGTTTCGATGGAACCCCTGTTACAGGAGGATCAGGGGGTATTAGTTGGGATGATATGGATGTGGATGTACTCGATGGGGCTGTGTTCGATCCAGAGATCGACCCTAATATGATTGTCCAGCCAGAGCGCTGGTATATGGAGCCCTTAGTAAGTTAGGTGGTAATGGGGTTAGTATCAAGCTACTCCCGTAGTACTAGAGGTGCTAGACTTACCCCGAGACCCTTTTTGGAGAAGGTCATGGCCGCACTTTTGGGTTGATTCGATGTGGTGATGCGAGTAATGTTTGAGCTAGTGTGTTTAAGCTATGTGTATATGGTTTGTATGATGTGATGACTATATGATGCATATGGATATATATAAGTGTGGTTTGAACTATCCCTATTTATTGGTTGGGTGATCTGTTTATGCTTCCGCTTGCGTATATAGTCGATAATATGAATGTGTCGGCGATGCCTCTTGGGATGTCATAAGCAAATGACCTAAGTGACAGATTGATAGTAAGGGACGGAGCACGTCTGGAGTGGGTTGGGGCATGTCAATCCTGCTTGGTTGGTATCAAAGCATGGTCATTACTTGGAGTCATAAGGTGTGTTGAGACCTTGGAATAGTTAGATAGGAATGTTGCGGCCTGATCTCACTGCCCCTTGATCCCTCATCATCACGAGGAGAGAAGAAAGGGTGAAAGGTCGGGTTTAGGGGTACTTGATCACAAGAGTTCCCTCACGGCTTGTGTTCCAAAAGACGTCATCACCTCGCCTTTCGGATCAAGCCTCTCGTGAGTTCCCTCCATGAGATCGCGAGCTCTCCCAAATTCGTACCCCACATGATAGTGAAGTGTCGCGATCCATACACACATGAGCGACATACCTTAGAAGAATGAGTTAGGTGTGGACATCAGATTTAAGGGTACCTTTACCATGGTAGCCCTCCCAACAGTGCACTTCACCCATAAGGATGACATCACCTCATCCTTTGAGATACTCCCATATTGAGTATGTAAACCATGGTGAGTTTCATCGAAACTCGTACCTCGAGTGATAGGTTTATTTATACGGTCTAGTTATTTATAACAACTTAAAAATAAGACAGGAGTTGCCACTAGCCTCATTTTGGGGGTTAGCTAGAAAACCCAATTGAGGGTTGGGAGTATTCCCTCGATTCCTACGTAACCAAATATCTAGGTTGGGGGACTTGGGTTATGCTAATATCTCTATTAGCGCCATTTTGGTACATAAATAGTAGTGTTTTCCTAACATGTCCATGCGTTTCTTTTTACATTTTCGGGATCATTAATCCTAAACTAAGTGATCATGCGTGGTTGGTCATTTTTATTCTATTCTATTTCTAGAAAACAAGAAAAGAAAGCAATCAATGGAATCGAAATTACGAGACAGTAAGTAAATAATCAAGGAAAGCAGTAAATCTACAATGCAATCCTATAAAATATAAAAGAGAAACACAATTGAAAAAGATTAGAGAAAGAGAAAGAACATGCACTTCGTCGGGTTTTATACAACAAATGGAACCCGAGACATATATTGGGGAAATGACTAGTACATGATAATGGTTGGAATGGACATCGACCTCCACCGTCTTTGTGTCTTCTCCATCTTCAGGGTCCTAATCTAAACTTAATCTAAGAAACTTATAACTAGGTGCATACAATGGAAAGAAACAAGCATACACATCAAAACAAACAAAAACAAGACATCATGTCGATATCAATCATTAAAGGAAGTGCAATACGAAAGTCAAATTTTAAGGCCTTGGCGTCGGCCTTTGTCTTTCATGCGAGGGTCCCACTAAGACACCTACCCAATCCATTTTTTTTTTTTGGTGACTTATAGCAATTGTTGACCAATTGTATTCTTGCATGGTCATTGATGCTTATAAGTCTCCTAATCAAGTGATCTATGCGATCCCAGGGTTTCCCCTTGATATCATGCATCGACCCTACCATTCTTCTAAAAGACATGCATTGCAAAAATTTAAACATGCATGCAGGTCTTTCGAACCTTATTTGTCAACCAATCAAGCAAGAAAGTGAACCATCAGTAGGACACTTATTACCAAGGGTATGCGCCAATCACAAACACAAGCAATTTCTAGTGCATGACGGGATTATATGTATGAGAGGTACATGTGATATTTCAAAAATATATTTCGAAATCATTCATAAAAAGTTTTGAGACAAAGTGATGTCTTAGCTATGAAAGACATTCAATTGCCAAGGCTAGCTCGGGGCTCGCATAAATGCACTCACAAGCATCGCAGACATTTTGAATACAATTCAAACCGTGACTTTCACGATGTCAAATTGATATTTTAGAAATGTTTGAAAATATTTAGGATTAAGGAATATCTAGGCTATGGAATACATTCAATTGCCAAGGCTAGCCAGGGCTCGCATAAATGCAGTCACAAGTGTCACGAGCATTTTGAATATGGTCCAAATCACGATTTTTCCTTAAGCCAAATCGAGTTTCGGAGAAGAACTTTTTTAGAAATTGTTTTTGAGAAACATCACATGTACCAAAGTATTTTTTTAAAGATGAAATTTGAAAAGGCTGATTGTTTAGAAATGAAAATCAAAGCAATTAGAACAACTTCCATGAAGATGAAATGGCCTAATTTCATGCACAAACTAACCTAAAAGGTATAACTAAACAATCATAATCATGTTTATATCAAGAAATTTCAGAACAAACGTGTAAGGACAACAAAATTGGGCAATATCTAATGACAATTTGGTAATGAAAAAATTCCCTAACATGCATGACATGATAATAAAAAAAATTTATGAAGAAATTTTTTTAAGCAATCTACACATGATTTTACAAAAATAATACAACAAGCAACATCACATCAGAAATTTGTCAAAACAACAGGACATTCAGCTAATGTCACGAAGATTTGTCCTATCAAAACATGTCTAAAAATATTGAAATTTACATATAACATAGCTAACATGATAACAAGAAAGTTTCATTAAGATGCCAAGTACAGATTCCAAACAGAAAAAATGAAATAAAAATATCAAAGGTCTGTCCAAACAGGGGTTAGAACAAGGGTCCGAATTTGATCATTTGTCCAGATTGTGATCTAGCTTTGAAAAAATAGAAAATAGTCCAAACGATGAGCAATTGGCATGAAATCAGTGGCATTAGAAACTTCTAAGTGTACCCTACGTCTTCCTAGAAGAGCTCGAGTCCAACCTAGGTCAATTTGGTATCTTAAGATCGAGATCTCTAAATGTGTGCACATCGGTAATTAAGAAAACAGAACATAAGGATTCATTAGAAAACCTCAAAATCACTCAAAGACTGCCCAAACGGCATGAAGAAATCATACATGACTTAGGATTGGATGCGATGGAAAGTTTGAATAGTCATCTAATCCTAAGTTGGCATGCAAAATGTCTTAACAATTTAAATGACATGAGATGATTCATGATTCCTAATGGTATGCTTGGGAATTCTAACTGAGATGAATACCTTTTGTGAGACAAATTTAATGTACAAGATGAAACTCAAATGACATGACCTAAACATGTATACAAACCTTACAACATGCGATTTAATCATCAAGAAGGCATAATCGTAAGATTTGATCCCTAGATTACTTAAACAAGCATGGAAAGGTGTACATATGACAATGTTTCATTTCAGTATTAAGTTTATGGAACAAGCATGATTTTGGCCATCCTCAAGACATGCATAAATCCTACCAAAACTCTCACATATAGAGCATACGATGATGAAGATTTCTCATTAAGAGGTCGAAACTCAATTAAAATCATATAAGTCATGGAAAAAGTGGCAAAACAGACAAACTATAGGTCCAACACATGTTGCTATAGTACCTTTTATTCTAATGCCTGCAATAGACTCACTTTGCTAATATAAAAACCTTGCAATGCATGCATCAATTGAACATATGTATCATGTATTTCAACTCTCATGAATGATTTGAGACCAAATAGGTGTATTTGTGGACTCAATTTCATCAAAATAAATCTTGAACTAATACAGGACAAATTGACCTATGTTCAGATCTAAGCAATTTTGACCTAGCTAAACATGTCTAAAATTTTTGAAAAAAATAAAGAACGTGCATAGCACCTATACAAGAAACTTCTGTGAAGGAAAGTTATTCCAAAACTCAACACAAAAATCAGTACAAAAATGGAAACATCATAGATCAATACAGAACAGATTGACCTAGGTATAGATCTGAGTAGATCTGACCTAGTTGAACACATGCAAAAATCATGAAAAAAAACACAGAAGATGCATGAGATTATTTGAAACAAAACTCATGAGGCAATTTTGTCAAAAATTGATCACGAAATTCGGCACAAAAATAACAGAACCAGAAAGGCAGAATAGAATTAGAATCGAAAAAGACCTAAACTACTGCAGAATCGTTAATCTTCGGAGGTCTTTTTCAGGGGTCAAACGATGCTCGAGTGGGGCATGCGACCTATCGTTTCAAAGCTCAGGATGTCTTTCATCTAATCCTAATACGACTCAAGCTTAAACGAGGTTGTTTTGGATCTTATTTTGGCCAGAACAGTGACCTTGCTATAGACCTACGAAAATCACATATTAGGCTCAAGAACACAATCATCATTCAAATCATCAACAAATCATTGCAGTATTCATAATCATTGATATTAAGCATATAAAAACTCCTAATCTTGAATCCTAGCCCCGATCAACTAACTCAGTCTAACTTCATCGGATTCAAGTTTTGAATCGTTACCTTCGTCACAATTTTCGTCAATTTCTATCGTGATCAATCAAATCAAGCCATAGGATCACAATCGAGGCTCCAAGAATACAGATGAGGTTACCATGGCTTGGATCGAATCAATCAACCCACCGGCTCAATGAAAAAAAGAAAAACTGGTTCAAAATGGACCGGCCTTGTCTCGCCAATGAAGATCGGGTTGCCGGTGATGATTTTGCAACCGATCTGATCTCCTTTGTCCACGGCAAGGTCAAAGACCTTTGGAACTGCAAATCACTAGCAGCTTGGATGCTTGGGCGCTCCGGCGATCGCCGGTTCGAGCCTAGAAAGAAACCGGTCCAAGAGATGAACCGAAACTAGAGAGAGAGATAGAGTGATATGTTTTGGGTGGGAGTTTAGAGGGAGAAAAGAGAGAGAGAGAGACCAAGGAGAGAGAGAATTTTCATTCAAATGAAGCCCTTGCTGAAAATGGAAGACATTTCATTTATATACTTCTCACATTAAGCGATTTCAGCTGTCGATTTGACCCGACGATCGAAATTTCGATTCAATGGTCAAAAATCCATTTCAAAGGCTCCATCATGATCTCGATGTCACGCCCCGATCCTTGAGTACGCACCCATCCCTTACCTTGGTCAATTAATAGCGACGTCCTAGGACACATCGCCAACCCATTCTTATTTTAATACGCATGCGGAAGCATATAAAATCCCAAGACAATAAAGCAATGAGATAGGAAAGTAGGATTTCAAATTTCCATCTTAAAAACATCCACACTTATATACATTTCCAATCTTAGTGCAAATATATACAAGTCGAATTGTTAATTTAGATTTAAACCACAAGTTTCTAAAATAGAGCCTGCAAAGTGGAATCGACTTCTATCAAAAGAGAATTGCCCTCTGACTAGCTAGTCCAATAGGATCATCAATTCTTCAGGCTTCCCCTTCCACACATCGGGTCTCCAATCCTTCACCAATGTCATATAAGGACTTGGAAATGGTTATTCAATAACCAGTGAGACAGCGTCTCAGCAAGTTCTACCCCTTAAGACTCGATTAGTAAATTAATACACCATCCAGGTTGCCTATGCACACATGGGTCAAAGTACTTATCTTGGCCTCAGATTCCACCTGCATATTAGCACAGTTCAAATAGGCACCCAAGCAGATCAAATCATTGATCAATCGACCTAGTCAATTACATGTCAGCATGACCCTTCCCTGGTCATCTCAACCCATACTATGCATTTTACAAAATAGTATACTTAGTCACCAAGCCACGTGCATTCTCTAAGGTGACCTATACGCCAAGGCGACCTATTTAGTTACCGAGCCACGTGCATTCTCTAAGGCATCTTATATGCCAAGGCAACGTACTAATCACCAAGCCCCATGCCTTCTCTAAGGTGACTTATTCACCAAGGCGATGTATCAATTATCGAGCCACGTGCATTCTCTAAGGCACCGTTTTCGCCAAGGAAACGTACTAAACGCCGAGCCACGTGCTTTTCTAGGTGATGTAAGTACTCAACAATTTACGTGCATTCTCTAAGGCGGCTTATACGCCAAGGCGACCTATATGGTCACCAAGCCACGTCACACAACATTTCTCCTCATCTTTTATCATACTCGATAAAATATCGTGCGTGGGCACACGATTGGCCTTAGCCAAAATATAATATTTTCCTTTCTATAACTCCCACATTTTTCAGTAATCCATCAAACATTTTTGGCATTATTAACTGATGCCCAATTATTCTTCAATTAATAACCAAGATTATTTAATTTAGGAATAAATCCTAAAATCACAAATAAATCAATTTCTCACAATATAAAGCTCAATTAAATAAATGGATTGCACTATGACAATAGCATAAAATTCCAATCGTCGGCTATCCCTGCCTAATTTCCAGAAAATAAATAAATAAATAATTAATTAATTCCGAAAATTAATAAATAAATACAATAAATCCAATTTAGGCCCGTAATGCCTAATTGGACTCCAGAATGGATCGGGAAAAATCCCAAGATGCATTCAATAAATAGAAGTATGTCTCTACTTGCTAATTACGCTAATCAATCACCTAACATGCATCACTAAGTCACTAATTAAATTATTCTAAACTAATCTAACCACCTAATTGCACTTAATTAAATCTAATCAACCCTTAAACATCATTAGCAAATTAAGCAAGGGTTAATTAGCAAAACTCACCAGTTTAGCATTCTGGTGAGTCCACGGCGAAGGTGACGCCAAGGTGGTTAATAAACCTTGAAGCGGCGACACCAAGCGAGGTTAGGAAGACACCTAAAATGGGCCTCAAAGACCAAAAACCCTTTCTGCCCTTGATTTCTGTTCTTGAGCGAGCAACTGGAACCGGCAGCGGTTTGGTGCAGAAACGGCGAGCAGTGAAGGTCCAGCGGCTTGGGGGTGGCGTACGGCTGATGGACGGCGGCAAGGAGGCTCGGGAACCTCAACTAGAGTGATCCAAGGTAGTCTCAAGGCTGAAACAGTAGCCACAAATTCGGACTCCCTCTGCAACTTGGAAAAACTGGTCACCGGAGGAGAAATAGAGCTGAACAGGCTTGGCCAGAGCTCCAGCGAGGAATTGGCCAGCAATCGACAGCACCCGGGGGTTGAGGGGGACCTGTTGGTGGTTGGTATGGGTGGAGAAAGGGTCAAAATGGGAGAAAACACGAAGAAAACATGAAACAGTCAAAACCATGCAGGCTGCCAGGCGGACCGATGGACTAGCGACTGGCGGCTTACGACGGCTGTACAGTGTGGTCGATGGCTCCGTTTAGGGCGAGGTTAGGCTTGTTGGAACGGTCCGGATGTCCTCTTCACGGAGATGGGTGGTTCGTTCACTAATTCATCTAGAAAGTCGACTTTTTACTCGGATCTTTGGCGAAAGGTCAGCTGGAGCAAAAATCGGCAGAAATGAAAATAAGAGAGAGAAAACGGTTCGGCAGTGGCCGTGCGATGGCAAGGCTGCTCCGGCTAAGATCCCTTGGCTGCCATTCAACCACCAAGCCACCTCACTTTACAACCTTGAAGTGGTCCAAAATGGTGGAGAATGGGGGGCGTACGAATTTAAAAGAGGATGACTTCAATTGGACTTGATTTCCTCTTCAATTCAATGTCATATGGCCTCAATAAATTCAATTGAAACCTCAATGCTTCCATTGATATTTTTCCTCGTCCATAGATCCATCTTGCATTCCAAATACGTGATAAAAAAAGATCCCCGCCTTTTTTCTGAACAAAAACGGTCTTATGCCGACTTTTTTTTTTTTAAATTCTCGAGTTTCAGAAAAATCTTCTAAGACCGAGTCGACATTCCTAGAATTTATTGTGACATGACAAAATCTTCAATTTCTGAAATCGGACTTGAATTGGCGATTAATTTCCATTCGACGCGTTTTTAGCGTGACCTAGGCTACTGGGTAGTTTTCGGAGATTTTTAGTGCAAATGACCTGTGGTCGATTTTCTTCAAGCCACACTGAACCCACTTGACTCATTGGCAACTCTTGATTATCGTGAAAATCTGGATGATTCAAATATGAACACAGGATACCAAAAGGACAGAGAAATCATACTAGTGCCAGTCGATGAGAATTTTCCAATTTAGTGGAGTCACCCACGATCAGCCACACATCTCCGTTGAACCGACCTATCTTTGATCTCAATTCGATTTTTAACTGTGCCGTAATGGCCTTTAAAGATAAGCATGGTCGAGAAGCTGATTTTTGGTCGAATTCGCAAGTCTATTGCATTAAAATTCCTTAATGGCTTCCCCAGATAGTCTAGTTATCTCATGAGTGGCCATTTCAGAGAAAACCACTATAAGCGCGTTGATGAAATGTCCGATTTATCTAGTAGATAACAGGACTGAAAATCTGGGATGTCACACTCAAGGTATTGGGTAATTGATCTAATGGGTTTTTGTCAAAAAAAAAATCTAGTGGGTTTGATTTGTAAAAAATCAAGCCAAAATTGGGAATTACGTCAAAATGTCCAATTAAGGATTAATTTGCAATTTGACAAAATTCGAGAATCAATTTGCAAAATTTTGGGAAATTGAAGGTGTTGAAGTGAAATTGACATTGAGAGGGTTCCATAACCGATGGCCGGAGGCCAAGAACTGGCCGGCAAGGGCTTGAACCGGCCAGTCTCGCCGATGGCCTTGTGAAACCGGCCAGATCTATTTGGTCCGATTTGATTGGATCTTGATCAATTTGGTTCGGTTCCTGCTATTTTGTCCACTTGAGACCCTTGTGGGTCAAAAATTTATGCAATTTGGCCCCTAAATGACCAAATTGGAAAATGAATTTTATCATTTTAAAAAAGAAATTGGCCAATTAAGATACAATTAAGTTACTCAAATCTTATGAATGTGATCTAGGGGTCTTTTATTGACCTAATTGAATGATTATCGTAGAAAAAAATGAGTCGAAACCATGGGTGCTTTGAATTGGGCTTAAAGAGCTAAAATGGTAAAATTTGCAATTTAATGGGCAAAATTACAAATTAACTAAAATTGAACTCAATTAGTATCACAATTGCCCTATCTAATGAGCTACCTCTATGTAAGATTATTTATCATATTCAAATTGACCATGAATTGAAGTGCTCGAGCTTATTGAAGTGCTCGAGCTTAAGTGAAAAATGGATCTAAGCCTAATATTAAAATTGGACTTAGATTCATGAAATTAAATAATAGCCATGAATGGGTCAATTCGAATTTTGTTGATTGAAGCTTAATTGCTTGGTTTTCTAATGCCTGGGAGGATAAAATTCTTCAAATTGATGAGTTCTTGTGTGAATTTCACAAAATTGATTCTAGATTTGGATTTATCTTAAGAAAATGGGTGAGAAACAATCATCCGTTCACAAGTTATGAAGGATCAATTTTCGTCCCTTAACTAGGGCTCAAAACAACAACTCGTATTTTGACTCGATAAATCATGAAATTGAATGCTCAAGCAGATTTTAGATAGTCCCTTATCCAAATGTCAAAGAATGAACTAATCCTAATTATGACTAGAATAAAAGTAATTTTATTTTTGGTCGATTTAAAACCTAAAACTGAAAAATTCAGAAATCAGGATTCCTAACTGAATTTTGTGAAATTTTTGACACAAAAGTTAAATTGGTATTAAAAGAAATGTATTTGTGCATTTTTTATTTTCTTATTTTTTTGGGTCAAAAGTTTGACTAAAAGTCAATAATTTAGTTGACTTTTCCTAAAAGGTCGATTTTTTGGTCAAATCTTTGAATTTTCAAGAAATTGATTTGACAAAAGTGAAATTAAATTTAAATGGAATTTTTGGGTAAAAAGTCTATTTTTTGACCCGATGTTGACTTTTGGTCAAAAGGTTGACCAAAAAGTCAACCCAAAAGTCAATCGTTTGACTTTTTCGGGTTTTCTTGAAAATGAGCTAGAAACTACTTAAAAATGACAATGCAAAAGAAAAAAATATGAAAAACGACACCTTTTGATTGAAAGATGGGGCTCTGTCGTGATCAGAAACCCAAATCTTGAATTTTTTACTTTTTAATGATATATCGACTAAAAATCGGGTATCCAGGTGTTGCCTCTCTTTGAGTGGGAATTGAAAGAGGTTCCACTCAAAGGAAAAATTGATACCTGTAATTTTTAGTCGACTCCATTTTGGAAATAGAAAAAGACAAAAGCAATGATATTTGGTTAGGAACGTACGTGACACTTACCTTTACTCATTGGGGTATCTGAACTCTTGTTAGGGTTTATTCACTCTGTCTCTCTCTCCCTCTCATGGAATGGAATGAAGGAAATGAAATCACTAAATAAAAAAGGAATGGTTTAAGGATAACCACTAACCTAAAGACAAGGTTTAAGGATCAGCTAGAATCCTAAGAGACAAGATTTATGGACAACCTAGAACCTAACGACAAGGTTTAAGGATAACCTAAAACCTAAAGACAAGGTTTATGGATAACCTAGAACCTAAAGACAAGGTTTATGGATAACCTAGAACCTAAAAGACAAGGTTTATGGATAACCTAGAACCTAAAGACAAGGTTTATGGATAACCTATAACCTAAAGACAAGGTTTAAGGATAACCTATAACCTAAAAGACAAGGTTTAAGGTTGACTAGGAACCTAAAAGACGAGGTTTTAAGGTTGACCAGGAACCTAAAACAAGGGGTATGGTTTAGGGTAACGTAAAACCAAAAGCAAGGGTTATGATTTAGGATGATCAAAAACTAGAAACAATGGTATGGTTTAGGAAGACCAAAAACCAGTTTACTAAGGAACACATATTTTGAAAAAGGGTTTTGAGATTGCTTGAGAGCCAATCTTACGAAATGATATCGATTGTCAAACCCCTTTGGAGAGAATTTTAACAAAATGAGATTTGATTAACCATCTAAGGGTTAAGTCAAATATGCCAAGTGGAAATATCCTAATCAAAAGAGGTTTTTCACACTAACTCTCAAAAAGGGCTTTTATTCCCAACCATTTATGTAGGAAAACTGTTTAAATCTCACTGGAGAGGTCTCACTTGACCTATGTCTAAGGCTTTCGGAAACGTTCACAATGAATACAATTTATTGATCTAAAGGTCTTTTCAAAGGACCGTAATGGTAGCTTGGTCATAGGCTTACACAAAGGGTATACGCTTTGAGGCCAAGAAATGAATATTCAATCAATATTTTCATCAAGGTTTACAAGTCAAGAACCTCAAAGATAAGATAAGATAGGATAACTTCCACTTCTTCTAGCACTACCTCCTGTGTGATACTCTCATTTCAACTTGAACCATCCCAATTGGAAGAGACTTCGGATAAGGGTTATAATGTTGGTTCGAGTGAGGCTTAAAAATGCTTGAAATTTTTTTAGATATTAAAAGGTTAAAAGTGAGTGATTATCTTGGCATCATTACCATCACATGACTTTTTAGAAGTCTGACTCTTGAAATTTAACCTATCTCAAGAGTCTTTTTGATCATTTGTCTTGAGACATGAGAGCTTCGCTCTTTGTTCTAATGACATTGCTTGCAATACATGTTTTCTTTTGCAAGGCTTTTCTTTTGTTTTTCAATGAATGGTCTTTTGCATGACCATTGATTTTGCTCTTCTTTGCATTTTTGCTTTTCTTTGCATTTTTCATGGGCATTGGCCTTGCTTTTACCATGCACACTGCTTTTTCATGCCCCCTAGCATCTAGGACTCTTGAGTGGCATTTACAAACATGACCAATATTTTTAATTTTGTTGGTAAATCACATGCATTGCCCTAGTGTGGGGAGATAATCATCACCTGGGGTTATGAAAGAATTGCATAAGGCTCAAATTGGCTAAGCAAAGGGTAATTGTGTTTGGGGTAGTGAACGGAATGCTCTTCATCACTTTGAGATGCTTTGAGCTTCGATAAGAAATCACCTGAAGCTAGCACAAGAAGATTGATGCAAGTGAAAGCAATAAAATCTTTCTTAATCTTTTGCTCCATAATTTTCAACCAAGACCCCCTTATGTGGGGTTGTTCTTGACAAGGTTATTTTGGAAATGCTCCCTATTTGGCTCAAAGTGGCTTGCAAGGGATATCAATAGTGTTTGGGATTGAGAAATGAAATGCCTTTATCATTTCAAACCATGTATTCACTATGAATGAACCCTATGCCCTAAGACATGGTTCTTTTCGTTCAATTCTCTCAGAGAGTATATAAGGACATGTTTGGAAAGAGGGTTGCCTCTCATCATTTTAGGCACCACCACTTGGCATATTTAACAATCATTTTCGGACTTTCCAAAGCACACTTTGGTTAAATTCAACTCCCTAAGGAATGAAAATGTAAAGAAATTTTGCTTGAAAAGACATGTTCTTTTGACCCTACTTGGGAGACTTTTGGAAATAAGGTTGAATAAAATTTGTGGACAAAATAGGCTTTACTCAGCATAGTTCAGTTCTAAAGTTGTAACTGCATTTCTAAAGTTCTGACTGACTCTTTCGGCATTCTAAATGACAGGGTCACTTCTAAGTTCTAAAGAAGATTGACACTTTTTGAAAGTTTTGCATTTTTGAGATCAACCTCCTATTGACAGGTTGAATCTTCTTCAGAAATCCTACAAAATGAACAAACATGTAGATGCAATATGTATGCATGAGATGCATGATGCAAACAATCCTAAAGTGGCTCGGATTCAATCCAAAAGCAACTCAAAGGCCTTTCACTTTATTCATGGATAATATTTCTTAACAGCATTAGCATTGACAAGTCTTGGCAATTCTTGGCCATCCATTTCTACAAGGATCAATGCCCCACTAGGTAGCACTTTCCTTACAATATATGGACCTTCGTAGTTTGGAGTAAACTTCCCATGAGAATCTGGAATGATAGGTAAGACCTTTCTCAAGACAAGATCGTTGATCTCAAAATGTCTTGGCTTGACCTTGCGATTGAATGACCTAGCTACTCTCTTCGATAGCTTTGTCCATGGCATAAGGCTTTTACCCTCTTTTCATCAATCATGTTGAGTTGTTCAAACCTTTGTTGAACCCATTCAACTTCAAAGAGCTTGATTTGAGAAAGTACCCTTAGTGAAGGGATTTCCACTTCCACGGGCAACACAACCTCCATCCCATAAACCAATGAGAATGTTGTTGCCCCAGTTGACGTGTGAATTGAAGTTCAGTAAACAAGCAAAGCATATGGTAACTGATCATGCCAATCACGATAATCTTCTACTGTTTTCGCTGAAATCTTCTTGATGTTGTTATTTGCCACTTCTACAGCTCCATTCATTTGTGGGCGGTAAGGAGAAGAATTTAAATGATGAATGTGGAATTCTCCAAGTAATTCATCCACCACCTTGTTGTTTAGGTTTGATCCATTGTCTGTGATGATCATTTTAGGGACTCCACTTTGAGCGATGATATCACAACCGATGAATTTTGCCACGCTCTTTACAGTAACATGGGCATAAGAACTGGCTTCAATCCATTTGGTGAAGTAATCAATGGCTACTAAGATAAAACGGTGTCCATTCGATGCTTTAGGATTAATTGGTCCGATAATGTCGATGCCCCACATTGAAAAAGGCCAAGACTCGGACATTTGATGTATTTCATTAGGAGGAGCATTGATTTTGTCTTCATAAACTTGGCATTGGTGACAACACCTCACATGTTGAATACAATTGGCTTCCATGGTCAACCAATAGTAACCGAGCCTCATGATTTTTCTTGCCAGGAGATGACCGTTCATATGAAGGCCACATTCTCCTTCATGAACTTCTTTCAAAAGGAGTTTAGCTTCTTGTGCGTCCACGCACATCAGCAAAACTGAATTGAAAGACCTTTTATAAAGGGCTCCTCTATTGTGGAAGAATTTGGACGCCAACTTCATCAAGTATTTCCGATCATTGGCTTGACTCCCTTGGGGAATTTGCCTTCTCAAAGGTAATTCATAATGTCATAATACCAGGGTTGACCATCAAGTTCCTCTTCTATCATTAGACAATAAGCAAGCTTCTTCGAGGCGTCAATTTGCAAAGGATCAACACTCAAGCCATTAGTTACTTGTAACATTGAAGATAAAGTTGCCAGGGTATCAGCAAATTGATTTTGTGATCTCAGCAGATAATCAAAAGAGATTTTGTCAAATTCCTTGACCAAGTTTTCGAGATATTCATGGTAAGGAATCAACTTTATGTCTTGCGTTTTCCATTCACCTCATGTCTGGAGGATGATGAGTGCAGAATCACCATACACTTGAAGCAATCTGACTTTCATATCGATGGCTAATTGTAGACTAAGGATGCAAGCTTCATATTCAAAAATATTGTTGGTACAAGGGAATACCACCTTTGCAGCTACTGGATAATGTTGACCTTCTAGGAATATTAAAACTGCCTTAGTGCCAGAACCAGAAAGGTTAACTGCACCATCGAAATACATGGTCCACTTGTCAGGCGAGACCAAATAAACCCGTTCATCAATTTCCTCATAATCATCAAACTTCCTGGGATTTTCAGCTAACATATCGGCTATAGCTCACCCTTTAACAGACTTCTGTGCCATGCTTTGGACATCAAACTCAGAGAGTAATACTTGCCATTTAGCGAGCCTTCCAACCAATGCAAGCTTCTCTAAAAGATATTTAATTGGGTCATTTTCAGTCACTAGAAGAATGCGGTGATGAATAGTGTATCGCCTTAATCGGTGTAAAACCTCAATCAAGGCTACATAGGTTTTTTCTACTTCAAGATATCGAATCTTGAAAGTAGTAAACTTCTTACTGAGGTAGTATATGGCATGTTCTATTCCATCCTTTGGTCCTTTTTGTGCTAACATGGCTCCTAAAGACTCTTCGTGAATGGTGAGATACTATATTAGAGGCATGCCTTGGATAGGCAGTACGAGTACAGGAGATTGCGAAAGATATCGCTTAAGTTCTTCAAATGATTCTTGTCATTCTTCATCCCAATTGACCTTGGCATTCTTCTTTAACAGCTTGAAGAACGGCTTAGTGGTTTCTGATAATTGAAAGATAAATCTTGCAACATAATTCAATCTTCCAAGTAGGCTTCGGACTTCCTTAACAGTAGAAGGAGGTTTCAAGTCACATATGGCCTTCACCTTAGAGGGATCTATCCCAATACCTTTGTTACTAACCATAAATCCAAGAAGCTTCCCAGATTTGCCCCAAAGACTTTGCCCCAAATATGCATTTTGCGGGGTTAAGCCTCAGCTAGAATTTCCTCAATCGGTCAAATAGTTTTCTTAAGACTTCAACATGGTCTTCACATTGTCTTGACTTTGCAATCATGTCATCAACATAGACTTCAATCTCCTTATGCATCATGTCATGGAATAGTGTTACCATTGCTCTTTGGAATGTTGCCCCTGCATTCTTCAAGCTAAAGGGCATAACTTTGTAGCAAAATGTCTGCCATGGAGTGATGAAAGAAATTTTAGTCTTGCCTTCCTCTCTCATCCGAATTTGGTTATAATCGAAAAATCCATCCATGAAGGAGAACAGTTCGAATCCAGCAGTATTGTCAACTAAGACATCTATGTGTGGCAAAAAAAAAAAAATCATCCTTAGGACTTGCCTTATTTAGGTCATGATAATCAATATAGACTCGGACTCATCCATCCTACTTCATAATTGGGACTATATTAGCAATCCAATCAACATAATGGGTGACTTCAATGAAACCAACATTTAAGAGCTTCATGATTTCTTTATCAATCTTTTTCGATAACTCAAGTGTTAATGAATGTTCCACTATTTCAGGGTCTAAATCCAGCATATCGGCATATGACCAAGTAAAAACATCTTGGTACTTTTTCAAAAGTCCAATTAATCTATTAGCATCCGTTTGAGAGAGACTTGCCCCAATCTTGGTTTCCTTAGGGTTATTTGAATCTCCTAAATTCACCATGATTGGTTGCTCGGTGGTAGGAGGTTTGGACTCTTCATGTCTGAGCCATTCCTTTTCAATAACTCGAGGATCATTCTCATTCTCTGAGTCGGAATAATCGAGTTCATCAAAATCTTTTGAATGCAAATCCAAGCCATGCAAATGACTATCATGATGTGAAATGTCGTGCCTGAGATGTAATAAAAAAATGGTTAGTGTATATAAATATAAATGAATGCAATGTATCCAAATGTCATGAAAAATTTGTTGTCAAATTTGAGTTTTCAAAAAAATTTATTGGGAACTAGCCCTCATGTCATTGGACGTCCTCGTTCCACTAAAATATTTTGAAACTATAGATCATGTGAAGGCTTAGCCCTCAAAGCATCATCATAGGAATGATTTGGGAAGTCTCTCACGTCTATTAACAAAATGTGAATTTTATTGATATGCAAAAACTGCATTACAACGTATATCATCTCGGATCCATAAAGTTTGTGATCCAGATTATTACAAGTGTAAACAAATGAAATGAATGGAACTCCCTCACAAGGGAGAAATGAATGGAATACGACTAAAAATGAAATGCAAGAATTAGAAACATCCCTTACACAGCGGGAACTGCAGGCTCTTCATCTTCACCAATAGTGCCAACCAAACCATCTTCAAACAAATTAGCAAAGTGGTAGACATTGGCCTCTTCTTCTTGCAAGAACCTTGGTGGACTAGGAAAGAAATCCTTCAAAGGTGGAGGCAAGAGGTGTTGGTAGCTCTTACATTTAATGTTTGGGCCTTTATGATTACCTTGACCCTTACGGTCACCCTGATAACCTAAGCCTTCGCGCTTGTTGATCTTGGCCACCTTAATGGGATTTGGCATGCCTTGGGCGAGTTTACCCAAACCTTTCCTGATAGCAAAACCGTTCTTGAGCAGTTTTTTACTCAACATCAAGGATGCCTTCGAGAACTAAGGCTTCCCGATGATTGACCCAACAAGCACATAAGTGATAGACACCATCTCAAACGAGTGGTAGCTCGACTCTCCCTTGACCTCAAGCTCGATGAAAGGTATGGCGATGTTGTGGAAAGTGTCCACATCTCTTTCACATCGGATAGTCATGATCTTTCGATCAATGGGAAGTTTCATCATCTGATGAAGACTAGAAGAAATGATCCTTGCAGCATGGATCCAAGGCTATCCCAATAGCAGGCTAAAATTGCTCAGAATATCGAATCCTGAAATTCGAATCCTCTGAGGGATGGATGAATGTGAATTTCGTCAATGTATAATGGATGATGTCACTCGGAATTGATCACTCCTGAGATACTGACCTTAAGAGGGAAGGGTAATGAGGACAGAACTCGTACGACTAAAGGACTCAACCTGGGAAAACGACTTGACCGTGAGACTTGCGTGAGGATGATCCTGTAAATAGGCAGGCCGATTCTAAGGACGACTAAAAGTCGATTCGTAGATAGAACATAATGGAATAACGGGTGATTCCATTTACTATTATCGAATCCACGAACGACCTTATGTTGATCCCCAGTAATTGTGTACTTTGAAATAAGAATCTATCATCCATAATTTCATGTTGTCAAGGACGTCCATGCGTCAAGATGTCTTGAACATGATTTGACATGAGTCGATTATGCAGGGATCCTCGGAGCTGCTCATCAGTCAGAGTTGTACCCAAAATGGCATTAGGTGAAATTTACATGGCATGAGAACTAAAGATTGGATTTCGAATTATTAGGAACGTCCAGGATGGACTTTGGATGAAGCTACTTTAACAGTCGACAGAGCCAGTTAAGCCGAGCAATTGGAAAAGGGATTTTCGGACCAAGGAAGTGAGCCCGTGAGGACGTGAGCCTGGCCAAGTCAGTGTGGGCCTTAGGCCCAAGGTGGGACAGCCACCATAGTGGGCCCAAAGCAAGCAAATGAGTCTATTAGGCCCAAACCAACTATTCATTTTTCAAGATCATGGTCCAACCTTAAGCCCATTTGAGCCCAATCAATTTCCAAGCCCACTCCTATTTATGACCTAGCCCATTTCTTAGGCTCATCCACCAATTTCAGCCTAAGGACAGATTGGTAATTTGTGCAAGTTGGAAATTACCAAATTGCCCCTAAAAGCTTGTGGATAAGGGCAAAAGAAGAGAGAGAAGATGATGTCATGGCATGGGGACTTGAAGCAAGCATTGAAGGCCTTGACGGGGGTCTTGATAGCTCTCACATCACTCTCTCTCTCCCTCCTTCGGCCTCCCAAACTATCGACCTTCCTCTCCCTCATTTTCTTCTTCCTCCAGTTTTTGCTCCAGCCGACCTTTCGGTGAAAACAAGAGTTAAAAGTGGTATTCCCGTGCAAATCAGCTCAGGAGCCACCCACCATTGTCTTCAGCATGTCTAAACTGTACGGAAGAGCCTGGCCTCGCACCGAACGGAGCCGCCGGCCGGCCTGTACGCCGGCATGAAGGAAAGCCTCGTTAGACCGCTTGGAAGCCCACCCGAGAACACTGTTTTGCCTTTGTTGCGATTTTTCTCCCATTTTGGTCCTTCCTCTGCCCAGCCTAGCCACCAGCAAGTCCTCCTTGACCCCCAGGTGCCGCCGGTTGCTGGCCACCCCCTTGCCGGAGCTCTGGCCAAGTCTTTCAACTTGTTTTCTTCTCCGGCAGTGTTGTTTTCCAGAATTTTAGAGGGAGTCTGAGCTGTGGTTGCTATTCTGAGCTTGGGACCACCTTGGATCGTCATGGTAGAAGTCCCAGTGGGTAGCCACTGTTGTCATCGCCGCGTCGGTGTCTCTAGCCTGCTTAACGGGTGAGTTTAGCTCCTAATCCTTTGATTATAGCCTCAACTTGCTTAGGGTTAATTTAATTATTGTTAATTCTAGTTTAGGTGATTTAATTAAGTTATATTAGTCCTAAGATAGGTGGTTAGACTAATGGTTAAGATTAGTTTAATTTAATCTAGTTTTATTAGCTTAATAATGCTTATGCGTTTAATTGAGCTTGCTTTGCTTAACTAATTGTTTGTTTTAATTAATGTTTTGTTTAATTTCTGAGTTTAATTTATTAAATATTGAATTCTAGAAATTTACTTTTCACGCAACACTATTCACAATTTACTGTTCACGAGTTGCTATTCACGCGCATTGTTACAAAGCATTGTTCACTCGAATATGAAAAGTGTTTAATTTTATGTGTGTTTAATCCTATGAAGTGATTGGGTGTGTTATTGCATAAACATTCGCATCAATTGTATGTTTTCCACAAAGAGGGGAAAATGGATTGTCCGAGGGATCTTGGAAGTGGGCCATTATTATAAGAAAAAGGGAGTTGTAGTGGTGTGCTCGGGTGATCGAATTGGAACGCCACCCAACGGGAGTTTGGGGGCCGATACCCGACAGGAGTCGGAAGCCGGTCGCAGTAGACTTTGGACTAATGTCCTTCTTTGGGTGGATTAGGAGATCCCGTAGAAGCAGAATTGTGGATAGATGAGATGGAAAAGATATTTGCATTGCTGAATTATACTGATGTAGAGAAAGTATCTTTAGTAGAGTATCAACTTCAAGGAAATGCTGATTATTGGTGGAAAGCGATGAAAGGAACAGTATTCCCTGAAGGTGTAGATGTGACTTGGACTGGATTTGTAGGAGTTTTCTATAGTAAGTATTTTTCAGGCTGTGCAAGGGATAAAAAGGTAATGGAATTTATGCAGTTGACCCAAAATAACTTGACTGTAGATCAGTATGAGGCGAGATTTGTTGAACTCTCTAGATTTGCCCCTAGATTAATAGAATATCCAGAGGATAAGGCTAAGAGATTCTTGAATGGGTTAAGGCCTGATATAAGAGGACGATTGGTGCCTTTGAATTTGAAGGATTATAGTGAGTTGTATGAAAGGGCACATCTAATGGAAAGAGATTTGATATCAAGAGACCAGACATCGGCATATCAGGTAAGACCACAATCTCGAGAAGACTCATCAAATTTTCGTTATAATAAAAGATCTCATTAGGTTGGAAAGCAACCATTTGTGCAAAACAAGAAGAATAAGATTGAGAATCCTAGAAAAGTGTGGAACAATCAACAAATGGGACGACCACAGTATGGTAACAATGAGTGTCGCCAGTGTGGTAGATCACATGGATTTGGACCATGTTATGGAACAAATGCTTGTTTTAATTGCGGACAGTCGGGGCATTATATTAGAGATTGTCCTTAGAAAAGAATGCAACAGCCACAACCACAACAGAATTCAGGTAGACCATTACCACCAAGAAATAACCAACGACCACCAGCTCAAGGAAGAATTTATGCGATTACTCAGGACGAGGCTGAAGGGTCTCAAACAGTTATTACAGGTATCATTTCCCTATCCAATCAAAATGCTTATGCTTTGTTCAACACGGGAGCAACTCATTCCTTTGTATCTGCTCAATTTGTGCGACTGAATAAGATGGAACCTGAATTATTAGAAGTACCCCTTAGTGTCTCTACTCCATTAAAGGATTTCATTTTATCTACTTCAGTGTGTAGAGATAGTGGAATCCTTATAGGTGGACAAAACTTGTTAACTGATCTGAGGGTGTTAGTTATGTATGACTTTGGTGTAATTCTGGGAATGGATTGGTTGCATAGACACCGAGCTAGTGTGGATTGTTATAGGAAGATGATTCGATTCGACCCACCAGATAGGCCAAGTTTTGCATTTTATGATGGAAAGACAACTCCCTCTATACCTCTTATTACTGCACTAGAAGCCCACAGACTTCTTAGAAATGGTTGTCAAGGGTATTTGGCATATGCAAGTGAACAAACCAAGAAGGAAGTACAACTTGAGGATATCCCTATAGTACAAGAATTTTCTGATGTATTTCCTGAGGAATTGATAGGATTGCCCCTAGAGCGAGAGGTTGAGTTTACTATTGAATTGGCACCTGGTACAAAACCCATATCGAAAGCTCCTTATAGAATGGCATTGACAGAATTAAAGGAATTGAAGGTACAATTGCAAGAATTACTTGACAAAGGATTTATTAGACCAAGTGTTTCTCCATGGGGCGCACTAGTGTTATTTGTTAGAAAGAAAGATGGATCATTATGCCTTTGTATTGATTATAGGCAATTGAACCAAGTGAAAATTAAAAATAAGTACCCATTACCAAGGATTGATGACCTATTTGATCAATCGCAAGGAGCATAAGTTTTCTCAAAGATTGACTTAAGATCAGGATATCACCAATTACGGATAAGAAAGGAGGATATTCCTAAAACAGCTTTTCAAACTAGATATGGACACTATGAATTTTTGGTTATGCCATTTGGACTAACGAATGCCCCAGCAGCTTTTATGGACCTTATGAATAGAGTATTTAAGCCTAATCTGGACCAATTTGTGATAGTCTTTATAGATGATATTTTGGTGTATTCAAAGGGACAAGATGAACATGAAGAACATTTAAGGATTATACTGCAAACTCTTAGAGAACACAAATTGTATGCTAAATTTAGTAAATGTGAATTTTGGTTGGACCGAGTGACATTTTTAGGACATGTGGTGACCGGTGAAGGAATATCGGTGGACCCAGTTAAAGTTGAGGCTGTGATTAATTGGCCTAGACCTTCGATAGTGACAGAGGTATGGAGTTTTCTAGGTTTAGCTGGATATTACCAAAGATTTGTAGAAGGATTTTCTCGAATTGCAGGACCATTAACACAATTGACTCAAAAGAATTCAAAATTTGATTGGTTAGAGGAATGTGAGCAAAGTTTCCAAGAACTTAATAGGAGATTGACGACGGCACCGGTGTTAACAATAGCCATAGGATCTAGAGGTTTTGTGGTGTATAGTGATGCTTCTCATAAAGGATTAGGTTGTGTTCTTATGCAACACGGGAAAGTTATAGCATATGCGTCGAGACAATTGAAACCACATGAATTGAATTACCCTACTCATGACTTAGAGCTAGCTGCCATTGTTTTTGCTTTGAAGATTTGGAGGCACTATCTTTATGGAGAAAGATTTGAAATTTTTACGAATCACAAGAGTTTAAAGTACATATTCTTTCAGAAGGAATTGAACATGAGGCAAAGGAGATGGATAGAATTACTTAAGGACTATGATTGTGAAATTCTGTATCACCCAGGAAAATCTAACAAAGTGGCAGATGCACTTAGTAGGAACTCGGCAATGAGAGTAGCCAATATGATGGTTAAAGAATGGAATTTATTGGAAGCAATTTCAAATTCTGAATTCAAGGTTGAGGTGAGTGAATCTGTAGGTATGATAGTTGCACTGAGAGTTGAACCTGAAGTTATACAATGCATTAAGACCTTACAACAATCAGATCCTGAAATATTGAAAATTCGAGATAAAGCTTTAAAGGGAAAGAAGTTGGATTTTCAAATCTCGAATGATGGGATAGTTAAATTTCATGGACGTTTTTGTGTGCCTAATAATGATGAATTGAAGAGAGAAATTCTAACTGAAGCTCATCGTAGTAGTTATAGTATTCACCCAGGAAGTACAAAGATGTATAGGAACCTTCATCAATATTTTTGGTGGAATGGAATGAAGACTAATGTTGCTAAGTATGTCGCAAGATGTTTGACATGTCAACAGGTGAAAGCTGAACATCGAAAGCCTGTAGGATTAATAAAACCATTGGAAATTCTAGAATGGAAGTGGGAACATATAACCATGGACTTTGTACAAGGATTGCCAAGGACTTCAAGTGGACATGACTCAATCTGGGTAATAGTAGACCAATTAACAAAGTCAGCACACTTTTTAGCTGTAAGAGTAGACTATTCCCTAGAGAAGTATGCCACATTGTATGTTAGACAGATAGTACGACTACATGGTGTTCCTGTGACCATAACATCATATCAAGATCCACGTTTTACGTCAAATTTTTGGAAGAGTCTTCAACTTGCCTTAGGAACTAAACTCCAATATAGTACTGCCTTTCATCCACAGACAGACGGACAATCAGAGAGGACTATACAAACATTGGAAGATATGCTAAGAGCCTGTGTCATTGATTTCAAAGGAAATTGGGATGAGAAATTACATTTAGTGGAATTTGCTTATAACAATAGTTTTCAGCAAAGCATTGGTATGGCTCCATTTGAAGCTCTATATGGTAGGAATTGTAGAACCCCTATTTGCTGGAATGAAGTTGGAGAGCAGAAGCTGACAGGACTAGAAATAGTTCAAATTACTTTAGAAGCAGTGAAGACTATACGAGAACGACTCAGGACAGCTCAAGAGTAGACAAAAGAGTTATGCAGACAAACGTCGTAGACCTTTAGAATTCAATGTAGGAGATCATGTATTTTTGAAGGTATCACCTATGAAGAATGTGTCAAGATTTGGGAAGAAAGGAAAGTTGAGCCCAAGATTTATAGGACCTTTTGAAGTATTAGAAAGGATTGGAGAGTTAGCATATAGAATAGCATTACCACCAAAACTATCCAGTATTCACGACGTTTTTCATGTATCTATGCTTAGGAATTATGAGCCGGATCCAACTCATGTGTTAGATTTTGAAGTACTAGAAATAGATGAAAGAATTAGATATGTAGAAGAGCCTCCGCAAATTTTTGATCGAAGAGAACAAGTGTTGAGGAATAAGACTATACCTCTAGCCAAAATTTTATGGTGATACCATGATTCAGAGGAAGCAACTTGGGAAAGTGAGGAAGAGATCAGACATAAGTATCCTCAGCTTTTCAAAGAGTGAGGTAAAACTTCAATTTCCAGGACAAAATTTTTCTAAGTAGGGGAGAGTTGTGACATCCTAAATTTCACCGACCTTCATTAGTGTAATTAGATCATTAGGAACTTAGATTAATTAGATTGGGCCAGAAAGTGAACCCGATGGATCGTGAGAAATGTGTGGGCTTGAGAAGTAAATGGGCCACACGAATTGGAGTTAAGAAATCTAATGAGAGATTATGTGCTTGGACTTGGCTTGAAGCAGGCCAAGGTTCGGGAATTAATTGAAAAACATTAGAAACTAATGAACCGACTAATGACACGGATTAGAGACAAATTGAATTTGAGACAACAAACTTGGAGGCCACGACATCTCTCTCTCTCTCTCTCTCTCTCTCTCTCTCTCTCTCTCTCTCTCTCGTTTCTCCTTGTACTCGACACCCACGGTTTTCTATTCCCTAGAAACCGAAACTAGCAACTTCAAGAAACATAATCATTAGAAAATCTCATCATTACTCTAGCCTAGGGATTAGCCTTGTAGATCTATTTCCCTCATAAGTTTCGAAACTCTCTCTCTCTATTTAAAAACCAAGAAACCCATCTTCATCTTCTTCTTCTCGTTTTCTCTCGGTCGAGTAGTGAAGAACTAGAGGCAAACCAGCGATTTCTTCTTCTTGCATAGGAGATTTTGGTGTTGATATTGAAGCATCTTTGTGTTGTTTAGTAGCTGAAGCAAGGTAAGGAAAGATATAACTCCAAATTAAAAGTTACCCATTGTTTTGTCAAGAAAGCTTGCGGATCTAACCAAACAGTGAAGGATTTGATTTGTAGTTGCTGTTTTGTGGTTAATCTAAGCTTAGTAACTGTTAGAATGAAGGTAGAAGCCATTGCATGTTGCTTTTGAGTCTTGCATGTTTCGAAAACTTGATGAGAGTTGGTTGTTTTGATTGAGCAAAGTGAAGAGATGTTTGCCGAGTGAAGAAATGAGGTGAATGTTGTGATGTGTGAGTTGAAGTGTGGATATATGCTTTGAGCCGAGCTGCAAAAGGATTCTTTGTTGAGAAAACTTGCTGAAGTTACTCTTAGTTGCTGTGATTAAGTAATGAAGTGTTGTAGAAGAGACTTGTGGAAAAATAAATGGTTTGGTCGGGCTAGGAGTGAAGGAATCGTGTATACCTATTCTGTTCTAGGAGAATACGGTTAGGGAGTCTTTTGTTTTGTGTTATTTTCTTTAGGTATATTGATGAAATAAGAAAGAGACCATTCTACATGATAGAAAATCCATGATATTGAATTAGATACTTAGCTATAACCATATGAATATAAAAATGTAGAGATAGAAGTGAACTTAGTAAAACCAGTAAACTGTTTTTATGAGAAACGGTTTGACCTTTACTGATTATACGAATTTTCTGTATTTACCTAGTTAGAATTTGACTTCGAATCCTAAATGAAAATTGTAGAACACATCTTAAGTAATAACGTGTCAAAATTTGAGATTAGATAGAGAAGAATTGTCTAGTAAAACAATTTTCTTTGTAGATAAAGAATCTGGACGTCGGTACAAAGTACTAGTAAAGATTACGGCAATTGTTACTTTTAATACAGTGAGAATTAGACTTAAGTTTTTTCACGGAAAATATCAATCTATGTCTCACATATAACATACTAAAATTTGGTAGTATTTCGACAAGAATTGATATACCTTCTGTGTCCGAAACCGAAACTGTACATTTAGCTAGTAAACTGTCTGGACCCGAGAACATATATTAGATGTTGTGTCTTTTACATTAGACTTGTATGACACACACAGAGTCTAGTAACCTCCTAATAGATGTTAGTTGTGTAAGAGTAAGTCTCATATATCATTTGAGGTGTAGGTGCATATAGTATCATGCGTGTGCAATGAGTGCGGTGCATAGTGCTTGATTATGGGGTAAGTATCTGTTCGAGATGGAATGGGACTTGTCGTAATGGGTTTTATCTTATAATTTGGACATGCATGTGTGCTAGGTTCATGAGAGTTAGATATATAGTTAGATACTGTGAAGTCTTTTTCTTTTGCATACGATAAATGCATTAATCAAAGGTGTGGTGGTGTGAAACGTGTGCTTAAGAGAGTGAATGAACCCATCGGTAGAGAGATACTGGTGATGCCCCCGGAAGTTTGGGATGCCCTTGCTAAGTGGTCTTGGATGCCTCGGTAGAGAGATACCGGGATGCCTTAGAGTGAGATGCCCTTGTGTGTGATCAAGGATGCCTCAACTGTGTGATACTGAGATGCCTCGGAGTGAGATGCCCCTTGTTGAGTGGTCTTGGGAGGACCTCGGTTGTGTGATACCGGGATGCCTCATAGTGAGATGCCCATAATAGAAATATTGTGGAAGTCCGGATAAGATAACTTCCGGAAGTGACTCGATCAGGCCAGTAGAGTTCCGGTTAGTGACTGATCGAGGGTGGATTATACGCACACTAAATATAATTCTACTTGGCGAGTGAGTCCATTCATTATTGTTGCATTGCATCTTGATATAAGATTGAGCTTGAGAAAGGTAAGTATGGAAATGGATGCACATAAGGTGATTATATACATGATGTGTTAATATCCAATTGTTTATGCTTGTGATATACTTCCTTTAGCATCCCAAATTGTTTGATGATTCTCTTGTAATCTTGATGGCTGTGGATTGTTTAAGTTAGAGTTTTATCATTCTTTACTGGGCAAGGTTGTTTGCTCATACCTTACATTTTCAGATTGATAGCATGGATGTACTGCCAGTAGCTCGATACGGGGCGATAGTACGTCTCGATGTTTCTCTTCATGACGTGTATGATCCCGACATTGACATGACTTTCTCCAAATATGAGGCTACTTTATTGATGGATGACGGTAGAGCTAACTTCATACTGATGACGTTCGTTGCATGGTTTATCAACCATGAAGGGGAGATATTCAGACCTTTACCCTTTGGAGTAAGAGGACCTGGAGCAGGGATGGACGGCTCCTAGACGCCTTGGATCATGTAGAAGCTGACTGACTTTTGTTTTTTATTTTTATTTTGTTAGATATAGGCTTGTGTGGGAATGCGTGGAGTAGACACCCTCACCCTTTATCCCAAGGTTTGGTTACACCTTACTTTTGTTATGAATATGTTGTATATATATAGGCGATGAACATGGAAATAGTCCAGGTTGATAAATTTTGTAAGCCCTGATGATGATAAGAAGAAATGAAGCTTCTTGTGACCTTGTTTATGTGCATGAATGATTTGGCCAATACTTAGAATTGAAGGTAGAGTGATTGCACGATAACCTCATAATATCAACTTGAGATTTTAAATAATCCATGTTATACATGCTAACCTTCAATGGTAAACACTATAGATTATCTAAAGGAGTTTACCAGTTAGGCAAGATGATAATGATAATTATAATTCCACTTGCGCTTAGTACGTGATGCCCTGGGACGTCACAATATAACCCTAGATTGAGGATTGGCGGGATCGTTTCAAGTGTGCGATATTGGCGGAGCACCCTTAAAGGCTAATATGACATTAAACCCGTCAATCCCACAAGGGGGAGTGGGCCGTCATCTCCATTAACAAGGCACACCTTGGGATTCCCAAGCCACCAAACATACCATTGAATTAAGCTAGAGTTGAGGCTTTTGAAGAAATGAAACCATATAGAGAAAGACCATGATGGAAAGAATTCATTTCTTTGGCAAAATCTAAGAATGGGATGATGATATTTTGTGACATCGACAATCTTCATGTGAGGGGCAAATTCTTTGATATGTGAAAAGAACCAAATTTGGAGAAGTCCTAATGGGGGTCTAAGAGTTTCTTGGCCATTTGCTTTGAAACAATTAAGAGATACGAAAGTTTTGGCAAGGATCATGTGTGTAAAACAATTAAAGGTGCACACTTGATTGACAATGTGAGTGACTAAAGGATCCATTGTTTTTCGGGTATGTGGGAATACCACAAAGCCAAAGAACATGAGTAGGAAGACAGGAGGAATTTGATTCCCAAATTTAGACTTAAGGCTAAGGAAATGTTGTTCAAGGAAAGTATAAGACATGATTGTTGGAGAAATCTTTCTAGAATATTTTGAAGCTGACAAAACGTTTCTATCAGTCTAGTCTGGATATTTGCAAACCGTCTGTTTAAAGTCTGAAGACTTTCTGATCACCAAACTCAGCACTCAAGACTCAAGACTTAAGACTCAAGACTATTCTTATTTGAGTCATTCGATCCAAAGTGACGAAGGAAATCCAGAGCCGAAGTATATGGTTGAGGATTTAATCCTATCCTCTGGAGAAGATCTCTTGGTTGGATAAATATAACGGATTCTTTTATTCGTATCTAGATCGATTGAAGATTCGGTGGTCGACGAAATATTCTTGGAAGGTTCTATTCTTGGAAACCAAGATCCTGATTGTATAGGCGAACAGGATTGATGGGCTATCGTTAGGTTCCTTTAATAGCTCGAATGATCTTCTTAATTGATTCCGTCCAACGGGCAGATTGGAGGAATTCCTTTGGTAAGTGCCAACGGGTATGATGGCATAAAGGAGTATAAAACGAAGACGTTCTAGTTGTTTTAGTGTGTGATCGATAGAGAAATTCCGGAGTCTGAAGCACCTTGATTATTAGTCGATACATTTTGAGCGAAATTGTATACACATAGAGTGTCTATACTTGGTGATACCTTGAGCGAGTGTGGTAGATCATCTACACCTAGAAATCAAGGAAGATCAACGTTGTAACATCTCTTTGTTCATAGTGGAATCTAGCCAATAGGCTGTCAGTGCAGAAGAGTGGATGTAGGCTTGAATCAAGCCGAACCACTATAAACCGAGTGTTCAATTCTCTCTTTCCTTTACTCAGTCTTACGTTGATTATTATTTGTCGCAAATCCTTCAACTGTCTAAGTATTGTGCAATTATCAAGAAAAATCTTTTATATACCTATTCACCCCCTCTAGGTACTCGTACTAGCTATATCAATTGGTATCAGAGCTCGTGTTCTTACTTTATTTGAAGTGTTTTACTTCCGAGTAAAAGATCCATGGCTAGTATGCTAGCACCAGGGCTGGTGGAAGGGCAAAGCAATACCAGACCACCCTACTTTGATGGAAAGGATTACAACATCTGGAAGAACAAGATGAAAGCTTTCCTATGATCAAAGGATCCTCTGGAATGGGACGTTGTGGAAAGAGGAATCACTCCTACAGCTGCATCAGTCTCTGAAAGAGGGAAAGAAACTATTGAGACCAGCGGAATGACTCAAGAAGAGATAATCAAGAGACAAGCACTCGATGCAAAAGCAATTTACTCTTTACATTGTGCTTTGTCACTAACTGAATATAACAGAATATCTTCTTGTGTTACAGCAAAAGAAGTTTG
Source organism: Eucalyptus sideroxylon x Eucalyptus melliodora (assembly GCA_016097485.1). Classification (NCBI taxonomy): domain Eukaryota; kingdom Viridiplantae; phylum Streptophyta; class Magnoliopsida; order Myrtales; family Myrtaceae; genus Eucalyptus; species Eucalyptus sideroxylon x Eucalyptus melliodora. Next base: position 39,653,472 of record CM027834.1, on the reverse strand, counting down.
GGACAGATTACATATCACCTATGAAGGAATAGATCGAGTGAAGGAGACTAGAATTAACATTTTCCTCGGTCAATATGAAGCCTTCAAAATGAAACCAGGAGAATCTATAACTGACATGTTTAGCCGTTTTACAGATATTGTCAATGGTCTTGAGAATCAAGGACAGAAAATTTCTGATCCTATGAAGGTAATCAAGCTACTGCGTGGACTCTCCAAGGATTGGAATCATATAAAGACTTCAATAAGAGAGACGCAAAGAATTATGCCACTATTTGTCGACGAGCTAATTCGAACTCTTCGGTCTTATGAAGTGGAACGAATTAATGAAGACGAAGATCCAAGAGGTAAGAAATCCATTGCATTAAAATCAAATGATGATTCTGATGATACAGATTCAGAAGATGATATGGACGATGAGGAGCTTGCTCTCATGATAAGAAGATTCAGAAAACTGAATAGAAAAGGAAGAAAGTTCAACTCAAAGAAACAAAGTATCCAAAGACAGCAGACCAAGTCTGTTGATTATGAGGAACCAAACAAAGATGTAGTTTGCTTCGAATGTAAGAAAAAAGGGACACATCAGACCCAACTGTCCTCTTCTGAAGAAGAAAAGAGGAAAAGCTGAAAAGTTTCGAAAAGCTCTCAAAGCCGAAAACCGGAGTGATACGAGTGTGAAGAAAGTGATAATGAATATGCCAACATATGTCTCGATGGCACATTCGACTCGACTCAGATTCGGATCGACTCGATGTGAATTTGAGGTAAGTGATTTTAAAATTCCTGTCAAAGTCTCTAAATACTTTGATGAACTGTGATTTAGTCTTAAGACTTCTCGCAAAAGAATTTCCGAACTTAAAAAGGAAAACTAAGCTCTAAAACAAAAGGAAAACATTTTAGAAGAAAGAGTTAAAAGTTTAGACTTGAATGTTTCTACTCTTAAAGAAAAAGAAGATAATCTTTTGAAAGAAAATGCTTTTTTAAAAACTAACTTATCAAATATTTCAAAGAAATTTTCAATAGGGTCCGAAAAACTTGAAAAAGTTCTTTCAGCTCAAAGACCTTATTTCAATAAGTCTGGTCTAGGCATGACAGCAGAAACAATTCCCTTGATTGATTTTCCTAAAGTAAAAGAAAGAATTAAGAAAAGACCCTCGAGAGAGGCTTAAAAAAATCATTTCAAGAAAGTTTTTGTAAAGTCTGTAGGTCGAAATGCTCTCAGGTGTTCAAAGTGTAACAGTCAGGATCACTTTGAAAAAGAGTGTCCTATGGTTTGGAAACCTGTTAAGAAAGTATGGCCTAATAATGTTTATCCTACTAACACCAAAGGACCCAAGAAAATTTGGGTACCAAAAAAAGCTTGAGACTCTCTTTTAAATGCAGGTCTTCGTCAAGAAAAAGGTAAAGTGGTATCTTGACAGCGGATGTTCAAGACACATGACAGGAGACTCAAATTGCTTCATAAAGCTTATTCAAGTAAATGGTGGAAAAGTTTCATTTGGAAGAAACGGCAAAGGAAGTATTGTGGGATTTGGAACTATGAAAATTGGAAATCTCACAATAAGCAATGTTTCTCTAGTGGAAGGACTCAACTATAACCTTCTCAGCATTAGCCAATTGTGTGATACTGGTTTCAAGATCTCCTTTCAAGAAGGAATATGCTTTGGAATCAGTAAAGACTCTACTCAGTCCTTCATGGGTCGAAGACATGGAAATATCTACCTCTTAGACATGAAACTAAATGAATCGCAATGACTAATCTCAATTCAAGATGAAGCAAGCTTATGGCACAGAAAGCTTGGTCATGTCAACATGAAGCAATTAGCCAAAATCTCATCAAAGCAGCTTGTTCGAGGTCTACCCAAATTACCATACCAAAAGTCAGATCCATGCACACCATGTATTCTGGGAAAGCAGGTAAGAAATTCATTCAAGTCAATAAATCATGTCTCTACTAATCATGTACTACAGTTGTTGCATATGGATCTCTTCGGACCAACCGAGAACCCGAGTATTGGAGGTAAGAAATATTGCCTAGTAATTGTGGACGATTACTCCCGCTTTACTTGGGTATATTTCCTTGCAAGTAAGTCAGAAACCTTCTCGTATTTTGAAAAATTTGCTAAAAAGGTTCAAAATGAAAAATGATGTGTTATCTCAAGTATAAGAACAGATCATGGAGGTGAATTTGAAAATCAAGATTTTACAAAATTGTGTGATGAATCTGGATTTAAGCATGTGTTCTCCTCTCCATATACTCCTCAGCAAAATGGAGTTGTGGAAAGAAAGAATAGATCTCTTCAAGAAATGGCTAGAACTCTTTTAATTGAAAGTAAAATTTCTTCACGATTTTGGGTGAAGTTGTTTCAACAAAGCATGCTATATCATCAATAGAGTCTTCCTAAGACCTATTCTAGAAAAAACCCCTTATGAGTTATTCAAAGGTAAGAAGCCCATTGTTTCATACTTTCATGTGTTTAGTTGCAAATGCTTTATATTGAAAAATACAAAAGATCGAGTTGGTAAGTTTGAAGAAAGATCAGATGAAGGCATCTTCCTTGGATATTCTACATCAAGCAAAGCCTACGAGTCTATAACAAGAAGAGCCGTTTGTGGAGGAGTCAATGAATGTCAAATTTCAAGACTCTACGCAAGATGAATCCGATCGAGACTCAATATGAAGAGTCTGAACCTGCTCCAGACCTTCCAAAGCTTACAACTCAAGAAGTATCTCAGACTTTGGAAGACCAGCATCAAGATGTTCATGAAGATTTAAATAAAGAAAGAGATCATCATCCAGACAAATCAACCAGTAACTGGAAGCATAAGTTTAGTCATCCCAAAGATCTCATTATCGGCGAAATTAATGAAGGAATTCACACCAAATCCAAAAGACGTGAAGAGTCTAGTGCTGTGGCTCTCATTTTTGAAATTGAACCAAAGAGCATAGAAGAAGCTTTATCTGATGAAAGCTAGATTGAAGCTATGCAAAAAGAGCTCAGACAATTCAACATTAATGATGTTTGGGAATTGACATCTAAACCAAAAGGTAAAACTGTTATTGGAGCCAAATGGGTGTTTAGAAACAAGATGAATGAAAAAGGAAAAGTCGTACGAAATAAAGCAAGACTCGTGGCCAAAGGACATACGCAAGAAGAAGGAATAGACTATGATGAGACTTACGCTCCTGTAGCAAGGTTAGAAGCTATTCGACTATTACTTGCGTTTGCTTGTTATAAAAATTTCAGGTTATTCCAAATGGATGTCAAAAGTGCCTTCCTAAATGGATTTATCCATGAGGAAGTTTATGTGGAACAACCACCTGGGTTTGAAGACCCAAAGAAGCCGACTCGGTCTTCGGGATCGAAAAAGGCATTGTATGGTTTAAAGCAAGCACCTCGAGCTTGGTACGACAGAGACTAAGTAAGTTCTTATTATAGAATGGTTTTGTCAAAGGTAAAGTAGATACTACTTTATTTATCAAAAAGGAAAACAAAAGCTTTTTACTTGTTCAAATATATGTGGATGATATTATTTTTGGATCCTCTAATGAAAGTCTATGCAAGAAATTTTCTAAGTCTATGCGGGATGAGTTTGAAATGAGTATGATGGAAGAATAAACATTCTTTCTTGGTCTTCAAGTAAAGCAATTGAAGGAAGGAACTTTCATTTACCAAGAAAAATATGCTAATGATCTTGTCAAAAGGTTTGGATTGGAAAATTGCAAAAAGACTAATATACCAATGTCAAGCTCTTTGAAGATAGACAAAGATGAAGAAGGGAAGAAAGTTGATCAAAAACTGTACAGGAGCATCATTGGTTCACTTCTTTATCTTATTGCTTCTAGACCTGACATTTTGTTGAGTGTTTGCATCTGTGCTAGGTTTCAATCAGATCCTAGAGAATCCCATCTTAGTGCTGCAAAACGTATTATTAAATACGTTGCTTCATCTTCAAGCATCGATCTTTGGTATCCTAAGAAGGGAGACTTTAATCTTCTGGGATATTCAGACGCAGATCTAGCCGGTTGCAGAGTCGATAGAAAGAGTACTTCAGGAACTTGCCAGTTGCTTGGAAGCAGGACAATGTCTTGGTTTTCAAGGAAACAAAGCACTGTGGCTCTCTCAACAACAGAAGCAGAGTATGTAGCTCTTGGAAGCTGCTGTTCGCAAATTCTATGGATAAAACAACAGCTACAAGACTTTGGGATTGAAGACTCATGCACAGAAATCAGATGTGACAACACCAGCGCAATCAATCTCACTAAAAATCCAATCCTTCATTCAAGAGTAAAGCATATAGAGATTCGACATCACTTCATTAGAGATCATATTCAAAATGGAGAACTCTCGATTCAATTTATTGATTCAAAAAGTCAACTAGCGGATATATTCACAAAGCCTTTGGAGAAAAATCAATTCGATTTTATCCGTTCCAGACTCAACATTTTGAAGCTCGAGGAAGTTAAAGTCTAGAGATTCTCCAACCCTCAGACTCTAAACCGTCAGACTCAGACAATCATGGCTATAGACTGTAAGTTGCTATTTTATCTAAACTAGAAAAGGTACGATCTTTCGTTCAGTTATTTTATAGTCTCCGTGAAAAACGAAATCTTGTCTTTTCAAAAGGATTAACTTCTATTTGGCAGTTATTGATTTTAAAGAAGTGTCTTTTCACTTTCCTTGTGCCGATTGAACTTTCCTTTTCAAAACTGAGTTATATATATACAGTTTTCTTTTTCACCCAATCTTCAAAACCCTAAAAGGCATTCTCCTCCCAATCTGGTTTCTACTTCGTGTTCATCTTCGAGAAAGTTGTCATCTTTTCTTGGGAAAGCAAGTAAATGAATCTTTCAACGACAAGGAAGGATGTCTTCTTCGAGGAAGTCTTCAAGAATCGCAAACAGGGGACCACAGAGAATGAAGGAGGGACCTACCCATTTCGATCTCACTGAAAAGGAAGAATTATCGAGTCAGCAATAGAGCCCGATTCACTCTCCACCACGTCACTCAACGCCATCTACCCCACAAGGTGTGGGTCAACAACCAGAGGAAGAAATAATCGAGGACGCAGACCCTCTTTCTAGATGCGAATAGAATATCATTCAGTGTTCGAGACCAAGACTATGTGGTAGACGTGGACATGTTGGCGGACATAATTGGAGTTGAACGAGGACGCTATCAACCGATCAAAGTCTCAATTGCTCGTGCCTCATTAGAACTTGTCAAAGATAGAGATACAGAGGGAAGAATCATCTATTCAAGGATGCGTGCCATCAATATCGTGCTGCACAAAATTGTGAACAATTGCATCAGGCCCAAGTCTACATCAAAGATTGATGTGTCTAATTCCGAGGCAAAATTGATGTACGCAATCAACTCAGGGAAGAAGTTCTCTCTCCCTCACACCATTTTCTTTCACATGTACAGAGCAATGTCGAAGGACAAGGGCCAATTGCCTTACCTAGGTCTGGTGACGAAGATCTTCAGACACATGAATATTGAACCGCCACATACACTTTGTGTTCGACCGTGCGATAAGATGGTGGTAGGTTTGAAGATGCTAACGAAGATGCGTCTGAAAGAACTTTCCAAGGCAATGGAGAAATTCAGAGTGAAGACTCCAGTACCGTCTGCTTCAAAGAGAAAAGCGAAGGAGGCCATTGGTGCCCCATCCAAAAAGAAGAGAACTCTCATCTTGGAGGATGAAGATGAGGAGGAAGATCTCACAATCTCTGCCTTGATAAGGACCAGACGTTATGTACCTCAATCGACGGAACTTCAGAAGAAACAAAGAGAAGAAGAGGAGCAAGCCAAGAACAGAGAAGAAGAAGAGCAGCGAGAGAAGGAGAAAGAAGCTGAAGAAGAAGGAGAAGAAGAGAAAGAAAAGTCTACAGCTGAATGCGGAGAGAAGGGGAATCAAGATACGTAAGAGCATGATCATCACTCTTCCCCATTTGAGGTCCTAGAGACAGGGGGAGTTGGCGAGCAAGAAAGGTCCACACCTCATGCTGCCAATAGTGAAGGTCTAAGACAATCTCCAACAGATCCAGAAGAGTTTCAGGCTTCTCAATTGCCTGAAGAAGGACACGATACGTCAACACCAAATCTGCAAGATTATACAGAAGCTCCATCGTCTGCATTCACTCCTTCCGAGAAAGCAAATGCAAGTACACAGACGGACAATTCAGCAGATTTTTGTCGTATTCTTGATGTTCTTCTGGAAATGCGGGGCCAAATCTATGCTGTGGACTGTGAAATTCAAGCCATAAAGAATGCTGGACAAGCATCTTCGGTTACCCTGGAGGACAAAATGAAAGACCTCGCTCTACAACTTCAAGCCAATGCCAAAGGAGAGGAGGTAGCTAAACTAAGGGAAGACTTGAAGAGGCTAAAAGGCATAGTCCAGTCCATGGGAGATTTCCAGATCGTGCGCATTCCCAAGCAGACCTGACTCCTTTCTCACCTTTTTTAATGATGACAAAAAGGGGGAGAAGCAATTTGAACCAATTTGAACTTTAAACTTTGACTTTAAATTTGTTTTTGTGGTTGAATATGTTTGTTTTTAAGTATGACTTGAGTGAACTTGGGTGTGAACTTGAATTTGACTGAATTAGCTGTAGATTTTGATGCTTGAACTGTTTGCATTTATATCAAGTGTTGTCATATGGTATTACTCATGAAAGACTAACCAATTTTCTGTGGATGCAGAGTCTGGTTGTTTTATTAATCTTTATGAGATAGCCATATTGCTTGAGAAATGTTTTTGCAGGTCAAAGTTGTTCAAATCTACAGGAAAGTTTTGTCACCATCAAAAATGGGGAGATTGTTGGAGAAATCTTTCCAGAATATTTTCAAGCTGACAAAACGTTTCTATCAGTCTAGTCTGGATATTTGTAGACCGTCTGTTTAAAGTCTGAAGACTTTCTGATCACTAGACTCAGCACTTAAGACTCAAGACTTAAGACTCAAGACTATTCTTATTGACAGTCTTTCTGATCCAGTGACGAAGGAAATCTAGAGCCGAAGTATATGGTTGAGGATTTAATCCTATCCTCTGGAGAAGATCTCTTGGTTGGATAAATATAACGGATTCTTTTATTCGTATCTAGATCGATTGAAGATCCGGTGGTCGACGAAATATTCTTGGAAGGTTCTATTCTTGGAAACCAAGATCGTGTTGTATGGGCGAACAGGATTGATGGGCTATCGCCAGGTTCCTTTAATAGCTCGAATAATCTTCTTAATTGATTCCGTCCAACGGGCAGATTGGAGGAATTCCTTTGGTAAGTGCCAACGGGTATGATGGCATAAAGGAGTATAAAAGGAAGACGTTCTAGTTGTTTTAGTGTGTGATCGATAGAGAAATTCCGGAGTCTGAAGCACCTTGATTATTAGTCGATACATTTTGAGCGAAATTGTATACACAGAGAGTGTCTATACTTGGTGATACCTTGAGCGAGTGTGGTAGATCATCTACACCTAGAAATCAAGGAAGATCAACGTTGTAACATCTCTTTGTTCATAGTGGAATCCAGCCAATAGGCTGTCAGTGCAGAAGAGTGGACATAGGCTTGAATCAAGCCAAACCACTATAAACCGAGTGTTCAATTCTCTCTTTCCTTTACTTAGTCTTACGTTGATTATTATTTGTCGCAAATCCTTCAACTGTCTAAGTATTGTGCAATTATCAAGAAAAATCTTTTATATACCTATTCACCCCCTTCTAGGTACTCGTACTAGCTATATCAATGATATGAGAATTTCCTTTAAGAATAGCCTTAATATTCTTGGTAGGGATATTGAGAAATTGACTTAGAAGAGACATTGGATCTTGACCAATAGGAGGAGTGACGAAACCTAAAGAGGCTTTACCTAACCCGATGGCTTTCCGGAACTCCTCAATTGTAGGGGTCAACTCATATTGATTAAATACGAAAGTGGAAGTCATGGGATTCCAAAATGAACCAATGCTTTTACCATCGTGATACGTGGTTTGACTTTTAATAAAGTTAGGAGGAAGCCTATGCATTTTTCCACGTAGTCTTGATATCTTGGGTCGAGATTCTCTCATAGAGTCTTGAGATTCCCCAGCACGGGGATCACATCCACTTCGAGCTTACCCATCTAAACCTAAACCTAAAGGAGCATCCATGATTAAAACATATCGTCATTGAAATATAAAATGCATAATTGAAATATGGAGAGTAAGAAGATAAGAACTACAAGAAAGGAATGCTATCTTACCTACCAAACACATTGCAAGCACAAATCACATGTCGCATGAAACTGTGAGGTTTTGACGCCTAGTGTAAGGGTGCTAAAGGCTCAAGGTCCCCATCCAAAAGGATAAAAATAGTTTACCCACCGCTACTCTTGTCGATCAGTGTTATTTTTAACGGTCGGAATGAGCAGGTTTATGTAAGTAATGGATTACCATGAGTATTCACTCGCAGATTCCACCCATAAACCCTCCTAAGGTCCTAGATTGGGCGATCAGGGTTTTAGACCGCGGTTGTATGTGCAGTGTCGTGCTAAAGCTTGTAAACATGCATTTAAATTTAAACATCCATCACTTCAATATAAACCACCATACATTCATACATCCTAACACCACCTGCAAAACAAAGGGTTTACAAGCACGCCTCCCCTTATAACTCCCACCTACAAGACCATTTAACACAAGGTTAGCAACTAACCTGATTTTCCATGTGACTTTGGCCTGCAGGCGATCCTACACAAGACACATTAGTTAAAATCAAGTCCTCTTAATCTAGTAATCAGTCCCCAGCGGAGTCGGCAAGCCTATCTCGACCCGATCTCGCCGCCCCTCAATCCCTCACCATCATGAGGAGAGAAAAGGGGGGGGAAAGGTCGAGTTTAGGGGTACTTGATCACGAGAGTTCCCTCACGGCTCATGTTCCAAAAGACGTCATCATCTTGCCTTTCGGATCAAACCTCTCGTGAGTTTCCTCCACGAGATCATGAGCTCTCCCAAACTTGTACCCCGCGTGACAGTGGAGTGTCGCGATCCATACCTACACAAGCGACATACCTTAGAAGAAGAAGTCGAGTGTGGATATTGGATTTAAGGGTACCTTTACCATGGTAGCCCTCTCGACAGTGCGCTTCGCCCATAAGGATGGCATCACTTCATCCTCTGAGGAACTCCCATATCGAGTATGCTAAACTAGGGTAAGTTTCATTGAAACTTGTACCCCGCATGACAAGTTTATTTATATGGTCTAGTTGTTTATGACAACTTAAAAATAAGACATGAGTCATCACTAGTCTCATTTTAGGGGTCGCCTAGAAAACCCAATCGAGGGTCAGGAGTATTCCCTCGATTTCTACACAACCAAATATCTAGGTTTGGGGACTTGGGTTACGCTAGTATCTCTATTAACGCCCTTTCAGTACCTAAATAGTATGTTGTGTTTTCCTAACATGTCCATGCGTTTCTTTTTACATTTTTGAGATCATTAATCCTAAACTAAGTGATCATGCGTGGTTGGTCATTTTCATTCTATTTTATTTCTAGAAAAACAATAAAAGAAAAAAATCAATGGAATTGAAATTACGAGACAATAAGTAAACAATCAAGGTAAGCAGTAAATCTACAATGCAATCCTAGAAAATATAAAAGAGAAACACAATTGAAAAAGATGAGAGAAAGAGAGAAAACCCGCAACTCGTCGGGCTTTATACAACAAATGGAACCCGAGACATATGTCGGGGAAATGAATAGTACATGATAATGGTTGGAATGGACATCGACCTCCACTGTCTTCGCGCTTTCTCCATCTTCGAGGTTCTAATCTAAACTTAATCTAAGAAACTTATAACTAGGTGCATACAATGGAAAGAAACAAGCATACACATCAAAACAAACGAAAATAAGACATCATAACGAGATCAATCATTTAAAGGAAGTGCAATACAAAAGTCAAATTTTGGGGTCTCGAGGTCGGCCTTTGTCTTTCATGCGAGGGTCCCACTAAGACACCTACCCAATCAATTTTTATTTTTTTTTGTGACTTATAGCAATTGTTAACCAATTGAATTCTCGCATGGCTAATGATGCTTATAAGTCTCCTAATCAAGCGATCTATACGATCTCAGGGTTTTCCCTGGATATCATGCATCGACCCTACCATTCATCTAAAAGTCATATGCATTGCAAAAATTTAAACATGCATGCAGGTCTTTTGAACCTTATTTCTCAACCAATTAAACAAGAAAGTGAATCGTTGACAGGTCACTTATTACCAAGGGCATGCGCCAATCACAAACACGGGCAATTTCTAGTGCCTGATGGGATTATATGTATGAGGGGTACATGTGATATTTCAAAAAACATATTTTGAAATCATTCATAAAATTTTTTGAGACAAAGTGATGTCTTAGCTATGAAAGGCACTCAATTACCAAAGCTAGCTCGGGGCTCGCAAAAATACACTCACAAGCATTGCAGGCATTTTGAATACAATTCAAAACGTGACCTTCACGATGTCAAATCAAGATTTTAAAAAGGTTTGAAAATATTTAGGATTAAGGAATATCTAGGCTATGAAACACATTCAATTGCCAAGGCTAGCCTGGGGCTTGCATAAATGCACTCACAAGTGTCATAAGCATTTTGAATATGGTCCAAACCACTATTTTTCCTTAAGCCAGATCGAGTTTTGGAGAAGAACTTTTTTAGAAATTATTTTTGAGAAACATCACATGTACCAAAGTATTTTTTTAAAGATGAAATTTGAAAAGGCCGATTTTTTAACAACAAAGATCAAAGCATTTAGAACAACTTCCATGAAGATGACATGGCCTAATTTCATGCACAAACTAGCCTAAAAGGTATAACGAAACAATCACAATTATGTTTATATCAGGAAATTTCAAAACAAACGTGTAAGGACAGCAAAATTGGGCAACACCTAATGACAATTTGGCAATGAAAAAATTCCCTACATGCATAACATGATGATGAACAACTTTCATGAAGAAATTTTTTTAAACAATATACACATGATTTTACAAAAATCAAACAACAAGCAACAACACATCAGAAATTTGTCAAAACAACAGGACATTCAGCTAATGTCACGAAGATTTGTCCTATCAAAACATGTTTAAAAATATTGAAATTTAAATATAATATAGCCAACATGATAACAAGAAATTTTTATGAAGAGGTCAAGTGCAGATTCCAAACAGAAAAAATGAAATAAAAATATCAAAGGTCTGTCCAAACAGGGGTTAGAATAGGGGTCCGAATTTGATCATTTGTCCATATTGTGATCTATCTTTAGAAAAAATAGAAAATAGTCCAAACGATGAGAAATTGGCATGAAATCAGTGACATTAGAAACTTCTAAGTGTGCCCTATGTCTTCTTAGAAGAGCTTGAGTCCAAACTAGGTCAATTTGGTATCTTAAGATCGAAATCTCTAAACATGTGCGCATCAGTAATTAAGAAAACAGAACATAAGCATTCATTAGAAAATCTTAAAATCACTCAAAGAATGCCCAAACAGCATGAATAAATCACACGGGACTTAGGATTGAATGCGACGGAAAGTTTGGATAGTCATCTAATCCTAAGTTGGCATGCCAAATGCCATACAATTTAAATGACATTATGAGATGATTCATGATTCCTAATGGTATGCTTGGAAATTCTAAGCGTGATGAACACTTTTTGTGAGAAAAATTTAATGTGCAAGATGAAACTCAAATGACATGACCTAAACATGTATACAAACCTTGCAACATGCGGTTCAATCATCAAGAAGGCATGATAATAAGATTTGATCCCTAGATTACTTAAAAAAGCATGGAAATGTGCACAAATGACAAGGTTTCATTTCAGCTTTAAGTTTATAGAACAAGCATGATTTCAGCCATCCTCAAGACATGCATAAATCTCTCACATGTTGCTACAGTACCTTTTATTCTAATACATGCAATTGACTCACTTTGCCTATAACATCCTCGATTTCAACCCTTATTTTGGTCCCAACTAGGAGGCTAAGATAGGCCTTAGGTTAGTCAAGCCTTCCTAGAAAATAAGTGTGAACAAATGCGAACAAGTGTGAAAAGCATTAAATGAGGATGATGAATGTAAAGGCTTATGTGTCCCTATAGCCTAGCCTTGGAGGCCAAGAAATGGACTACACATCCATTGGAAGAAAGAGCAAGTAAGTCAAACCTTCTTAGACAAGCTAAAAGCACATTAATTACATTTGGCTTCTAGTTATTCAATGCCGAGATGAAGTGTCCAAGATAACCTAGAACCTAGTTGGAAACTTGGGAGATAAGGATGCTTGATAATTAATACTTCTTGACCAAGTGGGACGCCTCCTTTTTCCAACTAAGACTGCCACCTTTAATTTTCGAAATTACTGGACTTGCGCAATTTGCCAATTTTACACAAATTTTTGTGGTGCGAATTTAAAGAAAATTCCTTCATAAAAGTTGTTCTAAACATCTTGATATAAAATATACTTAAATTTCATATTTTTTCTAAGGTGAAATGATAAGGACAAAAGCTAATCATTCACCGTCTGGAACCTATCCCGTGTAATGAAAACGGTAACCAAGTTGCTTTCTTGAATTTTTATAAAATCTTCCCTTTCGAATTTAGACATGCTTCCTTCACAAAAGTTTTAAATGACATCCATATCTACAACATATTAAAATTTCAAAGAATTTTGTAAAGATTTGGATATCGAAATGAGTCTCTCTCTCTCTCTCTATCTCTCTGACCGTTGAATCTGCTCTATGGACGAATTTTTGGGTTGTGTTCAATAAATTTCTGCTCTTTCTACAGCACAAATTTGGCTAAGTTTCCTTCATGAAATTTTTTTCTTAAGGTCTTCTCTAAAACATATTAAATTTTCATATGTTTTCGATTCCATTTGTTAAGGTAAAGATATTGATTTCGAAAATTGTTCAAAACTGTTTTCTCACCCAAGAGGTATGAGTCACGCCCAGGCTTGGACTCAAGTCCTTAAATGCCATGTTGAGGTGTACCTAATGATCTCTTCCTCAGCCCCAGAATCAACTTGGATGATAGACTTTTCTAGATTGCCTTCTTGAGGATGGAAAATTTGTCTTCTTAAAGAAGGAAAGGAAAGTTGAAAGAAAACTCTAGAATTCCTTTGTGAAGAAGGTGAGGTGTCCCTTGACTTTTCATAGGTCATGATTGTGCTCCAAAATATCCTGGATATTCTAGAAAAGTGGCATACACATGGACCAATTGGAGAGCGATACACGGCCCACATTAATGACCGAAGATTATAGAATTTGCCAAGTTGGTAACTTTGGCATTATTATTGTCAGATTTCATTAAATGTTCATTTAATGCAGGGTATAGGTGGACCAATAGAAAAGTGAAAAGCGGGTCATCATCGATGACGCCTAATAGCTTAGGTTGCCAAGTAAGGCATTTTAGTCTTCCAACTCATCATTTAGGCTTCAATTATTGGACCCATAGCCTTGCCACCAAGGAATTTAGGCGGGACACTTGGAAACATTGGAATGGACCGCTTGGCATGGTAATGATGGCTCCAAGGGCTATAAATATGAGGAGCTCTCTTCATTTTCCTCACTTTGCTCCCATTTTCTCCACCCTCCATCTCCTTGAACGCCCTCCACCTCACGTCTCTCTCTCTTGACCTCCAAAGTAAGCCGCCCTTCCTTTGTAGTTAATGTCTCAGCTTGAGGTTCATCGAAGGTAAGTAGATTTTCCTAACTCTTTGATAGGGTGATGTGCTACGCTCATTGATTTTAGAATCATGTCATCATTTTCTTGTGTTGGTTTTGTATTATTATGCTTGTTGTGTTTCTATTGCTTGTTGTTACATTAAGTAAGTTCACGATCCTGCATGGGTGCCGAGCACACTCGGATGTCGAGGAGAGATCTCGGTGACTATGGACAATGCTAAAGCCTGAGCGAGTGGTTCCAAGTCAAGGTCACGAGTCCGAATCGTATCCGGCATGAGTTTGATTTAATAAAACACAAGAGTCGTTCATTAGTTCACCTTGCATGGCACCCCTTCAGGCCTTTCATTCAGCTAAAATTTTAAACATAACATGAAGCAGTTCACGCTTGAAATGCATGGACACACAATGGACTTATATGCCGATATTGGGGGATGCCGGGTCGTTGCTTAGGGTAAAGCCCCGGATGCCATCCCGATATTGAGATCATGGACGATGCCGGCCTGGGTGAGGTAGGCTGATGCGTGGGGGTCACTCTCGATGCCGTCCTAATAGTGAGATCAGGACGATGCCGGTTGCTAAGGGGGGGGACCGATGCCCAATTGTTACCAGAAGAGTCGATTAATTTCGACTAATATGATACTGAAAAAAGAAAAATGAAAGTCCACATATGGTCCATGACTGATACATGTGTATTCTTACAAAAGCTAGGTTTGATTGATATGTATTGTTAAGTCCTTGCATCAATTTGAGCATATATTTGAATTGGGTCACTTAGTGCTTGAACAAGTTTCATGAGATGCGAGCATCCCTTTTTATGACCGAAATGATAATAAGCCACGGATCTTTGGAAAGCTTGTTCATATGCACTAACTCCTTGTCTTTGATTCTTGAAAGTACATAGACGGTTGAGAGCCTCTCATATGCATAAGCAAGGCAAGGCACAAACCTTGCTATTGATTTTCCATCGACAAGTGGGTGGTGACCTTGTATCCGATGATCGACGGCGAGATGTCCTCCTATAGGAGAATTAGGGATTTCTACTTACTGAGTCATCGACTCACTCTTGTTGTTCTCACAATTTCAAGTGTGTGATGGGTGAACCTAGGTCCAAGAAGGGAATGAATCTAGCATGGGGGGCGCTTTTGGGAGCAGCTCGGTAGAGGAACTAGGCTACCCTAGTCTTTTGATTGACTATATATGGAAACGAAAATAAGTAGCCCAAGACTAGGGTGGGCATGTAATCAAAACAACTTTTGATATGTGAATATGTATATGTATATGTTGCTTTTATTTGCTTGACTTGCATATGTCTTGCCCGACTTCTATGTTTGTTTGTACGAAGATTGTTTATGATCACTTCCACATGCACTTAACTAAATATAAAAGACTTTTGGGACATTCGACATTACCTGGGGCGTCGATGCTAACCTGCCGAGTCATGCTCTCGTGCCAGAGATGGGGCGGGAGTGTGACATTGCCAATGTAAAAACCTTGCAAAGCATGCATCAATTTAACATATGTATCAACTCTCATGAAGGATTTGAGACCAAATAGGTGCATTTGTGGACTCAATTTCATCAAAATAAATTTCGGACCAATATAGGATAGACTGACCTATTAAAAAAAAATACAGGACATGCATAACACCTATATGAGAAACTTTCATGAAGGAAAGTTGTTCCAGAACTCAACATAAAAATCAATAGAAAAATGGAAAAATCAGAGATCAATACGAAACATATTGACCTAAGCTTAGATCTGAGTAGATCTGACCTAGTTGAACACATGCAAAAATCATGAAAAAAAAATACAAAAGATACACGAGATGATTTGGAACATGAAGAGATTTTTTCAAAAAATGATCACAAAAGTCGGTACAAAAATAACAAAGCTAGAAAGGCGGAACAGAATCAGAATCGAAAAAGACCTAAACTAACGCAGAATCATTAATCTTCGGAGGAGTTTTTTAGGGGTCAAACAACACTTGATTAGGGCGTGTGACCTATGGTTTCAAATCTTGGGATGTCTATTATCTAATCCTAAGAGGGCTCGAGCTAAAACAAGGTCGTTTAAGACCTCATTTTGGCCAAAACAGTGACCTAGCTATAGACCTACGAAAATCACAGATTAGGCTCAAGAACACAATCATCATTCAAATCATCAACAAATCATTGTAGCATTCATAATCATTGATCTTAAGCATATAAAAACTCATAATCTTGAATTCTAGCCCGATCGACTAACTCAATCTCACTTCATCGGATTTGAGTTTCGACTCATTACCTTCGTCGTGATTTTCATTGATTTCTATCGCGATCAATCAGATCAAGCTGCCGGATCACGATCGGGACTCCAAGAATACATATTAGGTCACTACGGCTCGGATCAGATCAATCAAACCACCAGCTCAAGGAAAAAAAGAAGAACCGATTCAAAATGGATTGGCCTTGTCTCGCTGACGAAGATCGAGCTGCCGGTGAAGATCCGGCAACCAATCTGATCTCCTCTAGCCATAACAAGGTCAAGGAACTCTGGAACTGTAGATCACCAATAACTTGGATGCTCGGGGGCTTCGGTGACCGCCAGTTCGAGCCTAGAAGGAAACCGGTCCAACAAATGAACCAAAACTAGAGAGAGAGAGTGATATGTTTTGGGTGGGAGTTTAAAGGGAGAAAAGAGAGAGAGAGAGAGAGAGAGAGAGAGAGAGAGAGAGAGACTAAGGAAAGAGAGAATTTTCGTGCAAAATGAAACCCTTGCTGAAAATATTTTGCATGAAAATGGAAGACATTTCATTCATATACGCCTCACATTAAGCAATTTTGGTCGTTGATTTCACCTGACGGTCGAAATTTCGATCCAACAGTCAAAAATCCATTTCAAAGGCTCCATCGTGATCTCGAGGTATCGGGTAATTGATCTAGTGGGTTTAATTTGTAAAAAATCAAGCCAAAATCAAGAATTGCATCAAAATGTCTAATTATGGATTAATTTGCAATTTGACGAAATTCGAGGACTACTTTGGAAAATTTTGGGAAATTGAAGGTGTAGAAGTGAAATTGGCATTGAGAGGGTTCTGGAACCAATAGTTAGAGGCCAAGCATTGGCTAGCAAGCGCCTAAACCGGCCGGTCTCGCCGACGGCCAATCAAACCGGCGGACCGGTTTGGTCCAATTCCCGCTATTTTATCCACTTGAGACCCTTATGGGTTAAAAATTTATGCAATTTGGCCCCTAAAGAACTAAATTGAAAATGAATTTTATCATTTTTAAGAAGAAATTGGCCAATTAAGATACAATTAAGCTAATCAAATCTTATGAATGTGATCTAGGGGTCTTTTATTGACCTAATTGAATGATTATCGTGGAAAAAAATGAGTCAAAACCATGGGTGCTTTGAATTGGGCCTAAAGGGCTAAAATGGTAAAATTTGCAATTTAATGGACAAAATTACAAATTAATTAAAATCAAACTCAATTAGTATTACAATCGCCCTATCTAATGAGCTACTTATATGTAAGATCACTTATCATATTCAAATTGACCATGAATTGAAGCACTCAAGGTTAGGTCAAAAATGGATCTAAGCCTAATATTAAAATTAAACCTAGATTAATGAAATTAAACCATAGCCATGAATGGGTCAATTCGAATTTTGTCGATTGAAGCTTAATTGCTTGGTTTCCTAATGCATGAGAGGATAAAATTCTTCAAATTGATGAGTTATGGTGTGAATTTCACCAAATTGATTTTACATTTGGATTTATCTTAAGAAAATGAGTGAGAAACAATCGTCTGTTCACAAGTTATGAATAATCGATTTTTGTCCCCTAATTGGGGCTCAAAACGGCAACTCGCATTTTGACTTGATAAATCGCGAAATTGAATACTCAAGTAGATTTCAGATAATCCCTAAACCAAATGTCAAAGAAGGAACTACTCCTAATTATGATTAAAATAAAAGTAATTACATTTTTGGTCGATTTAGAACCTAAAACTGAAAAATTCAGAAATCAATGTTCCTAATTGTATTTTATGAAATTTCTGACAAAAAAGTTAAATTGGCATTAAAAGAAATGCATTTGTGCATTTTTTATTTTTTATTTTTTGGGGTCAAAGGTTTGACTAAAAGTCGACCATTTAGTTGACTTTTCCTAAAATGTCGATTTTTTGGTCAAATCTTTGAATTTTCAAGAAATTGACTTGACAAAAATGAAATTAAAGTTAAATGAAATTTTTTTAGGTAAAAAGTTAATTTTTTGACTTGGGGTTGACTTTTGGTCAAATGATTGACCAAAAAGTCAATCCGAAAGTCAACTGTTTGACTTTTCAGATTTTTCTCAAAAATGAGCTAAAAACTACTTAAAAATGACAATGCAAAAGAAAGAAATGAAAAATGACACTTTTGATCGAAAGATAAGGCTCTATCGTAATCAGAAACCCAAATCTCGATCTTTTACTTTTAATGATGCGTCAAATAAAAATCAGGTGTCAAGAAGGAACACTTATGCAATGCATGTGATTGTTGATTGTCTTATTGATTTGTGGTTCTAAATTCCTAACGATGTTGTTAGGATTGTGGAATCAGCTATTTTTAGCACTATAAGAGTAGTTTAGCTCGGACTCCAGGATGCAACAAAGAAGGGCAACTCGAAAGCAAGCTAATGCCCGAGGTAGGGCACGGGAGGATCCCAAATTCAATGGGATTCTTCAAGCCTTAGAAACCATTGGAAATTTGATGAGACATCAAGCTCAACAACGGGCTGATGCTGTTGTTACTGCCGCTACTCACAACAATGCCCCATTAGATGGAGATGGGAATTAGAGGTTAGTGGAACAATTTATAAAGTTGAAGCCACCCCAGTTCATAGGAAAGGGTGATCTTGAGGCTGTTACCTCATGGATTAAAGAGTTAGAGAAGGCCTTCGAATTGCTGAAGTGCACAAATGGGAGAAGGTAATCTTGGCAATTTACCAATTACAAGGAAATGTTAATGATTGGTGGGAGGCCACTCGGAGAAGAGTTTTTCCTGAAGGTACCGCCCTGACTTGGGGCGCATTTGTAGAAGCATTCAATGGAAAACACTTTTTTGAGTGTGTCGGAGAGCAAAAGATGTCTGAATTCCTGTGACTTCACCAAAACCACCTGTCTGTAGACCAATATAAGGCCAGGTTTGTGGAATTGTCGAAGTATGCTCCAAGGATGATTTGGGATCCAGTGGATCAAGCTAGAAGATTCCAAGATGGACTGAAACCTAAGATTCGTAGCCAGTTAGTGTCCTTGAACCAGAAGGATTACGACTAGTTTTATGAGAAGGCCCAGTTGATCGAAAGGGATATGTCCAAGTGAGTAGCCACATCTGGATCGCAATTTGGTGCTAGCAAGAATAACCATCGGTTTAGGAAGAGGCCAATGACAGGAGGAAAACACTTGATCCCTCCTAACAGGAGAAATGGTGTTGGAAATCTGACGGACAATCTAAGCCATGGATGTCGATTTTGTGGCAAATTTCATGGATCTGCACCATGTCCCACCAAGACTAGAGCGTGCTTTGAATGCGGCCAGCATGACCATCAAATACGGTATTGCCCACACCAACCAGCCGGAGTGTAGCCTCAACCATTGTTCATGGGCTAGCGATTACGGACCGCACCTCAAAACAATTCTAACCGACCTCCAGCTCAGGGTAAGGTGTACGCAGTGAATAGATATGAAGTCAAAGATTCCAAGGTTGTAATTGCAAGTACAGTCTCCTTACACCCGCATGCTGTGTACGCATTGTTTGATACAAGGGCGACACATTCATTTGTAGCTAATCAATTCGTTAAACTAGCTAGGTTAGAGCTGAAACTGTTGGAAACGATTCTTAGTATCTGAACCCTTATGAAATATAAGGTGTTATTTGTTCTAAGTTGTCAAGTGTGCAAGATAATTGTTAATGGACGAAAGGAATTGATAGATCTAGCCGTTTTGGCTATGTATAACTTTGATGTCATAATTGGAATGGATTGGGTCAAAAAGCAATGAGCCACGATTGATTGCTTTGGTAGGGTCATACAATTCAACCCTATTGGTAGTTCTAGTTATGAGTTTATAGGAAATAGAGGTGAACCGTCTACACCCTTAATTTCTTCGCTTGAGGTAGAATAGTTGCTAGAGGAAGGTTGCTAAAGCTATCTGGCAACAATTGAGGATCTGACGATAGAAGTGCCACATTTAGAGGATATCATTGCGGTACAAAAAGTTGTGGATGTCTTTTCGAAGTAATTGCAAGGATTGCCTCCAAAAAGGGAGATAACATTCGTTATTGAATTGGCCATTGGAACGAAACCAATCTCCAAGGCACCATATCGTATGTTACTATCTGAATTGAAGGAATTGAAGGTACAAATGCAAGAATTGCTTGATAAAGTATTCATTCGTCTTAGTGCACCGCCTTGGGGAGCGCCTATCATGTTCGTGAAGAAGAAGGATGGATCATTGCAACTATGGATCAATTAACGACAACCCAATCAGGTGATGATCAAGAACAAGTACCCTTTGCCAAGGATAGACGACCTATTTGATCAACTTCAAGAAGCTTCGGTGTTCTCGAAGATAGACTTGAGGATGGGCTATCATCAAGCGAGGATTAGAAAGGAGGATGGGTGCGTTTGGGAAAGCTTTTGGGAAAAGCCTTTAAAGAAATGCAAAGGCCTTTGGTCTAAAGGGTTTTGATAAAATGCAAAAACTGTTTGGTAAACTATAATTGAAAAGCGCCTTGAGAAGCAACTTTGGGGAAATACTGTTTGGTAAACACACATTTGGGGAAGTCCTTTAGCGCGATCAATTTAAGTTTTAATTTTTTTTAAGTTGAAAACAAAAATTATGATTTTTTATATATATTTTTGCACTGAGATGTATATATAAAAGAGATATATTAACAAATTCAATGACTTATATATATATATATATATATATATATATATTTGCACTGAGATGTATATATAAAAGAGATATATTAACAAATTCATAAGTTAAAAAATACATCAAAGTGGACTTTTTCTCAATTAAAAAGAAAGAGTAATTTCATTATAATAAACATGATTACATATGCATCGAAGAAAGAAATAGGTTTTCATTGAAAATTACAAACATCTTTAAATATTTACTAAATTCATTGCTATTTGATCATGTAAACACGCCATGTCAGAAAATAAATTGTCATTTGAAGTACCAGCCTCCTCATTTGTATTATCAATGTCAATTAAATATCCATAATTGGGATCCAAATTTGCTCTTGCAAAATGTCTATCATTGGCGGCGTTTCGTTGTATATAATTATGTAAAGTCATTGCTGCTATAACAATTTTTACTTGCTTTTCAAATGGAAAACTTGGCATATGCTTTAAAATCTTCCACTTCTTCTTCAACACACCGAAAGCTTGCTCAATTTCCGATTGCAGCGAGGAATGAGCACGATTAAATACCTCTCGATAGCCTGTAGGGGCAGGACCTTGTTGAAATTCTGGCAAATGATATCTAACTTCTTTGTATGGTCCCAAATAACCCGTCGGATTTGGATATCTAGCATCTACTAAATAATATTTACCTACATAAATATAATATAAATTTGATCAACATATACCATATTTATACATATTAATGTACAAAAACCATTAATTAACAAACTTGGAGGAGGATCAGGAAATTACACATCATGTCTCCCTACAGCTTCATAGAAAATATGAGTAGCATGGGCTTGTCACTTCCAACCAGCCCAAACATAAATGAATTCTATATTAAAATTGCACACCGCTAAGACATTTTGAGTCGGTGTACCTTTTCGACCAATAAAACAAATCTAATCTTTTGTAGGTATTACTGTTGAGATATGAGTGCCATCAATAGCTCCAATACAATCCTAAAACAAAAACGCAAATATTATTATATAATCAAAATTTGCATTTAGTTCTTTCTTTCTATTGTATAATCAAACATACCTTAAATATGGATAAAATCTTCGATTATTTTTAATCTTCTCTGGAACATCCCTAAATTATCAATCAGCTTGTTAGATCAAATCTTTTCCCATTTCACATACTTTATCTAATACTAAGCTAAAGTACCTGCTTATAGTTTCCCAGAGCGTTGAAAGTGCTCTTGTGTTAACCTGTTACCTATACCATGTCCTAAAATATAAAGAAATATTCCAAGCATTTCTCTAACATCAATATTCCTAATTCCTTCAAGACCATAGCGTGTTACTAAATCATGCATTAAATTATTAAATACAATCTTATCCATTCTAAACATTTGATAACACCTTATCGGATTAACATCTTCGTCCATCAACTCTTCTAACCATGCATATCTTGTATATGATGATGTCCTACAATGTTTTTTGTGATTGTATATTGCTTGATAAGCGATTGTGGCTTGAGTAATTTCCACAAGTTGCCAATATTCCTCGTCCTCTTTTTCATGAATTTCTCTTCTAGGAGAATCGTCCATATTTGTTTAAAGCAACAAAACAGTAAGAAAAGTGATGAATAATCATCAATCAATGGAACAATTATTATCCATAATATATATGCAAATTCCACCAAATTGAAATAACACAAACTGAAAACACATGTCTCACATTAGAACATAATCAAAAGAAGAGTTCACAAGTAGTGCAAATTAGCAACGGAAAATAAGTCTCACATTACAACATAGATTAATATGAAAGAGCTCAAAGAAGTAACTAGCATTCTAGTGGCAACTATTATGCTATTCCAACTTATACTTTAGCCACTCAACTTTTTCTTCATCTTCATCCAAGTTCATAAAAATCTGTCTATTGTCTTTCTTTTTAATGAGAGAGTGCAAAGAAGAACAACTTTCTATCTTGCTTAATCTCATGTATGGCTTTCAATGTTTGCACAATTTATTTGTAAGGATCAAACTCCCTTGCAACCGATGTTGCATTGCTCCTACTTTCAATGGCTGAATAAAGTCTATCGATTTGTGATGCTAACTTATTAGGTTTGGTCAATCTTTTTCCTCTCTTTCCTCGAGCTTGCTTCGTTGAACTTTCTACCATTCTTTTATGGCTCTTACTTTGACTTGGTTGGGCATTTGTTTCACCTACATCACCCTCTAAAGTATCATCAGTAGACCTTACACAATCATTAATATCAGCTTGTGTGGTCTTAACATTCTCATTATTGCATAAACCTTGTGCAGGATTCCAGATAACACTTTCGGTAGAAATTGTACCCTGGAACATTTGATCCAATAAAATTTTAACATCCTGATGTATGCCTTTCATTCGAAAGACTCTAAGCTTAGGATTGGCCTGTTGTAATAAAATATTTTTAGGAGTTGTATTATAAAAGATGAACTTACAAAAAAAAAAGTAACAAAAAATTAGATAAACACCAGAATTTTTCTCTCCCACCATTCGTCACTCGCGTCAATTGTTTTCTTCCTTGGATCCCATTCTAATCTTGTTTCCTTTTGAACCAATTGCTTCCATTTTTTCCATTCTTCCTTTAAATTATCTCACTTACCTTTCATTTGATTTTTATCATACTTTTTTCCCCTCAGCTCCTCAAACTTGTTAATTATATATGTCCCTCCATCCCTTTTGTTGCTCGCAGGATGATTGTCTTTTTCAATTTGTTCAATTCATAATCGACAAAAAGTTTCTACATCTTCAGGGCTCCAATATGTCTTTTCCTTTGATGAACTTGCTATCTTTCAATAAAATGAATACAAACATATTTGAAAAATGAAAAGAGATGATGTTAACTATGAACACAAAGCAAGAGACACTCAAATAAATTAAAATGCAATTCATATGAACCCATGAAAAAGCATACCAAGCTGGATATGTAAGTGGGGAAAAAGAACAGAAACATAAGAAATTGAAGTGAAAGAACCTAGGTTTGAGGTGGGACAACCGACACCTTTTGAGCCAAGAGAGAGGTGAGCACTTCGATTGTGAGCGAAGAGAGAGTTGAGCACCTGGATTTTTAGCCAAAAGAGATGTGAAGAAGAAAGAATATGAACAAGTCACAAGAGTCAACATCAGCAAAGTTCTTGGTGGAAGTCAATACATTTTGTTGTCTAAGTCATAGTAGCTATTCTGTTATTGCATGGTCAACTTCACATAAAGTTATCTAAGTCATAGTAGCAATTCTTTTGTTGCATTCAATATAGTTATCTGAGTTCTTACAAGTTCTTGGTGGAAGTCAATACATTTTCTAACAAAAGCTGCCCAAACATAATATAATTAATAGTTACATGGATAAAAAGTCCAGTTAACATCAGCAAAGCTCATTAACCCTTTGCCGCATCAAATAAAATTCTAATGTTAACTCATTAATATCATTTTGCTTGCTTCAATTGTGCGTCACCAGAGAAGATTCATAGTCAATACCTTGCAAGTTTAAAATCAATGAAAATGATCAATTAACAATCGCATAACAAAAGTATTTATAAAATAGACAACTGCAAACATTAAGAAAACCCATGGTAAGGCATCCTTACATTACATCCCCCAAATCTCCAAAAAAATATGGTCAAGCTATTAAAAAACTTGACTAGGGTGCTATCAATGACCACACAATAGGACTACTAATGAAGGTACTACTTTTCCAAGCATTATCTTCACAAATATTTATTTTGATCCATAAAAAGACAAGTAGGAAGTTAGAGCTACTACAAGTCATAAGATTCAACATGAAGCCAAAATATCACATGACCAACCTCCCACTACACTTAAAACCAAAAAGAAAAAAGAACTTTCCACTACCCAACCTTAAATCATACAATAAATAAAAATAAGATAAAAAAAACACATAGTAACGACTTATGAGAAATAACTCATAATTTGGTACCACTACCAACACCTTCTACTGCAAAAGGCAAAAAATCTTAACACCAACAAGGCACTAGAGGATACCCGACTCCCATAGTTTTAGACTCCAATAACAATATCTTTCCCTTCATATTCAAATAATGAAAGCAACTTGTTGTGTATATTACTAATCAATGCAAAAAGTACCCAAAGAAAGAGTTGCAACAAGGAAGCGCACACTTCTGATGTAACAATATCTTCTTTGACTTGCACCATTTTCAAATTCCACATTTCGAAACTTAAGAATCAAGAATGGCACTGAAAAGTGTTGAGATCTTCTCTTCATCATGTCATAGCGCACGAATTAATCAATGTATTGTTTCAGGTGAAATTTCTAAGCTGAAAAATGATTTAATTTAGAATAATAAACACCAAAACAACTGGAAAATTCAGCAATGTGGGAATGGGAACCACCAAAACCATATGATTTAGAAATGGCGGCATGCAGTCGCACACCAACAACGTATTCATGAGCAAGAAAGTGGGGAAAACTTAGAACAGACAGAACCAGAGCTGTGAAACCTGTTCGACTGTTCTGTCAGTCGAAACTCTTTCGCGCGCGCATACACACAGAGGATGTTGTGCTGGCGTAATCTCTGTTCCACTGCAATGCAATGGTTGTCCTAAGTCTCAGTCAGCTCTGCGCACGTCGAGTGGAGAGTGGACTCAATGGAGTTGGCGGAAGCGAAGACGAGGGGGTTGTTATACCCTTTTTCCCAAAATTGGATTTTGGAAAGGAAGAAGCCATTTACAATGAAAACCTATAATAACTTTTAGATGCAGGGACAAATTGGGAAATATTCTCCAGATTTCTTCATCAGAGAATGGCCGTCTTGCTAGAGAAACTAAACACGATCCACTCATCTCAAAAAACCACAGCATGAAAAAGAAAGAATCAACAATGCCGCACATCCCAACTTCAAATCTTAGTCTCAACAATGCAAGAGACACAAAGAGAGAGAGGGGGTGCTCATTGTCGCTAGCAGGCGTGGGAGTCGAGCCGTGGGACTAGGCCTGGGCGATGACGAGGACCTGGGTGGAGACAGTATTCACTAAAGCTTCAGCGACCGAATAGGTGAGCTTCGGTGACCGATTGGAGAGGCAAGCTTTGACAGACGACTGGAGATGCGAGCTTTGATGATTGGAGTGGTAAGCTTTGAAGTGGCAAGAGCAAGATCTCAAGAAGAGTCGAGAAGAGCAAAGCAGAAGGGAAGGGAAACGGTGTGCGTGGCGTGGCGTATTTGCTTGGAAAAGAAGAGTAAAAGGTTAAGGTTTTTATTTTAAAAGGGTCAAACTTGGAATTTTAGTAAAATTTTAAGGGTAAGAAAGGAATAACGATTTTTTTTTTAAAGGTGCACTGTAGCTTACCGAGAATGCTAGAAAGCCAAGGTAGCTAAAGGGTTGCCTTGGGCTTTTAGCCTTCAAAAGGCTGGCATTTGTGCAATGGGCATTCAAAAAATTTTGCCAAACACTACATATTTGGCCCAAAGGCCTTTAGCCCCTCAAAGATTCTTGGGAAAGTAGTTCCCAAACGTATCCGATATCCTAAAAACCACATCTTGGACGTGACACAGCCACTACGAGTTTACAGTGATGCCGTTTGGGTTAACCAATACCTCAGCTACTTTTATGGAATTAACGAATGGAGTGTTCAATACGTACTTTGATCAATTCATCATAGTCTTCATCAATGACATATTGGTATATTCAAAAAGCCCAAAGGAGCACAAATAACATTTGAAGATGGTGTTGCTAACCCTTCGAGAACATGCATTTTACACCAACTTTAGCAAGTGCAAATTCTGGCTCAACCAAGTAGCATTTCTAGGCCATGTAATATCAGGCAAAGGGATCTTAGTGGATTCGACAAAGATCAAAACGGTCGTGAATTGGCTAAGACTTACGACGGTGATGAAAGTTCGGAGCTTTCTGGGACTGGCTAGCTATTATCGCAATTTGTGGAAAGGTTCTTTGGAATAGCCACGTTAACAGGATTGCTAAAGAAAGAAGTGAAATTTGAATGGACGGATAAATGTGAGAAGAGGTTTCAAGAACTTAAGCAAAAGTTGATGAATGCCCCAGTGTTAACTATTCCATCTAGTCTTGGTGGGTATGAGGCCTATAGTGACGCCTCATTTAAAAGATTGGGTTGCGTTTTGATGCAACATAGATGAGTAATGGCTTATGCGTCTAGGCAACTGAGGCTGCATAAGTAGAATTATCCGACACACGACTTGGAATTGGCAGCAATTATCTTCTCCTTGAAGATTTGAAGGTGTTGACATTTGATTTTTAGTCGACGTGTCAAAAAAAAGTAAAGAAACAAAAAAGAAAAAGAAAAATCGAGATTTTGGTTTCTAACCGCGACAGAGCTTGTTTTGCGGCCAACAAGTGTCATTTTTCGTTTCTTTTTGTGGCATTGTCGCTTTTAAGCAATTTTCAATACATTTTTTAACAACAACCCGAAAAGTCAAAACGATTGACTTTCGAGTTGACTCTTTAGTCAACCCTTTGATCAAAAGTTAACCCGATGTTAAAAAATTGGATAAAGATGTCATTTAGCTTTAATTTCGCTTTTGTGAAATTAGTTTTTCAAAAATTTAAAGATTTGACCAAGAAATCAATATTTTAGGAAATAGTTGAATTTTTGCCAAACTTTTGACCAAAAAAAATTGGAAAAACCAAAAATCTCCAAGACGTCTTCTATAGCATCAATTTGATTCATGTGTCAAAAATTTTACAAAATTCGATTAAGAATCTTGTTTTCCGAATTTTTCAATTTTAATTTCTAAATTGACCAAAAGTAAAATTACTTTCATTTTAGTCATAATTAGGTGTGATTCCTTCTTTGACATTTGGTTTAAAGACTATTCTAAATCCGCTCGTGCATTCGATTTTGTGAATCATCGGATCAAACCACAAATTGTCACTTTAAGGGCTAATTAGGGGGATCAAAATCGATTCTTCATGACTTGTGAACAGACAATTGTTTTCCACTCATTTTCTCAAGATAAGTCCAACTCCGAAATCAATTTTGAAAGATTCACATTAGAACTTGATTTGAGGGATTTCACTCTCTTGAAGGTAAGAAAACTAAGCCGTCATGATTCAATCAAAGAAATTCAAATTGACCCATTCAAGACTAAGGTCTAATTGCATGAATCTAAGTCCAATTTTAATATTAGACCCAAATTTAGTTTTGGCTTGAATTTTGGCACTTTAATTCAAAGTCAATTTGAATACTCTAAGTGATCTTGCAGATGGCAGCTAGCTAAGTACATAGGGAAATTGCAACATAAATTGGGCTCAATTTTTCATCAATTTGCAATTTTACCCAATAAATTGCAAAATTGTTCATTTTAGCCCTTTAATGACAACTTTAAGCATCCATGGTTTTGATCCGTTGTCATTTATAACAATCACTCAATTAAGTCAATAAAAGACCCTTAGAACATATTTATGAAGGTTAATTGACTTGATTGAATTAAGATTGGGTAATTTCCTCCCATATTGAGTAAGTTTTATTTTCAATTTGGTCCTTGAGGGATCAAATTGCATAAATTTTGAACTCGTGAGGGCCAAAAGTGTGTGAACCAGTTAGAACCAGGTCAAACCAATAAAAAAATCGATCAAGAACCGGGCAAATCCGTGTGAACCGATTTGACTAGCCGCCGGCGAGGCAAGCCGGTTCAGCCTCTTGCGGGCCAATTCTAAGACCTTCACCATGCCAATTTCACTTCTACATTCTCAATTTCCCGTTATTTTGTAGATTGACCCACGAATTTCCTAAAATTACAATTTGAATCCTAATTAGGTCTTTTAACGCAATTCTCGATTTTGCCTTGGGTTATCGCAAATCAACCCTATTAGATCGATTACCTAACACCTCTAGATGATAATCAAGCTTTCAAAAATAAATTTTGCTCGTTGCATTAAAATTTCGACCATCGGATCATACCAATGGCTGGGATTGTTTAATTTGGGATTGGTATAAATACTAATTTTCCCTCCAAAATGGGGGGCTCATTTTTCTACAATTCTCTCTTTCTAAAATAGATTTTCTCTTTCTTCTCTTTGACATTTTCCCACCGACCTCCCATCTCCATCACTTCGACTGCTGCCAGCTATGCCCCTTGCCAGCGGCCACTTGATTAGCTCCATTGCCCAACGCCATTCGCATCCCTCTCTGTCCTCAGTCGCAAAGCTCAGTGGCTGATTAGTTGGTTGAAGTCTCTTGCTGCGGCCTCTTCTCCAATCTGTCCAAAGACCAGCGTCCATGCCGATTCTAACTTCAGCCGAGCGAATCAGCTAAACTAAACACCATCCAATGGCCCCCAACGCTTAAGCATTGCCAATCTAATCATAAGAGAGACCCCGACCCTCTGGTGGTCGGGGCCTTGTAGATCGGCCACCGAATCATCTTCGGTTGTCGTTTGTTCTGCCAAAAGCTCTAAAGGCCGGTCTAGGTGAACCGGTTCTGTTTGAAGCTGGTTCGATTGTCCAGCAGCCTTATTAGGCGATCTGATCATCACTGACTAGCCACCAAGAGAGGTCCCGATTGCCTAGTAGTCAGAGACAACTAGAAAAGTCGTCGGAACCGAGCCAACGACCTTAAGTTCTTCCAGTAATCCCAAATCAATCCAGGCGGGACTGGTTCTGCTCTTGAAGTAAACCAACGGCTTAATCTTCCTATGGCAATTCATAGCGGTCTAGTCCTTGAAGAATCGATCGAACTCTGATCAAACTCCGATGAGTGTTCATTTGTCTGATTGCATTTGGATTCGCCAAAATTGAAACAAAGGTAAAACTCTAGATCTCGAATCCCAAGAAGCGAGATCGGATTAGCTGATCAAGGCTAGGATTTAAACCTAGGGTTTGGTGAAATGCTTAGATATTTGATTGACAGACTAGAACATTGACTTGCTATGATTGATTGTTCATCAATGATGAACTTGAGATGGTTGAACTTGATTTACTTCAAATTTGTGATTTTCGTGGTTCTAAAACTAACTTGCTATTTTGGCTAAATTGAGGTCTTAGATGGCCTCTTTTCTATTCGAGCTCTATTAGTCATAGGAAGTAGACTCTACGAGCTTCAAATCGATAGGTCGCATGCCTCAATTGAGCGACATTTGACCCCCGAAAAATAGGTCAAAATCTGCTCAATTTCTGCAGATTCTTGGTGCTCTTTAAGTGCAGTCCTTAGCCCGCCTTAGAGTTTTGTTATTCTTGCTCTACTCTCTGTGACGATTTCTAGACAAACTTGTCTTCATAGCTAGGTCAAAACTGCTTAGATTTAAGTATTAATCAGTCTACCCTGTTTAGATTCAAGATGAACTTAGGTAAATTTGAGCATAAAATTGACCTCGTTCAACCTTAAGGCCTTCATGAATGTTGTAGGTTTTCCATTGACGCAAGATTTGCAAAATTTTGAGGTCATTCGATGCGTCAATTGCATGCATAAAGGTGCTCAAGTGCTGCTTTAATAAAAAGATTAACCATACGCGTCTGTTTTGCCATTTTTGTCATAACTCATGTGATCATTATTAGGATCTGAGTCCTTAATGATGAAAAGTGTTCGTTATCACTCATTCTATATGGCATATTTTTAGTAGAATTTATACACATCCTTTAGTGGTCAAAATTTGGCATGTTCGCAGCCCTCACTATAGGATTACAACCTTACCATGTGCATACCTTCACGTACGTATTTGGGTCTTTTAGAGACCAAATTTCGCATTAGCACCTTCTTGACTTGGACTACATGTTACAAGCTTTGTGTTCATGTATAGTTCATCATATTTAAATGTCATTTCACATGTTAAACTCGAGCCACGATAATGCTTGTTGCACTTAAGAAAAATTTGAGTACGTCATTATAAGCGCTTAATCATCTTGTTGTGATATCAAATCACTAAGCTATCATTATGTGATAAGTTATTATGTGGTGATAAGTGTTGTGTGAGAAGTTGTTATGGCATGTTTTATTAATGTTATAAGTTAACCTTCGTTCCGATCTGGATTAGGTTGTTGAACCTTCCTTTAGATCTGTGGTTGGCCCCAGCGATTAGTGGCATTGCGAGTGCAGTTGGAAAACCCCTCTATGTCGATCAACGCATGGAGCAAATGAAGATGCTATCTTTCACAAGGGTGTGCATAGAGATTTATGCTAAGCAATCAAGATGCACTTCAGTTGACGTGGTCTTGAACAGGGTTTTGCGCTCGATTGCTATTGAGTACAAATGGAAGCCCATTGAATGCCCTATTTGTGGCACTTTCAGACACAAGTGCGATGATGTCGCACCCAAGGTCAACCCAGCAGTGTCTTGCAGCAAGATCAGCCTAATGCCGACTCTTCTATCCCTGCCTAGGTCCTTGATCCAGCTCTGATCATGGGTGAAAATCCAGAGGTGTCCTAGCAAGGTTGGAGTCTGGTCAAGGGGAAAAAGAAGAAGCCTCCATAGTCGAGGGAGGGACCTTCTTCCCGCCCGCCTTCCTCCAGTGAAGTTGGTAGTATCCTCAAGCTCAAGAACTCCTCCTTTGAAAAAGGTCTGCCTCCTCCCTCATCTCGCAAGTCTTTGAGGGGTCTTAGGGTGTTGAAGCTGGTGCCCCCTCCTTCTAGCCCCATGGAGGTGAGATCTAGCTCTCTGCTGGAGGTCTCCTCTCCTTCTCACGCGGAAGACAAAGACCCACCCGATGCCTTCACATTCGGTCAGCTTGGTCCTGGTGAAGGCTCGGAGTTCTCGAGCAGTTTTTCTAGCTTTGATGATGATTTGCTCTCTCCCGACCCTTCCTCAAAGGCTCCTCCTTCTAGAAGAGTCGAGACCATTCAAGAGAAGCTGCTGGCCCTCGATCCAACCCCGTCTCCTTCTACGACCCCTGCTGCCTCGGCAGCTAGTAGACGGTAGCTTAGTAGGCGAAGGTAGGCCTTCTTCCCACCTTCGGTTATGCTTTTTGTTTTATTATATATCTATGTATATAGGTTTTTGGAATGTGAGAGGTCTTGTTAACCCCTTGAGGTAATCCAAAGCTAGGAAACTCGTGTCTTCTCACAGGCTTTGTCTAATTGGTTTGTTGGAGACCAAAGTGCCGGAGTCTTTGTTTGGTTTCATTTCTGCTAGGCTTTTGTCGGGATGGAGTTGGGTTGCCAATTATGACTCCTCTCATAGGGGTAGGATTTGGGTTGGCTGGAACCCTTATTTAGTGAGTTTTGAAGTGATTTCGTCCAATAGTCAAGCGATCCATGGTAGCTTGAAGTTCCTTATGTCTAGTATGTGTTGTTGCATTTCGGTGGTATATGCTAAAAATACTTTTATAGCTCAAAGGCCTCTATGGGTGGACCTTGTACAAATGAATACTCTTTTATAGGATTTGGCTTGGCTGGTGGCCGATGATTTCAATGCCATCAGGGACCCTTTTGATCGGTTTTGGGGCTCTGGCACCTAGATTCCTTACTTTGATAGATTCATTCAGTGTTTAATTTAGTCAGAGTTAGAGGACCTGAGGTATGTTGGCTTTCACTATACTTGGTCTACTTCTTTGGGGGTTAACCAGAAGGCTAAGAAGATAGATTGTGTGCTTGTGAATGCCAAATGGAGCCATGATTTCTCTTACTCTGAAGCGTCTTTTCTGGCGCCTGGCATTTCTGACCATACACCTATGGTGGTTAAAGTGTTGCAACCAGTGAAGAAAGCCCTTCAAGTTCTTTGAATTCTGGACTGATCATCCATCCTTCCATGACATTGTTTTGCAAGTATGGGAGAGCCCGAGTGAAGGGGTTCCTATGTATAGGTTGGTGAGTAAGCTGAAGGCCCTTAAAGGCCGTCTGAAGCATCTCAACAAATAGTCTTTTTCTAATATCTCCGGGAGGGTTGCTGAGGCAAGGAATGCTTTAAGGCTCGCCCAGCTTGGCCTTCAGTAGGACCCGACCAGCGAACTTCTTGCAAAGTTGGAGAAGACTTATTGTAGGACTTTCGTGGAGTTAAGGAATCAGGAAGAGTCCTTGTTCAGACAGAAGTGCAGGATTAGGTGGCTCAAGGAAGGTGACTAGAATACCAATTTTTTTCACCATTCCGTCAATAGGAGACAGCTGAGGAACATGATTCTTTTTGTTATGGATACCTCTGGTAATATTGTTTCGGACCTGAGCTTAGTGCAACAGATGTTCGTCTCTCATTTTCAGGAGCTCTTGGCACCATGTTCGTTGTCTACCAAACCCTCTTTGCGGGATCTCTAGGAGGTCATTCGATGCCCTCTCAAGGAAGATTAGGTCAGCTTTCTCTCTTGTCCCTTCACTAATGAGGAAATTCACGATACCATATTCTCCCTTACTCGGGGGAAGGCTCCTAGGTCGGATGGGTCTGGTGTTGAGTTTTTTAAGCATAACTGGGAGATGGTAGGGCCGCTGGTCACTAAAGCGGTGAAGGATTTCCTTGCCACGGAGAGGCTTCTTAAGGAGATCAATAACACCATCCTTGTGTTGATCCTGGAAGTTCCCAATGCGACGTCGGTCAATGATTATAGGCCTATTGCTTGTTGTAACACTATTTATAAATGTATTACCAAAGTTTTAGCTAACTGTGTGGCTGCAGTTCTTTGCGATATTATCAACCCTTCTCAGAATGCTTTCATTAAAGGCCGACAAATCAGAGACAATATTCTTCTTGCACAGGAGCTGTTTGCGGGATTCCATCTTAATCCATACATTCCTAAGTGTGCTATCAAGGTGGATTTTCAGAAAGCTTATGATACGGTGGATTGTGACTTTCTTGAGCTGGTTCTTCATGTGTTTGGTTTCCCAGACCACCTAGTTTGGCTTATCATGGTATGTGTTTGCACTCCAAAGTTTTCTATTTCCTTAAATGAGGAGCTTCATGGGTTTTTCCCTAGTGGCCGAGGCCTCCATCAGGGGGATCCCATGTCTCCCTATCTTTTCACTTTGGTTATGGAGGTTTTCTCCGAGACCCTTGGTGCTATGCTAGGCAACCAGGATTCAAGTTTTTCTGGAGATGCAAGGTTTTGAGTTTATCTCACCTGTTCTTTACAGACGATGTTTTCCTATTTTGCGAAGCTAATTTGGTCTTGGTCTCTCTCTTGAAGGAAGGTTTGGATACCTTCTCCGATTGGAGTGGTCTGAAGCCAAACTCCAATAAAAATGAGATCTTTCTTGTTGGAGGGTCAGCTGAGTTGCGGTCTGAGATTATCCTTGCCCTTGGTTTCCTTGAAGGGAAACTGTCGGTCCGTTATTTGGGAGTTCCTATTATTTCCTCACGGCTCGGCAAGGCGGACTATGTTTCCCTAGTTGATCAGATTACAACCAGGGTCCAATCGTGGACCCAACGCTTTCTCTCCTTTGCTGGCCGTCTTCAGCTAATAAGGTCAGTTCTTCATGCAATCCAAGCTTATTGGGTGAGTGTATTTACTATCCCTATTGCAATGTTGGACCGTTTTGAGTAGATTTTGAGATAGTTTCTCTAGAAGGGCCTGGGCCTAAGTAGGGGTGGGGCTAAAGTTTCTTGGGAAGACGTTTGCCTTTCGAAGGAGGAAAGAGGTCTCAGCATTCGCAGGTTGAGGGATTGTTATAAGGCAACGATGCTGAAGCACATCTAGATTCTATTTATGGACAAGGAGTCCTTGTGGTGCAAGTGGATCAATTCCACTTTCTTGAAAAGGAAGAATTTCTGGGTGGTTAGAAAGCCTACCTTCTGCTCTTGGGCTTAGAAGAGAATCTTCCATCTCAGGATCAAG
Organism: Eucalyptus sideroxylon x Eucalyptus melliodora; assembly: GCA_016097485.1. NCBI lineage: Eukaryota > Viridiplantae > Streptophyta > Magnoliopsida > Myrtales > Myrtaceae > Eucalyptus > Eucalyptus sideroxylon x Eucalyptus melliodora. Next base: position 39,619,118 of record CM027834.1, on the reverse strand, counting down.
TTCCGACTCTCCTTCCTCTGGAGAATAAGGGATGGCCTCTCCATTTCCTTCTAGTTTGACCATTGGCATCCGAGAGGCCCCCTCAATCTATTATTCTCGGACTCTTTATTTTATAGCTTTGGCTTACCTAGGCACGCTACGATGGCTGATCTTTTCTCACCGTTTGGACAGTCCATGACGATAGTGCTAGAGTCTTAGGAGCAGCCTATTTCTATTCTCTCTCAGGTACCAGATCGTTTTACTTGGCTGGAAAGCTCTTCAGGTTTATTCTCGGTTGCCTCGGCGTGGCATTCCATCAGAAGGAAGAAGGCTCAAGTTGATTGGGCCTCCTTCATCTGGAGCAATGTCATGGCTCCGAGATACCAGTTCAATCTTTGGCTTATTACCAAGAATCATCTTCCCACCCAGGCCTTGCTCTTATCGTACGGCAGGATTCGGGAGGCGCTCTATGCCTTTTGCAAATTGACGCTGAATTCCGTCAATCATCTGTTTTTTTTTATTGTTGCATCATAGCCAAACTCGCCTTCTTTTTGGCAGCTAGATGCAACCTCCCTTGGCGCAACAGGGCTTGGTCAGAGAATCTTCGCTAGGCTATGAAGTTTCTTTCTGGTAAAGATTTCTATCGTTCCATTGCCTAGTTTTCTTTTGGTGCTCTTTGCCACTTCATTTGGAAGTACAGGAACAAGATTCTATTTAGAGACCATACTTTGGCAATTCCGGCCGTGAAAAACCATCTTATTAAAGTTATTAAGGACAAGGCCTTAACGTTAAGAAATGTGGAGGATAACTTGAGGAACAGGAGACTTCAATGTAGATGGGGGATTGATCCTTGCATTTTCTCTTCTATTCCTGCAGTTCCTTAGTGTTCCTGCTTGTGGGCATGGTTTGCTGCTGAATGGCTCGACGCTGCTGAGTTATTCACTTCTGGGGTTGTGGCATGAGTGGTCGACTTGCTTCTTGGTGGTCTATTGCCTCGATTTGCTTCATTTTGGTCGCGGAAAACTTCGCTAGTTGTTATTCGTAGAGGGCGGCTGCGCACTTTCTTGGGGGTCTTTTGGGTGTGGGTTGCCATTGTTTGGCTGGCTGGTGGCCTTCTTTTGTTAGTTGGTCCTTGTTCTGATTGTGGCCTTAGTTGTTTTGGCCTTGCTATGTTGTTGTGCCTTTGTTGGCTTTTCTGTTTTCTTTCTTTCGGCACCATTCCACTCATTATGCCTCTATTTCATTTTGAGTGTAAGTTTTGGTGCCGTTCGCTTGTATATTTTGGTTAAAGCTCAATACAATTACTTTTCACCAAAAAAAAATGTCATAAGTTAATATGTGGTGATATGTGGAATGTTATATTAATGGAATAAGTATGTTATATTAATGAAATAAGTTGTTGGATAGGTAATTACAATAATTTAAACTTTTGGCAATGACTTAACTTATCCTTAATAAGTATTCTATACTTGAGTGCCTATGATAAGATGCATAGTTAGTTGCTCAATTTGATTATAGTGCAAACTTATGTGACACTTTAAATGAGAATTAATAAGTGTTCATGGTACTTTACGATTGAAATCTTTTGTTATGCATATAAGGTTATGCGAAAAGATAAAAATGTGGGTATGTTTAAGTGGTGCGTTAGTGTGAAACGATAAGGTGATATGAGGTGTAAGCATGACATGATTGCATGTAACATACATTATTGTATATCGTATGAGCATCATACTCTTGCATTGATTAATATGGAAGATGAGAAATGGGCTTGTTGAGTGACCTCATCTTTAGAGGTTTTGAAAGGCCGACCAGTGGTGTGAGAGGATTTCCTCACGAGTTTAGAAGAGGGTCAAGTTTTGGGTGCCATGAGTTTGAGCGAAAAGGTGTTTGTGTATAAGAGACGAGAGACTCGTGCAAATATTATAAAATAAGGAAGAAGGTGTAGGTAAAAACAATGAGTAAAAACATGAATACGAACCCTCTATAAATAGAAGCAGAGTATTTCATAGTAAGAGATAAAATATTAGTTGTCATGCCCCGATCCTCGAGTGCGTGCCCATCCCTCGGTGGTCGATAAATTTGCGATGTCCCAGGACGCATTGCCGACCCATTCATTTTAATGTGCATGCAGAAGAGAAATAATTACCCCCGACAACACACATCATAGGATAGGATAAACAGGAAACCATTCACAACTAAAATACTTTTATAAACACCTCGGTCTATATACAACACTGGTCTATAGACAACAGTCTACTCAAACAAAAAGCCTACAAGTCCTCTAGGTACACGAATCTCCAACTAAAAACTCCGAGGTCTCCTGGGGACTCGGGTCTAGCATTGCACCACCAAGAGGGTCAGCTGTACCCTCGCCAAAAGCGACGTCTGTCACTGAAGCTTGGGACCTCAAAATCCTGTAGGGGACCCTCTTTGGGTCCATTGAGCCTGTGACGATACCATGCTCTAAATCGATGGGGTACCCTAGAGGTAGGTCCTCTTCGACCCAAACGGTGGTCACTACAAGTTCATAGACCTAGTGACTTCCGGGATCGGGGTAACTAAAAACCCGCTTGGTAACCCTCATAGGCTGGCCAAAACACTCTGGAGGAGCCACCATCTAAGGACCTGAAAAGGTTGAGCCCATGACGGGGTGAGACAATGTCTCAGCAAGTTCACCCCCTAAACTCCGACTAGGAATGAAATACGCCTAAAGGCAATCTATGCACACACGAGACATAGGACTTACCTTGTCTCAGTTCCCTCCTACACGTCAGTACAATTCACAATCTCAACCAATCAATTTAACCCAAACCATCAATTCATTGATCCATTCAATCAATCGACTCAATTCGATCACTGCTCACCCAAGCTGAGATTTATTATTATTGCTCACCAAAGCTAATATATATATATATATATATATATATATATATTATTGCTCACCAAAGTTGATATTCACAATTTTAAAATCCCACGATTCGATCTGGTCCTCAAAACCATTTTCAATGTCAAAACTCGACACTCGGGATTATTCTAATTAAATCCCGAAATTCCACAATTTTGGAATAAATATCCAAAATCACATTTTCACTCAATTTGCACAATATAGCATTCAATTGTAGAAACTAAACACACCATTGCAATCAACACGAAATTCTAACGACCGGCCATCCCGGCATAATTTTCGAAATTGTTAATTAATTAAATAAATTTTGAAAGTTAAATAATTAAATAATTACTCAATAATTAAATAAATGTCTAATTAAGATTACACTAATCTAACCTCCTGATTAGGCTAATTAATCAACCTAATAAACTAATTAAATCACTTAATCTAATTAACCTTTAACTAAACTAATCTAACCACCTAAACATAGTTAGCTTAATCTAAACACCTCTTAAGCATAATTAACTCCCTAAGCAGAGTTTAGTGAATAAACTCACCGATTTAATATTCCGGTGAGTCCACGACAACGGCGACACGGAGGCGGGCAACAAACTTTCGAGTGACGACACCCGACAAGGCTTGGAAGAGTTCCTAAAACAAGCCTTGAAGACCGAAAGCCCTTGTTAGCTGTTCGGTTCTACTCCAAGGCCGAGCAATCTGAAACGGCGACCGAATGGGCTAGAAACGGCGAGGGAAGGTCGGCGGAGCTGCTGCAGGGCTAGGCGGGTGATGGCGGAGCTTCCGGTGACCACGCCGGTGACAGACGGTGGCTTAGCGAGCTGCTGGACTTGCGGACGGAGGCAGAACGAGTGGCTGGGTGAGCTGCTGGGCACAGGCTGGTAGGCGTAACGCACACGAGCAAGTGGGCAGCTCCGGCGGTCCAGCGGCTTTAGCGGGGAGTCGACGGCAAGGGGAGGGTGCTGCTCTGTTTTCCTCTAGTTTTTGGAGCTCAAACACTTGTCCAAAACACTCATCACACATGCCCCCACCACTTCAGCCTTTCAACGTCAACCATTTACAGCACCCAAGCTTCCCCAACAAGCCATTGAAGAGGTCCAAAAGGTTGATGCCCCCCTTGGCTACGATTTTGGACATTTGGCATTTAATTTCATTCAATTCTCACTCAATTGGGCCCAAATAAAAGCCTATAAATTTAGCCAAGGTGTCATCATACATCTCAACATTTTTCTTCATCAATTGAACCAACTTGAATCCCAAAAATGTGACAAAAAATGAGCCTACGAACTTTCCTGTCCAAAATAGCTTTACTTTGAATTTTTCGCTGAAAACTCGGGTTTGCAAAAAAATCTTTGGAGGATGAGTCGACGTTCCTAAAATGAATTGTGACATGAAAGAACTTTCAATTTCTGAAATTGGATTTAAATACACGGTTAATTTTAATCTGACACGATTTTAGCGCGTCCTATCCTACTAGATAGCTTTTAGGAATTTTCTGTACAATTAACCCGTGGTTGATTATTTTCGAGCCACATTGTACATCTTCGACTCATTGGCGACTCTCAGTTATCATGAAAATCTCGAGGTTCCAAATACGAACACAGGATACAAAAATGACAGAAGAATTAGTTTAGTGCCGTTCAACGATAATTTTGCAATTAGGTGAAATCACCCACATACTAATCACAAACCTCTGTTGAATTGACCTATCTTTCATCTCTGATCGATTTTGATAGTGCCGTAATGACCCTTGCAGATGAGCATAGTCCAACAGTCGATTTCTAGTTGAATTTTCAAGTCTATTGCGTTAAAATCCTTTAACGGCTTCACCTGATGGACTAGTTATCTCGTGAGTGATCAACTCAGAGAAAAGAACTATAGGCGCATCAATGAAAAGCCCGACTTATTCAATTGAAAACAAAACTGGAAAATCAAGATGTCACGTTAGTCGTTGTTTCTTCAATGGTAGTATTTATTATCCATAAATTTCGTATTTAAATTTTACAAATTTAATTGGCAACAAAATTGAGTGTACAAATTCTATTACAATAGTCGTATCAAGTCTAGATAGGGTATAGATGGTCAAAACGGTAACAATTGTAGTGTATGTAACGATAACTTTTCTTGAATTAATACAGTAGGTGCGTACCTGTTGTTCTTTGTCGTACTCAATGTTTTCAACACAATTAATGTAATACCTTGAATGTTGTTATTCCAAGGGGTTGCATATTCCTAATTCACCACGTAAATAATCGAAGGCTGGCTTGTCCAATGGTTTGGCGAAAATGTTTGCTAGTTGCTATTTTAATTCCACAAAGTGTATGCAAATATCACCATTGTTAATATAATCTCTAACAAAATGATGTCTTACCTCGATATGCTTTGCTCTTAAATGTAGAATTGGAATCCTGGTTAGATTTACAGCACTGGTGTTATCACACATGATGGGAATACATTCCTCATCTTTTCCAAAATCACTTAATTGTTGCTTTATCTAAATGAGTTGAGCACAGCAGCCAATCTAGTCAGCCTTCGTAGTCGAGAGAGCTATTGAATTTTGCTTCTTCCAGAACCAAGAGATGAGCATGTTTCTTAGTCATTGACAAGTACCTGATGTACTTTTTCTATTTACTTTACAACTTGCAAAATCAGCATCTGAATATCTAAGCAACATAAAATTTGTATTTTTGGGATATCGAATTCCTAACTTTTGCATGGATCCAATGTATTGAATAATTCGTTTAATAGTTGATGGGTGTGATTCTTTTGGATTTTATTGATATTGAGCACATAAACAAGTACTAAATAAGATATCAAGTCTAGATGCTGTCAAGATATAGAAGTGATCCTATCATATTATATAGCTTAGGATCAACAAACTTACCTTTCTCATCCTTATCCAATTTGATAGAGCATGACATGAGTGTCATGATTTTCTTGCATCCTTGTAGACCAATTTTTTTTACTATTTCTTTTGCATATTTCTCTTGATGTATAAAAGTGCCTTTGGGGCATTGCTTGATTTGAAGTCCGAGAAAGAAATTTAGCTCCCTGATCAGGCTCACTTCGAACTCACTTTTCATCATTTTTGCAAAGTCCTTGCACAGTACGTCATTAGTAGATCCAACAATTATATCGTCAACATATATTTGAAAAATAAGTAAATATTTAACTTTTCTTTTAATGAAAAGGGTGATGTCTACCTTACCTTTTTCCAAATTCATGATTTGTCAAGAAGTTTCTTAATCTTTCATACTAGGCTCTTGGTGCTTGCTTTAGCCCATAGAGCGCTTTCTTGAGATGATAAACATCATCAGATTTTTATGTTTCTTCAAAACCTAGTGGTTGCTCAATATATATCATTTCTTTGATATATCCATTCAAAAATGCACTTTTAAAATCCATTTGGTATAATATAAAATCATGAAAGCATGCGTAGGCTAATAACAAACGTATAGCTTCTAGCCTAGCATCAAGTGCATAGGTTTCATCAAAATCTATACCTTCCTCTTGTAGGTGTTCTTTAGCAACTAACCTTGCATTGTTACATACAACATTACCTGTTTCATCAAGCTTGTTTTTGAATACCAATTCGGTTCCTATTATAGTCTAATTTTTGGGTCTTGTAACTAGTTCCCAAACATCATTGACTTTGCATTGATGTAATTCTTCTTGCATGGCTTCAATCTAGCTTTCATTCTTAAGAGTATCTTCGACTCCTTTGGTTCAAATTGAGATATAAGAGCCAAGGAATTAATCATACCTTTGAGATATGATCTTGTTTCGATTCCTTCATCCACTTTCCCTATTATCTGTTCTTTAGGATGCTCAGTCTTGAATCTCCAATCTTTAGAAGATTATCCTTGATTTGAGAGATCAATTGGGGATTATGGTTGCTACTGTTTGTGAGCAATTGGTGCAAATATATGTATGATGTCTTCATAGTCATCAGCTTGTACTCCCTTTTGATCATCCATGAACTTCACATTTATGGATTCTTCAACTACCTTTGAATCTTTGTCAAAGACTCGATAGGCTTTACTTGTTGTTGAGTGTCCGAGAAAAATGCCTTCATTAGCTCTTGCATCAAACTTCCCAATGTTATTGTTTGCACTCTGTAGAATGAAACATTTGCATCGGAAAACATGGAAGTAATGTAGAGTGGGTTTTCTTCCTTTATATATGTCATATAGGATCTTTTCTACCATTAGTCTCAGTAATACTCTATTGAGAGTATAACATGAGGTGGAGATAGCTTCAGCCCAGAAATAAGTTGGTGTACTACTTTCGATCAACATCATTGTTGCCATCTCTTGTAGTGATTGATTCCTTCATTTAGTTACTCCATTTTGTTGATGAGTGTAAGCAATGGAGAAATTGTGTTCTATTCCATTTTTTATCGCAGTTTCAGCAAAACTTTGATTGTCAAATTCTCCTCCATGATCAGTTCTGATGGCAGTGATGTTGTAACCTTCTCATTTTGAACTTGTTGAGCAAATTTCTCAAAAAAGTGAAATGCCTCATTCTTACGTGATAAGAACATTACCCAAGTAAATCTTGAATAGTCATCTACTATGACTAGGCAGTATTTCCTTCCTCCGAGATTGGTTGTTTGGGTTGGTCCGAACAGGTTCATGTGTAATAACTACAGAGATCTATTAGTAGCAATAGTTTTGGTAGATTTAAAAGAGTTTCTTAGCTGTTTTCCCAATATACGTGCATTACATGTACCACACTTGTTGTAATTGATTTTTGATAACCCACGAACTATAAGATGTCTTCTGAATTTGCTTTGCATAAATGTGACCTAATTTATTGTGCCAAAGATCACGTTCTTCCTTGATAGACATTAAGCAGTATACATCCTCAAAGTTGATATCAAGTAGGTAGATGTTGCCATACCTATTTCCAATTAATGTTTGCGACTTATCCTTGTTGGTGCCTATGCATTTACCTTTCTCGAAGTTGATTTTGTATCCTTTGTCACAAAGTTGACTTATACTAAGGAGATTGTCCTTTAGACCTTGTACAAGTGAAACATCTTCAACAACCAAATTTCCCAATCTGATGTTTCATTTTCCGATGATTCTTCCTTTCTCTTTTTCTCCAAATGTTATTGTGCCACCATCTATAGAGGTGAGTGTTACGAACTTGCTGTTGTCTCCAGTCATATATTTGGAGCATCTGCTTCGAAATATCACTTGTTTTTCTTTAAAATAACTTGAAATCAAAGAAGTTCTCATCTTTTCTTTGGTACCCACATAAACTTGGGTCCTTTTTGGTTAGATTTTGTTTCAGGATGAAAAGACCAGCCAGTTTTTCTAAATTTTCTCTTCTATTTCGGACAGCCCATTTTGAAATGACTATATCCTTCACAGTTCGAGCACTTAGGAAATTTCTTGCCAGTGGCTTTAGTGAAGTGTCTAGTGAAATGATATTTGTAAAAGTGAATGGGAGGTCTATGTTTTAATCTATATTTGGTTTTTGAAAAAGGATTCGACTCTTCTTTATTTCCTTCACGTCCAACACCATTCTTATTATAGTGAGGAATTTGAATAGAGAGAATGTGCTGTAGAGTCTTTGAATCAAGAGAAAATTTGGTGCTTATTTTTAAAATTTTTTCCTTGCCATTCTCATTTTCAGCCTATATGAGCTTTACTTGATTTATTTGAGAATCAAGCTCTTTCTTCAGGTTGTCAATGAGAGTTTTGTCAGTGAGGTTTTCAACAATGAGATCATGAACTTCTTTTTTTTAGAGTAGCAATTCATTTTGAAGCTTTTTTGATGTTCTTCAAACATTTCCTTTAGAAAATCTTTCAATTCATCGTAAGATAGTTCAGAATGTTTCTCCTGATCTTCTTCTGATTCAAAGTCAGCAATGAGACAAAGATTTGTTTCTTCTTTATCACTTGATTCACATTCGATGTCACTCCATGTTTCAGCTTTTAGTGCCTTTTTCTTTTTCTGGAACTTTCCTTTCCTCTTCTTAATGGATGGGCATTCTGGTTTTTGTGACTACGCTTCTTGCATTCATAGCAGACTATGTCCTTATCTTTTGATTCTTCGTTGTTCTTGTAAGGCTTCTTCTAGTCAAGATGTTTGGAGAATCTTTTTCCTTTGCAGTTTCCTCATTTTCTCATAAAGTTTTTGAACTTCTTTGTTAGTAGCGTCATTCTTCATCACTTTCTTCACCATCAAAGGATATTTCTCCAGCTGCATCATCATGGTTAGCTCTAAATGCAATAACTTTCTTACCTTTGGAGTTGCTTTCTTCATTTTGAAGTTCCACTTCATAGGACATGAATGTTTTTATAAGGTCGTCCATTGTGATTGGTTGAATCCTTATGGTTTCCCTTAGTGAGGTCTTGACAGTACTCCATTCCTTGGAAAGAGTTTGTAGCAATTTGCTTACTTTCTCATAATCTATGTAGGTTTCCCTGGAGAGCAAGTCTATTGATTATTTTCAGAGAGTTGTGTGAACATTTGAGTTACTATTTCATTGGACTTCATCTTGAATAGCTCATAGTTCCTAAGCAAGATATTCATCTTTGTTTCTTTCACTCTTTCCGTTCCTTTAAATGTTAGCATGATGCGATCCCAAATCTCTTTTGTAGAATCACAAGAAGAGATTCTGTTAAATTCAAAATGTGACAAAGCACAATACAAGAGATGTGTTGTTTTGGTTAAGAGCAGCTCTTTTTCAAGATTCTTATATAATGTTGACATCTACTGCTTCCTAACCTTCTTGTCGAACAATGGCTGGTACTTCAGGACCATTTGCAACTACATCCCACATATCCAAATTTGTGGCTTCGATGTATGACTCAATTCTTTACTTTCAATAGCCATAATTGCTTCCATCGAAGTATGGCGACTTGTTGGGAGCTTGAGCATTGTTAGTGAAGAAGCTACCAAGGTTAGCCATAATAAAGGATCTTTGTACTCATAAGAAATACACTTCAAATAATGAGTAACAGAGCTTTGATATCAATTGTTGAGGCTAACAATACAACTTAGAGGGGGGGGGTTAATAAGTTGTTTTCAAACTTTGATGATCTTTCACGGAATTCAGCTACTGTGGAGTAAAGATCACCTTGACCTGATGCTTGTGAGAATACTAACTAATTATATGCCAATATATGTAAACATATATGAAACAGTGGGATATAGAGAGTTATAGTGGTTCAGCTCTACAAGAAAGCTCACATCCACTCTTCAGACTAACAACTTTAAGACGAACTGGATTGCACTAACAATCTGCTTGAAAGGTTACAACCGACTAGCACTAATCCTTTATGTGATAGATCACACTATTTGGATTCAGTCACTACTCTTATACTTGTACGCCTATTCTTTAGCACAATTGTTTAAATAGCTTGACAATTAGAATGGTAATACAGAAAGCTTTCCACTAAGAACAACAGTATGTAAACTACTCGATCTTTTATGTGGCACACTCTCTTGGTTCCTCAATGCCTTCTCTTTTATACTCTTCCTCAAACTATCCGTTGAGGTTGATTTAGAAAGGTAGATGACCCTTGAAGAGTCTCCATTGAGTTGCTGTCCAAGAAAATACTGCCTATATGGTTTCTTTCCTAGGACTCCTGCAGACTAACAAAAAATAGCAATTGCTGCTGTCTTTTCACTGTAGTCTCTGACTAACCTGTCAGACAACCTAGCTACTCTGCTATATGCTTTATTCTAATTCTGCTGCCATACAAATCCAGATCTTTCAACAGTTCTTTAGTTGACCCAACGAACATCAATGGATAGACTTGGTCATTATATCACCATCAACCTGATCTTTACTGTTCCGATATAAACATCATCAGTACATGATCTTTTGGTCAACTAGTGCCGTTTACTAAAGTACGACCACATCTTTCCGATGGATCACACCATGGATATTTCTTTGTCCTTTGGTCTAAACTCTACACATAACATAGTACGTAAAATACTAAGGATAGTTTAGGCATCATAAAAATCTCTTGAAGATGTTTTCTCCAACAGTTAATATCATTCATTGTCTCATTTTGACAAATTCAATTACATTTCAATAATCCATAATTTATATTGACAAATTCAATTAACTTTCAATAATCCATAAAACTTGGAGGAAGAAAAAAAAACAATCCACGTTCTGGACTCACGTGTCAAAGTATGTCCAAAGAGAAGAGAAGAAAAAAAACGGGGGGATGAATTGTGTGTCATAGGAAATGAGAGTCGAAAGAGAAAAGAAGATGAGGTTTTTCTTTTTTCACCCTTTATTATTTTTGTTTTTTTAATTTTTTTGCATATTTACATTATGATCCCTCATTTATTCAAAATTTTTAAAATTGAACCCATGTAAGGCAGAATTACGTGTCATAACAAGTATGTCGGAGTTCCAAACTCGAGTGTAGGAGAGTGTCGGGAGAGTTGATCAAGTGTCGAATTCTGTGATACGTGTTGATCGAGTGTCCGAGAGTGTCAGACGAGAGTGTCAGACACAAGTTAGAGTGTCCAACATGATACAAAAGCTTTCGGAGAGTGTTAGTGATTCATAGTTCACATTAGCTTCTAGGAACTCCTACAAGTGCTCTCTTTTTATCTGGTAATTTCTAAATCATGTCACAACAAGAGTCCACTTAACCGTTGCGTGCTATGTTTTTTTCTTCTGAACGTCGTAGGTTTGGATTGAAGTCTTCTTAGTTTTCTGTGTCCTTGACAATGCCAATGTTAGGATTATGCAGGCATGATAATTACCAATGTTCATCTTGTCCAATGGTGCTTTTCACCATTACAATCATGCAGGTTATATGGAGGATCTTACCCGATTTAGAATGTTGCCGGGACCTTGATATGGTTAGATCTAGGTCAAGGCCACAACCCTTTAGCTGGTGATGTATACAGAGATGTAATCGTCCACTATTGGCTTTAGGCTCTTTGTTTTTATTGACTGAGCCATACTTCGACCGTCCGGGGTTACTGAGCTAAATTTTGTTGCTTGTGTACTTAAGTTGAGGTCATAATAAGCTCTTGAAAATGAGTAATTAGCCACAAATCTTGCTACCCAAATCACTTTACATGTACCTGGACGAAAGCCTCTCTCTCTCTCTCTCAATGATAAAGGAGCAATGTGATTGAAAAAAGTATCCAGGTGATTCGTGACGGGGCTCTAGTACTACATGAGGCATATTCATGGTTCTCAGCAAGGGTCGCAGACTTTATAAATGTTGAACGAAATGTTGAACGAGCTTCTCCGCAGTTTTGGGTTTTAAAAACTCTGATTATTCTAGTCCTGCTTTTAGTTTTTATCTGACCTTTATTATAAGAATTACTTTCTGCATTTTTGTATTGGTATTCGATTCCTGTGCAAACCCTCCTATGAGACATTGTTTCAGACAATTCATCCAGTTTTATCTTGTAGTTTCAGCAGGGAGTCTCCTCAGGCATTTCCTTGACTGTTTAATTTAACAATCGTCGCATGTTGTGTAGAAAGTTATGATGGAGGAAGATTTTGATATGCCCATTTACAGCACAAGTTGTGGTTAGTACATAAACGAATTCTTTTACCAGCCGTACATTTCGCCTTAAAATTCATGTTTCATGCATCTGATGTTCTTACCAACTCTAGTACCGCTCCGAGTGTTACTTCTTTTTAATTGTTGGTATGTATATTGTTGTTATTCAGGTTGCATGCTCAATCTGCATTGGTCGAGTACTATGAACACAAATCAGAAGCAAGACCGACCGTCCCGCAAAATATCTTCCCGTGAAATCTTTCTCACGTAAGGATTAAAATGGACGGCGTGTTATTTACATTTTGTGATCCCACATTTTCAGACCCACATTATTATTCTTTAAAATGGTAGTTCTTCAACATGTAGTGTTTCCACGCTTTGTGCCTTTTCGTGACAACCGTCCATTTGGTAACCCTTTTGATGGAAGACGGTATATAAAAGGAATGATCGTTCATTTCTAATGGGGTGATCATAAGGTCTAACACAAACCCTCTCTATTTTGGAATACACCATCAGTACGTGAGGAAATTAGGTTAGTAGAGTGTGCCCAATATTTCTTTGAATTTTCAGGATTTTCTGACGAATGCAAATACGAATAATGGCGGGAGGTTTGTCTATAATCGATCCTGTTTTTCCGCATTTGATTTTTATGTCTAACATTTGGTATCAGAGCGTGTTTAGTGCCTTTGCCTTATCTTTATCGAATTTTTGGTGTATTTTCGGGGCCTTTTGAGATGAATAGTATTTCGGAATATTGAGGCCAAGAGAGAAACTCGCTGATTCCGGGCAAATTCCGGCAACCCACCACTCGACTTTGGACCCATACGGTCGCACTGCCATGAGGAAGATTAGCCATGAGTTATTTCGGCATATCGGTGTTCGCTGGAGGCTAATCGAGCAGCGGAAGTCACGGTGGTTAAGGGTTTGCGTTTTGGGAAATTTTCATTTGATTTGGGGCCAATTTCTTGCTCATTTTCGCCGAAACTTGGACGCATATGGTCATGCCGGCATGCTCTCCAAAACTCATTATTTATTTGTGTCTTAGATGAGCTGCCGGAGAAGAAACAGCCGGCGAAATCGCGGCGGAACGGCAAAAAGTGGTGAAGAAAAGGGTTTTGTGTGTGAGGGAGAAGGCGTGTGGGCTTCACGTGCGTGCTACGGTTGCAGGCGCATGGAACCCACGCGCCATGCGCGGTCACATGCGTGCCAACTGCTGGCGCATGGACCCACGCACCGGAACCCGTGGCAGTTGGGCACACGCACGTGCGGCAAACGGCACACGTGCAGACCACACGCCCAGCACGTGCCTAACATGCCTGCGGCGCCTTTTACCCTTTTACCCCTATGCCATTTTAAAATTCCCGTTTTGCCCTTTTTGTAATTTTACAATCCTATCTTTGGCCGATCTATTTACTGTTCTATCCATTGGTGCATTTATTTACTATTTTGCTATTTCATGCATTTTTATGAATATTTTATGCATGAAATTAAATGTCCAATGATACATATATTTAATTAATTAGAGAGTAGCCACAACATATTTAATTAATTAATTATATATTAAGAGCCTTCGGATAATATTTAGAAATGGACATTGACTGTAATTAATTATATTAATATGATGAATTTTATCCCACATGGATTTTCATTATATTAATATGATTAATTAGGATGAAATATCATATTATTTTTCTTAATTTACCCACGGGGATTAAGAAAAGGTATATAATATGATAGTTTCATCATGATATAATTATGAATCTATTTAAATTAAAAACTTAGCCCACGGGCAGTTTTTATGTTATGTAATTCATATTCATGACATGTTTATATTGGTAAAACATGATTTATGTATATTTTGCCTCAAATTTTGTGACATAAGTATGATTATTTGATATGCAGTTGATATACAGTTTTGCAACCTGTTAATTTCTCTAAATTTAAGTGTGATGTTCCCATACTGAATGGTAAGAACTATAAAGTTTGGAAGGAATTAATTCTTCTTCAATTAGGGTGGATGGACATTGACTATGCTATAAAGAAAGACGAACCACCTACTCCTACTGATTCGAGCATTGCAACTGAGATAACCCTTTATAATCAATAGGAGCGGTCTAACCGTGTTTGTGCGATTTTTATAAGGGCTAAAATATATCCTAGTATTCGTGGTCCGGTTGCTCAACATAGTAATGATAGGGCTTTATTGGAGGCCAAAGATGCGCAGTTTAAGACTTTTGAGAAGGCGCATGCCATGACCTTAATTATGAAGTTTCCATCGTTGAAGCTCACTAGTGTTAGAGGTGTGCGTGAGCACATCATGCAAATGAAGGATATTGTGGCTCAACTTAAGAACCTTGAGATTGAGATATCTGAATCCTTTCTTGTGTATTATATTTTGAACACTCTCCCGCAACAGTATGCACCTTTCAAGATCTCTTACAACACACATAAAAATAAACGGTCAATTAATGAACTCATGACCATGTGTGTTCAAGAGGAAGAAAGACTGATTATGGAATTGGGAGAAAGTGCTCCTTCGGCAACATAAGGAAAGGATAAGGGCCATGGCAAGTATAAAAGAAAAGGTAAAAGACCTCCCCAAGCTGACATTAAGAAAGAATCCAAATGTTTCTTCTGTAAAAAGAGTGGGCATATAAGGAATGATTGCGTCAGATTTAAGGCTTGGCTTGAGAAGAAAGGTAATCAAATCTCTTGTGTTTGTTATGAATCTAATATGGCTGATGTGAGTTACAACATTTGGTGGATTGATTTTGGATCTACAATCCATATTTCGAATTTCTTACAGGGTTTTCAAAACCATAGGAAGCCAGTGGGAAGTGAACAAAGCATTTATTCAGGAAACAAGATGTGTTTGCTTGTGGAAGCTATTGGGACATGTAGAATAGTTTTCAATAGTGGCTTTGTTTTTAATTTGGAAATGACCTTTTACGTTTCTAGTTTCTTTAGAAACTTAATTTCAGTTTCAAGACTTGTACCTTTGAGTTACTCTTTTAACTTTTCATATTCAAACTTCTGTTTATCGTTTAAATCTGAAATTATTGGGAGTGGTATTTTGTCTGATGGTCTTTTTTAAATTAATTTACAAGACAAAGCATATTATAATGCAATGCATGTTCATGATAACGCTGGTATGAAACGATGTGTTGTGAAAGAAGATTCCTCTATGTTGTGGCACTGGAGATTGGGACATATCTCTATAGAAAGAATTAAGCGATTGGTAAATGATGGAGTACTCGGTTCTTTAGATTTTACTGATTATGATACTTGTGTGAACTGCATAAAGGGAAAGCAATCCAACAAGACGAAGAAAGGTGTCAAGAGGAGTACAGAAATATTAGAAATCATACATAAGGATATTTGTAGTCCGAATATAGACTCATGTCGTCAGAAATACTTCATCTCTTTCATATATGATTACTCATGTTACATGTATCTCTACTTGATTCATAATAAGCATGAAGCGTTAGATGCTTTTAAGGTATTTAAGGCAGAAGCAAATAAACAATGCGACACACAAATTAAGATCGTGAGATCAAATAGAGGTGGATAATTCTATGCTACATACACTAAAGATGAACAATCACCTAGTTCATTTGCAAAGTTTCTTCAAGAGCATGGGATATTTGCCCAATATACTATGCATGGTTCTCCGAACCAAAACGATGTAGCGGAAAGAAAAAACCGAACCTTATTGGACATGGTACGTGGTATGCTTAGTGGCTCCAAACTTCCTAAGTCATTGTAGATTGAAGCACTTAAGACGACAGTATATATATTAAACCGAGTTTCGACCAAGACTGTCCCAAAAACACCTTTTGAGTTATTTAAAGGTTGGAAACCGAGTTTGCAACATGTATGTGTTTGGGGATGCCCGTCTGAAGTGAGAGTTTACAATTTGCAAAAAAAGAAGTTGGACCTAAGGATCATAAATGGGTATTTCATTGGATATGCCAAAAGGTCCAAGGGATACACGTTTTATTGTTCATCTCACACCATTAGGATCGTTGAATTAAGAAATGCTAAATTTCTTGAAAATGACTTGATTAATGGAAGTGATCAATTGAAGGACTTTGTTCCTAAGAAAGATCATTCAGACACTCAACCTTTCACCTCAAGTTTAAAGTTGGTTGTTGCTCATAATGCCCCGTCAGTTTAGCCGGCCATTGAACAACCAATTGTTGAAATTCCACAACTTGCCGATATTGATCTAGT
Organism: Eucalyptus sideroxylon x Eucalyptus melliodora; assembly: GCA_016097485.1. Lineage (NCBI taxonomy): Eukaryota > Viridiplantae > Streptophyta > Magnoliopsida > Myrtales > Myrtaceae > Eucalyptus > Eucalyptus sideroxylon x Eucalyptus melliodora. Next base: position 39,602,498 of record CM027834.1, on the reverse strand, counting down.
AGATCCAATTGTTCAGCAATTACCAGAAACTGTTGAACAACTGGTTGAGCAACACACTCCTCAAGAAAATGTTGATGCAACATTGAGAATATATGCTAGAATAAAGAAATCGGCAATTCCTAGTGATTATATTGTGTATTTACAAGAATCTGACTACAATATTGGAGCTGAGAATGATCCTGAAACATTTTCACAAGCCATGGACAGTGATAAATCTAATTTGTGGTACAATGTCATGAAGGAAGAGATGAGTTATATGGTATCTAACGAAGTCTGGGATTTGGTTGAGTTGCCTGATGGTGCAAAGGCCATTGGTTGTAAATGGGTATTTAAAACTAAGAATGATTCATTGGGTAACATTGAAAGATATAAAGCTAGACTCGTTGCCAAAGGATTAGCTCAAAATGAATGAATCGATTACATTGAGACTTTTCTCCTGTGTTTAAGAAAGATTCTCTTCGTATCTTTTTGGCATTAGTTACCCATTTTGATATGGAATTACATCAGAGGAATGTGAAAACGGCATTCCTTAATGGAGAACTAGAGGAGAAAGTTTATATGTAACAACCTAAAGGATTCTCCTCTAGCAAAGGTGAGCATTTGGTGTGCAAGCTTAAAAAATCTATATATAGCTTGAAACAAGCATCCCACCAATGATACTTAAGGTTCCATGATGTCATCTCTTCATTCGGTTTTATAGAAAACGTCATGGATTAATATATATTCCAGAAGGTTAGTGGGAGCAAAATTTGTCTCCTTGTGCTATGTCACGCCCCTATCCTCAGGCGTGCGCCCATCCCAGCTTGGTTGATTAATAGCGACATTTCAAAACGCATCACCGACCCATTCATTTTAGTATGCATGTGGAAGTAGATATAAAATCCCCAGACAATAAAACAATAGGATAAGAAAGTAGGACTAAAAATCTCGAACCTAAAAAACAACACACTTATATACATTGCAAACCAGTGCACATACATACAAGGCGAACTACCAAGTCAGGTTCAACTTAAACAAACTTAGAAAACAAAGTCTGTAGATAGGAGTGGGGTTTCAATCCTCTCCTGGATCCTCCTTCGGATCTTCCTCCTCCTCGACGGTCTCTCCTTCTTCTTCGCTCCAATTGGAGCCCACGGCGGAAATTACCGGAAAGTCAGAATCACCTTCAAGCTTGGAATCCTTTGCATCCACCACCGATCCACCCTTAGGATCTGTTGTCTCCTTCCCGAATGCAAACTCGAAAACATGCAGAGGTATATCAGATTCTAGTACAGGGCCCACCCTTCATCCATCATTGTAATGGCAATATCACGACCGGTATTTATGGGGCACCTTTTGGGGTTCACCTACATCAACCCAAACGGTAGATTTCACCAATACATATTCTAAGCCTTAAGGGTGATGGTGTATAGGAATGTGATAACCTATCTCAGTGATTTCTTCCGGTATGCCAAAATACTTAAGAGGAGCTGGAGTTGCTGCCATCTATAGACTACGTCTCACAACGGGGTGAGACTACGTCTCAGCAAGTTGTAGTCTTAGCAAGTTCTACCCCACTAAGATCCAATTAGGAAGCTAATATGCCCTAAGGGCTGCCTAAGCACAACACGGGTCAAAGGACTTACCTTGGTCTCAGTTTCCTTCCTGCAAGTCGATATCATTTAATAGCTCATTGAATCATATCAACCATCAAATCACTCAATCAGATTGAATCATCGATCAATCAACTCAGTCAATTACATGTCACCACGACCTTCCTCTGGTCGGTACATTCAATACTATCTATAAAGTCCTATTAGTTCAGGACTGCTCACCCAAAGCTGAAAATAGATAGTATAGCTCACCCAAAGCTGATAATATAGTATATTGTACATATGCTCGCCCAAATATAATAGATTAGGGCCTCTAAGCCATCATAGTATACTATATATGCTCGCCCAAAGCTAACAATATGGTATACTATATATGCTCGCCCAAAACTGATAAATTTAAGAACCCCTGACCATAATAGTATACTAGTCCAATCATATAACCAATTCCTCATTTTTATCATACCCGATAAAAATAGCCGTGTGGGTACACAATCGGCTTTAGCCAAAATACCATAATTTCACTTCTATAAATCCCATCATTTTATATGGTCCACCAAAATATTTTTAGCGTTGTAAAACGATGCTCGGTTATTTTCCAATCAATTACTGAAATTAAATCAAGTTAAGGATAAATTCCAAAAATGTAATTCATGCACAATCAGCACAAATTAAAGCTCAATTAAATAAACAGATTGCACCACTGCAATTAGCATAAAATTCCAGTTACCGACTATCTCGGTCTAATTTTTGAAAAATAAATATTTAATTAAATAATTACGAAAATTAATTATTAAATAGCAATAAATCCAACTTAGGCCCGCAATGCCTAATTGGATGCCGAAACGGACCTGGAAAAATTCCGAAAAAGTTCGTTAAATAATTATTAAGACGTGTTTACTTGCTAATTGCACAAACTAACTACCTAACATGCATCGGTAACTAATTAAAATCACTAATCTAATCTAATATAACCACCTAATCCATCTTAGCCTAAACTAATCAACCCCTAAGCGTAATTAACCTACTAAGCGAGGATTAGTGAGTTAAACTCACTTGTTCGATGATCTGGTAAGTGCAAAACGACGGGGACGCAACGGGGGATGACTTTCTCCAAAGCGGGCCTAACTTTCGGGGTCGGGAACGACCTCAAAACGGGCCAAGAAGCTGTTGGAAACCCACTGACTTTACTCTCTGATCTAATCTGCAAAAGAAAGGAAACAAGGCTGGTTGAGGCAAACAAGACCGGTGGAGATCTTAGTAGCTTGGACGGGTGGTGGCAGCGGCTCATGGCAGCGGCAGGGACTCAAACGGCAACCCACAGTGTTCTGGCGAGCTGCTGCACGCACGGACAGAGGCGGACGGAGACGACTGGGAGTTGGGGTCGCACGAGCAGGGCACGGTGGCGAGTGCGAGGTGGGGTAACGAACGGCAACTTCGGCAGTGGCGTGCGATGGCGAGGCTGCTTCGCGGCTTCAACTGTTTCTGCTCTGAGTTTGCTGGCCTTCAAACCGCAAAAATGGAGAAGAAGAAAGGGGTGGTCAATCAATAGGAGGGGGAGAGGAAAGAGAGAGGGAAAAAAGGGGTCCACCTTGGCCAAATTTTCTCTTCAAATGTCTCCTTTGACCAACCTCATCCACAGCTGCATCCTTGGCTGCAATTCAGCCACCTAGGCTCTTTTTGCAACCCTTGAAATGGTCCAAAAAGCCTAGGTAAAGGGAGCTACGAATTTGCTTGATTTTCCCCTCAATTGGACTTGATTTACTTCACAATTCAATCCCATTTGGCCCTCATAAATTCAATTAGCACCTCAACAATCAAATTGGTATTTTTCCTCACCATTACAACCCACTTGCATTCCAATTGCGCGACCAAAAACGGTCCCTGACTTTTTCTGGACAAAAACGGCCCTAGGACGACTTTTTCCCAAAAAGTCTCAGGTTTCAAAAAAATCTTCTAAGACTAAGTCGATGCTCCTAAAATGATTTGACATGACAAACCTTTCAATTTCTGAAATCGGATTCAAATTCACGGTTAATTTCAATCTAGCGTGTTTTTAGCATGACCTAGGTTACTAGATAGCTTTCAGAAATTTTTAGTATAAATGACCCGTGGTCGATTTTCTTCAAGCCATAATGAACCCACTCGACACATTGGCGACTCTTAGTTGTCGTGAAAATCTCGAGGATTCAAATACAAACACAGGGTACCAAAACAATATCAAAATCAGTCTAGTGCCGGCCGACGATAATTTTCCAATTTAGTGGGTCACCCATAATTAGCCACACATCTCAGTCGAACCGATCTATATCTGATCTCAAATCAATTTTTAACTGTGCCGTAATGGCCTTTAAAGATGGACACGGTCGAATAGCAGATTCCTAATCGAATTCTCAAGCCTATTGCATTAAAATTCCTTAATGGCTTCCCCAAATAGTTTAGTTATTTCGAAACTGATCAGTTATGAGAACAGCCCTACAAGCGTGTTAATGAAATGCTCGATTTGTTCAATAGAGAACAAGATTGAAAATCTGGGATGTCGTGACTCTTCCCCTCTTATAAAAATTTCGTCCTTGAAATTTAAACCATTACAATGCTTTAAACAAAAAGGTGGGACTACAACTATCTCATCGACTCTTTAGTCTCCCATGTTGCTTCTTCAGTACCGTGGTGTTGCCAGACAACTTTGACCAACGGGATGGTCTTTGAACGCAGAACTTGCTCTTTTTCTGTCCACGATCTAAACTATCACACCTCGAACCTCGAGCGCGCACACATCCTTCGATGGTCGATAGAAATTTGCGATGTTCCCAGGTCTCATCGCTGACCCTTTCTTTTTTTAATTGCACATGCGAAAGCAAATTACTAATCCCCTGACAACAATATACATGGGATAGAAAAGCAGGACAACCAATTTTAAGTCAAGTACACTTTCATAAACATCACAAGCTTATACAGAAGGTCTATTTCATAAAGGACTACTGAGCCACCTATACTCTTGACCCTTCCACTTCAAGCTTCGAGTTCTTCACACTGGGGACCTGAAAATGGTTATTCAATAACCAGTGAGATATAAATCTCAATGAGTTCTTCCCCTAAGCCCCCGATTAGAACACCAACTCAACTCAGAGTATCTATCTAGAACTACCCCACCACAAGCAACAACCAACAGTCGATTCGCATACAACCTTACCTAGTATGCCATACCCTGCAGTTATAATTCAGCACGATACACGCATGGCACATGGCCATTAGATGATACATTTCATCAATCACATATGAGTCACATCACAAGCAATCTCACATGGCCATTGCCACACCTTGCATGTTATCGATTCATGCGTACGTGCCAAAAATAATGTGCTTAATTCATGCATGACCGAAATCACAGATGCCATGATTCTCATGCGTTTTTGCACATTAGCACAGTTCAAAAACATGATACATATACTCAATGCATACAACAATTGAAATGTCTCACTCATCTCAGTCAATCACAGGGGTTTCAACCCAATCAATCACAGGATTCCTGATTATAAGGCCAAACCATTATGACACGTTGCATACCATGCCACACAGTTTCATCCCATAATTAGGCACATCAACTCAATCAATCATGCGTCCAATTGTTAATTAAGCCCTTCAAGGGCATCACCTACTCGTCACTTCGGTGTCTTCTTAATTAAGCCTGTCAAGGCACCACCTACTCATCACTTATGTGTCTTCTTAATTAAGCCCGTCAAGGCACCACCTACTCATCACTTCGGTGTCTTCTTAATTAAGCCCGTCAAGGCACCACCTACTCGTCACTTCGGTGTCTTCTGACTCAGCCAGGCTTCGTCTCCCCCCATGGAGCACGGTGACATCTTTCAATAGACGGCTTTCCCGAAGGAGCGTTGGTCCAGAATCTACTACAACCCAAATCCCACTTAGTGGGTATCCCATATAGGGTAACGTCCATCTGACTCAATCGGGGACGGGTTCTCTTAATTAATCACATGTCAATTCAAACTCGGCCCGGGACACCTTGCATTTCACTCACAAACTTTTCTGCAAAATCCTGTCAACCTCAAGAAACTTCTGAGCTCTATCACTATCATAGATCTTGGCCAATTGATCACGGCTTTAATCTATGTTGGGTTCACAGAAATCCCGTCCATGTTCTTGCAAGGTCTGAAGCACTGCCCTTAAACGTCTTTCATATTCCTCTAGACTTCTAAAGTATACCTAGATGTCGTCAATAAACACCATCACGACTCGATCTTCCTTTCTAGGAGCAAACCGAATGATTCCTTAGGAAATGCATCAAAAAACTTTCGTACCATGTCGATGCTCTCCACTTTCGGTTCCTTAACTATCATACCCACTACAGTGGCTAAATAACCTCGGTAACCCACATCTAGTCACCAAGTTGTCTTAAATGATGACATTAAAATAAACGAGGATCCTTCTCAATTTTTGACAAGCTCAAAACCTTCTCAAGCAAACTGGTCAGACTGAATTTCTGCATAACAACGATTCATTATAGCAAGATGCTATTTGAGCCAATCTTTTTCCATTTACAAACTCAAAGTTATACTTTAGGCAAAATAGTCAAGTACCATCCTAACCAGTGATTCTTCCTTCCACAACCTCATTCACAAACCGAAGTTCTACCAACTTGACCATATTTCCTGCTGCACCACACTGATTAAATCATTCCAGAAACACTATCCTTCCTTTCAATGCATAGCTGGATTCAATCTTGTCCCCTTTTTGCCATCCTAGTGGCGTTCTGTCTGCGATGCATTCCCTCTATTCTATCCCATCGGTGACGGCGGTAGTAGCTGCTGTGGTCCAGTAGTAGCTGTTGTGGTTCCATATGCCTGCACAGACAATCCTTCACCCGTTGCCCATGCTGGTTACATCCGTAGCAGGCTCCTGTCATCGAAGGACAAAGGAGATTCCCATGTCTCCTTCCACACACCCGACAGACTCCCATGGCATTGGGTGTCAACTTCCCTACGTAATTCTTTCTGTTGGATGGGATGGGATGCATTCTTCCCATCATTGGTCCCTTTCCAAATTGACGATTAACTTAGTTAGGCACAAACTGCAAGCTAGATGCGGTTGCCCTCTCAATCATGTTCTTTTCTATCATTTGTGCCCTCTCGTACATCTCATCAAAGCTCTTTAAATTCAAGAGTGCCAGCTGGTCTTTTAACTCCGGCTTCAAGCCATTACTAAACTGTCTCGCCTTATCCATAAGGTCCTTTACCAAACTCGACACATACTTGGCCAACTCGACAAACTTCGCCTCATACTGATCCATGGACATCTGATTTTGGCAAAACTGATGGAACTCTGCCATCTTGGACTCTCTCGCACTGACTGAGAAGTACTTCTCATTGAAAATCTCACAAAAAGGCACCTCAAGTCTAAGTTGTGCCTTCAGGGAACACCCTTCCTTGAGTGGCTTTCCACCACGTACTGGCGTTACCTTGAAGCTGATAAGTCGCCAAAAGTACTCCATCTTCCTCTGAACACCTCCGCACCATGAAGGTCTTCTCAATATCCCTTAACCAAAGGGTCACAGCCTTAGAGTCGCCCACACCACTGAACCTTGGTGGCCTATGTCTCAAGAACCACTCTATCATCTTGTGCATCGGTCTCCCCCTGATAACAATCCCAGGTTGGACTCCAGCAGGTGAGGCTGTAGCAGGGACAACGGCAGCTTGATTTTGAACTTGCTGCCCCATCAAAATTCCCAAGGTCTCAAGCGCCTGCACGATCCTATTTAATCTAGGAACACTAAGTGCTGCTACACCAGTACCAGCCTGAGGCGGTACTCTCTCACTTGCGTTGGCTTAAGCCTGCGCTCTTAATCGAGTACTAACTCTAGTCGGCGTCCTACCCCGAGTGACAAACGTAACAATTCTCTTCTGAGGACTCCTCAAATCTGTGTTGACACCCGAAATTTCCGTCGACATTTTAATCATCCATTGTTTGCAAAAAAAAAAAAAAAAAAAAAAGAGCCAAAAAGAAAACAAAGAAAACAAAACAAAAAGAAAAAAAGAGAGAAAAAAAAACAAAACAAAAAGAAAAAGAAAAAGAGAGAAATAAAAAAAAAGAGTGAAAAGAAAGAAAGAAAAAGAATAAAAAAAACAAAAAAAGAGAAAACAAAAGGAAAAGAGATGAACGATTCGCAGCAGGGGGTTTTTTTTGGGTTTCGGGTGGCTCTCTTTCTTCTCTCTGGTTCCGATTGCTCTCGCTCTCCACACACACGGATCTACTTTCTCTCACTATATCTCTCTCTCTAAAATTCTCTCTTCTTGACGACTCCACGTTCGGCACAAAAGGAAAAAGCGAAACAAGTGTTCGCTCAAGAAGCTGGGGAATTTTCAGCGTTTTGGGCCCTCTCCACCCTCTGATTCTCTCTGGATAGCAGGATTTCCTCTGCAATTCTCTCCACGGAGGCTTTCTTTTGCTGGTTTTGTTTCATTCGAGCATGGACTTCTTCTCGTCGAAGGACAATGGAGGATTTTCCTCTGGCTGATTCAGCCATCAGACGTGGTTGTTCGGCCATTAGAGGTTGCTGGTGTTCTGTTCCAGCAAATCAGAATCTGAAGATCGGCGTTGAACAACTCTCGTACCGGAATCGAACTCGATATTCTCAACATCTGGTGATTCCTGAAGCGAGATCGAAGAGCGGCTTCATCATCGTTGAAAAGTGGACATCTCTGGAAGTTGATTCTTCGTTGGTTCAATCAAGGCTAGGGTTTTCCTCCGTCGGTGCGCGATTGGGGCGACGGGAGCAGCGGTAGAGCCTGATTCTCTACTCTCCGGATTTGACTCGCCGGATCTGATCGGTAATATCAACGACATCGACGGAGACTGCGTTGGTGGGAGGGGGTTCAGATCCGAAGCGGACTGGCGGTGACGACAACGACGCTTGACCGATTTTTCTCTCTGGATCGAGCTTGCTCGATCGGTGAGCTCTCTTTCTGTCCTTCTCGATCTGTTAGGGTTTCAATTTCTGTTCTCTCTTTGAATCCGTTCGGGTCATGGATTCTGACCTCTCTCTCTCTCTCTCTCATTCGGACGCTCACTCACTTGATCAATCTGACGCCCTCGTTGCGGATCACGCCCTTCCGGAGCTCGAGATACAGGGGTTCAGGTTCGCGCCGAGTGGGAAATCTCGGCTCAGCTCCAAAGATAGAGCTCCAAAATTAATCGGTGATAGCGGCTTTCTGTTTCTAGCTTGATCAGGTTTTCTCTATCTCTCTCTCTCTCTTATTTGCTCTGTCTCACGCACGAATTGTCGCACTCCCTCTCTTAAATAGTTCTCTGTGTGGTATATGCAGATAAATAGAAAATATGATGATGTTGGAATTGCTCTTGATTGTTCTTAGCATTTTTGTAGTTTTAATAGTTACGAGTTTACCTATATCGATGATCGATTGTGGAGGAACATTGTTGGGATTATGAGTTTTATCTTCAACATATTTCTTTCAAATTTGATGATGCATTGAATCAAAATTTTGTTTTCTAGTTGTTACCTTCGGTATGATTGGATATTAGAATTTAGATGGGTAGGGATATATCTTTAGCCACAGCAATAAAGAAATTTAAATGTCTTGAAACAGGAAGCATGTCATCTTGCTTGTTCACTTCATTCGGTGGTCATTTTCAAGTTCCATAGGACTGATAGATGTATCCCTGCATTTGATTTTCCTGTTTGGCCTTGTTCAGAAATGTAAGAAAGGTGGCTAGCTTAACTCCCACTTTGTGTAAATATAAGAAAGGTAGATTGCTGTTTTTACCTCTTTTTATATGTTAATGCTGGTGCCATATTTTTATATTACCTAAGCTTTTAGCGTCTTAGTCGAGAAAGGTCATGAATTTTTCTCATCTTTATAGATGCTCGCTTTAAATACATGGGTTATCATTCAACTACTTCCCGTTCTCTTGATAGATCTGGTTTATGAGAAAGAGCAGAAACTTAGTGATCCATTTTGGCTGATTTCCTATGCTTATTTTCTTTCCTTATCTTCAATCTACATGTTGTGCTTTGTGATTTTTGGCTCAGTCATAGATAGTTAATCCCCATTGCATTATGTTTACCTATGTTCCGATATCCCATTAAAGTTGCAATGCTTGTGTCTTACCGCATTTCCCGTATAAAGGTTACTAGAATGCGATCATGTGTGCTTTTAGTGGGTTGAATGGAAATCCCGTGTAATTGATGTTTGCTGTTCATGCGTGAATTTGCTGATATTGAAATTTGGAATTTGTCTTGGTCTAGAATGCATGCTCTGTTTCTATAACCTCGGATACTTGTGAATTTAGTACGAACTTTTTGTATGAGGAGTTTGGGATTAGGTCCATCATGAAAGTTGTCCTTCACATAAAAACTGCAAAAAATGGTTGTATGTTTGCCTTGTTGCTCTATTCTACTTTCGATTGACTTTGATCTCTTCCAGGATGTTATAAATTCACGTGTCTAGAATTTTAGGATGTTTCTTCATGAAGTTTGTTCCTCATATGCTGATTCACCTGCCATAGAAATTTTAGGATGAGATAGCCATCGATTGTGTTTTTATTGAGCCTATGTTGAGTGTCTAGTTTCTGTGATGAAGGATTTAGATGTGACATATAATAATGATGAATCTTGGGATACCACTTAGAATTTGATCTAGAAGACTTTATCACTTTAGTCACTCTTTGTGAACATAAAAGAATGTCTTGCTTTTGATTGTTTCGATACGTGATGATTGTTTCTTTCATTTGTATGCATCTAATCATCCAGATTTTCTAGATTAGGTTTAGAATAGGATCCAAAAAGTGGAGAAGAAGTGAAGATGGTGGAGGTCGATGTCCACTCCGATCGTTATTCTGTAATATTCGTTTTTCTCCCGACATATGTCTCGGGTTCCTTGTGTTGTATAAAACCCGACGAGTTGCGGGTTTTCCCTTTTTCCCTTTTTTTTTCTTAATTGTGTTTTCTCTTTTATATTTTTAGAATTGCATGATTAGGTTTATTGCTTTCTCTTGATTGTTTACTTCATGTCTTGCACTTTCAATTTCATTGATTGTTTTCTTTTCATTTTCTTTTAGAAACAGAATAACATGAAAAATGATCAACCATGCATGATCACTTAGTTTAGGAATCGATGATCCCGAAAATGTAAAAAGAAATGCATGAACATGTTAGGAAAAACACAACATACTGTTTAGGTATCGAAAGGGCGCTAATAGCAATATTAGCGTAACCCAAGTCCCCGAACCTAGATATCTGGTTGCGTAGGAATCGAGGGAACACTCCCGACCCTCGATTGGGTTTCTAGCCGACCCCCAAAAATGAGGCTAGTGGCGACTCCTGTATATTTTGTAGGTTGTTATAAACAACTAGATCCTATAAATAAATCCGCTGTCGCGCGGGGTACGAGCTTGGGAGAGCTCGTGATCTCATGAGGAAACTCTCGTGATCAAAGTACTCCTAAACCCGACCTTTCCCCACCTTGGATACTTTTCGAGGGGGCGACGAGATCGGGTCGCGACAATCTGGATTACTCATTCTATAGGATCTCCATAGAACCTACCTTCCAATTCCTCACCGAAATAGGAAAATTGAGTGATCCTCACAAAACAACTACCAATTAGCTAGCCAATCACAGGCGTCTGCATAAGGAAAAAGTCTTTCCGACTCACTATCCCAAAACCCATCACACCTTATCACTCCAAATTCTAATCTTGCTTCGATACCACTGAAACGGGGATGTCACGCCCCGAACCTCGAGTGTGCACACGTCCTTCGGTGGTCGATAGAAATTTGCAACGTTCCCAGGTCTCGTCGCCGACCCTTTCATTTTTTTATTGCACATGCGGAAGCGAATTATTAATCCCCTGACAACAATATAAATGGGATAGAAAAGCAGGACAACCAGTTTTAGGTCAAGTACGCTTTCATAAACATCACAAGCTTATACAGAAGGTCTATCTCATAAAGGACTACTGAGCCACCTATGCTCTGGACCCTTCTGCTTCAAGCTTCGGGTTCTTCACACTGGGGACCTGAAAATGGTTATTTAATAACTAGTGAGATATAAATCTCAGCGAGTTCTCCCCCTAAGCCCCCGATTAGAACACCAACTCAACTCATAAGCAACAACCAATAGTCGATTCGCATACAACCTTACCTGGTATGCCATACCCTGCACGTTATAATTCAGTATGATACACGCAAAGCACATGGCCATTAGATGATACATTTCATCAATCATGTATGAGTCACATCACAAGTGATCTCACCTGGCCATTGCCACACCCTGCATGTTATCGATTCATGCGTACGTGCCATAAATAATGTGCTTAACTCATGTATGACCGAAATCACAGATGCCATGATTCTCATGCGTTCTTGCACATTAGCACAATTCAAAAACACAATGCATATACTCAATGCATACAACAATTGAAACACCTCACTCATCTCAGTCAATCACAGGGGTCTCAACCCAATCAATCATAGGAGTCCCGATTATAAGGCCAAACTGTTATGACACGTTCCATACCATGCCACACATTTTCGTCCCATAATCAGGCGCATCAACTCAATCAATCATGCATTCCAATTGTTAATTAAGCCCTTCAAGGGCATCACCTACTTGTCACTTCGGTGTCTTCTTAATTAGGCCCGTCACGGCACCACCTACTTGTCACTTCGGTGTCTTCTTAATTAAGCCCGTCAAGGCACCACCTACTCGTCACTTCGGTGTCTTCTTAATTAAGTCCGTCAAGGCACCACCTACTTATCACTTCGGTGTCTTCTTAATTAAGCCCATCAAGGCACCACCTACTCGTCACTTCGGTGTCTTCTAACTCAGCTAGGCTTCGTCTCTCCCCATGGAGCACGGCGACATCTTTCAATAGACAGCTTTCCCGAAGGAGCGTAGGTCCAGAATCTACTACAACCCAAATCCCACTCAGTGGGTATCCCATAGAGGGTAACGTCCATCCGACTCAATCGGGGATGGGTTCTCTTAATCAATCACACGTCAATTCAAACTTGGCCTGAGACACCTTGCATTTCACTCAATGTCATTCATTAAAATAGTGATCCCGGCCTCTTTTCTTTATATTAAAATTATCCAAGAAATTAGCCATGTGTGTGGATACCCGTCAAATTGAAACCAGAAAGACGAATGCCACTCTTTTTCAAACCCCACTATTTGATATAATATTCAAATTCTATTTTTGGTGTCAAAACTTGACACTCGGGATTTTCGGTATAAAATCCATAATTTCCAATCACCACACCATTTCACAAATCATCACTCAATTCATGCGGATGCCCATGCATTTACACATCCATTCACTTCATAGGATGAACACACATGAATTTTAGACATTTTTCGCATTCTGGATGAACAATGCACATGAACGGTACACGTGAACGGTACACGTGAACAGTATTTTGTGAATAGTGTCGTGTGAACAGTAAATTTCCAGAATTTAATAAACAATAAATTAACTTCATAAATCATTTAAAACATTAATTAAAGCAACCATCAATTAATTAAAGCTAAACATACTTAATTAACCACATAAACCACATTAAGCAAATAGAACAAGATTAAGCTAAACTGATCTAATCCATCCATTTAACCACATATCTTAGGGCTAATACAACTTAATTAAATTATCTAAACAAGAATTAAATCTAACTAAACCAACCCTAAGCAACTTTAGGCTCTAATCAAAGGATTAGAGTTAAACTCACCCGTTAAGCGGGCCGGAGGCACCGACACTGCGGCGACAACGGTGGCTACGCACCAGGACTTCTACAATGATGATCCAAGGTGGCCGCAAGCTCAACACAGCAACCACAACTCGGACACCCTCTAAAATTCTGGAAAAATAACACTGTTGGAGAAGAAAACGAGTTGAAGGGGTTGGCCAGAGCTCCGGTAAAGGGGTTGGCCAGTAACCGGTGGCACCAAGAGGTCTAGGGGGAGTGGCTGGTAGCTAGTCTAGGTGAAAGAATGATCGAAATGGGAGAAAACAGGCCGAAATCACAAACCACGCGGAACTAGGTGAAACCGGGCGGCCCGGCAACCGGTGGCTTGTCTCCGGATTTAGGGACAGCCAACGGCTCCATTCGAGGTGCAGCCGGGCTCGTTGGAACGGTCTCCCTCTCCTGGTCGTGGTGGTGGGTGGAGCGTAGGTTGATTCTCATGGGAAGATAACTTTTAACTTGAGTTTCCGGAGAAAGGTTAGCTGGAGCAGAATTGTTCAAGGCGGTCGGACTGCCACTAGCTTCTGACCGGTCGGCGGGTCAAACGGCGGCTTCAACAGGCAAACAACCAAGTCCCCCTGCACGGTCTAGATCTCCTGAAGACAATGGCAGGTGGCACCAAGGCTGATTCGTCTAGGAAGCCAACAATCAACTTTGATATTTGGAGGAAGGTTTGCTGGAATAGAAACTAAAGGAAGGGAAACGAGGAGACAGAGAGCTCCGTCGAGGGAGAGCCGAATGAGGGGAGAGAGAGAGAGTGAAGTGAGGGATGTCAAGGCCTCATCAATGCTTGCACAACTCCCCATTCAAGTCGCCTCACCTTCTCTCTCTTCCTTTACCCTTATCCACTTGCTTTTAGGGGCAATTTAGTCATTTCCACCTTGCACAAATTACCAATCTAACCTTAGGCTGAAATTGGTAGATGGGCCTAGGAAATGGGCTTGGCCATGAATAGGAATGGGCTTGGAAATTGATTGAGCTCAAATGGGCTTAAGGTTGGATCATGGGCTTGAAAGATGAATAGTTGATTTAGGCCCAATAGGCTCATTTGCTTTCCTTAGGCCCACCATGGTGGCTGTACCACCTTGAGCCTAAGGCCCACGCTGGCTTGACCCGGCCCACATCCTCATGGGCTTGCTTCCTAAGTCCAAAAATCCCTTTTTCAATTGCTCGGCTTAACTGGCGCTATCGACTGTCATTGTAGCTTCATCCAAAGTCTGTCTCGGACGTTCTCAATAATTCGAAGCCCAATTTTTAATCCTCATGCCATTTCAATTTTGCCTAATGCCATTTCGGGTACAACTTAGACTGACGAGTGGCTCCGAGGATTCCCACGTAATCAACTCGTGCCAAATCACGTTCAAGACATCTTGACGCATGGACGTCCTTGGCTACATGAAATTACGGATGATAGATTCTTACTTCAAAGTACACGATTATTGATGATTGACATAGGGTCTTTCGTAGGTTCGATAATGGTAAACAGAATCACCCGTCGTTCCATTATATTCTGTCCATGAATAGACTCGCAATCATCCTTGAAATCGGCCTGCCTATCTATAGGATCGCCCTCACGCAAGTCTCATGGTCAAGTCATTTTCCCAGGTCGAGTCCTTTAGTCGTACGAGTTTTGTCCTCATTAGCCTTTCCCCTCAAGGTTGGTATCTTAGGAGTGATCAATTCCGACTGAGATCAACCAACAATGCATTGACGAAATTCACATTCATTCATCCCTCAGAGGGCTCGAATTTTAGGATGTCACATGAACCGGGCTCTCAATGTATGACACTCAGTCATCCACGTCCAATTCTTCAAAATTAAGCACGTGGGTCGGGTTAGGGTCGTACTTCCTTAACATTGACACGTGAAAGACGTCGTGCACTTGCGCCAATCTCGGCGGCAACGCAAGATGATACGCTAAGGTCCCAATCCTCTCTGGAATTTCAAACGGACCTACGAACCTCAGACTCAGTTTTCCTTTCTTTCCAAAGCGCGAAGTTCCCCTCATTGGTGACACCTTTAGAAAAACGTGATCTCCAACTTGGAATTCCAATAATCTTCGGCGCTTATCTGTATAACTTTTCTGTCTACTCTAAGCGGTCTTAAGTCTTCCTCTGATCACTACCACGGCATTTATTGACATCTGAACCAACTCTAGGCCTATAATATTTGTCTCCCCGACTTCATCCCAACACACTGGTGTCCTGCACACTCTGCCATACAACGCTTCAAAAAAGGAGCCATCCGGATGCTCTGCCGATAATTGTTGTTGTAGGCAAATTCCACCAAGTGTAGCTGTACTTCCCAACTTCCTTTGAAATCCAGTACACAAGCTCGCAGCATGTCCTCAAGGGTCTGAAATGTCCTCTCAAACTGGCCATCCGTCTAAGGATGATATGCCATACTATACTGCAGCTTTGTACCTAAAACACTCTGTAAGCTCTTCCAAAAAACGGCGACAAATCTCGGGTCTCGATCTGAGGTTATCATAACCGGCACTCCATACAGACGAACTATATGACATACATACAGATCTACGTGTCTATCCAAACTAAGGTCATTTCGCACTACAATGAAGTGGGCCGACTTGGTCAAGCTATCGACTATTACCCAAATCGAATCATTTCCTCTCTGACTTCTCAGTAGTCCGGTCACGAAATCCATCGTGATATGCTCCCATTTCCATTCTAGGATCTCGAGAGGTTGTAGAAGTCCTCCCAGCTTGCAATGTTGAGCTTTAACCTACTGACACGTCAAACACTTGGCGACATGCTTGGCGATGTCCGCTTTCATACCAGACCACCAATAGTGTTGACGCAGATTCGGATACATCTTGGTACTACCAAGATGGATACTGTAACTGCTATCATGCACTTCTGATAGAATATCCTCTCTAAGCTCCACATCGTCAGGTACAACCAAACGCCCTCAGAACCTTAGTGTTCCTTCATCAGAAATCTAAAAGTTAGCCTTCCTTTTCTCAGTGTCCTCTTGAAGGATCTTTTGCACATCCGGGTCTTTCGGTTGGAGTAACTTGATTATGATCTGGACATCTGGTTCAATTCTAAGGGTAGCCATAAGACTTGAAAGGTGGCCTACCTCAAACTTGAATACCAAATCTCGAGCTCTCTCGATTAGGTTCCACTCCTTAATCAGTATATAAGCAACTGAAGACTTTCGACTCAAAGCATCGGAGACCTTGTTCGCCTTTCCCGAGTGATATAGAATATCACAGTTTGTAGTCCTTCGGCAATTCCATCCATCTACGCTGTCTCATATTCAACTCCTTTCGAGAGAACAGGTACTTAAGACTTTGATGGTCCATGAAGATCTAGAATCTTTCTCCACACAGATAATGTCGCCAAATCTTCAGGGCAAAAATAATTGCTACGAGTTCTAAGTCATGCGTCAGGTAATTCTGTTCATGAGGTCTCAACTGAAGAGAGACGTATGCAACAACCCTACCATATTGCATTAGCACGTAACCCAATCCTCTGAACGACGCATCACTGTAGATCTCGAATCCTCCAAGACCATATGGAATGGTTAGCACAAGTGCGGTAGTTAGCTTTTGCTTCAGCTCTTGAAAACTACGCTCGCATTTGTCTGTCCACACAAATTTCTCTTCCTTCTTCAAGAGTCTTGTCAAAGGCGATGCTAATGATGAGAACCCTTCCACGAACCGTTTATAATAACCTGCCAAACCCAAAAAACTTCAGATTTCTGTCACTGTAATCGGTCTCGGCCAGTTAATCACTGCTTCTATCTTTCTTGGGTCCACAGAGATTCCTTCACCTGAAATCACGTGACCTAAGAAAGGAACACAAGTAAACCAAAACTCGCACTTGCTGAACTTGGCGTACAACTGATGAACTCTTAGCGTTTGCAGCACTAATCTCAGATGACTCCATGCTCTTCCTCACTTCTCGAATACACCAGAATATCATCGATGAACACGATCACGAACTGATCTAGATATTCCTTGAATACTCGATTCATCAAATCCATAAAGGCAGCTTGAGCATTCATCAACCCGAATGGCATCACAATGAATTCGTAATGACCATACCGAGTACGAAATGCTGACTTTGGAATGTCCTCCTTCCTAATTCTTAGCTGATGATATCTTGTCCTCAAGTCGATCTTAGAAAATATCGACGCTCCCTATAACTGATCAAACAAGTCATCGATCCTCGGGAGTGGATACTTGTTTTTGATCGTTACCTAATTAAGTTAGTGATAGTCGATGCACAGACGCAACGAACCATCTTTCTTTTTCACAAACAGAACTGATGCTCCCCAAGGTGATGCATTGGGACGTATAAATCCCTTATCCAATAATTCTTGCATCTACACATTCAGTTTCGTCAACTCTGACAACACCATTCAGTAAGGAGCCATAGAGATTGGCTCTGTCCTGGGTGCTAGTTCAATCACGAACTCAATTTCTCTCTCTAGCGATAGTCCTGGCAATTCATTTGGAAAGACATTTGGAAATTCTTGCACCATGGCGATGTCTTCCATCTTCAGCTCCTCAATTGTCGTATCCACGACAGTTGCCAAGTACCTTTGACAACCCTCGTCTAACAAACGAGTTGCCTCTGGCGATGAGATTGAAGTAATCGAGAATCCTCCTCGATTCTCGACAAACTTTAAGCTCTCACCCTCTAACGGGTCAAACTTAATCGCCTTACGATAGCAGTCCATCTTAGCTCATTGCTTGGTTAGCCAGTCCATGCCAATAATTAAATCACAGTAGTACATGGTTAAGACTAATAAGTCTATTTTCCCCACTCACTCACCAATCACTAACTTGCAACCAAAACAACCCAAAGCAGCTATAACTTTATCCTTCAATGGTGTAGATATACTAACTACCAACTCCAGCAATATAGGACTTAATCCTAACGACTTAACATATTGCTCAGGAACAAAAGAATGGGTTGCTCCTGGGTTAAATAAAGCGTAATCAGGATGGTCGTTCAACGAAACCATACTTGTAATCACGTCAGGCGCAGCCTCTGCCTGACCTTGTGTAATGGCATACACCATGCCTTGAACTGGGGGTCTGAGCGGTCCTCTTTGTGGCGCAATTTGCGATGCAAACCCCCTAATCTGACTCATAGGAGGTGGTGGCGGCAATTGCGGTTGTCCTCTTGGTTGCCTAGGACAATCTCTGATCATGTGACTGGTTGGCCACATCCAAAACAAACACCGACCTTCGGGGGCACAGAGCTGAACCGTGTCACCTCCCACACAGACGACATAAACCATTCTGACTCGACCCTGGCTTTCCAACTCCACCCTTCCTATTAGGTGGAACTTGAAATCTACCTCCAGTCATGGGCCTCTTCCCATGGTGAATCACTTCTCGATGAGAACTAAATCTCGATCCAGGCGAGGTGACTTGTTCACTCAGGCTCCTTTCGAGCAGCTGTGCTCGACGATAAATTTCTTGATAATCAATCAGATCAAATGGCATTAATGGTTGTTTCAATTCTTGTTTAAGGACATTCTTGAACCTCCGAGCTTTCTCTTCAGGATCTTCAATCAGCCTCGAAGCATACTGAGATAGCTTTACAAACTTGACCCCATACTGGTCAACAGTCATTGTCCCTTGACGAAGACGTTGAAACTCTTCCAATTTTTGTTCTTTGGCGCTCCTTGAGAAATACTGTTCGTTGAGCGCCCTGAGGAAAGCATCCCACAACAGGACCACTTCTCCTAGAAATACAGTCTCTCTAGTGGCTCTCCACCAGTTGTTGGCATTGCCCTGCAACTGATATACTGCCAGGGTTACCTTCTTTGCCTCAATGCACATCAGGAGTG
Source organism: Eucalyptus sideroxylon x Eucalyptus melliodora (assembly GCA_016097485.1). Classification (NCBI taxonomy): domain Eukaryota; kingdom Viridiplantae; phylum Streptophyta; class Magnoliopsida; order Myrtales; family Myrtaceae; genus Eucalyptus; species Eucalyptus sideroxylon x Eucalyptus melliodora. The sequence continues at coordinate 39,583,304 of CM027834.1, read as the reverse complement.
CAAAGGCCTTCTCCAGATCTTGTATCCACAGAGATATGGTCTCGGGGTCTCCTACCCATGAACCTCGGTGGATTTAGTTTGAAGAACTGCTCCACCAGCTTGTGGATTGGTCTGCCTACGGCCACGTTCTTTGGTGGAACTTCAATAGGAGCAACAGCAGGTGCAGCAACAAGTGCGAAGGCGGGTACGGCAACGGTTGTAGCCTCAGCAGCGGCGGCAACAGCAGCATTAGTGGTGGCTTGAGCGGTAGCTGCAGCAGTGGTGGTGAAGGCAGCAGCTTGATCCCATGCCTGTTGCCCCATCAATTCTCTCATTGCATATAAGGCTTGGGTGATCCCTATGGTTCCTTGATCACCCGGGGCTGCTACCCAGCACCAACGGGACGTGGTGCTACACCACTCACGCTAGCCTATGATGGCACTCGACCTCGGCCTCATCAGGTGCCAACCCTAGTCGGCATTCTACCCTGAGTCACGGCCCTAACGGTCCTCTTAATAGGAGTTCACTGCTCCTGATCACTCATGACTCAACTTTAACTATTGAAACCTACTTCCAATTCTATACCGAATTAGAAACAGAGTGATCTAAACGACAAGTAATTTTATCAATCAACTACCATAGACATGCACTAGCATGAATTTGAAGGCCATCCTACTACTATCCCATGAACCATTGCACCTTATTACTCCAATACCTAACCATTACTCCGATACCACTAAATAGGTATGTCACGCCCTGATCCTTGGGTGCCCGCCCATCCCGACTTGGTCGATTAATAGCGACGTTCCGGGATGCATCACCGACCCATTCATTTTAGTATGCATGCAGAAATAGATATAAAATTCCCAGACAATAAAACAATGGAATAAGAAAGTAGAACTAAAAATCTCGAACCTGAAAAACCAACACACTTATATACATTGCAAACCAGTGCACATATATACAAGGCGAACTACCAAGTCCGGTTCAACTTAAACAAACTTAGAAAACAAAGTCTGTAGACAGGAGTAGGGTTTCAATCCTCTCCTGGATCCTCCTCTGGGTCTTCCTCCTCCTCGATGATCTCTCTTTCTTCTTCGCTCAAGCTGGAACCCATGACGGAAATTACCGGAGAGTCAGAATCGCCTTCAAGTTTGGGATCCTTCGCATCCACCACCGATCCACCCTTAAGATCTGCTGTCCCCTTCCCGAACACAACCTCTAAAACGTGCAGAGGTATATCAAATTCCGGTACAAGGCCCACCCTTTGTCCATCATTGTAATAGCAATACCAGAACCAGTATTTGTGGGGCACCTTTTGGGTTCACCCACATCAATCCAGACGGTAGATTTCACCAGTACATATTCTAAGCCTTCAGGGTGATGGTGTATCGGAATGTGATAACCTATCTCAGTGATTTCTTCCGATATGCCAAAATGCTTGAAAGGAGCTGGAGGTGCTGCCATCTATTGACCTGAAATGTTGTCCCACAACTGGGTGAGACTATGTCTCAGCAAATTCTACCCCACTAAGATCCGATTAGGAAGCCAATACGCCCTAAGGGTTGCCTAAGCACAACACGGGTCAGAGGACTTACCTTGGCTTTAATTTCCTTCCTGCAAGTCGATATCATTTAACAGCTCATTGAATCATATCAACCATCAAATCACTCAATCATATCGAATCATCAATCAATCGACTCAGTCGATTACATATCACCGCGACCTTCCCCTGGTCGGTACATTCAATACTATCTATAAAGTCCTATTAGTTCAAAAATGCTCACCCAAAACTAAAAATAGATAGTATAGTTCGTCCAAAGATGATAATATAGTATATTGTATATATGCTCACCTAAAGCTGATAGATTAAGGGCCCCAGGCCATCATAGTATACCATATATGCTCGCCCAAAGCTGATACTATGGTATATAATATATGCTCACCCAAAGCTGATAAATTTAGGGTCCCCTGACCACAACAGTATACCACTCCAATCATATAACAAATTCTTCATTTTTATCGTACCCGATAAAAATAGCTGTGTGTTGGTACACGATCAGCCTTAGCCAAAATACCATAATTTCACTTCTATAAATCCCATCATTTTTTATGGTCCACTAAAATATTTTTTGTGCTGTAAACTGATGCTCGGTTATTTTCCAATCAATTACTGAAATTAAATCAATTTAAGAATAAATTCCAGAAATGTAATTCATGCATAATCAGCACAAATTAAAGCTCAATTAAATAAACAGATTGCACCACTACAATCAGCATAAAATTCCGGTCCCCGGCTATCCCTGTCTAATTTTCGGAAAATAAATATTTAATTAAATAATTACGAAAATTAATTATTATATAGCAATAAATCCAATGTAGGCCCGTAATGCCTAATTGGATGCTAAAACGGACTTGGAAATTTTTTTGAAGTTCGTTAAATAAATACTAGGGTGTGTTTACTCGCTAATTGCACTAATTAACCACCTAACATGCATCGGTAACTAATTAAAATCACTAATCTAATCTAATCTAACCACATAATTCATCTTAGCGTAAACTAATCAACCCCTAAGCGTGATTAACCTACTAAGCGAAGATTAGTTAGTTAAACTCACTTGTTCGGCGATCCGGTCGGTGCAAAACGACGGGGATGCGACGGGGGACGACTTTCTCCAAAGCGAGCCTAACTTTCGGGGTTGGGAACGACCTCAAAACGGGCGAAGAAGCTATTGGAAACCCACTGACTTTACTCTCTGATCTAAGCTATAAAAGAAAGGAAACAAGGCTGGTTGAGGCAAACAAGACCTGTGGAGGTCTCAGCAGCTCGGACAGGCGGTGGCAGCGGCTCACGGCGGCGGCAGGGACTCCAACGGCAGCCCATGGCAATTTGGCAAGCTGATGCATGCACGAACAGAGGCAAACGGAGACGGATGGACGTCGGGCTCGCACGAGTAGGGCGCAGTGGCGCGCGCGAGGCGGGGCGACAAACGGCGACTTCGGCAGTGGCATGCAACGGTGAGGCTGCTCCACGGCTTCAGCTGATTCTCCTCTAAGTTTGCTAGCCTTCAAACTGCAAAAATGGAAAGGAAAGAGAGAGGGAGCAAGGGGTCCACCTTGGCCAAATTTTCTCTTCAAATGTCTCCTTTGACCAACCTCATCCACAGCTGCATCCTTGGTTGCAATGCAGTCACCAAAGCTCTTCTTGCAACCCTTGAAATGGTCTAAAAGGCCTAGGTAAAGGGGAGCTACGAATTTGCTTGATTTTTCCCTCAATTAGACTTGATTTCCTTCACAATTCAATCCCATTTTGCCCTCATAAATTCAATTAGCACCTCAACAATCAAATTTGTATTTTTCCTCACCATTACAACCCACTTGCATTCCAATTGCGTGACCAAAAACGGTCCCTGACTTTTTTTGGACAAAAACAGCCCTATGACGACTTTTTCCCAAAAAGTCTCGAATCTCAGAAAAATATTTTGAATCTGAGTCGACGCTCCTAAAATGATTTGTGACATGACAGAACTTTCAATTTCTAAAATAAAATTCAAATTCGCCGTTCATTTCAATCTGGCACATTTTTAGCGTGACTTAGACTACCGAGTAGCTTTTAGAAATTTTTCTTCGAGCCACAATGAACCCATTCAACACATTGGCGACTCTCGGTTGTCGTGAAAATCTCGAGGATTCAAATACAGACACAGGGTACCAAAACAATATGAAAATTAGTTTAGTGCTGGCCGACGAGAATTTTCCAATTTAGTGGTGTCACCCACAATTAGCCACACATCTCAAATCGATTTTTAACTGTGCCGTAATGGCCTCTAAAGATGGACACAGTCGAATAGCCGATTCCTAGTCGAATTCTTAAGTTTATTGCATTAAAACTCCTTAATGGCTTCCCTAATAGTCTAGTTGTCTCGAGATTGATCAGCTTTGAGTACAGCCCTATAGGCGCATCGATGAAATGCCTGATTTATTCAATAGAAAACAGGATTAAAAATCGGGGATGTCACATGCTATATATGGATGATATTCTACTTGCAACCAGTGATAAAGGGTTGCTATATGAAGTGAAACAATTTTTCTCTAAGAGTTTTAATATAAAGGATATGGGTGAGGCATCTTATGTCATTGGCATTAAGATCCATAGAGATAGGCCTTGAGGAATTTTAGGACTATCTCAAGAAACCTATATCAATAAGGTTCTAGAGAGATTTCGGATGAAAGATTGTTTACCAATTATAGCACCCATTGTGAAGGGTAACAGGTTCAATTTGAACCAATGCCCGAAGAACGATTTAGAAAGGGAACAAATGAATAACATTCCATATGCTTTTGCTGTCGGAAGCTTGATGTATGCCCAGGTTTGCACTCGACCTGACATCGTTTTTACTATAGGAATGTTGGGAAGATATCAGAGTAATCTAGGTATGGACCACTGGAGAGCTGCAAAGAAAGTGATAAGGTTCATTCAAGGTACTAAAAACTACATGTTTATGTATAGACGGACTGACAACCTAGAAGTAATCGGTTATTCAGATGTGGGCTTCGCAGGTTGCGTTGATTCACGAAAATCAACATCTGGATATATTTTTATGTTAGCTGGCGAAGCCGTGTCATGGAGAAGTGCGAAGTAGACTTTGATTGCTACTTCCACTATGAGGCTGAGTTCGTTTTTTGTTTTGAGGCTACCTCGCATGGTGTATGGTTGAAGAGTTTCATTGCTGGGCTTAGAATTGTTGATTCTATTTCTAGGCCATTAAAAATATATTGTGACAATTTAGCTGCCATTTTTATGGCTAAAAATGTCAAAAGTGGCGATCGAAGTGAGCATATCAACATCAAGTATTTAGCCATAAGGGAATGTGTTACGGAGAATAAAGTGGTCATAGAACACGTTAGCACTAAATTGATGATAGCTAATTCTTTAACTAAAGGCATACCACCGATGAAGTATAAGAATCCTATAACTAGTATGGGAATAGGTCCCATCATGTGACTTGTCGTCATATGGATGATTTTTGTTGTATGAAACTCTTATTATATTGTAATGTTGATTCTCAAATTTGGTGTACTCATTTTTTTGTTTATTTATAAGAATAACATTTATCCTTGGTTCTAGAATAAATATAGGGTTTATTCATTAAGATGTGTTGTCACATATAAGCTGACATTAAAGAAATAAGATGCATTATGATATATGGAAGATATTATTCACTCTTAGAGAACATGTCACCATGATCCATGTGTTTTGTTTCTTTTCTTTAAGCATAAAGTTTTTCGTAGATTTGATTGGATAATCCGTATGATGAAAATGATGGGATCAAGTGGGACAATGTTATTTATATTTTGTGATCCCACATTTTTCAGACCCACATTTTTCTCTTTAAAGTAGCGGTTATTCAACATGTAGTGTTTCCATGCTTCGTGCCTTTTCATGACAACTGCCCATTTGGTAACCGTTTTGACGGGAGACGGTATATAAAAGGAACGATCGTTCATTTCTAAGGGGTGATCACAAGGTCTAACACAAACCCTCTCTATTTTGGAATACACCATTAATACACAAGGGAATTGAGTTAGTAGAGTGTGCTAATATTTCTCTAATTTTTCAGGATTTTCCAATGAACGTGAATACGAACAATGGTGGGAGGTTTGTCTACAATTTCTCCTGTTTTTCTGCATTTGATTTTTATGTCTAACATGGCGTGCATAAGCTCTTTTGCCCTCAACATGAGACTTAATTAGCAGTAACATCCCTGTGAATAGAATAATTTAACCTCAATACAAAGTTTTGGTTATGTGATTAAGAGATTCATTTGTTGTAGACTTGGAAATGAGCTTAATAGGAATTTTTTGGAATGCCGTTCTTTTTGGACAAATACTGATAAATATGTTAGAATTAAAAATCATATTCAGAAAAACATGATCAAATCTAAACAAACCTCTAGCTATTGTTCGTATTCACATTTGTCGGAAAGTCACAGAGATTCAGCAAAAATATGGGCACACTCTACTAACCCAATCCCCTCGAGTACTGATGGTGTATTCCAAAATTGAGAGGGTTTGCGTTAAACTTTGTGATTACCCTTAAGAAATGAACGGTCATTCCTTTTATATACCGTCTCCCATCAAGACGATTACCAAATGAGCGGTTGTCACGAAGAGGTACAAAGCGCAAAAAAACTAAATGTAGAATAACCGCCACTTTAAAGAGAAAATGTGGATCTAAAAATGTAAGATCACATTATATAAATAACATAATATAGCTGCTCTCTTTCTGGATATTGATTGCTATTGTCACACCATGCTTCTCAAGTTGCTACTCAGTTCACAGCTGATGTTATAGGACATTCTACTCATGAGAGATGACCATACGTGGAGCATACGCTTTCATCGAAAAACCACTTGGCCAGAGACGGCTTAAGCAACTCATTGACTAAAGGCCATCAACAAAATGTGTTGTAGGAGAAAATTGAGATAGCTAGTATAAGCACCTAGAGGGGGTGAATAGGTGTATAATAATTTCTCGTGATAAGTGAGCAATACGAAATAGACAATAGAAAGGAAGTTCGCCTTTTGTTAGCAAAAATGAATTATGATCAAGGTAAAAAGAGTAAGGAAGAGAAAATGAACACAGAGATTATAGTGGTTTGGCTTATTCCAAGCCTACGTCCACTCTTCCGCACTGACAGCCCACTGGCTGGATTTCACTATGAACAAAAGAGTTGTTACAGCAAAACTTTCCCTTGATTCCACAGTGTAGATACTCTATCACACTTCCTCAAGGTTTCTCAAAGATATACACTCTCTTTTGTGTACAAGATTTCGCTCAACAAATGAATTGACTAAGAACAAAGAGCTTCAGACTTTGGAATTCTTCTATCGCGCACACACTTAAAACAACTAGAACGTCTTCCTTATATACTCCTTTATGCCATCATACCCGTTGGCACTTACCAAAGGAATTCCTCCAATCTACCCGTTGGACGGAATCAATTAGGAAGATCATTCGAGCTATTAAAGGAACATGTCAATAGCCCATCAATCCTGCTCGCCCATACAATCAGGATCTCAAATTCCATAAGTAGAACCTTCCAAGTATACTTCGCCAATCATCGGATCCTTAATCTTTAAATCAATTATGATCAAACAAAGGATTCCGTTATGTCATATCTAGCCAAGAGATCTTCTCCAGTCGATAAGGTCAAATCATTAATGAAAAACCTAGCTCTGGATAGCCCTTCTTCGATGAACTAAAGACTGTCAATGAGGATAGACTTTGAATCTTGAGTCTAGCAGTCCGGAGGTTTTCAGACTTTAAATAGCAGAGCCTGCAAATCTTCAGACTAGACTGATGGAAATGTTTTATCAGCTTCAAAATACTCTAGGAAGATCTCCAACAAAAATGATATGTGAATTGATCTTAGATCGTGCCATTGATTCCGATGCATCAATGGATGCAAGTTAATTGAGTTACTCGTGAACAACCCAAGTTGTGCGATTGTGGTTCACTGGTTCGGCTTAACTCTTACTCGGTTAAAGTAGCTTGACTACATACCTAAGGAGATAGGCTTGATCATAATAGATTTGAGTGCCTTGATAGCATTAGGCATACGGTGTAGCGAGAATGCAAATTTTGATGTCTCTCAAATTTAGCATTAATACTATTTTTTTGATAGACTAGTTGATAAGTTGAGTCGACTTTGGGGGCATCAAGTAAATTTTAGTGAAAGCTTGGCCATTAGAAGTAAAACCCGCATCTCATAAAGTCAATCTAGATTGAGTTCCTACCTAGTCTTGGACTTTAAGTGAGTCCAAGGTTGATTAAGAACCCATGTCAATTCATGATTGTCCCTGTAGGAAGAAAGTCGGCGGAAGACCACTTACCTGTTTCCAATGCGCAGTTAACAATTTACCCTGGAACGATCGTTGAATTGCAAATAAATGACGAACAAAATTACTTCATGTTGGTCTGAATGTAGTCACAAGGAAAACATCAAATTTTCATAGCGTAAATGCCAATTGTTCTTGTAAAGGAGAAATGGAATGCCTCCTTTTTCTTTGATGGAAATGGGACAAGAAAAGGAGAGGAATTTCTGAGCATACGTTCTGCCAACCGTCTCAACAATATCTTTAGAAGAATTTTATATGAGTCCCTCATGCCCTTTCAAAAGATGTCTTTCCGTCATAGCATATCAAGACGAAACGGTACGTTCTCATCGCACCCCATCACAGACGTACTAATTAAGTCCAACATCTCCCACTCGAACATGATAGGCTTGATAGCACTCTATCAAGAATATAAGGCGTTCAACATTCATCAATTTTACAAAACTATTCATACTAATAAGTAAGCCGTGAAACCAGTGAGTACACCTACACTTAGAGCTCAAATTATGCACCTGTTAGGGACAATATAATGGCTATAACCCTAAAAAGAAATAAAGAATTGATGTCTCACAGTGCCCCAGAAATATTTTGTTACATCAATTCAAGTATACATATTCCTTAAAGGTTATACTTGACTATTCTCATAACACCATGTATTTATAATTATATCCAAAACCATAGAAAGTGATATAATTGATTGACCAGTAAATACATGTGATAGATATAAAATAACAATAGTCTTTATTTGCACTCATGTCTCTCTCCATTCCAGAACAACTGCTTTCCTAGACACGTCCCATAAAGCCATATCTATTCATGACCGCCGGTAACATGCTAAAGTAGCAACATTGATATTTCATTTTGAGAACATAGTCAGAAGTAACATAGGGCACAATATGAGGTAAATTATAAATTACCTCAATGGCTCACACGATGATTAAATAGGGATAATTTCACTCACCTTCTCTTATCGATTGTACAATGCACATGTAATATAAATTACATGCTATAGTGGATTCTCTTTCTATAAAATCGTATGTCATTTATTAAATATATCCACTATATGGATCTTTGCCTAAATATAGTCACGTGCTTCTCACGTACTCATGTTTAGCTCGAGTGCTATATTAGCTCGCTTTCTATAGCGCCCAATTAAATACTCACATTTGGCATCTTTCAGGCATACATGATTGTGAGACTATCATGTTCAATCTTATTATATATAAATGCAAGATCTCATTTTGACTCTAATCAAGGCTACATATTATTTTATGTACTAAACTTGCTCTTCAGCATTTATTTGTACATAACGTCTCATCTCAACGTGCTAACTATAGCACTTGAGGTAATAGCTCGTGTGAGTGAGTCAATCATTGCCTGCTGACATACTTTTTAATAATATATGTGTTTGTGCTAGTCTCATAATAGATTTGTACTTATTGATAAAACATCAAGTCATTAATAAATAAACAAGTACAATACATATGTCCACATATACATAAACCAATAATCCTCTACAATAACACATATCACATTCTACGTAATCCTAATGACATCCTGTAAGTCGAGAATATGTCTCTAGGAACAACCTTCATAAATGGATCAACAACCATTCTATTGGTTGAAATGTATTGTAGAATCATTTCTTTATGCGCTATTATATCTCTTATGAAGTTGTTCTTTATGTTAATGTGATTCGTCCTTCCATAATACTTTGGATCTTTCACACAGACAATGGCTGCTTGACTATCGCAATAAACTATCACCAATCTTGGAACCTCAGTGACAGTAGCTAAATTTTCCAAGAAATGTTTTAGCCATACTGCTTCTTGCGCTGCGGCAAAACATGCAATAAATTATGCCTCCATCGTAGACAAGGCCATGCATGTCTGTTTCTTGCTATTCCAAGAAATTGCACCTCCATTGAGCAAGAACGCATATCCAAAAGTCAATTTACACTCATCCAGGTGTCCACCCCAATCAGCATAGCCTAATAGGCGTAAATCATTCCCTTGGTAACAAAGTCGATAGTCCATGGCGCCTTTTAAGTATCTCAAGATCCTCTTCACTACTTTTTAATGTGCTTGATTGAGATTTGATTGATATCGGCTCACCAATCCACGGCATAACATATGTCGGGTTGAGTACACATATAGCATATATCAAACTTCCGACAGCACTAGCGTAAGGAACAGTTTCCATTACTTTATTTTCTTTTAGAGTCTTAGGACACATTTTAGTACTTAGGCCTTCACCTTACATGACAGGAGTATCAATGGGATTATAGTGCTGCATATTGAAGCATTCAAGAATTTTCATTATATAAGACTCTTGTGATAAAGTAAGGAGTTTCCTTGATCAATCTCTTTCAATCTTAACTCTTAATATATAAGTAGCTTCTCCCATGTCCTTCATTTCAAAATTGGAGGACAACAATTCTTTTATGGTGATAACCAAAATCTTGTCATTTCCAGCCAATAGAATATCGTCCACATAAAGTGATAAAATCACAAATTTATCTTCAGACCGCTTGACACAGTAATCTTCTTCAATCATCGTGAAACTAAAGGTTGTTATGGATCAATGAAAACGAAGATGCCACTGTCCAAATGATTGCTTAAGGCCATATATTGAACGATAAAGCTTGCAAACTTTATGCTCTTGACCTTTAACTATGAAACCTATTGGTTGCTTCATATAGATTTCTTCATCTAGTTCTCCATTGAGAAATGCCATCTTTACATCTATTTGATGTAATTTAAGGTTCAAATGTGTAACGATGGCTAGGAGAAGGCGTATTGAGACAAACCTTACAACTGGTGAAAATGTTTCCTCATAATCTATACCCTCTTGTTGAGTATAACCTTTCACTACAAGACGAGCTTTACACTTTTCAATGGATCCATCCGCCATTCGCTTAATCTTAAAACCCATTTGTTTCCAATGGCCTTGCGATTGGGTGGTAGATCAACCAAGTCCTAGACGTGATTTGCCCTCATTGACTCCATTTCATCTTCCAAAACTTTTCCCCATTCTTTCTTATTAGAGGATGAGAGAGTCTCTTGAACAGTCTTAAACTCAGCATCGTCTTTCTGAGCAATCATAAATGTTTTCCCTTCAATCTCAAAATGACGACAATGAATACTTTTACAATTACTTTTACGTAATTGAATTTCTCTTGAATTCAATTCGTCAAGCGATACAACACTCCCATTAGGTCTTGTATGTTGAGGTAAATATTCATTTCCCTCTACAACATTAGTGGGTGTGTTATTAGGATCTTCAATCTCATATAATTGGAAGTCCTTATTAATCTCTCCTCTATTAGGAAAATCATTCTCGAAGAACGTGACATCTCATGACTCCATTTCGGTCATACTTCCATTAGCTTATTCACCTATGAACACATATCCTTTAGAGTGTTCAGAATATCTTATAAAGATACATTTCTTCCCTCTATGACCTAATTTGCCATTTTTTATGAGAAGAATCATGAACATAAGCTACATATTCCCATGAACGTAGAATACTTAAGTCTGGTTTCATACCAGTCCATAATTCATAAGAGGTGGATGTGACTGATTTTGAGGGCACTCGATTAAGTACATAGGCAGCAGTTAATAACGCATCTCCCCAATAGGAGATAAGTAAATTTGTTTGTGCCATCATAAACCTAAAAATTTCCAATAGGGTTCTATTCATTTTCTCAGCTACCCAATTTTGTTGTGGAGTACTAGGAATGGTCAATTGTCGTACAATTCCATTTTCATCACAAAAAGCCTTGAATTGCTCAAATAGATACTCACATCCACAATTGGTTCTTAATGCCTTTATTGTTTAATTCAATCGATTCTCTACTATCGCTATATATCGTCTAAAGCAGTCCGATGCTTTTGACTTATGGGAGATCAAAAAGACATAACCGAAACGCGTAAAGTCATTTATGAAAGTGATGAAATATGAGGCTACGTGCCTCGCCCTCACGTTCAAAGGACCACAAAAGTTAGAATGTATGAGTTGCAATGGAAATTCGGCTCTAATTTCTTTACTGAATGGTTTTCTAGTTACTTTTCCCACTAAACAATGTTCACATACGGGTATATTAACATTAGTGACTAACCCTAAAATGCCTTTTCTAGCTAATCTTTGCATTTTTTGTAACTCGATGTGACCTAATCTAACATGTCAAGTACTTGCATCAATCTCAACATTACTAGAAGATGCAATTAAAGAAAAACAACCATTGACATTAATATTATACTGATCAAACTCAATGTCTAACACCATAAAACCATTCGATACATGACCTGAACCATAATAAACTGTTCCAAACAAAATGTCAACACAATCACAATGAAAATTCAATTCATAACCTAGGCTAAGAAGAACAATTACAGAGACCAAGTTTCGTCGAATATCTGAAGCATAGGGGACATCATGTAAGAATAGACTTCGACCACCACGTAAAGTTAATTTACGTGTGTCGATACCCTTCACTTCAATTATTGAGTTATTCCCAACATATATCAATTTTCTTCTATGTTGTATTCGACGATACTCCACAAATGCTTCTCGGTCTCTAGCTACATGGTCTATTACTCCTGAGTCTACAGTCCACATTGAATGAGATTTAGCGAGCATTATAGTGCTAAAAACAAAAGCATTACTTAAAGTAATGGAGTAATAGGGTACCTCTTTCGGCTCAGTGCATTCACGAGCAAAGTAACCCATCTTGCCACAATTTTAGCACTTTATATTAGCCTTGTCCTTCTTTCCACCACGCTTCTTGCGTTGAAAGGTCTTAGCCCTCTTAGGTGCCTAATCTGTCTTCTTCCCTTTGTTGTTGAATTGATGATTCCTTTTACGCTTGAAGCTCGAAGCTTTGCATGAACTCGATTCAGCAACATAAGCATGGGTAGAGGATTTCACAACCTCTAAACGTTCATCCCGTAATTCCAAATGACATGCTATATCATCAAAAGTGATAATATTCTCATTATGTGTCATGTTGATCTTCATATGCTCCCAATTATTAGGAAAATACCTTATAACAGCCTGAACTTGATGTTCATCAGTAAGGGAGTGTGGCACCCCGAAACGGCCCCACGATCCATTAGGGTCGCCATAGTTCGCTTACCTTGAATTATAATGGGTCCACAAATCCTAGGGTTTTCTATAATTTAAATCGGTCCAGGCATAGTTCATATAACGGAAGCAAAATCATAATCTCCCTACCCCATGCTCAACAAGATAATGCAATGCACACCAACTACACATTTTATATAAGTTAGGCCAAACACTTTTATTTACATAACTTGATGGACATCATGAGTTGGTACATCAAAAGGCCAAGGCTTTTCTAAGCTCGGCTATAACCAACAGTACCCGACTCTATAGTAGTCATGTACATCGGTCCATCATTTATTGTCGGCAGTCCAAAAAGAAGCTTCATCCTCCCTCCATCGTGCTCAGTCACACCCAACCTAGTCCGTCAACTGGCAGCGGTGGCAGCATCCCCAGCATAACCCCGTCGTGGCGGATATGCACGGACAAGAACTCCTGAGTGATAGGGCCGGCGGGTGATCCAATGTCATACAAAACCAAAACCCGCACACGAACAAAAACTAGCCCCTGTATCTCGAGGGGATGATGATCCGTACAATCAACCTCGACGTTGGTCGGTATGCCATAGAAAGTACCGGGGGTGACTGGCGACAGACACATAACTCCTAGTCTGAAATGTTAGTCCCCAAAAGGGGTGAGTACAACCACTCAACAGTAAAAGATCCACCAAACTACACAATGCAACAAGCAAGACAACCAAGATCTCATACACATAACATCTATGCAACCATGCATATAAATCCATAAGGTTCATCCCATACCTTAATAACCACATTTTCAGTGCCAAATAATACCAACTCACAATTCATAGACAACTCATGTACCATGCCATATGCACACACATGTACACAATTCATTTTCCATTTTGATATTCAAAAAGATCTCATTTTCCCCGAAGACCAGTGTTTGCATCCCTCCGGGCTTTCGCATCCAATCCTGGCATCGCGAGACTTCCGACACACACCTCCAGGCATCTCGTACCCCAACTAGCATCACAAGGCTTACATCACAAGGCTTCTGGCACACACCTCCGAGCATCCCAAAACTCCCGAGGACATCCGGCACACACCTCCGGGCATCCGGCACACACCTCCGAGCATCTCAAAACTCCCGAGGACATCTGGCACACACCTCCGGGCATCTCGAAACTCCTGAAGCATCGTCGACTCAAGGGTCCGACGGTATCATCAACATCACAATATATACACATATTTGTCTCACTTAGAAAATAACCCTTGATGCCATATGATATGCTAAATGTCACCGCATCCATTGTATAAACAACTCAAGACATCACAACTCATAGAGCAATTCAATTGTTTCTTGAAATGAAACAGTTTTCGAACAAAACAGAATGCACTTCACTAATTGAAATTAGTTTAGCAAAGTCGGAGTAAAACAGCTTAAAAACCAGAATGTGCAGTTTTAATGAAAATTTCGGAATAACCCCTAAATGAACTCAGAAAATTCTGAAATTTTGATACTTTATAGATAAGACCTAGAGGTAAAAGTTTTGTGAATAACTCTAAGTCAAATTCATTGTAGATTAAAGCTATAATCGCCATAACTCTCCCTAACCCTCGGCAACAGTTTCCAGATCTAACACTTTCAAAGAAAATTTGTTTCACCAACCAATACTTGTCCGTTTCTTCCCAAATTTAAGTATTTTATTCCTTAAGATGTCATCTACAACTTTCATCGAGAACACAAAGTCAAATTTCAACTGCATAATTTCATAAAATTCACGGAGTCGCGAAAGGTCAAGCTGTTTTTCTATGAAACAGTTTACTAGTCCTAAGGAACTACTTTTGTTCTTTCGAATTCCAGCATCCAGCATTAAAGTTCAAGCATATCCAAATCTATCACACTTCACTAAACAACCACAGCACAACAAAATGTAGATCAATGGACTCTCACTTGCCTTAAGTCCAACGCAAACACAGCAAGCAAAACAGCAACTTGAGGACTTCGGGCGTGGCTCGATCGACGGCGAAGCTAGGCAGCGTCAACGGTGGCAGCTGGTGCACGGCGGAAGACAGTCCTCCTCTTCCCCCTTCGCGGCCCACACTCGCGCGCCCTCTCTCCCGCTCGAACTCTCCTCCTCTCTCTATCGCTCGCTGCTCGCTCGGTCTCACTCTCTCTCTCTTGGCAGTTCTCTCTCGATCAATCCGCCTCCCCCTCTTTCTTTTAATTTCTTAATTAGCTAGTAATCATTAGATTTTGCATGTAGGAGATACTTGGCTCCAAGAGGAAGACAAGTGGCTTCATCAAGAGGACAAATGGAGGAGGTGGCGTGGCCTTCTCCATCCGGTTCTCTCCTCCCTTCGATCGACAGCCTTGTGGGCCTCTTGGGCCTGCTTTGGGCCCGAAAATTTGTGGCCAAAAGTCCAAATTAAATGGCCCACAATCTCTGAAAAATAATCCCACTGTTTCTGTACAATTATTAAGCACTTGGTTTCCACAAATATCAATTTGATATCCCTATAGTCAATTTGCTTCATATAGAAGGATATAACCAAAATTCTCGCGTGCAGTCCAACTCCTCAAAATTTTACTCTTAATTTTCAGCAGGCGCGTCCCTCATGCATTGCCGAATTCCATCCCTTTGGCACAAAATTAAATTGACCAATGTCCAAATTCCTCTTTTATTCCATGTCTACTTAATTGGTATGGCTGGGATTCTCGGATGCCACAATTCTCCCCTCCTTTGAGACTTTCGTCTTCGAAATTAGACATTACCTATGTCTCTTTAAACAAGTGAGGGTCCCTTTCCCTCATCTCATTTTCACTTTCCCATGTGGCTTCCTCTACATCATGATGTCGCCATAATATCTTAACCAATGGAATTTTCTTGGTTCTAAGAATTTGCTCCTTTCGATCCAATACTTGTACAGGCTCTTCAATGTATCTCACTTCCTCGTCCACTTTGATGGCTTCATGATAGAGTATGTGACCAAGATCCGGTCAATATTTCCTTAGCATCGACACATGGAACACATCATGTAAATCTCTCAATTTAGGAGGTAGCGCCAAGCGATAAGCTACATCTCATATTCTTTCAAGTATCTCAAAAGGTCCAACGAATCTAGAGCTCAACTTTCCCTTCATTCCAAATTGAAATATTCCTTTCATAGGGGATACTTTAAGGAGTACATGATCCCCCACATCAAACTCTAAAGGTCTTCTATGCTTATCTGCGTAGTCTTTCTACCTACTATGGGCTATTTTAAGTATTTTCATGGTAATTTCAATAGCTTCAGTAGTAATTTGTACTAAATTCATGCCCTGTCAATCTCCACGTGGACCGCTAGGAAATGGGCAGACTTAGTCAAGCGATCTACTATTACCCAAATAGAGTCGTGACCACTTGATGTCCTTGGCAGTCCTTGCACAAAGTCCATCATCACATGCTCCCATTTCCATTCTGGTACATCCAATGGTCTCAATAGTCCTGCGCATTTGTGGTGTTCCGCTTTCACTTGCTGGCGTGTTAAACACTGAGAAATGTGTTTAACTATATCCATCTTCATGCCATTCCACCAAAATTGCTGGCGTAAATTTCTATACATTTTTGTACTCCCCGGATGAATACTATAATTGCTCCTATGTACTTTTGACAAAATTTCCCTTTTTTATTTCTGCATTAGCGAGAACACACAATCGTCCTTGGCATCTTACTACTCCATCCTTAGAAACTTGAAACTCTGGTCTTTTCCCTAAAGACACAGTGTTTCGTATCTTCACAATCTCCGGAGCAGATTCTTGTAGAATCTTAACTTTCTGAATGATTTCGGGCTCAATCCTTAATGCAATGAGCATACTAGTAAGGTGGTCTATTTCCAACTTAAAGTCTGAATCTGCTATTGATTTTAACAGATTCCATTATGTTATTCTTAGACTAGCCATGTCCATAGCCGACTTTCGACTAAGGGCATCTGCCACCTTATTTGCCTTCCCTGGATGGTACCGTATTTCACAGTCATAATCTTTTAATAATTCCATCCACCTTCTCTGTCTCATATTCAATTCTTTTTGTGAAAACAAATACTTCAAGCTCTTATGATCTGTATAGATTTCAAACTTTTCTCCATACAGATAATGTCTTCATATTTTCAAAACAAATACTATAACTGCCAATTCTAAATCGTGGGTTGGGTAATTTAACTCATGAGTTTTCAATTGTCTTGATGCATATGCTATGACCTTGCCATGCTGCATCAGAACACATCCTAGTCCTTTATGAGATGCATCACTATACACCGTGAATCCATCAAATCCAGATGGTGTAGTTAGAATTGGAGTTGTAGTTAACTTCCTTTTAAGCTCCTGGAAACTTCTTTCACATTTTCCACTCCATTCAAACCTCACATTCTTTTGAGTCAATTTCGTTAAAGGGCCTGCCAGTTGTGAGAATCCTTCAATAAACCTCCTATAATAGCCAGCCAATCCTAAGAAACTCCGTATTTTGGTTAGTGTCGTCGGTCTCAGCCAGTTCACTACCATCTCAACCTTTGCAGGGTCTACTGCAATACCACTTCCCGACACCACGTGTCCTAAAAATATTATCTGGTCCAACCAAAATTCACATTCACTGAATTTGGCGTATAACTTATGATCTCTTAGTATTTGCAATGCTATCCTCAAGTATCGTTCATGATCTTCAGGTCCTTTAGAATATATCAGGATATCATCAATGAAGACAATTATAAACTGATCCAGATAAGGCTTAAATATCCTATTCATTAAATCCATGAATGCAACCGGTGCATTCATTAATCCAAAAGGCATAACTAGGAACTCATAATGTCCATAACAAGTCCTAAATGCAGTCTTAGGAATGTCTTCTTTCTTTATCCTTAACTGATGGTATCCTGATCTTAAGTCAATTTTAGAAAAGACTGAACTTCCTTGCAATTGATCAAATAAATCATCAATTCTAGGCAAGGGATACTTATTCTTTACAGTCACCTGGTTCAGCTGTCTATAGTCAATACATAAACGCATCAACCCGTCCTTCTTTTTCACAAATAGGACTGGTGCACCCCAAGGTGAAGCACTTGGCCTAATAAATCCCTTATCAAGCAATTCTTGTAGTTGCACCTTCAATTCCTTCAGCTCCATCAAGGCCATTATATACAGGGCTTTTGATATTGGTCCCGTTCCAGGCATTAGTTCAATTTCAAACTCAATCTCTTGTTCCGGTGGTAATCCAGGTAACTCCTCAGGAAACACATCCTAAAATTCCCTGACCATTTGAATCTCATCGATTTTTGTCTCTTTCTTAGTAAAATTTCTTACTACTGCTAGGTATCCTTGACATCTTTCATCGAGTAGTTCATGAGCTTCTACCATTGAAATAATGGCTATAGAGGGGTTTGTTTGACCTCCGAAAATTTCAAAACTAGACTGATCAGATAACATGAACTGGATCACTTTCCTATAGCAATCCACCTTAGCCCGATACTTATGGAGCCAGTCCATTCTTATGATAACATCAAAGTCATACATAGTTATCACAACTAGATCTATTTTCATATCTCATCCTTCTATAGTTATCTTACATTTTGCACATACCATTGTAGATAATACCATATTCTTTAATGGCGTGGAAACACAAAGAGGCGTCTCAAGAGGTGTAGTTTCTATTTTACTCAATCGCCTATATCTTTCAGATACAAATGAATGCGTAGCACCCTTGTCAAACAATACATATGCCTTCTTGCCATTTATGAAAATCGTACCTGAGATAACGTTTTCGGAAGATTCCGCTTCCTCTTGGGTGACCGCATACACCCTTCCTTGTGCTGGTGGCCTCTGTGGATTTTGGATATTGTCCACTAGTACGTTGTTGTACTCATCGCATCGGATTAACATTCAGCTGCGACCTTTCTTGTGGACAATCTTTCCTGAGGTGTCCTACTTGTCCACAACCATAACATTTCAGTCGTCCATTGCAAGGTCCTGGGCCATGTTGCCCATCACATCTTTGACAAACATCATGCTGATAGGGTGTTTTTCCTAAATTCAGGCCATCCCTGGCTTTTCCAAAGTTTCCAAAATTATTCTTTTTCTTAGATTCCCAGGTCTGACCTTGACCAGGATCGGGTCTCTTACCCCATCTAATATCACTAAAGTTCAACTGTCTCCTAGACTCTGATTGCTCTCTCATCAATTCCTATTCCACCGACTGTGCCCTTTCATAAATCTCATTATAATCCCTTATATACAAAGGCACCAGTTGTTTCCTGATATCAATCCTCAACCTTTTAGGAATCTCTTAGCTTTTTCCTCTCGATCCTCAACCAGCCTGGGAACATACCTAGACAATTCAGAAAATTTTGCCTCATACTAGCCTACTACCAGCTTCCTTTGTTCCAACTGAACAAATTCAGTGATCTTATTATCCCTAGTGCAGTCAGAGAAATGCTTCCTATTGAAAGCTCTAACGAACTCATCCCAATTTATGTCAGTACATGGTGGAAAGATCATGTCTCTTGAAGCTCTCCAACAAAACTTTGCATTTCCCTCCAGCTGGTACTCTAACAAAGTTATTTTCTCAGCATCATTGCAAACCAACAACCGGAAAATTCATTCCATTCCATCCATCCATTGTTCTGCCTCCTCAAGACTTCCTATTCCACTAAACTTAGGTGGCTTCAGCTTTAGAAATTGTTCCACTAGTCCTTGAGGGCAACGTTCCACTCCAGGTTGTTACTGCGCTTGTCTTTCCATCAGATTTCCTATATTGGCCAATGCCTACAGTATGTCTTCCATTCGGGGTTCAGCCCTTGCAGCAAAGGCTTCAACCCTCGATGGATGAGAACTTCCAGCTCGTACCATGACTTTCCTGTAGTTTCCAAGCATTTACCTCAAGAATAATCTGTGACTCAATGTCTCCATTTAAAGGCAACTACATTTGTATATATAAGTAACATAAACATGTTACTGGCACCTAATAAGCAACTCTTAAAAAAAATTACTAGGGATCTACGAGTGAATGTCCATCACCCCTTCTTTAAAGTTAATTAACCATCCTAGTTACTATCCTATGGTGTGCATTGTCATCATATTCCTCAATTTCCAAATGAGGCTCCTTATCACTCCATATATAACCATTCGCTCTAATACGAAAACCGTTGTGGCACCCCCGAAACGGCCCCCCGATCCGTTAGGGTCGCCACAGTTCGCTTACCTTTCACTTGTCCTAATAACATGCCACTCTAATACCATTAAATTATAGTGGGTCCACAAATCCTGGGGGTTTGTATCATTTAAATTGGTCCCAGCGCAGTTCATATAACGGAAACAAAATCATAATCTCCCTACCCCATGCTCAATAGGATAATGCAATGCACACCAACTACACATCTTATATAAGTTAGGCTGAACACTTCTATTTACATAACTTGATGGACATCATGAGTTGGTACATCAAAAGGCCAAGGCTTTTCTAAGCTCGGCTATAACCAAAAGTATCTGACTCTACGGTAGTCATGTACATCGGTCCATCATTTAGTGTCGGCAGTCCAAAAAGAAGCTTCATCCTCCCTCCATTGTGCTCAGTCACACCCAACCTGGTCCGTCAACCGGCGGCGGCAGCAGCATCCCCAGCATAACCCCGTCGTGGCGGATATGCACGAACAAGAACTCCTGAGTGACAGAGCCAGCGAGTGATCCAACGTCGTACATATTGACACCTAAATTTTGGCAACCCATAGTCATTTATCATATTAAAAAATTAGGGGTTAATTTAATTCCTGAAAAAATATTAATTGCATAGCATATAGATTTAAGTTGCATTTATTTTGTTATTTGTATTTTTTGCATTTTATTGGACCGGTGGCGGATATATTCAAATTAGATGGATCAGTCCATGAAGCGAGCTGGTTGGCCCAAGTCCATGTTTTTTAATTATCTCGTGGAAAAATAGAAATTTTGAAATTTTTTCAGGATATGAATCTTTTGGATAGGGCACATGTGTGAAAAAGTATTGCGATATTGCGATTTATCTTTGCGAGATTTGGATTTCGAGAAAATATTTATCGTAATCTTGAATTCTTATCAATAGTGGTCAGTTGGTGAAAAAGTATCGCAGATGTAGATTTGAAGGGAGAATCGAAAACCTATCTTCTACCCCATATAAAAGCAACAAAGTACGAAGACCTACTGGGGGGCTTCTCTCTCGACGGCTAGGTCAAAAAAAAAAATCCACCGAAAAGAAAAGCTTTTCCTTGGTCTTCTCTTCGTTCTTCTAAGAACCTTGCACGAAAACAAAAGAGAAAAGGAAAAGCCAAAACTGAAAAGTGAAAAGTGAAGCGAAGCAAGATACAATCGGCAGGGGGTGAGGGGACATTTACTGTTCATCATCTTCCTCACCCTTGCTGCCTGCATCTGCAACCGGACACCGTCCTGACTGTCGCCGGTGCCGGCTCCTCTACGCTCGCCACTCCGCCTTGCCGATCCACAACGCCTGATGCCGTTGCCCCTCGACCAGCACGAGCACCCTTCTGCGGCACCCGAGCCAGTCACCGCATCTGCCATTGCCGCGCCTCCTGTTCTACTACTACCCAATCGCTGCACCGGAGCAACAACCCGAGATCGAAGACACCATCGCGTGCCGCCGCGTAAGCCGTTCAACCCCTTTTCAATTGCAGCAGCGAAGCCACTTCGTCCGCGACCCGCAGCATCACGGGAGTTCGACGTCGTTGTCTTTTCCTCCCCGCCATCACTCACCCGCGGCAGCCGCTGGACCCCCTCGGCCTCCGTCTCCGCACTCTCTCGGAGCTCGATCCGCGCGCCGGAACGCTTAATCTCGCCCTCGACTCCTCCCGCAACCTCGCGCTCTCCTCCGAGTCGGTCCGCTCTCGCGCCAACGCTTTGCCGGGCCGTGACGACCTCGACGCCCGCTGCTACTCCGTTCGCAATTGCCCGGTGCTCTTCCGCTTTACCTTGACCGCAACCTCCGGCCCATCGAAGCTCTACCGAGATCGGACCCGAGCCAAATCTGCCCAACGCCGCCCCTGCTCAGCACGTGCTGACCCGCGACGATCAGGTGCCCCTGCAGTTGCCACCGCCTCGCCTTGGCCGTCCGCCCTCACGTTCTTTTACTGCATCCCTCTGCTGCCGCTGGTTCGCTGGCTCACCTCTACTGGAGTTCCTTTGCCGGACTGATCAACCGGCTGCCCTTAGAGACCCACGGTTACACGTGGGAAAGGAAAGAAGAAAAAAAAAAGAAAAGGGATTTAGGTAGATTTTTTATTTTATTATTATTGCTTATCCAGTTATAGTTTTTTTTGTTTTCCTTTATATCTGGTTTTGTTTAGTGGAATTGTTCCTCTTAAATGTTTGATTGAGATTCCAACATGAAAGTGCCCCTCAAGCTAGGGATTAACAGTCCAATTTTCGCACCCGAAATCCGACTCGCAATTCCTTACAAAAATCGACAATCCAATCTCAAGCCCGAGATTCGATTCGCGATTTAAATTTTAAAATTGGTCAACCCGATCTCATACGCGAGATATGGTTCGCCAATTTTTGGATATCAATCTTATCTTGTTTGATCTGCTATCGTCAAGTTGGTTGAGTCAAATCTTATTTTCGTAAAATAAAAAATCAAAAAATCTTAATTAGGATTAGGTTTGTTGTTATCTTGCATATTTAGGATTGCAATCTTATCATGAATTTTTAAATAAAAAATCCAAAAAAGAAAGTGCATTCATTTAGGTTGTTAGTTTTTTATTTGAATTGCATATTAATTATGTATTAGTTTTAATTTCGAAATTAATATAAAAACACAAAAAAAATCATCATGCATACGTCATGTAGAATTAGGGCATCCTTGGTACGTCATGACATATTAGGATAAAATTGCATATTAAGTTTAGATTGATTTTTGCATCTTAGGTTAGAGTTTGCTAGGTTAAGACAATCTCTTAGTTTAAATTAGGATTTAGTCTGACCCAATCCCTAATATAAGCTAGATAGAATTTTAATCTAGATAGTTATGTTTTTGCATTTCATAAAAAAAAAAAATTTCTTAGGATAAATTAGTCGCAATTTCTAGGATAGATTGCATTTTTTTTAGAATAGAAAAATCATATGCACGTCATATAGAATTAAGTCCATGAAATGTACGTCATTTTAGTGATTATTGTTAGGTTCATTTCTAATTAGAAATTGCCCGTCATTAGATCAGGTCATTTAATAAATGTCGCGTGACATATATCTCACATATTAAATTGCATGTTGCATGTCATTTTAGTTGAAATAATTGTGTACGTCATTTCATTGCATTACACGTCATTAGAATTAAATTATTTTGGTTAATTTAGATTGCATATTTAACAATTGCATGTTCATTAAGAGATCACAAAATTTTTATTCATATAGTTTATGACATGTTGCCATACCATATCATTTCATATTAGATTAAAAGCATTACATTGCATATGGATTATAGTCTCGTTAAAAAGTGAAAACAAAAAAAGAAATTGCGTGTTAATTAGAAACCATGTCTAGGGTTGTTGATGTGGCTTTTAATTTAACGCTGCAGATGCTTTCGTTGCTTTGAGGTAAGTCCTATATTATTTAATTGCTGTCTTGGGTGTTAAATTAATGGTTTGCGCACCTGCATGAACACCTCACATGTTAGGGAACTAATTTAAAATCAATTCAAACTGCCTGCAAATTTTTTTTCAAAAATAAAAGAAATGGTACCGAAAGGGCATTAGAGAAATCTAGCGTAATCAAGTCCCCGAATCCATAAATCTCTAGTTCGTAGGAGTAAAGTGAAACTCCCGTTACTTTACTTGGGTTTCTAATCGACCCACCAAAAATAAATTAGTGGCGACTTCTAATTGAAAAATCAATTGCCTGTTAATAACTTGAACCTAAGTCGCGAATTGGTATGGGTTTGGGAGAGCCCGAGTTAAGTTTAGGCTTAACAATCCATTAGTCAAACCCTAAGTGGTTCACACCCAAAAAATTTGGTGGCGACAGCTTGGCGACTCCGCTGGGGACTTGAGTTAAAACTCTTAGTGGACTTAGGCCAATTTTTCTTTTCTTTTGAAGAAAGTTTTTGTTTGGCAGCAAGGATTCCAGGTACGCCCCTAACATTGTAGGTGTTAAATGTTCTTGCAGGATGGGAGGTATAAGGGGAAGTGTTTGCTAACCTTTGTTTTGCAGGAAGTTGTAGGAATGTATGGTTTATTTTCATGAACGAAGTGTTGCTTGATATAAAATGTTGTGCATGCCTTGCACCTAGCACTACACTATTGCACACACAACCTACCGCCGGACCTGGGCCGCATAAGATCATTTAGGATGGTATTGAGATGGATACCACTTCGACCGCATGCTCGCGGTACGAGTCGCCCATTTCAATCCCGAAGTTTCTTTCATGGTGTTAAGAGTACCCACCTCGGTCCGCATGCCCACGACCCGGGTCGGCTCTTTGACCAAGCCGGAGTTATGAGGACCCGACATAGTCCATAAGCCCATGGCTAGTCTAATCATCCTTGTGGCTCCACTTTGATAATCCTTATAGAGTAGAAATCGAGCCACTTACCATGCGCATGTCTATGTGATTGTCATTAATTTTCCTTGGCGAAGTAAGTCTTTAATCCCTATACTATGCAATTTACTTTTTGTCCATCCATGACAATCTAGGTTAGTCATTTAATCTAATTCATTTGTCAATTAGAAATGAAATGAGGAAGTTGTCATACAATGAATCATTTGCAAAAAAAAAAAAAAAAAAACTTTGGAGAATTTGTTTTCAATTCATGTTTAGGAAATTTGGTCTTGTTAGGGTGTCTATCTTTATTTTCCTAGTCCATTTTTAGGAAATGCCCTTCTTATAAGAACTTTTCATGAAAAAATGAAAAAATGGAAAAAATCGATTAGATCATTGTCATGGATCGATTTTCTATTTACCCTCATGCTTACATGTTCCTGTTTATTTGAATTAGGTGATTATGAAGCCATCTCGCTCACCCATCCGTACACGGTCGAGATCTAAAATGGCGGATCAAAACGAGGTGCTGGACCGCATCATCGACAATATAAATAAGCGAATTGCACACCTCCAAAGTCAAGTCGACAAATTGTCTGCTACTATGGCTTTTCTCACTAAGCAAAAGGGCCGTGATGACATAGGTACTCTATCTTCAGTGAGAATCTACGACTCGAAGAAGAGAACCAAGAGAACTTTTGAATCGTCTCATTTTCCCGAGGTAGCTGAATTTGATGCCACCATGAAAAGACTAGTGACATATCTAGAAGGAAGAATCTCTGACTTGAAGGGTTCGCATCACATGAGTAAGGAGGGTGAAGAACTCAAGCATACATGATTCATGGTCCTAAGCAGTTCACTTTCCTTGTTTAATTAGGGGCATGCTCGGTTGCATCTTCCCCTGCGTGGGAATTCTTATTGCTTTTTAGGAATTGTTTTCGCTTTCTAGGAATCATTTTCTATGTTTTCTCTTTTTAGGGGTTAGGAATCACAATTTCCATTCCAATAATTTAATTCATTTGATTATATTCAATGAAATTACAATTTTATTTCCAATTTTGAGGACATGATGGAGTATACCAAACTAGTCCAATGACGATATCCAACCATGAAAAAGAAAAATATCATCCACGGAGAAATCCTAAGGGCTGGACTTTCTCATCTTTCCTCCCAAAAACTTTTTCGAAAACAAAAGCATTTCACTCTTTTAAAAAAGAACAAACAAAAAAAAAACATTTTCCCAAAGCTTGTAGCAGATTAAACCTGTTTGTTTGTCTGACTCATTTGCTTCTTGTCTTAGAGTGTAATTCTATAACTTGTTATGACAAGGGACATCTGAGAATAGCGTATCAAGTTTCAATGATCATAAACTTGACTTGTGATCAACGGGCTTAGAGCGTACTCGCAGTGAAAAAAACATATTTAGGGCAAGTAAAAGAGAACCATCATTCCCTGGTGGAAGAGATGACCAATTAGGGGCATGACAGGTTTTGGTAGTGATTTGACTGGGATAAAGTCTCGACCCGAGCCAAAATGGATGTGTAATTCGAATTTACTTTAATGTTGCATAGTATCATACTGATGCACGTTCTCTTGTGCAAGGGCAAAGTGGATTTTCAATCTTGAATGATAGGGACAATCCAAAGACATCAAATGCTGAGGCAATCCCATTATAGAGGAATCCTTGAATGAATGCTTAAAACCATAGAAAACTGTTTGAAGTTGACATGCTTAAAGCTGTTGAGTTCTTTTTAAAAAAAGGGTTTTGCATGATGACTCTTACATGTTTTATCCACCAATTCCACTAAAGAACATCAATATTGACTAATTTAATGAATGATGTGGAATTGATTGAGTATACTAAATGAGACGAGTCGGGATGATGAAAGGCAAACCCTATCCTATACACAGTCCCATATTCATACACTTGTGAGATGAGTGTAGAAAGGTTCATATCCATAAGGTAAAGAATTCTCGCGCAAAAAGTACGGCAACCGAAATGATGAGAGGCAATTCATTTTTCTATCCCAAACATTGTAGGTGATCCATTGCTTAACCCTTTTGAACCCATACACTTATGGATAATCTTTTCAAATCACCTCTGTCAAGAATCCCCCCCACATCGGGGCAGCTAGGAGATAAAATGGCATCATGAGGTGAGGAAAATGAATTGAAATTTTCTTGCTTTCACTTGCATCAATCTTCGAGTCATGCTATTACATTGAATTCATGTGTTAGTTTAAGTGCCTTAGGATGACGAAGAACATTTCTTTCTCTATCATATACACTTATATCCTTTACATAACCCACTTGAGCCTGCAATTTCATTTCTTTAAACCCAGTTGGTGATCATGCCCCACACTAGGGCAAGGCAAAAAGCAAATGAAGACCCTTGAAAAGTTCGAGTGTCATTCAAAGTGTAATTTGCTTGACGCATGCATTATGCGCAAGAATTGAATTCAAAATAGAACTAAGGGGCATGAAAAAGCAGTATGCCTGGTAAAAGTAAGGCTGATGCCCATGAAAAGAAGTAAAGAAAAAATGCATGAGAACTAGGGGCATGAAAAAGCGGTGTGCCTGGTAAAAGCAAGGCCAATGCCCATAGATGAAAAAAAAAGAGTCAAGATAGGTGATTGTCAATTACAAGAATTGAATCCCAATGGAACAATAGTCAAATAACTCAAATGTCGAGTTTCTACATGAAGACAATCAATGGGGGACTTCATGAAGACAATCCCCGATGGTGAAAAAGAAAACTGGTGACAATGCCAAGATGATCATCAACTCACACCTTTTACACACATTTTGAGCCTAATGATCCTTTCATTTCTCAACCCATGAACCCAACCTACGTTACGTCCCTTACAAAGTCTCTTCAGATTAGGGCATTTGAATTAACTTAGGAGTTCATATGTTTATAAGCATCGCTTGAAGAAGTGCGAGCAAGATTATTTTTTGTCATTTTGCAGGGTTCTTAACTTGTAAATCCGGAGATGATTACAAGACTGTTCATTTAATAGCCTTGACTCAAAGAATCCCTTTGTTAAGCCGTTGACCAAGCCCACATTATGGTCCCTATTAAAGACCTCTCAAATTGTTAAGATCGTACCGCTTGCGAGAATACTTGGACCCATGTCGATATGATGAAATTGAGTGATTCCAATAAAATAGACATTCTAAATGAGAGTGAGTGAAAGTCATTTCTAACCGAAAGTCTCTCATTTAGTATTCTTAAGAAATCCATGTCATGAATTGGATTGTCTTGGATAGTAATTCTCTCCAGTGGAAATTTGGGTGATGCAAAGGTCATTATGCATAAACCCTGATTGAGTTGATGAAAATCTCACCAAATTTTGAAATGTGCATTCTAGAGTAGCTTAGATTGTCTATCTCTTTGATGAATGCATATTAGTTTTTGCTTTAAATCATGTCTGACAGATAATGTTTTCTCAAAGACCCAAGAGCTCCTGATATTCAGGAGGTGAGAGGCCTTCACAGGATATCTAAGTTCCAGAAGACATATCCCAAAGAATCAGAGATATCATCAGGTAAGTGTATCTCTACCCATTCTCAACACTTGACTCGATCAAGGTGTCCTTTAAAATTGACCCGGCGTGCTTTCATAGCCCAGACATATCCCAAAGAATCAGAGATATCATCAGGTAAGTGTATCTCTACCTATTCTCGACACTTGACTCGATCAAGGTGTCCTTTAAAATTGATCCGGCGTGCTTTCGTAGCCCAGTGTCCTTTATATTGACCCGGCGTGCTTTTGTAGCCCAGAGTCCTCTATATTGACCCGGCGTGCTTTCGTAGCCTGGTGTCCTTTATATTGACCTGGCGTGCTTTCGTAGCCCAGAGTCCCTCTTTATTGACCCGGTGTGCTTTTGTAGCCTGGTGTCCTTTACATTGACCTAGCGTGCTTTCGTAGCCCAGGGCCCATCTTTATCGACTTGGCGTGTTTTCGTAGCCCGATGTCCATTTATATTGACATAGTGTGCTTTCATAGCCTAAAGTCCCTTTTAATCGATACTCGATGGAGTTGTCCCCAAAGATTTTTCCTAGATTGCAACGGTGGGCGACCGAATAATGGTTCGGGTCCTAGCCATGCAAAACCCCCGTTTAGGCGACCGTAGAATGGTACGGGTCCTGGAAGGTAAACCCTCGTTTAGGCGACCGTAGAATGGTATGGGTCCTAGACAACATCTATTTCCCTATTTAGGTGACCGTAGAATGGTACGGGTCCTAGAAGGTAAATCCCCGTTTAGGCGACCGTAGAATGGTACGGGTCCTAGACAACACCTATTTCCCTATTCAGGTGACCGTAGAATGGTACGGGTCTTGGAAGGTAAACCCCTGTTTAGGCGACCGTAGAATGGTACAGGTCCTAGACACAACCAAACACTGTCATACTAGGTGACCGTAGAATGGTACGAGTCCTGGGAAAGCAGTCTCTTTACAAAGCCATGTTACTATTCTAGGCGACCGTAAAATGGTACGGGTCCTAGACATGTAACACCAACTATCTTGAATCACTCTACCCTCCTTGAAGGTAAGATATTCCAGGTAGATTCCTTTACCATTTGCATACAAATTGCATTCCAAAATTTTGATATCTCAGTCTGAATTTGGATGTCTCAATTCTCTTCGTTAAACATTTCACTCTGGATGTGAATGTTTTTTCGACCTTTCTCATTATGCTTAGTCTGGATCTAGATATTTCAAGTACAAAAATCTTGACATATTAGTCTGGACCTGGATGTCTTGATTATTTTCATTCAAACATTTCACAATGGATGTGAATGTTTGTCAATCCTTCTCATTATACCTTAGTCTGGATAGGTATTTTGAGTTTTTCAAAAATCTTGGCATCTCAGTCTGGATCTGGATGTCTCAATTTTTTTCGTTGAACATTTCACTTTAGATGTGAATGTTCTTACCTATTACGCTTTTCAAGGAACCTGAGTGAGAGTTGGGTACTTATGGAGTAAATAGGGATTTATCATGTACCTCAAGATACTTTACCGCACTGATTGGTAAGTAACTGTAGGTACGTTCTTTCCTTTAACATCATGCATTTGCATTAGCATTTCCATGCACCATATGAATTGCATTTTTTAAAAAAGAAATGGGATTGATTTCCCGACCAAAAAAAAAAAAATCATTCAGTATATGTGCATGATCAAAATTTAGGTATCAATTTGTCTTTGAAGGCAACCTCTACGAGCTCACCTTCAAATAGGGGCAGCTGTTGACACCTAAATTTTGGCAACCCATAGTCATTTATCATATTAAAAAATTAGGGGTTAATTTAATTCCTGAAAAAATATTAATTGCATAGCATATAGATTTAAGTTGCATTTATTTTGTTATTTGTATTTTTTGCATTTTATTGGACCGGTGGCGGATATATTCAAATTAGATGGATCAGGTCCATGAAGCGAGCTGGTTGGCCCAAGTCCATGTTTTTTAATTATCTCGTGGAAAAATAGAAATTTTGAAATTTTTTCAGGATATGAATCTTTTGGATAGGGCACATGTGTGAAAAAGTATTGCGATATTGCGATTTATCTTTGCGAGATTTGGATTTCGAGAAAATATTTATCGTAATCTTGAATTCTTATCAATAGTGGTCAGTTGGTGAAAAAGTATCGCAGATGTAGATTTGAAGGGAGAATCGAAAACCTATCTTCTACCCCCTATAAAAGCAACAAAGTACGAAGACCTATTGACGGCTTCTTCTCTCGATGGCTAGGTCAAAAAAAAAAAAAAAATTCCACCGAAAAGAAAAGCTTTTCCTTGGTCTTCTCTTCGTTCTTCTAAGAATCCTGCACGAAAACAAAAGAGAAAAGGAAAAGCCAAAACTGAAAAGTGAAAAGTGAAGCAGAAGCACAGTACAATCGGCAGGGGGTGAGGGGACATTTACTGTTCATCGTCTTCCTCACCCTTGTTGCATGCGTCTGCAACTGGACACCGTCCTGACTGTCGCCGGTGCCGGCTCCTCTACGCTCGCCGCTCCGCCTTGCCGATCCACGACGCCTGACGTCGTTGCCCCTCGACCAGCACGAGCACCCTTCTGCGGCACTCGAGCCAGTCACTACGTCTGCCATTGCCGCGCCTCCTATTCTACTACTACCCGATCTGCTGCACCGGAGCAACAACCCGAGATCAGAAGACACCATCGCGTGCCGCCTCGCCAAAAGCTGTTCAACCCCCTTTTCAATTGTAGCAGCGAAGCCGCTTCTGTCCGCGACCCAGTAGCATCACGGGAGTTCGACGTCGTTGCTGTTTCCCTCTTGCCATCGCTCACCCGCGGCAGCTGCTGGACCCCCCTCGGCCTCCGTCTCCGCACTCTCTCGGAGCCCGATCTGCCGTGCCGGAACGCCGATCTCGCCCCCGACTCGTCTGCAACCCTCGCCAGCTCTCCGCCGAGTCGGTCTGCTCTCTGCCCAACGCTTGCTGAAGCCGTGACGACCTCGACGCCCGCTGCTACTCCATCCGCAACTGCCCGGTGCTCTTCCGCTTTACCTTGACCGCAACCTCCGTCATGACATATTAGGATAAAATTGCATATTAAGTTTAGATTGATTTTTGCATCTTAGGTTAGAGTTTGCTAGGTTAAGACAATATCTTAGTTTAAATTAGGATTTAGTCTGACCTAATCCCTAATATAAGCTAGATAGAATTTTGATCTAGATAGTTATGTTTTTGCATTTCATAAAAAAAAAAAAAATTCTTAGGATAAATTAGTCGCAATTTCTAGGATAGATTGCATTTTTTTAGAATAGAAAAATCATATGCACGTCATATAGAATTAAGTCCATGAAATGTACGTCATTTTAGTGATTATTGTTAGGTTCATTTCTAATTAGAAATTGCCCATCATTAGATCAGGTCATTTAATAAATGTCGCATGACATATATCTCACATATTAAATTGCATGTTGCATGTCATTTTAGTTGAAATAATTGTGTACGTCATTGCATTGCATTGCATTGCACGTCATTAGAATTAAATTATTTTGGTTAATTTAGATTGCATATTTAACAATTGCATGTTCATTAAGAGATCACAAAATTTTTATTCATATAGTTTATGACATGTTGCCATACCATATCATTTCATATGGATTATAGTCTCGTTAAAAAGTGAAAACAAAAAAAGAAATTGCGTGTTAATTAGAAACCATGTCTAGGGTTGTTGATGTGGCTTTTAATTTAACGCTGCAGATGCTTTCATTACTTTGAGGTAAGTCCTGCATTATTTAATTGCTTTCTTGGGTGTTAAATTAATGGTTTGCGCACCTACATGAACACCTCACATGTTAGGGAACTAATTTAAAATCAATTCAAGCTGCCTGCAATTTTTTTTTCAAAATAAAAGAAATGGTACCGAAAGGGCGTTAGAGAAATCTAGCGTAATCAAGTCCCCGAATCCATAAATCTCTGGTTCGTAGGAGTAAAGTGAAACTCCCGTTACTTTACTTGGGTTTCTAATCGACCCACCAAAAATAAATTAGTGGCGACTTCTAATTGAAAATCAATTGCCTGTTAATAACTTGAACCTAAGTCACGAATTGGTATGGGCTTGGGAGAGCCCGAGTTAAGTTTAGGCTTAACAATCCATTAGTCAAACCCTAAGTGGTTCACACCCGAAAAATTTGGTCGCGACAGTATAAAACCAAAACCCGCACACGAACAAAAACTAGCCCCCGTATCTCGAGGGGATGATGATCCGTACACTCAACCTCGACGTCGGTCGGTATGCCATAGAAAGTACCAGGGGTGACTGATGACAGAGACATAACTCCTAGTCTGAAATGTTAGTCCCCAAAATGGGTAAGTACAACCACTCAACAGTAAAAGATCCACCAAACTACACAATGTAACAAGTAAGATAACCAAGATTTCATGCACATAACATCTATGCAACCATGCATATAAATCCATAAGGTTCATCCCATAACTTAATAACCACATTTTCAATGCCAAATAATACCAACTCACCATTCATAGACAACTCATGTACAATGCCATATGCACACATATGTACACGATTCATTTTCCATTTTGATATTCAAAAAGATCACATTTTCCCGGGGACCAGTGTTTGCATCCCTCTGGGCTTTCACATCCAATCCTGGCATCGCGAGACTTCCGGCACACACTTTCGGGCATCCGGCACACACCCCCAGGCATCTCGTACCCCAACTGGCGTCACAAGGCTTCCGGCACACACCTCTGGTCATCCCGAAACTCCTGAGGACATCCGGCACACACCTCAGGGCATCTCGAAACTCCCGAGAACATCTGGCACACACCTCCTGGCATCTCGAAACTCCGAGACATCGTCGACTCAAGGGTCCAACAGTATCATCAACATCACAATATATGCACATATTTGTCTCACTTTGAAAATAACCCTTGATGCCATATGATATGCTAAATGTCACCGCATCCATTGTATAAACAACAACTC
The DNA here is from genome assembly GCA_016097485.1 of Eucalyptus sideroxylon x Eucalyptus melliodora. Classification (NCBI taxonomy): domain Eukaryota; kingdom Viridiplantae; phylum Streptophyta; class Magnoliopsida; order Myrtales; family Myrtaceae; genus Eucalyptus; species Eucalyptus sideroxylon x Eucalyptus melliodora. The sequence continues at coordinate 39,550,311 of CM027834.1, read as the reverse complement.
AAGACATCACAACTCATAGAGCAATTCGATTGTTTCTTGAAAAGAAACAGTTTTCAAACAAACCAGAATGCACTTCACTAATTGAAATTAGTTGAGCAAAGTCGGAGTAAAACAGCTTAAAAATCAGAATGTGCAGTTTTAATGAAAATTTCGGAATAACCCCTAAATGAACTCAGAAAATTATGAAATTTTGATACTTTATAGATAAGACCTAGAGGCAAAAGTTTTGTGAATAACTCTAAGTTAAATTCATTGTAGATTAAGAGCTATAATCGCCATAACTCTCCCTAACCCTCGGCAACAGTTTCCAGATCTAACACTTTCAAAGAAAAATTGTTTCACCAATCAATACTTGTCTGTTTCTTCCCAAATTTTAGTATGTTATTCCTTAAGATGTCATCTACAACTTTCATCGAGAACACAAAGTCAAATTTCAACTGCATAATTTCATAAAATTCACGGAGTCGCAAAAGGTCATGCTGTTTTTCCATGAAACAGTTTACTAGTCCTAAGGAACTACTTATGTTCTTTCGAATTCCAGCATCCAGCATTAAAGTTCAAGCTTCTCCAAATCTATCACACTTCACTAAACAACCACAGCACAGAAAAATGTAGATCAATGGACTCTCACTTGCCTTAAGTCCAACGCAAACACAGCAAGCAAAATAGCAACTTGAGGACTTCGGGCATGGCTCGATCGACGGCAAAGCTAGGTGGCGTCGACGGCGGCAGCTGGTGCATGGCGGAAGACGGTCCTCCTCTTCCCCCTTCACGGCCCACACTCACACGCCCTCTCTCCCGCTCGAACTCTCCTCCTCTCTCTCTTGCTCACTTGCCCGCTCAGTTGCCCGCTCAGTCTCACTCTCTCTCTCGGCGGTTCTCTCTCGATCAATCCACCTCCCCCTCTTTCTTTTAATTTCTTAATTAGCTAGTAATCATTAGATTTTGCATGCAAGAGACACTTGGCTCCAAGAGGAAGACAAGTGGCTTCATCAAGAGGACAAATGGAGAAGGTGGCGTGGCCTTCTCCATCCGGTTCTCTCCTCCCTTCGGTCGACGGCCTTGTGGGCCTCTTGGGCCTGCTTTGGGCCCGAAACTTTGTGGCCGAAAGTCCAAATTAAATGGTCCACAATCTCTTAAAAATAAGTCCACAGTTTCTGTACAATTATTAAGCACTTGGTTTCCACAAAAATCAATTTGATATCCCTATAGTCAATTTGCATCATATACAAGGATATAACAAAATTTCTCGCGTGAAAATTTTACTCTTAATTTTCAGTAGGCGTGTCCCTCACGCAAGGCCAAATTCCATCCCTTTGGCACAAAATTAAATTGACCAATGTCCAAATTCGTCTCTTATTCCATGTCCACTTAATTGGTATAGCTGGGATTCTCGGATGCCACAGGGAGTGACCTGCCGACTTCAGCTCATGAATCATGTTTAACATCTCCCAAAGATGTTGTCCCATCGTTACATTTAGGCGCTTTTGGTATGTATCAAAATTGTTGGTGAGTTTCCTCAACTTAGTGGCAGATGTACCCCCAAACTTATCTTTCAAGGCAACTCACATTGCTTGAGTTTTATTAACTTCCAAACTCACACATGAGATTATCTTGCATATAGCTCGGTAACGTGATACAAGCAATGCTATTTTTCTTCTTCCAAGCTTGATAAGCTTCCAGATCTCTCCTGTGTTGAGTTGAAATTCCATGCTCAGGTTCATCCATTGTATGGTTGAGGGTTTCCAAAACCTCTTGCTCATTAAGGATGTACTGAACTTTTCGGTGCCAAATATCATAATTGTCACCGTTCAACTTCTCACCCTTATTGCGGTCAGCCACAATGGTCTTGGATGCCAAAGCCATAATCAATTATTATTTCACATTGACATAATAAATGCAGAACCAATACTAGCACACTTTTCAGAGTAACACACATATTTAATTTACAGCAAAGACAAACTAAATTAATGATAATTCAACAAAAGACATGAAAACGAAAGTTCAATATGTTCCCAATCAGCTCCTATGTACGATTGTTCTATTATTATTAATTAGTTTAATTTGCACAAATTTTAAGTTCTAGGTAAGAATTCCTTCAAATTCTACCAACCTACGAACTCCCACTAGAAAAATAATTACATGACCTCATGTAATTTCTACATTTTTCATTAACACAAAAGCATAGCATGATGCAAACCAACGTACACAAAACAATCATACTGCAACTACAATCAAAACCACAATTCAACATGAAACGGAAAAACAAAGATTTCCTACCATTGTTCAAATTTTATTGGAAACTAGAAAATTGTAAGTATATTAAACTATATACATGCTACGATCGAACCAACCTCTACACAGCATATATGATATCATTTTTATGTAAGCAAGCTACTGTATTTCCAAAACCACAAGAAAATACGGGCCCAAAAAGAATAAACAATGCATTTAAAACCCAAAAATACGCGCACTTAGGGTTCCCTACATACTTTTATACATTTATAAAACTTGAACATGCAAAATAACTATACCATAGTGTAAAGCGTATCCATACAAACCAAACGCCGCCGACTACGCTCCAATCGAAGCTCCCACGCACCCACACGCGCCGCCTGAGTGTGCGGCGCGTGTGGCGCACGCGCCAATGAGCCTTAAAGGCTTCTAGCCGATCTGACCGGCAACCAATCTGACCGGTTTGACCAATCTGACCAGTTGACCAGTCAATGGATCGGGTCGGGTTGGGTCGCTGGCCGGCGATCGGCCGACCAACTGCCGCCGGCGGTGACGTCATCGATGTCGTAATCCGGCAGTTACCGACCGCGGATGACGTCATTCGTGACGTCAGCACACATCAGTTCGCCGACACACACATGACGCTCACGCGTTGGCGTTCCCAGCACGTTGAGCGCGTGGCGCCCATGCGCTGCGGCTTCTAGCCACACGTGTGGGCGCGTCCGGCCTCCTCCAGCGGCACTCAACCCACCATTGGACTCGTCTCAACAAGTACTTTCACCCTGTATATTTAAAGATTTATTTTGGCCAAAAAAATATTTGAAAAAATGGCCAAAACCGTACGGGTGTATGCGGCCCCGAACCCGTTGTTCGCTTCGGTTCGTTTTCGATGATTTAGATTGCAATTCCGAGCAATAAACATCCAAACAATGTAGATTTCATTCTCTTGATCTCGATATCAAATGATAAATGAGAAAATTCGATGAAAAACTAGGTAGAAATCACAACCTAGCTCTGATACCAATGTAGGAAGAAAGTCGGGGGAAGACGACTTACCTGTTTCCAATGCGCAGTCAACAATTTACCCCAGAACGATCGTTGAATTACGGATGAATGACAACCAATATTACTTCACGTTGGTCTGAATATACTCACGAGGAAAACATCTGATTTTCACAGCGTAAATGACAATTGTTCTTGTAAATGAGAAATGGAATGCCTCATTTTTCTTTGATGGAAAAAGGACAAGAAAAGGAGAGAAATTTCTGAGCGTACGTTCTACCAACCGTCTCAACGGTTATCTTTAGAAGAATTTTATATGAGTCCCTCATGCCCTTTCAAAAGGTGTCTTTCCATCGTAGCGTATCAAGACAAAACGGTGCGTTCTCATCGCACCCCATCATAAACGTATTGATTAAGTACAACAGTCCCCCACTATATTACTACTAAAAATGTAGCACAGTTTAAAGTTGAGATCGTCTTAGCTCAATCGTGGAAGATCTAGCACATCATTATCGAAGCAAAGAACATGAGTTGATTGTGCTCGATGTCAATGAGATAAATCGAGCAGATTTTATTTTCACACTTAAATTTGTAAAAATAATCTACGAAGAAAAAGATATCCATTTTTGTAATGTGTGCTTGGTATTGTGAAGTTGGGTACAGCTTTGCACTTCGGACTGGAATCAGCCTCTCCATGATATAAACAAACCGGGGAGAGATCCAAGCTTTATTGTTTTTCTGAGTTTAGGTTTAGATTATTGATTGAGCTTGTGTTGATGTGTGAGAGTTCAGCTTAACATTTTCATGAGAATGACGACCGTGCAGAGAGATTCATATTCACCGGCGCAAGGTTTACTCGTGCATCATTGCAAATCTAAGTTGGGTAAATGCAAATTGGGCCTGGTACAAGAAATCACTGCAAAAGAAAAGCATGAGAACTGAATAATGGAGAGGGCTAAATGGCGCTTGCAGCAACGAGCATGCCCTTGACGAAGAGTCCATAGAAGAACCAAGTGGTAGGGGTGTCAAGAACCGAACCGAAAATCGAACCAAACTGAACCAAAAACACCGATTTTTTCGGTTTGGTTCAATTTTTGGTTCGGTTCTCATTAAAAGTCAATATTTTTTTATTGGTTTGGTTTTTATCGGTTAACCGAACCACAAACCGATAAAAGATTTCGGTTTTTTTATTGGCTCGATCTCTCCCTATGAACCAAGAGCCCAATCTCCAGAATCAAGAATGCCCTGAGGAGTCCGACCCCAATGGCCAGCCCCACGATGACCCCCGTCCTCTCCTCCCTCGTGGCTGGAGGGGCGGTAGCAGCGACGGAGATGTTGGGTTGGGTCAGATTCGGGAGCTTGGAGACGGGCACAAAGAGGGTCTCTGTGGCACCCCGAAACACCTTAGGTCGCCACAAGTACCTATCGCTCCACCTAATGAACATTAGATAAATCTCTTAGTAGAAGCATCGTAGTTCATAGGCATTTTTTTTTTTTTTGAAAACGGTCCTAGGGTAACTTATTAGCGGAAGCATAAACAAGTCTCACCATTCCTCCCTCCAATAATCATCATGCAATGCACACCACTAAGCACCATAAGATAAGATAAAGCCAAGACACTTTTATTTATATATTTTCATGATGGATTTCTCGGGTCATACAACCAAAAGGAAAGGCCAAGACTTTTAACTACACTTGGCCACAACCCAAAAGATATCTCGATCCCTATAACGATCACGTGTCATCCTCCATCTATCAGTGTCGGCTATCCCCAAAAAGAAACATCAACTCTCTACTCCTCACGTGGCCATCACACCCATCCTGGCACGTCGAGCGGTGGTGGCGGCAACATCCCCCGAATCACTCCATCTCAGCAGACGTGGACCGACAAAAATTCCTTAATGACTGGGCCCCCAGCCAGGCCCACATCGTACATGACCAGCACATGAACTCGCACAAACGTCAGACCAGGAATGGTAACGCAATCAATCTCCGAATACTCTACCTCCACGTCAAATGGGAGGCCATAGAAGGTACCCCACGTGATAGTAGGGAGCGGAATCTTTCTAATCTGAAATGTTGGTCCCCGAAGGGGTGAGTACAGCCACTCAGCAAGTAAAAGATCCAATAAACCACTCAATGCATCACACAATACAATCATAAAAATCATAGCATAGTACATGTCATTCATGCATCCAAGCATAACTTACCTTGCAGCCATGCATATGTCATCATACCATATGTACATACATCTTCATGTACTCATCACCATCATGTCATACATATACCATGCCAAAAGTGCACATACAACCATGCACTCATCATCATCATGTCATATACCATCATGCCATAGATGCACATACAACCATGCACTCACCATCATGTCATACATATACCATCATGCCATAGGTGCACATACAACCAGGCACTCATCATCACCATCATGTCATATATATACCATCATGCCATAGGTGCACATACAACCATGCACTCATCATCATCATATCATATAGCCATGCATATGTCATCATATCATATGTGCATGATTCAATTTCCACTTTTATCTTTCAATTTGATCACCACATCTTTCTTTCCCGGGACTAGTAATTGCATCCCACATTTTATCACTCGCACCACAATCTAGGCATCGCGAGAAACCTCCGGCACACATCACCGGGCATCCGGCACCCCCACATTCCGGGCATCTCGCATCCCAACTGGCATCACAAGGCATTCCCCGGGCACAAACCTCCAAGGCTTCCGGCACCTAACCATTTCGGGCATCTCGAAACTCCCAAGGACATCCGGGCATGTATCACAATACAACCGGGCATCCAGCACCCCCCATCCTGGGCATCCTGACACTCCCAGGGCATTATCGGCCCACCTCCAACAGTTTCCTCATTCATCATAATTCATATTCACCAATTTATGTCTCACAATCAACATGGCACATGATGTAATGGAAACTAAGTCAAATTCAGCATTTGATTCTATATGCAATGCCAAATATCATCACATGCTCAGCAAGATTCAATCACCTCAATCAATATAATTAATAGGGCTCATCCAAAACAGAAAAATCATAAATTTCAGCATTTGGAATTCGCACATTCCAACTTGCACAGTTTTAGAAACATTTTCAGTTAAATAGGCAAATAAACTTCAAAAATTATGAAATTTGAATATGTTGCAAGGAAGACATAAAGAAAGATACTTTATGAAGAACACTTTTCCGAAAGAATTTTATGCAAAATGATATGGCCCACGCACTGAAACTGACTAAGTCCGAACGCATCAGATTACACGGTTTTGAAATATTTCCAATTAAATACTCTAATGACCTTCAAAAATTATGAAATTTGAATATGTGGTATTCAAGACCCTAAATTATATTTATTATGCAGATATCAAAGTCATATTCGTTCTAGATAATTAATTATGGACAGTTGAAGCCCCTGTTCCTAGTACCGAACATTCCAGGTTTAGCCGTCTCAGAAAAATCACGATTTCACCTACTTATCTTCCATATTTTCCTCTGCATTTTTGATATTTTTTTCCTCAAGAGGTCTAATACAACTTTCATTAAGGGATCAAGGTGATATTTTCAAAGGAAAGTCACTTTATAGTCGACGAAGTCACTGGAGTTCAGTACAACATTTCCAGATCTAACGTCTTCAAAAGAAAAATCGTTTCACTAGGCTATACTTGTTATTTTTACCTCAAATTTGAGTATGTTAGTCTTCAAGATGTTCTCTAAAACTTTTGTGAAGGGGTCAAAGTGAAATTTTCAGTAAAAAGTTACATGCAATACACAAAATCACCAAGAGGTCAACAAAACAGCTTCAGATCTAACATTTTCGTAGAGGGAGGGTTTCATCTCTCAAAACTCATCCATTTTGCCTCAAATTTTAGTATGTTATAATTTAAGATGTTATCTACAACTTTCATGAAGAATTTGAAGCCAAAATCGGGGTCAAACATCGCATTCAAGCCACTACAACATTCTGGGTCAGACTGTTTACTCGAGAGCAGTTTACTACTTCAAAACAACACTCTTAAAACTTCGGTTTTTCACACCCTAGACATCCGAAATTCATCACCATTCAATAACACATTCTAGACACAACATGCAAGAGCAGATCAAGGGATCTAACTTGCCTCTAAATTGAGCAACGGCGAGCACAACGGCGGCGAACAACATATGCACGGGCAGACTTCTTCCTCGCGCGGCCTTCTCTCCTCTCTCTCAGTTTCCCTCACTCTCTCAACAGCTCTCTCTCTCTTACGGTCGACACCCCCCCTAAACCGGCCACCCCTTCTCTTTATTTCCTTTTAAAAGCAATCATTAGTAATCATTAGGAGCCGCCCAAGGTGGCCAATGGGTGTAACTCCCCTTTTTGCCACTTGGCAAACCCCATGCACATGATGGGCTTAAAGATGGGCCGGCCTTCTCCCCTCCTTATGGTCGACGGCCCATTCATGGGCTTATGGGCCAGCCAATTTGGCCCATCTTAGGCCCACACTCTTAGGCCTAAGACCCAAGCTTAATTAAATCCAATTTTACTTTTAATAATTCATCTTAATTCCCTCTTTTATTGTGGCACCCCTCGACGGCCCCCGATCCGTTAGGGTCGCCACAGTTCGCTTACCTTTCTCTTTCCCTATTAATATGTCACTCTGATATCATTTCAATTGCAACGGGTCCATACAACCATAGGGGTTTACACTTTTTTTTTTATAGGTCCTTTGCGCAATTCATATACGGAAGCACATCCAACAAACTCCCTTCCCTATATTTAGAAAATGATGCACACCTACTAAACATCTTATATAAGTTAAAGCCGAACACGTTTATTTACATAAAACATATGGACATCTTTAGTCGGTACATCGAAATGCCAATGTTTATATACTCAGCTATACTTCAAAAAATGACCAACATTTTCTCCAACGGTCGAATATTTAAAGTCCATCGATCAGTGTTGGCGTCCAAGAGTTCCTCCCTTTGCTATCCTGCTCCTCGCAATCATACCCAACCACTTGATTCATCTACTGGTAGTAGTGGCAGTAGAGGTATCTTATCTAGTCTGAAATGTTATTCCCCAAAAGGGGTGAGTACAACTACTCAGCAGGTAAAGGACCAATAAACCACTCAATACATCATGCCATGCAATCATCACAATCATAGCATCACATGTCATACAAGCATCCATGCACAACATACCATGGCATCATTCACATGTCATCATACCTCATGTACCATCATCATCATATAGACATCACCATCATATCATACACTTACCATCATCATGTCACATATGGCATCATCCTTACCATGCATCCATGCGTATAACATCATCATCATCATATCACCATATCACATGTACCATCATCATCATATAGACATCACCATCATATCATACACTTACCATCATCATGTCACATATGGCATCATCCTTACAATGCATCCATGCGTATAACATCATCATCATCATATCACCATATCACATGTACCATCATCATTACCATGCATTCATGCATGTAACATCATCATCATATCATCATATCACATGTACCATCATCATTACCTTGCATCCATGCACATCTCATCATCATGCATATATCATCATGCATAATTCAATTTCAATTTCATTTTGGACCGCCACATTTCTCTTTCCCGGGACCAATGTTTGCATCCCACATTCATCACTCACGCCCAATCCTGGCATTGCGAGAAACCTCCGGGCATGTATCCAAGATACAACCAGGCATCTGGCACCCCCACATTTCGGGCATCTCGCATCCCAACTAGCATCACGAGGACCCTCCGGAATTACGCCACTAGGCCACCGAGCATTCGGCCTTTACCCTTCTAGCCAGGCATCTCGCATCCCATCTAGCATCGCAAGGTATCCCTCGGCACAATACCTACCAGGCTTCCGGAATTATGTACCGACATACCACCAGGCCTCCCCTGGAATTACGTACCGTATACCACCGGGCATCCCGACACTCCCGGGGAATCTCCGGGTCTCGCCATGAAAATGGTTTCCCCTGCCCTCCGGAATTACGTACCGACATACCACCAGGCCTCCCTTGGAATTACGTACCATATACCACCGGGCATCCCGACACTCCCGAGGCATCGTCGACTCATACCTCCAACGGTCTTCTCATCACCACGATGCATGTTCTTATACATCTCATTTTCAATTTCACATTCACAATTATGGCTCAATTTCAACATGGCATGCGATGTGATGGCAACCAAGATCATATTCATCATTGAATTCATACGTGCATCTCAAATCATTACCGTACATGCAGCAGGACACCATCATCCATAACAATACAATTCATGGAGTCCATGCAATTTAAAATGGTCCATATTTCATGCCTTTTCAAACTTTACAAAATTCTAGCATATACCATCTTTAGAAAGTATTTAAATTAAATATCCATATGCTTCTCAAAAATCATGGAATCAAAGCATGTGGTAGACAAGACAATAAGATAACAATTTCATAAAGACACATGCCCAATAAAGTTCCACATAAGAAGATACAATTCACACAAAAACAGCATGCAATTTCGGATAGAAACAGAATGCACAGTTTCCGAAATAATTCGATTAAAATATCCGAACGACCTCAGAAAATTATGAAATTTTAGCAGGTTATATTTAAGACCCTAAAGAATATTTTTTATGAAGACATATAGGCCAGAATCTTTCTAAAAAATTTTATATAGTCGTCCGAAGCTTCTGGTTCTCATACCGAAACGTCCAGTGTAGTCATCTCCGAAATACCGAGTTTTTACCCACTTATTATTCTTTGTTTCCTCTGAAATTTGGATATTTTTTACTTCAAGATGTCCCCTACAACTTTCATTAAGAGATCTAAGTCAGATTTCCAAAGAACAGTCACCATATGGGTCCGTGAAGTCTCGGGTGTCCTGTACCACATCTCCAGATTTACCGTCTTCAAAGGTAAGTCGATTCACTAGGCTATACTTGTTCATTTTACTTCAAATTTGAGTATGTTAGTCTTTAAGATGTTCTCTACAAGTTTCATGAAGAATTTGAAGAGAGATTCATGATAAAAATTCAACATGCAACCACAGATCTACCAAAAGGCCAGCAAAATCGTTCCAGATCTAGTGTCTCCGTAGGATGAGAGTTTGACCCCTTAAATCTCCATTATTTTACACCAAATTTTAGTATGTTTTATTTTAAAATGTTTTCTACAACTTTCATGAAGTAATAAAAGTCAAAATCGAACTCAAAACATGCATGCAATCTCTCACAAGATTCTGACTCAGGCGGTTCAGGCAAAAACATTCCTGATCTAGTATCTCCGTAAGATAAGAGTTTGACCCCATAAATCTCCATCATTTTGCACCAAATTTTAGTATGTTTTATTTTAAGATGTTGGATACAAATTTTATGAAGAAATCAAAGTCAAAATCGAACTCGAAGCATGCATGCAAGCTCTCACAAGATTCTGGTTCAGGCGGTTCATACAAAAACAGCATGCAAACTCAAGAACAAACCACATTCTAGCTTCGGTTTTGCCTTCCCTATGATCCGAAACCTACCACCAACAAATCACACATGCAAGACACACATGCAAGAGTGGAAATCAGTCCCAACTTGCCTTTGATTCAAGCACAAAGCAGCAGCAAACAGAGGCAAAGCAACAACGAACGGCGGACGAACTCTCTTCCTTCTTCTTCGCACGGCCTCCCTCTTCCTCTCTCGGTTTCTCTCACTCTCAATTTCTCTCGGTCTCTCTTCTCTCTCTTACTTCCGAGAATCCCCTCCCCTTTTCTTGCTTTTTGATTAATCAATTAACTCTATTTTTGCATGAAAGAAAATGATTAAGTGGATGTAAGATGGACAAGTGTCCAATGGCAAAGGACAAGTGTAATTGTGGAGGAAGACAAGTGTCCACCATGCTTCACCTCCTTCATGCCACTTGTCCGATTACATGCAAGGTTGATGGGCCTCCTTCTTGGGCCAATCTTGGGCCAGCTTGGTCGACCACTTCATGGCTCTATGGGCCGGGCCTCTTGGCCCACTTTAGGCCAACACACTTGGGCCTAAAGTCCAAGCTTAAATGGCCCAAAATTTTCTTAAATAAGTCCATTTTTACTTTTAATAATTTACCGTAAATCCCCACTTATATAAATACTAAATTACAATTTCATATGGCCATAAAACTTGAAATCATAAATCCATAAATTCCAATTTATAAAACACATGGCCAATGATAGGATTTTCTTTCCTATCAAATAATTATCCATTAAAAGTTTGGCCATAAATCTTGTTGCAAATTATGGATTAAATGGTTACAATACATCTTGATGGTACTCCCATCACCTATTCATAGACCTTAATGTCTGTGGAGGTTGCCATGAATTTTGGGATGCCACATTTATAAATTCCAAATTTACAATTTCATATGGCCATAAAACTTGTAACATTAAACTATAAGAATCAAATCTATGAGGTGCATAGCCATAAACAAATTCTTCTTATCAAATTATCCTATAATACTAATTTTAATAACCCATGAACACAAAATACATTTCCATCCACATAACACTCGGTCTTAAAAGAAAATCAATAGCTAAAGCATAAACCAAAGGCAATTTCATTACCTAATCATAGACTTTAATACATCTAGAGGTTGCCTTGAATTTTGTGATGCCACAATTCTCCCCTCCTTAGAGAATTTCGTCCTCGAAATTAGATATCACTCATGCCTTTTGAGACAAGTAAGGGTACTTTTCCTTCATCTGATCTTCACTTTCCCACGTGGCTTCTTCTAAATCATGATGTCGCCATAATACCTTAACCAGTGGGATTGTCTTGGTCCTGAGAATTTGTTCCTTCCGATCCAATACTTGCACAAGCTCTTCAATGTACCTCACTTTCTCATCCACTTTGATGGCTTCATGATCAAGTATGTGACCAGGATTTTGGCTGGTACTTTCTCAGCATCGATACATGAAATACATCATGCAAATTTCCCAATTTAGGAGGGAGCGCCAAACGATAAGCTACATCTCCTATTCTTTCAAGTATCTCAAAAGGTCCGACAAATCTAGGGCTTAACTTACCCTTCATTCCAAATCAAGATATTCCTTTCATTGGAGATACTTTAAGGAACACATGATCTCCTACACTAAACTCCAAAAGCCTTCTACGCCTATCTGCGTAGTCTTTCTGTCTACTCTGAGCTGTTTTAAGTCTTTTCCTGATAATTTCGACAGCTTCAGTGGTAACTTGTACTAGTTCAGGTCCTGTCAATTTCTTTTCACCTACTTCATTCCAACAGATAGGAGTCCTACATCTCCTTCCATATAATCCTTCCATATGCAAACTCCACCAAATGCAATCTTTCATCCCAATTTCCTTTGAAATCAATTACACTAGCCCTCAACATATCCTCTAATATCTGGATTACTCTTTCTGTTTGTCCATCTGTCTGAGGGTGAAAAGCAGTACTAAACTGGAGTTTAGTTCCTAAGGCAATTTGAAGACTTTGCCAAAAGTTCGAAGTAAATCTTGAATCCCGATCTGAGGTAATAGTTATTGGAACACCATGCAAGCGTACTACTTGACCTACATATATATCCGCATATTTGTCCATTGGGTAATCTATGCGAACTACTAGGAAATGAGCAAATTTAGTTAAACGGTCTACTATTACCCAGATAGAGTCATAACCACTTGATGTCCTTGGCAATCCTTGTACAAAATCCATTATTATATGTTTCTATTTCCATTCTAGTATGTCTAACGGTCTCAAGAGTCCTGCGGGTTTGCAATGCTCCGCTTTTACTTGCTAGCACGTCAAACATTGAGAAACGTGCTTAGCCGTATCTGCTTTCATACCATTCCACCAAAATTGCTGACGCAAATTCTTGTACATCTTTGTACTACCTGGATGAACTCTATAATTACTCCTATGTGCCTCCAACAAAATTTCCTTCTTTACCTCTTCGTTGTCGGGAACACAGAGTCGTCATTGGCATCTTACCACTCCATCTTCAGAGACTTGAAATTCTGGTATTTTTCCTAAAGACACTGCATCTTTCACTTTCAAAATTTCCGGGTCAGATTTTTGTAAAGTCTTAACTTTCTGAATAATTTCAGGTTCAATTCTTAATGCACTAAGCATATTTGTAAGACAACCCATTTTCAATTTAAACTCTGAGTCTGCTACGGACTTTAACAAGCTCCATTCCGTCATTCTTAAATTGGCCATCTCCATAGCTGACTTACGACTAAGAGCATCCGCTACCTTATTCACCTTCCCTGGATGGTATCGTATCTCACAATCATAATCCTTTAATAACTCCATCCACCTCCTTTGTCTCATGTTCAACTCCTTTTGTGAGAACAGATACTTCAAGCTCTTATGATATGTATAAATCTCAAACTTTTCCCCATATAAATAATGCCTCCATATCTTTAAAGCGAACACTATAGCTGCTAATTCTAAATCATGCGTTGGGTAATTCATTTCATGGGATTTCAATTGTCTGGACGCGTAGGCTATGACCTTGCCATGCTGCATCAAAACACATCACAGTCCTTTGTGAGATGTATCACTATACACTGTAAAACCATCCAATCTAGTCGGTATAGTCAAGATTGGAGCCAAGATCAATTTTCTTTTAAGCTCTTGGAAACTCCTTTTGCATTCCCCATTCCATTCAAACTTCACATTCTTTCGAGTCAATTTAGTTAAAGGACCCGCCAATCGTGAAAATCCTTCAATAAACCTTCTATAGTAACCAGCCAACCCTAAGAAACTTCGTATTTCAGTAGGTTTCGTCGATCTTGGCCAATTTATCACCATCTCAACCTTCGCTGGGTCCACTGCAATTCCTCCTCCTAATACTAAATGCCCTAAAAATATTATCTGGTCCAGCCAGAATTCACACTTGCTAAATTTGGCATACAGCTCATGATCTCTCAGAGTTTGCAAAACTATCCTCAAATGATGTTCATGCTCTTTAGGCCCTCTTGAATATATTAGGATATCATCAATAAAAACAATCACAAACTGGTCTAAATAAAGCTTAAATATCATATTCATTAGATCCATAAATGTAGCCGGTGCATTTGTCAATCCAAATGGCATAACCAGGAACTCGTAGTGTCCATAACGAGTCTTAAACGCAGTCTTAGGGATGTCTTCTTTCTTAATTCTTAGCTGATGGTATCCCGACCTTAAGTCAATCTTAGAGAAGACCAAACTTCCTTGGAGTTGGTCAAATAAGGCATCAATTCTAGGCAAAGGATATTTATTTTTAATGGTCACTTGATTCAGTTGCCTATAGTCAATGCACAAGTGTATCGACCCATCTTTCTTTTTCATAAACAAGACTGGTGCACCCCAAGGTGAAGCACTTGGCCTAATGAATCCTTTGTCAAGCAACTCTTTTAGTTGCACTTTCAATTCTTTCAACTCGACTAAGGCCATCCTATATGGGGCTTTCAATATAGGTCCAGTTCCAGGCATTAATTCAATTTCAAACTCAATCTCTCGCTCTGGCGGTAATCCAGGCAACTCCTCAGGAAATACATCTTGAAATTCATTAACCACTCGAATTTCATCAAGCTTAGGCTCTTCCTTATTATAATCTTTAACCATGGCCAGGTACCCTTGACATCCTTTGTCAAGTAACGCACAGACTTCTATTTCTGAAATAAGTGCTATAGATAGGTTGGTCTGACCTCCCAAAAATTCACAACTAGACTGATCATGTAAGACAAATTGGATCACTTTTCTATAACAATCCACTTTGGCTCGATACTTACGAAGCCAATCCATTCCTATAATAACATCAAAATCATACATAGCCATTATGATCAAGTCTATTTCCATATCCTTTCCTCCCATTGTTATCTTACAATTTCCACACACCAGCGTAGATA
This sequence comes from Eucalyptus sideroxylon x Eucalyptus melliodora, assembly GCA_016097485.1. Classification (NCBI taxonomy): domain Eukaryota; kingdom Viridiplantae; phylum Streptophyta; class Magnoliopsida; order Myrtales; family Myrtaceae; genus Eucalyptus; species Eucalyptus sideroxylon x Eucalyptus melliodora. Next base: position 39,535,118 of record CM027834.1, on the reverse strand, counting down.
ATACCATATTCTTTAAAGGCGTGGAAACACAAAGAGGCATCTCAAGAGGCGTAACTTCTATTTTATTCAAATGCCTATATCTTTCAGAGATAAATGAATGCGTAGCACCCGTATCAAACAATGCATATGCCTTCTTACCATTGATGAGGATCGTACCTGAGATAACATTTTTGGAAGCTTCCGCTTCCTCTTGAGTGACCGCATACACCCTTCCTTGTGCTGGTGGCCTCTAAGGATTCCTTGGTAGGTTTAGTCTAACAGCACTCTGTTGTCCTTGTCGCACCGAACCAACACTCACTTGCGACCTTTCTTGTGGGCAACTTCTCCTAAGGTGGCCCACTTGCCCACAACCAAAACATCTCAGTCATCCATTGCAAGGTCCTGGGCCATGTCGCCCTTTACACCTTTGACAAACATCAGGCTGATAAGGTGCTTTCCCTATATTCAGGCCATTTCTTTCTCCCCCAAAATTTCCAAAGTTACTCTTTTTCTTCGCATTCCAAGTCTGACCTTGACCAGGGTAGGGTCTCTTACCCCTTCTCACATCATTAAAGTTCAGCTGTTTCTTAAACTCTGATCGCTCTCTCATCAACTCCTGCTCCACTAACTGTGCCCTTTCATAAATCTCATGGTAATCCCTTATGTTCAAAGGCACCAGTTGCTTCCTAATGTTAGTTCTCAACCCTTTCAGAAATCTCTTAGCATTTTCTTCCTGATCATCAATCAATCTAGGAGCATATCTAGATAATTCAGAAAATCTAGCCTCATATTGGTCCATTGTCAGCTCCTTTTGTTCTAACTGAACAAATTCTGAAATTTTCTTGTCCTTAGCCTAGTCAGAAAAATGCTTTCTATTGAAAGCTCTCACAAACTCTTCCCAGTTAACATCAGTACCTGGTGGAAAGATTATGTCCTTCGAAGCTCTCTACCAAAACTTTGCATTTCCCTCTAGCTGGTACTCTGCCAAAGTTATTTTCTCAGCATCATTGTAGTCCAACAGCCAAAAAATTCATTCCATCCCATCAATCCAATGCTCCGCCTCCTCAAGACTTCCCATTCCATTGAACTTAGGTGGTTTCAGCTTTAGAAATTGCTCCACCAATCCTTGAGTACGACGTTCTGCTCCGGGTTGTTGCTGCGCTTGTCTTTCCATCAAATTTCCTATATTGGCCAATGCATGTAAGATATCTTCCATCCGGGGTTCAGCCCTTGATGTAGAGGCTTCAGCCCTTAACGGATGATGACTTCCATATCGTACCATGATTTTCCTGCAGTTTCCAAGCATTTGCCTCAGGAAATATCTGTGGCTCAATGTCTTCATTAAAATCAACAGCACTAAGGAAAATAAGTAACATAACCATGTTACTGGTTCCTAAAAGCAACTCATACTAACTACTAGGGATCTACGAGTGAATATTCATCACCCGTTATTCAAAGTCACCCAACTATTCCAGTTAGTATCCTATGGTGTGCATTGTCATCATGTTCCTCAATTTCCAAATGAGGCTCCTTGTCATTCCAATCTATAACCATTGCTCTGATACCAAAAAGGGCGGCTGTGGCACCCCGAAACACCTTAGGTCGCCACAAGTACCTATCGCTCCACCTAATAAACACTAGATATCTCTTAGTAGAAGCATCATAGTTCATAGGCATTTTTTTTTTTTTTTGAAAACGGTCCCAGTGCAACTTATTAGCGGAAGCATAAACAAGTCTCACCATTCCTCCCTCCAATAACCATAATGCAATGCACACCACTAAGCACCATAAGATAAGATAAAGCCAAGACACTTTTATTTATATATTTTCATGATGGCTTTCTCGGGTCGGTACAACCAAAAAGAAAGGCCAAGACTTTTAACTACACTTGGCCACAACCCAAAAGATATCTCGACCCCTATAACGATCACGTGTCATCCTCCATCTATCAGTGTCGGCTATCCCCAAAAAGAAACGCCAGCTCTCTACTCCTCACGCGGCCATCACACCCATCCTGGCGCGTCGGGCGGTGGTGGCGACAACATCCCCCGAATCACTCCATCTCGGCGGACGTGGACCGACAAAAACTCCTGAATGACCGGGCCCCCAGCCAGGCCCACATCATACATGACCAACACGTGAACTCGCACAAACGTCAGACCAGGAATGGTAACACAATCAATCTCCGAACACTCTACCTCCACGTCAGATGGGAGGCCATAGAAGGTACCCGCGTGACGGTAGGGAGCGGCATCTTTCTAATCTGAAATGTCGGTCTCCGAAGGGGTGAGTACAGCCACTTAGTAGGTAAAAGATCCGATAAACCACTCAATGCATCACACAATACAATCATAACAATCATAGCATAGTACATGTCATTCATGCATCCAAGCATAACTTACCTTGCAGCCATGCATATGTCATCATACCATATGTACATACATCTTCATGTACTCATCACCATCATGTCATACATATACCATGCCATAGGTGCACATACAACCATGCACTCATCATCATCGTGTCATACATATACCATCATGCCATAGGTGCACATACAACCATGCACTCATCATCATCGTGTCATACATATACCATCATGCCATAGGTGCACATACAACTATGCACTCATCATCATCATCATCATGTGATATATATACCATCATGCCATAGGTGCACATACAACCATGCACTCATCATCATCATATCATACAGCTATGCATATGTCATCATATCATATGTGCATGATTCAATTTCCACTTTTATCTTTCAATTTGATCACCACATCTTTCTTTCCCGGGACCAGTAATTGCATCCCACATTTTATCACTCGCACCCCAATCCAGGCATCGCGAGAAACCTCCGGCACAAACCACCAGGCATCTGACATCCCCACATTCCGGGCATCTCGCATCCCAACTGGCATCACGAGGCATTCCCCGGGCACAAACCTCCGAGGCTTCCTGCACCCAACCATTCCGGCCATCTCGAAACTCCCTAGGACATCCAGGCATGTATCACAATACAACCGGGCATCCGGCACCCCCTATCCCGGGCATCCTGACACTCCCAGGGCATTATCAGCTCACCTCCAACAGTTTCCTCATTCATCATAATTCAAATTCACAAATTTATGTCTCACAATCAACATGACACATGATGTAATGGCAACTAAGTCAAATTCAGCATTTCATTCTATATGCAATGCCAAATATCATCACATGCTCAGCAAGATTCAATCACCTCAATCAATATAATTAATAGGGCTCATCCAAAATAGAAAACTCATAAATTTCAGCATTTGGAATTCGCACATTCCAGCTTGCACAGTTTTAGAAACATTTTTAGTTAAATAGGAAAATGAACTTAAAAAATTATGAAATTTGAATATGTTTCAGGGAAGACATAAATAAAGATACTTTATGAAGAACACTTTGCCGAAAGAATTTTATACAAAATGATATGGCCAACGCACTGGAACTGACTAAGTCCGAACGCGTCAGATTACACGGTTTTGAAATATTTCCGATTAAATACTCTAATGACCTTAAAAAATTATGAAATTTGAATATGTGGTAGTCAAGACCCTAAAGTAGATTTTTCATGAAGACATCAAAGTCATATTCGTCCTAGATAATTAATTATGGACGGTTGAAGCCCCTGTTCCTAGTACCGAACATTCCAGGTTTAGCCGTCTCCAAAAAATCACGATTTCACCTACTTATCTTCCATATTTTCCTCTGAATTGTTGATATGTTTTGCCTCAAGAGGTCTACTACAACTTTCATTAAGGGATCAAGGTGATATTTTCAAAGGAAAGTCACTTTATACGAAGTCACTGGAGTTCGGTACAACATTTCCAGATCTAACGTCTTCAAAAGAAAAATAGTTTCACTAGGCTATACTTGTTCTTTTTACCTCAAATTTTAGTATGTTAATATTCAAGTTGTTCTAGACAACTTTCGTGAAGGGGTCAAAGTGAAATTCTCAGTAAAAAGTTACATACAACACACAAAATCACCAAAAGGTCAACAAAACAGCTTCAGATCTAACATTTTCGTAGAGGGATGGTTTCATCCCTCAAAAATTATCCATTTTGCCTCAAATTTTATTATGTTATACTTTAAGATGTTATCTACAACTTTCATGAAGAAGTCAAAGCCAAAATCCGGCTCAAACATTGCTTGCAAACCACTACAACATTCTGGGTCAGACTGTTTACTCGAGAACAGCTTACTACTTCAAAACAACACTCTTAAAACTTCGGTTTTTCACACCCTAGACATCCGAAATTCATCACCATTCATTGACACATTATAGACACAACATGCAAGAGCAGATCAAAGGATCTAACTTGCCTCTAAATCGAGCAACGGTGAGCACAACGGCGGCGAACGACGGACTTACAGGCGGACTTCTTCCTCGCACGGCCTTCTCCTCCTCTCTCTCGGTTTCCCTCACTCTCTTGACAGCTCTCTCTCTCTTACGGTTGACACCCCCCTAAACTGGCCACCCCTTCTCTTTATTTCCCTTTAAAAGCAATCATTAGTAATCATTAGGAGCCGCCCAAGGTGGCCAATGGGTGTAACTCCCCTTTTTGCCACTTGGCAAACCCCATGCACATGATGGGCTTGAAGATGGGCCGGCCTTCTCCCCTCCTTGTGGTCGACGGCCCATTCATGGGCTTATGGGCCAGCCAATTTGGCCCATCTTAGGCCCACACTCTTGGGCCTAAGACCCAAGCTTAATTAAATCCAATTTTACTTTTAATAATTCATCTTAATTCCCTCTTTTATAAATTCCAAATTTACAATTTCATATGGCCATAAAACTTGTAACATTAAACTATAAGAATCAAATCTATGAGGTGCATAGCCAAGAACAAATTCTTCTTATCAAATTATCCTATAATACTAATTTTAATAACCCATGGACACAAGATACATTTCCATCCACATAACACTCGGTCTTAAAAGAAAATCAATAGCTAAAGCATAAACCAAAGGCAATTTCATTACCTAATCATAGACTTTAATACATCTAGAGGTTGCCTTGAATTTTGGGATGCCACAGTCTCGATGGGTTTGGTGTTGTTGTCGTTGATGTCCACGATGCTCTGTTTTGAGACCTCGAATCTTGACGCGACGCTCAAGAGGTTGTCGCTGGGCTGGAGCACGTACAAGACCAGGTAATTGACCCCGCCCGCCACTTGGGTCATGTTCGGGGACTTGCAGAAGATTGGGAACACCATGTCATCATTGATGGTCAGGTTCGTGGGGACCAGGGAGGGAGTCATGACCTTGATCAACTGGTACGAGGTAAGGTTCTCGAAGGGCTGGGTGGAGACAAGGTAGAAGGTGTCGCCAGAGCGGATGGTGTAGTTGGTGTTGGCACTGGAGATGTTGTTGGTGCCATTGGTGGGGTTGCAAGAGCAAGTCAGGGGGACGAATAGGGGCTGGTCGACGACGAGAGGGGCGGACAGGGCGGAGGCGGAGGTGGAGATGTTGCTAGGTTCGACGATCATGAGGCGGCTGACGCCAAAGAGGTCGCCGATGGAGGCAAGGTCGGTGTAGTTCGGGGCGAGGGCACCCGGTAGAAGGCGTAGGTCCGGCAAGGGTAGCCGGTCTGGCTCGCCAAGAATCCCACTCCCATGCAAAGACGGGTTGAGATCGAGATGGAGATGGAAAAGAGAGAGAGGAAGGTTCGGGAGAGCTGCAATGGAGATGGAAAAAAAAAACCGAAAACCAAAAGTTGAAAACCAAAAATTGAAAAACCGAGCCGAACCGAACCATTCGTATTCGGTTCGGTTCGGAAGATTTTTCTAACAGTTCAGTTCGGTTCGTGTTGGGAATATCGGACCCCCGAAAACGGATTCGACACTAAATTGAACCCCTAAAACGAATGCGGAAGATAAGCTCGGGAAATACATGTATCACCGATCCTAAAGCACACCATGGAATCGAGCGTACCTTGTTAGCCACAGATTAAACACCAACGCCGATAAGAGGAAGAGAAAACCGATCCTATTCGATCTGATGACGTCGATTGGCCTTGAAGGGAAGACGGCGTCGCCTTTAGCTTTTGAAGGGAAAGAGAGGGAGAGGAATGTTCGTACAAATGCCAAAAGGTGTCTTCGTCTCTCTCTTTCATCCCTTATATACGTTCCCTCAAAAATAGAAACGTACCCCTTCATCCATGGGCCCTAATATTGTGGGCCGGGCTTTCAGGCCCAACATGGGCGGACGGGCCTTAAGCCCATCACATAAAACCATCATCTCTCACTCGCACATGGTGGGCTAAACAGGATTCTCTTTACCTCTCTTCAACATTCATACCGGTGAATAATCCGTGCGACTAGCATACTTTGAGAGCTTGTTGCCATACATCTGTTATGAATATATAGCAGCTCATAATGGGCATCACACTCTGAGTAGATTTAGTATGCAGTACCCTAGATCGATCAATCACATTTATATCTCTCTTGATCTCTTTTAAAATATATATATATATATATATATATATATATATATTGTATTCACAATTATGATTATCCCAAAGATAGTCATAATTGGTTAACCCGATGAATACAAAACTACAATGTGATTCTCCAAATTCAATCTTCCTCTTTCCTTCAAACTTTCAATTTCAGTTCAGCTTGCTTTTCTAGAAATGTCCCATTAGATCGAATCAACTCATGACCATTGGCAACATCCTAAGATAGCAAATACTAAATAGAAATCTTGAGAATAAGTAAGAGTCATGAGGGGACTAAAAATTGAGGAACTCTTTTCCTCAAGAGTCTCACACGACATAAAAGTTGAGATCAAACTTTTGCCACTCTTATTGGTCATCTCATGCATACGTAGTATGAAATACGTATTATGGTATTAACTCATTTCCCATGGAACGTATGTCTACACCTTCAATACCGTACAGATTATAGTTCAGACATACCCAATGTCTAACTTGAGTTCACATATCTACTCATTCACAAAATTCATCAGAACTCACATCTGGTATCATAGACAGATAAAGTAAAATATGTGGGGTATTTTACTTTCGGACATAATAAGTATTATGTCATAATCTTAACACTCAGTTAAGGTGACATACGTATTTTAAGCTTGATCTCTCGATTATCACCTAGATAATAAGCTTAAAAACAGTCTCATATCTATTTATCACACAGTAAATAGAGGCGATTACCCGTGTGAGTGGGCTAATCTTATATCTATCCGACATACTTTCTCAACTTAAAGTAATGCACTGAGCATTAAGATGCATAAAGATCAAACAAAGATTCATAGACATTAATGATGAAAACACAAATTCATCAAATGTGAACACTTAGGGAAATTACAATATTCAGTACATCAGCCTTTACGCAATCATAGAGATTTCATATGGCCACAAAACACATCTCTAGGTATTAGCTTTGTCATAGGATCTGCTACCATTCTATGCGTAGTATGTACTCTAAGTTCACATTTTTTCGTGCAATCATATCCTTGACAAAATTATACTTGGTATCTACGTGTTTGGTATTGCCATGATATTTTGGATCTTTAATGTACGCTATTGCTACTTGGCTATCACAATTAACCAAACAATGAATCTGCAGCACTTCCAATAACACCTAAATGATACAATAATCTCTTAAGCCAAACATCTTCTTATATTGCTGCTGATAATGCCACGAACTCAGTTTCCATCGTGGACAAGGCTATACACTTTTGTTTCTTACTGCTCCAACATATGGTGCCATTATTCGGTAAGAAAACAAACCCAGAGGTAAATTTTCTTACATCTAAATCTCCTCCATAATCAACATCAGAATAGCCTTAGAGTCACAGATCATTTCCATAATAACTCAGCGTATAATCAGCAGTTCCATTTAGATACCTTAGTATTCTCTTAACGGCTTTCCAATGTGCTTGACCTGGATTGGATTGGTATCTTCTCACCATTCCAACTGCAAAACATATGTCAGGTCTTGTGCACATCATAGCGTACATCAAGCTCCCAACAGCGCTAGCATAAAGAACATGTTTCATTTGTTCCTTCTCTTGTGAAGTCCTTGGACATAGTCTGTGACTCAATCATTCACCTTTTGCAATATATGTGTCTATGGGTTTACAATCCTGCATACGAAATCGTTCAAGAACCTTATTATATATGTTCCTTGCGAAAGAGATAACGATCTCTTCGAATGATCTCTTGAAATCTTAACTCCAAGAATGTATGCAGCTTCACCCATGTCCTTCATCTCAAAGTTGGAAAACAACCAACTCTTGACAATATTGACAAACTCCATATTGCTTCCGGCAATTAGTATATCATCAACATATAATGATATGATCACAAATTGATCATTGGATCTTTTGATATATACACAATGATCATCATCTATCATTGTAAAGTCATATGCCATTATGGCATTATGAAAACGTATATATACCATTGTCTCGATGACTGCTTAAGGCCATATATCGACCTCAAAAGTCGACATACATTTTCTTCTTGGCCTTTCACTATGAAACCAACAGTTTGTTCCATTTATATTTCTTCCTCTAATTCTCCATTGAGGAAAGCAGTCTTTACATCCATTTGATGTAACTCAAGATTCATACTAGCCACTATTGCCAGAATAATGCGAATCGAGGTAAATCTCACTACAGGAGAAAATATTTCTTCATAATCAATTCCTTCCTATTGATTATACCCCTTCGCCACAAGGCGAGCCTTATGCCTTTCTATCGAGCCATCAGTCTTTCGCTTTATTTTAAGAACCCACTTGTTCCCAATAGCTTTGCGTCCTTTTAGAAGATCAACCAGTTCCCAAACTTGGTTTGACTTCATTGACTCAATTTCCTCTTCCATTGCATGAATCCATTTTTCCTTACTAGGGCAATTCAAAGCCTCATTAATATTTTTTGGCTTATCCTTATCTTGTGGAGTAACCATAAAAGTTTCCCCTTCAATGTCAAAACGTCGACGGGAAATACTTTGGCGACTTGTTCGCCGTATGGGAGATTGTACACTTTGCACATCATTCCTAATTATGCTCCCATTAGGATTAGATAATGATGACATCGTCTCATCATGTTATTGCAATTGAGAATGATTTGAATTCAATTCATCACTTCTCATATTACTCCCACTTGGACGAACTCCACTAATATCATTATCTTGATCCAATATTACAAATAGGAAGTAATCTTCCCCTATTTCGCCCTTCTTAGGAAATTCTTCCTCTAAGAATGTGACATCTCGTGATTCAAATTCAGTCATACTCCCACTTTCCTACTCACCTATGAACACATACCCTTTCGAGTTTTCAGAGTATCTCATGAAAATACTCTTCTTTCCTTTGGGACCCAATTTCTCAAACTTGTGAGAGGACTCATGAGTATAGGCAGCACAACCCCATGGCTTAAGAAAACTTAAGTCAGGTTTTTCTACCTGTCCATAACTCATATGGAGTGGAAGTAACTGATTTGGAAGGCACCTGGTTAAGTATATAGGCAGCAGTTAACAACGCATCACTGCAAAAAGTAATAGGTAAGTTAGCATGCGCCATCATGGACCTAACCATTTCCAGTAGGGTTCTGTTTCTTCTCTCCGCAACACCATTTTGTTGAGAAGTATATGGAATAAACAACTGTCTTTCTATTCCCTTTTCATCACATAATTTTCTGAACTCATCAGATAAATATTCTCGACCTCGATCGGATCTTAATACTTTTATTTTCTTGTCTAATTGATTTTCTTCCAAGTTCATAAACCTTTTGAAACAACTTAATGCTTCAGATTTATGAGAAATCAAATAGACATTTCCGAATCGAGCATAATCATCTATAAAAGTGATGAAATAAACAGCTCCATGCCTTCCTCTCACATTCATTGAACCACAGACGTTAGAATGGATTAAATGCAAAGGAAATTCAGCTTTTTTATCTTTTCCAAATTGTTTCATTGTCGTTTTCCCTACTTGGCAATGCTTACATATGGGCAAATCGACTTTTTCAATACTGCCCAACAAGCCCTCTTTGGCTAGTCTATTCATATGTTGTTGGCCAATATGACCAAGTCTAGCATACCACATAATCAAATCATTATCATATGAAGTAGAAAACGTGAAACAAGGGAATAACAAATATTGACATTACCACAGTCAACATCTAGTATAATAAAACCATCCAGAAAGTGACCACAACCATAGTAGTTTGTATCCAAATACAAATCTACACCACTATTACAGAAGTTCACACTAAAACCAAGCTTAACCAACATCAAAACAGACATTTAAATTTCGACGAATCTCTAGAGCATATAGAATATCATGTAGGAACAGGGTGCGTCCACCACGTATGTTCAATTGGCAGGTGCCAATTCCTTTAACTCTCAGCTCTAGAGTTATTTCCTACATAGATCCACTTAGTTCCAGTTGGTATCGTCGGAATTCCACGAAGGATCCTCTATCCTTCGCTACATAGTTTGTTTCTCCTGAATTTACAGTCCACAAAGGATTGGATTCAGCCAATAATACAGAACTTAACACATAAGCAAAATTCTCAAATGTACAAGAGGTGTTTACATTTTTCGGCTCACAACAATTGCAAGCATAGTGACATTTCTTATCACAATTGTAACACCTCACCCTTGACATTTTCTTCACTTGAGGATGTTTTCCTCTCTTGTGTTGGTTAACTCTTGATTTCTTGCAATAAGGACTTGATCATTTGCATTCCCACATATTGAACGAATCAATACGCTTGCGCTTAGAGCTCAAAGCCTTTTCTGAGCTAGAACCAGCATTGCAAATATCTATTTTTGGCTCAAATGCCATTAAGCGGTCCTCTACCAGCTCAAGGTGGCGCACAGCATCCTCAAGATCTTCCATAACATGGTCAAGAGCTTCTAGTGCTTCTTGCTTTTCCAACACATATTGAATCTTCATATTCAATATTTCACAATTGTTACCGTTCATATCAGCAATTACGTTCTTAGTTGCTGAAACCATCAATCTGAACACATCAGACATATATGCACAAATAATTAATGCCTATTATTTATGCATCCACTTTGCACAGACCCATCATATCAAAGAATAATTTCAAGTAAGGTTTCAGAATCAAAAGATCACTACGTTTCCAATCATCCTCCAAAAATCCTAACTTAAAACTATTATTAATATAATTGTCTTATGCAAAATAAATTTTATGAAGTTACAAAAACTTCTATGAACTACCCACAGCAGTCAACAATAACAGAAAGCAAATAATATCTAACATCCAATAGAATAACAATGCTTTCACATAATACAACTATCCATTATACTAAGCAATATATACAGAGGAAAAATATCAACATAGAAAGAGATATTCACATCCAAAAACATCTCAAACTAATCTAAGAAATAAATAGGGAATGTTCCTTCTCGGAATGCTCCCCACATTTGCCAACCATGGAAAAGCTTTTGGAGAGCTTTCATGTCGCATCCAAGGCGCATTCACTCTGTGTCATGTGGCGCTCAATCTAAGGGTTGAAGTTTTGGTTAACTCAATCCTATAGTACTCTCTAACAAAAAGCTATCACTAGCCTCCTATAACTCGGGACCACGTTGACCTCCCATAGCCGATCTAACACTGCTTGCCATTCAGGTGGAAGAGTGTTCATCAAAATCGGCACCTTCTCAAAATCCTGCATAAGATAACCATTCCATATGATTTCTTGTATCATCTGATTGACCCGACCACATGTGATACTAAACCACCGTCATGCCACCGATAATCAGCGAACTCTGTCATCAGCCTTTTAAGTCTTGCACTTCCCTCATCCGTTCTTGGGATTGCAGGTTTCCGTGCATAACGCATCATAGTTCTTGCAACAAATGCAGAACTAAAAATGGATTACTTATAATCCATAATGTACATAAGGGAAAATACATAATTTTCCATGATTCATGCAACAAATATAGAATAAAAAAAATGGATTACTTATAACCCACATAGACATAATTGAAAAAGAAACAGATACTTCTTCCTTTTCTTTTTTTTGGGTCAACGGTCAACGGTCAACGATCGTCAGTCAACGGGTCAACGGGCGGCGGGTCGGGCCGATTGGACCAGTCGGGGCGGTCGGACCGGTCGGGCCGGGTCCGACGAACCAACTGGCACGTGCTGCATGCGTGTGCGGGATGACATCACGTAGACGTCAACCGGCGCGTGCGCGACACGCGCCAGGCTTCCTCGTATGTCGGGTCGGGTCGGGTCACCGGTCGGGTTGCCGGCCAGTGACCGGCCGGCCAACGGTCGTCGGAGATGACGTCATCCCAGCGGTTACCGACCGTTGGGTGACGTCACGGTGACGTCAGCACGCGTCGGTTCGCCGACCGGCACGTGCCGGTTCGCCAGCCGGCGGCGCACACTTGCCGATTCGCCGACCGGCGCGTGCCGGTTCGCCAGCTGGCGGCGCACACTTGCTGATTCGCCGACCAACGCGTGGCGCCCACGCGCACCGACTTCTGGCCGTGTGTCGCCCACGCGCAGCGGCTTCTAGCCACGCGTGTGGGCGCGTCCGGCATCGCCCGGCGGTGCACAACATGTCGACGAACTCGTCTCGACGAACTCTTTCACCCTATGCCTTCAGAAATTGATTTTGACTTACAGAAACTTGAAAAAATGGATGAACAGTGCTCGGGTGTCGGGATTTATCGCCCCGATCCGTGTCGGCCGATTATTTTCACGAAAAATCAATCAAAAAATATCAAAGGGGTCGGGAAAACATGAACTAGTGCTCTAATACCAATGTTGGGAATATCGGATCTCCGAAAATGGATTCGACACTAAATCGAACCCCTAAAACGAATACGGAAAATAAGCCCGGGAAATACATGTATCACCGATCTTAAAGCACACCACAGAATCGAGCGTACCTTGTTAGCCACAGATTAAACACCAACGCCAAAAGAGGAAGAGAAAACCGATCCTATTCGATCCGATGACGTCGATTGGCCTTGAAGGGAAGACGGCGTCGCCTTTAGCTTTTGGAGGGAAAGAGAGGGAGAGGAACGTACGTACAAATGCCAAAAGGTGTCTTCATCTCTCTCTTTCATCCCTTATATACGTTCCCTCAAAAATAAAAATGTACCCCTTCATCCATGGGCCCTAATATTGTGGGCCGGGCTTTCAGGCCCAACATGGGCGGACAGGCTTTAAGCCCATCACATAAAACCATCAGTTCGGTTTTTTTGAAAAACCGAACCATTGACACCCCTACCAGGTGGTGGTAGAGAGGGTGTGGAAGGAGTGATTGCCATGAACTCCTCTGCACAAAACACAAAATTTCACGGTTGAAATTGAAAAACTCTCGCTTTAGCAAAGGATTGCATCTGTAAAATTATTGAATGACGTGAAGGAATACCATGATGCTCAAAGGCACGGCTAACATCACGAGACTGAAAATTGCGCAAATCCATCCGATGGCGTTGACATGATGCCGCCATCATCACTTTGGGAACCTTCTACATTGGACAGCAGCATCGATTTTGCCATGTACATCTACACACATGGGTGATTCACACAAATTTCCTTAAGATTTCGTTGTCAAATGAGAAAAGTCGTCTTCTCATAGAGGTTTTTCATTCTTTTTATTCCTCGTCACATAAATTTCTTAGGAATCATTTTCCTTATTTTCTTGGGCTATCATGTGAGGTTGTTAAAAAGGTTTAGCTGTTCGGCAAAGGATGTTGCTATGGTAACGACACCGTTATTCCTGTAAAAGGCCATTCAAAAGGAATTGGTAACTGAAACTTAACATGGAGCGAATCTAGAAAATAGTCTTGATAAAAAATTCTAAAATATTGGACTATCAATTTTTGGGAAAATCTTAAATAAGGACCTGAAGTGGAGCCATTTTCTCAAAAAATGACCTAAAGTGGACACTGTCTTAAATAAGGACCTGGAGTAGCTAACTTACTCTCAATTAAGGACCTAAACTTCTAATTTTATTCACAACCAGGGGTACTTTTGTCCAAGAACATTGTTGTTTATTTTTAGTCTCTCTCTTTCTTCTTTTTTCTTTCTTCATCTTTCTCACTCTCTACATCACCTCCATTATCAGCCCCTCCATCGCTCTTTGTGTCATCTCGTTGTATGACCAAGATTGGGTTTTCTTTAACACAAGCCATTACAACGTAGTCTAACTCATTGAAAATTTTAAATTTCACTCCTCAAAATGGTTTGTAGACAATTCCACGAAGCCGAAATGAGCTTTAAAAAATAAGTTCTTTTTATTACAACGTTCATTGCAAATTCTAATCTCAAAACCATAATATGAATTTGCTTTTGATAAGACTCAACTTCTTGTCCAACTCCCAACCTATACAACTAATCCCTTTGGCGACGTATTTCTCTCACCTCGAGAGTGCATCAAACTCCACTTATTCCGAGCCTTCTATTAACCCAACAACTGCAATTTTTTGTGTTGTTTTTAGTCTTGCTTGCCAACAACAAAGTAGCAATATCCAAGTATCACCAAATCGTCTTGTTTGACTAACTTATGCCTCTATTCAATTAACACTTGGTGATCAACAATTTCACGCCAAAGAACAATTTTGTTGTAGCTGGTGACTATTGTAACCTCAACAAGAGTTTGCCTCATCAATTTCAAATTTGGGTTTGCCTCTCTTGTGTAAATTCAATCTTTCAAGGTCCCCCTTCCCCCTTGCAATGCCAATGGCTCCTTTCAATAATCCCTAATCTGGAGACACCCACTCACACTCTTGCCATTCTCATCGACACAGCTCTTCTCCTCAATCCATGCCCCATCTTGAGATTGATCATTAGTCGTATCTAACATCATTAACTGTAGAAATTGTTGTACTTTGTTGCCCCATTGCCACCATTGACAAGTCCTATTCGAGCTCTCGACCTCATCGACCGCTACCCCTAATAGAAAATCCAACATCATCGTTGTCAGATGGAGGTCAATCCGAGCTTTAGGCTGAGCACAAGTGAGCCGAGATTTGATGCATCTTGAGGAACTGAGGATTTTAGCATCCGAGAAGGTGGCCAGTAGCAAATAACTCCAATCCAACTTCTTGTTACTAGGATCAACTACGTGATGACATGAAGCTCATGAGGTCGCTGGTAGGGGCCCTGATTATGGTGTTGAAGAAGGAGGCAATGCAAAGCGAAAGAGGAGGTGCGAGAAAGATCAAGAAAGAAAGAAAAAATTAAAGAAAAAATGTTCTTGGACAAAATGACCCCAAGTTGTAAATAAGATTGAAAGTTTGGGTCCTTATTTGAGATAAAATTAGTCACTTTGGGTCCTTATTTGATACAGTGTCCACTTTGGGTCCTTTTTTGAGAAAATGAACCCACTTTAGGCCCTTATTTGAGATTTTCCCTTAATTCTTTGCCCAAAAAATAAAAGAATGAAACCAACAAAAAGGAAATATATTTCGTGCATGTGAACTTTCTAAAAATTTGAATAACTACTTAAATTTTTATAGTGTACTCGAAAATACATTTTTCACCAAGTATAGATATAGCGAAAGTCAAATTAGTTATCACACATATATTTTAACCTAATTTAATGAAATTTCAAATTATTACCGAACAAGTGAAAAAATTTGAAAGTTGATTAGCTTGGTGAAACAATGGAGTTGTCTAAAAAGAAAAAAGCTATGAGGTAAAAAATTTTACTCAAACAAATCCAATATATTTAAAATTTTTGAATATATTCAATTTTTTGTTAGTCATTAGACGATCACAATTTTGATTTACGAGTTAAGTTTAATTGCATTGAAAATTGTAGATTGATTTTTAACTCCTAAAAAAATAATTTTCATTAAATTACATAAGCATATAGGTATTAGGAACAATTGCATTTATACCAATAGAATTTATTTAAAAAATTTTAAAATATATATTAATTATTAATTATATAAAAAAAGCAAAGGGGCCAAGCTTGGGGCTGGGCCGGCCCGGCCTCCTCCTTTTTCCTTCTCCTTCCTGCCTAGGGCTAGGCCCAACCCATTTCTTTTCTTTTTTTCCCCTCTCTCCTTCTCACGTCTCCCACGCCTCCACTAAGGCTGTGTGATGTGCAAGGTAGCAGAGGCAGAGCAGGGCCGTGGCATGATCCGTGGGTCAGTATCAGGCCGGCCACGGCAGGCTAGCAGTGGCAGAGGTCAAGCGTGCTGGCCGTTGGCCCTTAAAAACGAGAGAGGTAGCGCGGGTGAGGAGGGGACGAAAAGTGAGAGATCGAGAGGAGAGAGAGTGAGAGCCGAGAGGGAGGGAGAGAAAACGACCAAGAGACCAAAACAGAGACGGAGCGCCGGAAGAGGGAAAATAAAGGAGGAGTTCCCTGGAAGCTCGGCCACAGCCGACGCCCTCGAGCTCGTGATTTCCTTCTCCACCACGCCAAATCTTCCGGTGAGTTTGCCTTTTTTGGGTTTAAATTGCTGCTTTCCCAAGGATCCGGCTTGGAGACGTTGCGAGGCGACCGAACTGAGTCTGATATATCTCGAGTTCGCCGTCGCTGAGCTGGGTAGGGACCCCACGTCCGAGCCTTCGCCATGCTTAGTTTTTGTCCTGTCTCGGCTCAACCGGAACCGAGACTTGTTATATTTAATCTATGCATGTGCTAAGTGTGAATGAATGGTCTCTGGCTGGTCGTAACTGTTTTTGTTGTTCTCGTTCGAGTCAAGGGTGCGAACCCAGATATCGAGCGAATCCGTATCCTTCTTTTAACTATTGCCTTCCACGTGTTTGATAAAATGATAGCTTCCTTGGCCATTAAACACGTTTTTTTTTTTTTTCTGGAATTTTTAACTCATCAATCGACATTACCGAGGTTGTTTTGCTCGTGAGTGTTGGTGGCCATTGTCTACTTAATGTTTGTTCTTGGTGGCGTCGGTTCGGAGATGATCAGAAGGTGATTAGGGTAGGAGGATTAATTAGGTTTGATTAGTGTGGGCTTAAGTCGGTTTAGTGTGTTTAGGCTTATCTCCGTTTTCGTGGGCTAGACGAGTCTAGTTGTTTTGGGCTCAAGTAAGATTTACAAGTTTGGGCTTGTTTCTTTTCATCACTTGAATGGTAATTTTTGGGCTTGGTTTTGCTCTGATAGAGGTGTTTTGGTTAGTCATAGCTTCAGAACACTTGGGCCTAAATTGCTTTGCAGTGGGCATAGTGCATTTAATTTTAACAAAATGAGCTTGATGCGATTTATTTTCTAAATGGGCTAGTTTTAAAGAAGCCCAATCGTGTCCTTGGCGCCCAAGCTCGAGAGTCCAAGTTCAGCCCATGTTCGGACAGGACCCAGGGCCCGGCCCGAGTCCCCATTTTCTGAAATAATTTTTATTAAAAAATTCGCAAATATTAAAGAAACTCAAAAAATCTGAAAAAAAATCAAAATTTTGGAACAAGTTCATGAATTAGTTTTTGACTAAGTTTCATTAGATTTTTAGTGTTAATTCTAGTTCAAAACTAATTTAACATAAAAAAATGTGAATTTCTTTTGACAAAAAATTGAATCCAAAATAGAATGAGTCTTTAGGGCTTTACAATATGGCTTTTAAATGCTTTCTTTTTTATAAAGACAATGCTAGGTTGCTATTTGTACACTTTCATTTCGATTTTACTAGATTGCATTTTTTTTCAGTACATTGATTGTCAATTTTCACTTTTAGCATGATCAAATTAAATCATTAGTACCATAATAAACAATCATCGCTTGGACACTTAATGTACAAGAACCTTAAGCCTCATAATTTGTACAAAAGCATCCTCGGTCATTATAGTCAACAAACGATCAAGTTTAGGTACCGACGAGCATTAATTAGACAATTAGTATAATTAAGTCCCGATCCTTAAACCTCATGTTTCGTAAGAAGTGAGGTATACTTTTATGGCTCACTTGATTCGTAGCCGATTCGAATAAATTAGTGGCAACTCCTCATTTGAAAACTCTCATAGTATCAATTGATGTTAAAATCAAATATCTTAACGTTGCGTGAGATATTAGTTTGGGAAAGTCTACACCTAAATTGAAGGTTTGTCTCTTAGGCAATATTCCCGAACTTATTGTATTTTCCCCTTTGAACAAAAATTCAAAAAAAGCAGGTCGCAACAAATTGCCATAGCTCGAACAGAATTTATTGATGCTTTAAATTGTGTAAATTATTTATTCAAGTTTTAATTTTGACAATTGTATTTATTTTGTTAAATGAGGAATATTTTTTTCACGACTACCAGTGTGAAAAATGTTGTATAATGCATAAGTAGTTAATAGATTTCCTTCATCTGTTTGTATAGTAATAGAGATATTTAAATTGTCAATGTAAAAGATATTTTACATTAATAATAATTAAGTATCTTTTCTAACTTCTTTTTTCTTTCATTTGATTTATGTTATTTTAATTTAAGGGGTCCTACCTGGTGGTCCCCCAAGCGGGATTCCAAGAAACTTGATGATTTCCCAATAAAAGAGTAACGGTTTTGTTATTCTATTATTTTACTATTTGATTCACTTGTCTCATATACATTTTTTTTCACAACAAGAGTCAATAGGTAACCACTTGGAAATTCTTACTACAACGTAGTTGACAGTCTGAAGTAAAACAGCAATTAAATTGCATTCCATTAGAAGAAACTGTTCATGGTTGGACCACCATACATTCACCTCAGAATATTTCCTTTAAACTTCACAAAAGGAAAAAATTAATGAATGTACAACGAGATCCTTAATGACGGTGCCAAAGCGAAATTACCAATCACAAGTCAAAGACATCACGCAGAGAAAGCTGAATCAAAGTCTGCTTTGCTTGTTGAGCCATCAATATTCCAACAATGCCGCCACTGAAGAAAAAAGCCAAGGAATATTCAAAATATGTCGATACTTCAATTTTGATGGAACATATTGAAATGCTCACAAAAATGAGATGTTGAACATTGACATATTTTGATAACACTCCATATTTGAATCTTAGGCTAATACCAACAATCACGACGAGCCCTTGAGCCCCGGGTCAAGAACAAATCCCATATGCTTGATTTAATTGTTGAGAAGTTGGAAACTTAATATTAAGCAGCCTCTGTGGACTCCAGCATTGCACGAGCACTGCACAGGCCTTACACGGGCCTTGCACGGGCTTTGCACGGCTGGTTCGGTCCAAGAGGTCATTCTCAGTGCATTGGCATTCCACACGGGCTTGCATTCGCTTGAATAGGTGGTCGACTCTACCGATGCCTATAAATTTTTCATCGCATTTAATAGCCTCTACTTGTCATCACTAGGCTTCAACAAAAACAACGTCAAGGATTCACTGACGTGGCGGTTGATATGATGTGGGCCACTGTTATACTAATGGCGGTCACATACATGACTCCTATGTTTGTACTTGACTCCTTTAGCAAAATCAATTGGTCATTTAAACTAGTCGTAGTTGCTATTCTCACGTGGTTGATATTATTGGTCGTTCGACTCCTTTAGCAATTTTATCTGTTCTATGGCATCGACTGTAGCAGTGTAAGCAACATGATGCCCAAATGGGCAATAGCCTTATGCATCATCTCATTGTTGTTTTATATACCAATATTGGCAATTTTCATAAGCCCAATGGTGTCGGTTTATAGTTCAGAAGTGTTCCCATGGAGGTTGCGTGCCTAGGACCACGCAATTGGAATCGCGGCGAACC
Organism: Eucalyptus sideroxylon x Eucalyptus melliodora; assembly: GCA_016097485.1. Lineage (NCBI taxonomy): Eukaryota > Viridiplantae > Streptophyta > Magnoliopsida > Myrtales > Myrtaceae > Eucalyptus > Eucalyptus sideroxylon x Eucalyptus melliodora. The sequence continues at coordinate 39,515,437 of CM027834.1, read as the reverse complement.
AAGTACTGAGTATAATCTTGTTGTTATTGTTTATTGCGCTATACAAGGTGATCACCCTCGGCAAGATCGCCTTTGTGTTCATGGCAATGTTGTGCTTAGGGAGTGTATCCTTTACGTTGTTATGCTGGAGACAAGAGGGAAGACTTTAGAGATGCAGCAGTTCTTTAGGTAATTTTTTCTTGTGGAGGTTCTAGGCAAGGGAAACAAAGACAGAAAGGAGCATCGAAATGACATAGGCATCGAGAAAAGTAGCACTTGCGGACTCTAGGTGCTGTTTTTTATATCATTTGAAAATAGTCCATATCTAAATGTCAGGCCAATAACAATAATCACAACAAACCCCAAGTTGAGAACAAATCCCATATGCATGATGTAATGGATGAGAAATGAAAAACTTAGTAATTTCTCTATCAATGAGAATCTCCTCTTGACCATCATAGTCCACTTTGCAAAGATCGTGCCAATCTTTATTCTCGTCTTACGTGGTTAGACGGCGGAGTTGTAGCTAATAAGCCTTAGGAGGATGATTCCGTCACTTGTCGTCCTCAATATGTGCCTCACCAGCATCATTCGCAGCGGCACAAGCGACATGAAGCCCAAATGGGCAGTAGCTCAATGCATCCCCTCATTGTTGTTTTATGTAGCTTCATTCGTAATTGGCATAGACCCGATCACACCAATCTCTAGTACGAAAGTGTTCCCATTAAGGTTGCGTGCCCTGACACGCAATTGAAGTAGTCGCGAACCAAGTGCTGAGTGTAATCTTGACATTATTGTTCATTTCGCTATATAAGATGATCACCCTTAACGGGGTCGCCGTCATGTTCTTGGCAATGTTATGCTTAGGCTGCATGTTCATGTACATTGTTATGCTAGAGACAAAAGGAAAACCCTAGAGGAGATGTGACGGTTCTTCAAGGAATTCTTAGTGAGGAGATTTAGGGCAAGGGAAATAGAGATAGGAAGGAGTATCAAAATGACACAAGCATCGAGAAAAGCAGCACTTGGACTCCAGGTGCTGCTTTTGACATCTTTTGAAAATAGTCCATATCTGAATCTCAAGCCAATACCAACAATCATAGCGAGCCCTAGACCGAGAACAAATCCTATATGAATGATTTAATTGACAAGAAGTTAAAAACTTAGTATGACATTTGTTAATGAGAATTCTCTTTTGACCGTCGTAGTTCACTTTGCAAAGGTTGTGCCAATCCTCATCCCCATCTTCGGCCTAGACGTGGTTGGGTGGTGAAAGTTGCTGTATTATTTTGATACTCCTGCAGTCCATAAGTGCTATTTTTCTCAATGCCTATGCCATTTTGATGCTCCCTTTTGTCTCCATTTTCTTTGCCTTGAACCTCCACACGAAGAACTCCCCGAAGAATTGCCACATCTCCTCGAGGGTTTTCCTCCTTGTCTCCGCCATAACAACGTAGACAAACACACTCCCCAAGCACAACATTTCCATGAACATGAAAGTGACCCCGCCGAGGGTGATTGCCTTGCATAGCGAAATGAATAATAACATCAAGATTATACTCACCGCTTGATTCGTGGCGACTCCGATTGCGTGCCCTTAGGCACGCGACCTTTATGGGAACACTTCTAAACTATAGACTGACGCCATTGGGCTTATGATGATTGCGAACGATGGTACATAAAACAGCAGTGAGAGGATGCATAGGGCCATTGCCCTATCGGGCATCGTGTCGCTCGCGCCGCTATGGTTGATGCCGTAGAACAGATAAAGTTGCCAGAGAAGCGAAATGGCCCATAATATCGGCCACGTGAGAATATCAATTACGACTAATTTAAATGATCAGCTGATTTTGCTAAAGGAGTCGAGTACGAGAGTGGGAGTCATGCATATGACCACCGATTAGTATAACGGCGGCCTACATCATATTAACTGCCACGTTAGTGAATCCTTGACGCCGTTTTTGTTGAAGCCCAATGATGACAAGCAGGATTATATTTAAGGATGCCACCAAAGTAAGGCTATTAAATGTGATGAAAAATTTAGAGGCATCGGTAGAGTCAGCCACCTCTTTAGGCGGATGCAGGCTCGTGTGGAATGTCAGTGCACTGAGGACCACCGCCACTAACATGATTGTGATCAATACCTGCCACACCCTATTCTCGACCCCATCATCATCTGGACATGCATGGTCTTGAAGTCCACGTCCACGTTCGTCTACACGCATCATCTTTAGGGAATGGAAAGGACTTAAGTACGTGTTTTTATGGTGTTTAGAGGCTCAGCACTCTTGACTTGAATTTATAGGGTGAGTCTATTATATCACTAATGACACCCCGAAACCTTGAGTTCGTTATAACTGGTAATTAGTTTTGTCTTGTTGTGGATTTCTCGTCATCAAAGCGCTTCCATCAACAACTTACCAATACGGACCTGTTTCATCACTGTCGGGCCATTATACCACAAATGACACCCCGAAACCATGAGTCGGTTATGACTGGTAATTTGTTTTATTTTATTGTGGATTAAATAACCGCTAAGATCATTTAAACATTGAATAGAAATCTTGAGAACAAGTAAAAATCATGAGAATACTTAATTGACGAATTTTTTTCCTCAAAAGTCTCACATAGCATAAAAGTTGTGATTAAAACTTTTGCCGTTTTTATTAGTCATCTCATGCATATATAATATGAAATATGTATTATAGCATTAACTCTTTTTCCATAGAGCATATGACTTCACTTTTAATATTGTACAAATGATAGTTCAGACATACCTAATATCTAATTTGAATTCATGTATCTACTCTTTCAAAGAATACGACATATATATTTTAAGTTTTAGCTCTTGATTATCACCTAAATGATAAGCTTAAAAATTGTCTCATATCTATTTATCACACAATAAATAGAGATGATTACCCGTGTGAGTAGTCTAATTTCTTATATGTCTGATATACTTTCTCAACACATAAAAGTCAAATAAAACTTATAGACATTAATAATGAAATATAGCTTCATTAAATGTGAACACTTAGTGAAATTACAATATTCAGTACATTAGCCTCTACATAGTCCTAGAAATTTTACATGACCACAGAAAAATCTCTAAATATTGGCTTCATCATAGGATATGCTATAGATATGTATTCATCTTTTCATGCAACTATATTATTAACGAAATTATACTTGATATTTATATGTTTGGTCTTGCCACGATATTTTGGATCATTAGTGTATGCTATCGCTGCTTGGCTATCACAGTTAACCAACAATTAGTTTGCAGCATTTTTAACAATCTAAATGATCTAAAAATCTCTTAAACCAAACACCATCTTGTACGACCGCTGATAATGCCACAAACTCAGCTTCCATCATGGATAAAGCTATACATGTTTGCTTTTTATTGCTCTAAGATATGGCATTATTATTTAGTATGAAAACAAATCCAAAGGTAGATCAGCATTTGAATAACCTTCAAACTACAAATCATTTCCTTAATAACTCAACGAATAATCAACAATATCATTTAGATACCTCAATGTTCTTTTGACAGTTGTTTAATGTGCTTTACCTGGATTGGATTGATACATACTAGGTGTGCAAAAAAACCGAAATTTGCCCGAACCACCCGAAACTGAACCGGAACCGCCCTAAACTGGTGATTCTTAAGGGAACCGGTCCGGTTCCCGGTTCCACTTTATGGGAACTGGTGGGTACCGGTCCGGTTCCGGTTTTATGGGCAGATCCATCCACCTGCCCACCCAGACCGGACCAGTTATATTATAATAATATATTAATTTTTAATATTAAAAAAATCTAAATTAGAAAATCTAAAATTTGGGGCTCCAATCACTATCTTGTCTCAATTCACTACTCTCTAACTTCATCTCGTCTCTCTTTAGTTCAAAATCTTCTCGAGCTCCCTCTTCCTCTTTAATTCACCTCCGGATCTACTCATCTCCCTTTAAGTCCTACTCCGAACTCGGCAAAACAGTGAGTTGATTCTCCTTTCCCCCTCGAACTTGAACTATCTCTCCACGTCGTCGCCATCCTCCCACCACCTCCGCATTCACTATCATTATCATCCTCTTCATTGTTGGGCCCTTCCCGCTTCTACCTCTCCTCTTCCTCCTCCCCCTCTTTAGGCCTCCTCCCATCGTCCTCATTTTCAGGGACAAGGGCGAACTCCAAGTCTAAGAATGGCTCATCATTCCCATTGTCCTCCTCATTGTTAATCTCGAGGGAGGAGTGAGAGGCGGCAGAGGCGGTGGTGAAGATGGTAGTAATAGTTGGGACGGAAGCAATGTGAGGGTTGCAACTACTACCGCGGCAACGCTAGTACTTAAGGAGAATAAAGCTACCATGGTCAGGAGAGCCAAAATAAGTAGATGCGGGGAGGGCGAAAAAACGAAGACACGGAGGTTGAACCGGTTCTATGGATCCACCCGGGAATCGGACCGGACAGGCGGTCCAGTTCTCGAGTGGATTTATGCAACTAGTGGGCGGTTCTCAGTTCCAATTTTTCGGAACCGGTTCTTAGTGGGCGGTTCCCAGTTCTAGGTTAGGAACTGCCCACCCAGACCATGCACACTCTTAGTACATACTCACCATTCCAACTGCAAAACATATATAAGGTCTTATACACATCATAGCATACATTGAACTACCAACAGCACTAGCATAAGGAACATGTTGCATTTGTTTCTTCTATTGAGAAGTCTTTGGACATAATCTATTGCTTAACCATTCACCTTTTACAATTGAAGTATTTATGAGTTTGCAATCTTGCATATGAAATAATTCAAGAATCTTGTTTATATACATTTATTGCAAAAGAGGCAATGACCTCTTCAAACAATTTCCTAAACTCTTAACTCCAATAATATATGCAGCCTCACCTATGTCTTTCATCTCAAAGTTAGAAGATAACCAAGTCTTGACAATATTAACAAACTTCATATTGTTTCCGACAATTAGTATATTATCAATATATAATGATATGATCACAAATTGATATTTGGATTTTTTGATATATATGCAATGATTCTCATCAATCATTGTAAAACATATGCCATTATGGCATTATGAAAACATATATAACATTGTCTCAATGACTGCTTAATATCATCTATTGATATCAAAAGTCAACATACATTTTGCTCTTGGCATTTTGAAATGAAACTAGTGGATTGTTCCATATAAATGTCTACTTCTAATTCTTCATTGAGAAAATCAGTCTTTACATTCATTTGATGCAGTTTAAGATCCATATTAGCCATTATTGCCGAATAAGGTGAATTGAGGTAAATCTTACTATAAAAGAAAAGATTTCATTGTAATAAATTCCTTTTTGTTGATTATATCCATCACCACAAGGCGAGCCTTATATCTCTCTATTGAGCCATCAACTTGATACTTCATTTTAAGAATCCACTTGTTTCTAATAATTTTGCGTCCTTTTGGAAAATCAACCAATTTTTAAACATGATTTGACTTCATTGACTTAATTTACTCTTCCATTGTGTACATTCATTTTTCCTTATTAGGGAAATTTAGAAAATCATTTACATCCATTGGCTCATCTTTATCTTGTGGAGTGACCATGAAAGATTCTCCTTCAATGTCAAAACGACGATGATGAATGATTTTACTACTTGTTCGCCATATGAGAGATCGTACACTTGGTACGTTATTCTTGATTATGCTATCACATGGATTAGATAATAATAGTATTGTCACATCAGGTGGTTGCAATTGAGATTGGCCCGAATTTAATTCTTCATTTCTCATATTACTTCTACTTGGACAGACTTCACTACCTTCATTATTAGGATCAAATGTTTCAAATAAGGAATAATCTTCATATTTCGCCTCTCTTTGGAAACTCATTTTCTAATAATGTGACACATCGTGTTTCAAATTCAATTATACTCCTACACTCTTGCTCACCTATAAACACATACATTTCCAAGTGCTTTGAGTATCTTATGAAAATATTATTCTTGCCTCTATGAACCAATTTTTCATACTTGTGAGAGGATCCATGAGTATAAGTAGCACAACTCTATAATACTCTACAATTTAAGAAAATTTAAGAAAACTATAACTCATATGGAGTAGAAATAACTAATTTGGAAGGTACACGGTTAAGTATATAGATAGTAGTTTAAAAAAAATCACCATAGAAAGTAATAAGTAAGTTAACATGCGCCATCATAGATCTAACCATTTTCATTAAGGTTTTGTTTCTCTTTTCCGCAACACTATTTTGTTGAGGAATATAGGGAATAGATAACTGTCTTTTTATTCTTTTTCATCATATAAATTTCTAAACTCATCAAACAGATATTCTAGACCTTGATCGGATTTTAATAGTTTTGTTTTCTTATCTAATTCATTTTTTACCAAGCTCGTAAATTTCTTAAAACAACTTAACGCCTCAGATTTATGAAAAATCAAATAGATGTATCTAAATCGAGTATAGTCATCTACAAATGTGATGAAATACACAGTCTCATGCCTTGCTCTTACATTTATTGGACTACAAATATCCAAATTGATTAATTGTAAAAGAAATTCAGTTCTTGTACATTTCCCAAATGGTTTTCTTGTTGTTTTTCTCGCTAGACAATGCTCACAAATAGATAAATCAACTTTTTCAATATTACCCAATAAGCTCTTTTCGGCTAATCTATTCATTTGTTGTTAGCCAATATGACAAAGTCTAGCATACCATGCATTCACATAATTATCATATGAATTAGAAGATGTAAAAAGGAAATAATAAATATTAACATTACTATAGTCAATATCCAATACAATAAAACCATCTCGAAAGTATCCACAACTATAGTAATTTATACCCAAATATAAATAGACACCACTATTATGAAAGTTTAAATTGAAATCGAGTTTAACCAACACTAACATGAACACTAAATTCCAATAAATCTCTAAGCATATAGTACATCATGTAAGAACAAAGTGCACCTACAGTGCTTATTTAATTGTCATGTATCAATCCATTTTACTTCAGCTCTAGAGTTGTTCTCTACATAAATCCATTTCATTCCAGCCGGAACTCCACGAAGGCATCTTTATCGTTCGCTACATGGTTTGTTGTTCTCGAATCTTCTTTGGCTCACCACAATCACGAGCAAAGTGACCCCTCTTACACCCTTGACATTTTCTTCATACGATGACGTTTTCCTCTTTTATATTGGCCAAGTATGGGTTTCTTGCATGAAGGGCTCACTCCCTTGCCTTTCCACTTTTTGAACTTAATCTAGACACTTGTGCTTAGAGCTCAAAACTCATTGTGAGCTAGAACCAGTATAATAAATATATGTTTTCAACTTAACTGCTAGGAGGCGGTCTTTTACCAACTTAAGGTGGCGCACAGCATCCTCAAATTCTTCCATAACTTGGTTAAAATTTTCTAGTGCTTATTGCTCTTCTAGCACATTGAATTTTCATATTCATATCTCATAATGCTCACCATTCAATTTCTCTCATTTGTTCAGGCGTCTCAGAAATAAAGATGTCCACATTGTTAGACGAGGGTTTTCCCACATTGTCAGGCATCTCATAAATAAAGATGTCCACATTGAATGATTATTAAAAATGTGATTACACTAGGCTCCGAGCTCATATACTACGATTAGGGAAAAAATGGTTCTGCTTACATCTAAGCATGAAAATTGGATCTTTATGGTGTGTTTCTGGAGATGTGGCCCCCCACTTTCCAATAAACTACAAGTCTCGAAATTTTCTCTGCCAAGGACTTGAATGCAGATAATGTGAGAACATTAGTCTTAGGTATTCCGAGTTCAGAATAAAATTTCAATACACTGCCGCTATTCATTTGATGTCTCAAAATGAAGTGCGAATATTGTAGTCATTATTTCAGATACAGCTAGACGTTCAGATTGCATTTGAGCTAGTGTGTTTGTTTAAGTACTTTAAATCTAGCCTCCATGACTCTCTGATTATGATTTGATCACCTTATGTGATTCAAGGATCCTTTTGATTTCAACTTCATCTTCTGAGACTGTAACACCCCAAGGTGACAGCATTCCTTGGGATTTTTTTATATAGAAATTGGGATCATCTCTCCAGCCCCAATGCACGCGTATCAAATCATATAAATTGCATACGAGGCTCCAACCTCAAGTCTGTTCTCTGTTCTGACAATCTTAGGCGTCGCGAACTAGACTACATTCCGACAAAAAAAAAAGAACTAGACCACATGACTGTAATGCTAAGTAACTAACACATAAAAGGCTGCTTGAGATTAGTTATGGAAATTGTTCTCACAATGCCATAACGTTTTGAGAATATGGATATGGAAATTTTTGACCGCTTGATTGCTTGGAGAAGCTCCATGCCAATCTCTACCCGAATGCACAGCTGTTCATCATCTCTGTGAGCACAGATTCCCACATCGATCAGGCTGATATGAAGGAAGTCAGTAATTCCCGCTCAAGTATCTGGTCCCTAAAGCTCAACAGCACCTCATACTCAAATCCTGATGAAAACATCATTTCCTGAATTTTTTGTGAGCATATATGCGAGTAGACGGATCTGCTATTCCATTGTCACAGCCGCTTCATTTTTTTTTTTTTTTTTTTTTAGCACCATCTCCAGTAATGCCTACTCAAAGTTCTCTTGAAGAAATCCTTGAAATGAACAGCAATGAGGAAGTCAGCAATAAGTTGAATATAAGTTACCAGGCGTTGGATTATTGACAAAAGCAATATAGCTTGTCTTTTCATTGGATGTGACAAAGAAATTGTGATCCACGTGGGATGACCTTGAATTTTTTCCGTTGGAAGCTTTTGGAGGTTCTGCAGCATACGTCCTTGATATAGATCGAAGAAAAGAATAAGTTGTGGATGCATGATCTATCAAGGGACCTAGGGCGAGAAATCATCCGTCGAGATAGTTATATGCTGACAGAGAAGCAGCCTAGGCAGTGGAATCACAAGGAAGCATTAGTTTTGCTGACGATAAACCAGGTAAAAGCTCCCTGTTCCCACTTCAATTTGGCTACTTTCTCTTTTATGATAGCATAACACGAGGGATTAATAATGTGATTCCCTTTTGGCAGGAAAAGGAAAATGTTCAAGCTCTCTGTCTCAAGTTTCGCCATGAGTCAGACTACTCCTTTGCCGATGAGGACTTCATGAAATTTCCAAATCTAAGGTTCCTTGAATTAATGGCGGGAATGAGCTGAACGAGTTCATGGAACTTTGAAATAATAATAATAATAATAATAATAATAATAATAATAATAATAATAATAATAATAATAATAATAATAATAATAATAATAATAATAATAATAATAATAATAATAATAATAATAATAATAATAATAATAACAACAATAACAACAATAACAACAATAAGAATAATAACAACAATAAGAACAACAATAACAACAATAACAACAATAACAACAATAACAACAATAACAACAATAACAACAATAACAAGAATAATAAGAATAATAATAATAATAACAACAATAATAATAATAACAATAATAATAATAATAATAACAACAATAATAATAATAATAATAATAATAATAATAATAATAATAATAATAATAATAATAACAACAATAATAATAATAATAATAATAATAATAATAATAATAATAATAATAATATTAATAATAATAATAATAATAATAATAATATTAATATTAATAATAATAATAATAATATTAATAATAATAATATTAATAATAATAATAATAATAATATTATAATAATAATAATAATAATAATAATAATAATAATAATAATAATAATAATAATAATAATAATAATAATAATAATAATAATAATAATAATAATAATAATAATAATAATAATAATAATAATAATAATAATAATAATAATAATAATAATAATAATAATAATAATAATAATAATAATAATAATAATAATAATAATAATAATAATAATAATAATAATAATAATAATAATAATAATAATAATAATAATAATAATAATAATAATAATAATAATAATAATAATAATAATAATAATAATAATAATAATAATAATAATAATAATAATAATAATAATAATAATAATAATAATAATAATAATAATAATAATAATAATAATAATAATAATAATAATAATAATAATAATAATAATAATAATAATAATAATAATAATAATAATAATAATAATAATAATAATAATAATAATAATAATAATAATAATAATAATAATAATAATAATAATAATAATAATAATAATAATAATAATAATAATAATAATAATAATAATAATAACTCCTTGAAGTCGTGTTTGGAGTAGCAGCAAGGAGCTTATGGAAGCATTTTCTTCTTCCGATCAACTTTTTCCAGAAGAGGTCGCATCTCCTTCTGAAATTGCTATGGCTTTCTTGGTATAATATTCCTCTAAACCTTGGCATAGCGAAATTATCTATCAGGAATGTAATCATTCTCCATCTATCAGGACGCGTCATTACTGATCCTTGGGACGGTTGGACCCATATAAAGGTGTGACACATGCTAAGAACATCTGCTGTCTATTAGGTTGTGTCCGTTAAATCAAGAACTTGATCAATCCATGATTTTTTTTCGTCTTTTTTGTTGTTGCATACGGCGAAAAGCCTAAACGTTCTGAGTACATCGTGTTGCAGCAAGTTGGTTTAAACTCCCGACTTCTCAACGCTCTGCAAATTTAGAACGACTGACCCTAATGAACCGTGCAAACCTGGTAGGAGTCGATAAATCCATTGGCCAGTACAATGCCTGGTTTTCTTAGATGTCAACTGCTGCCCGGACCCTTGGAACTTGCCAAATGAGATTAATAAGCTAAAATCTTTGAAAGCGCCCCTTATCCATTGCACATCAATATAGGACGATAGACTTCGGGCCCGTGGCGTGGCACTATAGCCTATCTAAGAAAACATGAATTGCATAAATAGAATATATAGAATATTAATGCTGCTGTTTCATGTTTGTCGCTCTTCGTATTGCGTTCTTTCTCATAGTTTCTGGGACATTTGTAAAATTACATATGCTAAGAATGGAATTTTGTTTCGTGATTGGTAGATAGGTAAAATTGGTAATAAATTCTACATCGTCTTGTAAAATTGTCTAATTGGTAAACTACTGATATCATACAAAAAAAGAAAATACTAGTAAGGTTGGGAAGATTACCAAAAAAGTCTCAATCCTAAACATTTTAATTATACCAATTGAATCATAAATATTTTCACGTTTTGCTAATCAAATCCATCCAATCAATATTGGTTATAAATCGTTGCTATGAACACCAGCTGTCCTACGTGTTACAACCAACGTTAATATGGATTTTTTTAATTTTTTAATTTTTCCTTTTCTTTTTCCTTTTTCCTTTCCTTCTATTTTCCTTCTTTTCTTTTCTTTTTTACTATGGTTAGCAAGGGTTGCTTGGCCCTCGCCTTCATTCAGCCTCCCTCAAATCTAGGCTTGCAGCCATGGCCTTGCAGCCCGACAAGGCCAAAATGACCCTGCGGCCATAGTAAAAAATAAAATAAAATAAAGGAAAAAGGAAAAGAGAAGAAAACAAAACAAAAAAATAAATTAAAAAATATATATTATTCAAAATTCTTTGCATTAGTGCCGACTGTACCACATAGGACGGCTAGGCCCATATTAGTGATTTCCAACTAAAATTGGTTAGATGGGCTCAATTGACAAAACGTAAAAATGTTCAAAACTCAATTAACACAATTAAAAGATTTATAATTAAATGGGCATAACTGCAATAAGTTTTAGACTTCTTCAGTAATTTTCCTGTTAAGGTTACTAGTTGTTATTCATGAACGATGTTAGTAACTTACAACCATCAATGTAATAGTAACCTATTAAGTTATTCATTAATTCATTACTCATAAATAAATCTTAGCGGTGTAAATAGTAAGTTAACGGTGAAATTAATAATATTCTACAAGGAATTTATAGTTGTAAAATAGTAAATCTATTAGGAAGATACAACCGTTACCCGATGTTTAGGTATTTCGATGTAGTATCAATGTTAGTGACTTACAACCATCAATAAAATAGTAACTTATTAAGTTTTTTATAAACTTACTACTAAAAACTAAATTTTAGATGGATGAACAATAAGGTACCAATGAAATTAACAACTTTTGAAAAGTTTCCTATGACACTTTGAAGTTGACAAAACCATCTATCTATTTCAATATTTGAGAAATATATATGTTGTTTTTTTCTACATACACTAATACAAGGAGAGCTTTATCAGCAATAAATTGATGATACTTGGATGGACCTTAATGGAGGTGAGCAAGCATTGGCGGGAAGCCTTTAAGACTCACGCGTTGCCGATAGTAGGGGCTCCTTATATCACCTAAGAAAAACGTGCATGTCAAATTATTATCCATTATGATTTGAAGATCCAGATATTCCATTGACTATTAATCAAAGTCCCAAGTAACTTTGACAGCAAGCCTCAAGCCTGGAGCTGGAGAGATATACAAAGGAGAATCCAATTTGTTTTTCAATCAATTTGGTGAAAAATGATTATTTCTTAATATAGGCAACTCTATTCGTGGAAACTACTAAGAAGATTTGATTATATTGGCAAGCAGACCTCGTGATTATCATCCAATGGTTAGCTTGGATCTTGAAGACTATTTAAGAAAATCAACGTGTGTTGAAGAATACAAGAATTGTGAGAATATGTTACTGACAAGTATATATTGCTACTCTTAAAATTGAAACAATGTTAATAATCTATTAAGAATTTATAGCGACAAAATTGTTATTTTGGTTACTATGGTTAACCGAGACTACCAACTAAGCATGTAAGCAATTTGTAATCTACTAGAGAAAAAACTGGTTCAGTTATGAAAGCAAACGCCTGTTCCTAATCTACAATAGTATTTCAATAGTAAATTGGTTAATTTCATTAGTGCGTTATTGACAAATAAACGTTGCTACTTGTAAAATTGAAACAAGGTTAATAATCTATCTGGAATTTATAGTGGTAAAATATTTGTTCTGTTCATAAGTTACAAATGTTGATTGAAATTACTGGTAAAGTATGTAAGCATTTGTAATTTACTAGCGAAAGTACCCACCCACTTATAAAATCTAAGAAAAAAAGGTAATAGGTGATTTGGTTTGAGGATGAAAAAATTATTATTTTATTGATAAGTTACAAATAGTTGATTAGACTAAAAAGTTATCAGTTTTACTCATCAACAATATTTCAAATTTACAATTCACGGAAGAAAACTATGTTTTTGGTGAACGGAATTTAGAAACATGCAACATTTCAAACTGCAACTACTCAATCAGATGAACAGCTCTTGTTAATTTTTTGATCTAATCTCGAGAGAGGTCCATATCTCCATAAGTGACATTAGGAAGAAATAGTTCATGTTCTCGAGATTTGAGAAGATCCAAACTTTTTCTTTTCAAGTGGAAAACTCTACACTATCCTATGACAAATGTGAATACATTATTTATCTCCCCTTGAGATAATAAATTCCTAGGAATTATTTATTGGAAAGGTACTTTACAAGCCTTGGTTTGTCCAGTGGCTTAGGGCACGAATGATAACCATTCTAGCAATAAATTAATTTCTGGAAGAGAAATAAAATTTTTTATTTCCATTTTTAGATGAGTTTCTAAGCAAAAATAACCGTTTGATAATGATATAAAATTTCTACTCTAAAAATAGAAATTCATTTGATAACGACACAAAATTTCTTCCTTTCGGATGCCGGCGGCCGATGGTGGGTGGCGGCGGGCAGCGGGTGGCTAGCGGCAATAGAAAAATTGTTTCTAAAATAGAAATAGGTGATTGTCATGCACCCCTTAACCTTCCAATAATATTCCGTCACATTAATACTCACACTTGCTAGCAAGCACCGGTGAAGTACCTATTACATTCATCGATTTTCTAGTAATATGAAAACCTTGGGCAAGAATTAAAACGGCCGCCAAGTATTCTTGTTTTAGGTTTGCCCATCAAGCAAAAAGTTGTGTGTCTGTAATTGAATATGAACTCAAAAAGGAGAGCGAAGGGCCAAATCTCCAAAACCAACCTTAGAAAGGGGCAAGTTTTGTTCCTGAGATGTGAGAAGAGACCACCATTTATCCAAGCGGAAGAGCTTGGCCAGTCTTGGAGACCATCCCAGCACGTGAAACGATGCTAATTCTATATTTTTCTTCCTCAAAGCTAGTGCAGCGTCAACATCTTCAGAAACCTTTGCTAATTCTAAGAATCATGCCATGTGAACATCTTTATTTTCGAGATGCCGACATTGTTGCCATGTGCCTACCATCATGAATAAATTACTGAAAAATATATAGGAAGCATCCATGAAATTGCTGATAAACCTTATAACGTAGTAAAAGTTGAAACGCAGACAACGACGCCACTGTTTAGCTGTACATGGGAAAACGATGGAGAGTACGTACTGTGCATTTTTGGCTTTGTCGCATTCAAGGTACGTCGCGAGATTCTATTGAGGCAGTATCACCATGTCTAGCAAATTAGCATGGTCCCTTCCTGGCCCTCGTGATTCTTATATACATATATATGTATGTATGTATGTATATTCGCTTAATCAAAAGGTTCTTAAAAAAGGATAGGTAGAATGTGTCCCCAAAACTTCGTTGATATGTGTAAATGAAAAAAGTGTAGACTCCATATTACATGCACCAAAAAGTGACTCACAATCGATCGTGTTAATATGTAAAAATTTCTTTGACCAAAAAAAATATGTAAAAATTTCCATCAATACAAATGACCATCAATATCACCAATGTCCAAATACATACAATTGACCAGCACACACTTGATAGTTCCATAAATGATGTTGGTACAATACTGACAAATAAATGTTGGTACTAACAATGTTGATAATCTATTAAAAATTTATGATAGTAAAATAGTTATCTTTTTCAGAAATGATCATGTTTCACCGACATTGCTAATAAAATATGTAAGCAACTCATAACCTATTGATGGAAAAACACACCCACTTGTAAAAGCAAATAACTATCCATAATCTTCAAGAATATTTCAGCCTGGTAAATTGGTTATTTCATGTGTTACTGGAAAATAAATATAGTTACTCGTAAAATCAAAACAATGTCAAAAATATATTAAGAGTTTCTAACGTTAAAATTGTTATAATCATAAGTTACAATCCCTAACCGAGACTACTGGCAAAGCATAGCAGCTTGTAATCTAGTAGTGAAAATAATCGTCCTCTTATAATCTGCAAGACTATTAAAATTTGGTAAATCGATTATTTCGTTAGTATGTCAT
Organism: Eucalyptus sideroxylon x Eucalyptus melliodora; assembly: GCA_016097485.1. Classification (NCBI taxonomy): domain Eukaryota; kingdom Viridiplantae; phylum Streptophyta; class Magnoliopsida; order Myrtales; family Myrtaceae; genus Eucalyptus; species Eucalyptus sideroxylon x Eucalyptus melliodora. The sequence continues at coordinate 39,500,111 of CM027834.1, read as the reverse complement.
AGACAAATAAACATTGTTAATCATAAAATCAAAACGATGTTAATAATCCACTGGGAATTTATAGTGGTAAAATAGTTATTTTATTTGTAAGTTACAACCGTTAATTGAAATTATTAGTAAAGTATGTAAGCATTTGTAATCCATTAGCGAAAATACACTCTCACTTGTAGAATTAAAAAAACATGGTAATACACTATTTGGTCTAAGGATGGAAAATTGTTATTTTATAGATAACTTACGAATAATTATCCAATCAAAAAGCCATCCATTAATTTTTACTTTCCAGTGATATTTGAAATTTATTATTGATTATTCAAACATACAACGCATGTAACAACACTTCAATTTTGGCAGACGGAATTTAGAAATTTGCAAGATTTCAAACTACAACTATCTCATCAAATGAATACCATCGAATCTAGACAGAGTGGATGTCCATATCTCCAGAAGTGACATTTGGAAGAAATCATTTATGTTCAAGATCTGAAAAGATTCGAACTCTTTGCATTGTGCTATGCCAAATGTGAATGCATTCAATTTTTCCCATTGAGATTTAACACGCTTAGGAAATTATTTATGTTTTGGAGATTGGAGAAGAGTCGAACTTTTCTTTTTAACAAGAAAACTCTGCATTGTGCTATGTAAAGTGCAAACACATTCATGTTCTCCCCTTAAGATTCAAAACTCCTAGGGAATAATTTATGTTCTCGAGATCTGATAAGAGTCTTGAGTTTTCTTTTTTAAAAGAAAACTTTGCATTGTGCTATGTAAAATACAAACCCATTCACGTTCTGAGAAGAGTTGGACTTGCTTTTGTAAAGAAAACTATGCACCGTGCTATATCAAATGTGAACACATTCATGCTCTCCCCTAAGAAAAATCATATGGTCTTAGTTATTGGAAGGGGATTTTGCAAGCCTTGGTTTGTCCACCGGCTTAACCCTTCCAATAACATTCCGTCACTTTAATACTTAAACTTGCTAGCAAGCACTGTTGAAGTATCTATTAATCACATTACGGAAGTGCGGATTCTCATTCTAATTTTGCCCATCAAGTAAAAGGTTGTGTGTCAATAACTAAATATGAAATCAAAAAGGAGAGTGAAGGGCCAAATCTCCAGAAACAACCTTAGAAAGGGGTAATTTTCGTTCTTGAGATCTGAGAAGAGATAACCTTTTATCAAGCCGATGAGCTTTGTCTGTCTTGGAGACCAACCAATGCATCACAGCACGTGAAATGTTGCTAATACTCGTACTATTGTTTAGGGAAGTGGAGCCATTTTTTCTTCCCAACCGTTGTCCACATGAGTTTGGAGCTTAGTCCTAATTTTTTTAAGAATCATTTAATGTGGACATCTTTATTTCTAAGATGCCTGACAATGCCAGCATGCGCTTGATCTAATTTTGATTGATTAATTATACAAGACGCTGATTTTTCGTTCCGTTCTTTCCTAGATAGATTAATTACATTTTGAAGAATCATTCCACGTGAAGATGTCTAACGAGGTTATCTACCGCGATTAAATTATTGAGAAAAAAATTATATTGGAGGCATCCAATGAAATTGCCGATGAACCTTATATAATGCACTAGATGCCGAAACACAAAACCACGCTATTGTTTGGCTGTACATTGGAAAACAATAGAGAACGTGTACTGTGCATTGTTAATTTTGTCACTTACCTTGCAATATCGTATTGAAACAGTATCACCATGTCTAGCAAATTAGCAATATCCCCTCGTGGCTCTCGTGGTTCCTTAATATGTATTTTGTTAAACAAAAGTTTTGTTTAAAAAGGACAGGCGGAGTATGCCCAAAACTTTATTGATATGGGAAAGCCCCGTCATGAGAAAATGGTACGGACTCTTCATTACATGCTCCAAGAAAGTGACTCCCAATGGATCATATTAACATGTAGAAAGCTCCATCGCCCCACAGGACCATCAATATCCCCAGGCAAGAATGACATACAATCGATACTTGACAACTCCATGAATAATGTCAGTACATTATTGACAAATAAATTTGGTACTCGTAAAATTGAAACCATGTTAAGAATCTAATAAGAAATGACAATGGTAAAACAATTATCTCTTTTGGAAGTTGCAGTAGTTAACTGATATGTGGAGAAACACACCCACTTGTAGAAGCAAATAACTATTCAAAATCTACTAGAATGTTCAGCCTGGTAAATTGATTATTTCGACGATATGTTATTGACAAACATATATTGCTACTCGTAAAATTGAAATAATGTTCATAATTCTATTAAGAATTGATGCTAACAAAGCATGTAAGCAATTTGTAATCTACTACCCAATATACTTATCCACTTGCAAAAGCAAATGATTGTTCCTAATCTACAAGAGCATTTCAATATGGTTAATCAATTTATTTCGTTAGTATATTACTAACACATAAAGATTGCTACTTGTAAAATCGAAACAAAGTTATTAATTTACTTAGAATTTATAATTGTAAAATATTTTTTATGTTCATAAGTTACAACTGTTAATCAAAACTACTAGTAAAGTACCTAAGCATTCGTTATTTGCTAGCGGAAGTACCCACCCACTAATAAAATCGAAGAATAATGGTAATATGCAATTCGGTTTGAGGATGAAAGAATTGTTATTTTACTAATAATTTACAAACAGTTGATTAGACTAAAAAGTGATCGATTAATTTTACTTACCGATACATTTCACGAAACAAAACTCTGCTTTTGGCAAACGGAATTTACAAAGGTGCTAGATTTCAAACTACAGCTATTTGATCAAATGAACAGCTCTGGTTAATGTTTTGATCCAATCTCAAGAGTGGATGTCCACATCTCCAGAAGTGACATTGGGAAGCAAACGTTTATGTTCTGGAGATATGAGAAGATTCGAACTTTTCTTTTCAAATAAAAAACGCTGCATTGTTCGATGACAAATGTGAATACATTGACATTTTCCCCTAGAGGTTTAAAACTCCTAGGAATTATTTATGTTCTTGAGATCTGAGAAGAGTTAAACTTGTCATTTTAAAAAGAAAACTCGACAATGTGGTATGTCAAATGCAAAAACATTAACATTCTCCCCTTAAGAAAAATCAATGTGGTCCGGATTATTGAAAGGGTATTTTGCTAGCCTTGGCGTCACTTTAATACTCACACATGCTAGCAAGCACAGCTGGACTACCTATTAGGTACTTTGTTTATCCGGTAATATGAAAGCCTTGACCAAGAATCCAAACAGCCACCTAAGTGCAGGATTCTTATTTAATTTAGCCCATTAAGTAAAAGGGTATGTATCCGTAATTATATATGAACTCAAAAAGAGGAGTTGGCGACCAAATCACCATAAACAACCTTAGAAAGGAGCAATATTTGTTCTTGAGATCTGAGAAGAGACAACCTTTTATCGAAGGAGACAAGCTTCGCTGGTCTTGGAGACCATCACAGCACGTGAAAAGTTGCTAATTCCATTTTTTTTTTCCTTCTTCCTCAAAGCAAGTGCGGTGTGAACATTGTTTAGGAAATGCCAGATGAAGGACGGTGGCCTTTTCCGATTTCCAGAGAATATTCTTTCGGAAGCTTTTTATGAAATTGCAGTTGAATGTTGTCAAGTAAAGGCATTCAGGGGGACAAAAAAAGAGTGTGCATTGTGCACTGTGAAGTGTGAAGCCCGACTGTCGTCCGTTTGCTTCTCGAGACTTGAGACTACCATGGCTTCTTGAACTTACTCCATCCTAATCTTGTGCGCTAGCTCTCATCTCTGCTATTCCACCATTCGCCTGTGTGTTTCAATCTTGAAACCTTCTTGTTGCCACGTCACAAAATATTCGTAAATTATCGATTGTTATGAAATTTTATCAGTGCGATAAGTAAATAACTAAGGTTATTAAAATTTTACCAAAATTCCAATGAAGTAGTGAATTAGTTCATTTGAAATTTTACTAGCGCCGTAAGTTAATTATTAGCAACATTAGAAATTTATCAACATAACAATAAAGTAGTAAATTACCAACTCCTACGAAATTTTACGGAAGTGCGGTAAATAGGTTACCAACATAATCAAGAATTTACAAACATTACATGGAAGTAATAAATTACCAACTCTCAATTTCACCAGTTTGTTAAGTACATTACCAGCACTAACAAGAATTCACCAGCATAACAATTAAGTTGTTAATTACCAACTCTTATTAGCAGTATTGTAAATAAATTACCAGGATGTTCAAGAATTTAACAACATTTTAATGATATAGTAGATTATCAACTCCTCTGAAATTTACCAGTGTCAAACAGATTATTATCACTATAAATATATATATCAATGATGTAGTTACCCAACTCCTGCGAAATTTTACCCATGTGTTTAGTAAATTGCCAACTCTTATCAATTGCAATCACCTTGCGATTTTACACTCTATCGTCAGATGAGGTTGAAAACAAAGAATCCTTGAATCACATAAGGTGATCAAATCATAATGATAGAGTCACGGAGGCTAGAATTAAACTACTTAAACAAATACACTTGTTCAAATCCAATTTTAACTTGGTGCTATACTTGAAATAATGGCTACAATATTGGCACTTAATTTTTATTTTAACACATCAATATTGGCTACAAAGAACTTAGGATAGAAATTAGGGAAAATGATCCCTTCTTGCTAAGTCGTGTTCTATAAGTTTATTATTTTTAGCCCATGGCAAATATTTTTGGTCAATCGAATGGTTCTACATAATTCATCCATTGGAAAGTATGGAAATTTTTTGTCCAAAATGATTTTTCATCAAACAAACTGATACTAAGTTAAATAAAGAATGAAGAACGTGAGGAAAGCATGGACCTTCGGAATAAGATTGTACAAGTGTTTGCAAGCTAAGGTTGTTGATAAATCAAGATAAGCCCCCCAACAACAAAAAAAAAATAAAAATGTCATCGATAAATGTCAGATTTGTGTGACAATAAACCGTATAATTCATGCCAATGAAAAAGATTCAAAGTGAACAGTCATATCCTTCGTATTCTTTCTTGTCCCGAAAAGGAGCTAAACAAAAGTGAAATGCTAAAAAGAAGGTGGACTAATGTAAGGTATCAAACGCGTAGCGAAAAAGGACAAAAGCAAAGCAAGCATATATTCCATTCTACTTTTCTTAAAGTTAAGTCAAAGCTTGTTTATTTTGCATATTCAGTTTCAAATTAAGCTCGGAGCTCTTTCAAAAAAAAAAAATGGACAGAAATTCGTTCCATTGATCATTAGGAGAGCCGTAGCCCTAGATTATATCACTTCCAGGACCTTAAAAATTGTTAGAGACTTGTTGTCATCATTGAGGTTTTGTTTTTTTAACAATCTTGACAAGTTATCTAAAGTCACTTTGGACCAGACTAAAGTCGGCTCCATTTATCTATGGTTGTCCAAGCAATCCATGACGTATCGTACCAACTTGTAATGGAAAATATTTTTAAATCATTGATACAAATTTACAAAAAAAAAAATCAGGTTTCGGTATCACACCAAAATTCCCAACTCGTGTCAGCTTTGTTTGTCTCCCCTTATCTACTCAAACAGATACATTAAATTTTTAATGGCCATTTTGGACGGAACTTCGGCAGAATGTACTTTTGGATCGCTAATACAAATTTAGATTTTTGCTGATATAAATAAAAGTTTTGAATAATTAGTGTCGTAATGCGTATAGATTTGGATTTTTGGCATAATCGCCACTTGTTTTGTTCATCCATTGTCGTCGCAAACCCTCACTTTCGTGCGTGTGGATTCACCGGCGACGTATAAGTCCTCACCCGTTCAACTTGTCTACCATCCCTTGGTCTCTTTTTTTCTCCGTGCGGAGCTTGGGATCCATGTCTAATGGAAGTCGCGACCGGCGGAAGTTGCCAGCCCCGCACGGCCAAGGATCCGTGGTTGCATATGGCGACGGTGTCTGAGCTCGACTAGTCAATTCGCCCGATTTTTTTAGTAGTGGAGAAAGGTCCTCAGCCTATTTATCATTTAAATCAATACCAAAAAAGAGAAAAAAGAGAAATTCCTGGCCAGGAGGGCATTTGGGTATTTTGGCAGCAGCAAAAGACAAATGCAATTGATGATCTACAGATTCCAGAAAATGAAAGGGAGAGGGAGAAAAAGGACGGATCACGATTACGGATGAAGAGTGAGCTGTCGGCTGCCGATGGCCAGACGGGAGAGCGATGATATTGTGTGTAGTGAAGGCAAAATTAAAACGGGTAGATTTATTCTAAATTCATAATTCAAAATTCAAAATCGATATATTTTTGATAATTTATTATATATTAATTTTTATTAAATTTTACCATCAAATTATTTTTGATTTTTTTATGGTATTAATCCAATTTAATGAAAACTAACAGAAAATAAATTTATTAAAAGTACACTAGTTTAGAAATTTTTGTAGTGAAAAAATTAATTTAAAATAAATTTATCACATATATATTAATTTGAGTTTTTTTTATGATATTAATTCATAAAAAAAAAAGATGCTGAATCAACTCAGTTCAAGTGTTAGGACAATTTGTGGTTGCAAGTATTGGCTCGTGACACACATATGCAGATGAATGAGGTGAATCCTAGGAGAAGTACACCTGATTTCCAGTGCGTGAGTTGTGTCCACGCAAGCAATACCTACTTGGTGAATAAAGAGGAAGTGAAGAGAGTCATATATCCCCAAACTTGTATTTTGCAATTTTCAGATTCGGAGAGCACATAAATTGGACTAGGGTGGATTTCCCCAAAATTAGCCCCTATCGTACATAGGATTGAGCGCGATTTTCAGATAGAACCGGAAATCGGAGAACCGCCGGAGGGTCCGGTTCGGTTCCCAATTCCAAGAAGACCGGTTACGATTCTCAGTTCCCATTTTCTAGGAACCGGCGTTCCCGGTTCCGGTTCCTATAGGAACTAGGGGTGAGCAGCGGTTTAGGGTCGACCCTGGACCGATCCTAGACCGGCTCAACCCTGCCGATCCTGGTCCGGTTCCCAAGGGGATTGGGTCGGTCCTTAGTCCTGAAATTCTAGGACCAACACTATGCGGGTTGATCCTCGGTCCTAAGAGTTTTGGGTTGGTACAACCCTGGACCAACCCTGCATATTATATTATATTATTTATAATTCTTTAATATATTCAAACCTAAGTAAAATGTCTATTATATTATATTATATTGAGATGTTCTATCAATAGCACTAATAGTAATTTCAATTTAAAACTTTTGTTGAGTATTAATTATGTGTCGTTTGTTTTGTTTTCAGGTGTTTAAAAGTTCAAGTGAATTAACAAGATGTGAAGTTATATATTCATGGTTTATATTAAGTATTTTGAACTTTTTATGGTTTAATTGTATTTTACTAATGAATTTCAGCTGCACTTTGCTTTTCAATTTGTGTCAAATGGTAGAAGTTTTTGAAGAGTAGAGTAGTATTGCAGTTGCTACGGTGATTTGCTACATGATCAAATGTAGGAAAACGTTTTTGCATATGGTATTATGAATATTAAAGATAGATGATTACAAAAACTTTTCATCTTGTCCCATATCTCGATGAGCGGTTAGCAGGTACGAAATTTCTATTATTGTGTCATCTTAAATTTGCTAAATATGTATTTGTATTTATAGTTTAGTTGCACAATACCGCATTGTCGATGGATGTGTAATTTGAATGTGTAGGTTTGCTTTTTTAGGGAGTATAAAAAATAAGACGAAAAAAATTATCGATCGGTCCTGGGTTGACCCTGGAACCGGACCGAACCCATTGGGTCGGTCCGGTAATGGGTTCGGTCCGGTCCTTGGTCCCAGGCTCAATAGGGTCGGTCCTCGATCCTACAAATTGAGGACCGACACTGTACGGGTTGGTCCTAGGATTAGGGGGTGGCCCGGACCAACCTGAACCATGCTCACCCCTAATAGGAACCCGCACTGGTGGAACCGGAACCGGTTAAATTTTTTAAAAAAGAAAAAACTGCCTTTCTCTTGCTAGCACCGTATCCCATGTGATTTCCCCCTTCCCTTTCCTTTTCTTTCTCTGTCTGTTTTTTCTGCCATTTTTCCTCTCCTCACGTCACTGCCTGCTCCCCCACCCACTGTTTTTCTCTTCTTTTCTCTCTCTCTCCCCCTCTCTCAGCCGAAACCCCCCGTTCTTCTTCTTCTTCTTGCTGGCTGCTACTTCACCCACCACCACACCGCCGCCCCACGCCCTACTCACCACCACCTCTTGGCCACCTAACCACCACCACCCACCGCTCGTACGACGAGCCGTCTCGCCGTTGAGACCGACGAGCTGGTGCGCCGTCCACACCGCCGCTCGCCGCCGAGATCCACCTCCCTCGACACCGCCGCTGGATGCCGTCACCCCTCGCTCACCTCGCCGCTTGCCGTCGACGCCGCCGTTAGACATCGCTCGTCCTCGCGGTGGAGGCTGCTCGCTCGCCCAGCCGCCCCGACGCCGCTTGCCTTTTTTTCCTTTAGTCATTCGCTCCCCCCCCCCTCTCTCTCTCTCTCTCTCTCTCGGGTGTCGCTTTCGTTCTTCCGGGGCGCAAGAATCATTCAGCGTCGGTCTCGAGAAAGGGAATCGAATCAATCAATGGCGTCACATCTGTGTCGAGCGGTGATCTGATCGTCGAGATTGGCCTCCACCGCTGTGGGCAGAAGCTTCAGTAGCGAAGTTGCCCAGCCCTCCTCCAAATTTCCTCTCATCAGTGAGCACACTGCCAAATGGATGCAGGTCCTCCTCCTCCTCCTCCTCCTTCCTCATTTTTCCGTTGGTTGTTTCTGTGTATTGCTTTTCCAGCTTCTTTCTGCTCCTGTTTCATTATTTTGTATGAACTGCCGCTATGTTTACGATGTGGTGACCGACATAACTCCTTTCTCTGGCGGTAATTAGGGTTTATTTAGCGAAGGGTGGGTTATTCTACTTGGGATTTGTTCAATATATTGGTTGCGTATACACAAAAAAAAAAAATACCGGCAAAAAAATTAGTGTTCCAAGGAGGGGCATTAGCACCAATCAGTCTTAGCATTCGGATGCCATACGTGGCTTTTACAGAACCGATAAAATCTCAGCTTGGCACACTTCTTGTATAGTTCAATGGATGCTTATACTTCATTTCGGAGTGATGGCATTATGGGTCCTGTTATGGAGAAGTACGTCTTGGAAGTGAAAGTGTCGTGATAAGTTGGCATAGTTATTTCTTGAGATAAGTATTATGAAAGTTTTGCTTAAGTAAAGATGAAAAAAAGAAGAAAAAAGAACCTGTAAGAATCTGGAACCGACCTTGGAACCTGTAATAGGTAGGTTCTAGGTTCCAGGTTCCAAGTTCCAACGGGTAGGTTCTAGGAACCTGTGCCCAAGAGTAAGTTCTAGGTTCCAGGCGGAACCTATAAGGAACCTGGAACCACTCACCCCTAATCATACACCCCAACCCTAAAGTGACACTATAATTATGTGCAAGCAGAGACATAGGTGTGTCTCGTGCGGTGTTATTCTTACAATCCAGGGGCAAGGGTGTGGATAGAAAATCAAGTGGAAGATATATTTATAATTTGTGGTCGTTAAAAACCTCTTTTGGATAACACTCCAAATAAAAGCCTGTATCTATTCTTTTATTTTTCAAAATAAAAAATAAAACTTCATTTGATAAATCTTTTACTTTTAAGAAAAAAATTCATTTTTTATTTATGGGAATAGATTTGAAACAGAATTAAGAAGTAGAAAAATATTATTTCTTATTTCGAGGAACAAATTTCAGAATCAAGCCAAATTTTCTTTTTCTTCTCTTTTCTTTTCTTCTTTCCTTTTCTTTCCTTCTCTCTTTTTCTTCTTCATTGCCAGTCACCGGCCACGACAATGACCAACGACCGACTAGGTGAGCTCGCCTAGTGACCGCGAGAATCGACCTCGCCTTGGCCTGGCGAGGATCGAACTCACACTAGCTAGGTGAAGTAGTTAATTGTGAAGTACCTCCACAAAGTCAGGATAATTATAATTAGAAAATAAAAAAATATGAGAAGATTTTCTTTTAATATTTTATTTTAGTCACTGAAAGAAACTCGATTGCTGCCGTCCCTTTAGAATTCCACTAATTTATTTACCCCCGCAATTGTACTGTTCTTCTTTCAGTTTCCTTGCGGTGATGGAGAAAAGAGAAGAATTTGATTGGGAAGGGTCCCCTTTTGGTGTTGGAAGACGTGCATTTGTCAACTTTAATAGGCTGCAATGAATCATTCTTATTTGACCAATTCTACCACTCTCATGATATTGAGCCAATCCGCGTTTCGAAGTTTAATGACCACGACACTAGCCCATTCGCTCCTTGAGACTCGAAACTGCCCCGGCTTCTCGTGATTACTCCATCCTGATCTTTTAAGTGCTGCCTCTCATCTCTGCTATTCCACCATTCCCCTGTATTTCAAACAAAAAACCTTCTCTTTGCTAACTCACAAAATGCTCGACCATTTGCGGTTGCCATGCGGGGCGACAGTTGCTGCCATCGTTCTCTCTGCTGTCGTTTTCAAAAAATTCCTGAAGAAAAGAGCAAGTCGGTCCGCTATGAAGGGCAGTGCAGATAATGATTCAGCTACGGAGAATGGTACCGCAGAGAGGGCTGCTTCTTCTTTCCCTTCACCACGAGTTGAGGAAACGGCAACATCTTCTAGCTATGACTATGAGGTATTTTTGAGTTTCAGAGGACCAGATACACGATCAAGTTTTACCGACTACCTTTACACTAGCCTTACAGATGTGGGAATCCGCACATTTAAGGACGACGAAGGCCTCCACATTGGAGAAGAGTTTGCCCCAGAACTTCTCCAAGCAATTAATCAGTCAAAGATCTCTATACCTATCTTTTCGAAAAATTATGCCTCTAGCATATGGTGTCTCAAGGAGGTTGTCCAGATGGTTGAGAGAAAGAAAACTGGGGGACACAAGATTATGCCCATTTTTTATGATGTGGCGCCTTCAGAGGTTCGATACCAAAGTGGGATTTATGAAAAGGCCTTTCATTCACACAAAGAGAAGAGGCGATATGGCGAAGAGACAATAAATCAATGGAAGGCTGCTCTTAGTGCAGTTGGGGAAATAAATGGATGGGACCTGCATAGCGAGAAAAACAGGTGACTGCTTTTAGCATTCCTGAAGTGCATTGTATCATTAAAACTGGATGCATATTAATTGGTTTCTTTCTCATATTTGTGTTAGTCTTGTTAAATTTGACTTTTATGCTATTGAAGTTGTCCCGCAGAAATCGCTTAAATAATGGCATAATCCTAATTTGTCCTCTTTCATTCCAAACAAAATGTTTCTCCGTTTTGGTCCTTTATAAACCTTTTGTGCCAACGGTGATTCATCTACAATGGAATAAATCATTGAACACATTTTAATTTTGTCTTGCTAGAGCATAATTTGATTCAACACACTTTGATAACTCATTGCCTTTTGACCTCCAACAAACATTAGGCGAGAAGGCGACTTCGTAGGGAAGCTTACTCAAAAGGTTTTCAATGAGTTGAAACAGCCTTATTTGGTGGTATCAGATTGCTTGGTCAATGTCGACAACCATGTGGATGCTATCATGGAAAAGATAGGTGCTCAGACAAGTGAAACATGGATTATGGGAATCCATGGAATGGGTGGTATTGGAAAGACAACTATTGCGAAAATCATCTACAATCGACTTTCAAATAATTTTGATAATTGTTGCTTTCTATCCAATATCCGTGAAATGTCAGAATGCAAGGGCATTGAATACTTGCAAAATCAGATTATCTCTGACATCCTCAAAAACAAATGCACAGATATAAGAAACATTGATGATGGGATTAAGATCATCAAAGATAGGTTGTCTAATAAAAGAGTCCTCCTCCTTCTCGATGATGTACATGAAAAGAATCATATTGATGCACTTGTAGGTGGGCGTGATTGGTTTGGTAGAGGGAGCAAACTCCTTATTACTACTAGAAACAAAGAAGTTCTTGATGTTCTCGAAGTGGACAACCATTATGAGCTTACGGGCATGGATCGTAGTCAATCTCTTCAACTTTTTAGCAAACATGCCTTCAGAAGAGATTCTCCTTTGGACGAGTATATCGACCAATCCAACAGGGTGATAGACATTGCTAAAGGTCTTCCACTAGCTCTTGAGGTCATTGGTTCACTTTTATCTCACACTGAAAAGAGAAAGTGGAATGACATATTGGAGAAGTTGGAAAATGTTCCTCACACAGAAGTTCAACGTAAATTGAAAATAAGTTATGATGCATTAGAAGTTCGGCACAAGCATATCTTCCTCGATATAGCTTGTCTTTTCATTGGATATAATAAAGATGTTATTGTTCATTTCTGGGAAAAATCTAATTTTTTTCCAGAAGAAGCTATGGAAGTTTTGCAAAACTTGTCTTTGATAAAGATTGAAGAGGATAATAGAGTGTGGATGCACGATCAACTCAGAGATCTCGGAAGAGAAATAGTTTATCAAGAAAGTGACACAAAAATAAAGAAGCAAAGTAGGGTGTGGGATCCTAAGGAAGGACTGGAATTGCTAAGGAAACATAAGGTAAGCCCCCCCAACCCCCACAAAAAAAATATTTATGGATATTTTCTTTAAAAAAAGGCTGTTTACTTTTTGTTTTGACTAGCGCCATTACGACTTCCTCAACCTATAATTTTTGCTCTTTTAAGATTACAGGAATGATAGATTGAACTCAACCGATTAATATAGTGGACTTGAATAAGAATGTGTTTCCCTTTAACTTTTTAAAATTTTTCCTTTGGGCAGGGAGAAAAAAAAGTTGAAGCTCTTCGTCTCAAGTTGGACAATCACCAGCAATATCGTTTTTCCTATGAGGGCTTTGAGAACCTATCACATCTAAGGTTCCTCGAAGTGGACGGTTCAATGGAAAATTTTCATGTAGAAGAGAGGCTTCTTTGGCATGAATCACCATCAAATGTTTTTCCAACTAATGAGAATTCAAATCTCCTTCCACAATTACGATGGCTTACATTGCGTGATATTCCTCCAACATTTAACATTACAAATTTCTCCATGGAAGATGTGGTTATTCTTGATCTATCTCAAAGTAAAATTATGGATGATTGGAAGGGATGGAGCCACATGAAGGTATGCCATATGGTAGACAACACTTATTATTCCATCTTATTAGCTTCGAAAGTAATATTTATATGATTTTTCTTTTACAGGTGATGAAGAACTTGAAAGTTCTAGATATGTCCAATTGCCAAGGTTTACAAAGAACCCCCAACTTATCTACTCTTTTAAATTTAGAACGTTTGATCCTAAAGTATTGTCAATCATTAATCGAAATTGATAGGTCTATTTGTCAGTTGAAATGCTTAGTTTCCTTAAATGTAAGCTATTGCTGGAATCTTCAGAGGCTACCAGATTCAATTGGAAGTTTGGAATCATTGATTGAGTTGGATATATCCGACACATCGATTGAAGAACTACCCGATTCCATTAGAAATTTGAAAAAATTGAAAGTAGTGATGATGTTGGGTAGTAAATTAAGCAAAATTCCCAATGTCCTTTGGTCGATGGGGGATCTTGAAGACATGAGAGCCTCTGGAGGATATGGTAATAGGCATTTCCAAGTGCAAATTGGCAATGGTGGCATTTGTGGCAGTCAATCCTTGAGGATCTTCATACTAGAGGGTGCGGATATATATGCACTACCGAGACTTCCTGAAAGTCTTATCAATTTAAAATTGTCTATATTACGCATGGACACATTTCCGGATCTCTCAAACCTCACGAATTTAAAGAAAATGGATCTTGATTTTGGCCGGCCTCATCACGACGTGATATTTGATGGGCTTGGGGAGCATTCGATGCCATGGTGGATTGGGAATTTAAGCAAACTTGAGTTCCTGGCCCTACGCTCTAGTCATGTGACCACCTCACCAACAAACCTTAGCCTCGCTCCTCAACTGAAGTCACTTTGCTTCATGTGCCCTAATCTGCGTCACCTCCCGAAGCTTCCCTCAAGTTTATCCTCCCTAGATTTGAAAGATTGCAAGTCACTTTGCTCGATGGAGGATCTATCGAATTTGAAGAAACTATCATCTCTCCATATTAGGTCTGCCGCAGTTGCAGATATTCAAGGCCTTGGTTGTCTGGAGAACCTACGAGATTTGGAGCTTTATTGGCTTGCACAGGTGGAGATACTACCTGATCTAAGCAATTTAAACAACCTAGCATCTCTTGAGGTAGGACATTGTGATAAACTGGTTGAGATTCAAGGCCATCTACCACGGTTTTTGGCTCGCTTTTATGTTGGCTACTGTGGTTCATTACAGAAGTTGCCCGATCTATCAAGCTTGATGGGTAAGCAAGTGTTTGTTCTATGCGAATGCAAAAAATTAAATGTGGAGACTATTCTTGATGTTGCTCGGCTGAATTCACGACATTTCCAGTTTGTAAACTTTGAAGAGCTGCAGATCCTACCTGATCTAAGTAATTCAAATGAACTTAGATGTCTTCAAGTAGGACGATGTGATAATCTAGTTGAGATTCAAGGTGAACTACCACAATCTTTGGAAGAATTGAGGTTTCATTCATGTAAATCTTTACAGAAATTGCCTTATCTGTCAAGCTTGATGGGGCTGCAAAAGGTTGATATACGTAATTGTGATAATTTGATTGAGATTCAAGGTGAACTACCACAATCTTTAGAAGAATTGAGATTTCATTCGTAAATCTTTACGAAGCTGCCTTATCTGTCAAGCTCAATGGGGCTGAGACAGGTTGATATACATAATTGTGATAATCTGGTTGAGATTCACGGTGAACTACCACAATCTTTGAAAGAATTGAGGTTTCATTATTGTAAATCTTTACAAAAGTTGCCTTATCTGTCAAGCTCAATGGGGTTGAGAGATGTTGATATACGTGATTGTAATAATCTAGTTGAGATTCAAGGCGAACTATCACAATCTTTGACAGAATTAAGGTTTCATTCCTGTAAATCTTTACAAAAGTTGCCTTATCTATCAAGCTCGATGGGGTTGAGAAAGATTGATATACATAATTGTGATAATCTGATTGAGATTCAAGGTGAACTATCACAATCTTTGAAAGAATTGAGGTTTCATTCTTGTAAATCTTTACGGAAGTTTCCTTATCTATCAAGCTTGATGGGGTTGAGAGAGATTGATATACATAATTGTGATAATTTGCTTGAGATTCAAGGCGAACTACCACAATCTTTGGAAGAATTGAGGCTTCATTCATGTAAATCATTACAGAAGTTGCCTTATCTATCAAGCTCGATGGGGCTGAGAGAGGTTGATATACATAATTGTGATAATTTAGCTGAGATTCAAGGCGAACTACCACTATCTTTGGAAGAATTTAGGCTTCATTCTTGTAAATCTTTACAGAAGCTGGCTTATCTATCAAGCTTGATGGAGCTTAGAAAGGTCGATATACATAATTGTGGTAATCTAGTTGAGATTCAAGGCGAACTGCCACAATCTTTGAAAGAATTGAGGCTTCATTCCTGTAAATCTTTACAGAAATTGCCTTATTTATCAAGCTCAATGGGGCTGAGAGAGATTGATATACATAATTGTGATAATCTAGTTGAGATTCAAGGTGAACTACCACAATCTTTAGAAGAATTAAGGCTTCATTCCTGTAAATCTTTACAGAAGCTGGCTTATATGTCAAGCTTGATGGGGCTAAGAAAGGTTGATATACATAATTGTGATAATCTGGTTGAGATTCAAGGTGAACTATCACAATCTTTGGAAGAATTGAAGTTTCATTCCTGTAAATCATTACAGAAGTTGCCTTTTCTATCAAGCTCAATGGGGCTAAGAGAGGTTGATATACATAATTGTGATAATCTGGCTGAGATTCAAGGTGAACTACCACTATCTTTGGAAGAATTGAGGCTTCATTCCTGTAAATCTTTACAAAAGCTGGCTTATCTGTCAAGCTCGATGGGGTTGAGAAAGGTTGATATACATAATTGTGGTAATCTAGTTGAGATTCAAGGTGAATTGCCACAATCTTTGAAAGAATTGAGGTTTCATTCCTGTAAATCTTTACAGAAGTTGCCTTATATGTCAAGCTCGATGAGGCTGCGAGAGGTTGATATACATAATTGTGATAATCTGGTTGAGATTCAAGGTGAACTACCACAATCTTTGGAAGAATTGAGGTTTCATTCCTGTAAATCTTTACAGAAGTTGCCTTATATGTCAAGCTCGATGAGGCTGCGAGAGGTTTATATACGTAATTGTGATGATCTGATTGAGATTCAAGGCGAACTACCACAATCATTGGAAGAATTGAGGTTTCATTCTTGTAAATCTTTACAGAACTTGCCTTATCTGTCAAGCTTGATGGGGTTGAGAGAGGTTGATATACGTAATTGTGATAATCTAGTTGAGATTCAAGGAAAATTACCACAATCTTTGAAAGAATTGAGGTTCCATTCCTGTAAATCTTTACAAAAGTTACCTTATCTGTCAAGTTCAATGAGGCTAAGAGAGATTGATATACATAATTGTGATAATCTAGTTGAGATTCAAGGCAAACTACCACAATCATTGAAAGAATTGAAACTTCATTTTTGTAAATCTTTACAAAAGTTGCCTTATCTGTCAAGCTCGATGGAGTTAAGAAAGGTTGATATACATATTTGCGAAAATCTGGTTGAGATTCAAGGCGAAGTACCACAATCTTTGGAAGAATTGAGGTTTCATTCTGTAAATCTTTACAGAAGTTGCCTTATCTGTCAAGCTCAATGGGGCTGCGAGAGGTTAATATACATAATTGTGATAATCTGGTTGAGATTCAAGGTGAACTACCACAATCTTTGAAAGAATTGAGGTTTCATTCCTGTAAATCTTTACAGAAGTTGCCTTATTTGTCAAGCTCGATGGAACTGAGAGAGCTTAAGATACATAATTGTGATAATCTGGTTGAGATTCAAGGCGAACTACCACAATCTTTAGAAGTATTGGATATTTATAAATGTCAATCTTTACAGGAGTTGCCTAATCTGTCAAGCTTGAAGGGACTGCGAAAGGCCAAAATAATTCATTGCAGGAAATTAAATGTAGAGGCAATTTCTTCACTTTGCTTGGAGATGTCGGCCAAATTTGTGGAGGTAGACGTTGAATGACTCTAAAGAGGATGAATAAGTGCACATTGCTCTTGAAAGCTTCTTTATCCATGGCCACAAATTATTCCCGTGTTCAAACTTTAAACAAATTGAGGTAAATTATTTCATCTAATAACCAATGTTTTACCTTTTCTGCAATCAAATTCTTTCACATTTATGAACAGAGAAGTTTCACATGCAACTTTTAATTGCTTTCTCACGAGTTGATGACTGAAAATCTGATGAAGGTATTGACATTATGATACCTCCCTACAACCACAGGGTTCTTAATTATGTACACATATTTGTTTTTTTTTCCTAGTTTGGTTTGGCCTTTTTAGATATATTTTCTGTGGATGATTTCTCCTTGCTTTTATGTTTCCCAGCTGGAGGTATGCATGTCGATTGCCTCGCTTTTATTGGATATGTAATAAATTCGTAGAGACCCTTGTCGATTTGCTGTTTCACATATATCTAAGTTGATAACCTCGTTTCTCTTTGGAGATAACTTTGTTATTCTATAAACAATTAGATGGAATGTGTGTTGGAAGGTCATATAACTATGGTTCTCATCCTAGAACTTTACAGCATAATCAACTCATCGTTGCAACTGTGAAGAAGATAGACACTCTATAATGATATGCTTATGTTCAATTTGTTTTCCAGGAAAGGTGTGCCTCTTAGTGGATTTGCAAATATTATGGAGAGAAGATATAAAATGGAGAAAGACAAACTTCACTTGTGCAGTGGCATCAATAGTTGGTGCAGCAAAACTTTCATCTATTACAGGAGGAGAACTATTTAGCTTCTCCAAGGTATCATAAATCATCTTATAGTTGAGTCTAAATTTCATAATTAGTGGTGCGTAGGACATATGATAAGTCTCATGTGGGGTCAGAAATCATGTAATTGGACTCTTGTGTGATCTTCATAGTAGTACCTACATTTTCAAGAAATGTTTATGCCTGGGTGATTATCTGTAATAGAAGCCCTTCCATTCACCTCAAGTTATACTAGAGGACTCTTTTAGGTTTTAAGATTGACGAGAAGTGCTAAAGGAGACATCTCAAACAACCGGCTTTTTGCCAGTTTCTAATGTTGCGGAGAGGATTTCAAGTTTGAGAAACTTACAGAAATTTTTCTGCACAGGGAGCTTTGGCTAATTGGGCAGTTGTACAAATGAAGACCAAATAAAGGAAAATGAAGATGACATTTAATGTCAACTAAATTCCCTTTCACAATTTTGGGATGGTGAACTATGCATTCATCTGTGAAGAGATTGAAACTTGAAGATTAGTGGGGAAGTCATTGCCTATGGATGAAATCGTTAAATCTATTGAACTTGATGTGAATTTTAAGCTGAATGGTTACCCCTTTTTTCAAAGAAAACACTAGAGCAGGGAAAGGGAATTCATTGTGCAGGTTGGGGCATCATACGTAATGTTTTGGGTGTAAAAAGGCTATTTAGGCAAAGCTGATTGTTTATTAATTTTTTCTATGGGACCATAAGAATGAATATTGTACTTCATCCACATGTATGTTCTCTTCATTAACATGCAATGGAACTTGCTTATCAGTTCATTGACCTTTCAATGTGAAAATGGTTTTCAGGAAAGTCTTACTCATGAGTATGATAGGCACTCACAACACAAGAAACACGAATTGTTGGAATTCATGGAATGGCGAAGTTGTAAAGTCGACTCGCCAAAATTATCTCAAATCAGTTTTCACATGATTTTAAGCATTTTTGCTTTCTTTTTGACAAGCGTGATACTTTAGAGCTCAAGGGCATTCAGTATTTGCAGCATCAACTCATCTCCTATGTCCTCAAAAGGAAATTGACAGAAATAAGTAATGTTGATGAAGGGATCACGACAATTGAAGATAGCTATCTTGTAAAAGAGTTCTCTTCCTTGTTGATGATGTTAACTAGAAGAATCAATTAAATGCGCTTATGGGAAACTTCTACGATATTTAGGCATTATTGGATTCTACAATATTGAAATGTTGTTAGATACTTGTAAGGCAATATTGGATTCTTCAATACACATGACTTCTTAAGTTGGCATGTGCTTCCGTATGTATGAAATGTTGTTAGATACTTGTAACTATGACTTAGTGAGTATCAGAAGTGTTGCCGCTACCTATTTATTTTTGCATTCTTTTTCCTCATTCATTGCACATGAAGATAATGGTGAAACAGAAGTTAGCAAGATGAAAAGGCCAGGATTCGTCAAATGCAGAAGTTGAAGAAGCAGAAGATTCAGGAAGTATTGGATGAGCAGAATGCTGCTATTGACGCTGATATGGTGCCTTTCCATTCTAAAAATGACTATTTCTTGCATTATTTTGAGTTCATGTATTGATTATGCCAGTAACATTTTCTTGTTTTTGAAATAATTTTTCAAGAATAATAAGGGAAAAGGGCGGTTGAAGTATCTTCTGCAGCAAACTGAGATTTTGCTCATTTTGCCAGAGGAAACCAGTCCGCTTCACAGAAAATCAAAGGAAGGTACCATTGCCAATGACAATTCTCTCTGTATTTTGTGCATTGCAGATACGATCTCTTGTACATATGCTCCTTTTGACAACCTGCTGAACAATGTCTACGTAGGTCCTAACTTTCTTCATACTTCATAGTTGCTTAATTGGGACTGAGAGCTTTGTTTGATCCTTGACGGGCCTTTTGCTATATATTAATAATTGCCTAATGCTGGAATTCTTTAGAGGAAAGGTGCCTATGGTCCCGTGGTCTAACCCTTGCTAGACTTCCAGTTACATTTGGTGTTAAGGTGCCATATTCAAAGGGAATTGGGATTTGGTAACATTTATGCAAATTAACGATGTTCAGTTGTAACCTTATATTGATTGTTCTCTCCCAGTGGACAAATAAACATCTGCTCATCCTTAAAAGTGAAGAAAACGTGTTTGCGAAGTTCAAGTCATCATTCCCCAGACCATTTCTGTGTTCAACATTCCTGTTTGTTCAGTGACGTTTTTCTTTGCTTAACATGTAGGGGTCGTCGTGAATCTAAAATAACTGAAGAGGAAGAGGATGAAGAATGTCTTAAGGAGGAAGAAGATGGCTTGTCTGGTACAGGAAACACGCGGCTGGTGACACAACCCTCTTGTAATCTCTCTCTCTCTCTCTCTCTCTCTCTCTCTCTGTGGTTTGATTTTAAGAAGGATAGTCTTTGCTGCTCATATCTCTGCTGTACCCCTGCTTTGACTTGGAGAAGCTGTAATGTTTGCTGCAATTTCAGAATGCTAAATAATGTGGGATTGTGAATGTTCTTGGTGTTGACATGATTCCTTATAACTAACAATTATAATACTCCAAGTACTTACTTTGGTGTTGACTAAGTAGAGATTTTTGACATCCCTTCCCAGCCCTTGTCTAGGTGGGAACCTCTTGCACTGGGGACACCCTTTATTGTATTGTCGTCTGGCTCCAGAGAGATTCTGTTTTGCATTGATTTATGCAATTATCTTGCCAACAGGATATCTCCAGCAAATATAAGTTAACTGCTTTCTTAAGTTCTATTTGTATGCTTTTTTGCGGGTATACAAGGGAAGATGAGGAATTACTAGCTTCTTGGATTGAATTGGCTCATAAGAATGTATGAGAATTGCATTAACGGAATACTTGCAGATGAAATGGTAGGTCACGGGCTGCGGCTTTTGGATGTGTGCAGTATGGAAGCTGGAAAGGCTAGAAGATGCAGAGCTTAGAGAAAATAATTCCAATGATATCTTGGAGATATTCATGTTGTAAGATCTTGAAATTGACATGTGCTGAGATAACCAATTATCAAGGCTCCCAGAAGGTCTTATATGTCTACATTATTCATACCGAGTTGATGATGGCATTTTTGGTCTCTCCAACTTGAAAAGCTCGAGAGATTTGTCCTGGGAAAACCAATAACTCTCTTCCCCCAGTTGACTAGGAACTTGAAAAGATTGTGGAAGATTCTATCCCTGGTGGATTGGTAGGTCAAACAGACTGGAGTCTCTGAAGTTGTCCTCTTCGATAATGACCACCTTATCACTAGATATTCCGCAACTTTCTCATCTCTAGAGAGTTGTGCTCTGTCAGGAATGTCTGCAGTGCCTCCCGAGGCTTCCCTCAAGTTTACCGTCCATATGTATTAGACATTTCTTATCAGTGCGTGCATTAATAGACCTATCAACCTTGAAGAAACTGTAAAAACTTCTAATTGAGTAATGTGCAGTTACAGAGATTCAAAGCCTTGAAAGTCTGGAGAATCTTAAAACTTTAGAGCTGAACGAGCTCCACTGACTGGAAAAATTGGCCAACTGAGTGGCTTGAAGAAACTAATGGCTTTTCATTTACATCATCGTAGTGATCTGGTTGACCGGAATCACCGGACAATTTGTCTATCTTCTCCAGCAACTTTATCCTGAAGTTTCTAATGTTTCAAACTGGAAGAAATTAAAATGAATAGGCATCCACCCCCGGAGATTTGAAAACTCAACACATTATAGAGTTGCTTGATCAAATTTGGCAAATTTCTGCAAAAGAAAAAAGAATGGACACCTGCTCTGTTGAGTATGTTTTTTTTGGATAAGAGGTGCTTCCCATTTTGTTGTTCATGTGTAACAAAGAGGTTTATGTAAATCTTCTTTTTAAGTTCACTTTGCATGTTGACTAGTGATAGTTCTGCAAGTACCCTTGTTCAGATTTTCTTTGTTTTAATTTGGTTTGGTTTAGATGTTTTAATGGCTTTGAATTGCTAATTAACTTACCTAATGAGGTCAAGTCAAATTATATGAACTCCAAGTGCATTATTTTGTCAATTTACTATGTGATGATTTATTTGAGGTACTTTATAAATTGATACTTCGTCTTATTGAATTTGAAACTGGTCGATGCCCATACTTCATGTAGGAGAACTTTAAAGTAGCTGTTACAATGTGTATGAAAGCATCTCAGCACTTGTGGCATCACCTCTATGGCAATAACCAACACAAAATTGCGACATGAAGAAGAATAATAATCTACATAGGTAAACACATGTTCAGTTTGGTTTTTGGGTAAAGCACATTTCTTAATTGGATTCACACAAGATGAAGAGAAGTGGTAACGACTCTTAAATAAATTGAAGAAATGTTCCTAGTTCCAACTTGGTCCAACATTATCTAATGTTTAGGTAAATCTGAAATAATGACCCGATCATTAAATTTCAAATGAATAGAAGTGTGGCAAAACTTTTTCCAAGTCTAAATATATAACATGGAATAATCTCACGCTGTCTGCAAGTTCTTATCTTTTTGCCTCTTTTTTATATCTTTTGTAATAGATAATCCACAAGCATTAACTGAGATAATGAAGAGCCACAACTTCGAAAACACTATTTGAAATAGAGAACTTTCATACTTGAGATCAGGAGGAGTCAATATATATATATATTAATCATTATAGTCATTGGAGAGGCTTCACAAAACTTTTGCCAGTCACTAAAGAGGCTTCGAGTTTGATTGGGAATTTGAAAATGCTAATTGAGTTGGATTTCAAATAGGATTTAATAGGTCACATTAGATTTGTGAGTTTATTTACCGGACTTGTTAGTGGCCCAAAGTTCTAATACAACACTCATGAATAATTTTTTCCATCTACATTTACACAAGACTATGCTTACAAATCGGTTTTGTGTACTCTATTTTAATAGTATTTTGTATGATAATCAACACAAAGCATGGATTTATAGGGGTTAAATGAGAAGGTTGCTTCACCTCAGAATAAATGTGATGTTTATAATTTGATTGATTGCTAGGGGAGTGTCTTGGATAAAGATCAAGCCCGATAATTCCACCAAGCTCAATGTTTCGGCGTCAATTCGGGCTCCCATTAAATTGGATGGATCGAAGTTTGCCTTGATTAGGCTCAATGTTTCGGTGTCAATTCGGGCTCCCATTAAACTTGTTTGGAAGTTCCATGTCTACTTTTGTTGACTTTGACTTTGAATGAATCCACCCATTCATTTGGGGGTAAAAGTGGATTCTCATCCCCAAAATTTCTGCACCACATAGTAAGTGATTTTCCGTGTCAAAGAAATGTAAATAATTGTCAACTTTGACAGGCTGGAGTGATGCATAAAGGAAGCATCCTTGTTAACCGATTTGTCAACAAAACTAGCCCACGACTCTCTTTGCATATTCAGCTAATCCTGTGGCTTCTTCTAAGTTCAATGACCTTTCGAAAGGTCATTCAAAATATCTTTATTTTTACTACCTTAAGATTCTGTGGTATAGGAACAAAGGTCTTGATAGTTAAGGCTTGCATCTATATGAAAAGTCTTTTTTTTTTTTCCTTCAAAAAAGTAGGAGTTAGGCAATGGGATTCCACCTATTTTCTCTTCATCTTGGAGTTTTTGAACTATAACGGAGGAAGCTCAATTTCGATTTGAATGGAAGGAGCTTGATTTCAATTCACTCACACAATCTTATATGGTATCTTCAACTGTGGACAGAGTTTCCTGCATTATGTGTCGACTCATGACTTACATCGTGGAGAACTTTCTGCCCAGTTTGCAAGCGTGATGCAAGAACTTGCACAGGTGAACCCCCAGCATCTGAGAGTACACCATTGCTTTCATCGAGCCCTGTGTCTGTGGCTTCCTCCTCTGCTTTGTCTTCTGCTAGATCATCGGTGGCATCATCATCAGCCATCCAAATGGCCAGAGCGTCACGTCCTCCATCTGCATCTTGTACTCCATCTTTCTCGAGCACTTATATGCAGCAGTCTTTTAGGTCCTATAGACAATCTCCTCCTCTGAGCATTAGCCGTAGCTCAGCTGACCTCTGGAATGGATCTTCTTACCGGTCTCAAGGATCGTACTTGGTTTCTCCCCACTCGATGGGTTATCCCTCTATGTCGCCTGTCAATTCAAGATACATCTCACGTTACATTCCAAGCCCGAGCAATGCCTCAGCGAGTTTTATCAGTTCTTGTCACCAGCATCACCCGTTACACCACAGTGAATCAGCTGCAAGTCTCTCACCTTTTGTGTCCGCTCAGTCCCTTCCAGGGTGTTGATTGATATTTGGTTCATGACAGATTGCCTTTGCTGCTTGCTATCCAATCCAGTCTCCAAGTCTCAAGCAATAACGCAACGGTATTGCTAAATTACACTGGATTCAGTTCATACATCAGCACATGTCTTGATTAGGTTTGAACCTGAGTGTCACCAGCTTCCCTCCCATTGTAAATTGTACCATGAGTATTGAGTTTTTGTTAACTGATGGAAGTGACCGACATGGTCCATGCACATTGAGGCTCGTTGAATTTTGATACAAAGTGCGCGTGAGCGTGCGTGTGATGGCTGGGCAGATTTAGTTTTCTAGTCAGTTTCTGTATAGAATAACTGCTAAATTCACAGATCTTATAACCTACTCGAGTCTTCTCCTCAGAGAGATGCACTTAATATTTAATCAGCACTGAGCTTTTTCCCCCCTGATAACCTTCTTTGCTTTGTTCATGAATCTCACTGCCTGTTTTGTTGTTTTTTTCTCTGTTTTCTGTTGTTTTTTCCCCCTGATTTTGTCTTGTGAAGCAATACTCACAGATCTAGGAAATTACCCATCTGGTGCTTCTCCGCTTCTTCTTTCTTCTTCTATATTTTTTGGCGGCAATACCCGGACTGTGAAAGTCAGGAGAGTGATGTTAGTACCGATCAAGGCGTGCTCAGCCCTCAAAAAACACCGACTTCTTGATACTATAGAAGCAAGTTTAGTACGTCTAGCAGATTTGAGTATGTTAGCAAATGTTTCTATAGTGATGGCATTACTTTAAGTTAGAAACATTCGCAATACGGTAGCAGTACTACTTCCCGTACGACATACGACAATTACCCTTCCTGGACTACATATGACAATTACATATGAAAATCGACAATGGTAAATGTCTAGTATATTTTGTAAATTATTGAAGGTGCAGTAAATTCAGTATATTGTTAAATGCATCAGTTGTTAACAGCGAACATTTTCTACAGATCGGCAGTACGTTTGAGGACACGACTATAATTGGTAAATGTTAGCGCGGATTGGTTGCCGCTTGTTTCCCGACAATGATAAATCCTCTTTCCAGTCAATTGAGGTTGACTTTGGTCAATTGATCACAACAAATCCAGTGGCCAAACCCAAACCACCCCACCTTAAAAAGTGCCCAAAACCAGCTGCAAGTGTCGACACGAGTAATGGAGGCAATTTCTCGTACCGACACAATAACATAATTCAACACGTACGAAAAGTTAGTGTACTTGGAATGAGGTTCATTGTGTTCGTTCAATTTCATCTTGACCTACAAGAGACTAATTACACATCGCGTTTGTGACAACCCATGAGATACGAAATTAGTTTTATATAATCAATTAACTAGTTAGTGTTGTCATGACCTATACATGGTCAAATTAAACACGACTAATCAAATAATTCTCAATATACCCTTATCTCGATACAAACGCGACCTGCAAACACGTATAGCCGACCTGTTCATCAGCACGTAAGGCTGACATCTTCTATCACGGTAGTTCTCGGATCTCCACCATCGGTCTTTAAAAACTACGAATTAGTACGGAGCGAACCACATAAACCGCACACTGGAGATGTGCATATGCTAGAAAATTTACTTTCTGATATTATTAAGCACAAGGGAATGGATCGTGTAAATTATTTGATCAAGCTGAAGACCCAGATGGACGGTCGATCAGAATAACAAGAAGCTAAAAGCCATTACGCAACCATTTGTTCTGTCATTTTCAATTTCACCACTGCTCATACAATGCAGTTATGCATGCGTAACATTTTGTGTTCCACAAAATCCATGCTCGCGCAGGAGTAGACAATGTGCTTTTTGGTATTAACTGGAGATGATGTATCTTAACCATAACAGACGCATAATCTTTCTCCCGTAAAACAGGATATTGGTATTCAAAATTTCAATGTAGAAAATTCCACCAACAGCCTTTGAATTTACATCCTAAGCCGGCCAGTCATCAACGTAATTTCGAAACTAGTCTTCTGACGTCGTATGCTGTAAAGTTTCCACGCATTTCAGGACAAACCATGGTGAGTTCTAGACCTTGCGAAACATGTTTGAACTACAAAAAAAATGCCTTAGCTTGCGCAGACCTTTCCCTCAATTCACTCCTTTTTTATTCGCTTCAAATGAGTTTGCCTCATCCATTCGAGGCACTCATCTGCAGTTCCGGCCGGGTTTGCCAGCTGCCATGCAAGTAGCTTTTGTTGCTGAAAAGGAAATAACAAGTCAGCTTCAATTTCATAGTTCCGTAGATTGGTGCGGAAAAGTATTGCTTACCCATTCTTTAACCGATGGACCTCCACATTTGAGCTGGAGAATATTCATAATGTCCTTTCCAGTGACCAAAGGCTTCACTTCCCATATTTTTTCTAGGCCTCCATATCATGCAAATGGAATGTATATCGGAACGATGCTCAAAACAAATCCCACGACTACACTTCCAAAAGATTCCACAGAAACTCTTTAAAGTTGAATTCATGCAGAAAGTACACATGCAAACTCAAATTCTCTGGGTGTCTTTTCTCATAAATACCAATGGTACAGGGAGGGGTCAGAGCATAAATCCTTGAGCAATCCACAACGTATGGATGAACTTTTGTACGAAAGGAAGCAAAGGACCGCTAGACATACCTAATTTGAGAATAGCATTCTCAACTGCCTGGAACACCTCTTTTCTCTTGTCTAATTCATCGTGCTTTAACATGGCATCTTCAGAGCAGCCAATAGGAGAGGGATAAGCCAGCACAGAAATCA
Organism: Eucalyptus sideroxylon x Eucalyptus melliodora; assembly: GCA_016097485.1. Taxonomy (NCBI): domain Eukaryota; kingdom Viridiplantae; phylum Streptophyta; class Magnoliopsida; order Myrtales; family Myrtaceae; genus Eucalyptus; species Eucalyptus sideroxylon x Eucalyptus melliodora. Next base: position 39,473,153 of record CM027834.1, on the reverse strand, counting down.
ATAATGCTACTCGCCAGAAATCCTTTACTTCTCGCAGGAGAAATCCTGCATAGACGAGAAACAATACTGCATAAGTATTCCATAAAATGATGCTAAAAATAACGCACCAAGTAGATATGGTCCTCTTCAACTACTTCAACACCAAAAGTAACATGCTTGACCTTTTCTGTGGACAATCCATGTGGTTGACTCATACTAGGAGGTAACAGTCTAGTAACAATCTCGAGGTTAAAAAGGCAAAGCAAAAAAAAACGAAAAGGTAAGGAAGCCTAGGTCCAATTAGATGTCATAAGCACAATGGGTTCACAATAGATACAGCATAAATATTGGTAGAACAGTATAAAGATATATACAAAATACCATTTCAGTTTCGATGTGAATGCGACGATCTCAGTCAAGATTTTACATACGGATAAGGATTCCAATTCCCAAATACTGTTGCACTTCTCATTTCTAAGGAAATATCCATGATTCCCTATTACCCTCAACTGGAACTTTCCCCCTTTTGTTACAGAATTTCAAATAATACATGATGAAACACGGTGCATATCATCAGTTAGATTGGTGATGCCTAGGAAGTACTGTATAGGTCAATTAATAACTGCCCTGCATCTCTTGTGCTTTCACTTAAAGAAATTTCAGCTCTAGAATCCTGATGGCTTAGTTCATTACTCTCATTCTTTCATTGAGTGAAAAGATAGCAGACCAACAAAATTTCAAAGTAACCAGAGAAAAACTGCCCTTACATAGTCTTACCTGTTAATACCCGCAGCTTTGACAAAGCAGGGATATCAACAAGTTCACTGCCCATACCATCTTCATTCAGCTCTCCATCAACATTTGATTCAAGAAAAGGAATCAAGCTAAGCAGTCTTGCCACAGCAGAGTGTACACCAACAACCTTAGAAGGAGAAAGACTTTAACTACTATTAATTCACAGCTGCGTAAAAGATAAACAGCTCATCAAGTACAAAATTCGCCAGGTGTATATGAACTAACTGTCTCAGCATCGCTAGCCTTTCGCTTGAGAGAGTTTCGAAAAACGTATTTGATAATTGGAATCTGCAAAAAGACATTAAATAACTGTGATTGCAATAGAAAGGGAACAATATCTGAAAACTGGGATAACTTTATGTTCCCAATTTAAGTCCAATCCAAAAGCCGAAGCTCTTAGGTAAAAGGAGAAGACCTCTTAATCCAATTAAAAGGGATGTGCACACGCAAATTGAAGAAAGGAAAGACAAAGGTACCTTCTTTCCTTTGTTATCTTCGTATGTGATGGTTCTGAATGGGAAAAAAAGAGCTGCATACAAGGACAATCTTCTTTGTTCGTCCTGAAATAGGTATACATATTGAGTGATCAAAAGCATATTACTCCAAGGAAAGTTCAAGAAGAGTATGCAACAATAGGTAGCATAAGCAATGACTACAGAAAGTACACAGTTTCCTTAAGCATGAGACAAGAACTTAACTATATCAACTAGACCATGAAAAAAAGAACAAATCTAGTAAACCAATCACGATGAGAAAGCCCATCGCTGGTAAGAAGTAACGAAATCTAAACAAGAGAAATGTAGGCATATATAATAGAGTAATCGTATCAAAATACAGGACAGAACTTATAAAATTTCAAGCGGCTAGGGCATGCAGAAGGTGATCAGCATGCCTAAAATAATTCTTTGCATGTTTCTACAATTTTCTTTTCTCAAAGAAACATTGATCGCAGTAAACCCGCAACATAAGGCAATAGTCAATCAAGCGCAGGTTCAGAAAGAAATAAGTGAGAACTACAAGGAAGCAAAATAAATGAGCAAATAATAAATTCTGAAAAATTTAATTTAGTTCAGACAGGATGAATGGAGCTAATTAAAATTAGTAAACTAATCTCCTGCAAACAAATATAGCCAATTTCGAATCACCACTCCGTAAGTTGCCTATTTTTGCTAAAGTAAAAGATCATTATGATAATCAAGCAACCAAATGCTTCAAATAGATCCTTATCAAGTCAAAACTTCTAAAGCCATATTATGACAACTTCCATCCAAAATATAATGAAAATCACACAACTCTCCTAAAGATTAAGCATAAAGTGTTTCATGAATAGCTTATTTCATCTGTCACTGGGAAACCAAAAGCAAGCGTCCCATCATGAGTCTGTAAGCCAAAGAGTAGTTTAAATACCATAAAGCCACGTAACTGCATATAAACTTTTGGATGAAAAACACAAAAATCAAGCATGGACCGACATGAAATAACATAAATTCAAGGATTATCACGCACAGTAAGAGACAACGATCCGATTAGCTGTAGAAGGCTCCATGCAGCATCCATATAAGTCAAGCAGAGCCTAGAAACATGCCAACAGATGCAATCCGTAAGCAACAATGCACTGGCACAACTATGAGAATAAGAGAGACTACAAATTTCTACAGTCAAAGACTAAAAGCAGTAGAAGCTCAGGGAAATTTGTGCAGAAATGAAATTGCTAACTCGACTTAGAAAAGGGACATAACAACCTTAATTGAAACTATCATGGAAGAGAAACATGAGAAAAGTGGAGACTCTACAATGCCTCCGAACAACTTGAAATATATTGTCCACTAAACCAAGAAGAGTTCTAGGAGGTGAATAGCACTTTGAACATTAGCCTTTCTTGATGCTTTTCATATGACCCTTTTGGATTTAATGCATATCATTTTAGCTTGCTTCGTTATCTCAATGTCATCAATTTGCCTTTCCTTTTAACAGTAGATTTAGTTTGCTTTAGTAGCATGCCTTCTTCTCTTAATAATGTTTCTATACTTACATCAAAAGAAACATTAGCGCACTTGAATTGTTCATCCTATAGGAAATAGCAAGGCTCTAGCCTCTAGACCCAGTTGGGTAGATTTTAGGACGTAGAAGCTTTTGAAGACGCCACCATAAAAAATAGGAATTGTGTACACTCACCAGTCTCTTGGAGCCAAAAGAAGGACGAAGATAAAACAGTGTCATCTTTCACATGGAAAAGCATCAGAAATTCTTACGCCCATTAAATAGTCCCTCTATAAGTTGCAGTAATATTTATTATTCTCTCTCGTCACAGAAAGTTTCCACTGTGTCTCCTTCCCAAACCAGTTTTTGTCAAAATTGTAACATATTCCCCAATACATTCACAAGCACAAATCTCATTTTCTTCTTCCTAATAACTAAAGACTAGATACAATTCACATAAGTGGAATAAATTAGATTGCCACAGCTGATATCCTAGGCTGATGTTGCTGAATGCTCAGTTATTATTAACAGTGTGTCAAATATGTAGATATCAATCATGTCTTAGCTAGATGATCATAAGAAACAATCCACAAAACCAACCTATCGCACTCTTGTGGCAATGTCAGTTCATTTTCATGAGGTAGAATGAAGACAACCCAAAATAATTGCAACTCATAGATGTAAGCAATAGCTTTAACTGGTTCACTGCCCGATACCATCAGATCAACCTGCCATGCCGAAGAAAGGGAAAAACATTGATCCCATCTCATCAATGATAAGTAACAACAAACGGGAGATACAAATCATACAGAGAAGTTGAGAGAAAAGATAAAGAACACATCTACAAGAAGAACTCCAACCAAAAAACATTTATTGAGATAAAGCAGCCAATAGAGGAATGTTCTAGACACATACTTCTGTTCCAATGTGCTCTCTACTGATTTTAGCTGCAAGTGCATCTTTGACATCATTGGATGCAGCAGCTCTCTTCAGCTTTTCATCCAATGTAAAACTGAACCTTGCGCCTGAAATGAACACAAGATGATAAACATGGAGGCACAAAAATGACTAGGCCATAGATAAGGTAGCAGAAAGCTCCATTTTAATCTCGCAAAACTCTTGCATAAAATCAAAGAAATTGAGCATCTGCATTGCATGGCAAAAGAATGAAAAAAAAAAGAAAGCTTCTTTGTAAGATGAGCTGCAAAAAAAAGCAAGGTTTACGAAGCTCATCTAAGAATAAGGCATTAAGCTCTCTCAATTTAGGGATTGTGGGGATGCAAGAAAATCCAAGAGACTTCGAAAAAAAAGAATCATAAATAAAGTACAAACGGTAGGCTCATGGTTCTAGCACACTCTATTGTAGATATGTATTTCATGCAGTCATTACTTCCTTGATTAAAACCTTTTACCTACTTATGCAGTCACATGTTTACACACATAATACATCCATTTATACATTAAAAAAAGGACGTGAATAGAAGGAAGACTGCATTAGGCGCATGCACGTGTACTCGGAAAGTGACATGCAGTAGTTAATTTCATGCAACTACTCTGAAGGCAACAAGCTGTGGAATTGACGAAGGTCGCATAATAAATAGTCTCAGGCACACTGAATAAGAATATCCAGAGCTAAATAAACGCAAGAAACAAAAGCTTAACAAAATTTGAATAAAACAGCACCAAAGCGAACAGCACGAAGAACTCGCAGAGTATCATCCAGAAACGTTTCCTTTGGGGCAAGAGGTGTCACGATTTTTCCTGATCTAAGATCCTCAATTCCTGTACAGTGAACAAAAATTCGAAAAGCAGAAGAATTTAATATAGTTTAATTCCCCAAAAAGTTCTCATTGAAAAGAAAACCAAGTCAAAAAATCTATTCTAACCTCTCCCAGTTAAATCTTCAACTGAGATGGTGTTGATATTGTAAAACATGCTGTCAGATAAAAATCTAGGTCATCAAACAACTGGACCAATATAGAGCGGAATGGTATGAATAAGAAAAGCCAAGCTGTTTGAAGTACAGAACCAGAATAAAGTAAACAAACTTTGTTTCTTAAACATATAAAGAAGCAACAGCTATCTGGATCTCCAGTCATGTCTAAAACGGAGAGGATTATAGTCTTCAGAATCCAATTTCATTAACATACAAATTTTCCAATTTAATGAACGACAAGTGGTGCTAAACCACTTCATAAGCTATAAAAAAGGAGAAATCTGAATAAAGATATGAAAGACTGCACATTCCAGGACTCTTGCCAGCTGACCAGAAAACCAAAATGACCAGCCATTCCTCTTTAACTGTCATCTAGTTAATTGACATTAAATGATCAACAGGCAGTAAATTTGGAACTACATATACTTCACCGAAGAGCAGACCATGTCCACTATCTGCTACAATTGACAACCATTCAATCACCTCAATAACCGGAAATAAGGTTGGATAGAGTAATAGAATGATTTGTTATGTGCCAATTATAGAGTAATAGAATGACGATACGTTCAAAATGGATTTAACCAACAGGTGTTAGATCAAATACCATCTAAAACTAAGCAAAAACATTGTTTTGCGATAAACAGAATCTGATGCAATTAACATTTTGATCCAAGAGCAATTTATCAGTTACATAGAGAAGAAGAGACACCTGTTTATAGTTAAATCCCTTCTATAAGCATCCTCTTCTGCAGTGCCAAAATCCTGTAAGAGAAGTCAAATTGAACGACCACTCACAAAAGTAACAACAGAGAAACTAGCATGATTTTCAGGTCATATCTAGTTGAACAAAAGCGCAATCACATTGGAAGCACCAGTGCATGGAGAGAGAGAGAGAGAGAGAGAGAGAGGATAAAGCGATAAATGAACAAAAGTTTACTCCAAGCATTAATCTAAGAGAAAACACTAAGCTAATGTCAAAAATGACTGGCCATCGACACAACATATAAGAGGCCTTGAGCTCATTCCTTTTAGCTTTCATGATGATTCTTAGGCCCTCTTATCTTATGATGATATACTCGACACTTATATGAAAGTATTATCTGTTCAACAAGTCTCTCAAGTGAATTAGCAAAAGCAAGAAAAATAATTTAGAAGAAAGTTCCTCGATCAAGACTGTTCAAGAATAGACGTATGAATGTCAGAATTCAAGTCATTTTACTGTTGTTATGAGCTACGTACTAGTCATTCGTAGGCTTGCACTCCTTAAGTACAAGTACCACAGTGGAGTAAGCAAGCCCTTGCCCTATTGATAATACCTCCCTAGTTTGCTTGTCTTTCTTTCCTTAAAAAAGAAAGAGTTCATGAAAGCACTAAAAGCTATTTTTCCTATATACTGGAAACGATACCATCTAGTTAGCCATGACTAAACAAGATAATAAGATACAGGCGGAAAGAAAATATACAACAGATGAATTAACTGCTGTACTACTGCATACCATCTAGTTGGGAATTCGGCTATTCTCACTGTACTTTTCATACCTTAAGTTCACAAAATCTATCCATATATCATAGAGGCGCATCCTTGCCGTTTCCAGATGTTTCGACTGGTCTGGGTTGCTGCAAAACTAAATTTATGTAAAAATGTCTTCAAATACCCAATCAGAATGGAGACAGCATCTGCCACAATAATATATCACAACCTAATTCAATCAGAAGATATGAAAAAATATTCAGTTCCAAATTCAACTATGCCAATGAAACCATATTTCATGACTAACATACAAAAACATATTAAGAGATTATAGGAGACGCAAGAGAGAATCCCTTCTACAGAGCTCCTAAGACCATAGACCTTACCAGGTAATGAGACCAAAAAATAAAAATCATGGGGCAAAAAATGTAGCAGAAAAGGGGTATTCTCGAAAGATGTCTTCATCCTGCAAACGCTCCTTATTCCACTTAGAGTGAACCATTTGGTCTACACTTAACCATATTTCAAATCCCCAAGAGAAATATTTAAGAGGGCCAATTAATATCGATTTGTAAGTGTAGATTCCCTCCAAGAGTGACTTTATCTCTTGGCAGACTGCTATACAAATCATGAGGTGATCAACTTCTAACGACAGTCTTTCTTTGGAGGAATATAGAGTTTGTAAGATGTGCACAAGATTGGCAATTGGAACTCTTCTTTGACTTATTTGATTTAATAGTTTTTGGGTTGATCTTTGAGGTCAGTGAAAAGCAGTGCGACCACACAGAAATGGATTGTTTCCAGCGAAAATTGATGAAAGCCACAAGGGTCTTGCACAACCTAAACCACCTGCATGCCAACCGTAACATATTGATCACATTCAAGATATAGAGTCCACTTTCTATAAAATGTCTAGCACTTCAAATTTCATGAAGTAAAAGAAACAGTTTTATCATGAAGAATCAAGAGTCTTTTATCCTCAAAACAGCAATCTCTAAGCCTCCACCTTTGCACTTTCAGCTGGCATTGCTTGATCGCAAGGTCTTAGTTATTTGACAAAGTATTGTGGACCTATTTCTCTTTAATTTATACTCTAGTGAACACAACATTTCTTTCCTTTTCAGCGATGAAGAAATCACTATGTGAGACATAGAGTGCACAATAAACAAATAACCACTGCTCACATTACAAACTTCTGGTGCAGAATAAATAATGACCAACACTCACACATAAAATTCATGTCACATCAGTCATACATTAAAATATGAAAAGCTAATATTTGAAGGCAAAAGGCAAGCACAAAGCTCAATGTACCTTGGGATAACGGCGAGACCTTGTGCCTCTTCCCCTGTTGACGCCAAATATTGGGTAACCTTATCAATGAATGTACTACCCAACATGTCATCAAGAGCTATATTGATATCATAACACTCTTTCCCCAGAAGCTGTAAAGATGAGAAAATGTGAGTTTGTTCATCATCTTCTTCAAAGAATAGGTTTAACACAATAAATCCACCAATTTCACAATGTCATTCACATTAATTCAAGTGCAATAATTGTACCCATTCTCTACAAATCAATTCCAGCTTTAACATGATAAATGATTCTGAGCAAAAAATTTGCAATAAATGACAGACAATAAATCATTTATAAAAGTTTGAAAGCATCTTGGGGGCTTTCCAGGAACATATGATCATTCTCTACTCAAATAATTACCCTGGCACCTCGTCTAAGGTTGGGAAAGGTCCTATTTATTGAGGGTTGTAGCAAAGGGGCATCACTGCAAAATAACAGGTTATATAATAATGGTATGGGGATGCAAATTTAGTAATCAATAGCATATATAATGTGAATGTGTGCACATACACAGGAGAGTAACTCATAAATGTGTGCACATACACAGAAGTAATTCACCTGTCTAAATGTTGGTCACTAATATTACGTGACATGTAAGGGCACCCAACTGGCTCAAGATGGCAGCGGCTGAGAGTAATAAACCACCAAAAGCAGCGAGTAATCATGGAAAATAGGCTATTATAGACTTGTTAAAACAGTACATCTTCTTGTTTTTGTATTGAGGTATATTTCACGTGGATTAGGAAAAAATCTTACTTCACTGGCTAATAGTGTTGACTGCCAAGGCAATTGCCGGAAAAAACTAGCAGATGCCTATTTTTCCCCAAAATAGCCTTCCAAATTATGAAGTTCACATTACTGTTGTAACTTGTAACACTAAATCTATTCAAAAAGACTGTCAAATCAACCATTAGCATTCTAAAACTTAAAGATTTATTACTTGCATCGCCATAGAGTTAAACCCAACCCCCCCGGGGGGGAAAAATAATCCCAATGACTAAATAATCAAAAGAATGCAGTCTCAATCCCAGTACCTTAACAAACAATGGAACCACAATGATAAAGACCTCGATTAGTTGATGTTCCTACTGATTGTAGAAATGTAACTTCATAAGTAATAACAAAAGCACGTCATTTTCTATAATTTGCACTCCAAAGAAAAGAGAACCCCCAATCAAACAGAAAAAATTGAGTTTTATGGGACGGGAAAAGTAAGAACTTGAACTGGATATAACTAAACATGTAATTGGATAAAATATCTTAGAAGAAACACAAAACAACATGCTTTTGCACGATTGGTACTGCAAAAGAACTTAAAGGCACATCGAAGTGAACAGCACTACCAAATACACCAACCTTATCAGGGACCGAGCCACCAGCGACCCGCAGCTGGGTAGAGAGGTCAAAATGGCGAATGGTGGCAAGAAGCCTCTCAAAGATCATCTTCTCCTTCTCTGTCAAATCGATCTTTTGCTTCACTTGCACCACCAGCGAATTCATCGACATCGGTTTGCAACTCAAGAGCCCTGCTGTTTTAGTTGGGTTTCGCACCTTAAGAGGACTCCAAACGCTTCCTATAGCAAGAGAATTGGAACTTCGGATGATGCTTCTAAGAATAAGACCTGAACTGTTGCCATTCAAGAAGGATGCTCTCATTTTCCCCACTTACTCATGCTGGAAACATCCTCACTTCAATTCACTCAGTTTTTTGCTTCTATTGCTAGGAGAATTCAGCAATGGCAAGGGGCTTGCTTCTGCAGGGTTAAAAACCAAATTCATTTTCCCTTCACATTCGAGTATCGCAACTCTAATAAGCTGAAACAAAGTCTCAATTTTTCAGGAGTGCACTCTATGATGCTAAGTAGGGCTGTCAATGGGTCGGGTCGGGTTTTAACGTTACCCGACCGGACCCGAATATTAAGGCAGTGTGTTCCGACCCTACCCGAACCGACCCAAAAAGCATAATACCCGAAGCAATAATTCGGGTCGGGTCAGGCTTCGAGTTTATGTTTTTCCCCATCTCCCCCATTTCCTCTCTTCACCTCTTCTTTATCACCTAATTAAATTTTCTATTGGGTTTCTCGGCTAGTTTTAACAGATCAACTCAACCAAATTTTGAAGTATCACGGTACATTGTCTCTACAATAAAAGTGAAATTTTGAAGCATCATAGTACAATGTATGCTTAGTCTTGTTTTAGTGTTGAAGTGCACATCTGGCTCAGCTTTTCTTAAGGTCACAAAGAGATAGCCTTGATGCCTAACTAGTAAGTCTTTGATTGCTGCAATCTCTACCAAGACCTTTACAACAATTACAATATTGGGAACTGACATTTTATCCAATTCAATTACAAGGTAGTGAAAGTCACACATCCTCTTCCTGGTGGTGCACCCAGATTTTCATAACTTATAAGATTTGGTAACAGCTGAAACTATCAAGTAGTGCCTATAGCCACAAGTAAGACAGAAGAGAGATAATGCCATTCAAAAAGAGCATGTATGACATAATAATTTCAGTTGCGCTTTAGTCAATTAGAAGAGATCACAAAAGGATGTATGCATATATGACATATACAACCATGATATGCAACACGGGAAAAGCTGAACCCAATCTAGGCAACACGACAACACGACCCCCCAACAACATGCCCATTTTACCCAACTTCCCTTGTAAACACCCAGAAAAAAAAAAATCAATTACATAAACAGGCACAAAGTAACAAAAATCTAATCATTATTTTATCATTCAATTACCATGGTAAATAGACATTGCATGAGGTCCAGCTTACACTTCTTAGATTGTGTCCAATTGTCTTCTTAGATATAGATTATTTATCATCAATCAAGCAAGTCAGACCACTCAAATTTCCATTAAGGTGCTGCCTTTTTAAGTATAATGAGAGAGACATCTATAGGCTGATAACACATGGTCATAAGCTATGCTTTATAAGTTAACAAATTCACAAGTCTTGGAACTGGATATTTCCCTCAAAACGTCCAGGGAAATATAATCTGGAAAGAGTCGTCCAGGCAGTGATCTATGAAGCTGTATATAAGCAAACAGAAATGTATCCTTGACAGAGCCCAGGCTACGAGGAATTTAGGATAAGTAGAAAATCTGAAGGAGCAAAGCAAAAAGACAGTCGAGCACTCTGGTCACAGAACAAGACACTCCACATTAATAAATACTATTTATCAGTGAAGTGGGTGTATTTATTCGGCATATCCAGATAAAACGAAGACACTGGCAACCGTGACTACATAAACTTGTAATGCATAACGTTACTGATGAGACAGCTAAAATTATTTAACAACAGCTCGCTTAAAATGCACATATGCGGACCCCACGGATAAAATTTACCTAGCATTGGATTGCCCTTCTGGATGCTGTTCAGAACAATCAAGAAGTTCCTGATCCTGCAAACAACAACCCCGTATCAGCTGACTTGACAGGAAAAAGAGAGAAAGAAGAAACCAAAAACTGAAATTGAAGCAGCATACTTGAAAGGCCTCCTTCATAGCCATTATAGTAGTGCAATCTATGTGTTTAATAACCTATCATCTCCCACTATGAAACCCTACAACTAACTATCCACTATCCAGCATCAAACATGAAATCAATTGGAATGGCAGTGCAGCATGGATTTGACATACATTGGCTGGTGTCAATGCACTGATTGCACATTAAAAAGAGCAAGAAAATGTAGTGTTCTCATCTACAGAGTCTAAAACTAATAACAAAAGCAGACAAATTGACTTTTTTCCTTCAACATTTAAGTAGCTCTCTTTTCTTTCGAGCCATCTTCCATGCAACAGTAGTGCGGTGGATGTGGACTTAGAGAATGTGTGAAAGTAAACAAAGCCCAACATAGAGAAACTACATGAGAACGTGAAAGTGATAATGAAAGGAAGGAAAAAGTGATAATGAAATGAAAAACTGACCAAAGATGTACATGAGAACAAATTCAGAGAATATTAACAGCTAGATAATCTCTTCAATAGAAAGCTTCTCTTCAACCAACAAGTTTAGCAACAAGTCTTGATCAGACGACCAACTCCTTCAAAGTATCACTGAATGAATTTTCAAACATTAGTTTTTTGAGGTCCAAATTTTGTGCATAACACTCTAGGAATCAATATTATTTATCCACCGTGTACATAAAGCAAAAGATGAATATTACAATCAAGGCACTTAGCTAAAATTATTTACAAGAGTGCCAAAGCAATGCAAAATCAATAATGCTTACCAGCAAGAGTTTCTTCTGCTTTTTGCGCTCAGGAAGAATTCCAAGAGCATCCGGCATTGACTCATCCAATTCTGTAACAGCAAATGTTGATGATAAATGGCAGTATATACCGAATAAGGAATTGTAAGTGGAAAGATACAACAGCCCAACCTTTTGTTTGTAACAGTGTAGCCATAGCCAACACACTCAACGAACCCAAAACTTGAACATTGTTCCCATCTCTGATGTATGTAAGTAATAAATGTTAGAGAAAGAAAAAATGGAGTAAACATTGGCAACAAACTTCTGCTAATTTAGCATCTCTCAGATATAACAACATATAAACAATTAGAAAACTCTAAAGGGCACCTCACTCAGCATGAGAACATGATAAAACACTAAGGGCGCGTTTGGTAACGATTCTGTTCCCGGGAGTAGATTCTGATCAGAATTGATTCTTTTTATTCTCGTTCCCGGAAATTGATTCGAGAAAAGAACGCGTTTGGTAAATCGTACAAAATTTCGATTCTAGAATAGAAAAAGAACAGAAATGTGTTTGGTAAATCGCATAAAATTTCTATTCCAATTCTTTTTTAATTGCCTTTTTAGATAAATATAAATTTGATATTGAATTCTCATAAACCCCTCATTAATTAATTATATTTATACTAAGTAATAAAAATATTAACTAATCAATTTTTATTAAATTGTTAATAATAAACCATAGTATAAATTATACTAATATACCTAAAATATGTAATAAATATAAATACTAAATTATAAAGCAAAATTAAATATGTATTCTATATATAGCAAATATATATTTCAGAATAGGACGAAATTAAAATAAAATATAGAAATAAATAAATAAATAAATAAATAACGAAAATTGTTGTTATTTTAATTTTTTTCTTATTAGAATTTCAATATCATTTATATTTAAATATGAGTTTTTTTTTTTATCATGGTGATTTCTCATTTTCAATAAATATTTACATTTCTATGATTAAATATCTAATCCATTTTGAATTCAATATGGATGAATGTTAATTTTAATTTAACGTGGGAGCGGGGAGGGTACGTTGATAAGCAGCCGCTTTTTTGATTCTTTTTTCTGATTCAGAATCAAGAATCACATTTTTTCTGATTCTAAATTCTTGTCCAAAACTGATTCTGGGAACGAATTTGTTCCCGGGAACAAAAAATTTACCAAACGCGATTCTGGGCCGAAACTGATTCTGGAAACAAAGAATCAGAATTTGGCCCTGTTTGGATGGTTACCAAACGGGGCCTAAGTGGCACATTTATTCCATTCTTGGGGTCTTTATAACAAAATCAAAACATAAGACTCAAAATATCACAAGTTAACTGTATCTTTGCCATATTCAACGGTTTTTCATATTGTTTCCACCTAAGCTTAAGCTATAATGGTTACCAAAGAAATTGAAATGATTGATTTGCTTCAGCTGTTCAGAGGTTACATAACCTTTCTGGGAGTTGAGTACTGACTACATGTCATATAACAATGAATCAATGATATATGTAGCAGTGACTTAAATAAAGAGAAGCCCAGAACAAGGAGTTCTTAAATGAGGCGTCCTTATACAAGTCCATGATATATTGAGAAGTGCATCATTGAAAGAACTTCACAAAAATACTTTCAACATAATCTCACATTTCTTCATGAACATCCAAAGATCTATCTTGGCTCTCGAAGCAAGTCTTAGCCATAGACAACAAGTACAAGAGAGCATGCATCTCTCCAGCTTGGATATTTCATGTCAGAGAAACCTCAGCAATTAATCAGCTAATCCTCTTCTCTACTTCAGGTAATAAAAGGACACTGGAATCCTTAATAAAAGAAAAAGTTTTTTGCTTTCAATTCCAGAAGGCAAGATGCACATCATAAAGCTCACCAAAGTTCACAGACAACAATCAGAAGGATCCCAAACAAGGTTCAACCCAACTACATCACCGCACCAATTCAAACGCAGATCAACATGTAAAGAAGACGAAGCCCCACACCACGAAAGCATCAAGGGAGAAGCAGCAGAGCCCCACACGCACACCTGCACGTTTTGATGAACATTGAACAGAACCCAGAGATCGAATACGCACCCAACAAAGGTGTTGCAGCTTCGGATCGAGTAAGGAAGTTGTTCTCCGAATCGACCAAGGAGAGGGGCCGCCTCCTCCTCCTCCTCCTCCTCCTGCTGCTGCAGAGCAAGTGCCTTGCTCTGCGAAACCCTAGAATGCAAGGAGAAGGCGGCGGCGGAGTCGACGAGAATGCGCAGTCGACGGCGGCGGCGGCGGCGGAGTCGACGACCGGAGAAGGCGCAGTCGTCGGGAGGGTTCGGGTGAAGAGGGTTTGGGTTCGGGTTTGTTTTCTTATTTTATAATTATTACCCGAACAATATTGAGACCCGAATATATTCAACTTGTTTCGTGTTCGGTTAGTGTTTGAGTCATGTTCGGGTCGGGTCGGGTTTTTTGGAACACCCCCAACTATATCTTGTCATGAACACCTCTACCAAAACATATTTATTTGCTTGATTTATATTTGTTACCCAAACAACATCAAGACTTGAAACATGTACTATATTTATTTTGTGTTCAGGTCCTATTTGAGTAAGGTCAAGTCAGGTTTTTTTAACACCCCCGACTGCCATCAAATGGATCAGTTGGGTTGAAATTCAATTGGATAAAAATGGTGCAACCCAATTTGGTCCTTCATGTGTAACACAAATTTAGTAATTTATACCTATTCCAAAACCGATCGAACTCATTTATTTAAATATTTCAATATTTAGTTCAATTTTCTAAAAAATTGTAAAAATCTAATTAGGCCACATTAAGGCTCATAAGTTATTTGGATAGAATTGTTATTTCAACTGTAGAATGCTATTGGCTATTGAATTTCCAATTTTTGTATTGATTCATAATGAAAAATAAATGAAAGATATTACTACTTAATAATGAATTTATAAAATCACAGATACAAATAATGTGGACAAATCAAAATTTTATTCAATGGAATGCAAGATCTTGAAAAGGATGATTTATGCCATCATAAATTGTAATGATGAGAACTGAGATTAGAATATAACAAAGAGAGATTTACTTCATTGAAAAACTTACAAAATTAATAACAATAAAAAAGTAATGGGAAAAAAGAAATCATCATGATATTTTTATATGGGTGAAGTCTTGTGCCTACCAAGAATTCTCCGAACGTGGAGCAGTCTATAAAATCCATTATTTTCTTATAAAGGGTAAAGAGAAAGTTACAAATATCTGTTGGGTTTAGATAAATTTTACATCCACTTAATACTCATATATCTTTTTGATTTCATAATTTATAACTAATTTATTCAACTCATCAAATATGGGTTAAGAAATTGATTTTTGATCTATTTTGATAGGTCTAGCATTGACCTAATCCAAGCTCATCCTTTTTATGTGAAGTGTTAGAAAATTTTAGGTGCGTTCATGTTTTCCAAGAATTTCGACAAAACAAAAATGAACGTGAGTTGTGACGGATTCCGTGGCTGGCTCTCTCTCCCTCTCACCAAGGATTGGGGATGCCAAACCTCATATTTTGCTAGAAGAACCTCTGTGCCCATTAATTTCCTACGGCTTCCCACGTCTCAAAACTTTTACTACTATGTCCAATCATTCTAGGATATTTATGCTTATATAATGATCATGTCATTTAACTATCTTGCATGCCAAAGCTGATAGCCGTGAATTTCAATTTCAAAATTCATCATGAAATTTTATATCTACTATATAACAACCTACGATAAACTTGAGAAAAGTACTTTCGATAATCTCACTAACGTCTCGTTAAGTTAAAATAACATTGTCAAAAATATCAATAACAAGTTAAAAGGGAATGAAGACATATCTTATGATGAAATCTCTCCAATGTCCATGGACTCCCATTCAGGATCGCGCAGTCCTCTCTACGCGCGACGAATCGAGTCATCCGCCACAACCCGCTCTCCCTCTCACCGTCGCCGTCGACGTCAACGTCTTCCGCCTCTCAGAATAATTCCAACAAGAAGCCGCCGAAGATGGAAGTCGGCGCCGCAGCCAGGAGGGGAGCTACCTTCGACAGAGCCACCTACGAGGCCGAGCGGCTCTGCCTCGGCGCCAAGGCTTGGGAGTCGATGGCGGAGGCATCGAAGCGCAAAGGATCCGGGGACCCGAAGGTGTGGAAATGGGCGATCCGGAAGAGGGTGTGGGATTCCATGGAGGCGCGCAACGTGGCTCAGAACCCCCAGCCCGTCCACCACCGCATCCCCAACTTCGTCGGCGCTTCAGCTACTACTGGCAAGGTGAAAAAAATGTATACTTTGGCTTTGTTCGTTTCGCGAAAATAATTTCTGGAAAAATATTTTTCGAATTTTCTGTGATTCATTTCAAGAAAAATGAATTGCTTGACAAAAATGATTTCCATGGAAAGAAAACGTTCATCTCTCTTATCTCTTATCTTACACCTCTAGAAATTCTCACTTTCTCCTCCTTTTTTCTTCTTCTTTTTTTTTTATTCAAATCATTTTTTTATTTTCTTTTTCTTTTTTAATTTGAATTATTTTTAATTTCTTTTTTTCTTTTTCTTTATTTTTTTTTGTTTTCCCATCTTCTTTTTTCTTGGCTAGTCGTCATCAGCTGTTACTAGACGAACCTCGAGCTTGTCGATCTTAAGGTACTCCTATTTATCCATTTCTTTATTTACTCCTGCAGTTGTACATTGCTCAAGCAAAAGCTCTACATGCTTTGCTTCTTTTTTCTTTTGTTTATAAAAACACAAAAGACGCAGTGAGTTACCACCGGTCGCGGTGGCTCCGCTAGCAAGTCTTCCCCATCGTGGGAGAACCCACTAACCCCTTCTCGGAGAGCGAGGGTTCGACTCACCGTAGAGACGCTTGGCGTCTTATTCGTTCCACTGGGTGGTGGGTCCTCCCGTGGGGTGCTAAGGTTTACTCCAGCCGTCTAAAACGTACGGGGCTTCCCTGGGTCATCCAAAAAAAAAAAAAAAAAAAAACGCAGGAGGAAAACAGGCCACTTAACTGGAAGATTCTCATTAAGGCTATACATGCTTTGTTTTTTTTTTTTTCCTCTTTTGTTTCTTTTTAAAATCCATACAAACATGACCCATGGGGTACTAAGGTTTACTCCAGCAGTCCGAAATGTACGGGGCTTCCCTGGGTCATCCAAAAAAAAAAAAAAAACGCAGGAGGAGAATAGGTCACTCAACTGGAAGATTCTCATTAGGGCTATACATGCTTTGTTTTTTTTCTCTTTTGTTTCTTTTTAAAATCCATACGAACATTTTTTTAGAATAGATGAGCGTTTTGTGACAATGAGGGAACAAAGATATGAAGTAAGTTTCTTCAGATTTAAAGGAAGTTCATATTTGATGGATTTATAAATTAGTAAGTGATGCATGCCTAAGTAGTAAAGTCTTAGAAAATATTTTCTTTACCGAATACTAGAAAATATTGTCATTTTCCTGGAAAATGACTTATGGGAAAATATTTTCCGAAAATGGTCAATTTTCTGTGAAACGAATGGACCCTTTGTCTTATCACTTTTTGCTTTCGTTTTTTCAATTTTTTTTTTATCGGGTGGAAGATTATCGGTTTTGTTCTTCTAGTGATCTTGGGGAACCGAGAATGGTTAATGGGATTGGTTTATGATATCATGTATGTAGGCATTCGAACAAGTGAAACATATTCGACAACGAGTAAGAGCCTATAACGTCATCGGCCAATCTTAGCATCATTCGATTCGTAAGAGCATTTGCATTGTTCATCAACCAGTGTGATCATGCTCTCTTAGGTTGTAGTAATTGAATTTCAGGCAGAATTTAGTGATTTTCTTGTCTGATTCTGTGCTAAAAAATAAAAAATGAATAGAAGAGTGTGTTTTTTTCCTCTACGTATGACTTGGGCCTTGTGGCACTTAAGCGAGTTGGAAATTTTTCAAGTTGCAGTGTGTGTGAAGGTTAACCCGGATTCGCCCCAGAAGCAAGTCAGGTTCCTCACTCTCTTTGTTCAGTTTCTTTCCAGCTAAGATGTTCACTTAAGTTAATTTGGTTTATTTTCAACCATAGAAGGAACATGTGTAGCAATGTGGAGCTAACTTTCTAAAAAAGGGTAAGGGATTGTACTCCTGTATGTGCAGACGGGAAGAAGTTGTTAACGCCTCAACCCCGTTTGAGGATGGGTTTCTTCTCCGTTCTTCAGTCCTCTATGTTGGCCCCTCATTCCGTCAATGAGGCTTGTACCTCTGCGGGGGTTGCCAAGTATGGAAGGCCGATTGGATTGGATGAGAAGACAAAGGTGGATATGATTGTGATTGGCTCTGTTGCAGTTGACCCTAATACTGGTGCTCGGCTTGGGAAGGGTGAGGTAATTATAGACATGCTGTCTCTTGCAAAAAACTGTGCTCTTTTCCTGTGGGGATTCCAGGGACAAGAATAATTGCTTCAAAAGGTTCTGAATCAGTTTCAGTTAAATGTGTATTGACTAAAATTGCGGGTTGCAAAGATCTAGAGGCATCTAAGGTGGTTTTGTCTATTTTACAGAACTGAACTATTAGTTGTTAGTTGTTACCATTACTACATATTTGTGCCTCAGAGATCCATTTTTGAAAGTATCTTTTGCTTGTGCATTCCTGATACTGGTAAAGCAAAATGTCTGGCTGCAATCAAGATCTTAGATATGATGTCTGGCTATTCAATGAATCTTGAAAAGCTATTGGAGTTCCCAAATCATTCGCTAAAATTTTGATGCAGGAGTTTGCAGAACCTGAGTATGGCATGCTATGATATATGGGAGCTATTGATGACTCGACACCGGTCGTCACCTCTGGTGAGTTGTTTCATAAATTCTGTCCATATTCACCTAGTTCAAGTAACTGACAGTTATTCCACCAATATTTCCACGATCGCAAGCACGTTATTAATCTACGGGTGACGTGGAAAGATCCTCCATGTCTGTGTAAACTTGACTATCCAATAGAGAATTATCCTCTCAAATCTCACCCTGATGACTGCATCATTACATGATTTAAGTATCAGCTAGTTCGGAAGATTCAATGGTATGCATCTTATTGTCAGTTACTGTCATCATGAGTGAACTCCAGGATTCTTGTTAGGAAGCAAGAACAGTTTTTTTTTAAATATATTTGGTATGGGTTTCTGCTTTATCATATGAAGAGAAATTGGAGCTGATCTCGCTTAGCTAACAATGCGTCATGAGTTTTGACATTTTGAGGGGGCTTCTGCTTAGTGAAGGATGTCTCAAGCCTTTGTGTTTTAGTGCTAGTGCAGCATGCATCAACATAAGCATGCTCTCTAACCATTCATTATCAATTTCCATAGCAGTATTTATTAGCTGACCACCCCAGAAAATTGGTGAATGTGCTCTTGCAGTGCGTGACTCAACCCCGCTTGAGGATGGGTGGATGACATTCCAGTGGGGAAATTGTTAATCCATGATGTGCCTGTGGACGTGATATGCACTCCCACACAGGTCATTTTCACTAACACTTTCATTCCTAAGCCCCAAGATTAGTGAAGCAGCACTATATCTCCTTCAGATCCGTCATCTCTCTCTGTGGCATAACCACGTACTTGATCTTTTATAGGAATCTACTGGGATAAACTGTCTCCTGAGAAGTTGGGTCAAATTCGTATTCTGAGGGAGCTCAAGCGCAAAATTGAGCAGGAAACCAGACGATAGCTTCCTTGTGGTCCATCAGAGAAATTACCCCCAACAGCTCAACGGAGCCGCTCTGTCCTATATAGCAACGTTAGAAACTCTACGAGAAAGCAACTGAAAGCAAATCATCGTTAAATTTGTGTACATACTGCTTCGAGCTAGCGGATGGTTGTCACATCAGCTCGCTAACATTACATTATACTTTGCCTTGCTTTTTTATCGGTGTTGGTGTCTCTCCTCTCTCTCAAATGATTATTAGCTCTGTGTGCCACCGTGAATGGAAAGGGAAGCAATTAGGTTTCATTTGAAGATCTGAGAGGCAGATTGTCATTGAGCTATCAGAAGTGATGATGCATGAAGTTTCTGCTAAGGGCAATTCTTGCACATGCCTTGGCCATTTAAGCTTGTGATTGACTTGTCCGCTAAGTGAATTTGAAGGGCTCATTTCACTGGGTCACTGAAAATGACTGAAAATGTGCCCAGCCACCGCCTACGTGGTGCCGGACCTGCTCCCTCCCCTCTCTTCTGCATGTGTTGCTGGAGTCAAGACCGCCGCCGCTACGGCCGCCATGCAGACTGAGATCGAGATCGAAACCTGGGTGGTTGCTGCCGCGTGGGCAGGACCATCGTGGCGGCAGCCAACCTGTCCCTGCCCATTTTTTTTGTGACCTTTTACTGAATTTTTATCTTTTGTTGTGACCATGTGAATAGAAAATACAACAACAAGAGCACGATATGCATTCTTAGATTGCCACCTTATCTTTCTAGCTACCAACCCCATGCTCCGACGGTCAAGGTTGCGCATGGTAACACTCCAATTTCGTTGTTCTTTCGTTCTTTTGTTTCTTGGAACGAAAAAAAAAATAATTCGTTTGGTAATGTCAACTAATTTTTTTTATTTTCCGGAATATAAAAGTAGTCAAAGAATAAATTTAAAATAGAAACAAGAAGTAGAAAAAAATAATTTTTTTATCCCAAGAACAATTTCTTGAAATAAGTCATTTTCTTTCTTTTCTTCTTCTTCCTCGCAGTTGCCGCTCCTTGCCATCTGTCACCCCCTGTTACCATTCATTGGCGTTGGCTGCCGCCACCGACTAGAGGAGGAGCAAGAAGAAGAAGAAGCGGAAAAAAAGGAAAAATCTATATATATATATATATATATAATAGATATTGCTTTATAAAAAAAATTTATGGATTGTATCGAACACATTCTCGTTCTTTTTCTATTTCGAAAATAGAAATTTTATATGGCTACCAAATGTGTTCCTTTACTGAGAAATTGTTTTTGAAAATAGAAATAGAAAAAAATTAATTTTGAAAAGAAATTATTCTTCAAAATAGAGTATTACCAAACACTTTCTAAAAAAATCGATGAACTAACCGCGGCACTTTTTAAAAAATACCGAGTGTCATTTTGAACCAAAAGTAATACATATAAAAGGAGTTTGGGTTTCGAATCGGGCAAAAAAAGAGACACCACCGGTGTCATTTCACTTAAAATTTTAAGGGTTAATACCTTAAAAAACCCCAAACTGGTACACCTGTGACAAATTTACCCCAAACTATTTTTTTGACCACCAAAAACCCCAAACTGGTATATATGTGACAGATCTACCCTCCGTTAGCTTCCGTTTGATTTTTCCGTTAATTTTGCTAACGTGGTTGCTGACGTGGCAAACCATGTGGAAATTCATAAGTTTAATACCGTTAAAAACCCCAAACTGGTATATTTATGACAAATTTACCCCAAACTGGTATATTTATGACAAATTTACCCAAAGCTGATATATTTACGACAAATTTACTCTAAATTAGTTTTTTTGATCATAAAAAACCTAAATTGGTACACGTGCGGCACATTTACCATCTTTCAATTTTCCCAAATTTGACTAAGTTGTGATGTCCAATTAATTTTATTTTCTAGATTACTCTAACATTGCCTTCATATCATTAATACTTGATTTTTTTTTATTGGAATCATTATTAGAAAACTATTCAAAGGCTACCAAATGTGCACTTCATTCTTGTGCCGGGAAGATGCCCATTAACTAAAAGATTGATAGATCGCTTGCGCACATATACAAAAGAATCACACTCAAAGCACACCTGAAATTAGCGACAAACATAAGTGATTTTGGTTCCGGCATTTCAACGAGCACGTGATGTACGAGTCACTCATACCATTCACATGCAAGTTCCATGTTAAAATTTTGACACTTACAATTCAAGGTAGAAAAGACTACGTAACGCTAATAAGGACCAGCAAAGTAAGAGTGATATGTAAGCGTACAAACAGATTGCGGACAAGTAGTAAACCGTGTGGGGCTGAGACATAGAAACATAAAGCCAAGTTTGTCACAAACCAAAAACGAGTGAAGCAATCACAATATGTGCACTTCTTTTGTATACGTGCGCAAGCGATCTGTCCATCTTTTAGTTAATGGGCATCCTCTCGGCACAAGACCGAAGTGCACATTTGGTAGTCTTTGAATATTTTCTAATAATGATTCCAATAAAAAGAAAATAAATTAAGTATTAATGATATGGAGGCAACGTTAGAGTAATCCGGAAAATAAAATTTATTGGACATCACAACTCTATCAAATTTGGGAAAATTGAAAGATGGTAAATGTGCCGCACGTGTACCAATTTAGGTTTTTTATGATCAAAAAAATTAATTAGAGTAAATTTGTCGTAAATATATCAACTTGGGGTAAATTTGTCATAAATATACCAGTTTGGGGTTTTTAACGGTATTAAACTTATGAATTTCCACATGGTTTGCCACGTCAGCAACCACGTCAACAAAATTAACGGAAAAATCGAACGGAAGCTAACGGAGGGTAGATCTGTCACGTATGTACCAGTTTGGGGTTTTTGGTGGTCAAAAAAATAGTTTGGGGTAAATTTGTCACAGGTGTACCAGTTTGGGGTTTTTTAGGGTATTAACCCAAATTTTAATGAATATTAAAGTTCCTAATCATGCATAAGTGTCATTAGTCAAATGAGTAAGTAACTGGTCACAAATAATTCTTTAATGGCATGGCGAGATTATAAATCGAATCTATATTTTATGTTAATAAAAATAGGTGTATATTTTGTCAATATAAAAGATAACCGACTGCGGCAACAAGTCATTTTATTAAATCAATTAATTTTTCTTTATCGAGTACTACTTATTACAAGAAGAAGTTACTGACGAATGTCGAGAAGTAAAAATATTATGGGCGTGTCCAACGAACTCTCTTGCTCATGAACCCAATTCCGACCTAATGAATACATGCGCAATTAAAACTCTCGAGAAATATTACATTTGTGTATTATTAAGACCGTTGACGACACTCGATCTCTATATTATGGATAGTAGATTCTTGTACGTGAAAATTGGTTATCCCATGAAAGTTATAAATGGAATTGAAAAAATAAAATTACTTTTCTATTATGAAAAGTTGCTTGTGGGTATCAAGAGTTTACTAGCTCTTTACTGAAAAAAAAAATTCAACCGTATATCAGTAATTAGCAAATTTTCATCTCGTATTCAGTAATTATTCGAAGTTAAAAATGACATATTCTGTTTTAGGGAGTAAATGTCATTTTCCAAAGACATCCAGAAAGGGGAAAAAGGAAGAATCTCCCCGTATGAGGTACCGCCTTTAACCTCGTTGCGTTGTGGTCTCTTTCATCGATCCGCTGAGCTCTGCCTGCTGTTCCCATCCATCGCTTCACCCGGTTTCGCGGCGTCGCTCGGTTTACTGGGTGTATTTTATTTGCGAGATATATGTACGCGTTTAATGCATAGGAGACTGGAGATGGGTGCCTTTTGAAATTCCATGTTGAGATGAAGATAGATGTGATTGCTGTGTTGGCAATGTTGGGTTGTTTGGAGAGGTTATGGTCGGCCCGCGACGGTAAGGGGGCGAATGGTTGGATTCGTTGATTAGTATGGCCTGATTTTCGACATCCGGTGGTGGTGACTCGCGTCGCTAATACGGTGAGATTTAGGTTGCAGCAAGAGTTACCCAACCGCCGGCTAGAAGAAACAGGGGGAAAAAGATCATGCCGTCATGCCGTCTCCGGTGGCACAATATGCGCTCGACAGGGGATTCTCCCCCGAACTTTTTCTCATGCCAGAACGAGCAGGAGAGGTAATGTAGATCTAGTGCCTTTTTCTCTATCTCTATCGTTTTTCTTTTTTATGGTCTCAGTGATTTTGAATTTATTCGCTGCATCGAGCAGAAGTATTCTAGTTCGTTGAGCTAGAATGGAGCTGGGACTTCTCATGGCAATTTGCTGGATTGATTTCCTTTGGTTATCATTCCAATCATTATCAATTCCTTTTAACATTTGATTCTCTGATGGAAAGAGACTTTTCTTTACAAATTGCTTTTAGAAATTTAATCTGATGCAGGAGCTTTCCATATTTGATCGTCTTTGGAGTCTGAGTGTAGAGGACGTTACATCTCTGGATAGGTGGGGCTAAGTGTCTGAAGGCTTGACCATGAAAGAAACCCTTGAATGGAATCAGGAGAAAGCAAATGGAATGCAATGGTGATGGGTGAAAGCTTGAATAGAAGGACCGTCACTATAATAAAACTCTAGTGCTTCATCTATGTAGTAAGATCTCAGCCAGCGTAAGACTAAAAAAAGCTAACTAGTGGAAATCTAAAGGTACATTTGATAACCACTCTATTCTCGGAAACAATTTCTACTCGGAAATAATTTTTGCTTAGAAATGATTATTTTTTATTTTATTTTTAGGAATAATTTGTAAATATTAAAGACGTTTGATAACTGTCCAAAATTTTTATTCCGGAATAAAAATGCGTCTCGATAAGACTTATAATTTTTTTTTTTTTTTGTTTCTTTTGATTTTGTAATACTTTTATTATATTTTTCTTAATTTTCTCTTTTTTCCTTTTTTTCTTTTTCTTTTTCTTCTTTGTGGCCAGTCACCGGCCACTGTTGGCGGTGGTAGTGGCCAACAGTGGTGGGTGACCGGCTAGGAGGAGGAAGAAAAGAGAAGAAGAGAGAAGGAGAAAAGAAGAAAACAAAAAACAAAAAACAAAATAAGTTGGGCTTGATTCTACAAGTGTTATCGAGAACAAAAAAGAAGTTTTTTTCTACTTTTTAATTCTGTTCCAAATTTATTTCCGTAAACAAAAAATTTACCAAATGAATTTATGTTCCAAATTTATTTTCAGGAATAAAAGAAAAGAATCAGTTATTAGTTATTCCGTTAACAGATAGACCCTAAATTGATATCTTGACCTAATGCATGTCTGAAAACATGAAATCTGTTCCTGAAACTTTGGAAGTGGCTGACAACTGAGTGTAAGGTCTCTGTACTTCACCATGTGGATGGAAAATGAATCGATAAAAGGGTTCACTTGAAGCCACATTATCAGAGGTTAATGTCCCGGCCAACCCTTGGAATAGTCACGATCTGGTGCTCTGGGTGCTACCAAAGTATCAGTAGAATCTAAGCATGCCTTTTCTGCGAAGAAGATTAATTATACCGCATGAAAGACTAGGCAACACAATCATACGCTCCACATTCAGTAAAGCCAGTCCTCTTGAGACGGCGTACAGTGCTGAAATTAATTAAGTGAAGGGATGCTAACATATTTCGACTCCAAACTTCTAAAAATATCTTAACTGTGTTTACAAGACCGTGTCACCCTTGCATAAACGTGCACACACAACGCGCATGAATGCATTTGTCAAAACGCTTCAGCTGTAATTGGCGAGAGCTTTCCTCACTCCCACTCTCCAAGTTCTAGTTGGATTTGAGGTGCATAAAAGATGATACATGTATTAGCTAGCACCTTCCATCTTTTTCGTTTCAGGAAAGTTCGTATACTTTCTTTCAGTTCCAATCGCAAGATGCTGTAGGGAAAACAACAATGAATATTGCCATGAAATAAATCTCTAGAGATGCCACTGGATACTTGAGAGAGAGAGAGAGAGAGAGAGTGTTTGTGTGTTCTCACTTTCTTACAATGAAGACTATGGTACGACAAAAAGAGGTATGTGTAGTGTAGACAGTGGCCTAGCATAACTGTTTGCAGACATCGCATGACACCGCATGGACGAGATCCACTTTCCTCGACCCCACTGCCAGAGGAGCACGATATCATATCATAACCACTTAAGGTACTTCCCTAATCACTGGGCTGAAGCCAGACTTTCAACTCATTAATAGCATAGAGATTTCGAAAACAGAAAGACTTAACAGCTGAAGAATAGGTATACTTCTGTCTTCAGATGATCGAAAAATGCGGGATCAGCAACATTTATGCCTTCACATCATTCTGCTGAGTAGGATCCTGTTGCTCTGATAGGGAACTCTTTCTATTGGAGATATCATTTGCGGCATTGTCATGCCAGCCGAGACAATAATTTCTGCAATTAGGAGGAGAAGGAAATAACCGTTCTTGTAATATAATGCTAGTCCCTGACAGGATATTAAATTGAGTAACACACTCTACAAGAGAGATCTTGAACTGCTAAATCATGCATAACCCTGATGTCATTCCAATTTCCATACCATTCAACCGTAATATTTTAGCACCAAGCTCATATGGACTGTGCAACCACAAGTGCTATCTTATTAATCACTGGCAGAAGTTATCCCGACTAACCAATTTATAAGCACCAAATTCAGGACGCAATCTGGCAACTTAAAAAGAGAAGACAAAGGACACCACTAAAATGTGGACACCCAATGGGACCTAGACCAAACTCAGGGGTCACTTTCTTTACACTGACATTTCTCCTTGCATTAACTTTTGCACCAGATGACAAAGTGGAATAAAAAGCATGAAAGGGGACAATCTTGTTGCGCATATGTAGAGCAGAAAGGTCATCATCAAAATGTATAGTGTTAGTAAAATGCAAGAGGGATGACTTACCTATGTCTTCACGAATGGACAAGTTAGGTCTTATTATTGTACGACGCAAATTGCGCAAATCCAAGATCTCCATAACTAGAACAAGAACATGCATGATTGAGTAGAAAGAATTGACGCACCTGTTTCGGGATCCATTGTTCTTGAAGCGGAAGCAGAAACACAATGTTCCTCGCGCAAGTCCTTCTCCTCTATTGCCCTCCGAATCACTGGCTCAATGAGGCGGCCCCCTCACATGCAGCGTTAGGTAAACGCCCCTTAGGTGAGGATACATGTGAGAATTAGGGTTAGAGGAGAGACTTGAGCACTATTTATAGAGTTTCCAGCCAGTTCCCCTCATTACAAGCCAGGCTCAACTCGGCCCACACTAGCCAGCCCATATTAGACTAATTAAGGAACCTTCTATCTCATCTTAGACCAAACCCCGTAAAACGATAAACGTTAAATGGTAAATTACAATATCAATTAATGTAGTCCACAATTAGAAAAACTCTTACATTCTCCCACTTGGACTATATTAATTGAAATCGTACCTTATGTGCGCACATTGGTCCAGAGATAATTCTTAATAGTCAATCATATCCTATAAAGTCTCAAACACCGAATCATGGCGGTAATCGCATGTATACACACGAGCCTTCCACGGTCACGAGTGCTCTCAACTTTATTGATATGGATTCAATATGGTAGTGTGGCAAATGGATAACATCTCTCATAGAGAGATCCCATTTGTCAGTCACCATTCTCTTACCTTAGGCGACACAAAAACTGGTGCCACAAGAGAATGCTTTATGGTTCCAACGAACCCACATATGTCTTGTCCTTATGGTTAACATTTCTTTATGTATCACAAGACATATGCACAAGGCTAATAACCGGATGCCCGGATGCCCCTAGCCTTCACTCAAGGTTTAAACAATACCTTGAGACTTTTAACAATATATATCAACATAATAACAATCCATTCAAAAACATTTTATTGAATGCAAAAGTTGACATATATGTATCAAACTGTTACTAAATTGTAACAAAACAGATGTAAACTTTATTCAAAGAAGAATAAAACATAGCTTCCACTAAATAACAGCATCCCAAGACGCTCCTAGGCCCATACTAATGACATGTCGATCAAAAACACACGGGCGTAGGCCTTTAGTTAGTGGGTCTGCAACCATATCATCTGTATGAATATAATCTACTGCAACGTCACCATTCTGTACTGATTCTATTATAGTCAAAAACTCGACCTTCATGTGTTTAGACCCCTTTAAACTTCTGTTGTTATTAATAAACAACACTGCAGAGTTATTGTCACAATATAACTGTGTGGGTCTATCCACAAAATCATAAACTGATAACTCTCTAATGAGTTCCGGAGCCAAATAGCTTGAGTAGCAGCTGAAAAACATGCTACAAACTCCGCTTGCATGGTTGAAGAAGATATGGATTTCTGTTTCTCGCTCTTCCATGACACTGCACCTCCTGCCAACATAAATATGTATCCAGTCGTTGATTTCTTATCATCTTGGCAAAACCTGCATCTGAATACCCGACTAGTTGCAGGTCTGGAACATATCTATAAATCAGCATATAATCTTTTGTTCTCTTTAAGTACCTTAAAACCTTCTTGGCAGCAACCCAGTGATCGCATCCTGGATTAAACTGATATCTGCCTAGAAGCCCTGTTGCAAAAGCAATATCTTGCCCAGTGCAAACTTGAGCATACATGATGCTTCCAAGCACACTGGCATAAGGTACATCCTTCATTTGAGCTTTCTCAAAATCTGAATTAGGGCATTGTGAAAGACTCAATTTATCACCCTTAACAACAGAAGCAATTCCTGGTTTGCAATCCTGCATATTGAATCTTTTTAAAACGCAATCAATATACGCCCTCTGAGATAAACCCAATGAACGGCATGAGAGATCCCTATGGATCTCAATGCCAAGAACAAAAGACGCCTCACCAAGGTCTTTCATGTCAAAATTTTTCGATAACATCTGTTTTGTCTCATGCAGTAAACCAATGTCACTACTAGCAAGCAAGATATCATCTACATAAAGTATGAGAAAAATATATTTCCTCCCACTGACCTTGGTGTATATGCACTGATCTACTTTGTTCTCAATAAATCCAAATGAAGTAACAACACTATGAAACTTGAAATACCACTGTCTAAAAGCTTGCTTAAGGCCATAAATAGACTTTTTCAATCTACAAACAAGCTAACCTGAGTCATCTGCTACAAAACCTTCAGGCTGCACCATATAAATCTCCTCATCAAGGTCTCCATTTAGAAAAGCAGTTTTAACATCCATCTGGTGTAACTCCATATCGTAATAAGCTACTAATGCTAAGATCACTCTAAAGAAATCTTTAGAAGAAACTGGAGAAAATGTTGCTTCATAATCTATTCCTTCTCTTTGAGTGAAACCCTTAACTACCAGTTTGGCTTTAAACTTTTCAATCTTTCCTTTGGAATCCCTTTTAGTCTTGAATACCCATTTGCAGCCAATAGGTTTACAACCTTCAGGCAATTCAACAAGCTCCCAAAAACCATTATGTTTCATGAATTGCATCTCATCTTTCATCGCATCTAACCACAAATCTGATTGAGGACATGAGATGGCTTCAATATAAGTTGCGAGATCAACAACATAGCCTATGTCATAATCATGCTCTCCTAGATAGACTAGATAGTCTGGTGGTATAGCTGAACGTCTTTCCCTAGTTGATCTTCGGACTAGAGCTACTTGATCCTCATTTTGAATCTGAGGAGCTTGTGGAATTTCTTCAGGAACTATCTCAACAATAGGATCCTGGGCTACAACAGGCTCAATTTATGGCATAGGAGGCTCCATAATTGTTGGCATAGGATGAGATAGTGATCCGGTAATTCCCACCATACTATCATCTTCGATAGCTTGTGAGCAGCTACTCTTTTCGGCTACATCAAATTCCAGAAATTTTGCAGCCTGAGGTTCCACAATTCTTATACCTCCATTAGGGTTATAAAACCGATACCCCTTTGAGTGATCTGGATAAGACACGAAGTAACACCGAGTAGTTTTGGAATCCAGCTTACTCAATGTTGGATTATATAACTTCACTTCTGCTGGACATCCCCAAACTCTAAGATGATTCAAGCTAGGTTTACGTCCAATCCACAACTCAAAAGGAGTCAATGGAACCGCTTTAGTAGGAACACGATTTAGAATATAAAGAGCTGTTTTCAAAGCTTCTCCCCACAGAAAATTAGGTAAATTTGTCCTACTAATCATACTTCTCATCATGTCCATAAGAGTACGATTCCGCCTTTCAGCTACACCATTTTGTTCAGGACTACCGGGCATAATAAACTGACTTATAATCCCATAATCCTCTAAGTATTTAGCAAACGGCCCTTTAAGTTGTCCAGCATCACCATGCCTACCAAAATACTCACCACCACGATCAGATTTGACAATCTTAATAACTTTTCCCAACTGTTTCTCCACTTCAGTCCGAAAAATCTTGAATTTATCAAGAGATTCGGACTTTTCTTTAATCAAATATAAGTATCCATATCGAGAATAGTCGTCAATGAATGTGATGAAATAAAAATTTCTGCACAAAGTAGCTGTGTATGGTCCACTAATATCAGTGTGAATAACCTCCAACAAGTCGAACTTCGTACAGCAGATTTCTTCTTTATCTTAGTCATCTTACCTCGCAGCGGTCTACGCAAGTCTCTTGATCATCTTTAAGAGTAGGCAAGATATCCGCCTTTATAAGCCTTTCTACTCTTTCTTTAGAGATATGACCAAGACGTTTATGCCACAATGCATAAGACTGTTCCTTAGGTAGAGGTCTTTTGGAAACAACCTTTTCAGCGGAATAAGCAACGTATATGTCGTTGAAAGATAAACTCAATCGATATAATCCATTGGATAAATTGCAACACCCAATCTTATTTGAATCATAAAACATGGAAATAATATTACTCTTTATTTCAAAATAGTATCCACACATGTCTAAACAAGACACAGAAACTAAATTCCGCCTAAAAGAAGGTATGTAAAAGGTGTTTCTTAACACCATCCGAAAACCAAAGTCTAAAATTAAAATAACATCTCCCACGAACTCTACATCAACTCCAACGCTGTTTCCAATAGTAAGCTTTGATTCATCCTGATTTGGCATCCTTCGGTTTATGAACCCCTGAATGGTAAATGCAACATGATTAGTTGCACCACTATCTAGCCACCAAGAATTGGTTGGAACTTCAGATAGATTGGATTCATAAACAAATGCCAAAGAATCATTACCTTTATGCTCACTCTTATTTCTCTTAGACAACCAAGCCTTAAACTTGCTGCAACGTCTCTTCACATGTCCTCTCTCCCTACAAAAGTAGCAAAGAACACCATCCTTCTTGGTGAACTCTTTCTTAGGACCCAGTGTCTTAGAAGGACCTGCACCTTCAGAATTTCCTTTGTTGTTGGAAGGACCAGTAACTTCTGAATTGCTTTTATGGGTATAAGTTTTCACTTTCTTACCATTGTCACTAGCAGAACGAAAAGCATAAAGAGCAATATGTCCTTTATCTTTCTTCAATTTTTCTTCCTCTGCCACCAACCTTGCAATTAGGTCATTAACAGACCAGGTTTCATCTTGGGAACTATAATTGGTCTTAATAATCCCAAAATCAGGAGGAAGAGTATTTAGAGCTTGATGGACAATGCAAGCAGTGGGAATTTCAACATTGAGAGCCTGAAGCTTTGTTTGCAAATCAACCATCCTCAGAACATAATCTCTAGCTCCACTAGAATTATCATACTTCATAGTAAAAAGTGTTTGCATATGTGTCCCTATCTCAACATTAGGCGACACACGGTTTCTAGCCATCAAAGCTTCCATCATTTGCCTAGCATTGCAGTTTGCAGGCAAACCACTTTTCAAGTGTTCCTGAATGGAACGCTTCACAGATAGCAAGCAAATTATATTGCTCTTTTCCCATGCAGCAAAATTTGCTTTTTGAGCCTCTGTACTCTCGGCAGTCAAAACTGCCGGCCGATCAGTAGTAAGAGCCATATGAACATCTGCCATCTCCATAGCAAACAGAAAATCCTCTCTCCATCTCTTAAAATTCGAACCAGCAAGAACCTCAATGGTAACGGAGTTACCATTTATAGAAAATGTGACTGAAAGACAAGTAGTATATATAATTAGCATCATGTGAGCACTGTGTAACTTGACACACAAGTATACATCTAGAGAGTTACATGCAAAATCACATAATCACCTCTGGGCAGAATACATGACAAGCAATTGTACACTCCCCACATGATAAGGGTTATGAGAATATATTTCAATCTTCGTGAATTCATCACCTTTGGGGATATGAACCATTAGGATCGGTCACTTCTCCACAACACTATCATGTATCCCTCCATGAACTAATACACAATTACCTCCTTTGAGAGTATAACTATGCATTAGACCAGGAGGCATCCCAATTAAATATAGGAGATCGAAATTTCTCAAATTCATTCAATCAAGTGTGCCACTTTGGCAGTCACAACTTAATTGAATCCTTGAAACTCTCTCATACCAGAGATATAAAATTTTTATCTCACATACATCATATACATATGATTTAACTTTAGTGATAGGGGCATCATATCACTCAAATCACATGCCATGCTAATTGCATTGCCTTATTCATTAATAAAAATAAAATAAACTTTATCGTATATTATTAATGAATAACACTCATAAATTTCATGTGATAACATACCTGTATCCCAGCACCTGTATTTTCAAAATCACAGGAAAAATACAAGAAAAATACGCAGAAAATACACTAAAAAGCACGTATTTTAGATTCCGTATGTATTTTCACATCCATAAGATCATCAAAAATATAAAATAAATATACCATGGCGTAGGAAATAACCATACGAATCCATCGCCGCCGGCCACGCGCAAATCGGACTCTCCACGCGCCCACACGCGCCGCCTGAGTGCGGAGCGCGTGGAGCCCACGCGCGGGAGTCAAAAGCCGGTCAAAACCGGTCCGATCGGTTGACCGGTCTGGTCAACATGTGACTGTGTCGGGTCGGGTTGGGTCGGATCGGGTCCATCCGGATCTGAGTCCGAATCCGGGTAGCTGACGTCAGCGCCCGCGTGCACCGCACGCGCAAGCAGCGCCCCGCGCGTGAGGGCGCGTGGGCGTGCGTCTTCGACGCCCGGCGGCGCATGGCCGCGCGTGAGGGCGCGTGGGGCCTCCCCCGGCGACGCGCCGCCCACTGTTTTGCTCGCCTCGTCGAGCCCAGTCCGAATTTGTGATTTAATTTTATTTTTATTGAATTAAAAGTCTTGAAAATCACAAATTATGGCAAAATCCATACTAACTAAGGCTAATCCGAACAAATTATGACAAAATCAATTGTGTTCGTGTTCTAGGATTATGGAGGCTCTGATACCACATGTACGACGCAAATTGCACAAATCCAAGATCTCCATAACTAGAACAAGAACATGCACGATTGAGTAAAAAGAATTGACGCACCTGTTTTGGGGTCCATTGTTCTTGAAGCGGAAGCGGAAACACAATGTTCATCGCATAAGTCCTTCTCCTCTATTGCCCTCCGAATCACTGGCTCAATGAAGCGGCCCCCTCACGTGCAGCGTTAGGTAAACGCCCCTTAGGTGAGGATACAGGTGAGAATTAGGGTTAGAGGAGAGACTTGAGCACTATTTATAGAGTTTCCAGTGGTCCCTCATTACGGGCCAAGCTCAACTCGGCCCACACGGCCCACACTAGCCAGCCCATATTAGACTAATTAAGAAACCTTCTATCTTATCTTAGACCAAACCCCGTAAAACGATAAACGTTAAACGGTAAATTACAATATCAATTAATGTAGTCCATAATTAGAAAAACTCTTACAATTATCTCCTTAGAATTCACCAAAAATATATCGCCAATGTAAAGATGGTTGGTAGGAACGTAAACACTGCATAACTCGTCATCCCCATCATCTCTCTGCAATTGAACATCCAACAATCACATTAAAGACTATAAACAATTAGTTATTAAGGGTGCCCAGACATTGTTCAGATATGAAGCCTTTATGAACAGTACAACAAGGCCATATAGATGGAAGACAATTCTTATCACCAGTTCGGCATTTGAATAAATGAAGTCCAAAATCTGCCAAGGAAAGGCTGCTGGAGATTGTCAGTCGACCTCTTTCTTTCTTTAGCAATATAAAACTGAAGTACAATAGATCAGAAAAAAGCATACAAAAGTAATTGGATCTCTCTTACCTGCCTGCTTTAAGTACAGCGGAACTTCCAAAGATTCACCGTGAACAACAAATATCACATCAATGTTATTAACTGAGAAAGTGACTGCTCCATGACTAAGTTCCCTGGAAGAGGAAACAACCACCCACCCAAGAAACATTCTTATCAAATGGCAACATTAATTAGAAGTTCCTGTTTTCCTCATCTCAGTCTACAGCAAAATTACCCAGATGCTTGCAGTTGATTCAGCAGCAATGGTTCTCAGTAAGCCTTTTCTCTTTTCTCTTATGCCTTGATCAGTATTCCTTTGAATTATCTAAAACTACAAGCCAAGACACAAACGTATCCCCATTTGATACGCATAGCCAGGATCCACCTCAGATCCATCGAGTCCCCATAGAGAGAATATCATTGCAAAAAGTGTGGAGACTACATAAATATAAAAAGCAGACATGCTGTTCTGAAGAACATACAAATCGCAACCCCAGAATTAGAAATCTTGTAAAATTATGCTGCATTTTACCTGGAGGACAACAGACGATGTTATGAAACCAAATGCATATTCCCCAAGACAAGGATGACGAATAATTGCAACCTCCTTGAAGGCTGTCGAATTTTAGTCTGTAACAGAAAAAGGTAGACTTATTACACTCTAATGGCACAAAAACCAAAAAAAAAAAAAAAAAGGGCCATACCCCGCTAATTATTTTAGTCCACAACATACATTACAGTATTTTGATCACTTCACAGAATCAGAAGAGATCAAGTAGAGTAATAATCATGTTTGCAGTTGGAAGTCAGCACTGCTAGGGAAAAAAGAACAATTGCACGTATATATATTGAACAGGTTGTAGCTATTAGAAAATGAGATATTCTGAATTCACCATTTAACTTGAATTTATTATGCTGTTCATCCAACTGCACTAAAACTTGGAACCAAAGAGAAGTACGTAAAAGTTGACAATTAAAAAGGGTTTCTCTCTCTCTCTCTCTCTCTCTCTCTCTCTCTCTCTCTCTCACAACAGAGCTAGATTCATTTATAAATTAAGTAAACTGGTTTCACCTGGAGATATAGCAGCACTAGCTTAGAAGCTGAATATATGTGCTTCATGAAAGGCATTCTCTTAATGAACCACTCTCCAAGCCAGAATACAGTGGCTCCCATCCATGACGACGCAAATATACCGACAAATAATATAAAGATAAGCGATGTCACAAACCCAAGGCCTGCAAAAGATAGAGCCCTGCTTAAATGCGGTTACATATCAATTCAAATGATGATTGAGTTGGAAACAGATTCACTGGATATAACGATAAAAATAGAAGAAGAAAATTCAGAAGGTATGAGCTAAAGTAATATATCAAGCATTTAAAAGTCTATGCATATGTTCATACATCTCAATCTAGATATTACAACAACAGCGGCATGAATTCGAAACTTCATAGCATGACGCAGGGTAACGTACAAGTATGAAACTATAACAAAAAGAAGCGACAATTTAAAAGTTGTGTTTGCCTTCCAGAATATCTTCACTGAGATTTTTCATCCGGTGAGCATATCTTACGGCTCAAGTGCCCACTTAAAGTACTTAAATACCCTTGATTGATATACAGTGTCATGGAACATTGCACAAAGTACAAAGACCCTCCTAAATGACGTCATTGAAGAGTTGTCTTTAGTCCGTGCAGTCAGTCCATAACTTGACAATGACACTGGGTATAACGTCCTACCATTCTCGATTTGGGTGCGCCAATCCACTAGGAATTGGTTATACGTACCCAGCATATGCCCTTGCAACTTAAATGCAGCAAGGAAAATCTTATTGTGCTAGCTTATTCTGGATTGTGCACTCTAAAACTTAATAAGGTCCAGAAAATACCAATCACAATTCAGACATGTAACCCATACCGGATTGGAACTATAGGCAGAGCAGAAATTGGAGAGTCGGAATACAGCAACTTCACTAAATCAGTGAGCTAAGATACTCTAAGGGAAAAGCCTCTACAAACTAAGAAGTTTCATTTATGGACCATATCAATTAACTTCCAGATTTTCCAGTCTGGCTCGTTCGAATACTCCATAATTCCAAGATTTAGTTATTTGTGCAAGGTATACAATAAAAGGAATCATTACATGTTAAGTATTCTAACTACTCACTCCAGCATCCCAACCATTACAACCATCAATAGCTCATGCGCATCATGTTACAAACATAAAAAAACTGGACCAAAAAACAAGAGGTATGGAATCTCACCAAATATTTCACTCAATTTTCAACAGCAAGAGCTAATACAAGAGGTATGGAATCTCACCAGATGAAAAAACCCATAAAAAAACTGAATAAATCATCAAGTGATAAATAAATAAAAAATGTGACAGCAACTGGAAAGAGAAAACAACGCTGCAATTCCAAAAAACCAAAAGGTTATCTCAAGGAAGAATTTATATGGCAGAAATTACTGTCCAATACCACAACATCCTTGTCACAATATTACCATCCAGTCATGAACTTCTTTGAGACCCAACTCTGAAGGACAGCATAGGAAGCCTGCAGCACAAAATATGTGACAAACATAAATTGAAAAAGTCATCCAAGTTTTATCTGCAGGGACTGAATCAAATACAATGTACTCAGTCAAATTGGACTATTCAGCATGAATTAAGCCAAAATGACACATAACCCACAATTTAGTCTTCAGAAATAAAAGACCGTGTTTTACAGAAAATATAATTTCAACCACCGCCTGCGGTGGCCCAGTTGGATAAGGCTCCCATGATCCTTTGCGAGGAGGAGAAGAGTTCGAATCCCGCTAGCCGCACGGGATCTTAAGCGCGACGTCAGGTGGTGGGTCCTACACTAGCGTCGCCCCAGGATTTGCCCGCCGGCTGTAGGCTTACGGGGTTCCTAGGTTATCAAAAAAAAAAAAATCATCAAAACTGATTAAGAAGAAATGACACTGTTTTTCTTTCCCTTATCTTTATGGGGGTGGCCAACGGCATACAGGGTCATTGTGCTACATAGGTTGAGGGACATTTCCCCAATAACTCAGTTTATGCAAAACTCATCGTTTAACACGTTCCATCTAACAACTTCATTAAACTGCTTCCATAAAAGATGTTTTTTTTTATAGTCACACGGTCTGAATAGCCATTGTTTGACTCTCGAAAAATACCTCGCAATCTGTTCGATTTTGCAAAGATTTTTGTCTACTTTTGGTTTTGTTTTGTTCTACCTTCTGATTTTGTTATTTTTTGCGTTGACTCTTGTGATTGACTTTTGAAAAAAAATTATTGATGAGATTTGTTCCAAATCGTCTCATGTATGGCATACCTTTTTTTTTTTTTTCTGGATTATTTGGAAATGTTTAGTAGGTCAAAACTGCATAGATCTAAGCCTAAGACAATCCAAAGTGCATTTTAGTGAAAATGAGCACATCGATGTGTCCATTTGGTCTTAAGATCTTCATGAAACTTGCAATACACATCATGCGCATTCCAATGATGTATAATATGCATGATTTTCTCATCAATGGGTATGTCATTTGCATGTTCAAATACATGTAGGTTCCGCTACAATTAGACATTCCATAGCTTGCATCTGTTTTCGCTAATTTTGTCATGATTGCGCGATCTCAATGAGGTTTTGAGTTCTTAACAAGAAATGTTCATCACTGTACGTTCCATATGTGAGATTTTTCCTTAAATTTTTGCATGTTCTTAGATGATCGAAATCATGCTTGTTTTCTAATGCTAAGATTAGATTAGAGGTTTATCATATATGCACTTTACCATGCTTGTTTGGGTCTCTTAGAGACCAAATCTCATGTTAATGCCTTCGTGACTTTTGAAGTGTGCATTACAAGGTTTATGTTCATGCATAGCGCATCTCGAATGATTGTCATTTGGTATATGAACACTATGCCTCAATTAAGCTAGTTGCATTTTGAAATCTTCAAACATGTCATTATACTTTTAAGTCATTTTTGCAATGTCATTGACTCGCATGTTTTCTTCGCATATCAACTTAGGATTACATGTTTACCTTAATCATTCGGCGTATCAAATTCTTTGTCATATGCAAATTTCATGCTGTTTGTACATTGTCTAAGTGATTTTGAGACTCATTTAATGCATGCTATGTTCTAGTTTGTTGATGACTAATGTGCACACGTCCACAACCCTCAGCTTTAGAGCATCAAATTGACTTCGATTGAACCCGAACCCTTCTAGAAAGTTGTAAGGTATGCTTAGACCTTTCGAATGTCACCTGGTTTCACATAATTTGCTCACCGTTAGACCAATTTCCATTTTTCTAAGCTAGATTAGAATTCTGACCTAGGATTAAATTCGGAATCTTGTTTTCACCCCTGATTAGACAGGCTTTTGTTATCTTTGTACCAATTTTTCAGTAAGGATTCTTGAGCTAGACCCTCAACGAAGTTTGATTGTCATCCTTTTATCCTCATTGTGATGCAATTTAATGATTTTTAGACCTCATTTGATGGGGTAAGTCTCATTTATGATGACTTGATATTATGTTGTCTTGTTAATTTCCTGATGCGATGAGGTGCATTATTAGATTTTTATAAAATCATGCTTAGCTTTTCTTAGGAAATTTTCTTCTCGAAAGTTGTTTCGTATCATGTTATGCATGCTGCGTAATTTTCTCAAGGACAAATAATCAATCGGTTCTTCCCAATTTTGTTGATCATCTTTGCCCCATTTGTGATGCTTTGTTGTAAATTTTTATTGTGAATTCATGTTAGGATTTTTCAGGGTAACTTGTGTGTGAAATTAGGGTTGGACATCTTCATGAAATACATTCATAATCCTTTGATCTTCGTTGTCAAGAATTTTCAATAAATGAAATGGTCTTTTGATCACACTTTCTCCGAAACTGATTTTTGTTTTCTCCGAAACCGATTTGAAACATCGTTTCTTTGCACATCAAAGATGGCTTTGGTTCATGTGATTATTTCTGACATCAAATGCTTAAAATCTTTCAAACACTATGTTTTGACATAAGAATTGTCATGGTTTTAGATCGTATCTAAAATGTTTATGAAGTCTATGAGTGCATAATATGCAAGCCCTAGACTGACTTAGACATTTAAGTACGTTCTATAATCAAGAAGTTCCTTGTCTTAAATTTTTCCCAAAATTTTTCCAATGTTTGATTTGACATTGAGATTATCAAAGTTTGGATTATATTTAAAATGCCTGCGATGTTTGTGAGTACACGATATGTGTACCAAATTAGATTTGGTAATTAAATATGTTTCATAACTAAGATGATCCTTTGTCCAAAATCTTATTTTCCTTTCTCAAAATTTCAAACTCATTTTTTGAAGTATCACATGGACCACTTGGGCACGAAATCATGCCATTCATTTGAAATGTTTGTGTTTGTGATTGGCATGCGATCATTGAGTAATTGACCCTTCGATGGTTCATTCAATTGTTTGATTGTTTGAGAAATAAGGCTTAAAGTCCTGCCTATGTGTTTAATTTGTATTGATGCATGTGGATTTTAGATGTATGTTAGATGCAATGCTTGGTACCGTGGGGTAAATCTTGGGATTCACTTAGAACATCTTGTTAGAGACTTATAAGCATTATTGGCCATACGAAAACAAAAATGGTCAATAATGGCTATAAGTCATGAAAATGAATTGGGTAGGTGTTTAAAGGGACCTACGCATGGATTGCAAAGGCCCACCCCAAGGCCCAAATTTGATTAATTTCGAACCATGTATGGATGTTTCTTTTCATTGTACGTACCTAGCTTAATTTTAGGTTAGGACTAGATTAGGTCATTGGAGATTGAAGATCATCAAAACATGAAGACGATGAAAGTTGATGTCTCTTCCGACCATATTTTTGTACTAATCATTCCCGATACATGTCTTGGGTTCCTTTATTTGTATAAACACCCGACAACTTGTGGGTTCTTTCCTTTCCTCTTCTTTTATTTCTTTTAAAGTTTTAGGATTGCATGATAGATTTACTGTTTTACTTGATTGTTTACTTACTGCCTTGTACTTTAAATTCAAGCGTGTGCTTCTTCTTCTTCTTCTTCTTCTTCTTCTTCTTCTTCTTCTTTTTAATTATCTTTCGTAGAAATAAAATATGAAAATGAACATCCACGTGTGATCACTTAGTTTAGTATTATTGACCCGAAAAAGTAAAAAGACACACATGATCACCATAGGTAACACGACATACTGTTAGGAACCGAAAGGCGTTTATAGAAATATTAGTATAACCCAAGTCCCTGAACCTAGATATCTAGTTATGTAAAAATTGAGGGATAATTCCTAACCCTCGATTGGTTTTCTAGTTGACCCCCAAAAACAAGGCTAGTGGTGACTCTTGTCTTATTTTTTAGGTTAGATTAAATAATTATAACTTTTAATAAACCTGTCATGAGGGGTATGAACCTTAGGAAAAGGTTCATAATCATGATTTAGTATACTTGATATAGCAATACCCCAAAGGATGAAGTGATGCAATCCTTATGGGCGAAGATGTAGGAGGGCTACTTAATCGAAACCCTTAAACTCACCTTTACATCCAGTTTCCTTTCGATCTTAATCAAGAGGGCTATTATGCCATCCTTTTGGTCATCTAGATTTTACATCCGGTTTCCTTTTGACCTTAAAATTGTTGATCAAGATGTGTCGTGACATCGAGGTTGGGTCACAACAAATTCCACTGTCATGCGAGGTACGAGCTTTGGAGAGCTTGCAATTGCGGTCAAGCGAACTCACAAAGGTTCATTCCGAAAGGCAAGGTGATGACGTGTCATCTTACATAGCTTATAGTTTTTAATTTGTTAGAAAATTATTCTAATAAATTTTAAAAAGATAAATATATATAATTAAAGAAAAGGAAGATAAGATTTTATGAAAAATAATATAAACTAAATAAAAAAGACATACAAATTTTGACAAAGGAAAGCAACAAAAATTGAAATATCGCAACCCTTGTCGCTTGTGGCCACTATGGCGACTGCCTCTAGGCAACATGAAGCGGGTTAGGGACCCTGACGAGATTTGTTGGGCGCAAATAGTAGTTCTATAAACTATTAGGCTATATTTGATAATCTAGATTTCTATCCAAAGTATAAGACTGGATAGTATAGGATATGAAATCTAGATATTTTGCTATATCCTATCCATTATTTGACGAATTGCAATAATAAAATCGGGTATATTCATATTATATCATATACATTATTTGATATAAATGGCATATCAGTGTAAATGAATATCAAAGTTCACAAATAGAGACGATAAAATTCTCTCTCGACACTCTTGCCTATTTTATTTGTATTTGCCTTTTTTTTCCTCTCTTTTTTTAAAATTATTTTCCTTTTTATTTCATTTCCCTTCCATCGTTCTCAAATAAAATTTTATTAAATAGTAAACTATACTGATATACCTAAAATACTAAATTATATATATTAAATATAAATATTTATATTTATATTATAAGATAGAATTAACTTAGAATATATAAATAATAACAAGATTACATTAAAAAACTAAATTATTATTTTTTCATTATTTTAATTTCTTATATTAGAATTTAAATATTATTTACATCAATATAATTTTATTTTATTAATTTAAAAGTTTGTTATTTGAGAAAAATAATTTTCCTATTATGGATTTTAAAAATCCTATCTACTCTTATCCCACATTCCTCATGGGATAATTTTATTTGGGCTATATCTCTATTATATCTGACTTTATCTTTGCTTGAGTAAGCACCAAACACAAGATAAGATAATTTTATTTTATTCTGAATTTTATCCCGATTATTAAACGATGCCTTAGTTCTAAGTGACAGGATAAAAAATCAACGCTACGACAAAACCACTTACTTAATATGAATAATGTGGTCTTGTTCTTTTTTAAGCTTTTAGCCGAAATGGTGTCTGATGGAGAACGAGGGAGGATTTTTCATTATGCTTCAAAAGAAAAAAAAAAAAAAGTATTACAGTGTTGCTATTTCAAGTCAACATGACACGCTGGGAATCCACATAGTTTTCTCCACCGGCTGTATTTCATTTAAATTAATTAATGAAAGGTTGACATAAACATATTAAGATATAATAGGGATTTAATTGGACTAATTAAAAGTTTCGGGACAGTGGCGAACATTACTCAAAATTGATTTAATTGAATCAATCGAAAGTTCAAATATGACACTGCATATCAATAAAAGTTCACATATTGGTAGTACTATTATCTTTTACAGCAACAGAAACTACATGTTCTTTACATCTCATATCAGAGAAGGCAAGAGATGTCAATCCCCTGCATTTTGCAAATTCACTTCCTGAGCACTTGGTAAAAGGATGGAAATAATTGTGAAATGGGATCTCCGCAGAAGTCTTCCCATAATTATTTCTGGTACCACGACTTCAAACTATAAGCATCGCACTATTCCTATGATGTTCATAGAGAAGCTAGCTCTGCAGTGAAAATAAATAATCACATGGCTGGGCTTAGTGAGAACTAAGAAGATATTCAAAAGGCTATCATCATTATAATTGAAAACCAAATAGAATAGCACATGAAAACTTCAAATCTTACCATCTCCTGAAATGCTCCAATTTTTTTTTACGTTAAGATCACGAAGTTGCTCTAGGCTTACTGCAGAGAGTGGCATATCCAGGGGTACTTGAAAGCAAAGCTCACGTGAGACCTGTCGCATGGTAGGTCGAAGCCTTGGATCGTCTTTCAAGCACTTGAACGCTAGCTTGGCAATCAAGACCACGTCTTGCGCATCTCGAAGGCCAAGTCTAGAAGGCAAGAGACGTTGATCCAACACATCCGTCAACATCATTGACTCAGCTTGGGCGGACCATGAACATTCTCGAGAGATATGGTCTCCTGGATGCTTTCCCATGATTGTTTCTAATGCGATGATTCCAAAGCTATATACGTCGCACTTTTCGGTAGGAACAATGGAATAAGCTAGCTCTGCAAGCGGAGAATCCACTGTTTTTTTAATCTCGATTACAAGTGGTATTTAAGTCGACAACATTAATTCCCATGATGTGACGTGTGATGATTACAAGTACAGATTTCCACTTGATCAACTCCTACAACATTGATTTGAGTATGGGAGTTTATGCTTTGGCAAAAATATGAAAATTTTGTTCGCCCTTTAAAATATGGGCATCTTCTAGGTAATGCGAACTTAATATCCTTGAAATGGATTGATTTTGATCTTTTCCTCATTTGCCAATTCTTACTTATGAGGAAAATCGAAAAGCACTTTCATCAAGACTGAACTTGAAAGCTCTAAATAAATACACCAAAATTTCCATGATACGTTTAAATAACTAATGAACTGCACTAAACTAGTAAATTTTCAATAATAGAAGCAAGAGACCTAATGCCATCGAAATTTGAACAAAAGTTTGCGAAGTACCTGGAGCAATATACCCAATGGTACCAGCAATAGCTGTCCAATTTGATGAATCTGGCCTCAAAAGTCTTGCGGTGCCAAAATCGGAAACATGAGCCTCATAATCACGATCCAATAAAATGTTGTTACTAGTCAAGTCTCGGTGAATCAACGGAGGAGAACATTCGTGATGCATATAGGACAATGCATCC
The DNA here is from genome assembly GCA_016097485.1 of Eucalyptus sideroxylon x Eucalyptus melliodora. Taxonomy (NCBI): domain Eukaryota; kingdom Viridiplantae; phylum Streptophyta; class Magnoliopsida; order Myrtales; family Myrtaceae; genus Eucalyptus; species Eucalyptus sideroxylon x Eucalyptus melliodora. Next base: position 39,429,841 of record CM027834.1, on the reverse strand, counting down.
GCAACTCCTCGAACCACACTTATCCTCTTGTCCCATTGAAATTCTATTGCTCTCTGATCATCTTTTAAAGTCGTTCTCAAGCTTCCTCTTTCCATGTACTCATACACCAAAAAACAGTGTTTGGGATGAGAGTAGAAGCCATAAAATTTCACAATGTTTCGATGACGTATATTTGACAAGGCTTGAATTTCCCTTTCAAATGATACCAAATCAACGATCTCAACATCTTCTTGGGATGACAAGATTTGCTTGATAGCAAATGTTTGACCTTTTGATATCTCAGCTTTATAAACAATTCCATATGCTCCTTCACCCACATAGTACTTGGAGTCAAATCCTTCCGTGGCCTCAATGATTCGATTATAGAAAACTTTGCCATCATAACTCAAAATACTCATGAAATCCAAATCATTTACCCGTTCATTATTTTTTCTCTTCATAATCCTTCTTTGGCGATGATTGACGATTACAAAAACAACAACAATCAAGGCGCAAGAGAGAAAGAGAAGCCCCAACAACAAGATAATGAGGATAATTATGATTCTAGCTCTAGCATATTGATTATGTTTCTTGATCCCAATAGAATTGCAGTTCGGTAAACCAATAACATTTCCACAAAGCCCTTTGTTATGCTTAATTGCCTCAAATGGAGCCTCATTGAAAGCCTTGACATTAGGGAGAGGACCTTCTAGGTCATTGTAGGATACATCAATAGAAGTCAAGGCCAACATATTATCAAAAACATGTGGGATGTAACCAGATAGGCTATTGTGAGAGATATTTAGAATTTCCAAGTTTCTCAATATTGCAAGCTCTCCTGGTATATGTTCTGACAAAAAATTATAACTCAGATCAAGAATCCCAAGAAATTGTGTGTTGCCTATCTCAGGAGGAATGCTTCTCCGAAATTTGTTCCTGCTCAAGTTCAAGCTCAACAAGCTTTTGCATGAGCCTGGCAGCACCGGTATCGATCCATTCAAATTGTTTGATGCTAAGTTTAGATGCATCAGATGAGATAAAAGCCCAATCTCAATGGGGACATTTCCCGTGATGGCGTTGCTGCTTAGGTCGAGTTCTAACAACATTAATAGGTTTCCCATTTCCCTCGGAAGCTCCCCACTCAAATTATTTGAAGAAAGGTCTAATAACTGTAATTGAGCCATCCTTCCAAATATTACGGGTATCTCACCAAAGAGGTTGTTGTTCGATATCCTTAAGCTTGTCAAATTATGACAACGCTCCCATTTCCACGAAAGTTCACCTCTCAAATGATTGTGGCTCAAGTCCACATAATTCAGATGCGGATATATTCCGAAAGCCTCTGTTATGTTTCCAGTGAGTTGGTTTTTGTCAAGCCTCAATCTGATTAATGTGCTACAGTTCTTTAGGCTCGTGGGGATGTGACCCGTGAAATGATTATTGGAGATGGTAAAATTTTGCAGTGATCTCCCAAGACATACATCTTTTGGCACTTCCCCCTCTAGGTCATTATCATGCAGCTCCAAATAAGTCAACCGTGTTAACTTATTGAATTCGAAAGGCAAGGAACGGAAGAATTTATTGTCGCTAAGGTCCAATTCAGTTAGATTGGCCAAGCTTCCAATTGATGCAGGGATTTGACCAATCAAATTATTACTTGAAAAATGTAAACTTTTGAGAGAAGTGAGCCTCTCGATTTCTGAAGGTATGGGTCCTAAAAGTTCATTATTTCGAAGGTGAAGAGAAGATAAACTTGTCAAGTTTCCAATGGAACTAGAAATTGAGCCATTGAGATTGTTAATTGCTAGGTCAAGTTCAATAAGAGAAGTGAGCCTCCAGATTTCTAAAGGTATGGGTCCAGAAAGTCCATTTTGCCATATGTAAAGAATTTTCAAATTCTTCAAGTCACCTATTTCTCTTGGAATGGAACCGGAAATATAATTTTGTGAAATGCTTAATTCAGTTAAATTGCCTAATTTTCCAAGAGAAGCAGGAATGGGCCCTGAAAGTTGGTTTTTCCATAGATAAAGACCAATCAGGCTGCTCAAGTTCCCCAATGAAATAGGGATAGGACCGATGAACTTGTTCATGGAAAAATCAAGTTCCAAAAGAAAATTCAACTGTCCAATCTCTTGAGGGATGTGTCCACTTAGGTTGTTTGCATGTAAGTACAAACAATGAAGACTCTCAAGCATACCTAAACTTGGAGGAATGTCACCAGATAGTTCATTGAAGCGAAGATCAAGAGAGTTGAGTTTGGAAAGGTTACCGATTCTTGAGGGAACGAAGCCATAGATCGAGTTGTTGGCAAGTTCAAAACTGACCACACTGGTTAAGTGTGAGAAGTCGAGGCCATCTAGAGTTCCTCTCAAGCCGAGATCGGAAAGTTTTAGATGGGTAATGGCTCCAAAGTCATCACAAGCAACACCGATAAAGCTGCAAGGATTGTCATCCTGCCATGAAGAGAGTAGAGACCAGCTACTGTTGTCAAGAGTAGATTTCCAATTCATGAGAGCCTCTGCTCCATCCTTTTTCTTAGTCACGTGGATAGTGGAGAAAGAAGTGGAGGAAGCAGAAATGCTTGCACCAAGAAATGAAGTGGTGCCTACCAAAAAGAGCGAGAAGAAGAAGACAGCTAAAGGAGACTGGGTGGACGACAAAATGGAAGAAACCATGATTTGGGGGATGTTGGGTTTTGGGAGGTGCGAGATGGTTCAAATCTGCATACTGTTAAAAAGATTGATGACTATACTTATAGATTGGACAATCACTCCCCGAAAGCCTCTATGGAGGACAGTTCCTAGTTGGACCGCGTTTTTCGGAGAATGAGTCCTTCTCATTGACGACATATTTGCAAGATAAAAAATCTTTCCCCTTTTTCAGCCAACTTAGCGTGCACCATGGGGGATGATGAGTGAATTGTGCAGAAACTCAGAAGTCTCAATCATGGGTCATTCTTGACTTACTTTTTCAAGTCTTCTTTAAAATTGATGATATATTTGCAAGATGAAAAGTCTTTTCCCTTTTTTAGTAAGCTTAGAATGGGTTTGATAACGTTCAAAAACCGTTCCAGAAAATAGAAATAGAAAAAATTATTTCTGTTTCGAGAAATAATTTTTAAACAAGAACGTGTTTGGTAATCGCACAAAATTTCTGTTCTGAAATAGAAAAAGAATGTAAACACTTACGGTAAACTTGTATAATTTTTTTGTTTCTTTTAATTTTTTAATATTTTTTATATTTTTCCTTATTTATTTTTTATTTTTTTCTTTTGGACGGCGGTCTCGCCCAAATCCAGCCAGGCCAAGCCTTGCCGATGATTGGGTGAGCTCAGCCTCGTCGGATTTAGGTGAGCTTGAGCTGGCCCAGCTAAGGCGAGGCTGAGCCTCGCCGAAGGCCAGCGACGCTCTAGCGAGGTCACCGACCCTTGATGGCCGGCCGCCGACCATGGCTGAGGCTGGCGATCGGCCAAAGAAAAAGAAGAAGGGAAGAAGAAGAAAAGAAAATTAAGGAAAAAATAGGAAATAAAAAAATTATTTCTTGAAAGTGTTTCTAGGAACAAGAAACCATTTTTTTTTTTGTTTCTTATTTCTTTTCCAAATTTATTCCCTCAAATAGAAACAAGTCTCGGGAACAAAAACATAAATAAATACGTTTCTGTTTTTCTTTTGTTTTCCGAAATAAAAGAACAGAAATTATCTTCATGACAACAAAAAATGAACACAAATAAACAGGTGCTTAGTGTGCCCCGTGGGAGATGATCAGTGAATTGCGCAGAGCCACATAATCTCAGTCGTTGGTCATGCTTGACCTACTTTTTCAGTCTTCATTGAAATTGACGATACGTTTGCAAGATAAAAGGTCTTTCCCCTTTTTCAGTCAGCTTAGCGTGCGCCGTGGGGGATGGTGAGTGGATTGCGCTGAGCCACATAATTCGAAGTCGCTGGTCATGCTTGATTTACTTTTTCAAGTCTTCTTTCAAATTGACATGTCAACCATATTTGTGGAAAATGAAGTCCTGATCGTGGGTTTCCAGAAAAAGAAAAGAAAAAAAGTCCGGATCGTGGGTGGCTGTATGGTTCAAAATTGACACTCAGATTTTGGGTAGATGAGTGGGGTATTGAAGGGGAATATACACTATGTGGGATTTTTTTTTTCCAAACAATAATTTGTAGAAATTGACCAAATTTTGATCGTGCATAATTTTTCCATCTAACATCCATTGACTCGGCTCCAATTCTGGCGAAACGGTTCTATGATGTGCAGGTGAGAAAGATTCGAGTGATCAGTCTGTGTAGAGAGCTCGGATCCCCTTTTGCAGAGTAATATTTATGCTTCCCTATCTTGGAGAGAAAACAAAGCGGCAACAAGAATGTGAATAGGATATTTCAAGAGAACCTAGGCCTCCAATACTAGAACAAGAATTTTGAGAAAACTAATGTGAGTCATGTCGGTTGTATGTAATTAATCAACATAGTCCCTTCCATGTATTATAACAATAGCTCTCTACTTAACATGATCCATGAATGAGAAGTACAGTAATAGTCCAACTAAATAAAAATGGGCCGATGTCAAATTCACACGGAACAAAATTTAAATGAGAGAAATATGAATGCAGTTATGAAGTGCTGCTTCTTAGCAAAGAATTGAAATGGAAATGCTACTTTTCCAAATCTAGGAGAAAATGACTTATGATTTGTTTAGCGGATGAGGCTGATCTGCTTAAATTTTGGACTTTACTAGAGAGACACAGCTGAGAAAATGAAAGGCCGGATCAAAAGTTGGACTTAGTTTGACGTTGATAACATAAACCTCAGGCAAAAATATCTTCTTTTTTTTCCATTGCCGGGATGATAATAAAGAATGTGTTTTGTATGACAAAAATATCAAGTAGGATGAAATAAAATATAATCAATCAATCAAAAGTGAAATATATGAACACAGGGTGAAAAGTAAGATGAGATTCATAGTACGTGGGCAATCATGATTGTCCAATCACACCGTGTTTCACAGCCAAGAAGTTTTATCCATCACATAAACTGCATTTTCACCATCATGACACGTGTATATTTTCAAACTAAGTAATCGTCACATGTCAACATTTGAAATCCGTTCGTTGAGGGTTTCTTTTGCACTGGCGGTGTTTCTTTTGAAAATCTGACATTTAGAAAAAAAGCCAATTATTCTCGTACAATTCTTTCTTGTTTAATAACACATTTTAGATCTTTCTTATTAAGTAAGTCAAATTTGATAATTGCCCGTGTAATTAATTTCTCTCTTTGATAATCTAGCTGCGAGTCAGACACTTTAATCTAATCTTGATTGATTGCCAAAGCGTTACCGATCCGTAAAAGAATGTGGGGCAGCTCATGGAGAAAGGAGTGGCTGGAATCTTTCATGGAGACAACATTGGCCCCGCAACATTTGTGTTTTCTTTTCCTCTTTCTGTTTTTGACAGGCTTCTCGTACATGATCAGAGGCAAGAAAGACGGAGTCTCCAGCAATTTTTTTGCTTTTTCAGATGGATTCACACTAACAGTAACTACAGAAAACTCTGCTAGTAAAAAATATTTACACAACGATCTTATATGTCGTTGATTTGAAAAAAAAAATGCAAGAGTCATAATCCTCAAATTAAGAGTTGTTTCGAACTTTATATTTTTGGAATGACTATTTAGGAAATCCTCGTGAACAAAACCTTATAAGATGGTATTTACATGAAATTTCCTCATTCTTATTATTAAACAAGTTCCCAAGAGTGATTAATTGATCAATGATTTATGTTTCATATGTCATTTATTTTTTTTGTTTGTTTGGGGAAAATACATCGATCAATTCCGGTCGTATATAATTTCCGTCATAATCCTCAAATCAAGAATGGATTAGGCCATGGCCATTTGCACTTTCTCAGGTTATTGTTCATCCTTCTCTCCCAAAGCTTGGGTGCGCGTCTACTGTTCATCTGCTGCGGGATTTGCTGATTCTAGGCAATCCGGCCTTTCATTGGCACTGTCCTTTGGAGGCTAGACACGTCTTGACCTGATCTACACCTCCACCGTAGCTTTTCCCCTGGTACGCCCCCTACAAACCTTAATGTCCAGCTTCAATTAGGGCTTCATGGGTTTCACCATGGAATTGTCTACACGTATTTTGGCCCCTTCGACTTATGTGTGTGAAGGTTAGGTGGGGTTTGGCAAAGCCCACTAAGTTGCTATTGGTGGACGTGGCCGTAGCCGTAGTAGGCTCTCCACTTTCCCTGCTCAACCCTGTGCTCAGTGTTCTTCTGCAGAGAACTTGGCCCCCCGACTGATGTAGATGTAGGCCAAACGAAAGGCTAGTCAGACCCATCCAAGGCCCCTCAAGGTGCAGATGGTAGAAGGGAATGAAGTTGAGGCAGGCCCATCACAAATCCTCCTCAGGCCCGTGCCCAACAACCAAGGGGCTCCAAACCCCCTCTTGCTCATTCTTAGGCCAATGTCGCCAAGACAGCTGTGAAAGGGCATGATCTCTCTTATATACCCCTTATTCTAATTGATGATAAACTTGTGGTAAATTTATTAGATGAGATCTTACAAGCCACTGACCCGAAGTGGCACGAATGTATTGTTGGGTACTTTGTTGGGAAGAGACTCCCATTCAAGCTTACTGAAGTAGCATTGAAGCATGCTTGGGGATAGCACCTTGCTGATATTATGGCTAACGACCAGGGTTTCTATTTCTTCCATATTCCGGACCAAGACTTCCGTAGGAAAATTTTGGATGGGGGCCCATTAACTGTGGCCAGGGTCCCGCTTATCCTTCAACAATGGCACAATTTTTCTTGAGTTAAAGAAGGATAACCACTCCTCTATTCCGGTATGGGTCAGGTTGAAAAACATCCCTTATGCCTTCTGGTATGCTTAAGGGATAAGTGCAATGGCGAGTGCTATTGGTAAACCTCTATACGTTGATCTTAGAACTGAGCAAATAAAGATGATCTCATTTGCTAGGGTATGCGTGGAGATATCCGCCAAGAAACCACGCTGTGACTCGGTGAATATTATATCAAATGGGGAAACCCGTACTGTGGTTGTTGAGTATGAATTGAGGCCTGTCTCATGCCCAACTTGTGGCACATTTGGCCACAAATGTCAGGCCCAAGTAATCCCCTCAAATTTCGTCGTGGCCACTTAGCTAGCTCCAGCTTGTGATGTCCCCTCCACCTAGAGCTTGGTTCCTGTCGTTCCTCCAGATTCAGCCTCTATTCCATGTACCTTTGAGGATTGGAAGCAAGCCCAGCCAAAGAAGAAAAAGCCTTCTTACAGGCCAAAGGAAGTAGACCCTACCTCTTCTTTGAAGTTAGGTGATACAACTCCTAGTGTAGCACAACTATCTACTTCTAGGACGGAACTGAGGAAGTAGCAGTTGCCACAAATTTGTGATGGTGTGGCTCCACCCCTTTCCGCCAGTACACCTCATCCAGTGGACTCTACCACCCCAGCCGCTTCGTCTAATGCAGAGGAAGACTCTGAGGAAGATGCACGTTATGCAAGTAGTGCCAACGAGGAGGACCACCTACTAGACAGTTCCCCTCTTCCATATGAAGAAACTCCAAATGATTCTAATCTCGCTGCTATTAAGCCTATTCCCCAGTAGGCTAAGCCCAGACAGGATCCAAGCCTAGTTTCAGCGCCTTCGGCTCCTAAATCTTCTGCCCAGAAGTAGGTGGCCAGTAGGCGATGAGCAGGCAGGTGACGATAATCTTCTCGTCCATTTATATATATATATATATATATATATATATATATATATATATATATATGAATATAGGTGTATGGAATATTAGGGGTCTTGTGGGTCCCGTAAGACAAGCAGAAGTCGGGAGCCTTGTTTGTTTCAATAGTATTTGCTATATTGGTCTTCTAGAAACCAAAGTTCCTGCTTTCCTCCTTCTATCAATCTCAGCGGGTTTGTTGTCGAGCTGGAAATGGTTCTCAAACTATGATCATTCCCCTAGAGGGAGGATTTGGGTTGGTTGAAATCCGTTTCTGGTTAATTTTGATGTGTCTTCATCCAATGCCCAAGCTATACATGGCAAGCTTAGGTCCCTAAATACAGGGGCTATTTTTTGCCTTTCTATCATATATGCCGAGCACACTTTCATCTCTCGGCGGCCTTTATGGAGGAGCTTTCTCTTCTCAATTCTAGTATACTGGACCTTCCTTGGTTGGTTGTGAGGGATTTCAATACTATTTGGGACCCCTCGGACCTTATAGGGAGTTCGGATACTTGGCTGCCTTCTTATGATGAATTCAGGTTTTGCTTAGCCCGGGCTATGACATCCTAAAATTCACCAACCTTATTATTGTAATCAAATCAATAAGGGCTTGGATTATTTTTAAATTGGACCAGAAGATAAGCTCGATGGGCCATGAGGAATGTGTGGGCTTACGTAGTTAGCGAGGGCCACACGAGTTATCGAGATGGGCTCGGTTAGCCGAAGGATAGGTTATGGATTTGGGCTTGGCTTGGAACGGGCCAAGAGTCGGGTTTGTTAGACTGATAAATTAAGTCTAGTGGGCCATGATTGTCGTAGGATGAGTCCGGTGGGCCAAAGACGGGTATTTAGGCCTCGAGTGTTTTCATTACCGATTAAGTTTATAGATTACCATTATGAGGATTTAGTTAAGAATTCTATTAAAGACTTATAAGTGATTGTAATGCTAGTGCCAACTACTAACTTTAGTATTTCTCGTGATAAATTCTTGTTCGTAGATTAGTGCCGAGAGGTTAACATGTCGTGCAAACTCATAGATTTGTATAATTACAAGGGAATCGAAATTTAGTGGATTCGGAATGAAACTAATTAAAAGACATTAGAAACTAATAAACCGACTAATGACATAGATTAGAAGTAAATTGTTATCGAATGCCAGGCGTCGACCATGAAAGAGTGAGGCGTGCATGGAAGCCACAACACCCCCTCTCTTCCCTCGGTTTTCTCCCCCTAGCCTGAAGCTACACGGGAAACATAATGATTAAGCTTGTCAATGATTACTCTCCTAGAGATTAGACCTATAGCCTCATTTCCCTCAAAGTTCACATCATTCTCTCTCTCTCCAAAAAAATCAGAACCAAAACCCTCTCTTTTTCTCCTCTCTCTCGCGGTTCGAGCAGAAACGAACTAGCAGCAGCTCTGGCGACTTTGCTTCTTCTTGTGTGAGTTTAGGAGCAAATTCTTGAAGAACTTTGAGTCACCAACGAAACCAAGCAACGATGAGGAAATGATAAGTTCCTAAGCTAGAAGTTATTCGTTGTTTTGTCGAGGGAACTCGTGGAACTAGCTGAATGGTGGAGGATTAGGTGTGATGATGTTGTTTTGTGTTGAAATAGGCCAGATGAGCTCTAGATTGAAGCTATGAATCCTTGCATGTCATGTTAAGGCTTTGGATGGCTTAAAAATTGAGTGTGAGCAAGCTGAGTTGGTCAAATAAGTGGAAAGGTACCTGCTGAGTGAAGATAGGTGTTGCATGTTGCTGTGGATGAGTCAAGATGTGAGTACTTGTCTTGAATTGAGCTGTGGATGACTGTAGGTAGGCAAAAGAACTGCTGAGGTTACTCTTAGGTGCTGTTGGAGAAGTGTCGGGATACTAAAAGAGAAATTGTAGAGGAGCTAAATGGTTTAGTTGAGCTGTAGATGAGTAAAATGGTTCAAAACATTCTGCTTTGGAAAAACAGAGATGGAAAACCCTTTAGTTATGCGTCGCCTTGGATTTTAAAGATATAGTTAAAGGAAAGAACAAGTTTACTTAAGAGAACACTAACTATTTTAGGTTTTGACCTCTAGTTATAGTGAGGTTCATGCAAAAATCTATTGGCGAGATCATTTCTCTTTGAAACAGTAAGCTGTTCTGCATAAGATAGCAAAACCTTAGGTAGTTTTACGAATTTTTTGTAATTTTTTAGAAAGAATTGGACCTTAAATCCTTCATGGAAGTTATAGGACACATCTTTAGGAACAAAATATCAAAATTTGAGAACAAACGGTCAAGGTTCGATAGTGAAATGATCCTTCTTCTATAGGTACTCAATCTGGAAAGTTGCTGCAAAATTTTAAGAAAGAAGACAGCAAATTACTGCTTTTTATACATTGAGATATAGGCTTAGGTTTCTTCACGGAAAATGTTAAGTTATGTCTCTTTTATAACATATTAAAATTTCGTAACATTCCGATAAGATTAGATGTTCTTTCTGTGTCTGTGTTTGAAACTGCCTATATTAGCTCATATACTGTCTTGATTCGAGAATGTAAAATGGTTGTTGTGTCTCTTGTACCTGACTTTCATGACATATATGGAGTCTAATGGTCTCATGATAGTGATTAGTTTGTGCATGAGCATGCATCTTCCATCATTTGAAGTGTGGTCATTATATAGTTACCAATGGTGACATGTGTATGCAATGAATGTGACATGAGTGAAGTATTGTGTGAGCATGAGTACTTGATGTAATTGTGTACTCTCGAGGTCTTGTGCATGCTGTGATGTGATATTAATCAAATGTGTGATGTGTGGAATGTTTGTTTCAAATGAGTAAGAGATTTCCATCGGTACTGAGATGCCAGTGATGCCCTGGGGAGTGGGATACGCATGTTGTGTGTTCTTGGATGCCTCGGTTGAGTGAGACACCAAGATGCCACAAAGTGAGATGCCCCTGTAGGTGATCAGGGATGCCTCGATTGTGGGATACTGGGATGCCTCGGAGTGAGATGCCCCATGCAATGTGTTCTTGGGATGTCTCGGTTGTGTGATACTAGGATGCCTCAGAGTGAGATGCCCATGATAGCAATATTGTGGAAGTTCGGATGTGGGATTCCGGAAGTGACTCGATTGAGTCGGCGGCATTCTGGTGGGTAAAATGATTGAGGGTGGACTTTGATATACGCACTATAATATAAATTCCACTTGGCGTGTGAGTTTTGCCTGCTGTTGCTGCATTTCATCTTGGTACAGATTTAGAGCATGAGGTATACATGTGCATTTAGCATGTTTGGTATGGAATGGTCATTCATGTAATGTTTCAGTTTTCATTTGGTTATACTTGTGACAATCCTGTCTTAGCATCTTAAACTATTTGGTTATGTTCTCTTGTCTTCTTTGGCAACTGTGGATTGTCTAGTTTAGGGTCTTATTATTTTTTTACTGGGCATTGCTCATTCCTTTTTTCTTTTTCTTTTTTCAGATCGTTAGTATGGACGTGCCACTGATTGCTCGTTACGGGGTGATAGCGCGTATTGATATTTCTTTCCATGATGTGTATGATCCTAATATCAAATGAAGTATGAGGTTTACGCTGTGGATGGACAACGGCAGAGTAGATATGATTCCGATGAGGTTTGTTGCGTGGTTCATAAACCACAAAGGAGAATTGTTTGGCCCCCTTCATTTTGGTGTTGGAGGACCAGGAGTCGGCACGGGAGGTGCTTAGGCGCCTAGATTGTGTAGAAGCTAGAGGAAACGTCTTATGTTTCTGATGGACATGGGCTAGTGTGGGATAGTGGAGTTAGAGACCCCCTCACCCATTTCCCTGGCTGTTTACTTACACTTTTGTTTTGAACATGTAAGTATGTTGTATATAGGTGAAGAACTTGTAAGTAATCTAGGTTGATTTTTGTAAGCCCGAATGTTTTTAACAGGAAAGTAATGAAGCTTCTCATGATCTTTATCTATGATTATAATTGGATTGTCTAGTATTAGTTGACAGGACTATTGTAGAGTAACTTTGTGATATAAAGTTTAGATCTTAAAATATCCATGTTATACATGCTAACCTTTAAAGGTGGACACTATAGTCCGACATTTGAAATCAATAAGTCCTATAAGATGATAATCCATGTAATTTTCGCTTGCGCTTAGTACGTGACGCTACTGGGACATCACACGGGCATAACTAAAGGATCTAAGGTATTGGGCCACCGATTCACTTGGTCTTCTTCTACGGGTGCCAATTGGAAATTGAGGAAGAGTGCTAGTAAATACTAAATGGTGCCAGGAATTCTCTTTCTCAGAAGCCTCATTCCTTGCTTCGGGCATTTTTGATCATACTCATATGGTCATTAGAGTAATGGCTCCATCTACCTCAAGAAAACCCTTCAAGTTTTTCAACTTTTTGATGAAACACCCGGCTTTTCATGCAACTGTTACTCAGGTGTGGGAAAAACCAAGGGGTGGGTACCCTCATGTTCAAGCTTTGCTGCAAGTTAAGAACCCTGAAATGCTGCCTTAAGTAGCTCAACAGGAGTCCTACTCTTATATCTTTATTAGAACAACAAACGCAAGGCAAGCCTTACGGCTCACGCAAGATGCTCTCTAGCAAGACCCCAGCAACAACTCTTTTGCGGATCTGGAAAGGATTCAGCTCCGGACCTTCACCAACCTTCGGCTTCAAGAGGAGTCCTTCTATAGATAGAAATCCAGAGTTCATTGGTTGAAGGAAGGTGATCAGAACACCAAATTCTTCCACCATTCTGTCAACAAATGACATATGAGGAATAGAATTATCTTGGTGGTGGACAATTCTAGCAATATAGTGACTGATCCTGGCATGGTGCGACATGTATTTGTATCTCACTTTGAGGACCTCCTGGCTCCTTCTGCTCCTCTTTCTTGGCCAACACTACACAAGATTCAAGAGGTACTTCGGCATTTTTTGAGTGCGGAGCAGGTACGTACCCTTGCTTGTCCTGTTTCTGAGATGGAAATCCATGACACCATATTCTCCTTAGCTGTCAGCAAGGCTCCCGGTTTAGATGGTTTCAATGTTGATTTCTTTAAATCAAACTAGGATATAGTAGGACCCTCAGTCATAGAAGCAGTCAAGGACTTCTTTATCTCTGGGAATTTATTACGTGAGGTAAATAATACAATCATAGCCCTTATGCCTAAAGTTCTTAATGCTTCTTCAGTGTCTAACTATAGACCGATTGCTTGCTGCAACACGATTTACAAATGCATCACCAAGATCATAGCCAATAGATTGGCGGCTATCCTTCCAACTATTATCGATACTCCTCAAAATGCCTTTGTCAAAGGTTGTAAAATCAGTGATAATATCCTGTTGGCCCAAGACCTTTTTAATGGCTTTCACATTGATCCATACTTACCAAAATGCGCTATCAAGGTAGATTTCCAGAAAGCCTATGATACCATTGATTGGGACTTCTTGGAATTAATTCTCCATGCATTTTGTTTTCCTAATCATTTGATTGGACTAATTATGAGATGTGTATGTACCCCTAAGTTCTCCATTTTTATCAATGGGGAGTTTAATGGATTTTTTCCTAGTGAACGCGGCTTACGCCAAGGAGACCCCATGTCTCCTTACTTGTTCACTTTGGCGATGGAGGTACTCTCGGGCATTCTAATTCTTCAGTCTAGACGACCGGGCTTCAAATACTTCTGGAGGTGTAAAGCAACAAGCCTTTCTCATCTATTCTTTGCAGATGATGTTTTCCTCTTCTGTGAAGTGAATTTAGCATCTGTCTCTTGCCTTAACGACGGGCTCCTTATCTTCTCTTCTTGGAGTGGCTTGAAACCCAACTTGAATAAAAATGATGTTTTCCTTACGAGTGGAACCAATTTAACTCATGCCCAAATTATTCAGGTTCCCGACTTTAGGGAGGGCTCTCTGCTTGTCCGATACCTTGGAGTTCCCATCATCACATCACGTCTTCGTAAGTCTGACTATAATGCCCAGGTCAACCTTTTAACTTCAAGAGTGCAATCCTGGACACAACGCTTTCTTTCATTTGCTAGCTGCCTTCAGCTTATCAGTCAGTTCTCCACTCCATACAAGTATTTTGGTTTAGTATCTTCATGTTACCTAGAATGGTACTGGACTGAATAGAACAAATTTTCCGACAATTTCTCTGGAAGGGTCCGGGCCTTAGGTCTGGAGGTGTGAAAGTCACATGGGATGATATCTGCCTCCCGAAAGAAGAATGAGGACTTGGTATTTGCAAGCTTCGCGACTATAACACTGCGGCCATGCTGAAACATATATGGATTCTCTTCACGGATAATGAATCCCTTTAGTGTAAGTGGATTCACTCCACCTACTTAAAAATAAGAACTTTTGGGTAGTTACGAAACCAAGGTTTTGCTCATGGGCTTTGAGGAAGTTACTTGATCTTAGGAAGAACTTCTAGCATTGCTTCAATTAGCGGGTTGGGGATGGTCGGTCTATTTCTCTATGGTTCGACCCTTGGCATCCACATGGATCCTTAAATATGTTCTTCTCGGACACTTTTATTTACCACTCGGGTCTCTCCATGCAGGCTAAGGTTGCGGATTTATTTTCTACACCAAGCCAAGCAACCAAGGCCGTCCTCCAATCATGGATGCATCCACTTCCATCGCTTGCACTTTTCTCTAACAGGTTTACTTGGTTGGAGCACTCCTCGGGAATGTTCTTCATTGCGTCTGCCTGGGAAGCAATACGTTGGAAAGGCAACTTGGTCCCGTGGTACTTGTTTGTCTGGAATAGAACGCTCGTCCCTTGGTACCAATTCCATCTTTGGCTTATTACAAGAAATAAGCTTCCTACCTAGGTTTTTTTTTACTGTTTTATGGTAGAATTATGGATGTGTCATGTGTCATTTGCAACTCAAGACCAGACTTTATCAACCATCTTTTTTTTGGTTGCCATGTCTCTACTGCCCTTCATTTTGGGCTACTAAGTGCAACATCCCATGGCAGAACGGATTGTGGATGGATAATCTTCTTTAGGCCACCAAATTCCTCTCTGGAAGTGACTTTTATCAAGCCATTGCACGGTTCTCTTTTGGTGCTCTTTGTCATGTGATTTGGAAGGCTAGGAATAATATCCTCTTCCAGGGCCAAGCCTTGTTTATTCCAGCTTTGAAGTAACATCTCATCAAAGTTGTCAAGGACAAGGCTCTCTCCTTCAACCACATTGTGGATACTCCAAGGAATAGGCGGCTACAATGGTGTTGGGGACTTGATCCCTCTATCTTCTCTCTCGAGGCGTCTGATCTTCCTATGTAATCTTTGTTTTGAGGGTTGCTGCGTTGTGTCAAGTTTACTCTGAGCTTGCCTGAGGGTTGTTGTTGTCTTGAGGTGCGGGTAGGTGCACTCAGCGAAGTTGGGGGTTAGTTCCAGCATTTTTCTTCTGAGGTTATTAGCTGTTGTTGCGGTTGGGAGGACTTAGCAAAGTTGGGGGCTAGATCCAGTTCTTTGGAGGTTGTTGTCGCTTGTGTGAGGGTTGCCATCGTTTGCTGTATGGTTTCTCTTTCCTCTTTCCCTTCTTGTTTGTTGCCACTGTTTGGATGGTCCTACCATTGTTTGGCTGTTTCGTTGCCGCTGTTTTGGCAGCTTATGTTTCCCTTTTTTTCTCGACGTCATTTCGCTTGTTATGACATGTTTGTCATTATGAGTGTAAGTTTTTTGGTGCCGTGAACCCCTGCTGTATAGTTTTGGTTAAAAGTCAATATATTACTTACCTTACCAAAAAAAAAAAAAAAAAAAAAAAGAATGGATTAGGCCATCTGCATATAATTTTTGACGATGCGTACTCTATTTCTTCTATGAAGATTATAAGAAGTAATTAATTCAGCACTCAACAAATGTGACACCCTTGATCCAACCCCGATTTTCAAAACAATTCCAACGGTGGCAAGTCTTTGAAGTGGGATTTCGATGACGAGCGGTAGACCATGAAAACGTCAAGAAGGCTATTATGGGGCGTAAACTTAATTTCTCATCGTGGAATACTAAAATTCAGGAAAGTGGAAACAGGCCGCAAACGATGACCCAAGTGGGCCCAAGCCCACATTGGATAGCCTAATGGGCCTAAGCCTACATTGGATTGCCCAATAGGGCCCACGCCCATGTTTGGCAACCCAACGCCCCATGCCCAAGGAGATGAGCGGCCTAAGAGGGCCATGGACCTCTAAGCCCACCTTAGCCTTATGAGATCTAAGCATTTAATGTACACATGTGCATGAATAGTGCCCAAATCTCCTTGCAAAGACCAAATTGACATCTCTTCAAAGCTAAAGGCCAAGGGGCAAGAGTGGAATTGGCCAAGGAAGGGGTGCGGCCTCAAACTTGGAGAAAATTAGATGGAGGACAACCTAGCCTAGTCTAAAGCTTAACCTAGACCTATTAGCCCTTGTGTGAATATCTCCTCATTAGTGGCTTGGATCTTTCTTCTTCAAGAGGAAATCATAGTTGGATGAGAGGATTTCATAGGATTGGATAGAATTAAATATTAATGACCAAATCTCTCTCATTCTCTCTCTCTCCCCCAAAACCCGCAGCCACCACCTCTCTCTTTCTTCTCTCATTTGTTCACTTTGGCACTCACTCTCATCTTTCCTCTCCCTTTTGAGCTTGGCTGAACCACCACCCTCTCCACTCCATCTCCTTTGCATGCTTTTTCCTTTCATTTCCCTCACCGGCCACCGTCCACCACACACACCCGTCATTGAACCGTAATTCTCATCACCATACCAAACCGTAGAGTCAAGGAGGAAGCTGTCTAGCCTCACCACAACCTCGCTCTCCTTTTTTCTCTTAGTTTGGTTCCCCCACGAAGCCTAAAGGCCGTTTGCCCACCTTACCACCATTGTACCTCCTCCATGATGCCATCCAGCCCTTCATCGAGAGCTGTGGAGGCATGACCAACCATCATCGATGCCCATCCAGCCTTGCCATTCCTCCCTCATAGCTTGTCGAGGTTGGATTTGGGTGTGAGTGGCTTTCTAACCTTTGATTAGGGTCGTTGTTGTACTTAGGACTTAGTTTATGACTAAATTAAGGTTAAATGATGCTTAGATGATGTGATAAGTGGGTTTAAGCGATAGGTTATCATAGACTTCTGATAAGTTATCGGATAGATTGTGGTTAGTTTTCGATAGGTTATTGTAAGTTATCGATGGGTTATCATGATAGGATATCGTGTTTACCGATAGGTTATCGTGATAGGCTATCATATTTTCCAATAGGTTATCACAATTAGCCCTTCCAATGTTCAATAAGCTATCATTATGTGATACGTAACTTGTGATAAGTAGTTACACGATAAGTTATCATGTGATGATAAGTGTTGTGTGAGAAGTTGTTATGACATGTTATATTAATGTCATAAGTATATATGTGGGTGATATGTGGCATGTAATATGATGTTGTGGCATGTTATATTAATGGAATAAGTATGTTATATTAATGAAATAAGTTGTCGGATAGGTAATTGCAATAATATAGAGTTTGGGCAATGACTTAATTAATCCTTAATAAGTATTCTATGCTTGAGTCCCTATGATAAGATGCATAGTTAGTTGCTCAATTTGATTATAGTGCATGCTTATAGAATGGGAATTGATAAGTGTTCATGGTACTCAAGGATTGAAATCTTTTGTTATGCATGTAAAGTTATGCGAAAAGATAAAACGTGGGTATGTTTAAGTGGTACGTTGGTGTGAAACGATAAGGTGATATGAGGTGTAAGCATGGCGTGATCACATGTGACATACATTATTGTATATCATATGAGCATCACACTCTCGCATTAATTAATAGAGAAGATGAGAAATGGGCTTGAGTCATAGTATGCTTATGTCATCACCTAAATACCCCAATGCATTTATGCAGGGAGATGGATCCGTTCTGATGTGTTTACGCAAGACGATATCCAATTTAATTCAGATGCCCCCAAGTCAACAGGATGCCATTCGCAAATGGATTTTATAACTAAGCTCTTTAGTGGAATGCCGTCTTGATGCGTTTACACGAGACGTTGTTATGCTTGATGGAGCGAGATGATGCGCGGTTATGCCAGAAGATCACCAACCTTCAAATTTAGCCATGGCCTTGAGCAATCATAATAATCTAGATATATGTATGTGTGAAATGTGCATGAAATTGATATATGATTATGTCTAGATTATTGCATTGCATGGGTCATGATTATAATAAATTGTATGTTCTTATGTTTGACTCCTAAGTATTGGAATTATAGGAATTGCTTATGTTCTTATGTTATGATGGCTTGAGAAGATGATATAACCATTCATGTTTATAATTAAGGCAAAGCTGGAGTTGTTTTGCTATTAATCTGTCATTGATAGATAACTTGTACATTTATGAGGTTTCCAAGGTGAACTACCTCTCTACACAAGGTCGAGAAAGTTACTATTTGAGTTTTACCTCACTATTAGTTGTTAAATGTTTACTGGCCCTAAGAATGTTTGAGCCCTTCCGTTAGATCAAGTTTGGGCTCCCCATTGAGCATAACCAAGAAGTGACTGATTATCTGATTGAAGGGGCTGATGCATGTTATATGTGCTACGTCATGACTATTTGGGTCAATAAGAGACTCCCTAACTTGGTGGCTCATCGCTTTACAGCATGGCATTTTTGGATAGAGGACGACGTCCACAGGCCCATCTGAGGTTTCGATGGAACCTCGGCTACAGGAGGATCATGAGGTATTAGCTAGGATGCTATGGATGTGGATGT
The DNA here is from genome assembly GCA_016097485.1 of Eucalyptus sideroxylon x Eucalyptus melliodora. NCBI lineage: Eukaryota > Viridiplantae > Streptophyta > Magnoliopsida > Myrtales > Myrtaceae > Eucalyptus > Eucalyptus sideroxylon x Eucalyptus melliodora. The sequence continues at coordinate 39,411,344 of CM027834.1, read as the reverse complement.
ATTCAATGGGGCTATGTCCGATCTAGAGATCGACCCCAATGTGATCATCCAGCCAAAGCCTTGGTATATGCAGCCGTTAGCAAGTTAGGTGGTAGTGGGGTTAGTATCACTTTTTGGAGCCACTCTCGTAGTACTAGAAATGTTGGCTTACCCCGAGACCCTTTTTGGAGAAGGTCATAGCTACGGTTTTGGAATTCAATGTGGCGAAGTGAGTTATGTTTGAGCTTGTGTGTTTAAGCTATGTGTATATGGTTTGTATGATGTGATGACTATATGATGCATATGTATATATCTAAGTGTGGTTTGAACTATCCTTGTTTGTTGGTTGGGTGATTTATTTTTGCTTCCGCTTGCATATATGGTCGATAATACAAATGGGTTGGTGATGCCTCTTGGGACGTCGCAAGCAAATAACCTAAGTGAATGATTGATAGCAAGGGATGGCGCACGTTTGGAGTGTGTCAGGGCATGACAATCCCACTTGGTTGGTATCAAAGCATGGTCATTACTTGGAATGATAAGGCGCATTGAGACCTTGGGATAGTTATATAGGAACGCAAATGAAATGCTTGTGATTGCTGATTGTTTTATTGATTTATGGTTCTGAATACCTAACTATGTTGTAGGGATTGTGGATCAGTTATTTCTAGCACTGAAAGAGTAGTTTAGCCTAGATTCCAGGAAGTAGCAAAGAAGGGCAACTCAAAGGCAAGCTAATGCCCAAGGTAGGGCGCGGGAGGATCCCATATTTAATAGGATTTGCAAACCTTAGAAACCATTGGAAATTTGATGAGACAGTAAGCTCAACAACCGATTGATGTTGCTGCTACCGCCGTTGCTCACAACAATGCCCTGTTAGTTAGAGATGGGAATCAGAGGTTAGTGGAATAATTTATTAAGTTGAAGCGACCCTAGTTCACAGGAAAGGGTGATCCTAAGGCTGCTACCTCATGGATTAAAGAGTTAGAGAACGCCTTGTTGAAATGCATAGATGAGGAAAAAGTAACCCTAGTGATTTACCAATTATAAGGAAATGCTAATGATTGGTGGGAGGCCACTCAGGGAAGAGCTTTTCCTGAAGGTACCACCTCAACTTGGGGTGCATTTGTAGAAGCATTCAATGGAAAACACTTTTTCGAGTGTGCTCGAGAGCAAAAGATGTATGAATTCCTATGACTTAGCCAAAACCACATGTTTGTAGACCTAGTATAAGGCCAAGTTTGTGGAATTGTCAAAGTATGCTCCAAGGATGATCAAGGATCCAGTGGATGAAGCTAGAAGATTCCGAGATGGACTGAAACCTGAGATTCGCAACCTATTGGTGCTCCTAAACCTAAAGAATTATGATGAGCTTTATGAGAGGGCTCAACTGATCCAGAGGGACATGTCTAAGCAAGCAGTCGTATCTAGATCGCAATTTGCTACTAGTAGGAATAACCATCGATTTAGGAAGAGGCCGATGACAGGAGGAAAACACTTGATCCCTCCTAACAGGAGAAATGGCATTAGAAATCTGACGCATAATTTGAGACATGGATGCCAATTCTGTGGCAAATTTCATAGATCCACACCATGGCCCATCAAAACTAGAGCGTGCTTCGGTGTGGCCAACATGGCCAGCAAATACGGTATTGCCCACACCGACCAGTTGGAGCACCTCCTCAACCATTATTCATGGGCCAACGATTAGGGACCTCACCTCCGAAAAATTCTAATTGACCCCTAGCTCAAGAAAAATTCATGTGGTGACTAGAGATGAAGTCAAAGATTTCGAGGCTGTAATTACAAGTATGGTCTCCTTACACCAGTATGTTGTGTACAAAGGCAACACATTCATTTGCAGCTCATCAGTTCATTAGACTAGCTGGGGAGAAGTACACTATTAGTGCCATAAGTTGTGTACGGCGCTCACTTTGGTGCCAAAAGTTTCTGTCATATCACTTAAGTGTCAAATCGGAGGAAAAACGATTACTTTGGTGCCACCAGCGAGAGATTACAACCAAAATGATTACGTAGCTTTTATATTTAAAAAAAAAAATCGAGAAGCCTTTTAAACGACGTCATTTTCTGTCATCCTTAAGAAAACGATGTCGTTTTGCCGTCAGATGTGGATGGCCTCGCAAAAATGACGCCACACAGCTCATTTTGGATTGAAATTAGGGTTTTTTTTTTCGTTGTGAATAAATGTAAATTTTGAAAACTTTTTCGAAATGACAATTCTCAATTTAAGCTCCAAAAATAAGGGAAAATTCCAAATTAAAAGGACTTGACTTTGCTAACCTACTAAACATTACAACTGGTCGATGACATTTTTGTTGAAAGACAATTTTAATCTAAATTTTACTTAAAGTAGATTAAAAATTAAGAAATTTTAAATTTTTTAGAAAGAAAAAAATATAGGCGGGAGGGCTAGCCCCAGCCCTCTCGCCTATGGCTGTCCAACCCTCCCGTCTATGGTTGTCAATCCTCAACTGATGGCCACTAACTCTGGTCAATGAGGGTCGCTGGCCCTTGTCTTATTGGTGATGGGGCGACGACCACAAGTGGAGTCCCGGGTTTTTTCATTTTTTTTTTTTTTTTATGTGTTTTCTTGTTTTTTAGTTTTAGCTTTTTTTTTCTTCTTTTTTAAGTTTGTCTTCTTTATGGAAAAGTCTTGGATTTCTAACTTAATTTAATTAAAATTTTGGGTAAAAATTAGGCTTTGGATCAAAACCACATCATTTTAATGATTTAGTTAACCTTAGTGCCACATGGGAGAAATAAAATATTAAATGTTTTCCATTAGTCAAATTAAATAGAGTTAGCACAAGGCCTTACAAGCCCTTGAGGCCGACCTTGCTTGTGATCGGTAAGGGTCATCCAAGTGACACTAGCCCTCGTTTGGGACTTTCGAGGGGCCTAAGAATGTCTATCAGCGAAAATGAAATGACAAAAAGAAGAAGTGAAGGACAAAAATGCCGATGAAGTCGGACTCCACTTTGAGAATGACATTAGTACTTTTCCTTTCCTAAAAGCAATAAAAATAGTAAAATTATAATGGTAACTTGAGGGAAAAAAGCCACAAAAAGTCAAAATCTACAGTTATTGTGACATATTTATTTTAATTTCTTTTTCATGACAAAAAAATTCAAACTTGAATCCATATGACATATTTATTCTAAAATTATATTGGTGTGGCACATTTATTTTAAAATTTTCTTTTTTACATTAAAAACTCTCAATATGTATTCATGCACACATTTTTCTTAAATAATACAAGTTTTGAATTGTTGGTGTCATAAATAAATAATTTGGGATAAACTTGTCTGGGATTTTTTATGTGATAAAAAAATTTGAAGTAAATGTAGGACTTGGTTTAGGAAAAAAAAAAAATTGGTAAAGATTAGGAAATTTTTTTGTAACGGAAGAAAATAATAAAAAGGTCGGACGATATCGTCTCCCCATTTTGGTTGATAGTTTCGCAGAGCTCCCCGAGAGACGGTCATGGCCTCACTCTCGAGCACTCCATATCCTCACCGTCCGCCTCCACCTCCTCCTCCGATTCCTGCACGCCAATGCAAAACCCAACGCGCGAGGCCCATCCGCGCGTCGTCCTCCGCCTCCGACGGCGCGGGCGAACTCTCCCTGACCGAGGGGGCGCGGCGGAGTAGGAGCGGGGCGGTCGACGCGGAGAAGCTGAGGGAGAGAGAGGCTAGAGAGAGAAAGGAGGAGGTCAACCGGAAGATCGCGTCGCAGAAGGCGATATCGGTGATCCTGAGGAGGGAGGCCACCAAGGCCCTGATCGAGAAGAAGCGCGGGCCGACCAACTCGCGGAAGCTGCTCCCGAGGACTGTCCTCGAGGCTCTCCACGAGAGGATCACGGCTCTGCGATGGGAGTCGGCGCTCAAGGTCAGAGAACGGGTTGATTACGAGAGAGCGCTTCAGTTGGCGTTCGGTGTCTTAGTTTCGCTCGCTTTTGGTGGAATCTTGTTGGATTTGGGGGGAAGTCCGTTCGTTATGGAGATGGAATTGCTCTTGCCAATGTTGCTGGAATAGTGCTCTGCTGCTGCTGTCTAATTGGCTGTTTGGGTAACAAAAATTGGAGGAAATTATCTTGATGGGGCAGTTTTGTTTGATCAGTTGTTAGAATATCACTCAAAATGACTAGCTTGCCTCTAGGAAAACATTACAGAAACAAATAATGCATAATTCAGTTGGTTTGCTCTGATTAAGTAAATTCGCCATCATTTTGAATTATTTCTGCTAAGTTTTGAGCTAATTTGTGTTTGAGTTGAGCTCTAGCAGCTTTCTGAGTTTTTTTTGTGAGAAAATGTAGGACATAGGGTTTGATGAATTCGAAGTCCAGGCAATGCGACATTGAATTTTGTGATTTTTCTTAGGAAAAAGCAAGTCCGGGTGACATTTTACTGAAGGGGCCAATTCTATTCAGTGAACTTTAAGAAATCTCGGAGACACTTTCTTGATTCTCTGCTTGATGAGCACTGATAGTCAACTACTAAATTTTTATCATTTATCTGCGTGTACCTTTCAACTATAAACTATGCATTTGTCTCATGTCGGCGTATTTCTAAATGCATTATTTTCAGGTTTTTGAACTGTTACGTGAGCAGCTCTGGTACAGACCAAACCCTGCCACCTATGTTAAGCTAATTGTCATGCTTGGGAAATGTAAGCAACCTGAAAAGGCTCATGAGCTCTTTCAAGCTATGATAGATGAAGGATGTGTTGCCAATCATGAGTCGTATACAGCACTTTTATCTGCTTATAGTAGGAGTGGTCTCTTTGACAAGGCATTTTTGATCCTTGAGCAGATGAAGAGCACCAGAGGCTGTCAGCCGGATGTCCATACTTATTCTATCCTTATAAAATCATGCCTGCAAGTTTTTGCATATGATAAAGTGCAGGATTTGCTTTCTGATATGGAAGCTGAAGGCATTAAACCCAACACGATCACTTACAATACCCTAATTGATTCTTATGGGAAAGCAAAAATGTACGTGTTAATTACTCTTTTAGTTTTCGGAACCTCCATCTCGTCTCTCAGATTGTAGATTATGTTGAAAGGTTCTTTTGGTTTTGGATAATCTGTCACACCTTTAACTTTCTTCCCCATTTAGATTTTTCGGAAAGTGGGAATAATTTGGAGAAGGTTAAACACGTGCATGCACGGACACGCACATATATGAATGGGGGAGAGAGAGAGAGAAAGAGAGAGACTGTTTCTGCTGCAACTAACACCAGTACCATCATAGCAATCAAGATCAAATTCTTTGAATTCACTTGTATACTTATTCCACTTCTCCTCGAGCTTGCACAAACATGTCCTGCTCCTTGATGTTTTTCTTTGTTTGGCCTGCTATCTTCTCCCCATATATCCTGAATGGCTGGATGGACATGATATGGCTAGAGAAGTAACCTTTTAGCATGATTTAAAGGTTTGCAGAGATGGAATCAAGAATAGCAGAAATGCTACGTCAACCAGACTGCGAGCCTGATGTTTGGACCATGAACTCTACACTTAGAGCCTTTGGCAGCAGTGGACAAATAGTAACTATGGAGAAGTGTTATGAGAAGTTTCAGAGTGCAGGAATACAGCCCAATATTAGAACATTCAATATTCTTCTGGATTCATATGCAAAAGCTGGAAATTATGAGAAAATGAGTGCAGTGATGGAATACATGCAGAAGTACCAATACTCCTGGACGAGTGTGACATACAATGTTCTGATAGACGCATTTGGGAGGGCTGGTGATTTAAAACAGATGGAACATTTGTTTAGGCTAATGCAGTCAGAGAGGATTAAGCCAAACTGCGTCACACTTTGTTCACTTGTGAGAGCGTATGGACAAGCTGGGAAAGCTGATAAAATTAAAGGTGTTTTGCGGTTTATAGATAATTCAGATGTAATGCTAGATACAGTGTTTTTTAATTGCTTAGTGGATGCTTTTGGGAGGATGGAATGCTTTGCAGAGATGAAGGATGTGCTTGAGATGATGAAGCAAAAAGGATGTAAACCAGACAAAATTACATATAGAACCATGGTTAAAGCCTATTCAAACAGTGGAATGATGAGCCATGTGAAGGAACTACAAGCTCTCTTTGAATCGGGGTGGAAAAGTTCAACAGAAGATGGAGAAGTCTAGCTTACAGTGAGAAATTTTCAGGTCAGTGCATCCTGCTCTGATGAGGTTTTTTGTTGTTTTAGATTCAATGCATTAAGCAAAGGATAAGTTTCTCATTTTCTTGGCACCCGATTGTGAATGCTTATTATTTGATAAGAGAAGATAGGTGACAAGAGGTGAGTGTGAATAGTTAATGATCCTTAACATGCCGAATGCAGTCCAAACAGTTGTTGTTCCTATTGACATACCAAATGCATGTGTTCAAGTGCTGACAGAATCATTGGAGTGAATGTTTGTCTCAAATATCATTTTATGCACCATTAGATTTGTCTACTCTATCATCACGAGTTCAGAGTTGTCTATGGGAAGCTTATGCCTAGGGAGACCGTTTAGAGAGACCGCTCTCTTTGGCCTCAGTGAATGAATTTACTTCCACCTTAAGTTTTCGTGTGGATGCGTTTTTACCTCAGAATCTAAATGCCTAACATCGCCGTGCAGAGTTTCACTGAAGCATAAAACTGCATCATGAAAGTAAAGTTGATCTTGGAGTAGCAGCTGTGGAGTGCTTCTCCAGTTTCTGTGCAATTTTAAGGTAAAATTATAACTCATTGGAGATATGCACCATGATAGATTCTGCAGCTTTTCCGTTGACCTTTTAAGCTGAAGCACTTTGTTTTTTCTCCATGCAAACAGGCATTGCTAATAAGAATATGAGAGTAAAATATTGCCGGAAAAAAAAAGAAGAAAAAGACTGTTTGTACTTCCGGCTTCTTTCTTCTTGATTCTAATTATTCTGTTTGAAACACAATTTCCTAGGCACATCAAGCTTCCGCAATTGATCTGCTTCTTGGATTGTTCTCGATGACGACTTGATTTATTTCTCACAAGACCTTTTATGTAAGAGAGTGTTCAAATCTATTATTGGATTTGGGTCCTCATCAGAACAGAGAGAAGTGTAGTCGATTTTGCTCAAGAGACGGAGCAGAACAAGCGGAGACGCTCTAAAATGGCCCTGAGATAGCTATGGAGAGCACTGATCAGACAACACTGTATGTGGAGCCATGGTAACTCATTCGTTGTAGCTATAGGCAGTTATAGCCTACTCTTTGAGGCATTTTTGGATAAAAATCTGAGCAACTGAAAGGCGAAAATCTTATACTTTCTGTGGTAAATATCATGCACACTCCTAACTTCTTCTAAACTTTGGAATCTCCAATGACCTCTGAAAAGAGAAATCACATGAAGGTTGTTCATTCTTTATAAGGCATGAGGCTTTTGTATCATCTTACAAGTTATTTTGTGCCGGGTCTCGCATTTGGTCACCATGCTGGTGCAGACAGATTCTAGCGTAACCATTGATTCGAATCTCAGTACCCCAGGAACTGAACTTAATGAAAGACTCGATGAGATATGAAGACATATTGGTCGTGTTATCTCCAAATGTTTTCCTAAATTTTAGGAGCGTCACCCCGCCTACACCAAAGGGATTTCTCTTTAATGTGATTCGGCACCAGTGAAATGCGTACGTGACGCCTTAACTAGAGGGATTTGGGCCAAGTGATTTTATGACATTTCTCCAGACAGAAAAGGAGCGCTTAATTAGATAAAAAGAAAAGAGAAAAGAAAAAAATAAAAAATAATTATTAAAAATTAAAAATTATATTTAAAAAATAAAAATTAGAAAAAAAATTTCTCAGAATCGCTCTCCTCCTAATATATATATATATATAAACTAGAATTAATCCATAAAAGTGTCTTTAGAGGAAGCAATTGTGCTTAACTTTGAAACTCTAAAATTAAGCCTAATTAGGTGGGAGCACAATCAGGATCGATGACTTTAAGAGAAAATCAATCCTTTTTCACGTTAATCAACCCTTTTATCATACACACAGTGAGTTTCCAATTTTATCATCGGGGCCCATTCCCTTTTTATTTAATTTGTGTTTATCCTTTTGGTTAAAATAGCTTGCTTAGTCAAACTAAAGTGGCTATATTCATCAAATTTTGTTTAATATTATTATTGATATTTATTATTTTAAATAATTTAGCTTTCTTCGATTTGCTGTAGTTTTTCATATTCTTACAACAATCAAGAGTAAAAAGATAAATTTCCTTGAAAGATGAGAATGGAAATATACTTTTAACATTGGGTTTATACCATGAAAAAACCCGAAAATTATACCTATTATGGTACAAATGCCCTAGACCTTTTTTTTTTGTCACCAAAAATCATAAGCTTGCTTGTTGTGACACAAAAACATATTCCAAATTTTTTTCTGTGTCACAACAAACCTCGAACTTATACTAATATATCTCGATGGTATTGAAATAATGGTATATATGTTGTATGTATAAGTTTGAATTTTTCTGTGACACAAAAAAGTTAGAGATAATTGAGTTACAATAAGCGAGTTTAGAGTTTATCATTAAGAGTTTCACAGTACGTGCCAATGGAAAAAAAAAATAGCGGAGGGCTAACCGTCGTAAGAAAATGAAAAGTTCATGGGAGTACTGTGAAACGGTCGGAAAATACGGGGTCGAAAGGACACAATTTCAAAAGTTACAGGTTTGTGGGATATGATATCTATGACCAGATTAAAAAAAAAAAGGCACTGCGATTTTAACGAAAAGCCCACTTTATAAGGTGGGCCACTTTCCACGGGGGCCCCCCCTTTCTTTATCGATCGTATTCTTCACCGACCAAAATCACCGTGACCCGGCCCAACTCCCCTCTCGAACAGACTTCGCCCCGCTCGTGTGAGCTCCCCCGGTTCGAACTCGAACGCAGAGATCAAAACCAGAGAGAATCACCCAAAATCCACAACGAAGCTCGAGCCCCGCAGAACCGATGGACGCGTGATGGATCACATCCTCCGCGCGCACAGAAGAGAATCGCCTCCCTCGCGCGCGCGCGCGCATTCCGCACGCGGGCGTCGACGATCGTAGCTAGGTCAGTCTCGCGCTGCTGCTGCCGCTGCCGCTGCCTCATCGCCGGCCACGAAGCGCACCTTGCCTCGGTTTCGATACGGTTCTCCCGCGATCGATTGTCGCGATTGAGGTGATTCCTCTCGCCTCCTTTGCTGGCGCTCGTTTCCTTTACCGAACGCCCTGCCGTCGCATTTCGTTTTGGTTTTTTTTTTTTTTTTTTTGGGGGGGGGGTTCGTGGGATGAAGGTGCGCTGGAGTTCGGTTCGTCGGAGGAACGAGCGTGGCGTTCTTAGGGTTTGGGGGTTTTGGGCTTAATGCTCGCAAGTACGCGCTTCCAGTCGTCTTATATGTCGGCATGCTGGTGGACTGAGCTGGCCAGTGAGAGAGAGTTGGCTTAGGCTCTGTTTTCGTTCATGAGTAGAAGCACTGGATTCATTGAAGGTGCTCATGTACAGCGGCGACCGTAAGTGGAAGTTCTCGTTAATTTGCCAATGCATTGCTGCTGACTGTTATCGGAATTTGGTACTATTGGTTTAAGAGGAGTCTTTGTAATTCGGTGCCCTTTCGACAGTAGCAGGTGACTCTGTACTTGGTTTTCTGTCCTTGTGAGCAGCGTGTTAATTGTCAATGTAGTTGTTAACGTTGTTTTCTGCTTGGAACACCTGTTGGTTGTCGGTTTCAATGATGTATGCCCGCCATATCCAGATTTGGGGGAGGTATTTCTCTTTAATCCGACTGCTCAAGATTGCTCCGGGTTTGAATATGTTGTTGATTTAGCAAGTTGTTTGTCTACTTAAATCTGACAACGGAAAGATGCTTCAATCACGATCAAGTTGAATAATCTTTTGAGGTCATTGTAGATTGTTGAATCAATGGAAGGCGAAAGCTTGTAGAAAAAAGTGTTGGAATGCATGGATCTAGCGCAGAGTCCACTCTCCTTGTAAATGCTGAGGTTGATTCTTCCATGGGTGGAGTTGCTGAAGGTGGAGTTGGCACTAGTATTAAAGCCTCTCCGCACCAAGCAGCAATTGAGAAGGCTCAAGCAGAACTTAGGTGAACCCTCCATTGTGCCTTTTCCCTCATCCATCTGAATTTTCATTCTGCCCTACATTTGGGCTGAATCTAAAGCAAACTTAATTTTGCCAATAACAGACTGGAATATGACTATCTTGAAGAACGGAGAAGAGAGCTTGAATTCCTTGAGAAAGTATAATAGATTCTTTTCTTGATGCTTCTGGCAGTTGGACCTTTCCTTTTCTAATGTAATTATTTAAGTTACTTATGTAGGTAGTAATGATCCTTTTGCGTGGTTTTTGATTTCAGGGAGGCAATCCTTTGGATTTTAAAAATGGCACTGCAACCTCAGCCAGTGTGCAATCAACTTCGCTTACTGATCAGCATCTGGAACAAGTGGCGACCAGGTATGCTTTGACTGTTTTTTCAATGGTTATAGACGGTCTTTCAGTTGAGCTGTCGAATGAATCATTTAATTCTTTGTCCTCTCCTGCATACCAACATATGTGTTTATCATTGTCACAGTGAAGCGAGGGGTAGTTTTGCATTGGCTGCATCACCTCAAGGGGACTCTCTTGAGAGTAGTGATAGGCCCAGACTTCTCTGTGGTTCAAACTGTCCTGATAATCAATTAGATTCTAATGGGGAGGGCCATTTGGTTGAAGGAGAAAAGAACTCTATCCGTGGTGGTAGAAGGAATAAGTTTGCTTTTTCTAAGCAGTCATCTCAATTTGATGGGAGTAAAAATGCCAAGGACTCTGAAGAGTCTGCTATATTTCGTCCATATGCTCGAAGGAATCGGTCAAGGCCAAACCGTGATGGTGCCCGATCAAGTTCTGCCGATATGTTTCATGGTCATGGCTGTCATGGTTTATCTTTAGCTGCGCGAGTGGGTTTTAGAGACCCTAAGGGCTCAGTATTGGAAACCAAGAACCAAAAGGAAGAGAGTTTGCTGATGATCACTAGACCTAAATGCTCAAGTGCCAAGGGCAACAAAAGAATTCAGTCAGATATTGAGGTAGATGGTGAGAAAGATCTTGAATCAACTTCTGTTCATGCAGAGAGTGACCGTCCTGGAGGTGACTTGGATGTTGCAGATAAAAGCTCAAGGGATAATCAAAGTACTAAATCAGTTGAAGTTGATTTAACGAAAACTGCAGTAGAAATAGATTCTGGTGTTTCAGATATTCAAGCTAGGGAAAATTCAACTTTTGCTAATACTGATCTTCCTTCTGCAATTGTAGCAAAAGTTGAAAATGAAACTAGTTCTGGTGTAGTGAGTAGTTTTGCAGATGAACATAGTGACCGGAGAGACCATGTAAATGAGTGTCAAAATAATGCTACTGCATCTGGTGTGAGGGGTTTGGACTCAGAATCTTCCTGTACCCGTACTAGTATAGGCACGGATGTAAACAATGATTGTGAAGTTTATAATAGTTCAAACAGTGCCTGCATCACTGTGAATACCGTGATGCTTCCATCTGAAACTGGGGGCAATGAGAAGTTAATTTCTGAAGAAATGGTAAAAGAGCAGAATGACAGCAAAAGTACTGAATATGATGCTCTTTCAAAAGATGAGAATAAATGTGATGCTAAAGCCCATGTAGATAATGGTGCCATTTGTAACGGTGAAGAAATGCATGAAAGATCTGACCCCAGAAGAGAGGTGCAAAATTCTCCAGGAGGCAAGGGAATGGAACGGATTGGACATGTTGCATCAGCAACTGAAAGAGATAGAAGCAAAACTTTTGATAACAATCCCACTATCCAGGACAAGGTTTCACTTGGAAGACCTCAAGGAATTGATGGTTTAGCTTGTGAACTGAAAAGTTCTTCATCAGAGAGGGATCATGCTGTTCTTTCAGACCCTAAGACTTGTTGTTCGTACAACTTGAAATTGGTAGACAAGGCAAGAGAGGATCATGTCCTGGAAGAGGCACAAATAATTGAGGTAAATTTATTGTAGCAGCTACTTAGTTACCTCTATAGTTGACGAAGAAAGAGGGGTCTTATAGGATTCACAGATATCACCTTATGCAATATACAGGCACGTCGTAAGAGGATTGCTGAGTTATCTTTTGGCCCTAAAAAGTTGGATAATTGTCGGAGATCTCACTGGAGTTATGTTCTTGAAGAAATGGCATGGCTGGCAAATGATTTTTTGCAGGTTTGGTTGTATGATAATAACATGCAGTTATTTTCTTTCCATTGTATTACTCTCTTCTTTTCTGGAGCTTCAGTGCTGTGCATAGTCTTGAATATTAGCCCATGGTGGTGAGTATGGCCAACAGAAGTGTGGTCAACCTGGTTGCAGCAACTAGTCTACCACTATACAGCATTCATGCAGTTCAAGGATATAATCACTTTTCTACGCAAACAATGATTATTAGCAATGGCAGTTATTGAGAACTGCAGTTTCTGAAACTGTGGCTATTCAATCATAGCCATTGAAACAATATCAAATTTCCCAATCTAGAAAAATGACTCGACTATTGTTCTTTCATGTTAGTACAGCAATCAAAGGATGCTTAATCAAACAAAATCGCACTTGAATCATTTTATTTGGAAGAACTTAACATTTAAAATCTCTGAATTATTGCCCTTACAAAGAGTTGGAAATTAGTCAAGGTTCCCATAATTTCTTGAATTTAAGACATAGATTGTCTAAAATTTTTCATTGTTTAAGTTAAAGATTAATCCTTTGCATTTCATGGATTTTGCAAAACATAAGCACCGCAGTGATCCCAAATTTTTTATAAATCATTTGTCATGACTGCTTCTGCAATAATTTGGTTACAGCTTCTGTGACCTCTGCTGCACTTTAAAACCTTGGTTCATTTTGTACTTCTTTAGGAGCGTGTTTGGAAGATGACTGCTGCGGCTCAATTATGTCATCAAATTGCTTCTGCATCGCAGTTGCGATTTAAAGAACAAGATCGTCAGAAAAAGCTGAAAAAGTTAGCGTTCAACTTTGCAAAGGCTGTGATGCAATTCTGGCATGTGGCGGATATGCTTGCTCATGGTGGTGATGCAAGTTTCGATATGAAAAGTGACCATCATCTGGGAGATGGACCAGGGAAGAGAGATGACAATGATTTGCATCATGACAAAAGCAGAAAATCCCAGAAGATGCAGGTATTATTGGGAAGATAATTGTTCCCTCATGCTAGTGCTTGGTTAATTTGTTATAGGCATCAAAATTTATGCATCTTGCTCAGGTTTTTCATGATTCATGAATGAATATAATGTTTCTTGTAAGAAAATGATAAGTGTCCTCTAACGTCATTTTTATAGATCTATGTTTATAAATCCTTTGTGCCTTCTTATTAAGTAACTTTCCTGCCTTGGCTTGGGGAGCCCTTGGTCAAGATGCGTGTGATCCCACTTATTCTTAAAAATAGTATGATTAAGACGCTACATTCTCAATAGAGGGTTTTCTGAAGGTGTTGATATATTCTGAGGTGTATATTTACTTGGATCAAAGTAAGTTGCACTCTTTGATGTTGGAGCATAAAGAAGAAACTGAAGAAAGGATGTGTGACTAGAGGACTTGGTTTATTTTTTCATTTTGATGTTCTTGTTATTGGATTTCTTTAAATTATTAGATTTATGAGAGTGAATGATTTGAAGTTGACGGTACAACTTCAGTAGTCATCTAGTCTTGTCGTAAGTAATGTGGTGCATTGGAAGGTATTATGGGGGAGCTAACTCTCTAAAAGGAGCCAATTGACCCAGAGGAAGATCTTAATTAGATAACATACACCATCAAATTATAAGCAGCTCTTTATTATATTCGGTTTCCCCCCTGCTTCATCTCGAGGTGTCCTAAACAGTGTATCTTAGCCCCAAAGTTCGGACCCTTTACTTTGTTCCCTTACCCAATATATGGTGGTACAGTAGCAATCTGTGGGATGATGATGCTTCAAAGAGACAATGTTCAGCTCAGAGAGAGAGAGAGAGAGAGCAATTGACAGAGAGGAGTATAGAAAGATGTGGCGATTGACTGAAAGGTTGCAGTGGGTGGCATGCCAATGATTCCAGTTGACTGCGATGGTAGCACAACGAGAAATGTGATTCTCGACTAAGAGATTGGGCACACCGCTTGGCAATGGTTCAGTGTCCATGATGGTGGTGTGGAGACAAAGATGCGGAGAGGACAGTTACATCTTGAGAGAGTCTTGAGAGGTTCTATGTAGTGTTTTTCTGGGCTTGAGAAAACTGCAATCTCTAAGTTTTAAGGTTTTATAGTTCTTCAGGTAAAACATATATATCTTTCATACCTTTTACCATGCCCTGCAAGGTTAACCCAAATATGCTCCTATTGAGGTGGGGATCTGTGAGGTGCAGGACTCTTATTGTGTCAGTCTGTTGACCTGATAGTGGGAGGCTTGGATGTGTAGTGGATGTAGATAGAAGATTTTCTCTAGCTGTAGAGTTGATTATGTCTTGTCTCTCATGTATTTTGCCCTTGTTTAGTTGTTAGTCAGAAAGTCATCTCTATGTTTCTGTGTTCAGTTTTTACCTGGCTATGCAATATGACATTCAACCGTCTTAATTGTGGCTCCTGCGGAATTCTTGGTGTGACACACAGGTACTGGGTTCCACAAAATTCCCTTCACTTGCTGTTCAGGGATATGCCATGCGGTTTTTGAGAGAGAACAATCTACACGTTCCTGCCTTCAAAGCTGAGGTGTTAACAGATATAGATGAAGTGACAGATATGGAGATCTCCAAATTATTCCATGACAGTCATCTTACAGGAGTAAGGATCCACTCTTTGGTTGTATATGTCTCTGGATCGTCATGTAATATACTTGGTGTTATCAAACATGCATCCTGCCGTTACCTCTCTGATTTTTGTTTCCAGTTTTTTTAGCATGTGCTGTCAGCATTCTGGTGAGTGCACGACACAAACTATGGTGTTCATAGTGCCAGTGAAATTGGAGATCATTGAAGCATCCACTCTCAGCAAATTTTTGTTTTATTGGATGCTTGCAGATTGCTCTTGCAGGTGTTGCTTTAACTTACAGCAGATTGCATTTTTATTTCGGCAGGATAGCATCTTTTACACAATTTCCTTTGGTGCAATGGAGACATACAGGAAGTCCATCGAATCCTGTGTGACACAGTGTGAGGCAAGTACCTTCCCTGCAGCTGTTAATACATGGATTTTTTTTTCCATTTGGCTTGAAATTTGTTGCATTGAAGTAGATCTTATTGTTTACTTCTTCCAATTTGTAGCTCTTACAGTTTGATTGTTCTTCATTTTTACATGAAACTCCTAAAACCATTCCAAATATATAAATATTTGACATATGGAGTCACTGGTATTTTTCCTTTTTTTTTTTTTTTTGCTTGCAACGACTATCATTTTCAAGTTTGTTGGGGGGAATTTTGTCGATAGAAATTTTAAACTGCAACAAGCAGGCTTGCAGAAAGGCTTTATAAGACCATCATTCCTCATCATGCCGGATGGCCTTTCTTTTGCCTAGTTGGAAATGTTGTTGGCACAATTATATGAGCTTTGACTGGTCATTTTTTATGCCTTTTATGTTCAGAATACGGAAAGTAATATGCAGGAGGAAGTCAATTCATCCTTGCCAGAAACAGTCTCAGGTATTCCAGGATTTGGGATATCCGAGTTCTTTATCAGTTTTCTCCTCCTTTGGGTTGCTTATTTGTTTATTTTATTTAGTCTATGGATACCAAGCAACTCCTCAAAACAAAAAAGAGCGAGGGACATGCATGTACAATCTTTCCCAGAAGAATCGGAATCGGAAAAGCTTTAAGTCATACGGTTCTGGATCATATGAAATGGCAGCTGATATACCCTATGGAGAAAACAGAATGGGGATGCAACAGTCATTTTTTATGGGCAAGAGAGCTGCTAGTCTTGATGTTGGTCCAGTTCCACCTAAGCGTATGCGAACTACTCCCAGACAGAGGGTCTTAAGTCCCTTTAATGGTGGAGCTGGTTTTAGGGGTTATCCCAAAAGTGATGCTTCTAGTGGAGATACCAATTCTCTTCAGGACGATCAGAGTACACTGCATAGTGGATCACAGGTTAAGAAAATTATGGAGGCTGAGTCAGTTGGGGGCCTTGAAAAGCAGTTGCCATATGACTCTGCGGATGCATCAATTAAATCCAAGAAAATAAAGAAACGAAAGCTTCTGGTGCGAACTTACTCCTTTTGGCAAATTTAGGGAATCCTTTGCATTTCTTATTTTTTGGGGCCACTATGATTGATTCTTCTCCACTGCAGATTTATCCATATGAGCAGGATTGGCAGCTGGATTCCAGTGCTCACATTGAACGGGTAATTTTCATTCATTATATGCAGAGTAGAAATCCTAGGGTCTTCTCTTTAGTGGGCTAATCTTCTCAGTTTATGTCAAGTGTAATTGGATTTGGTAGAAAAATCTTACTGATTTATGAAAAGACAACTTTTAGATTGTCAGTGATCATGTTGGCATATTTTCCCTCTCATTGAATCATTTTCAGAAGTCTATGTGCAGGCAGTGGCTAGCAAAAGCTTTGAGTTCATCTTCTTTGTCGGTTAAGTCCTGGTGGTTGCAGACCTGCTTAGACATCTTTAGATATTGTTATTGCAGCCTCTAGTTAATTTTTGTTATCTGTATTTATAAGAATGTTGTTTCCCAATTTGAACATTTTCTATAACCTTTTCTTTGATATTTGTAGTCAGACATTTACGTGCAGTTCGTCATTCCTAACACTTACTGTTGGTCATTCTGCATGGCACATAAAAGAGCTTTGCTTTTATTTTTCGTCTGCGATTGATGATATGATTTCTATGTAATTTCATTTTTACCCGGTAATAAGTAAGAAGAGAAAATCTCAAATCAGTGATTTGTGTAAAACTTATTGGTATTTTTATTTGAAAATATGATGCATCTAATGCTCTTCAAGATCTCATACCTGTCATTGCAGCTTTCAGAAGATTTTCTCTAAGTCAAAAGATCATCTGAATGTTATGCTTAGGGAAACACCAAGTTCATTGTTGTTTTCTATGTACACATCCCTTATAAAGGGTAGTTTCATATTTCAGAAGTGTTATATTTGTTGTAATTATTAGACATGGTAGTGTATTATGAGGAGAAATTAGTGGACGAACAAATGGAGGGGTTCTTCTGGTTAGTGTTGTGCTGTGACTGTAATAAAAATCATTTAGTTGGTGAAGACTTCTCATTATTGGTTTGCATAGGAAAGGGGAATCTATTCTGCATGAGATTGAAATTTTTTTAATCTTGCCTCCTTGAATTACCTGACATCATATGACTATTGTATCATCGATGCTTGATGACAAAAGTATTCATTAATGCCACCATTGTTGCACAGAGGGATCAATTGAAGAAGAGGTTAGAGAATCATTGTTTTGAATCAAATAGAACCAGTGGTAAGGCTCCCAACTCATGTTTTCTTGATTAGGTTTCTTGAGGGAACATTTTGTCTGGTCTTTTCTCAGTTTTACATTTTCAATCATTTTGATGAAAGTTTGTATGGCGAAAATGCAGCCAAGAAGCCAAAGATGATCAAGCGATCACCTGATAATACTTTTGACAACATCACATCAATGACTGGGTCCATCCCTTCTCCTGTAGCATCTCAAATGAGTAACATGTCCACCCCAAATAAATTGGTAAATTCAACCAGTAGTCATGATAGGAGCAGGAAAGTGAAAGGATTTAAGGTACATCCTAATTAACAGTGTGTCATCAGTTCGATCTTGCTGTCACTAGTTTATTTGTTCTTTTCACGGTGGTTCTGAGCATTTGTTATCACTGCAGGTGTCCACAGTGCAGCCAGGTTCTGGAAGTCTCTGGTCACTATTCGAAGATCAGGTTAATTTTGTCATAATTGCCCTTTTAGTGAAATTATTATATTTTCTATAACATTGTTTTCATTGCCATTGAAAGATACACTCTAGATCAAGGCCATTGATAGGAGTGTTCCCTTCCTGACACATATTTTCGTGTCTCTGAAATGGTACTTTGCTTTTAGGCTCTTATTGTCCTGGTACATGATATGGGTCCAAATTGGGAGCTGGTCAGCGATGCAATCAATAACACTCTACAATTTAAGGTAGATCTCTGTCATGCTGAGTGACCCGCCTATCTACTCTTAGAGGCCTGATATATTTATTTGCTCAAGTTGATCGATAGGTCCATTTGTTCAAGTCATTATTTCTTCCAATGTTTTTATCCAGTGTGTATTCCGCAAGCCTAAAGAATGTAAGGAGCGTCACAAGTTTTTAATGGATAAGAATGCTGGTGATGGGGCTGATAGCGGGGATGATTCGGGGTCATCTCATTCTTATCCATCTACTTTACCAGGCATTCCTAAGGCAATTCTCTATTTCTTCCTGTCTGCAACAAGTTGAACTAGCGTTGTTGCATATTTTACCTCCAACACGACATTTTGCCTGCTTCAGTTGATTGAATGATACACCATATTTCATGCAGGGAAGTGCCAGACAGTTGTTTCAGCGCTTGCAAGGGCCTATGGTGGAGCAGGCTTTAAATGAACACTTTGAGAAAATAATTAGAATTAGCCAGAAGCAGCCTTACGAAAGAAATACGGTTTGTGCCCTTAATGTAGGACTAGTTACCTTGCAGAGTTAACATGTTGGTCAAATGAAGAAAAATAATTATTTTTCTGTCTCCATTGTCTGCATTTTCTGATTAGTTGAATGGTTTGTGCTTTGAGTAGGAATACTTTGAGGTCTCTCTGTAATTTTAGTTTACATCAAGCCCACATTACACCTAGATAGGTAGGAGTTGGCCTATTTAAAACATGCTACCTAGTGTGCCCACCTGTTGGTCATCACATATTTCTGTTGAACATGTATATGTTGTCCATAGTAGCGACATTCATGCCTAGCTCAAGAATTATTCCACAAAGATGTCGATCCAGTGACCAACAAAATGTGGTGGCACTAGAATATACAGCGGATGAGAATTCAAAAACTTGATAAATAATTGGGATTGTACAATCTGGGTGCAAGAAGTACCTTAAATCTTGAAGCAAACATTGTCAACTTTTCTTGTTGTATTTCAAATGCTTCCTGACTTAACGTTTTTGATTCTCTCTCTGTTTTTTTTTTTTTTTTTGGTTGAAGAGCGACAGCCATAATCAAAAGCAAGTACCTGTCCACCAGTCTCATTTTGTTGCTCTTTCTCAAGTCTGTCCAAATAACCTGAATGGAGTTTTTCTCACGTAAGTGTGATGCTCACGGTCCATCTTTTTTGAATCTCTTTGTGCAAGACAAGATTTGGTAGCTTTATTCTTGATTTTTAACATGAGACTAAAGTACGTTTTCCCCCTATCTGTAGACCTTTTGATCTTTGCGAACCGACTGCTCCTCCTGTGTATCAAGTTTCTCAAGCTTGTAATCTAGCATCATCAAACCAATGTGCTGTGCCACCAATGCTTGCTACGTCTGGGGAAATTTCATTATTGCATGGATCAAGCTCTGTGGTTCTTGGTCCTAACTTCTTGTCATCTACTGATGCACTCACAACCTCTTGCAGGTACTTTACTATGCTTGAGTGAGCATGAAGTTCTTCTCTAATAATTTCATTCTCAATATTTTGATCTATTATTTCTTGACTATGCATTTTCTCATGGATGCTAGAGTTAACTTTCCAAGAACATTATCTATGCCGGTTGATCAGCAGAATAAGATGCAGCATTATAATCAAATGACATCTCCCATGAACTTTCAACAACCCTACCTATCTGTCTCTGGGTCTCTCTCTCTTACCGATTGTGATGTTCGTATGAAGCCTGGTAGAAACAGTATGGTTGTGGATAGTGGGATGGATGGAAGCATGCCAATGTCTCGATCAGAGATTCATGGAATGACCTCATCATCAGTACTGAGTTCTAGCAGCATGGTGAGTATGCCAGGTCCTGTAAATATGCACCCTAGACCTGATTCTGCACAAGGAAATTCAACCTTGCAACCTCGTGAGGCTTTGCATTCAGTGAGGGTGAGGTTCATTATTTTCTTTTATAAATTGAAAAGTCATGCTTATTTGTCTATTTCCTTTGCATGAACGAATTGTCCTGGAAAACAATCTTAAATTTTAGAAAGGCTGGTAGTTAAAAATTGGAACGACTTGTGAGTCTCATAGCATATGAAGTATCATGATTTATATGTCCATCATGGAAATCATAATAAGATGGACAGTGTTGTCATTATCAGATTGTGGCTTCATTCTTCTATAAATTGTGATGCAATGCATCGATTCTGGTAATTTATATGAAAGCTGTCTTCTTTGATACCAGCCTGACCATATCTCAGAGCAGCAAACCCAAAGGTTGGTTCCAGGACCTCAGAAGCAGGTCACTCAAGGGAATATTCAAGGTGTTCCTCCTCTTAGTGGGTTGGGTTCTGCGTTTTCTAATCGTGCAACTCCAACTCAGATGTATCCAGGCCATTCCCAGCAGCAATATCAAACGTCCTCTCAACAACCTCATTTGCCTAATAGTCCTTATAATCGCCCTAATATTCAGGGGCGGAATCAAGCAACTGATTTGCCACAGCAAACTTATGCAACCCATATTGCTAAGGAAAGGCAGCTTCAGCGGCGGCATCTCCAACAGCCTCGGCAGCAACTTGCTGGATCTAATAATGCTGTCATATCTCATGTGCAACCACAACCTCAGTCTCCCATGCCATCTTTGCAGAATAGTTCCCTACAACAATCCCAGCCATCATCGCAGCCAATGCCTGTGTCACCACAAACACCCTCTTCACCAATGTCACCTACATTTTCTCCTCATCATCCTCAGAATTATCCGCTTCAACCTCATGCTCTTGGCCTAAATCATCAGAATAATACTATGAGTTGCCTGACTAATCAGACTGGAAGGCAACATTACCGTCAGCTGCAGCAACAGCAACCTCAACAATATAGCGGACCCCCTCCTAAAAGGCAGCAGCAGAAGCAGGGTATAAAGGGAAATGGGAGAGGAAATAACTTGGTGAATCAGAACCTCTGTTCTGACTCTTCTCATCTAAATGGTCTCTCTATGGCCCCTGGAAACCACGGGGTGGAGAAAGGCAATCAGGTATTGCAGTTTGTGGAAGGTCAAGGTTTTAGGAGTCCTGGGTCAACAGTAAATAACCCTGTCCAATCACCTAAATCCCAGACTCCTCCCAATCCCAATCATCCCCAGCTGCAGCAGATGCGGCTTTCTAGTCCCACATCTCCTGTGTCAAGGCAAATACAGCAGATTCCTTCTAGGTCTGATAGTAGCTCTGCTGAGCATGGGTCATCCATTCTAAACAAGGCCATTACATCTCCACTGACAGCTTCGAACCATCTACAGGCACTGCACATACATCAACAACCCAAACAAAAGCATGCTAATCCCATTCAACCACCATATACTGTCTTTCAACAGGGCCATCCAATGACATCCAAGCCATCTATTAAGTCTCAAACCAACCAAGCTCAACTTGACCGGAGTCCTGTGAATAATAGTACTTACCGGGAAAATACTGCTGCAATGGCGCCTCAAGCCTCTGTTGATTCCACTAATGCAGGACCTGGTAAAAAGTCTCAACTTTATACCGCTTCTTGTTTGCCTGCTCAACCTCCCTGTGTGGGTTTTGTTGGAAGACCACTTAATGCAAATATGGCCAGAAATGAGTCAATGCCATCTGTAGGCCAGAGTATGGAGCAATGCCGAGAACCAGCTAGCTTGTCTTCTCATGGTCGTAGCATTAATTGCTTGGGGACGCAGCTGGGGCAGAAGCAGCTGCAACCAATGATGCCAACCCTCATGCCTCGGCCATCACCCAAGCAACAGTATCAGATGCAAGAACAGTTTCTAAAGTCTGAGGAGCAACAAGCACTTCAAAAACCACTGCCAAAGTTGCCTTCTCAGCAACAAAGGCAGCATTTGCAAGCAGGGCAAGGAAATTGACATGTAATGCAAGAGGTTTTTTTTTTCTTGGAAAGCATGATTCATTAGATAAAACAAGGTATTGGTCGCCCTAGTGATGAATGAGCATGTCCCTGTGACAACTCTGTACAGGTAAGTTTTATTGCAGATTGATATTAGGTGATATTGGATCTTCTTTGACATTTCCTTCCTTGTCTCATTCTAGTTATGCACCATCCAACAGGGATTGATGCCGATTTTGTAAGCATCCATGCAAATGGAGCTGGCTAATACAAAAATAGACCACAAAAGTGAGGACGGCTAGGAGTTACGACCATTTATTTCAAGCGATATGAAGGTTAAGTGAAGGATTGTAGCAGATCGTTTGTTTATTGACTTTCTGGAATCATGTATAGTGACACTTCTCAGGTCTTAATCGAGAGAGTGAGACAAATATAGAGTTTTTTGTACAGAGGTCTCATCTCTCCTTTCCTTCTCCTTTAGGTGTTTTTTGGTTCTCTTGGCTAAGTAGACTGGTGCATGTGTAATTACCCTTTGAGATCAAGTGGGGAGCAATTGCAGTCACAGGCAAAGCCTTAGAACATTGTGTGAATATAATGGTTCCTGATGTATAGACTGATCATGTCAATGCAGTTATTTGGCCTCTCAGCAAGTTTTTTAGTGGATGTATTGCCTTCGCTCAATTTGTTATCGATTTTTGTAATGCATGGAAAATGATTGTCCCAGTACAGTAGCTTTTGTAGCTTATATTCTCTGGTTGAGAATTCTTATTATAACCAGGAACATCATCTGACCTCTGGTCATATAACTGTTAAACATGCCATATCGATGCCTTGATTTTGTAGCTTAATGAGTAACAGAATTTTGAAAGAACATTTTTGCTCAAAAGCTTCTACATCTTGAGCCACAAGAGACTGTCATCATCCCGTGCATGCCACTCTGTAGACAGATTGCGTTATCTGTTCTCGGTCCTCTGCAAGACTTGGCCTCAATGTTGAAGAGCTGTAGTTTGAAGTGAACAAAATGGTATGAGCATTCTCGAACAAGCAAGTTCTGTGTAGGCATGAACTCTGACCATGTTTGAACAGTGTTTTATGGTTCCAGGAGTCTAGTGTGGTCAAACGAGAGGCTTTCTGGACCTTGCTCTTCTCCTGACAGCTCCCATGGTAAGCCTAAGAATTCCCTGAGTGGATAATGAGTGCTAGTAATTTAATTTATGTGCATAGGAAATGTTATGTCAGGAGAATTATGCAGATGAAGCTGGTTATATGAATGGGGCGTTCTAGAAGTTAGGGATGGATGCAGAAGCTATGATAGTTTGCTGCATGTTCTGGTAAGTAGAATGCGCGATTATGAGCATATCACTCGATCTTTTCTGCTTAGAACCACTTGTATTGCAATTTATTTAGTTCTTCGGAAAATACGCAGGTGCATTATGAATATCTTCTTTTTCTGCTCCATTGCTGCATTTCTGCTCTCTTTTTGCCCTCATTAGCGACCCCACTTGCGGGTGAAGTTCGTTAACATGGCTGTCACTTGCCATGTTCATCGGCGGGTTATTGCTGCTTCTAGTTAATTTGAAACGTTTTAGCTTAAAGCACAAGAGCCTAACTTCAGTTAAATCATCTACTTTAGTTATCGTATGCATCTATCTCTTGAAGCTTTCCACTGTTTACTACTTTGGAGTCTTGGAAAGATATCACGAGTGCGAACAATTTGGTTAATGTTGGTCTCCTCGGCGTCGTAGCTTTGTAGCTATTGTAGGATATCACTGCTTAAAATGCAACAAAAGAATGCTACCTCTCTGTTCTGTCAGTGAATAAGTCATTTACTATTTGTTGATTGATGTATGGGAAAACTTAACATTTTTTTCATGTGAAAATTTGTTAATGTGTCCATAGCTATTTTTCGTCGTACACAAATTGACTAAATTACTTCGGAAGAATCACTGTTAATAACCATGGTGAAACTACTTAACCCAAGTACCGTGGACTGCTTCATATATCGAGTCCTGCATTTTATAAGAAAAAGCAAGCCATATATTTTATAATTTTTCAGATTTAATCGAGTTAAAAATACCATATTTGTGCAATAACTTCTCCGGGAAGCTCTGGACATTTTTATTGAAGGATATGACAAGTGAACCTCCACAAGACAACCCACACGAATGGAATGAACATCATCTACCCCAAATATCAACGATCGATCGATCGATCGATTAATCTACACTAAAAAACAGGGTCAAAGTATTTTATTTTTTTTTTTAATTTTTTTGAAGAAAAGGGTGAGAGAGAGGGGGGGGGGAGAGAACAGATAAAAGTCAAAGTCAAAGGGGTCAGTCAAGAGGGGAAGCAAAAGGCCTTGGCGATGGTGTCGAGGATCTTGCTCTGCGACTCCGCGATCAGGTCCATCCGCTTCCTCTCGAAATCCATCCTCCACCGCTCGCTCTCCCTCATCATCTCCATCTTCACGTTCTCCATCCCCACGTACCTCTCCGCGAACCCCCTTATCTCCCCGGCTATCTCCCACACCGCCCTCCTCTTCCTCCTCCTCCTCTCTCCCCACCCCTCCTCCTCCGCCTCCTCCTCCTCCTCCTCCTCCTCCATCTTATCCGCCGCCCTCTTCCTCTTCGCCCCTCCCGCCGCCGCCGACGCCGACGCCCTGGGGAACCGGTTCACCATCGCCGGCCTCCTCAGTATGTGGTTTATGCTCCTCGACTTGCTGTAATTCCCATCGTATTCCTCGTCCTCGTTGTCTTCCTCCTCCTCCTCGTCAGCGGCTTCCTCTTCCTCTTCCTCCTCCTCGTACCCTCCTCCTCCTCCTCCAACGGCCCTTCGGGCGCCGTACGGCACCACGGCGATCGGCCGCGCCGAGATCGGCATGGGGCCGCGCTCCAGGCGCTCCATCATCTCGTAGTACGGCCAGCCGGAGGCGGCGCCGGCGCGCTGTTTCTCGGCGCGGTAGCGCTTGCGGAGCTTCTCCATCTTGTGGCGGCACTGGGTGGCGGTCTTGGAGGGCTCGGCGTAGGAGTAGCCGCAGCGGGCGGCGACAGTGACGGCCACCTCCTCCCACTGGCTGGACTTGAGCGGGCCGCGCTTGAGGGCGTACCACTTCTCCTCGTAGGCGCGGATCAGGTTGACGGTCTCCTCATGGGTCCAGGGGACGGGATGGGGCTTCTTGGCGGTGGAGGCGGCCGCGGTGGGGAGCGGGGTGGCGCTGGGTGGGGAGGCGGAGGGGGAGGATGGGGAGCGGGTGGCCATGTTTGCGAAGTCTTTTTTAGGGTTTTGAGATGGAGATGGAGAGAGAGAGAGAGAGAGAGAGAGGGGTGGTGGGCTTAAATAGGGGAGAGGGTGGTGGTGGCGAGGCGGTGGTGGCGGTGGTTGAGTTTGGTTTGGGGAGGCGATTAGGTGGGGCGGGGGTGCCGATGAATGGGGAAATTGCGGGACTGCGCCCGAGTTTTTACTCTGGTTTTTTTGGGGGGTGGTGGTGGTGGGGCAGCGTCATTTTCTGTACATTTTCGGGCTGGATCGGGGTCACCGTGGTCCAATCAATTTTGTCCTCTGCAGCTGGGAAGGTTTCTGAGTTTCTTTCCGACGTTTACCTGGAAATCAAAGTCCTCTGTGTGTGTGGACAGGAGGAAATTAAGCAGAAAAAAAGGTTGCTGAAGATGGAGGCTTAGGGGTTAAGTCTTTTCGGCCGGCGTCGGACCGTGTTTGATAGACAGAGGAGGGGTAAGTCTTTTCCGCCGGCGTTGAATCGTGTTTATAGACAAAAAGCATGTAAATTAAGATTCCGTTCCTTTTGCAGAGAATATGATGATTCTGAAAAATTTAAGGAAAATTCTAAATAAAGATTTGAAGTATTCTTGTTTTCTTAAATAAAGATATAAAATAAATTTTATTTTTATTAGAGATACGAAATGTCATCATTTTTTAAAATAAATGATTGAATATGATTTTATTTTAAATAAAGATCTCAATTGTCATGTCAATTTTAAAGAATGGTTTGACCTCGCCAATTAATTTTTTTCTTAAAAAAATTTCTTCAAAAAAAAAATACAGAGGAGAGCAAGGGGGCAAGGATTAGGAAACTCTCTCTCTCCCAGATCTAGGCGATGATGGGACAGCAACCATAGGCACGAGGATTGGCCCCAGCCATCCTGTCTTTTATATATATATATAATTTATTTTTTTAAGTTTTAAATTTTATTTCTATTTTGAGTTTGTTCGTTTTTGGAATGAAAAAATATAAAAAAGGAAAGAGAAAAAGGTAAATGATGGAAATCAATCAATCACTTGGTGAGGTCAGGCTTTCTATGACATTGATATAAAACTTGAAGAAAGTAAGATCCACTTTAAACCTTTATTTGAAAAAAATGATGGTCATTTAAACTCTTATTTAGAATATTTCCTATTTTTGAGGAAGTTATTCTTCATGCAAATGACGATATTTTTTAATATTAAGCTAAAACCTGAAAATGAAGTGGCACCGTTTAGTAAGGAATTTTTTTTTTTATCTCCACGCGCTCATTCTCAATAATTTTTTAAACCAAAATGTAATTATTTTTTATTTTATTTTTACTTTCCTTGGCTGGATACCGGCCACAAACGAACTCGACCTCAATCGGGGCTATTTGGCGAGCTTGGGTATCACCAAAGCCACGAGCTGTGTGGGGGCTCAAGTCCTCTTTGTGTGTTGGAAGGAGAAAATTAAGCACGGAAAAAAAATCATTGAAGATGAAGGCTTTAGGGAAAGTCTTTGCGGTTGGCTATGGATTGTATCGATAGACTAAAAGCGCATAAACTAGGGCTTATGAATACTTTGATATTGCGATATGATCTATCCATCTCGAGTCTAGATAGTATATTATGTCATTGGCTATGTACTAAAGAACCGTTTTCTTCATTTCGATGAGTATCGAAGACATTCCATAAGCGACACACCCTTGCTGATGGTTGGAGAAGAGGAAGCCGAGGGGGTTAAAGGCGACCTCTTTGCCCCAGTCGGCTTCGAGACCTTATAGAACCAACTCTCACATCGAACCTTCATCTCCCTCGAAGGAGCATCTGTTCCAATGGATCATATCGTAATATTAGAGCTGCGTGGGGCTCAAGTCCTCATTGTGTTGGAAGGAGAAAATTAAGCACAAAAAAAAAAAAAAAAAAAGTCATTGAAGATGAAGGCTTTAGGAAAAGTCTTTTCGGCTGGCTATGGATGGTATCGATAGATTAAAAGCACATAAACTAGAACTTATAAATACTTTGATATTATGATATAATACATCCATCTTGAGTTTAGATAGTATTTTATGTCATCAGCTAGTACATGTACTAAAGAACCGTTTTCTTCATTGCGATGAATATTGAAGATATCCCATAAACGACGCACCCTTGCTGATGGTTGGAGAAGAGGAAGCCGAGGAAAAGTGGGGGGAGGACCTTATAAAACCAACTCTCACATCAAATCTTAATCTCCCTCGAAGGAGCATCTGTTCCAATGCTCATGCTTTTACCCTGTTTCGTTATAATTATTCCCATATCGAAATATTTTTCACTAGAAGCAGTTCTTCAGCTTTTATTTAAAGAAACCAAGGTTCTATACTAACTCTGGATAATTGATATCTCATGCGAAAAGAGATCAATTTCTTCAATTCAAATAGCATTGTAGGGTTCCAAACTAAGCCAGAATTTAATTGACTGCAAGATTCAAAAATTACGAAGTCGATGATGTTAGAGGACGTAAACAAATTGTGCAGAATTTAAATGAAGACATAGTTTGAGAACATAAAAGTACAATGTTGGAATTTAATCAATGATGCAGCGCGGAAATAAAGATACTTGTTGGAATCTGATCGATAACACCACAAATTGGAAAACAACTGTTAAGGAAACTTAGAGTATGATGCATGAAAGATAACAAAAATATAACATTTTGTTTGATTTGCGTGAAGGCTTTCTTGGTGGATAATTAAAGATATTTATAATACAACAAAAAAAAAACCCTAAACTAATGTATATGTGACAAATTTATCCCAAACTAGTACATTTATTACAAAATTATCATAAACTAATTTTTGATCGTTAAAAAACTCAACCGGTGCACGTACGACAAATTTACTATATGTTAGTATACCAATTTAGGATTTTACCATCCATTTGTCACATGTGTACAAGTTTTGTGATTTTTGTAGTATTAATCTAATTTAATAAATGGTATATTTTTTACAAATGTCTTAATTTAGGATTTTTAGCGGTCAAAAAATTAATTTGGAGTAAATTTGTTACAAATGTACTAGAGTAGAGTTTTTACTTGTTATAAAATTAATTTGGGATAAATTTATCATAAATATATTAGTTTGAGATTTTTGTGATAAAAAAATTAATTTGGAATAAATTTTTCACATATGTATTAATTTGGAATTTTTTGTGGCAAACAAAATTAAGATAAATTTATCATATATATACTAATTTGAGATTTTTTATACTATTAACCCTAATAGTTAATGGTAACTACTTTTCGAACGTTCCCAATGCTTACAATTTCCCCGGGAACTCCTGTTGGTTATATCCATGTCTGTAGATTTCACATGTGCAAATTGCTCCACGACTTGGTTTTCCATAATTAACGTCCACTCCACGATCTTTCTTCTAGGCGATATCTCCCCTTTTTCAAAAAGGTGTTTCTGATTTCAAACCATAACTGTTTCGTCCCAAATCGTACGCCTTTGATAAGATATTGCAAGCATTCATATTAGTGAATATTAGCAACTATTTGTGATTCCTTGTCGTTTTTCGACAACTGAATATACGGTGCGAATCCCCACACTTGTCACTTGCATTAGTGCTCACATGGCATGCACACGACCGTTTATATAAATCTCATGTGATGCTCATGTGCTTGCTCTAGACAAGCCATATTTTGGGTGTCAACGTACCCATTTCACTCGACAACAGTTCCAAGTGTAAATCCAATAACGATGACTTTACGCAGTCGCGGTAGGAGTGAAAAGAAAGAAGAAATATTCACATTCAAGACGTGAGGAAGACTGCAACACAGCGCGCCGCTAGCGAAAGCCAGAAATCGGCTCCTCGAATTGCCAGAGACACGGGAAGATAAAAAGAAACTTAAGTAATAAGCGCCACCACCGACCTAATAGCTCGACTTGCCTGAGAACTGTACAGGCGTATATACACTTCAAGAGGGGCAACAGACATGCCTGGCAGCAGCCCCAGCAAGGCTATCTTACACATAACCATGGGACTACACAAGCGACCATATGCAGAGTTCCTCACCACCAAATTATCAAAACATGAACCCGAAACAGAAGCCCACAGCTTCTTACCCTTCTCAGCAAATTCTTTTGCAGTCACTACTACGTTCTCTCTCTTGCGCTTTCCCAATTCCCGCTCGGCGGCTACATCTCTTCAACTTTCACCTTCACCAAAGGAAAGGACAACAGGGTCAGAAATGCACAGCGAGTTTGGCCTATTGGCCAAAAAAAAAAAAAAAAAAAAAAAGCGAGAGGATTAATATGCTAAGGCATAGAAGCTTTCTTTATGGTCTGCAAGGTGCCCTGTCCAATGCAAATTTATAGGAAAGTTCATAACTAACGACTTAAGCCCATGCTACTATATATCCCCCCTTTTGCAGCTGATCGATCATGATAATTTGGCATTGCAACACTGTAAAGAATGAAGCTGAATAGATAAACAAAGTGAAATGAAAAGAGATCAAATTAACATACATCACACTGCAATACCTAATCAAAATTCATCTAACTTTCACATGCTGAGGAGTGAATTGCACTCCACAAAACTTAGATGACATCGCTCCAACATTAAGTGGCAGTACCTTAGATAATGCATTGGGTAAGGAAGTGTGCCGCATGGGCCCCCTTAGCCGTTGAATCTCCTGAAGCTGATGTTGTATATCGTCCAACAGTTCCAACTGGTTTGTCTCTCCTTCCCTGTTTTTTCCAGATATTCTCAACTTCTCCTTTTCCTCTTGAACAATTCGTAACATCTCTCTAAGCCATTCAACTTCAATGTCAAGCTTTAATCTTTCATAACGAACCACCCTTTCAGAATCACATGTCATTGTTCTACTATGTGAGTTAACCAACAATTCTAATACGCCATCAATATTAGTATCGCTGATATGACCATTCTGCCTCATGTCTTCCTCATTTGTGCCATTGTTCGGTGGGTCTGTTTTATCATCAACCACATGAACATCATGAACTATCTGTTGCATGTCATGCACAGTTTCTCGAAGATTGCCACATTCAATATCTCCGTTTTCCCTATTTTCCTCCACCCCTTCTCCATCACAAGAGAAACATCTCATCATACCTGTACAATACTGGGTTGGCTCCATTATGTAATCCTTAATTACTCCACCATTGTTGATCTCTGGTACCATAGACTGTACATACTCACCTGGGTGAAGCACAGGGTGAATTTTCCCGTGGCTATCCTTGATGTCTTGCACATGATCATCGCTGCTTTTATCTCCGGAAGAAATTTGTCTATATGCTTCAACCTCATTCTCCAAGAAAAAATTCTCCCTCTCCCTCCTAATTAGGATCTCTTTGAGAATACTCATTTCCTCTTCATCATAGGCAAACTTCTCTTCTATCATCCTCTCATTCTGCCTAACTTCCATTTCTATTGATGCCTTCTCTTCTTGCAGGCGAAATATCATGGCCATGGCTTCATCAGCAGCAGTGGCAGAAGCAGCTCTCTCTTTCTCCAATTCCAGGTAAAGCGCAGCATGAGCAGCTTTCTCTTCAGCAAGTACTTGTTCTAGCATTCTGATTCTATCCAACTCGGTTCTAGAAATTCCTAGCTCATCTGGTGGATCAGTGATGGAATTGTCAATAGAAGATGAATCCAAATTCACTCCTTTGCTCCCGTCAAAAGATCTGCTCAGCTCATAGCTATGGCACATTCTTTCATCCTCAGCAACGTCAATGGGTTTTCTTTCATCTGTAGTTGGCAGTATCACAAAATTAGCATGTTATATGCTGCAGCATTTGCATACAGCTCCAAATAAGATGTAATCTCATTACAGGATTGCGATGACTCAACCAAAATTTAGAAAAAAATTTCTTTCCTAGGTTTGATCTACCTACCACACAGCATCATCATTCATACTATTGATAATTGATTCATAAGTAATGCAAAATCCTAGGCCAGAATAAGATAGAAAACTTATCAGGATTCCTATAACTAAAGCAAACATTGAGAAAAATACAGACAAACATACACACGCGAGATTAAATCACAAAGTATGCTCACCCAGGATTTGACCATTGATCCCGCTCACAAGACCCAAACTTTCTGCAATTTGGCTACTCATTTCTTCAATACCAGGAGGGTAGGGGCAAACACCACCAACCGCTGACTTCAAATTGTTAGGCTTGAATTTCCCGTATCCAAGAGCAGCTCTACTTCTTCTTCTCCGAATTCCAACTCCAGACCTTTGCTTCTGACTGACAACAACACCCTTTCCTTTAACATCATGCGCAATCTCTCTGTCATTCAAATTCTGTGAAACCGTCCCCGACAAAGAACTACAAAGCTTTTCGCTGCTCAATTCAATAACACCGTTCTCAACTTTCTCGTCTTTGACTAACTTCAAGTTTGAATTACGTGACTCGTCCTCAGAAACAACAGAACCAAAAGGGAATTTACTCCTAACCTGGCTCTGAACAGAGTAGATCTTCCTCGCGGGTATTTCAACAAGCAGCTTGTGCAAGCAGATGCTACTACTCCGAAACCCTAACACGCCCTCACACGGACAAGGAAGATGGATCCCGAAAGTACTCCAGAATCTTGAAACACAAAACACAAAAGCCGATATATACAGAAGGAAGTAAGCAAGAGCAAGATCAAGAAACGCCCCAATAAGACCAACCAAAGTCCAAGAACATCCTCCGCAAGAAACCATCTTCCCTACAAGATTCAGAGACCCCAGAACTCTGCTCAAGATGAGAGCTTTTTTACATGAGAATGAATTTCAGCAGGAACTATCACCCATCAAGAATCTCGGGTTGGAAATTAAGAATAGATTATAAAGAGGAGGGAATGAAAGAAGGATTTCTGAGGTGGATCTTCTCCTGTTTCGTCGTCGCCGTCGTCTGCAGCAATCATTCTTCGTGAATAAGCAAATGGCATGCTGATCTAAACGAAGCTGACGTGGGTCCTACGGAATTTACAAGAGAAGGGAAGTGGGCAGTTGTTAGCTGAGGAGTCGCCTGTCTTTGTTCCTGCATGGCCCCCAGTTCCATCTCCTCACTGCTAACTGTTCGCGTCAGAACAAAAGCACAAGAAACAAGTCAAAATGGAGAGAGAGAGAGAGAGAGAGAGAGAGAGAGAGATTCCATTGGTTTGACTATAAGGAGTCACGAGCAGCGCCATTAACCTTTACCTCGTCGTAGTCGACAGAATTACTGGCAGCCTAAAGCCTGAAGCGGAATCCAGCAAAGACACGATTAAATCCGAATCTCTGGTTATCCAATTAATGACTTGCCAAAAACATGTCTGGAATAATTCGACAACTGAGCTTCACTTTGCCTTCATCTTATGTTGATGCTGGTAATTTCGCGATCCGAGATGAAGCTACTACAAAGTTCGGCAAAATTGCCACGTTGGCGTCTTGATCGATGAAGCAAAAGAAGAAATTGAAAAATGTCAAAGAATACGGTTTCCGATTCCTCTCCCTCTCTTGTTACCTACTCCCGTTCGGACACAACCCCATTTCCGTAACCATTATGATCATTGCCTCTTGCTCCGATGAGTCGCAATCGCCTCATTGTTCAGATTGACTAATCTAGGCTCTAGTGAAGAATGTGACCCAATAGCACATCCAAATCGTCACTATTAACATTAATGAATGAATCCTATCGTGATCATAATTAGAGATGTGCAACACGGACCATCTAACCATTCGGACAAGACTAGACGGCCAATTTGGTCAAGTTCCCAGAAGTGTCGATCCAGTTCTCAATTCCTAAAAGTGGAACTGGTATTTGGGGCGATCCAGTTCCTAGTTTAAAGGGAAAATCGGACCGGACCGACTAAATATGTATTTTTATTTTATTATTTCTTCAAAAAAAATCAATAAAATATGAATGGTCCAGCTTCAAGCAGTAGGAAAATATAAGCGATTGATTCTATTAAACCGGACTGCACCGGTAGGGTCTACTCTCCGATTCCGATTTTTGGGAACCGGTCCTCCCCCGGCAACTGGACTGGACTGCAAAGGCTTTTCTGTATAATTAATATTTAGATTAAAACTTATGCCAGCGAAGTGCATGGACCGTCGATATGTCCGAGTGGTTAAGGAGACAGACTTGAAATCTGTTGGGCTTCGCCCGCGCAGGTTCGAACCCTGCTGTCGACGCTCTCTCTCCCATTTGACTTGTATTTTTGAGAAAAAAATTATAAAACTTCTTTCTAATCATTGTATTTTTTTTTAAATAATACAAGAGAGGGAGAAAAACGTTGGCGGGGGTTGTTGAAAGAAAGTGCCATCCCACCCTCTCCAACCTCCGAACTCCCCTTCAAATCTTCATCTTCTCATCGACTCTCCGTCTCCTCTTCGATTCATTTCAAAGCTGACATTGATTGGCCTGCTCCTCTGTCAAAGGAACCATCGAAACCCGGTGCTGATCTCGTCTCTTTGCTTCTCCTCCCCGCTGTTTCGGCGAGACTCGTGCATGGGTTCGGAGAGCAAGTTCTTCACTTTGGCCGAGGTGTCGGAGCACAACAGCCCCAAGGACTGTTGGCTCGTCGTCGAGGGCAAGGTATCGTTCCCCTGTCTTTTGTTTATTCCCATTTAAAAAGTTGCGATTATGCTTGATATGGACGACGACCCTCTTGCTGGTTTGCATTCGATCGGTCTCTATGCGAGTTTGACACATGTGGGTGCAGATTGGTGTGATTATTTGCTATGTGATGGATTCGAGATACGTTCTGCAGTGAAATTTGCGTATTTGAGTTTGTTCGTGTCTCGTGTGGAGTGCCTCGTGGACTTTGACATTTTCTTTATTGGCTGCTTTGTCTTATTTGAGAGGGAGATGAAGAATCATCTGCTTCCGGTGTTCACGGTCCTTATGGAGAAATCCTTTACGAAGGAGATTATAGTAGTTAGAAATAAGGCTTGTAAGGAGTCTCATTGAAGCCAAAAAGTATAGGCCTGCCTATAAAGGACTAGAAATTCCTTGCTTACGTCTGAATGATTTTTTCTTCCCTTGAGGCTACCTACTTAAGAGCAAATCTCACCCGCCGATCAACTCACACGAGCCAAAGCTCAGGTGGGTTGCCCAAATATGAGACTCTTTGCACCTGACGTTATAGGAAGCCCGATTCACGCACATGCACGAGAAAGAACATTAGCCACTATCGGATTTAACCATCATGGTTTCTGTCAAAGTAAGACGTTTCATGTTATTGTCTTTTATGTTAGTTTCCCGCTCCCGCATACTTATTCACTCGAAAGGTGTAACCCTGTTTAAAACCGCCTCGAAACAGATATTGCCTCTCTAACCACTGGTGCAGAAATCAGGCTGTACATAGCAACCGACAGCTGTTCTGGGTCTATTATGGGTTGTCCTTTTAGGGAAATATTCATAAAGCGATTCAAAGTATGTGCGGTGATCAACATAGTCTTTGGGGACGGTAGATTCATTTGATGGCCTTGACTTGTAATTTTTGTCAGGCACTTATTCTCCGCTATGAGCTGTACAATTGTGACTTTGTAATTGGGAAGCATCAACTTTCTGGTCGTTTCCCATTTATCATCGTTTTTGTCTTTTGTGTTGCTCAATATATTCCACCACCCTTTAACATCCACATTTAACTTAAGTTTTGGCTTTTCAAAATGTCTACAAGTTCCGCTCACTTTAGGAGATTGACCTTAAGAGCTGCTGAAACTTTACAAAGTAGTCAATACGAGGCTCCGTTAGGTAAAATACTAATTGACGAATTAGCTTTGACAGTATTCTTTCACAGCCTAGCTGGATTAAGTTTCTTCAGTGTGAGTCTATTACACCATTCTTTAGGTGATAAGATTGAAAAAAACCTACTGCAACTTACTTTATGGGTTTGGTTTTGTTCTATGTTCGTTTGACTTAGTCCACCATGTGCAATCTCTGAAAGAATCACCATCAGAGTGCCGCAAAGTGGCTTCGCTGATTGAAGTACCACTGTTGCTGGTTTTCTCACCCTATTTCAATGGAGCATCGAACGAAACTTCTTTTCACGAATTTAATTTGTCAGGACAGGTGTATGACGTGACTAAATTTTTGGAGGACCATCCTGGTGGTGATGCAGTGTTGCTGTCCGCCACAGGTATCTGTTTGGTGCGAGAAGGCTTTGAATCAAAATCTTGTTCGACCTAGTGATAATCTGTCCTCAAGTTATTAACTACCATACCATTTACTGGTTATTATATGTGGATAATTGTAGGGAAGGATGCCACTGATGAGTTCGAGGATGTTGGACATAGTAGCACCGCTAAAGCAATGATGGATGAGTTCTATGTCGGTGAGATTGATACATCAACTGTTCTCAACAAGACCAAATACACTCCTCCTAAGCAGCCTCACTACAACCAGGACAAAACTCCCAAGTTCATAAAACTTCTTCAGTTTCTAGTCCCTCTCCTAATCTTGGGTTTGGCTGTTGGCATCCGTTTCTATACAAATTCAACTTAACATTTGAAAGCTCTTGAAGGAAATTGTACTTTAAGAATAAGTGATACTAATCATCATTCTTTCCTCAAAATTATCCTTAATTTGATGGTCATGGTTGTGATTTAATGTCCTCGATTCCCTTCCTGCAAGTGATTCTTGCTTTTGATGTCGAGTATTGTATTGCAATGAAGAATTATATTTTCCTCTATTTTTGGCTGCTTCATCGTGTTTTGTCTTACCTTAAATTCCATGTGTACAACTCAGTAATGGGCCCTGTTCCTTCAATGCAGTCCTCTAAACCCTTTTCCAGATATTCGGTCTTTTTAGAGCCATTAATTCTGCCAAGGCTCAATCCAGTGGATGGTATTGGGCGTCTTGTGATCATTTTGTAGGCTCGACACGAACGTGGATCTTTGCGCAGCCTGATGAGACCAGTGTCAGAAGTTATTTGGGATCGTTTCTGGTTAGGTGTTGTTATTTGCATGATTCGAGATCTTTTTGGTTGTGTCTAGTACGATGTCTCTTCCGCACATTTAAGGCAATGGGTTACAGCTCTAGGAAGCAGACGGGTTAAGTCTGGTGCCGTTGCGCACAGGAATAGAAGGCGGAACTTAGGCAGTATCGATGTTGATCACATAATTCTTCTGTTTTGGGAGATTTTACAAGCATACAGTTTTCATGTTTTTCCAATCTGGGCAACTCAGACATAGGTCCAAAAGCTATGCTTCTTTTACTCTTTTTGGCTGGGCTTAAAGTGCTAAAACTATAGTTAAAACGTTCAATTAACCTACAAATTTCTCGGAAAACATCTTAAATTTGATTATGTATCTTTTGCTTCCGATTGCTGGTACCCAAGACATTTTTGCTAACCTGTGGCCTTCATTGACTTGGTATATGGATATTTGTAAACTGTCAAGAACCGTATCTTCATGGACTTTACTGCAGATGGAGAGTAAAAAAGTAATGCGTGATTTGCATTCCTTTTATGTTACAAATAAGTTGTCTATTTTGGGTCAATTTTTAATTTCGCGCACCAAAGAAAAGGTCCGCTTTCTTAGTCCCGTCAAAGGCAAACCATCAACCCTAGGATTAGGGGATTCATGAGAAATCACTTTCTTGTATTCTAGTTCAAAGTAGTTGGCCAAATAAGAACCGAATCTGAGGTCTCGCTTTCCTTGAGGCCCGAGATCTCTTACGCTGTGCCATTTACATCAACGGCTGTTGTTCTTTCCAAATTACACGGGGACTTAGAGCAGGGCTTTTTAATCTCTCTGATTTTCTTGCCAAACTCAAGGTAGTAGTAGCTATGAACTGAAAATACCAGACAAAACTAGCGGAGCCAAGCCACCTTTGTTGCGGATCCTGTCATGGTCGTTTCACGATAGATGGAAGGATTTCATCCTATGAATTTCCCCTCAAGCAGCCATTACTAGAACGATATTGTACAGCTGAACACTTCCGTGCAAGACAAAGAAAACGTGCTAACTTCGGCAAATTATCAGGACTAAATGCATTTAAACAGGATTAATCCGTTCTAACATCTTGGAAAGCTTCTTATACAATATTTTAAAGAGTGAAGAGGGGGCGCCGCGGGTGGTGAGATTGAAATAACTGCAGTCCACAATGAACGAGAGAAGTCGATGGGAAGCACGTTATCTGAAACGAAATCTGTCTTTGATGGTTGTGTTCCAGGCTGTGCCTACTACAGCTCATTTCTTGTTTGGAAACTTGCACTGACATTCCACCCTCTCGGATAATTTAAGTTTTGTTTATGTTTTTGTTTTTTTTTTTAATGAACTTTCTGGGTAACTCTCATTTTGACTTGCCATTGATATTGTCCAATCCTAAGAAAACAAGAAAAATTCCTCCTTATGTTTTGGTTGTCAAAGAATTGAAATGTCGAACCAATAAGTAATGATCGAATGAGATTAATTTTCAGAAATGTTTGAGAGCAAAGAATGCCTTCTACGGGACCAAGACCAAAAGAGAGAACCTCTGTTTGGCTCTTTCCCTGCAATTTCCTGGAAGGGCAACATCTAAATTGGGAACTTTCAAGTGATTATCCCTCCATTCTCTCTCATACCCACAAGGCCAGAGCCAAAGCTTTTTGGCAGAAACGAGGCAAAAGACAATGGACGACTGCTGTAATCTAGATGGTCTAGTTTGAAGTTGATGAGATGCATGAATGTATGTCACACTGGTTGTCTGCTTTTCATGAGGATGCACTGTAAAGGATAAGAGATCATTCCTTGCAAAAGACAATGAGTCTGACACACATGTGTCACGGGCCGATCGATTGGGATCGTGACCGCGCGGCGACTCGGGCACTTTAGGATCGGGATGGATCGCCGAAGCACCTAAGCCAAGCCTTTCACAGTCGAACGCTCACTCGCTCGCCTTACCCGGATCGTAGAGAGATAAAGAATCTAGAGAGAGGAGCTCTGGAAAGAAGACTTGCTTTGTATTGCGGAAGTAGTGGATGATTACAAGTGAGGGAGGACACCCCTTTTTATAGTTGAGGGCCTCGGATTACATCCATTGATCTAGTATTCTACCGGCGGACGAGATCGTACCGCCCCAACTACTGGCATAAGTGCCAACTACCGTCTACCAACATAAATAAACGGAACGGAATACCGTAATCTAGCTAAATGACCGGTTCGCCCGCTCTTGTATTGTGGCGAGAAGGTTTGGTGGGAATCCGAGTGAGAGCAGGAGGTCCACGGGCGAGTTGGGGTCGACTCTGGGGAACCTCTCGGGTCGTCCATCTTTAGGCCCGTGACATTCTCCCCCACTCATTCGAGCGACGTCCTCGTCGCTCTCAGCTCAGCGGTCGGCTTTCTTCGCACGAGCACGGGCTTTGGCACGAGTCTTGTTGTTCTTGTTACGCTTCGCTCGGACGCTCATGAACGAAGGACCACAGCCTTCGATGATGAAGTCGGACGCACGCGGCTCGGTCTTTGGCTTGGACGGAGCACGCGGCGCGCACTCAATCTCGGGGAAGAAGTAGTCGCGGAATTCCTCACGAAGTCGTCCCACGTGTTCACGGGATCAGCACCGCGTCTACTCTCGTCGCACCTATTGCGCCACCACAGCATCGCCGTATCAGACAAGAACATGGAAGCGGTTCGTACCTTGATCGACTCGTCTTGTATGTTGACGGCGCCGAAGTACTGCTCCATGCTCCACACGAAGTTGTCCACCTCTTGGGCGGATCGGTTGCCTTTGAACTCCTTTGGCTTCGGGACCTCGATCTTGGTCACCGTTTGAGCAGGTGCCGCACCATTCGTGATGCTTAACTTGCATAGGGCGAGCTCGGTCTTGAGCTCTTGGATCTCGGCCTTCATGGCTTCGACCTCGTCCCTACACGGGCTTACCTCCTCGATTATTTGGACGCGCTCGTTCAAACCATCGATCGATGCTTCGAGAGCTTCGTCCTTGTCGAACAGTGGAGCCGTGGCTTGGTTGATGCCGGTCGTGAAGTCTTCACGGATTGAACCTTCAACCTCCATGATCCGGTCTCGAACATCGTCAAGACCTTCCATGAGCTCGAACACAGCAGTCCGGACCTTCGCGATCTTCTCATCGAACGTGGCCGCAGCGTCCACCGACTGATCTCTCTTCTTTGCTTTGCTGCGCGTGTCTATGCCAGGCGCATTTTCTCCAACCACAGCTGCATCGTGGCTCGACATTCTTTCAAACAGTTGGTGCTCTTCAATCTCTTGGAAACGAATCTCTCTTTGGCTCTGATACCACTTGTCACGGGCCGATCGATTGGGATCGTGACTGCGCGGCGACTTAGACACTTTAGGATCAGGATGGATCGCCAAAACACCTAAGCCAAGCCTTCTCGGTCGAACGCTCACTCGCTTGCCTTACCCGGATCGTAGAGAGAGAGAGAATCTAGAGATAAGAGCTCTGGAAAGAATACTTGCTTTGTATTGCGGAAGTAATGGATGATTACGAATGAAGGAGGACACCCTTTTATATAGTTGAGGGCCTCGGATTACATCCATTGATCTAGTATTCTACCGGCGGACGAGATCGTACCGCCCCAACTACTGGCATAAGTGCCAACTACCGTCTACCAACATAAATAAACGGAACGGAATACCGTAATCTAGCTAAATGACCGGTTCGCCCGCTCTTGTATTGTGGCGAGAAGGTTTGGTGGGAATCCGAGTGAGAGCAGGAGGTCCACGGGCGAGTTGGGGTCGACTCTGGGGAACCTCTCGGGTCGTCCATCTTTAGGCCCGTGACACATGCCTATCTAACCGCCCCGAAAAGAGTCAAAGAGATCCTTCTGAGAGGATGACTCTGGCGTCTCCGCACAATGCGTATTCAAAAGACAAAAAAACTTGAAAAAAAGAATGATTAGCTGATCAGAACAAGCAGTCCTGTTTCTCAAAGATGCTTCTCTTGAACTCTCCTCCAGATTTTGTCACATTGTGCAGCAATATGGCTTATAAGAAGCAGAATTAGGACTCCCCCTCAATCTCCCTCCTCACTTCATCTTCATCAAGCCGCTAAAAGGAACGATTCCATGGGAGCATTGAGAAAGGACAAAGGTGTTCTGAAGTTGGTGCACCCAGGCAGATTCCTGGAGACGCTCACAGAGCCAGTCACAGCGGCGGAGGTCATGCAGAAGAATCCCAGGCACAGCGTCACTCGGCCCGATGTGTTTTATTTCCCTTGGGTCGTGGTCAAGCCCGAGTCCTTCCTGACTCCAGGAGAGGTGTTCTTCATCGTTCCTAACCGGACGATCCATCAGCTATTGAAAGGCGAAAGCAGCCGTTACTGTGGGCCTTCTTTGCAACAAAGGGATCATCCCTGTGACCAGGACCATCAGCAATTTGAGCTAGCTTCTCCTATCAAGGAATATGCTGGGATGACGCCTAAGCACCGAAACCAAGAAAGTTTTCCCAAGAGACTGTTTCAGACCCTGTATCGTAGAAAGTCGTATCATGATGAGGATTTGAAAATGGAATCCTCAAGTAGGTTTATGACAGAGTCTAGGACCGAGGGAATTCCCCAGCATGAAGATGACCAACAAGAATCTAAAAGACTATCTCCAGAAGATTCCACAGTCCAAAAGAAAAGTTTCCCCAAAAGACAAGTTCAGACCAAGCATCGTAGAAAGTCGTATCATGACGAGGACTTGAAAACGGAATCCCACAGTTGGTATAGGACAGAGCCTGGGACCGAGGCAATTCCCCAGTCTGCATCTCCAGGAGATTCCACATTCGAAAAGACATGCTTCAAAGCCATAGATTTTTACTTGGGAAGCAGGAATATGAGCAAGGAATTGCTAGAAAAAGATGCCGCAGTTGAATCAATCTGTAAGAAAAACAGTACCGTGTTGAAATCGTGTATTAGGAAAGCGGATGGTGCTCGTAAATCACTGAACCTTAAAGTGGGATTTGTCTTGCCAAAGAGAGACCAGAAAGCGGATGCTTCGGTTTCTTGAGCAGAATCCACTAGGTCATTTAGTGGATTAGAACACCAACCTCACGTGGGCAATTT
The DNA here is from genome assembly GCA_016097485.1 of Eucalyptus sideroxylon x Eucalyptus melliodora. Lineage (NCBI taxonomy): Eukaryota > Viridiplantae > Streptophyta > Magnoliopsida > Myrtales > Myrtaceae > Eucalyptus > Eucalyptus sideroxylon x Eucalyptus melliodora. The sequence continues at coordinate 39,370,123 of CM027834.1, read as the reverse complement.
GTTCTCCGCTCAGCCGCGGTTGAAATTCTTCCCATTTCCTCGTGATGGGCAGGGCTCTCTTGAATACAGTGTTTTCTAGTCTTGGTTTGTTTTATTTTCAGTTTCCTTCTTGTGAATTTGTCCGACGCTTGGAAATATGATGCCAGATTATCTTCATACAAATAATTCCATTTGGACATTGATGTTATCACATACGATAACACCTCGCCCTCAGCAATTTCATGTATGTAAACTTACTGCATCATGTATTATTCTTCACATGAAGGTCAATGTGATTCATATTATTTACCATCAAAGTATATTTATTTAGCGGTGTTCGCATTCAAGAGCAACTCTATCTACTCGGAATTACCAGCAATTCCACAATGTGCCCTGTCCCCAGCAAGAACAGTAAAAGAAGTTTTCAGATTTTCATCTTATCAATGGTTCTCCTTAGTTGCATAGTCCACGCTAGTAAATAATACCGAGGTTCCAAATGAAAGACGGAAATGGTATCATCTGGCTGGCTGGGCCAAACAGGAACAGGAAGGGCTATAAATGGAAAAGAAAGAATCTTGAGCTAAGACGAAATGAGTTACAAGAAACCAAAAGAAGGATAGAGATCGAGTAATTGATTGGTTTGTGGAAGATTTCGATTATGGAGCAGTCTTTGTTGAGTGCACCAGTGACGTCTGAAACAAAATCAGACGTATGTAGTGAAGATAAGACATTGATAACGCCCAGTCGACCATCACTCATGGCTCAATCTTTCGAGAAAAGATGGTTTTAACTAGGCTTATGTGCAGGCTTAAATTTTGGGTTTCATCTTGGAAATTGTGTATCCCATCATTCTAAGAAACACTGAATTGCATCCTATGTTCTGCATATAACGATGAATTCAAACAAAGAGGTGGAGCTGTATTCAATCAAAGCCACCTCCTTCAATACCTTTACAATGAAAAAATGTCATTCACTCAAGCTTGGCACATAGCACTTCTGTCTATACAATGTGCTAAGAAGAAATGGCAAAAAGAAAAAGGAACAGGTCACCAAAAAGCAGACTTGGCATGTCACTCTCAAAAACGACGGGCCCAATTTAACTTAGTCTGTGCTTGCACAGGTTCTCTCGATCACCTTCGAGTCTGTTCTGTGAGAGTGCCTCGAGGGAGAGCTCGATCCTCTGGAAGAACTGTGTCCAAAGAGGCTCAACTTGCCTATTTTCTTTGAGAACGAACTCATGAACTTCCGGGAATTGGATTTCGCCATGTCCCTCTTCATGCAAACATGCTCCTTTTCCAGATCATTGAGTCTCATCCTCAAACGGGCCAGCTCAAGTTTGAGTTCCCGATTCTCGCGCCTCAGCGAGGCGTAGTTGTCTCGAGGTGACATGGCAGCACTGAGCGCTCCGCTGCTGATCCGCCATGACTGGTGGTGCATCGGCTTGGGGTCTTCATCGTTGTAGGAGCAGCATAAGGAATTCCTTAGCCTTATTTGCTCAAAGTAGAGGACCTGGACTATAGATTGCAGAGGAAGACGCTCGTTCTGTGCAGCATGAGCCCCCGCTTCTTGTGAGAGCTTCTGGAAGTCAATCAGTTTGCAGAGCTTTTTCCTGTCTGATTCCGACAAAGACTGATGAGCCTGAAAAAATTGAGTTGTCACAAAGATATCATCAGGTACCCTATATTATTATCGAACTATGAACACATCGGACATCACTATACTTGTCCAACCTAATGTTGCGAAATATTTTTATTCCATCTGTTATCTGTTCTCCATACAAGGTCATTGTTCTTTTGGGATCATGATTATCATAAGGTGACTTAACGAAATTAATTCATTTGTCGAATTGATATTCATGCTAGAAGTACCGAGGTTGTTTCGTGATTAGTTTTGAGGAGTGAGTACAAAGCATTCTTTATATGAACTTATGCTCGTGAATGCACTAAAAGATCGTGAGGTAAAAGATCAAAATGCATACTTTGAGGTAGATGTCCACAGCTCGGTATAAACCATCATGGACAGTACGTGCATGTGCTGGTAAAGACTCGGCAATGACCAAGAACTTGTTGAGCTTGAGGTTTGCGTCAGGAGCGATTTCTGCTAGGTAGTTATCCACTAGTTTTGCGACCTTAAACAGAGCGCTCTGAGAGGGAGAACGAGGACCTTCTGATTCAAACACCGAGGCGTCATCCTCCAATTCATCTTCTTCACTGTCATCTTGCTGTGAGAAGTTCACCAAGATCCTTTGAACTGTGTCCACATCGAATAAAGTATCGCCAGCATGCCGAAACAATGGGATCAGAAGGTCGTCAAGAGTGGCAACATCTAACTGGGACCCAATCCTGCGCTCCAGATCAAGCCTGCAAGCGACACTGCAATCGAGCATCACGGCGCTCCGTAAAAGCCCGAAGAGGAAACTTAAAGGCACAGCTTGTTTCTCAACGGGCAAGAGGCTTATAATAGTCTCAACCACCATTTTCTCGTGCTCCATCGTGTTGGATACTAACAAATCGGCCTTCTGCTGGTTAGATAAATTCCATAAGCTGGATTTTCTCGTCAACTCCTTTTGAGCATAGTTCATGAGCGATGCACCGATGCTTTCAGGACGGACCCCACGACACTTCATCGCCATTATGACGCGTTGATACAAATCCACCCGGAGATTGGAGATGTCATCTATCCACCAATCGCCCTCACATTTTACTTGCTTGCTCATGTGAAGCCTCCCAGAGCTACTGTATTCTAGCCGTGAAAAGCTCGAAGCTATTTGCTCAGCGCATGCCTTTGAGGCTATAGCATCCACGCAACGGCTCACTATTTTGAGCTCGTCGGCTAGAGGAAGCAAGTTTTCACATTGCTGCAACACTTCGACGCTCATCTCAAGATTCTTGCAGATGATTGTCTCGAGATACTCTTCGGCCCTTGAGCCAAGGTTGTCTTTGGAATATTCCTCGTTCATTTCAAGGTAGTCAGAGACACAACAAAGCTGTGCCACATTCAATGGGGTGATCTCGAAGTTGATCCCATAGCAGAACTTCGCGGCTAGCTCGAAAGAATCAGCGCCTCCTGGTAGGTTTAGAAGCTCTATTCTTGAGATGTCCGAGTCTCTGTGCTCGGCAACTAACTTTCGGATTTTTCCACAGCGGGAAACGAGAGGGAACTGAATAGAAACCCAACGAGTTAGGCGTCATTGAAATCGCGAGAGATGAAACTGCAGAAACTTGTGGACCTAAAGTACGATAGCATAAGGAATGTCACTGATGACAAAACGAGTAAAAGTTTCCGAAAGATCTGCAAAATCTGACCTTGTGCAGGGCAAATGTTCCCCCTCCAACGTCCAGCGTGATATCGCTGGGGACATCTCGGAAAATCCTACAGAAGAAACAGTCAAACACTGAGAAAACTCGAGTAATGGCACAAAATTGAAACCTAAGGTGACTGTTTCTATACCATTGAGGAAATCATTCAAACGGTACCCATCTGTGTCTTCCAATTGTCACTGGCAGATATGAGAGTGGTTTTTATTGGGATGGTATCCGTACAATGTTTTTGTACTGGACACTACCAATTGTAGTTTCAGTCAGAGGATCACAACTGAGGCACAAAATGAAGCTAAGTAGCAAAAGATAAATATTCCTTCGACAGAGAACTGTATCTCCGACAGTAAGGAGGGGAACTCATTCAAAATCCTATGGGGTAAATAGATCTTCGGAATTTTAGTGCGAAGTAAGAATTCGCCGAGAAAAAGAAAAAGGCCCGGCAAGCTCTCTGCTATTGCATCAGCGAGCCCTGACATGGTGGAAACTTGTAGAACTAAACCCACTTAATATACACAGACGCTTACTCTGACCATAAACACAAGTATGAGAGGAAGAACTCTCAGTGCATGTTCTCATGGCACAGCAATAACATGAACAACGCTACAAGTTTTCTACTCAACAGTCAACACTACACCAAAATTACAAAAGCTTCCAGCATCAAGAAGGAGGAAGAAATGAACCCAAAAAGAAAAGGCGAGAGGAGAAGAAGAAGTGAAGGTACCATTCACTGTATCTTTGCCTCGAAGACTTGGCTAGCGACATCTGATTCTGCTGCTGCTGCTGCTTGTCACCGCGGTCCATGGACGCAGAGGAAACTCAGGGAAGGAAAAAACAACTAGAAGATGCCAAGAATGAGGGAAAACTATAGAAAGGAAAAGAGAGTTGGTGCGTTTGAGTAGAGAGAGAGAGAGAGAGAGAGGGAGAGAGCGAAAGAAGCAGAGGAAAGAGACAGAGCATCCAGTTGGAGATGTCTGTGTGATGGCGAATGCTGCTTTGGTCGTTCTCGTCAAGCAGGCGGTGCGCATAAACTTTCAAACTGTTGCGGATTGGCAATCTTCCAAAGCAAATCGGCCCTCCTCTCTTTTTGCTGGGTGGGTCATGGTCATCCCACTGCCTTACAAATTCCCATCCTGAAAGCGATTACAATTTTTCACAGTTTTCAGCAGTGAAGATTGCCTTAATTGCAGGTATTCCGAGATTCGAAGGCCTGCGAAGAGAGGCCAAAAAACCGAGACATAAACGTGGGCGGTGCTCGTAACTTTGTTTTTTTATCAGGAGAAAGTCAAAATCAAGGGAGGAAAAAGAACGCGGGAAAAAGGAACAAAAGTGGTTATTGTAGTTTGACAACTTTGTCATCTTTTACTTTTTGTCCCCCCCACCCCTCTCAAAAATAAAAAGAAATAATAAAAAAAAAGTCAAATTAACAGTTAAATACTATTGAATAATAGAGAGCATTCGGATTCGGTTGTTAAAATAATTTTGTTTTTAAAAAGTCTTTAATCTGTTTATGAGATTATACCACTCGATCCATCACCGAAAAAAAAAAAAAAACACTTAATTTCTTCGCATATTCAAGTGCGTTTGTGCAATTCTTTTCAAAGCCCCTTATAAAGAGTTTTTATTTATTTATTTATTTATTTATATCAATGTAAGACAAAATAGAAGATTGATACATGCAAATCAAATCTGCTTCAAAAATAATTGTTGATATCAAATTGCGAATAGATAATTAGAGTATTCGTGGCCATTGTGATGAGTGAGCTTTGATGATTTCTTTAGGAAATGTCAAGAACAACATTCATGGAGCTCTCATCATATTCATCATTTTCCAGAATAATTATCACTTGATAGCTTGGGTTGCTTGTTTGTGGTGAGACTTGAGGTTTTCACCATGATCTGAAATTAAGGGTGTTTTGGGTGACTTTCCCATTGACCTTTGGAATTCAAGGTTAAAAGTTATTGGACATTTAACTCTTCAGATCATTTTGAAACTATAATCTATTTATTTTGGTGGAATACCTCCAAAAAGGGCAAACTGAAAGACTACTTAAAGTAGATGGAAAAGTAAATACATTTTGTAAATTTTCAATACCGATGCTTGCACTACTAATCTTATTAAAACCCATCAAACAATCAAATCCTAAAACCATTTAGACCTGATAATATAGAAGATTGGATTTGCGCCTTGTGCCAAATCTGCAGGCACATCTGCTTCTCAACTGATACGCCAACCCCACTTAAATTTGATTACCACACATGAAAAAATTAGGAAAAAAAAGCCCACCACTTGACTCTTCCTGTAATATTCACCAAATGAATCTAAAACGAGGGTGAAGATGCCTGTCTCATAAATGGAACTCCTCTGTCCCACTTTGCTTCAATTCATGAACAGCTCGTATGGAGATCGGGGTGCATATATCAGTAAGTCAAACCCATATGTTTATACCACTATTTACAATCCCATTAAGATTTTCTTTTTCTTTTTACAAATTATAATAATATTTTTAATTATCTTTTACAAGTCAAACTCATATGTTCATGCCACTATCTACAGTCCCATTAAGCTTTTCTTTTTCTTTTTACCAAAATTATGGTGATCTTTTTAATTATCTTTTGCAAGTCAAACTCATATGCTTATACCATTATCTATAAGTACAATCCCTTAAGCTTTTCTTATTCCCCCTTTTTTTTTTTTTTGGGTGTGTTTTTTACCAAATCATAATAATCTTTTTAATCGTCTTTTTCACTAAACAGTCTTTCTGCTCGATGCTCGGAAAAGGCACCGGCATTTTTCTATCGGATCCCCTCGTGTCAGAGAAAGAAAATGCATGAATCGCTTAGTTTTTTTGCCTCGTATTCTGCATCCCTCAGTAGAAACGATACGAAAGTTTTCAACTTTTTCGTAATAGCCTTTTTTATCTTTAATTACCTCTGATTTCCAGGCACGCCTTTAGGGGCACAATAATTGGTGCATGTCATGTTCGCCATGATTGCCACCCTTTCACCAATTTACCTTTGACGACAAGAGGATTGCCAAGAAATTTGCATTTATCTTATCTTTCGGCTTTTGGCTATGTTTGCAGCATCCAATGAGGAGATTAATGTAATAAAAACATGCAATTTTTTCCTTTGACATCTCACGAAAAATTTAAAATTTTCAAAAATTTTGCTCAAATTTTCACCACTTCCATTTTTCCCCATTTCCTAGACATAACCTTAGCTCCATCCAAGCCTCCGATATAATATCGTGCCTCGATGAACTTGTACTTTCATAAATAAATAATTTCTCAATAATCCCTTAAAATTCCACGTAAATGGCATGCCTATGACTCTTGGGTTCTGGGGCAGGAAAATCATTCCAAAATAACCTAATTGCTACGCCCCAGAAAGAAGATCATAACTTCGAACTTCTTGTTCAAAATTGGAACAACACAAGGAAACAAACTTTTACTCGAATGAAATCATTGTTTAATACCAAATTGAAAATTTTCTGCCTTTTACCTCCCAAAATAAAGCAAGACCAGGTGCATATATCTCTAATTAAAGACTCTGAAGTTTCTGTTTATCCTTTTCTAGGATCAACTTTTACAGGGAGAAAACAAGACCAGAAAGAAGGTCCATAGCTAAGGAGTGGAAAAGGGGAGAGCAATAAGAGATTCCGATAAAGTGGATGAAATGCCTAGGGATCATGAAAAAAGTATTTTAGGATATACAACGTGACATTGATAAAGTGGTGTAATTCATCCATCGCTATTGCTCGTGCGTTATCAATCTTATCCTATTTTTGACCATGTATACATGTGCACCTCATCTTTTATTGATCAATTATATCGATTGTCATTGCCATAAGACATATTCATCACATCGAATAGCTTATTAGGTTTGGGAAAATGATACAATAAGTGCCATAAATTTTTTTATCACTTGAGTGCTATAACTTATATATGATGCTCATTAGAGAGCTATAATAAATTTTCAATCGATCACTTAAGTGTCATAATTTTTTAAAAATAATCACCAAAAGTGCTATACCAAGTTAGATTTTTAGCACTTGGATGAATGTTTCTAAAATTTTTTAACACTTAAGTGATTAATTGAAAGTTATAACGCTCAAATAAATATTTTTTTAAAAATTTATGATACTTAAATGATAAAAAAAAATTATGACACTCAAATGAGGGTTATATATGAGTTACATCATTTGTGATGTCCTAATCTCTCTTAGGTTTACGGCCGTGACTATACTCTTTCTTTTCTCGAACAAGGTGTGGTCACCTTTCTCTTTTTATTCTTGCATCATTATCCACCACAAAATGGTGGGTCCATTGTCTTGTCGATTACCCATTCCCATGATTTACGTTATATGATATCATTTGAAATGATATCCCTCCCACTATCACCCCTATCCCCCCTTTTCTCATATAGGTAGAGAACAAAACATTCGTGTTCAAAGTCAAAAAGGCCGAGGAGCCATTTTCAGCGGCTAAATGCATGCTTATAAAGTGCGAAATATATGGGGACCATAGCATTTGCCAAATCGTCGCGAAAAAATTGACCGTCGCCGATATCGGGTCGGACTGAAAAATAAGGGAACACTGACATCCCCGGTCAATTGATTATGGTTTAAAAGAAAAAAAGAAAGAAGATAAATTTTAAGTCGGGTAGTTCGAAATTATGATCACGAGAACATCGGAAACATGCCAGCTTTACCGCTTATAAATGATTGGCGAACGTATCTTGACTTGTATCACGTAAATCAAATCTCAGTACACAAACCGATTCCAGTCCTTTTTTTATCCAAATTTCACCAAGATAGTGGCATAAATGATGTTGCATGATCGATGAAGAACTCGGTGATTCTCCCACTCGGCCGTTTGCCGAGACCCTTTTAAGAAATAAAGCTTTGGCTTTCAAACCGGGAATTTCAAGAATATTTTAAAGCTCCTATGATGGATTTCAAGTAAAAAAACCAAAATTCAAAGGTCACAATCACCCTAGGCATGCACGAGATCGAATCATGAACAAATGTTTATAAATGTATGGAATGCAAAGCACATGATTGTCCAAATTTAATGAATCTCGTCATGAGAATGAGATCAACAATAGTCGATGATCAAAATGGAATGAACAGTAGATCGCTCGAGACCATGATGTAAGATCAATCCAGCGTCTATTATTGATTATCCAATTATTATTTGATGCAAAACAAAGAAGTCGGACCTACCATGGAAAGAAAAAAACATGTATGCTTGTCAATCCTTGTCAATCCTTAAATGGGGTTTCACGAATGAAAACATAGCACATCTCCGTCGCTTATCATCTCCGCCATGAAGTTAAGAGAAAGGAAAGAAAAGAAAAGAAAAGAAAAAAAAAAGAACCTAGGACACCACCACGTGCAGAGAATTTGTACTTAGGTGGATATGTGGTTGAAGTGCTAATCGTGACGAGGCCAATCGCTTTCTGGAGCGTTCGGACAGACATAAATCCAACGCCCGGATCAATAATTTGCATGGTATGCAAGTAAATAGTCATAAATTTTGATCCAAAGAGAGTTATGAGGCTCATCATGCCAATCCAAAGTGCTCTTTACGATCATTATACTTAGGCCAAACAAGTACCTCACTTGCAGTTGTTTCGGACCTCAAAATCCATCGTTCAGGCACATATCGGGGCGCTTTCCATTTTTATCTCATTTTTCTGAGTTATTAAGGCTTTTGCTCGTTTTCTCGAATTCTTCCCTGCTTAATTATTTACGAATTTTTCATTGTCTCCTAGGTAAGCAATGTATCTATTTGATTTTTATCATGTATTTGATAGCTTTTGTACTATATAAAAATTTCTATCTATACTTGCAATTATCAATTATGAATGTCTGCACCCAATTTCGTGTTTACATAATGTTACAAGTTATCATTTGCTGTTATTATACAACTATCCAAAACCGTAGTCTAACATAATCTACTCTCTCCCCCCCCGTGGGCCCCTCTCCCTCTCCCTCTCTTTTGGCTTTGCCGACATACTAGTCTTTAGGCTATTATAAGAGTAATAACATCTTTTGAGTCACAAATTCTTGAAAGAGTAAACTTTATAACAATTTATAATTATTTATTATTTATTATTTTAGTCCAAAATAAATTATTATTCTCAAAGACAGTTACATAAGTATTTCTTTTTCTAGAGTTTTTTTTTTTTTTTTTTAGTTAGTCATACTCTACTCTTACTCTAACTCTCACTCTCAGACTTTTGCCATACCTCCTTATTGGACATGAGAGTCGACATCCACACTTGAAACTAAATCGTCACCACCCCAATTCCCAAGAAGGTCCATGTTAAAAGGGGAGGGACAAAACCATGTGTTTTCTCCTAATGTTAGCCCAAGCATAAAATTGGATGTGGCTTATAAGTCAAGAAGTTGCAATTCTCAGCCCAAGCCCATCCTCTTGAGCAAATATCAAAAACGAAAAAAGAAAAATCAAGCCCATATTGTTGATTTTGATTCATCTCTTTTGAGAAAAATGCCATACGGCATGCTTGGCTCAAGGGGAATCGGTCATGGATCTATGAACATTCTTTTGTTTAAGGGTTTATCGATTATGAAAAATCGGGATCAGGAATCTAACCGGCGAAAAGATTTTGTAAATTTTAGAATTAACATTTTACAGCATAGCATTCTTTATCTTGAATACAAGAATTGCTAGCCAAGGAATTGGGTGGCTGCGTTTCCATGTCGACTTCATATCGAAGCTACCGTGGCGACCAGACCTATTCCAAATCTCAAGTTGGCTGCTTTTCGTTCCATACACACGCAAAAGGAGTTATTTTAAAGTAGTGATTGCAAGGCATATTGCATTAGATTATCAAAATGAAAAAAAGAAGATAAATCATCATCATAATTTGATTATATCTTTCCTTGGTCTTGCCCAAACGCAAGGACAGAAATGTGGTTTTGGGTCTGTTTCAATACCCATTTTATTCCTTGACCAACTCCATCCCATCGTACCAAATGCAGCATAAGATCTTGTGCTTTTTGTTCGAAGCAATAATATAGTGATAAAAAAAAATTTGCAAAATGAATTTGTATATCAAGACGACACATTTGTGGTTTGATTGATTGAATGTAACTCTTAGTTTAAATACTCATTCATTATAATTGACCATGTACCTTTACAAACCAATTTTGTTATTTTGAATTTCCATATTGTAATCCTGCTCCTTGAGTTAACAAAAATATCTATAACTTTTGACAAACTCAAAGCAACTTTTTCCACAAAATATCATAAGTTGGCCACAGAACCTAAGCAAGTCCTAAAAGACTTCACTTGAGTCATCATCTAGATGTTGGTATCACCTAGATGTAGAACAAATAGAGGATATTGCCTGATACAAGGCAAGAAAATATACTATATCAAATTAGGAGACACTAGCACGTTAAAATAAAGAACGCAACTGTGGAAACTGCAATTATTATAAATCAAATGGACAAACCGCAGAGGCCTCTATGAGAACTTAGGCTCCTCTTCTACAGTGAAGTTACAGCTTGTAACCAACAACCAATGATCCACAGGAGACCCCTGGTTATTAAAAGGTTACAACCTGTAATTTCGAATTTCCATATTGTTCTCTTGCTCCTTGAGTTGAAAAAATATCTATGACTTTTGACAAACTCAAAGCAACTAGTCCACAAAGCATCATAGGTTGGCCACTGACCCACTAATTCATTGAATCAGTCATAGCATATTTTGGACTCAAGCCTGACATTTCAAAGTCACCGTCGGTCGTCTCTCTTGCTCGTACAGTCACGGGGTCGACATTACAAAATGGAGCAGTGCTCCCCATATTAAAACCAGTCTCCATAAATTTAGGGTCATTTATTTGGTACATTTATCGTGCAAAACGATCAATCACACAAACAGGCTGAAACAATTTCGGTAAATGAATTCATTCCATTAGATGGTGAGAGTTCCATTTCATGACTGCCTATGTAAAAAGCAATTTATACCGACGATGTGTCTCTATCTTATATAAATCTATACAATAATATGAATTCTATGGCATAATAAACTGTGTAAGTGGACAAATGAGTAAATTTTCACATACCCAACACTTAATAAGAATATGCCACACCACTCGATATGGGCCGAATTCCCTCAAAAACTTCTAACTTTAGGTCTAGTTCTAATTTTTCCCCAAATGTTTTCTTGTCTCAGAAAAAATCCCCTACTTCAAGTTCAATCCCAATTCTGCCCCAGTTTTTTTTTTCAAAAAAATCCCCAAATGTTACATCTAGCTCCAAATCCACCCCAAATTTTGTTTTGTCCAAAATAAAAATAACAAACTTTCAATCTATTTGATCCATATGATCCATTCCCAACTTGACGCGATCAATATGGTGACATGGAAAATTATCTCCAAAATATAAACGTTCTAGGATATGAAAATTAGGGCCGACTGATGGCAATTTTTGGACAAAGGGCTAATAGAGATAGATTTGGGACTAGAGTAAAAATGATTGATTTTTCTCTTAGACAAAAGGAAAAGTTCACGTAGATTTAGGAATAGACCTAAAGTTTGGGTTTTTTTTTTTTTTTTTTTTTTACACAAAAGAAAGTTTGGGACAAAATTGAAATTGAATATAAACTTGGGAGTTTTAAAAGGACAAAAACATGGGTCTTCGCCTTCGCATGTCCTCAACGAAAAGTCTCAAGGCCAGCCAACCCATTGTAGTTGGTCCGCACGCATGTGGAAATTCATGTCCTCATCCATTTACGTTCCCATTCTATCAAAGACCGAGTCATCCACCACTTCCCTCCCCCATGGCTCTACTATAAATGCGCCATGCCCTTCCCTTCACTCCACATCCCAAATCAATACATTGTCCCAAACATACTTCTCTCGCCATGAATCGAAACACCCTTATCGACGTCCTCGTCGCCTGTTTTGCCATCGCCGCCTTGGTCGTGCCGCAAGTGACTGCCCAAAACTGCGGATGTGCCACCGGCCTCTGCTGCAGCCGGTACGGTTACTGTGGGACCGGCCGAGACTTCTGCGGACCGGGCTGCCAAGCCGGCCCCTGCGACCCTGCTGCCGCCCCACCTGCCACTGACGCAGTGGTGGTCAGCGACATAGTCACCAACGCCTTCTTCAACGGGATCATCAACCAGGCGCCCGCAAGCTGTGCCGGGAAGAGGTTCTACTCGAGGCAAGCGTTCCTCGACGCCCTTGGTAGCTTCCCTAAGTTCGGCCGAGTCGGGTCGGTCGACGACTCGAAGCGTGAGATCGCGGCTTTCTTCGCTCATGCCACGCATGAGACTGGAAGTAAGTTAGACTTGTCTTCTTTCCATTTTTTGCGACATTAGTTTTGTATGAACAGACGAATAATTTACAGTTTAAAATGTCCTCTTTAGTGGCAAGAATTAGTAATGTCAGAAATATATTTCACTCAAAATAAACGTAATGGAAGCTTTATAAGGGAGAAAAAAAAAGTCATGTAGCCATACAAAAAAGGCTGGCTGCAGACTTTTTAAAAATAGACTTTTTAGACCCCAATCTATTTTTAACCCCATTCTTGGTATAGAGAATTTTACACATTCACCGTTACATCACTATCTCCAAACACAAACACACATGTAACCCATCAACGGTCCATGTATAAAAAGTTTTTTATTTGATCAGTGGGCGCAATAATAATCCTTTAAAAATTAAATACCACAAGACTCAAAAGTTACCATAAAATGCTTATACATTTCTCCTTTGCAGGTTTTTGTTCTATCGAAGAGAAAGATGGGCGAACCGACCCCAAAAAGACCTACTGCGACCCCAAGAAGCCACAGTACCCGTGCAAGCCGGGCAGGAAGTACTTCGGGCGAGGGCCCCTCCAGATCACATGGAACTACAACTACGGCCCAGCCGGTCAGAGCCTAGGTTTCGACGGGCTGAACTCACCGGAGACCGTTGCCAACAATCCGGTCATCGCCTTCAAGGCGGCCCTTTGGTACTGGAGCACCAACAACATCCAGTCCAAGCTGTCGGGCCAAGGGTTCGGCGCGACAATTCGAACCATTAATAGCATGGAGTGCGATGGAAAGAAACCAGAACTTGTTCGAGCCCGGGTCACGTATTACACTAATTACTGTAAGCAATTTGGGGTTGCACCTGGTGGTAACCTCAACTGTTAAGGGTCTTGTCTAGGACCGGTAGTAGTTAATGTGGGTACAAACTTTTGACAATAATGTACCCTAGAAAACAGCCTTTCTCTGCCTGATAGAGCTCTGGTCGTCGGGATGATAATGACCTTCTTGCACTAATAATGTTGGAAAAGACCCTGAAGAGAAAGGGAATGATGAAATAAAGCTCTTTGCTTTTGTTATGAACATATATATGGGTGTGCAAACATGATTTGATTGAATCTATTGAATTCAAAACAACATGAAGATCCTAGTCAATAATCAAGTTAAGCTAACTAAGACATTTTGGGAAGAATGTAAGTTCAGAAGGGGAAAAGTATAATAATAAAAAAAAGAAGTCCTAAGTCTATTATACTTGTACCAATTCAGTTCTAACTTTTCAATTTGATCAATTTAGTTCTAAATCTCTTTACACCGGTACAAAGTGAGTTCATCTAGCAATTTAGGCCGAAAATCGGTGACATGAACACCAGCGATCCTATATAGCATCATTAGGACTAACATTGATATTTTTAAATGATTTTTGACTAACTTTTTTTATTTTTTCAATAATTAAATTCCTTTTTTTTTTTCTTTTTCCTTTCTTTGACCTGTGGTCGGTACTGGCCATTGCCGGTGATTGGCCACAAGAGAAGGTCACCCTTATTGGAACCAAGAGGGTAAAGGTTTGCAAAAGCTCGTATGTAAAACACGACAAAAAATGAGATAGAATGAAAAGAGACAAATGACACAAGACAAGAAGGTGTTTAGTATATAGTCAGGTGCACTATAAAGCTAAGAAAAACTTTTCTCTGCATATGAGGAAAGGTTACTCTCTCTCGATCTCTCTCTGTTTTTTCAGAAGCTCTCTCTGTTTTCCTTACTTCTAAAACCTACCAAGTAAACAGAAATACATATGAGGAGAAGACCGCCTAGGGAAGCGGCAAAAGTCTTCCGGTGCAAGCTGTCTTTCAAAGTGTGAGTCTTCGTGTCCCATACGTCATGGCAGAAGTCTCTCAGTTTCGACAAATCAAAAGTAGAGGGATGACATGTATGCCTCATGCCACCACCATTTGCAACGTCCACCCCATGTCTTAAATGTTGGGCCCACACACTTGATCATGCATGTTATATTCTCCTTTGTGTTGCCATCTCCTTTCCTTGATCAACCTGGGCTTCTTGAAGACGCCTACCTTTGGCGGTTTGAAGAGCTTCATGCGTCATGCTTATTGCTTACTCTTGGCCAAAAAACTAATGAAAAATAAAATCTATTTTACTTAATTTCTAATAGCCCTCGTCGGATCTAGCGAACGCGAGACCCTCGCGGCCTGGGCGACTCCAGCCCTCATCAAATTGAATAAGGGCTCGACCTCGCCAAATCTAGCAAGAGCAGCCTCGTTGGAGACCGTAAGGGCAACCCTTGCCTGACTTGGCGAGGGCTGCCCTTGCTCAAGCCACAAGGGTTGTACCCTCACCGGCCCCCGCTTGTGGCTAGTCATCAACCATGGCCAATATCGTCCACGGTCCAAAGAAAGGAAAAGAAAAAATAAAATAAAATAAATAATAATAAATCGAAAAATAGTAAAAAATTATTTAAAAATGTCCACGTCAATATCGGCGATGCCACATAGGATCACCATCGTCTACATCACCAAGTTCCGACGTAAATTGGCTGGATTGATTAGATTGGTACCAATGTGAAAAAAAATCTAGGATTAAATTAGTTCAGTTAAAATGTTTATGACTGAATTGATACCAATGCAATAGATTTAAGATTTTTTTAGTACTTTTCACAATTCAAAAGTGACATGAAGTGTTGTTCTTATCAAGTGGTTCTTCAATTCAAACATGAAAGATAAGCTGTGCTTTCCTGGATCATTCCATTTCTCCCCTCAAATATCATTCCGGAGGAGTTGGATTTCCGGATCGTAAGTCTAATCAAAGGCATTATATTTAATCTATTGAACGGGAGACAAGCCTAGAGGTAATACAATGTACGTAAATAAAGAATGTCAAATTATATAGAATAGATTATAAGGATCAAGACACGGTACTAAAGTATCTAAAACTTATAGCGAAATTGTAATTAAATTCTAAAGTCTTAAAAAAAAAATAGTGCAATTTAGCTCCGATTTGACGATCCACGGGCCCGCCTGGGCCACATATTCCTGAAGGCCTCTTTCGGGCGGGCTTGATCAATGCCATTGACTTGTAAAGTCAGGCTCGGGTTAGGCCCGTACTGAAAATTTCACGCGGGTCTTTTGTTTTTCTTGTAGTTGAAGGATATTTTGGACAACAAATTAGGCCCGACCCAATACTGACTCTTTAATGATCTCTGGTGCAACCAAATCCTAATGATCCTGATGTATAAGCATGATGATCAACTTCAGGTTTGTCAGAGACTCTGAAAAATAGAGTTTTGGCTTTCAAATCATAAATTTCAAAATACCTTAAAATTTTCAAAAGTTACATGAAAAAGTTTAAATTGATTCAACGTCTGTTGATATTCATATATGTTTGCAAGGTTTTAATAAGAATGAGAAGAATAAAAAAGTCAGAATCACCCTGAACACGCGAGTGCATTATGAACCAAATGTTAATTAATGTGCGATGCATATAATCGTCATGACAATGAGATTTACGCTAGTCAATGATTAAGATGGAATGAATTTTAGCACACTCCCAATTTGAAAAACGATTGTGTCATCAAAATGAAGAGACTAAATTGATTTTTGAAGCAGAAAAATAGCTACTTGCAAGTTTACCTCCGCAATAAGTCTAGTAATACCCAAAGAAATTGCCAATTCGATCCTTAAATATGGTTCCACGAATTAAATTGGCACACCTCCATCGCCTGAAAAAAAAAATACATCACCAAGTCCTATAAAATTTTTAGTTATTTTGGATTGTCGTTAAAATGCTGATTGTGAAGTGGACGCTGGTGCTGATGACTTTCCGAAGCTTTCAAATAGTCAACAATCTATAAGCGGGCTTGGGACAACAATTCATTTAGTGTGGGAGAAAACAACCATAACTTTTAATCTAGAAGCCTATAATATCAAATAAATAAATAAAAAGTTCATTTCAAGCATATATTTTGGCCAAATAGGGTTTCTCGTTTGCAGTTGTTTCGAACCTTAAAATCCATAAATTTTTATCCTGTTTTGAGGCAGTTTCTATGTTTATGTCAATTTCCCGAGTATCTTAGGCTTTTGTTAATTTTTGGAATTCTTTACTGCTTAAGTTTATTTTCTGATTTTTCAATGTTACCTAGATTTGCAAGGTACTTATTTAATCTTTTCCATGTAATAAATAGCTTTCCACATATTTCCCAGGCTTTTGTTAATTTTTCGAATTCTTTAATGCTTAAGGTTACTTTCTGATTTTTCAATGTTACCTAGATTTGCAAGGTACTTATTTAATCTTTTCCCTATATTGACGATAGCCCATCAATCATGCTCGCCCATACAATCAGGATCTAGGTTTCTATAAGTAGAACCTTCCAAGTATACTTCACCAATCAACGGATCCAAAATCCTTGAATCAATCTTGATTGAATAATGGATTCTGACATGCTATATCCAACTAAGAGATCTTTTTTAGACAACAGAATCAAATCCTTAACGAAATACTTCATTTCGAATAAGCTTTCTTCGACGGTCTAGAAACTGTCAATGAGGATAGACTTTGAGTCTTGAGTCTGACAATCTAGAGATCTTTAGACTTTGATGGAAGAGTCTACAAGTCTTCAGACCAGACTGATGGAAACGTTTTGTCAACTTCAAAACACTCAAGGAAGTTTTCTCCAACAATCTCCCCATTTTTTATGGTGACAAAACTTTCCTGCATATTTGGATAACTTTGACCTGCAAAACATTACTCAAGCAAATATGGATATCTCACAAAGATAAATGGCTTAGTAAAAATAACATTAGGATTTGCATCCACAGAAAGTAAGTTAGTTCTATAAATGAGCAAAGCCATGAGATATCAATAGTACTTAAGATAAACAAACATTCAAACAGTCAAATCCAAATCCAGTCCAAATCGAAACAGACAAACACAAAAGTAAAGTCAATCAAACATAACCGTCATCACAAAAAGTCAAGAAAAGAGTTCAAAGTCAAATCTGCACCACATCTCCCCCCCCCCCCCTTTTTGTCATCATTAAAAAGATAGAGATGAAAAGAGAATGGAATTAAGATTGCTTGGGAACACAAATTAGCTGAAAATCTCCCATTGATTGGACAATCTCTTCCAGCTTTTTCAAATCCCCCTTCAGTTGCGTCACATCTTCACCCTTAGCATTTACTTGAACTTGTAGAGCAAGGGCCTGAATTTGATCATGCAAAGAAACTGAAGAGGTTTGACCTACATTTTGCAAGTTATGTACTTCGCATCCCAGAGCATATATTTGACTGCACATTTCCAAAAGAACATCAAGTATTCTGCGAAAGTCTGCTGAATCATCAATCTGAGTACTTGCTTCTGCACGATCAGACGGTGTATAGACAGATGATGGCAAATCAGCATGGTCATGCAAATTGGGCGATGAAACATCATGTCCATCTTCAGGAAATTGAGAGGCATAGATGTCCTTTGGATTTGTTGAAGAACGACTTACTCCTTCACTGGTGACAGGAAATAAGGACGTTCCTCTTTTCTCAGGATCTCCCCCTATTTCCATGCCTTCAGATAGAGAAAAGTGTTCATCATGCTCTGCTTCTGCTTGATCTCCTCTCTCCTCTTTTTCTTCTTCCTCAATTCTTTCCACCTCTGCATCTCTCTCCTCTGCTTCTCTTCTGCTTCTTTCTCCAAATCTTCTCTCTCTAGTCCTCTGTTCTTACTCATCCTTGTCTTTTTCCTATCTCTCCGTTGTTTCTGGAACAGAACGACTCAGGTTCTTCAATGCCATCGCAGAAATGGTGATGTTATCCTCATCATCTTCATCCTCAATGATGAGAGCTCTTCTTTTCTTGGATGGAGCAACCATGGGCTCCTTCCCTTTTCGTTTTACCGCTAAAGAGACTGAATGAGTCTTGATAGGGGTTTTCACTTTGAACTGCTCCAACGCCTAGCTGAGTTCCTTCAGACGCATATTAAAGACCATTTTCAGTCCCACCACCATTTGATCGCATGATCGAACACAAAGAATCTGGGGAGACTGAACATTCAGATGTCTAAATAACTTGGTCACAAGAGCTGCGTACGGAAGTTGACCCTTGTCCTTCACCATTGTTTTGTACATGTGGAACATAATAGTGTGTGGAAGAGAGAACTTTTTCCCAGCATTGATGGCATACATCAACTTTGCCTCCGAGTTTGAAACGTCGGTCTTTTAGATAGATTTTGGTCTGAGGCAGTTAATTACAATCTTGTGAAGCATAATATTGGACGCATTCATCCTCAAATAAGAAATCTTCCATTTCGTTGTTCTATCCTAAACAAGCTCAATCGTTGCACGAGCAATAGACATACTAATAGGTTGATATCTCCCTCTCTCAACCCCAATCACATCAACCAAAGTATTCATGTAAATCACATAGTCCTGATCTCGAACACTAAAAGAGAATTTATTCGCATCCAAGAAACTGAGATTCGAATAGAAATAAGCAGTAAATTTAGCATGATCTTCTGTAGATTTGGAACAAAACTGTACGAGTTGAAGAAGACTGAATTGTTCCTGCAGATTGACATTCACAGAGTCAAGAAAATCAAAGTCCACATTTTTAGGGTTGATCACCCCACGCTTCAGCAACTTAGAGTATAGTTGCTTATGTTTCTTCAATCGAAACACGTTCGTCCTTTTGCTTCGGATTTTTGCTGCAATACCCATTCTAGGTTTAAATGGACTATACATCCTATCATCGTCATTCCCATCTAGTTGACTTATCCCTCCAACACGTGGATCACTTGGGATATTCGCCAAAACTTCTTCCGTCGATCCCGTAGGGGCAATTCCCAGTTGTTCCATCGTGCGTAAAAAGAAAGTTTCATTTCTATACCTTTTGTCTTTAAGAAATTCATCAATGTAGTTCAACGGAGTACCACTCCTCTTTAAAGCATGATAAAGCTTATAGGTAAAAGCGGGCTTATGAGTTCTTACGAGTTCTGCATCTTCGATGATTTCTTCCTTTTCTCGATGTGCAACTTCCTGAGGTCTAGATGGAGGAGATGGAAGCTTTTGAGAATGTTGTGGGCTATGCTGCTATCTAGGAGATTCTTCTTCCTCGGTGAGATCAAAGTGCGTAGGCCCCTCACGCATTTGCTGTGATCCCCTATTCCCGATCCTTGAAGACTTTCTTTGAGACGACATTTTTCACAGTCTTTGAGATATTCCAAGCTTGTTTTCCCAAGAAAGATGAAAACTTTTCGAAAATTAAACAAGAGAAGAAGACAGAAGTGGAATATCAGTGCTCTCTTAGGATTTTTATGAGTAAAACGAAGAAGAACCGACAGTATGTAAGGCAGTCGAAGCGAGGCATACGGAACACCGTAAAAAGGAAATATAAAAATGCCTTTTAAAAATAACTGCCTTTTTTAAAATTAGATAACTATCATTTCAAAATAACTTATTTTTCGAAAAGGAAGAATTGCACTAATCACGAAAATTGGGAAAATAACACCAATTAATTTTGGATAGATGATCGTACATTTTCAAGATTTGATCCGAGAGATAAGTTTTTAATAAAAATAACTTACAGTTATAGATCTTGATTGTCTGAGTCTGAGTGCCTTTAGACTTTCAATCTGAGTCTGAACTTTTTCAGACTTTAAGATATTGAGTTTGGAACGAATAACTTTAAATTGATTTTTCTCCAAATGTTTTGTAAATATATTCACCAGTTAATTCTTTGAATCAATAAACTGAATCGAAACTTCTCCATTTTGAACATGATCTCTAATGAAATGATGTTGAATCTCTATATGTTTTGCTCCTGAGTGAAGAATCGGATTCTTGGTGAGATTGATTGCACTAGTGTTATCACATTTAATTTTGGTGCATGAATCTTCAATTCCAAAATCTCTTAACTGTTGTTTTATCCACAGAATTTGTGAACAACAACTTTCAAGAGCTACATACTCTGCTTCTACTGTAGAAAGAGTTACTGTACTTTGCTTTCTTGAAAATAAAAAATATTGTCCTCCTTCCAATTAGTTGACAAGTATCCGAGATGCTCTTTCTATCAACTCTGCATCCGGCTAGGTTTGCGTCTGAGTATCCACGAAGAGTAAAGTTTCATTCTTTAGGATACTAGAGACCCAAATTTGAAGTTCAGACAATGTATTTGATAATACACTTTGCAGCACTTAAATGAGATTCTTTAAGATCTGATTGAAATCTGGCACAAATACAAACACTGAACAAAATGTCAGGTCTAGAAGCAGTTAGATAAAGAAGTGAACCAATGATACTCCTGTATAGCTTCTGGTCAACTTTCTTTCCTCATTCATCTTTGTTTATCTTCAATGAACTTGAAATTGGTATATCAATCTTTTTGCAATTTTCAAGACCAAATTTTTTGACAAGTTCTTTGGCATACTTTTCTTGATGAATAAATATTCCCTCCTTCAGTTGTTTCACTTGAAGCCCGAGAAAGAAGGTTAGTTCACCCATTATACTCATTTCAAACTCATCCTGCATAGATTTAGAGAATTTCTTAAACAGACTTTCATTAGAAAATCCAAAAATAATATCATCAACATAAATTTGAACAAGTAGAAAACTTTTGCTTTCTCTTTTGACAAACAATGTAGTATCTACTTTACCTTCGACAAAACCATTTTGAATTAAAAACTTACTTGGTCTATCGTACAAGCTCGAGGTACTTGCTTTAAACCATATAAGGCATTTTTTAGTCTGAATACCGAATCTAGTTTCCTCGGGTCTTCAAAACCAGGTGGTTGTTCCACATAGACTTCCTCTTGGATAAATCCATTTAGGAAAGCACTTTTGACATTCATTTGGAATAACCTGAAACTCTTATGAGAAGCAAAAACAAGTAATAATCTAATTGCTTCTAACCTTGCTACTGGTGCGTAAGTCTCATCATAGTTTATCCATTCTTCTTGCATATATCCCTTAGCCACGAGTCTTGCTTTGTTTCTTACGACTTTTCCTTTCTCGTTCATCTTGTTCTTGAAAACCCATTTAGCTCCAATGATTGATTTATCTTTCGGTTTAGGAGTCAATTCACAAATATCATTGATGTAAATTGTCTTAGTTCTTCTTACATAGCTTCAATCCAGCTTTCATCAGTTAAAGCTTCTTCTATGCTCTTGTGTTCTATTTCACAAATAAAAGCCACAGTACTAGACTCTTCGCGCATTTTGGATCTTGTGCGAATTCCTTTATTAATGTCACTGATGATGAGATCTTTGGGATGACTGGACTTGTACTTCCAATTGCTGGTTGATTTGTTAGACTGTTTATCTTTTTCCTCATTTGAATATTCGTTGATCATTTGTTACTTGTCTTCTAAAGGTTGAGCTGCTTCTGGAGATTTAGACTTTGTTGAGTCTGGAGCAAGTTCGGATTCTTCAATATGAGTATGAATCGATTAGTTTTGCATAACGTCTTGAAATTTGACATTCATCGATTCCTCCACAGATTGAGTCTTCTTGTTATAAACTCTATAAGCTTTGCTTGTGATAAAATATCTAAGGAAGATACCTTCATCTGATTTTTCTTCAAACTTAACAACTCGATCATTTTCATTTTTCAATATAAAACATTTACAACCAAACACATGAAAATATGAAACAATAGGCTTCTTTCCTTTGAATAACTCATAGGGAGTTTTCTCCAAAATAGGCCTTACAAAAACTCTATTAATAATATAACATGCTGTAAAAACTGCTTCAGTACAAAAACGAGAGATGTGTTACTTTATATTAAAAGAGTTATAGCCATTTCTTGAAACGACCTATTCTTTCTTTCCATGACTCCATTTTGCTCCGAAGTATATGGTGAAGAGAACACATGCTGAAAATCATATTCATCACAGAATTTTGTAAAGTCTTGATTTTCAAATTTACCTCCATGGTTTGTCCGTATACTTGAAATAACATACCCTTTCTCATTTTGGACATTTTTAACAAATTTTGTAAAATAAGAAAATGTTTCAGACTTGCTTGCCAGGAAATATACCCAAGTGAAACGTGAATAATCATCCACAATCACTAAACAGTATTTCTTACCTCCAATGCTTTGAGTTCTTGTTGGTCCAAAGAGATCCATATGCAAGAGCTGCAGTACACGATTAGTAGAAACTTGATTTATTGGTTTAAATGAGTTTCTTACTCGTTTTCCTAACACTCATAGTGTGCATAGATCAGACTTTTGGTATGACAGATTGGGTAGTCCAAGAACAAGCTTCTTTGCTGAAATTTTAGCTATTTGATTTGTGTTGATGTGCCCAAGTTTTTTGTGCCATAAGCTTGCTTCTTCTTAAATTGAGATTAGGCATTGATTTTCATCTGGTTTGACATCCAAGAGATAGATATTTCCATGTCTTCGACCCGTGAAAGACTGAGATGAGTCTTTACTGGTTCCTGAACATATTCTCTTTTGAAAGTTGATTTTGAAACTGGTGTCGCACAGTTGACTGATACTTAGCAAATTATAATTGAGTCCTTCCACTAAGGAAACATTACTGATCATGAGGCTTCCAATCTTTACAGTTCCGTATCCCACAATTCTTCCTTTGTTGTTTCCTCCAAACGAAACTTTTCCACCATTAACTTGAATAAGCTTTATGAAGCAATTTGAATCTCCTGTCATATGCCTTGAGCGTCCATTATCCAGGTATCCTTTAACCTTTTTCTTGATAGTGAACTGCATTTAGAAAAAAAATTTAAGCTTTTTTTGGTACCCATATTTTCTTGGGTCCATTGGTGTTAGTGTAATATACGGTTTTTGCCCATACCGTTTTAACAGGTTTCCAAACCATAGGACATTCTTTCTCAAAATGATCTAAGCTATTGCACTTAGAACATTTAAGAGCATTGCAACCTACTGGTTTTACAAAAAAAAATTGGAAATGATTTTTGTAAGCATCTCTTATAGGTGTTTGCTTAATTCTTTCATTTACTTTAGGAAAATCAATTAAAGGAATGGTTTCAGCGGTCATTCTTAAACCTGATTTGTTGAAGTAAGGTTTTTGTGCTAAAAGAATTTTTTCAAGTTTCTTAGATCTTATAGAAAATCTTTTAGAAATACTTGAAATGTCATTTTTCAAGAATACATTTTCTTTTGAGAGATTGTCTGCATTTTCTTTCAAAGTAGTAACACTTTTGTCTAGACTTTTGATATTTTCTTTCCAAACATTTTCCCATTGTTTTAGTGTAGAATTTTCTTTTTTAAATTCGGAAATCCTTTTGAGAGAAGTTTTGAGATTAAGACACAATTGATCAATGTATCTAGAGACTCTAGTAGGGATATTCAAATTACTTACCTTGAATTCACTGTCTGAATCTGAGTCTATCTCGGAGTTTGAGTATGAGTCTAATTTTACCATAAGACAAATATTGGCATAATCATCATCACTTTCCTCATATTCTGTATCACTTCAAGTTTCTACTTTAAGCGCCTTTTGATATTTCTCAGCTTTTCCTTTATTTTTCCTCAGAAGGGGACAATTGGGTCTGATGTGTCCATTTTTCTTACATTCAAAGCAAACTACATCTTTATTGGATTCATCATCCTCAACTAACTTAGATTGTTGCTTTTAAAAGTTTTGTTTCTTTGGATTGAATCTTCTCCCATTTCTGTTTAGCTTTCTTAATCTTCTTATCATGAGAGCAAGCTCTTCATCATCCATATCGTCTTCAGAATCTGTGACATCAGAATTATCATTAATGCAATGGATTTCTTACCTTTAGGATCTTCATCTTCGTTGATTCTCTCCACTTCATAAGACTGTAGAATCCCAACCAATTCATCAACAGAAATTGCTTTTAAAAGCAACAATATAAAGAATAAATTGATTTTGCATCAAAAGCTTGTGCATAATATAAAGAATAAATTGCTTTTGCATCAAGAGCTTGTCTCTTGATTATCTCTTCTTGAGTCATTTCACTAGACTCAACGGCTTCTTTTCCTCTTTCTGAGACAGGTGCAGCTTTAGGAATGATTCATTTGTCTACCACATCCCATTCCAGAGAATCATTTGATCTTAGGAATGCATTTATCTTGTTTTTTCATATGTTGTATTCATTTCCATCAAAATAAGGCGGTCTAGTATTACTTTGCCCTTCAACCAGTCTTGGAGCCAACATACTAGTCATGAATCTTTAACTCTAAAGTAAAACACTTCAACTTAAATGAGTACACATGCTCTGATACCAATTGTGAAAGCTAGTATGAGCACCTAGAGGGGGGTGAATAGGTGTAAAAATAAATTCCCCTAGGTGAAGTGTGCAATTAAATCAGCAATAGATTATGAAAATGAAATTAAACTCTTGTAAACAAATCAAGTTACGATCAAAGTAAAAGAGCGTAGGGAAGAGAATATGAACATAGAGTTTATAGTGGTTCGGCTTAATCCAAGCCTACGTCCACTCTTCCGCACTGATAGTCCACTGGCTGGATTTCACCATGAATAAAAAAGTTATTACAGTAAAGCTCTTCCTTGATTTCACAGTGTAGAGACTCTACTACACTTTCTCAAGGTCTCTCAAAGATATAGACTCTCTTTTGCGTACAAGATTTCGCTCAACAGTTTAATTGACTAAGAACAAAGAGCTTCAGACTTTGGAATTCTTCTATCCCGCATCCACTCAAACAAAAATCATCAATTATGAACTAGTCCCATCCGATTCCGGGTGGTCCGTATGATTCTTAATTTTTTTTGCACACTCTTAACACATATGGGATCTCTAAGGTCGTTGACACTGAATTTGGGATGATTCGCAACATTGAATTCGACGTTTCAAATCTAGATTCATCTCACTTCTTGCATAAACAAAGGATAAAGACAAAGGGCTTTGCTCAACACTCAAGGCTATGCCTAGGCTAGTGACGATGAGGTGGTGGTGAAATGTGGGCGAGGTGCAACAATAGCTAGTTGGTGCATGGTAGGTTAGCAAAGGCAATCATGATTAGAGGTGTGCATGGTCCGAATGGGCAGTTCTTGGCCTAAAATCGAAAATCACCCAATAATGACCGGTTCCGAAAAATTGAAATCGGAACCGCCCATTAGTTGCATGGATCCACCTTGTCCAGTTCTTGGGTGGATCCATGAAACTAGTCTTACCAAAAGCTATTTAATAGTTATACAAAGTGTTGGCTAGAAGCATGAATTTGTTTTATATAATAACCAACTAAAAGCCTACAAACAATCACTTGAGCTCCACAAATTTGCCTCAATCTTTGAATAGTGATCCATGCAACTAACGAGCAGAGTTCGCTAGTGATCTCATCTGAAGATTTCTAGGCTTTTTTATGACAAATCTACAACCAAGAAGTTACTATAGTTATTCCATTTCCCACCTTTTGGGATAGGTCGAGAATAAAACATGGGGGATCTTGGTAAACTCACAAGAAATCCTACAGCTTGTCTTAAAAGTAAAAGTTCCTCCATTAGCAATGCTGCAGACTTTGAAATAGTTCAAAATTTAAGTCGAAACTTCCTTTCATTGCATACTCACAGCTACAATTGTGAAACAAGCACAGACCAAAGTAATAAAGAAATTTCGTCAGATTATTGAGATTCCAAATACAGATAAACTGCAGGAAAGTCTCCCCATCAAAAAGAAAGAAATAATTCATCAAAAACCACTTTAGGTTATATGAACATGGCAAGGAACAAGACTGAAGGGTAGAGACTATTTAAGTTTTCAAATGTGGTGTCTAGAAGCATGATGTTACCTTCCTTCCCCATTCCACTGAGTGACTATGATTCACATTGTGAAACTCATCGTCGGGTACTTTAAGAATAAATCAAGGCAATGCCCCCTCGAGTAAGTTAAAGGAAAAGAGGTTACCTTAAATTTGTGCTATTCGAACAACTTAAATCAACATCCAAACACAATCCTGGCCCCCTATGCAAGGCATGAGAAAAGCTATCGGGAAGAAAAAACAAATGACACTTAGATCGCTCTTTGTTGAAGGAAGAAATCCTTCACAAAGAGCGATCGTGACTAACTTGAACTGTGAAGCCCACACCCCTATAATCTCGGCACATGATTGGTCAATCAAGGGCAAAACTAAGAGTTCACGGGCAAAATTGCCGTTGCCACCACCTCAACGGCCAAGCCCGCCCAATCGCCCTCTCAATCAAAGAAACCAAGAAGAAGAAGCAAAGAGTTCAAATTTGAGGGGGAAAAAGATAATCGACTCATCGTTTCGCCAAGTTAGCTACTTCCAAACTAGGACTCAAATGGAGATGAGCAGATCCGGAGGTGAATCGGAGAGGAAGAGGGAGCCAGGGGAGAGCTCCAACTGAGAAAGACGAGATAGAGTCTGAGGAACTAAGATGAGATAGAGAATCGAAGATTGGAGCCTTAAATTTTAGATGGGCTAATTTTGAGTTTTTCTTTTAATCTTAAAAGTTAATATATTATAACAAGTCCGGTTCGGATGGGAGGGTGGGCAAATCCACTCATGGAACTAGGAACCAAATCGATTCCCTTAAAAATCATCGGTTCCAAGCGATTCCAATCTGGTTACCAGCAATCGGGGCGTGTCCCGGTTCCTTTGTAGACCCATAATCGTGGTAACTATGCTGTGCAACTGGAAAAATGTTTTAAACAGAAATGAGGACTTTACATTCTCGTGGTTTTTTTTGTTTTTTTTAATCTTTATCATATCATATTTTGGACCAAAATGCCCTGTTTCGGCTACCATAAAAATTAAGCATTCGATAGGTAGTTAGATCTTTCTTTAGGATTTACTTGACCAATTAGTACTCTTATTTGAAATAAAATTTACTTTAAATAATTTTTGAGAAAAATGATCTCAATTTAAATCTTTATTTATAATTTTTCCAAGATTCAATGACGCATACGCATCTTCGAATTCTAACAATCTTTGTGTGTGATTGAATGGGTTTATGCTAACATAAACTGAAATGATCTTTTTATTCCAGCAAATCGCTCCGGGGTTGAGGCGGACCTGGGATCTAATTCTAACAAAAGGCATGCAATCTCCAAGTGCAGCATAAACCATACGAAGGCCATGGACTGGTCATCCTGGTTCCGGTGAACTCTTCTGAAAGATGCGAATGACCCCAAAATCTCAGATCCACCCAAACCATCCTCGAAGAAGAAGCGACACCAAACCGACGAAGATTTGGAGCAACATGGAATAACGCAGCCATTGGTCGACTTGGTCAAGACCTTCACCGTAGACACTTTCAAGAACTTCCATACGACAGTCGACAAAGGTGCGATTTTTTTCTTGGTCGTGTTTCGGATGGAATTTGGAATCTTGGGTTCTGGAAGTCGCTGGATGATAGAGCTTTTCAGCTTCTCAATTTGGGCTTTTCGTTTATGTTCTTTGGGTGGAAATTGAAATTGATTAGGCGTGTTGCAGATGAAGGCGTGGCTGGTGCTGATTCCGGCACTGCGAGAACTGCTTCAGCATGCAGTGTGAGGAAGGATCTCTCCGAGTGGCAGGAGAGGCATGCTTACCTTGTGCTTACTAGTGTTAAGGTTTGTGAATTGTGATCTGCGTGTGGAATTGATGTGGAAAATTTTGCGTTCTGAAGATTTTAAGTTACTGGTGTACTCGGTTGCCTCTTTCCGAGTAATGCCTGACTGCACTGCAAGTTTCCTTTTTGACGCCTTCCGGTGCACACTTCCTCTACTCGATTAAGAAAAATTCGCAAATTCGAGATGTCGGATGTTCTGTAACCAAACCGGTGGTCAGTGCCTTGTTCCGATGTGTGATTCTGGTTCTCTTGGAAGATTTAGGATAAGAAGAGGAATTGAGGTTCAGAATTTGGCAGACTTACTTTTAGATATAGTGAGCTTCATAGTGATACCTAAAAATTGTAGAAAGGAATGAGGTTTGAGGCCTGGTAATATCTTGCTGATAGGCTAACTTCGGTAGCAAAAGAGAATGCATTGGAGCTTGGAGAAACCAAGTCAAGGACACAAAGCTATTCTCGTTAGATGGATCTGTCTTAGTGTAGTTCCGACATATTCGATTAATTGCTCTGTCACAGAGAACAGACTATACAGGGAAAGACTAGTGGCCAACAACGCTCTAGGCTGGCATTTTGTTTTGATCATTAAATTGGAGAATTTAATGGATTTAATGTGTTTTCGTGATGTTAGATCTAATTTTATTATAAAATAGGAGCTTATTGTTATGTTAATAAACCTTCTTGCATCATCCGATGTCAATACAGATGGAGACGAAAAATTTTCTTGGTATTTACACAGGATATATACTCAAGCAGACTGATGCTTGAGTTCTTTTTTTTTTTTTTTTAACATAGAACTAGGATTAAGACACACTGGGTTTAATCTTGGGTTTGTTGTGGCAGCTTTTAATAGATTGAGCCAGCCTTTATATATGTGGACTGCTCAAGAGGACTAAAAGTATCCTCTAGAAACAGATTTGTTATCTGATGAAGCAGAGAGCTCTATTTTTTGGGATAACGAGTCATTAAGATTGTACTACATAGAGTCCTAATGAAATTGAGATGACTGGACAGTAAAACATATGGTTGACTCTCTATAAAGCTGCATTAGGTTTTCATACTGTCTTGAAAAGACTTTCAATTGATCGAGGATGATAAAAAAAAAAAATATGTTCCTCTATTATTTTTAGATAGGACCCACTTTTTTGCTTGTTTTTTCAATAGAATCGGATGAAATAGTTTAAGATGCATTCTTCTTATTGTGATGCTTCTCCCTCTTTGACTTTGAAATTTACTCGATAGTGGTTGTTTAGTTCAGTAGCCTGCACTTATTTACAGATTTTTCATTGTCTCCTAGGTAAGCAGTGTATCTATTTGATTTTATCATGTATTTGATAGCTTTTGTACTATATAAAGATTTCTATCTATACTTGCAATTATGAATGTGTGCACCCGATTTCATGTCTACATAATGTTACAAGTTATTATTTGCTGTTATTATACAACTATCCAAAACCGTAGTCTAACATAATCTACTCTCTCTTTCCCCTCTCCCTCTCTTTTTGCTTTGCTAGCATAATAGTCTTTAGGCTATTATAAGAGTAATAGCATATTTTGAGCCACAAATTCTTGAAAGAGTGGACCTCATAACAATTTATAATTATTTATTATTTATTATTTTTGTCCAAAATAAATTATTATTCTCAAAGAGAGTTACATAAGTTTTTTTTTTTCTAGAGTTACATAAGCATTTCTTTTTCTTTCTTTTTGGAACCTTAGTACCTCCCAAAGAAATCGTTGTTGGGGCTCGCGTGTCTCATCAACTAGGCACGTGACCTTCCATCAAATATTGGACCCCGCTGAATTATGATTTTGCCAAACAAAAGAAAAGAAGGAAAATGATATTGTATCTCATTATATATTCTTTGTCGCTCTCTCTCATCTTTTGGTTGAGCAGATCTTTCTCATCTAGTTGAGGAATTTGCTTTGATGTTGCGTGCTAAAAGTGGAGGGACAAAAACATGTGTTTTCTCCGAATGTTAGCCCATACATGAATGGGATGTGGCTTATAAGTCAAGAAGTGACACTTCCCAGCCCAAGCCCATCCTCTTGAGCAAATGTCAAAAACGAAAAAAGAAAAATCAAGCCCATATTGTTGATTTTGATTCATCTCTTTTGAGAAAAATGCCATATCATGGATCTATGAACATTCTTTTGTTTGGTAGAGAATTACGATGCATGGAATTGTTTAAGGGTTTATCGATTATGAAAAATCGGGATCAGGAATCTAACCGGCGAAAAGATTTTGTAAATTTTAGAATTAACATTTTACGGCATAGCATTCTTTATCTTGAATACAAGAATTGCTAGCTAAGGAATTGTGCGGGTGCGTTTCCATGTCGACTTCATATCGAAGCTACCGTGGCGACCGGACCTATTCCAAATCTCAAGTTGGCTGCTTTTCGTCCATACACACGCAAAAGGAGTTATTTTAAAGTAGTGATTGCAAGACATATTGCATTTCGGCGATAAAAGTCCTTTCCATTATAAAGCTTAGATTATCAAAATGAAAAAAAAGAAGATAAATCATCACCATAATTTGATTATATCTTTCTTTGGTCTTGCCTAAACGCAAGGACAGAAATGTGGGTTTGGGTCTGTTTCAATACCCATTCTATTCCTTGACCAACTCCATCCCATCGTACCAAATACAGCATAAGATCTTGTGCTTTTTGTTCGAAGCAATAATATAGTGATAACAAAATAAATTTGTGAAATGAATTTGTATATCAGGACAACACATTTGTGGTTTGATTGATTGAATATAACTCTCGGTTTAAATACTCATTCATTATAATTGACCGTATACCTTTACAAACCAATTTTGTAATTTCGAATTTCCATATTGTAATCCTGCTCCTTGAGTTAACAAAAATAACTATGATTTTTGACAAACTCAAAGAAACTTATTCCACAAAATCTCATAAGTTGGCCACAGGACCTAAGCAAGTCCTAAAAGACTTCACTTGAGTCATCATCATCTAGATGTTGGTATCACCTAGATGTAGAACAAATAGAGGATATTGCTGGATACAAGGCAAGAAAATATACCATATCAAATTAGGAGACACTAGCACGTTAAAATAAAGAACGCAATTGTGGAATCTGCAATTATTATAAATCAAATGGACAAACCGCGGAGGCCTCTGTGAGAACTTAGGCTCCTTTTCTACAGTGAAGTTACAGCTTGTAACCAACAATCAATGATCCACAGGAGACCCCTGGTTATCAAAAGGTTACAATCTGTAATTTCGAATTTCCATATTGTTCTCTTGCTCCTTGAGTTGAAAAAATGTCTATGACTTTTGACAAACTCAAAGCAACTAGTCCACGGAGCATCATAGGTTGGCCACTGACCCACTAATTCATTGAATCAGTCATAGCATATTTTTGGACTCAAGCCTGACATTTCAAAGTCACCGTCGGTGGTCTCTCTTGCTCGCACAGTCACGGGGTCGACATTACAAAATGGAGCAGTGCTCCCCATATTAAAACCAGTCTCCATAAATTTAGGGTTTTTATTTGGTACATTTATCGTGCAAAACGATCAATCACACAAACAGGCTGATATAATTTCGGTAAATGAATTCATTCCATTAGATGGTGAGAGTTCTATTTCATGACTACCTGTGTAAAAGGCAATTTATACCAATGATGTATCTCTATCTTATATAAATCTATACAATAATATGAATTCTATGGTGTAATAAACTGTGTAAGTGGACAAATAATTAAATTTCCACATACCCAACATTTAATAAGAATATGCCACGCAACTCAATATGGGCCGAATTCCCTCAAAAACTTCTAAGTTTAGGTCTAGTTCTAATTTTTCCCTGAATGTTTTCTTGTCTTAGAAAAAATCCCCTACTTCAAGTTCAATCCCAATTCTGCCCCGGGTTTTTTTTTTTTTTCAAAAAAATCCCCAAATGTTACATCTAGCTCCAAATCCACCCCAAATTTTTTTTTGTCTAAAATAAAAATAACAAACTTTCAATATATTTGATCCATTCCCAACTTGACGTGATCAATATGGTGACATGGAAAATTATCTCCAAAATATAAACGCTCTAGGATATGAAAATTAGGGCCTGACTGATGGTAATTTTTGGACAAAGGGCTAATAGAAACAGATTTGGGACTAGAGTAAAAATAATTGATTTTTCTCTTAGACAAATAAAAAAGTTCACATAGATTTAGGATTAGACCTAAAGTTTGGGATAAAATTGAAATTGAATATAAAGTTGGGGGTTTTAAAAGGAATTAGCCCACTGAATATGCGGATTTCCAAAATATGGGTCTTCGTCTTCGCATGTCCTCAAAGTCAAAGTCTCAAGGCCAGTCAACCCATTGTAGTTGGCCCACACTAGTGGAAATTTATGTCCTCATCCATTTACATTCCCATTCTATCAAAGACCAAGTCATCCACCACTTCCCTCCCCCATCGCTCTACTATAAATACGCCATGCCATTCCCTTCACTCCACATCCCAAATCAATACACTGTCCCAAACATACTTCTCTCGCCATGAATCGAAACACCCTTATCGACGTCCTCGTCGCTTGTTTCGCCATCGCCGCCTTGGTCGCACCGCAAGTGACTGCCCAAAACTGCGGATGTGCCGCCGGCCTCTGCTGCAGCAAGTACGGTTACTGTGGGACCGGTCGAGACTACTGCGGAGCAGGCTGCCAAGCCGGCCCCTGCGACCCTGCTGCCGCCCCGCCCGCCACTAACCCGGTGGTGGTTGGCGACATAGTCACCAACGCCTTCTTCAACGGGATCATCAACCAGGCGGCCGCAAGCTGCGCTGGGAAGAGGTTCTACTCGAGGCAAGCGTTCCTCGACGCCCTTGGTAAATTCCCGAGGTTCGGCCGAGTCGGGTCGGTGGACGACTCAAAGCGCTAGATCGCGGCTTTCTTCGCTCATGCCACGCATGAGACTGGACGTAAGTTAGACTTGTCTTCTTCTATACATTTTATGCATGTTTTTATTCTCGTGCCCCATGCAGCATTAGTTTTGTATGTACAGACGAATAATTTACAGTTTAAAATGTCCTCTTTAGTGGCAAGAATAAGTAATGTCAGAAATATATTTCGCTCAACATAAACGTAATGGAAGCTTTATTAGGGAGAAGAAAAAGTCATGTAGCCATACAAAAAAGGCATACGGCGACTTTTTAAAAATAGATTTTTTAGACCCCATTCTTAGAATGGAGAATTTTTCACATATTCATCAATACATCACTATCTCCAAACACACATGTCACCCATCAACGGTCTATGTGTAAAAAGTTTTTCACATGATCAGTGGGCTCAATAATAATCTTTTAAAATTAAATAACACAAGACTCAAAAGTTACCTTAAAATGCTTATACATTTCTCCTTTGCAGGTTTTTGTTTTATCGAAGAGATAGACGGGCGAACCGACCCCAAAAAGACCTACTGCGACCCCAACGTGCCACAGTACCCGTGCAAGCCGGGCAGGAAGTACTTCGGGCGAGGCCCCCTCCAGCTCTCATGGAACTACAACTACGGCCCAGCCGGCGAGAGCCTAGGGTTTGACGGGCTCAACTCACCGGAGACCGTTGCCAACAATCCGGTCATCGCCTTCAAGGCGGCCCTTTGGTACTGGAGCACCAACAACATCCAGTCCAAGCTGTCGGGCCAAGGATTCGGTGCAACAATTCGAACCATTAATAGCATAGAGTGCAATGGAAGGAACCCAGGAGCTGCTCAAGCCCGGGTCACGTATTACACTAACTACTGTAAGCAATTTGGGGTTGCACCTGGTGGTAACCTCAACTGTTAAGGGTCTTTTCTAGGACCGGTAGTAGTTAATGTGGGTACAAACTTTTGACAATAATGTACCCTAGAAAACAGCCTCTTTCTGCCTGATAGAGCTGTGGTCATCGGGATGAGTAATGACCTTCTTGCACTAGCAATGTTGGTAAAGACCCTGAAGAGAAAGGGAATGATGAAATAAAGCTCTTTCCTTTTGTTATGAACATATATATGGCTGTGCAGACATGATTTGATTGAATCTACTGAATCAAAATGAACATGAAGATCCGAGTCAATAGTCAAGTTAAGCTAACTAAGACATTTTGGGAAGTATATAAACTCAGAAGGGGAAAAGTATAATAATAATTAAAAAAACCTAAATTTATTGAATTTATACAAATTCAGTTCTAAACTTTTCAATTGAATTAATCTAGTTCTAAACCTATTTATATTGGTACAAATTGAGTTCATCTGATAGTTTAAGTCGAAAATCAATGACTTGAACACCAACGATCCTATATGGCATCACTAGGACTGACATTTATATTTTAAAATGATTTTTTTACTAATTTTTCGACTTTTTATATTATTTTTGAAAAAAAATCATTTTATCTTTCTTTTTCCTTTCTTTGGCCTGTGGCCGATACTTGCCATTCCCGATGACTGGCCACGGGAGAGGGTCGCCCTTATTGGAACCAAAAGGGTAAAGGTTTGCGGAAGCTCGTATGTAAAACACAACAAAAAATGAGATAGAATGAAAAGAGATGAATGACACAAGACAAGAAGTGTTTAGTATATAGTCAGGTGCACTATAAAGCTACAAAAAACTTTTCTCTGCGCAGATGAGAAACGGTAACTCTCTCTCTCGATCTCTCTATATTTTTTCAGAAGCTCTCTTAGTTTTACTCTACTTCTAAAACCTACCAAGTAAACATACGTACATATGAGGAGAAGACCGCCGCCTAGTGGAGCGGCAAAAGTTTTCCGGTGCAAGCTGGGGCCAATTCCATAAAAAAGCACCAACTTTAGGGTTTGGGACAAATCTGGCCCGAACTTTATTTTGTCTCAAAAAAAAGCACCAACTTTTATTCGTGTCCCAAATCTGGCCTGCCGTTAACTCTCCTTCACGGTCATCCGCCTGCCGTTAACTCTCCTTCACGGTCATCCGACCGGATCTGAAAACGTCTCCTGCCCCTCCCCTGCCTATCCTCCCTCCCTCCACACGAGAACGCCTCTTGAACCAGAAGAACATCAATGGCTGGATCACTGACGAACGAGAGGAGTCTGTCAATGGCCGCCGCCTCGTGATCTTCTCGTGGCCATCCTCCGTCCAGAGGGAATTCCGGGGAGCGGATTCCGATCAGCCGATTTGCCCCCCGCCCGATGGCGCGCCCGCCTGAAGATCCCGAAACCCTAGAACCCGGCTTCCTCTTCGATCGGTACATCAACCCCACCTTCCCCTCGCCCTTCTACGTCGCCGAGGCTCCGGCGTCGCCCCGCCGCGGCCGCGCGCTCGTCGGCCCGCGATTCCGATTCCGATTCCGATTCGGGATCCGACGGTTCCGGCTCGGCCGCGGCGCTGAAGACGCCGTCCCCGAGTCGACGATGATCCCGCCGTTGCCGGACTCGTCCATCTGGAACAGCGACGGCGGGATCGACACCGTCTCCCCTCCCACGCTCATCCCCGTCAGCCCCACGTAGTAGAACGTGTCCACCTTGCCGTTCTTCACCAGCCGGGCGAACACCGACTCGGCGCCGGGCGCGGCCGAGTTGAAATCCAGGGTCGACGACTCGGAGGAGTCGCGGTCCACCAGGCAGTACGAGAAGGAGCTCGCCTTTACCTGTTTCGTCAGGGACAGGGGGCCGCCGCCCAGCCCGAGCAGGCCCGCCGAGCCCATGAAGAGCCCCTCGTTGTCGTGCCCGCATCCCAGAGCGACGTTGTTGACAGCCCCGAAGTCGCCGAACGACACCGTCTCCGTCACGAAATCGCCGACCCGGGCCGAGTCGCGGCCGAGCCGGGCCAGGACGAGGGCCTTGTATTCCCGTATGGGGTTCTCACGAGGACTCCCTCGGGTGGAGTCGGACGGAGAATGAGCCCGACGACGTCTCGTTCTCGACGCCGCTCTTGCTCGGAGAAGGATGTCCGGGACCGAGGATCGAAGGAGAGGACTCCCCGGGCGTTCTGGAGCGAGCCGGAGACATCGAGGGTCGCGGTGGGAGAGGTCAATTTCGTCCTAGAGAAGGCGGTCGGGAGGAAGAAGCTGAAGGAGATGGACAAGAGAGATAAGAGGGCGAGATTTGCATACACTCGCTTCATTTTCTTCGTTTTTCCTTTTTCTAGGGTTGCGCTCTCGTTCCGCCGTACGAGCTCGAAAAGAGTGAAGCTCGGAGAAGGAAGAGAGAGCTGGATGAACAGAGATGGAGAATGGCGTTTATTTATCGAAATCGGAGAGGGAGAGAGGTGACGGTCTCGTCGGAGAATTTTACCGAGGAGTTAGAAGGAGGAGAAGAATTATCGACGTGGAAATGCCAGTCGATGATCGTGAAGGAGAGTTAACGGCAGGCCGATTTGGGACACGAGTGAAAGTTGGTGCTTTTTTTCGAGACAAAATAAAGTTCGGGCCAGATTTGTCCCAAACCCTAAAGTTCGTGCTTTTTTATGGAATTGGCCCGTGCAAGCTGTCCTTCAAAGTGTGAGTCTTCGTGTCCCATACATCGTGCAGAAGTCTCAGTTTTGACAAATTAAAAGTAGAGGGATGACATGTATGCCTCATGCCATCACCATTTGCCACGTCCACCTCATGTCTTAAATATTCGCCCACATGCATGCTATGTTCTCCTTTGTGTCGGCAGCTCCTTTCCTTGATCAACCCGGGCTTCTTAAAGACGCCTACCT
Source organism: Eucalyptus sideroxylon x Eucalyptus melliodora (assembly GCA_016097485.1). Taxonomy (NCBI): domain Eukaryota; kingdom Viridiplantae; phylum Streptophyta; class Magnoliopsida; order Myrtales; family Myrtaceae; genus Eucalyptus; species Eucalyptus sideroxylon x Eucalyptus melliodora. The sequence continues at coordinate 39,333,333 of CM027834.1, read as the reverse complement.
TTTTCGACCGAAAAAAAAGACGCCTACCTTTGACTGTTTGGAGAGCTTCATGCGTCATGCTTACTCTTGGCCCAAAAACTAATGAAAAATAAAATCAATTTTACTTATTTTCTAACGGCCCTCACCGAATCTGACGAGGACAAGACCCTTACAACCTGAGTGAGAGCAGCCCTCACCGAATCGGGCAAGGGCTGCCCTTGCCCCGGCCGCAAGGGCCACCTGTGGCCGATCACCAACCATGGCTGGTACCATCCATAATTCAAAGAAAGGGAAAAAAAATGAAAAAAAAATGAAAAATGGAAAAATTATTTAAAAATGTCAACATCAGCACCGGCGATGCCACATAGGATCCCTAGTGTCTACATTACTGATTTCTGGCCTAAATTGGCCAGATAGATTAAATTAGTATCAATATGAAAAATATAAAATTAAAGTTGTCCAATTGAAAGGTTTATGACAGAATTAATACCAATGCTGTAAATTCGGGTTTTTTTTTTTTTTTTGTGTGTGTGTTTTTCCCAATTGAAAAGTGACATGAAGTGCTATTCTTATCAAGTGATTCTTCGATTTAAACATGAAAGATAAGCAGCACTTTCCTGGATCATTCCATCTCTCCCCTTAAATATCATTCCGGAGGAGTTGGATGTCCGGATCATAAGTCTAATCAAAGGCAGTATATTAATCTATTGAACAGGAGATAAGCATAGAGGTAATACAATGTACGTAAATAAAGAATGTCAAATTATATAAAATAGATTACAAGGATCAAGACACCGTACTAAAGAACCTAAAATTTATAGCGAAAATGTAATTAAATTCTAAAATCTTAAAAAAAATAGTGCAATTTAGCTCCGATCTGACGATCAACGGGCCCTCCTGGGCCACATATTCCTAAAGGCCTCTTTCGGGCGGGCTTGATCAATGCCATTGACTGGTAAAGTCAGGCTCGGGTTTGGCCCGCACTGAAAATTTCACGCAATAGTCTTTTGTTTTTTCTTGTAGTTGAAGGATATTTTGGACAACAAATTAGGCCCGACCCAACACTAACTCTTTAATAATCTCTAGTGCAACCAAATCCTAATGATCATGATGTATAAACATGATGATCACCTTCAGGTTTGTCAGAGACTCTGAAAAATAAAGTTTTGGCTTTCAAATCATGAATTTCAAAATACCTTAAAATTTTCAAAAGTTACATGAAAATGTTTAAAATGATTTAATGTCTGTTGATATTCATATATGTTTCCAAGGTTTGACAAGCATATGTTTTTTTTTTCCTCTGGTAGGTTCACGTTTTTGTTGACATTATGATATTGAGCAATCAAATGTCCATTCCATCCTAATCATTGACTAGCGTAAATCTCATTGTCATTGATGATTATATGCATCGCACATTAATTAACATTTGGTTCGTAATTCACTCGTGTGTGGGTGACTCTGACTTTTTTATTCTTCTTCTTCTTCTTTTTCGCATGAATAAAAGTACAAAGTTAAAAATTATATGGATACTTTTCTCGTAAAAAACAATCCAATTTAATTACCTAACAACAAAGGAAACAAACATATTGATGGCCTATCTAACACATGATTATCACCCGCCTTGTTGGATAGGATAACCCAACTCGCTAGCTACTTTGCAATTGCATTTCCCTCCCTAAAATTATAGAAAATCTTGACTAGTTGAAAATATTTTAGCACACTTCCAATTTCAAAAATGATTGTGTCATCAAAATGAAGCAACTAAATTGATTTTTGAAGTAGAAAAATAGCTACGTGCAAGTTTACCTCCACAATAAGTCTCGGTAATACCCAAAGAAATTGCCAATTCAATCCTTAAATATGGTTCCACAAATTAAATTGGCACACCTCTGTCGCCTTAAAAAAAAAATTTAAAAAAAAGTCATCATGTCCTATAAAATGTTTAGTTATTTTGGTTTGTCGTTAAAATGCTGATTGTGAAGTGGACACTGCTGCTAATGACTTTTCGAAGCTTTCAAATAGTCAACAATCTATTAGGCGGGCTTGGGACGACAATTCATTAATGTGGGAGAAAACACCTATAGGGCCCATTCGTTTCGCGAAAAATGGGTCATTTCCGGAAAACATTTTCCCAGAAATCATTTTCCAGGAAAATGACTATATTTTCCGGTGTTCGGCTAAAACCTGAAAATATTTCAGAAAATATTTTCCGATGTTTGGATAAAACCTGAAAATATTTCTGAAAATGTTTTCTGGTGTTCGGTAAGGAAAATATTTTCTAACCCTTTTGCTTAGAAGTTGCTTCCTTTTTTTCCTCTGAGTGTTTTCTTGATCGATCGAAGATATGGGTTCAACTAAGAATGAACCCACTTGGGAAAATTATTCTGGAAAACCAAACAACTGAACTTGATTCATGTTTTGCATTTACTGCCATTAAAATAGAGTTTTTTTGGCAAATACACAATTGCGAATTGACTCTTGCTTCTGTAGCATTCAATCAACCAATATCTAGAGCCGCTCAATTCTTGCACAGTGCAAAGACCCGTTTTTCTAGGCTGTAGAAGCTCGAAGTCCTTCTTGGATACAATCTCACAAGTGTCAACAGACATCTAAGCCTCACCAGAGGAGAAACAGAGCATCAAGGGAGAGTTTTCAATCACCATCACAATCACGATCACCAACCATACACCCAGAGACAAGTCCAAGACAACATCTTGCTACTGAAAAAGTCTACATCCATATCCCAATACAACATGTCAACAATGCTGCATAGCCCACCCTCCACCACAGTTTCCTTCAATCAAGAAACAGGTCTACCCATCATCTAAAATCCGAGTAACTACAACAACAAGCAGAAACAGCCTTATATCAAATTTCATCTCATGAAGCATTGACAATAACAACAAAGAAAGAAAGAACATGAGTATTTTGCCAGTAAAGCTCAATACAATATATCACTAATGATGATCTTCTTTGCTTAGAAGTTTATCAACCCATACTTTGCGAAGAGTTGTGCTCTTCACCATGAATGCTTTTCCAATCTTTTCATTTTCAATAAGATGGTCAAAAACTTATCCAAGGGTAATTTCATCGTATCCATCCACTTTCATCACCTCATTGTAGAGTTGAGAGTAATAGACTTGAGAGTGATCGACATCCCTTTGAGCCAATGACTTAATTGCCGAGGCCAGCTCTCCAAGTTGTGTTGAAAGTGCAACATACTTGTCATCATTGTTGGAACATTTTCGCCTTTTGTGAGACCTCTTTTTTGAATGCATAGTAGAGGAAGATGTTTTTGAGCCCTTCATCAACTCATCGAAGTCATCGCCTAAGTTGACAAGTGAGGAGTCAACTTCCGTTGCATCGATGTCCCCAAACTGCTTAGCAAAGCTTCCGGTGGCTATATCTCTCCCAACCACCACAACCATCTCATCATACATGTCAATCATTTTATTCAAATACTTTTCATGAGTAGGATGGACCTGTAAATGCACACTATTCATTCAATTATTAGTTCCATAGTTAGATATGAAAAGAAGCTATTAAGCAGACAACACTTAGGCTTCAAGCTATGACAAAAACATGTTTGAAACAATTAAGCCTCTAGAGTTAAGTTTTCATGTGTGTCACTGATGTTGTTTCATTGTAGCTTACTTTGGGTTTATTAGAACAAGGTCCATTACTTTTGCTATCTATAATGTAGAAACCTTTTGAGACTGTGTTTGAGTTTATAACAACTCAACACAAAGGGGCAATAACATAGTGCCAGATCAGCCACATGAAGCTATGAAAAGGGTAGAGAAATAATTAGCACTCCAAATATCTACAGGTTATGAAATGATTAAACAAAGATCATGATGTTCATGAAATAAGCACTTCATAAACAAAAGCACGCCATTGCTAAGCTTCATGATAAAGATCAAGAAACCATAGCCCATAAGATTAGGATAAGAAAAACCAATTATGGGAGATAACAGTCTGGAACTTGAAGAGAGCTACCGCCACCTTCTACTAACTTTAGCATTGCAGCCAACCAATAGCCCACAAGATTAGGATGAGAGAAACCAACTACGAGAGATGACACATGGAAACAATGAGAATAGCAACAAGACCAGCCTTGATCTTTGCTGAACACCATATTTCTCAACCATATTTTTTTTTTCTTGATATTCATATGCAGTCAAATTCAATAACACCCAACCGATGAACAAAACATATACAAGTTTGTTGTCTGTCAAAAGACAAAGTTAATGAGATTCATTTACATTTTATGGCAGAGAATTGTCATTGCGAATAAAACATATTGTTGAAGTTTGTTAAAACCAATATTGCTAGTATGACAGTCAATATTAAATTATGCATTGCACTTGTAACAAAAACATAAACAACACCAACACGATAACCTATGGCCATCTTCAACTTGTCATCCCAACTGAATGTATTGAGCAAGTGATGAGAAAAACTACCGACACATATTGATCAAATTCATTTTCCCAACTATGACCATCTTCAACTTGTCATCCCAACTGAATCCATTCTTGCCACACACAGTTTGAATCGTCTTCCAATTGCTTTTGAGTGTCTTCAAATGGTTCTCAACATGGTCGGGCTCACAACAAACACCAAACTTCTCATTTATTGTATTGACAACTCGAGTAATTGAAGAGGGTTTGAATGTACTTGAAGGCTTGTTTCCTTTACTAGCTTCATCAGCGAGAATTTCAAATAAAACACATTCCATAGGCTTCGACCATCTAAATTGCTTGACCTTCTCATCGTTTGCCTTACTTTTACCCATCATCATAACTACGTAACGACTTTAAACAGTAGAATAAGAAAAAATATGATGAAGACAGACACATAGTAAATATTTAGAGATGATTATCATTAAAGAAATGAAAAGCACTTGTTCAAAATATCGCACTCAAAAGAAATAAAAGTAAAACTATGGGCTTCTTCTAATATTCTGATAACTAATCCACATTGCATGTGCAATCCTATCCCTCTTTGATGCCCATATCCTATTTTCCTCCTTTTCCTCCCTTTGAGAAAGTTGGATTCTTGGATTTTCTCTTTGAGATTCCATTTATCTATTCATCTCTTCCATGATAGAGTCATTGGGATCAGCTTTCATAATAAAATTGTGAATGATACGACAAGCTAAGACAACATCGACTTGTGTTCTAGATGACCAATAAGGTTCTGAACCCAATACTCGAAAAACGCTTCTTTAGAACTCCAAATGCTCTTTCAATAGTAGTTCTAAGAGATGAATGCCGCAAATTGAATAGTTCCTTCTCATTTTCAAGAGGGCGATCACTAAACTCCTTCAAATGGTATCTAACACCACGATAGGGAGAGACGATGCCATTTTGGATTCCATAACCAGCATCAACAAGATAATATTTTCCTACAAGTTATAAATAAGTTTATTATCAAGTTACTAATCTCAATTCAAATAATGTGTGTAAATTCCATTTTCTTACCTCTAGGAATGTTCAATCCATTCGGCCTTGAAAGTGCATCAGACAAAATACGTGAATATATTTTGGCCAAATAGGGTTTCTGCTTTGCAGTAGTTTCGAACCTTAAAATCCATAAATTTTTAATGTGTTTTGAGGCACTGTATATTTTTATGTCAATTTCCCGAGTATCTTAGGCTTTCGTTAATTTTTGGAATTCTTTACTGCTTAAGTTTATTTTCTGATTTTTCAATGTTACCTAGATTTGCAAGGTACTTATTTAATCTTTTCCATGTAATGGATAGCTTTCCACATATTTCCCAGGCTTTTGTTAATTTTTCGAATTCTTTAATGCTTAAGGTTACTTTCTGATTTTTCAATGTTACCTATTGCAAGGTACTTATTTAATCTTTTCCCTAGAATAGATAGCTTTCCACATATTTTCCGAGATTTTCCCATCAATACTATATTAATTTTTTATTAATAAATTCTTTTTATATAGAATTAATATCATGAAAAATCCTAAACATATACACATATGATCCCTTTTTTTTGGGTCAAAATATACACATGTAATGCCAAAAACCTCAAACTGATACATTTGTGACAAATTTAGAGCAACGTTATTTTCACCCCTTATATAGCTTAATCCACCCAATTTTCATTGAAAATGCAAAATTGCCATCAATCACTCAATTACAATTTAAAGTGATGGCCCAAATTATTTATTATTTTCCTATTTTTCTATTTTTATGTAAGATCTAATTGCCATAATTAAGATTTCACATTTTTTTTGGGAATCCCACGTATATTAAACGTATTGTGTTTTCAATTTATTGTTAGATTTTACTTATGTAAAAATTAGTTCTGCTGAAAAGATAAATTTTCAAGAAACCTTATTCCTTTCAACGTTATCTGACAAATTTATGGATTATTTGACAAGTAGAATCTGGAAAAATTTTAACATACACTTTTTAAAGGTAATAACTTGTTTATAGACTTTCATATTTGCCGTGTGTATTACTATCAAATTCTTTCTTAATTGTTGTCTTTTATGCACCTACACATTTAATGGATAATCGATGAAAAAAAAAACCTCTACAAAGAATTTCTGAAATAAAATCTTAGTTATATTCTCCAATGTGAAAATTTAAAAGATGGCAATTAAATCACAACATCATATAATAAGAAATGTTTTTTTTTTTTTATAAATGCAAATGAAATCTCATCATTTGGATTGACAAAAATTAATATCATCCGTGAAGTGATTTTGAAAAATTTCAAACTAAGAGAAGGTTTGATGATGATATGCACAACAAAAGTAAAAATTAATGAAGATAAGATTGTTTTACAAAATTGTTTATGTTAATCTCTAGATTCTACTTGAAAATTAACTCATAAATTTGCTCAACAACGTAAAAAAGAATAAGATTTCTTGAAAATTGTTCTTTTTGACAAAACTTATATTACAAAATTAAAAACGAAAAAAAAAAAGACCTTTAATATACATGAGATAGCCACATTATAAAAGTATAAAATATGTGAAATGTTTAATAACTAGATACAAAGTAAAAATTAAAAGAGAATAAAAAAGGCAATTAAATAAATTTGGGCTATCACTTTAAATTGCAATCGAATGAATGAGGGCAATTTTGCCTTTTTAGTGAAAAATGGGGTGGATTTAGTTATACGGGAGGTGGAAATAGCACACCCCTTTATTTATTGCTCGAGAGATTAGCAGAGAAAGATACTGCAAGGTATATGAATATTGAATCTCAGATTCCATTTATTCACGAAAAATAAAAGATTTAGAATTATATTATTATTTTGAAATTATTGCTTGTACTGTTTTAAATAATTAGCTAAAGAAAAAAATAATCACTAGGGGTTCGCCCCAATGGCCACCCTTCCAACTTGGAAGGGGGAGGTGGGGGATTCAAATCCCCACCTTCTCAGGGGGGATTAGGGTGGGGACGATTTCATTTCAGGAGTGGGTTTCGGCTCCCACGCCCTGCAAGGAGGTAGGGCAAAAGTCTGAGAGTGAGTGTTAAAATATGATTAGAGTAGGACTGACAAAAAAAAAAATTCATTATCAACAATAATTTATGCGGACAATAAATATATTTTCTTTTCATTCATTTTTGTAAGTAATACAAATGATTATTCTTAGGAAAATATTTTTAAAATTATTCATTTTCCACGAAACAAACGAACAGTGACAAATTATAAGCATAAAGGCACCGAACTAGAAAATCTAAAGCTCATAGGGAAAGTATAATTAAAGATCTAAAGCATTCAAATAGTGCAATTTAGACCTGATCATAAACCTAACAATTCACAGCTTGCTGAGGCCACATATGCTTGAAGGGCGCTTTTGAGAGGGTTTGAACAATCCTATATTTATAAAGTCCGTCTCAACTTAGGCCCAACTCTAAAATTTCATACATAAGTTCTTTTGTTTCAATTGGTGGGTCTGGGTGACGAATGAGGCTCAACATATGTACCTAGCCTCACTCGAAGTTGGCCATTAATCACCTCTAATATAATCAAATCCTAAAATCAAGTACTTTTATTAACTCTATCCCTTTTAAGTGATAGAAATTCGAAGTGGCCTTATTAAATATTTCCAATGGCACTCAACCTTGATGCATTGCCACATAGGTGTTGATTAGGCGCCACATCAAATAGAAGACCGAAACTCAAGGGAAGAGAGAGAGAGAGAGAGAGCGCAAATTGGGACAATGTAACTCATATTTTGCCGACGATGGTCAACCACCTTCACTAGTGGCCAAGCAAGGGCACCATCACATGCCCTTCAATGTTATAGATCGTCAAAAAACAAACATTATATTTAGTTTTTGGGTTAATATTATGAAATATTCCAAACTAGTACACCCATAATAAATTTACTCCAAATTACCATAAAAAAATCAAAAACAATACACCTATGATAATTTTACTCTCCATTAGTTTCCATTAATTTTTCCGTCAAATTGCTAAGTCAAATTACACATTTTAATTAACAGGTGTACCGGTTTGGAATTTTACCTTCCATTTTTCATAGGTGTATATCAGTTTATGGTTTTTTGTGATATTAATCAAATTTAAAGGAAACTAACAGAGTGCAAATTTATCACAAATATGCCACTTTTATGGTTTTATCATCCGTTTGTCAGAGGTATATCGATTTGTGGTTTTTCATGATATTAATCCGATTTTTAATGAAAACTAACGAAGAGTAAATTTGTTATAAATTGACAAGTTTGAGGTTTTTTATAGTCAAAAAATTAATTGAAATAAATTTGCCAAAAGTGTATCGGTTGGAGGTCTTTTGTGGTCAAAAAATTAATTTGAGGTAATTTTATAATAAATATTTCAATTAAGGATTGTTCATAGTATTAACCCTTAATTTTTCCATCAACTTATACACTAACAAAAGCATTTCATCATGCTTTTTTAAGATGAATTTAAGAGTATGATTGTATTTTTGGAAAGATTTAGAGATGAATTGTGTTTTAGTTACATTTCTTAAGACTTCCATCCCTAAATTGTAAACAAATATGCAAACAAGCAACAAATATTTAGTTTAGCAACACACTTCACATCACTAATCTTGAGACTTTGCCTGTTATTTGAGAAATAGTAATGCCATTAAAATACTACGAACATCAAGGAAAAATTCCAAATAATGATCTGAAGTGAGGTAGATTCTTTTAAAAGATGACTTAAAGTGGATATTGTTTCAAATAGGGATTTGAAATCAACCTCAAATACGGATCTGACTCGCCAGCCGATGAGTCGAAATAAGGCACTATTGTCCAAATCAAAATTTGAATAAAAATTAACTAGAAAAGAGAAAATTGGGGGGGATAAACAAAGAAACTCTATTAACCATTATCATTCTCTATCTTGTCTCTCTCCTGATGCAAAGGTCGCCAATGGCGTCATCGGCCTTGAAGGACACAATATCTAGGATCTCCAAAGCTAGGGACATGAATTCTAGGATTTGTGACGTTGAATGCAACATCTCAAGCCTAGGCCCTTGGACACAGAGGGCAAAGGGGTTGCAAAGGGGCTTCGTTTGACACTCAAGGCTACACTTCAACTTGCAACAAAGAGGTTGCCGATGTTGGAGGACAACGGATATTCAGGGTAAGCATGGTCCGAATCCCTATAAAATTGCATTCATTAATAAATATCATGGTGAGCCAAGTTTATATGTAGAGCATTAAAACTTGTTTGGCCTTAAATTTAGGTTGAATTGCAAGCCATTAATTTTGATTAAGGATTGAAAATTATAGAGTAGAACGAATCAACAATACTTGTTAATAAGAACTTAATTTCTCCAAAAGTCATGGTGTGGTCCTCTCTTAGGGCTTGTTTGATAACCGGCAAGATAATATCTGCTTTTATTCTTTTGTACCTTGAAACATAAAAAGAACAAAAATCAATTTGGTAATTTTTTTATTCCGGGGAACAAATTAGTTCCCGGTCATAGATTTGGAATAAAATCAAGAAGCGAAAAAAAAAATTGCTTCTTTATTCTCGAGAACAACTTCAAAATCAAGATCACTTTCTTTCTTTATCTTTTCTTTTCTTTTCTTTTTTCCTTTTTTTTCTTCTTCTTCTTCCTTTCCCAAGTCGTTAGCCATGGCAATGGTTTGCAACTAGCCATATGAGGGCCAATGGCCTCGCCAATGGCCGGGCAAGGCTCAACCTCACCTTGGCTAGGCGATGCCGACCTCATGGTGGCCCAACGAGATCGAGCCTCACTAGGGCTATCGACCGATTAAAGGAAGAAAAAAAGAAGGAAAAAAGAAGAGAAAAAAATGTAATAAAATAATTTGAAATTATTAAAAGAAATTCCAAGTCACAAAAGAATTTCTGAATTGTATTAAACACATTCCTATCTTGGGAATAAAAATTTTAGATAGTTATCAAACATCTTATAATGTTCAAAAACTCATTCAAGGAATAGAATTAGAAAAAATCATTTATGAGCAAAATTGTTCTCTGAAATAGACTAATTACCAAATAGACCCTTGAAGCTTCTTGACATTGGGAACATGTGGAAAATTAGATTCTACGTTAGAAGTCCTAACCTTTATAGAAGTCAAATATTAATCATTTGATCCATCTTTTTTTCAAAGTCGACCTAATTTAATCATAGGATGACTAAGGGAAGACATAATTATGCTTTTAAAATGAGGTATTGGCTTTTAATTTCATATCATGACGAGAAAGCGCCACAATATTTATGGACTTCTCTGGCCCAATTTAAGATGATCCGGGTGATTCCCGGTTCCTTTATACACCTCTAGTGCCAAATATAGAGCGTTATAACAGAATGGGCAATGCGGACTAAATCTATTCAATCTCCACGTTTCTCTTAGATGGGGCATTCTCCAGTGTTAGTGGCCTCTCTAATGTCCTAGAAAACGAAGAGTTGAAATCTACTCAAAAGTTATGGACTTAGTAATGTCCAACACTTCAAACATACAGGTACATATATATTGGTCGAAAAATTATAAATTAATTAAGTTTTGAGTTGAAATTTCCATTTTGAAATATGCATATATACCAATCTAGTCCAATTGGGTAGGTGAGTGGTTCCACGTTCGAAATCAAGAACCAAACCGATACTCACTAAATCAAGAACCAGATTGATCCTCATGAAAATCATTGATTCTTGACTAGTCCCATCCAATTCCAGGCGGATCATACAATTCTTGATTTTTTTGCATACCCCTAACACATATGGGATCTCTAAGGTCGTTGATGCCAAATTTGGGATGATTCGCAACTTGAATCCGACATTTCAAATCTAGATTCATCTCATGTCTTGAACAAAAGCAAAGGGCTTTGTTCACTCAAGGCTACGCCTAGACTAGTGACGATGAGGTGGTGGCGAAATGTGGGCGAGGTGCTACAATAGCTAGTTGGTGCATGGTAGGTTGGTAGAGGCAATCGTGATTAGAGGTGTGCATGGTCCGAGTGGACAGTTTCCGGCCTAAAATCGAAAATCGTCCACTAAGGACCAATTTCAAAAAATTGAAATTGGGAATCGCCCGTTAGTTGCATGGATCCACCTAGTCCAGTTCCCGAGTGGATCCATGGAACCGGTCTCACCAAAAGCTATTTGTTTTATATAATAACCAACTAAAAGCCTAAAAACAATCGCTTGAGCTCCACAAAATTGTCTCGATCTTTGAATAGTGATCCATGCAACTAACAGGCTGAGTAAAATACTCCTCTTGAATAGATTTTCCTTTGTTGGTAAAACATTTTGACATATTGCCCATAGGAAGAATCGATTTTTTTTTTTGGTTTTTACCAAAAAAAAAAGATCGAATTTTTGATAGTGTGTTAATCTTCCAAATTTTAGTCCACAAAACTCTGGGGGTTTGATATGAGGAGGAGGCCTGATTTGGGTTTGGTTTCTTTGAAAGGTCTTTGTTCCAGTTATAGCCACTATTTATTGTGTAGGATCCGGATTTAGCATTTAACCGAACTAGTTTGTCTTCGGTGTCATGTGAACTTAGTGGGATAGCAAGAATTTCATTGATAGTGTGTTCATCAAATAGCTGTCTCACTACCTGTTCATTCCACTTTGACTCCTCTTGGACAATCAACTCAGCTACCCTCTTAGGCTCTCTAATGTTGGCTGGACCACCAATGACTCCCCTATGTAACCATTTATCTTCTATAATTTTTATCTTTTCCCCATTACCCACAGACCATGTTATAGAAGGATGGTCGATTCCCTTTCCTAGCATGCCAAAAGTCACAATTCGGGAAGTAAAGCTGTTTAAATACTCAAGACCACAATGAGGATGGATTTTAAGTAATTTGACATGCTTGTTTTTCTAACATAGCCCAATTAAAAGTCATTAGATCCCTAAAACCAAGTCCTCCACTATCCATCCTCCATTTTAGCACATCACAATTACTCCAATGCTACACAGCTTGTTTTTCACTGTTTTTCCACCAAAATGATGCAATTTTCTTTTCAATTGGCTTGCAAATGGAGATGGGGATTTTAAAAATAGACATAGCATATTGTGGTAATGCTTGCACCACTGCTTTAATGAGTATTTCTTTTCCGGCTTTTGACATCAGATTTTCCTCCCAACCTTCTAGTTGCATATTTAATCTGGCTAGTATCCAAGCAAACATTTGTTTCTTTGGCGCCCCCCAGTCTGAAGGAATCCCCACAATCTTCTATAATTCTGGAACTTTAAGCTCATAGGCCATATGCTGCCTCAAACTCTGTGGACAATCCCTGCTGAAATATATCCTTGACTTGTTTAAATTAATTGATTGCCCTGAAGCAAAGCAATACTAATTCAAAACAACTGCAACATTTTGGCATTCCCTAGTCGTTCCATCAAGGAAAAATATTGAGTCATCTGCAAACAAGAGATGAGACAATGTGGGGCAAGAACTATTCAACTTAATACCCTTTATACTTCCATCCTCTGTTGCCTTTTCCATCAAATAAGATAACATATTTCCAACCAGGATGAACAAGTAGGGGGAAAGGGGGTTACCTTGTTGGATTCCTCTTGATGGTTGAAAATAGGGTAGAGGCTCTCCATTTATCTTAACACTAAAAAATACCATTGTCACACATTGCATAATCCACTTCACCCATTGACAGTAAAAACCTATTTTCAACACACACGCTTCCAAAAAATCATGTTCAACTCAGTCATAAGCCTTTTGCATATGAAGTTTAAGCATTGCCTGGAACTTTCTCTTTTGTTTTCTTGTTCTTAGCTGATGTAGCACCTCTTGAACAATTAAAATGTTATTCTAAATTTTTCTTCCACTCACGAAGGCACTTTACTCTATAGAAATCAAATCTAGTAAGCATATTTTCAATCGATTAACCAAGACTTTTGATATAATCTTATACACAAGTGACACAAACTTATGGAACGAAATTATTCCAGCATTTCTGGGTTTGGGATCTTTGGGATGAGGAAAATATGAGTTTTCTTCAACTCTAGGTTGAGATACCTTGAGCGGAAAAAGTTTTGTACCTCCCTATATACTGCTTGTTGTAGATCCTCCTAATTATGCTAAAAAAATTGACCATTTAAGCCATCTAGCCCTGGAGCTTTTTTAGATCCCGACTGGTGAACTGCTTCACTTACTTCTTCTAGTGTCACAAGCTTTGTCAACATCTTGTTCATGTCCTCCCCTACTACACATGGGTATTCCTCTAGTATTGACTGAAAATTTCGAGGGCCAACTAATTTGAAAAGATTGCCGAAAGAATTCAATGCTTGTTGTTTTAGTTTATTTAAATCATGAATCCATTCCCCTTCTTCATTTTGTAGCATGGAAATTTTGTTCCTCTGTCTTCTCTAAATTGTTGTGGTGTGGAAAAATATAGTATCTTTGTCTCCCCATTTCAACCAGTTTACTCTCGATATCATACCTCAATACATCTCATCTTGTCATCATAACCTCTCGTTTTCATTCTTCAGAATCTACACCCTCTGTCTATTACAATGTAATTATTGCCTATTGGAGATCTCCTGGAGTTCTCTCTTTAAAAGGTCTATTTTCTTCTTTCCATTTGAGAACTTGGTTTTGCTCCATTTAGTGAGAACTAAGGAAATTGCTTTCATCCTTTTCAACAAGTCTTCATGCTCCAATTATGCCTAGAGCCATACTTTTTTGATGATTTCTTCGCATTCCTCATCTTCAAGCCAAAAAGCTTCAAATTTGAACTATTTTTTCCTTTTTACTAGCTTGGGAAAAAGAGATAGCAAAATAGGATTGTGGTTTGACCCTATGGCTGGTAAAGCGTATGCCTCAACAATTGGAAAGCAAATTTGCCAGTCCATAGTGCACAATACTCTATCCAATCTCTCCTTGACATGATTATCTCCATCCCTATTATTTGCCCAAGTGAAAGCACATCCCTTACTTTCCAAGTCCATCAAGGAGCGCAAAGTCCCATAAAGCATTGAGTCGATAGTGTTCCACCATGCACTTCCCTACTTTTTCCCGAAGACTCCTATGCAAGCCCATTGTAGATCATTCAAGAGGCTAATTTTGTGCATATCTTCCAAAGAACTAGTCTTCTCCGAAACTCATTTGGTGCATGTATAAAGGTCAATCACATTCTCTATTTTGTTTCCTCTAATACGCACACCAAATCTATAAAGATTTCAAAGTTCGACTCCACTGTTATAGATACTTTCTCATCCCAAAAAATAGCTGCACCCCCTGCAATACCCCTCGATTCACCAAAAAACTATTCTTGAGTCGTAACTGCCTCCTTAAACGAAGCACAACCAATTCTTGATTTTTGGTCTCCATTAAAAACACAATATTGGACTTCTCTCGTGCCACAAGGACTCTAATAGCTTGAATTATCAAAGGATTGCCCAACCCTTGAGCCACAAATTCTTGAAAGAGTGGACCTCATAACAATTTATAATTATTTATTATTTTAGTCCAAAATAAATTATTATTCTCAAAGAGAGTTACATAAGTTTTTTTTTTTTTCTAGAGTTACATAAGCATTTTTTCTTTCTTTCTTTTTGAAACCTTAGTACCTCCCAAAGAAATCGTTGTTGGGGCTCGCGTGTGTCATCAACTAGGCACGTGACCTTCCATCAAATATTGGACCCCGCTGAATTATGATTTTGCCAAACAAAAGAAAAGAAGGAAAATGATATTGTATCTCATAATCTTCGTTGAGGAATTTGCTTTGATGTTGCGTGCTAAAAGGGGAGGGACAAAAACATGTGTCCATTCATGAATGGGATGTGGCTTATAAGTCAAGAAGTGGCACTTCCCAGCCCAAGCCCATCCTCTTGAGCAAATATCAAAAACGAAAAAAAGAAAAATCAAGCCCATATTGTTGATTTTGATTCATCTCTTTTGAGAAAAATGCCATACGGCATGCTTGGCTAAAGGGGAATCGGTCATGGATCTATGAACATTCTTTTGTTTGGTAGAGAATTACGATGCATGGAATTGTTTAAGGGTTTATCGATTATGAAAAATCGGGATCAGGAATCTAACCGGCGAAAAGATTTTGTAAATTTTAGAATTAACATTTTACGGCATAGCATTCTTTATCTTGAATACAAGAATTGCTAGCTAAGGAATTGTGCGGGTGCGTTTCCATGTCGACTTCATATCGAAGCTACCGTGGCGACTGCACCTATTCCAAATCTCAAGTTGGCTGCTTTTCGTTCCATACACACGCAAAAGGAGTTATTTTAAAGTAGTGATTGCAAGGCATATTGCATTTCGGCGATAAAAGTCCTTTCCATTTTAAAGCTTAGATTATCAAAATGAAAAAAAGAAGATAAATCGTCATCATAATTTGATTATATCTTTCTTTGGTCTTGCCTAAACGCAAGGACAGAAATGTGGGTTTGGGTCTGTTTCAATACCCATTCTATTCCTTGACCAACTCCATCCCATCGTACCAAATACAGCATAAGATCTTGTGCTTTTTGTTCGAAGCAATAATATAGTGATAACAAAATAAATTTGCGAAATGAATTTGTATATCAGGACAACACATTTGTGGTTTGATTGATTGAATATAACTCTCAGTTTAAATACTCATTCATTATAATTGACCGTATATCTTTACAAACCAATTTTGTAATTTCAAATTTCCATATTGTAATCCTGCTCCTTGAGTTAACAAAAATAACTATGACTTTTGACAAACTCAAAGAAACTTATTCCACAAAATCTCATAAGTTGGCCACAGGACCTAAGCAAGTCCTAAAAGACTTCACTTGAGTCATCATCATCTAGATGTTGGTATCACCTAGATGTAGAACAAATAGAAGATATTGCCGGATACAAGGCAAGAAAATATACAATATCAAATTAGGAGACACTAGCACGTTAAAATAAAAAATGCAATTGTGGAAACTGCAATTATTATAAATCAAATGGACAAACCGCGGAGGCCTCTATGAGAACTTAGGCTCCTTTTCTACAGTGAAGTTACAGCTTGTAACCAACAATCAATGATCCACAGGAGACCCCTGGTTATCAAAAGGTTACAACCTGTAATTTCGAATTTCCATATTGTTCTCTTGCTCCTTGAGTTGAAAAAATGTCTATGACTTTTGACAAACTCAAAGCAACTAGTCCACGGAGCATCATAGGTTGGCCACTGACCCACTAATTCATTGAATCAGTCATAGCATGGAAAATTATCTCCAAAATCCACCCCAAATTTTGTTTTGTCTAAAATAAAAATAACAAACTTTCACCATTCCCAACTTGACGTGATCAATATGGTGACATGGAAAATTATCTCCAAAATATAAATGCTCTAGGATATGAAAATTAGGGCCTGACTGATGGTAATTTTTGGACAAAGGGCTAATAGAAACAGATTTGGGACTAGAGTAAAAATAATTGATTTTTCTCTTAGACAAATAAAAAAGTTCACATAGATTTAGGATTAGACCTAAAGTTTGGGATTTTTTTTTTTTTACACAAAAGAAATTTTGGGATAAAATTGAAATTGAATATAAAGTTGGGGGTTTTAAAAGGAATTAGCCCACTGAATATGCGGATTTTCAAAATATGGGTCTTCGTCTTCGCATGTCCTCAAAGTCAAAGTCTCAAGGCCAGTCAACCCATTGTAGTTGGCCCACACTCGTGGAAATTTATGTCCTCATCCATTTACATTCCCATTCTATCAAAGACCAAGTCATCCACCACTTCCCTCCCCCATCGCTCTACTATAAATACGCCATGCCCTTCCCTTCACTCCACATCCCAAATCAATACACTGTCCCAAACATACTTCTCTCGCCATGAATCGAAACACCCTTATCGACGTCCTCGTCGCTTGTTTCGCCATCGCCGCCTTGGTCGCACCGCAAGTGACTGCCCAAAACTGCGGATGTGCCGCCGGCCTCTGCTGCAGCAAGTACGGTTACTGTGGGACCGGTCGAGACTACTGCGGAGCAGGCTGCCAAGCCGGCCCCTGCGACCCTGCTGCCGCCCCGCCCGCCACTAACCCGGTGGTGGTCGGCGACATAGTCACCAACGCCTTCTTCAACGGGATCATCAACCAGGCGGCCGCAAGCTGCGCTGGGAAGAGGTTCTACTCGAGGCAAGCGTTCCTCGACGCCCTTGGTAAATTCCCGAGGTTCGGCCGAGTCGGGTCGGTGGACGACTCAAAGCGCGAGATCGCGGCTTTCTTCGCTCATGCCACGCATGAGACTGGACGTAAGTTAGACTTGTCTTCTTCTATACATTTTATGCATGTTCTTATTCTCGTGCCCCATGCAACATTAGTTTTGTATGTACAGACGAATAATTTACAGTTTAAAATGTCCTCTTTAGTGGCAAGAATAAGTAATGTCAGAAATATATTTCGCTCAACATAAACGTAATGGAAGCTTTATTAGGGAGAAGAAAAAGTCATGTAGCCATACAAAAAAGGCATACGGCGACTTTTTAAGAATGGATTTTTTAGACCCCATAATGGAGAATTTTTCGCATATTCATCAATACATCACTATATCCAAACACACATGTCACCCATCAACGGTCTATGTGTAAAAAAAATTTCACATAATCAGTGGGCTCAATAATAATCTTTTAAAATTAAATAACATAAGACTCAAAAGTTACCATAAAATGCTTATACATTTCTCCTTTGCAGGTTTTTGTTTTATCGAAGAGATAGACGGGCGAACCGACCCCAAAAAGACCTACTGCGACCCCAACGTGCCACAGTACCCGTGCAAACCGGGCAGGAAGTACTTCGGGCGAGGCCCCCTCCAGCTCTCATGGAATTACAACTACGGCCCAGCCGGCGAGAGCCTAGGGTTTGACGGGCTCAACTCACCGGAGACCGTTGCCAACAATCCGGTCATCGCCTTCAAGGCCGCCCTTTGGTACTGGAGCACCAACGACATCCAGTCCAAGCTGTCGGGCCAAGGGTTCGGCGCGACTATTCGAACCATTAATAGCATAGAGTGCAATGGAAGGAACCCAGGAGCTGCTCAAGCCCGGGTCACGTATTACACTAACTACTGTAAGCAATTTGGGGTTGCACCTGGTGGTAACCTCAACTGTTAAGGGTCTTTTCTAGGACCGGTAGTAGTTAATGTGGTACAAACTTTTGACAATAATGTACCCTAGAAAACAGCCTCTTTCTGCCTGATAGAGCTGTGGTCATCGGGATGAGTAATGACCTTCTTGCACTAGCAATGTTGGTAAAGACCCTGAAGAGAAAGGGAATGATAAAATAAAGCTCTTTCCTTTTGTTGTGAACATATATATGGCTGTGCAGATATGATTTGATTGAATCTACTTAATCAAAATGAACATGAAGATCCGAGTCAATAGTCAAGTTAAGCTAACTAAGACATTTTGGGAAGTATATAAACTCAGAAGAGGAAAAATATAATAAATAGATAAATAACCTAAATTTATTGGATTTATACAAATTCAGTTCTAAACTTTTCAATTGGATTAATCTAGTTCTAAACCTCTTTATATTGGTACAAATTGAGTTCATCTGATAGTTTAAGTCAAAAATCAGTGACATGAACATCAGCGATCCTATATGGCATCACTAGGACTAACATTGATATTTTAAAATGATTTTTTTACTAGTTTTTCGATTTTTTATATTATTTTTGAAAAAAAATCATTTTATCTTTCTTTTTCCTTTCTTTGGCTTGTGACCGATACTTGCCATTGCCGATGACTGGCCATGGGAGAGGGTCGCCCTTATTGGAACCAAAAGGGTTTGCGGAAGCTCGTATGTAAAACACAACAAAAAATGAGATAGAATGAAAAGAGATGAATGACACAAGACAAGAAGGTGTTTAGTATATAGTCAGGTGCACTATAAAGCTACAAAAAACTTTTCTCTGCAGATGAGAAACGGTAACTCTCTCTCTCGATCTCTCTATATTTTTTCAGAAGCTCTCTTAGTTTTACTCTACTTCTAAAACCTACCAAGTAAACATACGTACATATGAGGAGAAGACCGCCGCCTAGTGAAGCGGCAAAAGTTTTCCGGTGCAAGCTGTCCTTCAAAGTGTGAGTCTTCGTGTCCCATACATCGTGCAGAAGTCTCAGTTTTGACAAATTAAAAGTAGAGGGATGACATGTATGCCTCATGCCATCACCATTTACCACGTACACCTCATGTCTTAAATATTGGCCCACATGCATGCTATGTTCTCCTTTGTGTCGCCAGCTCCTTTCCTTGATCAACCCGGGCTTCTTAAAGACGCCTACCTTTTTCGACCGAAAAAAAAGACGCCTACCTTTGACGGTTTGCAGAGCTTCATGCGTCATGCTTACTCTTGGCCCAAAAACTAATGAAAAATAAAGTCAATTTTACTTATTTTCTAATGGCCCTCGCCAAATCTAGCAAGGACGACCCTTACAACCTGGGTGAGGGCGGCCCTCACCGAATCAGGCAAGGGCTGCCCTTGCCCCGGCCGCAAGGGCCGCCTGTGGCCAATCACCAACCATGGCCGGTACCATCCATAGTTCAAAGAAAGGGAAAAAAATGAAAAATGAAAAAATTACTTTAAAATGTCAACATCAGCACTGGCGATGCCACATAGGATCGCTAATGTTTACATTACCGATTTCCAGCCTAAATTGGTCAGATAAATTAAATTGGTATCAATATGAAAAATATAAAATTAAATTAATCCAATTAAAAGATTTATGACAGAATTGATACAAATGCAGTAAATTCGGATTTTTTTTTTTTTTGTACTTTTCCCAATTGAAAAGTGACATGAAGTATTGTTCTTATCAAGTGATTCTTCGATTGAAACATGAAAGACAAGCTGCACTTTCCTGGATCATTCCATTTCTCCCCTCAAATATCATTCTGGAGGAGTTGGATGTCCGGATCGTAAGTCTAATCAAAGGCAGTATATTAATCTATTGAACAAGAGATAAGCATAGAGGTAATACAATGTACGTAAATAAAGAATGTCAAATTATATAAAATAGATTATAGGGATCAAGATTCAAGACACCGTACTAAAGAATGTAAAATTTATAGCGAAAATGTAATTAAATTCTAAATTCTTAAAAAAAAAAAAATAGTGCAATTTAGCTCCGATCTGACGATCCACGGCCCCGCCTGGGCCACATATTCCTAAAGGCCTCTTTCGGGCGGGCTTGATCAATGCCATTGACTGGTAAAGTCAGGCTCGGGTTAGGCCCGCACTGAAAATTTCACGCGAATAGTCTTTTGTTTTTCTTGTAGTTGAAGGATATTTTGGACAACAAATTAGGCCCGACCCAACACTAACTCTTTAATAATCTCTGGTGCAACCAAATCCTAATGATCATGATGTATAAACATGATGATCACCTTCAGGTTTGTCAGAGACTCTGAAAAATAAAGTTTTGGCTTTCAAATCATGAATTTCAAAATACCTTAGAATTTTCAAAAGTTACATGAAAATGTTTAAAATGATTTAATGTCTGTTGATATTCATATATGTTTCCAAGGTTTGACAAGCATATGTTTTTTTTTTCCTCTGGTAGGTTCACGTTTTTGTTGACATTATGCTATTGAGCAATCAAATGTCCATTCCATCCTAATCATTGACTAGCGTAAATCTCATTGTCATTGATGATTATATGCATCGCACATTAATTAACATTTGGTTCGTAATTCACTCGTGTGTGGGTGACTCTGACTTTTTTATTCTTCTTCTTCTTCTTTTTTGCATGAATAAAAGTACAAAGTTGAAAATTATATGGTTACTTTTCTCGTAAAAACAATCCAATTTAATTACCTAACAACAAAGGAAACAAACATATTGATGGCCTATCTAACACATGATTATCACCCGCCTTGTTGGATAGGATAACCCAACTCGCTAGCTACTTTGCAATTGCATTTCCCTCCCTAAAATTATAGAAAATCTTGACTAGTTGAAAACATTTTAGCACACTTCCAATTTGAAAAATGATTGTGTCATCAAAATGAAGCAACTAAATTGATTTTTGAAGTAGAAAAATAGCTACGTGCAAGTTTACCTCCACAATAAGTCTCGGTAATACCCAAAGAAATTGCCAATTCAATCCTTAAATATGGTTCCACAAATTAAATTGGCACACCTCCGTCGCCTTAAAAAAAAAAAAAAACGTCACCATGTCCTATAAAATGTTTAGTTATTTTGGTTTGTCGTTAAAATGCTGATTGTGAAGTGGACACTGCTGCTAATGACTTTCTGAAGCTTGCAAATAGTCAACAATCTATTAGGCGGGCTTGGGACGACAATTCATTAATGTGGGAGAAAACACCCATAGGGTCCATTCGTTTCGCGAAAAAATGGGTCATTTCCGGAAAACATTTTCTCAAAAATCATTTTCCAGGGAAATGACTATATTTTCCGGTGTTCGGCTAAAACCTGAAAATATTTCAAAAAATATTTTCCGATGTTTGGATAAAACCTGAAAATATTTCTGAAAATGTTTTCTGGTGTTCGGTAAGGAAAATATTTTCTAACCCTTTTGCTTAGAAGTTGCTTCCTTTTTTCCTCTGAGTGTTTTCTTGATCGATCGAAGATATGGGTTCAACTAAGAATGAACCCACTTGGCAAAATTATTCTGGAAAACCAAACAATTGAACTTGATTCATGTTTTGCATTTACTGCCATTAAAATAGAGTTTTTTGGCAAATACACAATTGCGAATTGACTCTTGCTTCTTTAGCATTCAATCAACCAATATCTAGAGCCGCTCAATTCTTGCACAGTGCAAAGACCCGTTTTTCTAGGCTGCAGAAGCTCGAAGTCCTTCCTGGATACAATCTCACAAGTGTCAACAGACATCTAAGCCTCACCAGAGGAGAAACAGACATCAAGGAAGAGTTCTCAATCACCATCACAATCACGATCACCAACCATACACCCAAAGACAAGTCCAAGACAACATCTTGCTACTGAAAAAGTCTACACCCATATCCCAATACAACATGTCAACAATGCTGCATAGCCCACCCTCCACCACAGTTTCCTTCAATCAAGAAACAGGTCTACCCATCATCTAAAATCCGAGTAACTACAACAACAAGCAGAAACAACCTTATATCAAATTTCATCTCATGAAGCATTGACAATAACAACAAAGAAAGAAATAACATGAGTCTTTTGCCAGTAAAGCTCAATACAATATATCACTAATGATGATCTTCTTTGCTTAGAAGTTTATCAACCCATACTTTGCGAAGAGTTGCGCTCTTCACCATGAATGCTTTTCCAATCTTTTCAATTTCAATAAGATGGTCAAAAACTTATCCAAGGGTAATTTCATCGTATCCATCCACTTTCATCACCTCATTGTAGAGTTGAGAGTAATAGACTTGAGAGTGATCGACATCCCTTTGAGCCAATGACTTAATTGCCGAGGCCATCTCTCCAAGTTGTGTTGAAAGTGCAACATACTTGTCATCATTGTTGGAACATTTTCGCCTTTTGTGAGACCTCTTTTCTGAATGCATAGTAGAGGAAGATGTTTTTGAGCCCTTCATCAACTCATCGAAGTCATCGCCTAAGTTGACAAGTGAGGAGTCAACTTCCGTTGCATCGATGTCCCCAAACTGCTTAGCAAAGCTTCCGGTGGCTATATCTCTCCCAACCACCACAACCATCTCATCATACATGTCAATCATTTTATTCAAATACTTTTCATGAGTAGGATGGACCTGTAAATGCACACTATTCATTCAATTATTAGTTCCATAGTTAGATATGAAAAGAAGCTATTAAGCAGACAACACTTAGGCTTCAAGCTATGACAAAAACATGTTTGAAACAATTAAGCCTTTAGAGTTAAGTTTTCATGTGTGTCACTGATGTTCTTAAACTAAGCACAACCAATTCTTGATTTTTGGTCTCCATTAAAAACACAATATTGGACTTCTCTCGTGCCACAAGGACTCTAATAGCTTGAATTATCAAAGGATTGCCCAACCCTTGACAATTCCAGCATATCAACTTCATTTGTAACCTAGTGGCTTATTAGGCCTAGCCACCAAAGCCCATTTCATTGTTCTTGACACCACATGAACAGGTGTATCCAACAATTGAGTCTCATCTACTAATTGTGAGTTTGCTATTTGTGTTTCGTAGGGGCTACATCTACGTTTTTTCTTGCTAGCATATTTCTTGGCCTTTTTAAGCTTATTGTTCTGAGTAACTTCTGGAAGCATTTGCAAATCTAGGGAGGGAGAGTCACTGCTCTTACCTAGATCAGGCAAATTGGAAGGAATGAAGTCCTCACCTTGCTTGGCTTGCGCCTGCATGCCTGTGTCCCCATAATCTATGCCTTTTCCCTTTTCTGCTTGAATATGATTGGGCTGAGATACATGATGTTGGATATCTCTCATAAAAGGCACGATCTAGAGGGAATGTACTGGAGTTTCGAGGATATAATTCTCCTCTTTGTCCTCTTCCTTTAACTTCCCATAAAACAACTTCATAAAAAGACTGTGACCTTGTGCTTCAGCTTTTAGCCACTAGCCATAAAGACACTTTTCATCGGTTTCAAAGTTTTCATCTTTGAATTCCACTTCTTCACAATAATTGGTGTAATTCCCCATTTTACCATAAGAATAGCAGAAGTGAGGGAGCTTCTCATATTTATAATCCAACCAGAGCTTTTTCCCTCCATTACTGGCAATAAATCCAGATTTTAAGGAGGTTGTCACATCTAAGAGGACTCTCGCTTTCCTAATTTTGTGAGCAGCTCCGCCCTTCACTTCAACCTTCACATCCATAACTAGACCAAGACTTTTAACAACCCTAATAACCACTTCTTCTATAAGTCATTCAAAATGAAGTCCATGAATTTGCACCCAGAAGGCACACGTATTAAACTCATAACGGTGTAGAGGCATATCTGGCTCCCATTTTTTGAGTAGCAATAGATGGCTTGAGAAGGACCGAGGACCAGTCTCATACACCCGTAGTAGTTCTGCCTCAGTCTTAAAACTAATGGCATAAATTCCAGATTCCAAAGGGGAAAATATTACATTCTCAAGTCTCCATGCTCTCCTCATGGTGTTTTGGAAAGTGAGAAAATTTATCTTTGGGTTTTGAAAAAGCTTGCCAACGCGGGTAAGCTTACCTTCTCTAATTTTCTTTGTAGGAACCACCTCATCCATTGCAATAATTTTTGTTCCTAACCAAAGTCTGCCTAGGATTTGTTGAGTACTGCTATCCGCATTTCTAATTCCTCCTCTCCCTCCATAATCAAGTGCCAAAACAAGACAGAGCATGCAAGATGACTTACTCGAAGATGGAGGTGTCCTTGAGTCAAAGCTTGAAGACCCACTTTATTTCCCATATTGACTTCGGCTTGGAACTATGTTGGATGAGTCACCGACCATAAAATCCATTTACTAAGACTCTCACTAGTTGCTCTGGAAAGGATAGAGTCGGCAGAAAGGTTGAGGCACCAAGACAAGGATTTGGGTTTAAGAATCAATTAGGGTTTATGAGTTGTTCGGGTTTAACAGAATTTCCACTTCCTTCGTTGAGAAGGAGCCACTAGTGCAAAGAAGTGTGCTCATGTCGAGTGATTCACAAGGGGCTAAAAGAATTGTGAAAACAAAGCTTAGGGTTTTGTGATACCTACCACCAAAGAGTAGAGGAGAGCTCTTTAGTACGAGAGAGAGGACTAGGGATTTTCTTAAGTTGTGTGGGTTGAATCGAGACTTCAATTGAGCCGCCCTTTTTTCTTACTAAAAATTGGACACGAGATCAAGAAGCAGCGATAAGACGGAGCTCCAAGAATAGAGGGAGGGTCTCGAAGAAGAGAGAGAGCTGAGTAAAAAAAAAAAAAAACCCAAAGAGAAAGGAGCTAAACAGATGACACTTAGATCGTTGTTTGTTGAAGGAAGAAATCCTTCACAAAGAGCGATCGTGACTAACTTGAACTATGGAGCCCACACCCTTATAATCTCGGCACATTATTGGTCAATCAAGGGCAAAATTAAGAGTTCACGAGCAAACCTACTGTCGCCACCGCCTTAACAGCCAAGCCTGCCCAATCGCCCTCTCAATCAAAGAAACCAAGAAGAAGAAGTAGAGAGTTCAAATTTGAGGGGGGAAAAGAGAATCGACTCATCGTTTCGCCAAGTTAGCTATTTCCGGACTAGGACTCAAAGGGAGATGAGCAATTCCGAAGGTGAATCGGAGAAGAAGAGGGAGCTAGGGGAGAGTTCGAACTGAAAAAGATGAGATAGAGTCAGAGGAACTGAGATGAGATAGAGAATGGGAGATTAGAGCCTAAAATTTTGGATGGGCTAATTTTGAAAAAAAAAATTAATCTTAAAAATTAATATATTATTATAATATAACAAGTCCGGTCCAAATGGGTGGATGGGCAGATCCGCCCATGGAATGAGAAACCAAACCGATTTCCTTAAGAACTATTGATTCCGGGCAATTCCAATCTGGTTTTGAGCAATCTGGGCATGTCCCAGTTCCTTTGCATACCCATAATTGTGGTAATCATGCTATGCAATCAAAAAAATGTCTTGAACAAAAACGATGACTTTGTTTTTTTGTGATGTTTTTAGTTTTTTTTTTTAATCTTTATCATATCATATTTTGGACCAAAATGTCCCGTTTCGGCTGTCTTACAAATTAAGCATTCGTTAGTGAGTCAGATCCTTATTTAGGATTAACTTAATCAATTCATGCTCTTATTTAAAATAAAATTCATTTTAAATAATTTTTTGAGAAAAATAATCTCACTTTAAATCTTGATTTAGAATTGGGAAAAAGTCATGAAAAACCCTGAATTTTGCCTAAAGTGACACATTTTCCCCAAACTTTTTTTTGTGATGTGAAAAATCTTGAACTTTGCCAATCGTGACACATTTACTCCAAACTTTTTTTGTGACACAAAAAACCATGAACTTTTGTTATGTGATACATTTACCCCCAAGATTATATGGCATTTTGATCTTTTCATTTTTAAAATTTTTTTTTTTTTTTTTTTTCCTCTCTTCCCTCCACCAACTAGCCGGTGTCAGGCAAGGGTCACCCTCGCCGGCGTCAGGCCATCCTCACCCTCGTCGGCGTTGGGCGGCCCTCGCCTACGTCTGGTGAGGACGACCCTCGCCCGATTTGGCGAGGGGTGCCCTCACCGGTGTCGAGCGAGGGTGTCCTTGCCCTCGCCTGCGTCTAGCAAGGACGACCCTCGCCTGCATCTGGCGAGGACGATCCTCGCCCGACGCCGGTGAGAGCAGCCCTTGCCTGCATCAAGCGAGGACGATCCTTGCCCGATCTGGCGAGGGCAACCCTCACCAAATGCCAACTTCCCTCCGCCGGCTCCACCATGGCCGGCAGAGGGAAGAAGAAGAAAAAATGAAAAAAGAAGAAGGAAAAATCAAAATAAAAAGACAAAAAATGCTCTTAATGGGGTAGATTGTCACGGTTTGAAAAGTTTGTGATATTTCACGTCACAAAAAAAAATTTGGGGCAAACGTATCACTTTGGGCAAAGTTCATGATTTTTCATGATTTTTTCCCTTTAGAATTTTCCCAAAATTCAATGGCGTTATTCGTGCAATACGCATCTTCGAAGTCTAACAATCTTTGTGTGTGATTGAATGGGAGCTAACATAAACTGAAATGATTTTTTTATTCCAACAAATCGCTCCGGGGTTGAGGCAGACCTGGGATCTAATTCTAACAAAAGGCACGCAATCTCCAAGTGCAGCATAAACCATACGAAGGCCATGGACTGGTCATCCTGGTTCCGGCGAACTCTTCTGAAAGATGCGAATAACCCCAAAATCTCAGATCCACCCAAACCATCCTCGAAGAAGAAGCGACACCAAACCGACGAAGATTTGGAGCAACATGGAATAACGCAGCCATTGGTCGACTTGGTCAAGACCTTCACCGTAGACACTTTCAAGAACTTCCATACGACAGTCGATGAAGGTGCGATTTTTTTTTTCTTGGTCGTGTTTCGGATGGATTTTGGAATCTTGGGTTCTGGAAGTCGCTGGATGATAGAGCTTTTCAGCTTCTCAATTTGGGTTTTTCGTTTATGTTATGTGGGTGGAAATTGGATTGATTGGGCGTGTTGCAGATGAAGGCGTGGCTGGTGCTGATTCCGGCACTGCGAGAACTGCTTCAGCATGCAGTGTGAGGAAGGATCTCTCTGAGTGGCAAGAGAGGCATGCTTACCTTGTGCTTACTAGTGTTAAGGTTTGTGAATAGTGATCTGCGTGTGGAATTGATGTGGAAAATTTTGCATTCTGAAGATGTCAACTTACTTATGTACTTGGTTGCCTCATTCCGAGTAATGCCTGACTGCACTGCAAGTTTCCTTTGTGACGCCTTTCGGTGCGCACTTCCTCTACTCGATTAAGGGGGATTTCACGAATATGAGATGTCGGATATTCTGTAACCAAACCAGCAGTCAGCACCGTGTTCTGATGTGTGATTCTGGTTCTCTTAGTAGATTTAGGATAAGAAGAGGAATTGAGGTTCAGAATTTGGCAGACTTACTTTTAGATAGAGTGAGCTTCATAGTGATACCTAAAAATTGTAGAAAGGAATGAAGTTTGAGGCCTGGTAATATCTTGCTGATAGGCTAACTTCGGTAGCAAAAGAGAAAGCATTGGAGCTTGGAGAAACCAAGTCAAGGACACAAAGCTATTCTTGTTAGATGGATCTGTCATAGTGTAGTTCCAACATATTCGATTAATTGCTCTGTCACAGAGAACAGACTATACAGGGAAAGACTAGTGGCAAACAACGCCCTAGGCTGGCATTTTGTTTTTATCATTAAATTGGAGAATTTAATGGATTTAATGTGTTTTTGTGATGTTAGATCTAATTTTATTATAAAATAGGAGCTTATTGTTATGTTAATAAACCTTCTTGCATCATCCGGTGTCAATACAGATGGAGACGAAAAATTTTCTTGGTATTTACATAGGATATACTCAAGCAGACTGATGCTTGAGTTCCTTTTTTTTTTTTTTGTTTACATAGAACTAGGATTAAGACACTGGGTTTAATCTTGGGTTTGTTGTGGCAGCTTTTAATAGAATGAGCCAGCCTGTATATATGTGGACTGCTCAAGAGGACTAAAAGTATCCTCTGGAAACAGATTTGTTATCTGATGAAGCAGAGAGCTCTATTTTTTGGGATAACGAGTCATTAAGATTGTACTACATAGAGTCCTAATGAAATTGAGATGACTGGACAGTAAAACATATGGTTGACTCTCTATAAAGCTACATTAGGTTTTCATACTGTCTTGAAAAGACTTTCAATTGATCAAGGATGATAAAAAAATATGTTCCTCTATGATCTTTAAATAGGACCCACTTTTGCTTGTGTTTTCAATAGAATCGGATTAAATAGTTTAAGATGCATTCTTCTTATTGAGATGCTTCTCCCTCTTTGACTTTGAAGTTTACTCAATAGTGGTTGTTTAGCTCAGTAGCCTGCACTTATTACTGTGGTGTTTGTATCCACTAAATTTGTTTCTTCATCAATATTTAGAGACCCCACTATTGAACTTGCTTCACTATCTGCAAGTTATATATTTGGGACAGACTGCTGACGTAAATACTCTTAAGAACATGCAATGGTGTAAAGTCAAACATTCGCCATGTGTATCTAAATGACTGGTAACATGAAACTGTACATGTCTTAGTTGGCTAACGTAGAAGTGAAGCTTTAAGGCCAAGATAACATTACTTACTCATATCTATTTGCTCTATGACCATATCAAGCTCATTTCAGGAAATGTCGCAACTGCGATATATGCTATGTCCCCGACACATGAAGGAGCGGCAATTTTGGCAAATATATTTTGTGCTTGTCAAGAGCCATATAGCCGAGTAAGTTACCAAGCCATGTTAGTATTTATACCAAACAGAAAGCTTATCCAGTCTAAATGACGTCTGATTTTATTTTGTAAATAATTATTATATTCTACCATAACATGTCATTTCCATGACCAGATATGAGCAGCGGGCAATACAACTATCAAAACTGAAGGAAATGAGGATGGGGGTTGACAAATCTTCCGACAGCAGTTCATATGAAGTTGAAATGGCTGAATCAAAGGGGGCCTCAAGTTCTCCACCAGCAAGTCCTTAATCTCACTAATTAGCTTCTAAGCGAAAGTGTAACCAACCAGGTAAGAATGAACAGGAATTCAACCGTTCTGGTGCACATCATTACCCTTCAAGTAATTCTTTCACAGTTGATGTTAATGTGCAACATTGACCTTGCTTCATTTTAATCTCTCAGCTGGAAAGATCCTGCCAACAGAGTGAGCTTTGGAGATAACCAATGCACCAAAAAAAATCACCATGCACCTTGTTGGGATCAACTTAAAGTGACTGAAAGCATTTTTAGACCACTGAATCAAAAGTGAATTAGTCTGATGCTGATACGTACTGACAAGTGCTTCTCCAACTTTAGCAGAAAATGTCGACTACATTTTGTTAGACGCAAACCAAAACTGAGTAGTTAATATTAGAGCTAGCTTGTAAGTATAAATCTATTTGTGAAAACTAGCTTGCTCAGCTCTTGTTAAGCTGTAATTACTTGCTAAGCTCTTTCATTTAGCATGCTCAATTTCTTATATGACAGTGTCACAAAATTGTCCGATACACGGCTTAGCTTGTTGACTAGCCCTCATAAGCTACACGATTCTGAAGTATATGGCAAATGCAGATCCAATGCAGCATTTTTAATGCCACTAGGCATCAGTGTTTATTCAATTTCATATATGTATGTAATGAAACACATCTTCTGAGGGGAAGATCCACCACCGGTTCTTCTTTTCCTCTAATAACACCCTTATTGTTATCATAATTTTCCATGTTTTACAGCAAACTCTCTGGAAAATGTATTGCCTAATGTAGCCATTCATCCAGTGGGTCGATCACTCATCTTTTATCTTTCCATTGCCTAAGCCAGAATCACCAACCCTCTTTTCGGACCTCTTAAACAAGGATTCTGAAAATAGTTTGTGCCATTTATGCAAGTGATTTTAGCAATTCACCGATGCATGTTCCGATTACGGAAGATTGATCACTACTGCTTCCGGATTTGAACTTCCCAGTTGTGACATCTTTAAGCGTCACCTGAACCCGTAAGTGACGCAAAGGCACCTGAGAACTTGCTTCATATAGTCTGGAATGAATACGTGGCCGGTGCAGTGGCGGGGCTTGGCCATCGGGAGCTTTTTGGATTGTTCTGCTTCCTGCAGAATCCCACTTCATGGCCTCGTGGTCTCTTTTTATCTGACGCCCTGCAGGTTTCCTGATCGCAATTATATTTCTTCAGGGGGGTTTCTGAGAATGGCCCGTGAATAGCGAACGAATGAGAGGCAACAAGATGAAAGAATACGATCAATAGTCAAGTGGGCATTTATTGAAACGTGGGTACACGCGGGAGTACTCGGTGTAACAAAAGATAAAAGAAAATTCTATCCACCACTGAGATTGCAGTGCACTGAATCCGCCCCTTGGCTGATACATTTTCAACGCATATCTCTGAATGTTTGGCGAGACTGGTCGCTGGCGCCGCTGCATTTTATTCCTTCTGCAATGCCATGGTCCTTCATGTCCTCAATATCATGCGATGAGTATATGTGAAATGCAATAATAATGACATTCGCCTGCTTGGCAGAGCAAAGACATGCCATGAGCGTATCACCCTTCCGATCCAAAAGACTCTGCTTCCTCACCAATTGGCAATTTCCACTGAGATTTTACTTTCTAAACTTGGAAGTTACAAAAAAAGGAGCCTTTCTAATAGGCATTAGGCATTAGGTTTTGATCCCCCAAAAAAATAAAAGGCTTTAGGAATTGCCCACACGTACGATACTGACTCGGGAACAATGACTTGCCACGATCAAGCAAGAGCCTTTTATACAGCACGTGATAGATAATGACCTCCATTGAATGCACGTACTCAGCAACATCACATCGAGATTTGCTAGAGAGACAGGTCGATTTCCTCCTTGGCCATACTCGTGGAAATAGCTTCAGGATGACTCGAGAGAGGACAAAATATAAGCGAAATGCGTGTAACAACAAAGCATGGTATTCTTTAACATAGAGACAAGGAGAAAAGAGCATATACTGAAGAAACAAGTTATGTACAAGGGGTATATTCTCCTTTCTCAACAAACTCCAATGGCGTTTGCAACTAAAAAGGTGGTTTCTAATCTACTCATAGATCACGGCTCTTTAGACATTGTCAAGGGACTTTAATTTAATATCTGATCAGTGTGCTCGTCGTCTGCTATGTCACAGTTCAGGCTCTGTACTACTCCGTATGCGATACACCACGTCGTCCAGCATCAATGCAAATCTCATGGAATTACTTGCACCCATTCAAAACGACCTGGGAGGGGACGATCCTTGACAATATCAAAGTTGTACCTGTGAAAACAATCAAGGGAAGTAAATAAAAAGACCATGATATAATCAGCTAATATGCCTTGTTTTGCTTAAAGTCGATTGCGGACAATTTACTCTAAATGCAGCAGTAACGATTACATAAGCAGCCAGGTGAGACTATAATGAGCAAAAATGGGACGAGAAATATACTTTTCAATGAATGATCTTTGTTGTCGTTGCTCGGCATATGCAAAGAACTCCTCCATCTCATCTGAGGTTGGGATACTTCTAAGTATGCTCATTTGAGTTCTGTGAGCAGTGCATGAGCTCTGCTGTCTTGTGGTTGACCCTGGTGGCGTGTTTGCGTTCAAGTCCCTTATCAAGCTACACGGCGTGCTTTCCCTTGTGCTCCTGCATAAAATCCGTCCATTATTAAAAGCTTGTCCCCTTAAAGCACTTCATAACTCTTGAGTCCGTGAAAAACCATCGTTGTCTTCAAAGAACATCCTAAAACTTACTATTATTCTGCTACGTTCTCTTTAAAGTCATCAGGATGGAAAATGTGATTTGGACGAGCCTAACTCAATAGAAAAAGTCAGTTCAGGACAGCTAGAATGCACATATTCAATAAGCAAAAGGATCCCTGAACTTAAAATGATTTCTCTACGGGCATGCAGTAGGAGTTGCAACATGAATCATTTTTATCAGTATAATTTCGTAGTTCCCTATTCTTTTCCAATTTCCTGCTAACAACAAAACAAGGCAACTGGTTAAGCATGAAGAAATTCCTGAAAAGGAATTCAAAGTACCCCACCAAAATCAACAGGCCCAAAGAAGTCTCAATCTTCAAACAAATGAAATGAGGTAAAAAAAAAAAAAAAAAGGGCCTCCGGACCTCTGGCATTGGGGCAACCATTTCTCCAAAGGGTTGGTATCTTTTTGCTTTTTTAATTTCCAATTACTGTTGTTGTCAGGATCAATTTGAGGAAAAAGAAAAGTGCCCACATTTTAAAGAGACCAAATTCATGCCAGTTTATTAAAGTATCTCAAATACGTGGGGCCAAAACTACAAGATCATCGCTTGGAGGAAAAAAGATCTCTCTTTTATCACTCTATTTGGGCGAAGCAAACCGAATAATAACTGTGCTATGAGGACAGACGGCCTAAAGAAGCGCGCAAGGATGAAGACACAAAGAAACCTAAAACCCTAACTGAACAAAACCCTCACAAAACAAACTTTTTTTTTCAAATTTGTTGAGAACTAACTACTCAGAGGTCAAAATTTTAACCCAGGAAAAGAAATGTCGGCACGAAGGGGCAACCAACGAACCGGAGGAAATTCACATGACGAACAAGTCTTGCTGAAAGAGGAAAGGGAAGAAAGGGGAAAAACAGAGCATCTTCGCAAGTTTGCAATTTGAAAGGAGAATTAAGCATCAAAATTCGAAATTTATTCACCTGTCTCTGTCTTCCATCTCCAAATCGTTCTCTCCATAAGACGCGTCGACAGCCGCATCGCCGGCACACTCCCCCCGTTTCCCGTGTCACCCCGACCGACACGCCCTCCTTCTCCCTCCACTCCACCGCTCGACGACGCCGTCCTCGCCGAGCACGAAGCGTCGCAGCTTCCCCTAGAACCGCTCCCCGCGGTTCCTTCGTCGATCCTCGCCTCCGGAGAGGGCGCGAGACGGGGTCTCCGGAGCCTACGGCTCCGGAGCTGCAGGTAAGAGAACGGACAGGGAGAGGCGTCCAAGCTCGGCGCGGCGGCGGTGGCAGCGGCGGCGGGGGCGGCGGCCGCTGGGAGGCCCTCCGGAGGCGCCGCGAGGCTAGGGTTTTGGCTCTGGTCCGAACGCCGGTGGCGGAGGGGGAGCGCGGGGAGGCCTCGAGGAGCGAGACGTCGCGGGGGATTGCCTTGGATTTCTTCATGTACTTGCCCATTCCGACGATGGCCGCCGCTGATTTTCCCTCTCGTGGAGCTTGCATGCGCAGAGAAAACAGAGAAGAAAGAGAGAGAGAGAAGAGAGAGAGAGAGAGAGAGAGAGAGAGCTTGGAAGGGAAGAGAAGAAATGAGTTTTAGGGCAGGGGATGGAGGGAACATGTTGACATGGCGTTGCGTTTATATACAAAAACTCTTTTGAAAGCTTTTGGATAGATTTTACCCACCCTTTTTTGTTTTTGTTTTTATGCATCATATCTACCCAACGCAATAGCATGCATAATCTATTTTAAAAAATAATAATGACTGGACCTTATCAATTATATACAATTTCGATAAAGAAAATTCAAACCCAAAACAAATATTTTGATTGAGTGTAATTTTTCTTTTTTTCGCAAGTTGACGCGCTCTTCGTAAGGGAAAAAATTTCAATTGGAAATCAGGCTATTTTGATGAAGCGGATGAATTTTTGGTGGAATATTTTGATTAATTCAAGTTTCATATCGATCGGAATTGATTTGGTACGAAAGTCCAAATTATGAGAAACTATAAATAATGCTTAGGCTTCATTTATTTAACGAAAGATGAATGATTATAAAAATATTTTCCTAAAAATTACTTCATATTGTTTGAAATAATCAGTTAATGAAAAAAATTTCATTATAGACAACTATTACGTCTAAACTTTTTTTAGATGATGGAAATATATTTTCTTTATTCATTTTCTAGATATAAACTATCATTTTTAGATCCATCCGTGAGTAGCTGCGTTGGTTGAGAGTCCGTCCCTCATTGCAGAGGTCGAAAGTTCGAAATCAGTTGCTAACAATTAAAGTGGAGAGCCCGGCAGCGATAGGTTGCTGGGTTAGTCTCATATGAGGTATAGGGGCTCGGCCCTCAAGAGCCATTCGAATACGGAGAGCCCGTGGTGGAGTCATCGGTTACAAAAAAAAAAAAAAACTATCATTTTTAGAATATTTTAGAAATTATTTATTTTTTACAAAACAAACAAATCTGTACTTATTATTTGCATGCCTCCAATTTCATTTTCCGAAAAGAAAATGTGTTAATACCATCTAATGATGACCTTTCTACTTCTATGGACAAACAAAATAGAGTTCTTCAATTGACTTCGCCATAATATCTCGAAAAGAATAATGTACTTTTCATTATTCTAAATTAAGATAATATTGTCAAAGTACGTCATTGATAAATGAAAATAGTCTCTAAATTAAATGAATTACCAGAGAAAAGACATTGTCAATCATATCCGTTTACAAGAGACAGGTGCGGGAGTTGTTGAGCGAGTTGAAATAAAATTAATATTTATACAAAACTAGAAAAGGGAAATCAATATGACCCTACCTTTTCCCTGCAATGATTTCTCGATTAAACTGTTTTTATGTTACAATTTTTTTAACGATCTCGAATGAAAACTATCCACGAAAATAAGAAATTCGATCTGCTCACATAGGGGAGCAGGGCGAGGAAGCACCATACGATGTGATGCGTAATTAAATAGGTTTGGACATGACATAGATGGGTTTGTGTCATAATCGAGTCTATCTATGTCGGGCCGCGGCCAAGGTCGAGCACAAACACCATGCCGAGCAATAGATAGCACCATCCTACCTCTTTTCTTTTATGTCATTCGACATGAAAAAAAAAATGGATAGTTATGGATTATTCTTAAATGTTCGTTATTGGATTAGTATTGTATATGTTCGAAGTAAGAACAAATATCACAAAAAGCTCAAAATTATGTCCAACGTGACACAAAAATCTCAAGTTTTTTTTTTGTACCGTTAAAAAACCTAAACTTATCTATCATGATACAAATATCTCAAACTTTTTTATGTCACAAAAAAACATGCATACTCTTTATTTCGGTAATATACAGTGCTATAAGTTCAAGATTTTTTTATTACACAAAAAAATTGGGGTTTTTTTTTTATATCACAGTAGATATAATTTTTGTTTTTCGCGGTATTAACCCTTGAAGTTAGCTTTATATTTGAATATTTTTACATGTCGACCATCTAATGATAAGGATGCATTTATTTTGTAGAAAATGAATTATTTGAAAAATATTTTCTTAATATTGATCATTTGTATTATCTATAAAAAAAGAATAGATGAAAAATATTTTCATCGTACACATAATTTTTTACTTATGAATTATTATCAATAATGAAAATATTTTTTATTGATTAATTATTTCAAACGATTGAAATAATTATTTTAATTATTCATTATTTGTGAAATAGATAGAGTCTAAGTGCGTAAATAAGCTCCTTAGGCCGACAATCAATAAATCCTGGGAAGAAGCAAAAGTCAAACTGACATGGATGATTAATTCTAAGTTATCCGCTGAAGCATTAAAAACGACAACATGTTGCATGCATTTTACCAAACGTCACTAACTTAATTTCATCATACCCGAGAGACCTGCCCTCGTTATCTTGAAATATTTTTTATGCAAGGCTTACTTTATTGATCTCTTGCTTACTTCGAAGTCACAAATTACTCATTATTTTATAATTTATTTAGTCCGGATTATGTTAATTAGCAAAATATTTATTAAATGTGATCAATGGGAAAATACCCAATTTTTAAATATTAATCTCCATCCTTAATGAATAACTAAAAAGAACACGGAGGGCATTTGGCTTAGAACCATTTCATACGTCAACGAAGCCCAAGAAAATGAAGAGGTGCAGCGGTCACCCGACTCAAATTCCGGTAAGACTACTTCTGCATGTCATGAGCGTAATTACTGCGTCGAAAATTGCAATATTTCGTCATTTGATTGTTTAGTTTAGTACTGTAAAAACTTTTTTAAATTTCTTTATTTTCAGTCACGATGGTCAAAGCACCATCGGCCGACTTTCAAACGGACATGAATAAGCCGTTATGTGTTGATGAAACTCTTGTTTATTAATCAAGAAGGCACCTCTTGATTTAGCCGATTGATCCAAGGAATTTGACTTGATTAGAGTGAGATTTGAAAGGCACAAAACTGATGCATCGTGACAATACATGTCTTGCCAATGTGTCTTTGTTCTTGGCGTTTTGTGCGGTCACCATAAAATTTCAACTCGATGATAAGATTTTTTTTTTTTTTGGGACTTAAGTACAAACGTGTTGACTCATGTTCTTCTCGAGCTATCTCTCTGATCATGTCTGGTAGCCGACCAACTCGTGATTATTAATATTCTTTTGTTTCTCAAAATTTAAAAATAAGAATAAAAATAGAAATCTGTTTGATAATATTAACTAATTTTTTCATTCTCAAAAATAGATGAGTGGTGAGCGAATTCGATTTGCATCATAAATGAGAATTAGATCTTTGTTTTCAAGAAAAATTTATGAAACCAAGTCATCTTCTTATTTTTTCTTCTTCCTCCTATATTTCATTGATGACCTCAGCAAAGATGAGGTCCAACAACCTTGCCAAAGGCCAGGGAGGTTCCCTTGAGGTTAGCTATCGTCTTTGGCCTATTGCCAATCGTTGCCGAGACTCAATGACCGACAAGAGGAGGGAATAAGAAAAGAAGAAAAAAGAGAAGAATTATCTCAGAAAATTTTAGAAAATTAAAGAAATTCTACGTCACAAAAAAATATGGAACTCGTACCAAATGCATTATTGTTCTTTTTATGTTTAAAAGTTAGAAATTTTGTGCAATTACAAAACACGTTCAAATGCTCAGAAACTTGAATAGGAAATAGAATATAAAAAAACACTTTCTTGAGAAAAAATATTATCGAGAACAAGATGATTACCAAATGTACCTTTAATAGATTGATATAACAACACCGCATGAACATAAACTTTTGCGCTAATACTACAAAAAAATCCCAAATAAATACATCTATAATAAATTTACCTCAAATTAATTTTTAATCACAAAAAACTCTAAATTAAAACACTCGTGACAATTGTACTATTTTTCAATTTTCATTAAATTTTAATATTAAATGTTGAGTTTGTTGACACGTGATATCATTTTTGAATTTTACTTTTCGTTTGTCACAAGTGCAGCGGTTTGTAATTTTTCATATTTAATTTAAATTAACAAAAATCCATATAGGATAAATTTATAAAGTTTTCACAAATATACAAGCTTGTGATAAATTTGTCATAAATATATTGATTTGGGATTTTTATGATATTAACTCTAAAATTTTACCATTTTTTAATCATCGCCTATATATATATTTTTTATCAAATTTTACCATTTTTAATCATCACCGTCTGACAAAAAAAATTCATCACCAATATTTTTTAAATATTTAATCAAGTATTTCAACTTTTCAAATGTAGAACAATGTGATATCACATCCTCCATTGTGGA
Source organism: Eucalyptus sideroxylon x Eucalyptus melliodora (assembly GCA_016097485.1). NCBI lineage: Eukaryota > Viridiplantae > Streptophyta > Magnoliopsida > Myrtales > Myrtaceae > Eucalyptus > Eucalyptus sideroxylon x Eucalyptus melliodora. Next base: position 39,295,195 of record CM027834.1, on the reverse strand, counting down.
GGCCTGTGAGATCCTGAATCAACATAAACCGACAAGGACATGCTCCAGCAGATTCTCGGTCACAAAAAAAAAATAATAATAATAATAAGTGATATTGCGGTTATTGTGAACGAGAGTGGCAATCAGCTTGTGCATTATGTCATCATAGCACATAAGATGAGAAGGCTTATGGACATAATGAAATCTCGGTTCTTTTTCAGTTCTTCTACTACTTTACTTTTTATGAAAAACGTACATAGATAGAGCATTGCAGTTCCGAAAAATGATAAAACTCACATGTCGTTCAATCTGAACAGCATGTCCATTTTAAGTTTACTCGAGAAAATTTTTCCACATAACATATATTGGCTTTCGGAAGATGGGTTGCTCGAACTCCAGTTACTCAGCCCAATTCACATGGAACAAGCCTTTGACGGGAGAAATCCAAATGTGAGTACTCGATACGGTGGTCGGCGCCCTTGTTTTCCCCCTCTGCATACCTCGCAATCTGCTTAATATGCGATTAAAGGCGTCAACAAAAGCACAGACTACCACTTGAGCGAGCCTATAATCGCATTTCTTCTAGGTGGCTCTTACTTATGTATCATTTAACAAAGCCTCTTCTGTGATATATAGCCAATGTGGGATGTAACGTGTCCGACATGTACCCGGACAATTTATTTAGAAAAAAATCTGATCTTCATTTTTCTGCATAAATATATTCCTATAATGCACATTCACTTTATTATGACGATGAAATACATAGAATTGCAGTCGACGTAGTCAATAATTGGACTAATTGTATTAGAAGAATTTTATTACAAGCGATGCTGATCCTCTGAAAACATGAATCGATTACATTCATTTGTCATACCATATGCATTAACAACATTCATTTTTTTAATGTTTATCGTATTACTTATACATAATTCAAAAGTGACAAGTATTTTGAAAATGATATTTTTCTTTATCTGAATGTTGTTTGTATAATTTCTCATATATGCTAGTAGTGTCAGAATACACAACATGCTCACATATAAATTTGGGTGATTGTTGATAAGGAGAGAACAAGTAATTGTTTGATGAAAGAGACGAAACAAATGAGATAGAAATTAACAATATATATCACCGAACGCACGATTAAGGAGAATTTGTTTTTTCGTATTAGACGTAATTGATGCATTGAAAATACAAATATTAATAACCGGTGCTTTGAGGGAAATTATCCACAAGACTCGTGTGTGTATATATTTATACAGTCTTTCATCTTTTTTTATATAAAAGGGAAAAGACAAAAGAAAAGGTAGGAAAAAAGATGGATTGGGGGGCTCATTTACCAAGACAAGACAATCATGTCGTCTAAAAGGGTAACATAGAAAAATCAATTTGCAACCGAAAAACGAAAAGGACTTTTTTTTTTGTTTTTAATCCAACAAAGCCATTACGTCGATTCGCAAATACCGATGTTATCGACACTAACCTCAATTAATTCTGGTACGACGAACGGCTTTCGAGGAATCTTTTCCGCCCTTCCCAAAGTTAGTTTCCCGCCAATTCACTCTCCCTTACCCCCCCTGTCACCAATCCCAACACGAAGTTTCCTGTCAACCTCCAAATAAATAAATAAATAAATTCTTCTTTGCAACAAATTATCATTACCAATTTACCCATCTAACTTAACCACCCCGTCATTTTTCAGTTTAATCCTATCGAAATATATATAGTTTTTGTAATTTCACACTATCAATCTCCATTCCTGTTCTTAACTTGGTGGTCCCATGGATCGATTTATGGACAATAGCACTGTTTTAATCTCACTTTTGAATGCTAAGTTTGAATTAAAGATGATTAATGAACAAGTTTGAGTTAGACCGAGCCCTTGGATGGGACCTAAAATGTTGCTTGTGCTCTCTCTACTAGTCTCTTATTGAGTTCTAATGTTTGTGTTGTCATCGAGGCTATCACTTTTAGGTTTTTGAGAGAGAAAGCACAAAAAATATCCCACAGAAGAAAAATGAAAAACCAAGAAATGTTAAATGGTCAACCAAGTTTATCATTGATAATTATCCTAACGGACCTATTTGATACACGCTTATCTAGTGTAGGAAGGCATTCGACAAAAACTTAAGTGCAAGGAATACTTTGCAAAAAAATTCAAATTCACTGAATTAATCGAGATTCTCCTCGAATGGTCATTCTCCTAAACTATCATATAAAAAATACACAAATTTCACCTTCATGAGAAAAAAATTCGTTTCATCATCCTAACAAAACCACGCTGAGTTAATTAAATGGTTAATACCACGAAAAACCCAAAATTGATATCGTTTCTTAGCTTCTATTAAATTTTACTGTCAAATTGCTAAGTTGGATAACACATATCAGTTAAAAGGTATACTAATTTGGGGTTTTACCTCCGTTTGTCACTGGTTTATTAATTTTGATTTTTTTCGCGATATTAATTTAATTTAATGAAAATTAATAAAAAGTAAATTTATGGCAAATATTTTAGTTTAGAAATTTTAGTAAATTTATTATTAGTTGAGATTTTTGATAATTAAAAAATCAGTTTGAATTAAATTTATTATAAATGTATTATTATGGAATTTTCGTAATGTTAATTTTTAATAAAATTTCGCGGATCGCATATCAAATCACCCACATTCTAGTCAAATTTCACTTTTTTTCTTAATAAATTTCGTACATTCTCTCTCTCTCTCTCTCTATCTCATGATCAAAACAGCATTCAAGACTCAATTATGAGCAAAATCTGAAGGATCCGCAGGTGAGTGAGACTGATGATTAATCTCGGGGACACGAGTAAAGCAATCAATGACCCATTAATACTTCTCTTTTGCGTGTAGGCTTTTTGCAAACTCCTAGGGGAATCTGGCGAAGCCCCCACTCGTCCGATGGAAAACAATGATTATTACTCACGAACCGATGCTAATCAACGGGTCTCTTCGTTAAATCATTTGATTTACAAAGGACTAAACATCCCCGTCCCACCGCTCCTCCTCACTTTTTCATCGATCTTTTTGCATCGAAGATTCCCCTAATCCAAACCGCGCCCCATCACTCACCGGATCGCGGCTCAATCTCAACCTAATCAGTTTTAAAGGATACTAGTAAATAGACCTATCAAAATCAATCATAGATTCAGATCTTAATACTTATTTAATGTGTTGAGTTAATATATGGTTATATTTAGTAAATGAGTTTAGAATGATAAAATTTAAAATAATGAGTATGGCTCCACAACTAACTTAAATCCAACCCATCTTTATGAATTTATTTTCATTCTTTCTTTTGCCTTCACTCGATCTCATATTCACTCACTTCATACTTTTTAGATTGAATTTAGCAATATGGATTGGAAAAAGTTTGGATCACTAGTGGGTTAAATGTTTCAAGCCAGTCTATATGTTTAATAAGTCTACTGATAAGCTATTTCATGCATGCATAGGGCTATCATTTTCAAATTATAATAAATCTCGATGATAGATACATATAATGTAGTTCAATTTTCAAATATTAAAAGACAAATCGCATCTTAATGCAAATTTTCTGACCTGATTGGGGATTTCATATGATATAAATAAAATTAAAGGTTCTAATGTATTTACATTTTGTATGACAAAGGACATGCAAAGAAATTGTATTCAATTTTTTTGGACTATTTATTTCTTATGATAGATCTTATTACTCACGCATAAAATATTTAATATCCTAGTGGGGTCGTGAAATGGGTTGGTTGGATCGAGTCGAAGATGGTAACCTAAATTGATCTATTCAATCCATTTTGATTTATTTATATGCAATATAAATTTAGTGATTCATACTCGACTTAACCTCGTAATCAATTCATTACCGACTCGGCTCACATTACTAAAACACATATATTTAAAAACAAGAACATTTATACTATGTGGTAGCATGTAAAAAAAAAAAAATTAAGTATTCATTTTCGCAATTTTCTAAAGCTTTCAATTTAAAAAGAAAAAAAGATCATAAGTGAAGCATAAAACTACAAGATAAGTTGCCCCAGCCAAAAACGCCAAACCTAAATGTGAAGACAGGTAGATAGGGAGTGCTGGTGGATTGGGCTTTGAACCCATTAAAAACCCACATTTTATTGAACTTTAGTACTAAAGCCCATATCAATCCATTTAACGAAATTTAGCTAACCCATACATCACTTAACCCATCATATATAGGTAAATAAATGGTCTTCAATCCATTTTGACAACTCTACGTTTTAGGCACCGAAGGACAAATTGCAGCTCAATTGGATTAGTTGCCGTGGGCTTGACAAATGGGCTTATGAGTTATGTAGGTGAGTTCAGAAGACCTAATGTATCTACGCCTTGCACGACAATGCACCCATTATTATTCATTTGGTCCACCTGTGAATAAATTATCTTCAATATAAGTAAATAGGAAGGTAAGCCAGTTTAGCGCGTTTTCATAATTGGGGTCGTCAGGTAGAGGCCAAGCTATTAAGAATCACCTTTTCTCAGGGCATGAGATGAACAAAATTTTCTTACAAGCTGATCTAAGTGATGCCGGAATAAGACTTGCTACTACTGTCGGTATTTCGATCACTAGAGTGGGATCTGCAGCTCAAATTAAAGTTATAGAACAAGTAGCTGGAAAATTAAAATTGGAATTGAATTAGAAACCTTTGCACAATTTGTTTCAAATCTTGATGAAGCCCATAATCATTGAGCTCATAACTAAAAGAATTAAAAAATAATTCAAATAAAAGAAATAAGTAAAAAATTTCCTCTGTGATGATTCAAATTAATCAATGATCTGGAATGATAGGAGGGTTAAAGCGAAGAAAACGTGGCAGCTTTTTAGAAGTGAAATCATTGAAGAATTGTAATTATGTATTAGATTACTTATTGTCGAAGTACGTCCCACTTATAGGCGTGTATAAAATATTCGATGGAAAAACATATCAGGCAATAAAATACATATCACAAAAGCAGAATGTGCATGAAAATGAATGCCTAAATTGGCATGGAGACACAGCGCAAGGATGTACTGCATAAATTCTTCTCTCGACTCTCATTTTTTTGAGCAAAATTAGGGATAAGCTCCATTTATTTTTATTTTTTTAATCTTGGGAGACCAAGCATGCGAAGTGTGATGTGATCTTGCAAAACTAAGCTCACAAAAGGTGAAATATGTTAGGGTTAATAAAGGGCAAATAATACAACCTATAGAGGGTGAATAGGTTGTTTGGAAAACTCCGACAAATTTGCAGAAAATAGTAGCAACTTTAGCAAATATCAAGTCAAGCAAATTTTTTCACCAATGTGAATCAAGTTGTGTGCTATTGCAAGTAAGATAAGGGTTCGGCTTTATCCCCGAGCTTATGTCCATTCTTCTAACTAACAGTTGGATTGCCCTACTAAACTGCTCAACAAGTTACAATCGGCAAATATTGAACCTTTTCTAATGATAGATCATACTACTAGGACTTAGTTATTGTATTTACTCTTGTACATTTGATCTATTACATGTTTACAAAGGAGCAATAATATAGCTTTTAGCTTTAGAACACGGCTTTTAGCAGATCTCAGAGTTTCGTATTTCACGTGCCTCTAACATTTTGGTTTCAAAGATCTTCTCTTATATAATAATCTTCAATTTTCTCGTTGACGATGTCTTGGAGAATTAAGAAGCCATTAGACATCCACTGGTGCTGCCGTCCAAGGCATACAGTTCCTTTCCAGAACTTTTGTAGACTACCCAAAATAGCTACTGCTGCCATCCTATTGCTTCAACTATGATAGATTGTCAAACTAACCTTTTTTCATATTCTCTATTTGACTTTGGTTCTTTTGCTGTACATATTCACCTTATAATGGCTATAATTAAGAGTTAATAAACATCATCAAATGACCGATATTCTAACATCACCAATGTCCTTATATCTTCACCATAGGTACAGACATTGCCTTCAACTGTTTTTGAAGTCCGCCGATGCTAATTTACAAACAAAACAGACTTGTGATCCTTTTCGTTTATGAATATAATATTTGTTCTTTGTACATTGTCACAAACATCCGCACCATACTATAGTAAACATTATATTAAGAATAGGTTAGAAATCATCAAATCACTTAAATTTCATCAACAGAGTAGTCCTCAAATTAGGACTCCATTAATTTCTTGGAATATGTGAGAAAATGTTTTTCAAGAAATCATTTTCAGAAAAAATGATAATATTTCAAGGTGTTCGGCTAAAACTTTAAAATGAACTATAAAATATTTTCCGCTGTTTAATATGGAAAATCTAATTTAATTTTCCTTTGACCACCCTTTCAAATATTTTATTTTATTTTTTAGAGAAAAAATAGAAATTTTCTTTTCTTTTTCTTTTTCCTTCTTCTTTGGCCAATTGCTGATGACAACAACAGCCGACCAATAACCATAGGTGAGGTTGAGCTTGCCCAAGGCCAATAAGCTCAAGCTCACCAAAGAGTGAGCTTGACCTTAGCTAAAGAAGAAGGAAAAAGAAGGTAAAGAAAAATTTTGAAAAAAAAAACAGATATTTAAAAGGAATGCATCAAAGAGAATATTCTTGGTCCAGGTGAAAGAAAGAGCAAGGAAAATGATTTCTGCTTTTTGATTTCCTTATTTTAGAATACCTTTTTTCCGTTCATGGAAGCCACTTTCCTTGGCTGATTTGTTTTCCGTGTGCCAAACACTGGAAATTTTGAAAAACAATTTCCTGAAAGGCATAGACCACATTCTCCTGACTCGCGTAGTTGTGCTGGTCCTTTGATAAGAATACACAAACACTGGCCAATTTTCCAACCATATGCATGGCAAACATAAAAAGATGTCAACACAAATTACAATATTTGACAGAAGCCAGCAGAGCCAGGCATAACAAGCCAAAGAGTGAATAATCAGAGTCATTAGAGTATGTATACCATATATATCCGAAGATCTTTAAATTACAAGGACCAAATTTGTTTAGATCATCGGATCATTTGAGATCTATAGTGGAGATCAATGGTGGACGCACATGATCAACAATTCAGATGCTCTTAGTCTGCCGGACCCTGCAATGGAAGCTGAAGAAGCTCTATCACAATTCCAGCTGTGCATAAAACAGATCTGGGAAATACTCACCGTTAATGTACAATGTACAGTATTGTGAGTTGTGTCATTGTTACAGAACAACATAGCACCTCAACATTTACATATAGACACACGGAATATCTAATCCGCTCCATATATTATGAAATTCCAGACTTCCATAAGACTATTCATCTATGATGAGGCGACCATCTGCATTCTACTAAATGCCCTCTCGCTATGACTTCTGCCTCCTGCCTTTGCCATGGAAAAATAACAGAGGCCGCAACTCAAAAGAGCTCAAGCCGCTAGTGTCGCTGTAGTCATCACCATAAATTCAGTTTCTCAACTCAAGTGTGATGTCCATCCTCAAGAACTCTAAGCGTCGGTTAATTGGGACTGTTGCTTCCAAGACAGGGGCTTCAGTTAGAGTTAGACTGGGAATTGTTCTGATGTTCTGAATCTGCATCATGTTCGAAAACAAAGTTAATCGACAGATCATTCTCGCCATCTTCCTGAACATCACTTGGTGAAGTGGAAGCACCAAATGAGATAGTATCTTCCGAACCCTCATTAAAGATGAGAGCAGGAAAGCCATTGTCCAGCCGCTCCGTCACCAAACTGAGCTGTGGCTTTTTGAGTTCGAACTTGTGCTCTGGTCGATGTTGTTGGTTGAACCGGCCGGGGAGCTTGCAACGGGAATTGTAGCAATCTCCACAGAGATCAAAGCCAATGCTCTCGACACAATCCTGACACTGGTATCTATCCCCAATTATTGGATACATCTGTATATGAAGACCCAAGAATATTACTATAGATAATCCCAACTTAATCAACTCAATAATACTCACTTATCGGTTCAACGAGTTAAAATAAAAAATTGGTTGGTCACACTGAGGTCAGAAATTTGTTTACACCATCCGCAGCAACATATTCAGATAAAAAGACTATGGAGGGACCAAAAGTACAATGCCGCTCATTCAAAAAATGCAGATTGCTAAGGAGAATTATAAAGGTATCATTTGATTATACATTGGCAATTACCATATGGAAATTTCACGTTTAATGTAAGTTAAAAGTCTATTTCGATAGTTCTGTATGCTACTAAGCACAATGATTATATAATTAAACTACGGCTATACAAAGCCTCAAATACCAAAACAAAGCAAATATAATCTTGGAATCAATCCCAACTTATATATCTTGGCCAAAAGAAATAAAAAGTTTCAACAATGGTAAAAATTTCAATGCCTACATCCATTATCTTTTGCTAATATAAGAGAATCGCTTGTCATCAATTGAAGTTCAAGATAGTTTAAAATTTTCTTTCCATTCAGTAAAGATAAAAGAGAACAGTTTTGCATTTTGCATTGAGAGAGAGAGAGAGATGAAAAGCTTACCCCACAGTAATCGCAGCCAACAAACCAATGGGTCACCAAAGTATCAATTGACCGTGATGAATTCTTTAGTTCTTTATCACCTCTGCTATTACCTACTAACACAACACCACAACCATTGTGGCATCTCAAATATTATAAATGGCAATGAATAATGATTGAAGCTACTACATGTCATGATGGTCTGCAATAAACCTCTTGAACTCTGAACTATATAAAAAGCAGAGCTGCAGAACATACAAGATTTTTGGCTATCATTCTCTGAGATGGTCAGTCTAGGCTGTGCAGCTAATATCCTCGAAGCATACTCTTCAGGAAACCGTTGCTCCAAAAAGTGATCCAGCTCCAAGCAGACTTTTGGTAATCCCCCTGGATGTCGGCTTTTACAAACTTGACATTTGAGCTTTTCATCAGCTGGATACACAATGCAAGATTCACAATATACTGGAAATGCAAACCACATAAAAGAGGAGTTAGAATAAATATATTTTCTAATTATATATATCAAAAGAATTTCTGAACCTGGAAGACAAAACTAAATGTAAAGAATACCATGGCCGCAATTAAGAGCAACGGGATGAAAAAGCAATTGCTTGCATTCTGTGCAAAGCACATCCGATGCTGTAATCTGCTTGCAGCTTTGGTCTGAGCCAACTGGATGCGCATTTTCCTCTTCAACAATTATATCATGTTCTCGTTTCAAGTCTTGTCTGGGACTGCTTGGACGGTAACCATCAATACCCTCAACAGGTTCTGATTGCACCTTACTTGCATGAGGTTCACCATTTCTAAAAGACCCAGTTTCCATAGATGAGTTAGGGCCCGAACATGTCATGTGTGATTGTGAAGAACGGGATAACTTTTGTTGTTCCTCATCGCCTGATCTCCACGCAAGAGCATCAAACTGTGGAGAGAAAGTTCCCCTTTTCTTTTCTTCCTCTGGAGCAGACAAAGGTAAGGGGGGGGGGGGGAGGATCTCAGAAAAGTTGATTTGTGCAAAATATTTTAACAAAACTAGGCTGGTAGAAAAATCAAAGTAGAATCATAAAAACCAGTGGATCTGATGATCCTCACATGCATGATTAAATGGGACAAGAAATTGTGATCAAGCTTAAGAAGGAGCCGTTAGCAACAATTCTGAAAGGAAAATTCTCAAATACCTCTAATGGCTTCACTATTTAAAAGGTGCAGAACTCATACTCATATGACAGAATATGACAATCATCTAGTAATTGCATAGTAAGACTTAAAGGATAGCATGTCTGTAATGCCACTGGATACTTCTGAAAATTAAGGCCCCATTTAGTACATAGAACAAAACAGACATTACATGAGAAAACTATGGAGTTTATCAAGTTCAAAGCGTTTAGTTCAAATGTTATATAAGAACAAATTTGAAAGGGGAAGACAAAGCTATGGAGTGGAAAGGTACAACCAGCAGACAAGCACCACCACTTGTTTTCCAAGTGCATAATCAGCTAGCTAACCCTCCTTCACTCAGCTATAAGATGTGGAAAAGAAGTGAAATTAACAGCAAGTATGGCCTTCTAGATCCCTTTTCATGGAATCAATCGATAAATTCCTCCTTGACATATATAGATCATAAACTTAATAAGTCTAGCCAAGTCCTTTTCATGGGCAACATTTTTCTATAGGTATTTTACATAGCTAAGAGCAGGCAAGTGAACATAGAGAACTCACCTAACGTTAGTATTTCCCTTCTCCTGTAGGAATCAGGATACATCTTAAGCAGCAAAAAGTGAAGTAACAGACAGATGCTAGGAAAGTAAAGGTATGGTTGCCGACAAATTGCGCATTTGGATTCACGTACACCATTCATTGATCGATGCAAACACCAGAAACAGGAAATATGGCCACAAGCTGCATCCAAGGAAACGAGTAATTTGTTAATAAGCAGACAGAGAAACTCCCATGTGTATGTGGAAAATAGAAGCTCCTTACCTAATACGATTGGCTTGTAAAGAAGTTCCCTGCAGCGAGATGAGAATAGATTGGTGAAACTGCTTCTCCCAAACATAAAAACAAATAGCTGCTAAAATACACAAGCGACATTAAGGTGACATACAAAAAAATGGAGAAAAAAATGACAGGACCCAAACCCAATGTCACTAATGCAGGTTCAGGCATTGCATGGCGCAATTTCTTAGAGGATGATCGCCATTGTTGCAACTGGAGTTTACTTCTTGTGTTGTTTACGCGAGTAATTTTAGAAAATAGGCCTTCACATTGAATGACAAATTATATTTTTGTAACAAAGATCTCGTCATTTGCATTTGAAAATACGAGATGAGACATAGAAGTTAATCGTTTAAACTGAGGAAGGAGCAGGTAACTTTATTCGCAATACACAACCGTGAAATTGAGAACATAAAAGAATACCCAGGGGAGAAGAAGAGCCCACCGCAGATTTGATGAAACTATCATAGTTGTTGAGAAATATTGTGAGTAATAAGGATAAAATGGTAACTTAATTATGAATAGGATTAAGCACATATGAGCATATATATTTGTAATCCTTTTCACTTTTTAATAATATAGAAAATAATTATTTCTTTTGCATGATATCAGAGCGTGGGTAGGCCGGAACCCTAGACAACAGAGCAGCCACTCGCCGCCGTCGACTCGTCGGAATAGTTGGCTATCGCCATCGCTCACCTTTGAAATCTCCTACGACTCGAGCGTCCCTCTTCCTTTCTCTCGCTTCTTCGTGCGGCTTGCTCGCGTGGCTCGCGCGGTTCGCGCACTACTCGCATGGCTCGATCACGCTCGCGGCTCGCGCTGCTTGCATGACTCTTGCGTGGCTTGATCGCGCTCGTGGCTGGTTCGCTCTGCTTGCGAATACTTGGTGTTATTCCTGAAATTGTGAAGATTGAACCTCGATTCTGCGAAACCCTAGCGCCAATGCTGCTGTAAACTCGAGACCCATCTTCGGGAGCTGGTCCGTGCGGCTGATGGCGTAGGAGGGTTCTTGGATTTGCTGACCCTAGAATTCCCGATCAGTAGCCACATCAAGTAAATTCACTTAATTTTGTTTCTTTTTTTGGGAAATCGATGCTGTTGGAAGCTGGAAGGTTGAATTTGAAGCTGCTGTTGGACGTAGGTGCGTTTGCCGGGAGTTAATAAGGAGGAGGAGAAAAGCATAAGGGCCTGCATGTTTTCATTCTTTTTTTTTTTTTGTTTATGAAAATAAATTCTGTTTTTTTGTTCCCGGCAATAAAAAAAGAATAAAAACGCATTTGTTTGCGTTTTTATTCAAAATCGAATTTTTTATTCTCGGAACACAAAAAAAACATAAATGAGAAACAAAAAAAATTTGTTTCTTGTTTCAAAAACAATTTTCAAGAAACGATTTTTTGTTACTTGTTTCTTTTTCTCTCCTCTTTTTTTATTCTTTTTTTCTCATTTTCTTCTTTAGCCGGTCGCCGGCGACCGGCCGTTGAGGTCGATGACGCCGTCGAGGGTCGGTGACCTTGCTGGATCGTCGCCGGCCTTTGGTGAAGCTCGGTCTCGCGGATCTAGGCGAGCCCAAGCTCGCCCAGATTCGGCGACGCTTAGCCTCGCCGTGGCTGAGCGAGGCTGTCGGCCCCGTCGGCCGATTGCCGCAGCCGGTAACGGGCCAAAAGAAGAAAAAATAAAAAAATAAAGGAAAAAAAGAAAAAGAAAAAGAAAAATATTAAAAAAAAAGAATATAAATTTACCAAACGTGTTTCTATTAATTTTTTATTCCCGGAACAAATTTACCAAACGCATCTTTTTGGTCAAAAATTGTTTCCCGAAACAGAAACACTTTTTTTTCTATTTCTGTTCCCTGTAACAGTTTTTGAACAGAAACATTACCAAACGCGTCCTAAAAAATTGGTGCACCGTCTCTTCTGAGGTTAGATGCACACAGTGAATGATGGGGTTATTTTATCTCAATTATTACTTTTAAAATTTTGTGCTGACTATGGAGTATGGAAAGGCTTTTAGAAACGGCAAATGATGGGTTATTTTCTGGCGGTTGAATAGTAACCCACTTTATTATTCGTACTGCACAAAATTTTAGAAGTGGCCATTGTGAACTATAGATTTGATAGTTATTACAGAGGATAGAGTTGCTGTTTTTCACACTTGAAAGTGATGTGGCATTGAATCAAAGGGGATATTGAGAATAAGTATACTAGTGCTTTGGTGATTCATATGGTGATTCGATTGAAGTCTTTCTTTTTGGAATTCTTTTTCTGTATTTGATTGAATTATTGGAATTAGTATTGGCAACCATGAAGTTCATTTCTTGGGTTCAATCATTCTTTATTCACTAATGGCAACCTCTAGATTGACTTTTGGATCTCCTTTTGGTCATTTTTAATTAACATCTGTCAAGTTAGATAGAACTAATTATCCATCCTGATTTAAAGCGGTCGAAGTCTTACTACCACCAGACAACTGGACTATCTCACGTCTACAATACTGTTTGACACAAGTAAAGCTACCGATTGGATTGATTATAGAAGATGTGATGATTTGGACCCTATTATGGAATAGCATGGACCCTAAGGTTAGTCCTCACTTTATTCAATGTGACTCCGCTAAAGCAGTTTGCGATAAGTGCGCATTACTCTATTCGGGGCAAAATAATATAATGTGAGTATGTGACACGTGGGAAAAGTTATTTGATATTCAACATGGAGATCAATCATTGTCTAATCATTATGCTCGATTCACCACTTTCTACCAACGATTGGATACTTATCTTCCTGCCTCGAACGATCCAAATGTTCTGGCTAAACGCCAAGAAGATTTGAGGGTAATATTTTATCTCAAGTCATTGGGGCATGAGTATTCATCTTTTCGTCAGCATATTACATCTCAGAGTTCTCTTCCCACAGTAGATGAAGAGTTCTCCTAGGCTCTCCGTTCTACAATTCCTAAGAAGAGTTTTTTCATGCCGGCGATGAAGATTGGTGCTATGCTTTCTCGTGGTTCTAGTGGAAGTGGAGGTCAAGGTCATGGTTATCAAGGTCGTGGACGTGGTGCTGTTCACGGTGGAAGTCGTGGAAGCCGTGAAGGGGGAGTTAGGACTCATGGGACGATCAATTCTGGTAATAATCGTGGTTCCTACTATTATCATTGTCAAAGAGCTGGACATACAAAAACTTATTGCTGTACACTCATCCAGAGCTCAAACCATCTCTTGATGCTTATGCAGAGGTTGAGGATTCTCTTAGTCCTCCCTCAATGGCCCACCAAGTTCACCTCAAGTTCTTAAGACAGGTGACCCAATTACATTAACCCGTGTTGAATACGATACATTGGTTCGCTCCTAACAAGTGACAGGATCTTCAGCTCCTACTGCAACTCTGGCACAAACCTCTAAAGGGAGTTCATCGTGTTTGTTGTCTACATCACTTGATTCTTGGGTTATAGACTTTGGAGCTACCAATCACATGACTGGTAACTCTAACCTACTATCTTCTTTTCACTCTACATCTCCTTCATTATCAAATTCAGTTACATTAGCAAATGGTTCATAGTCTCAGGTTACTGGTATGGGAATTGCTCATTTAAGTCCCTCTCTTTCTTTATCATCTGTCCTTCACCTATTAAAATCTCCTTATAATTTGATTTCTGTTAGCTCATTGACCAAAGAACTAAATTGTTCCGAGACTTTTTCATCTTCTCATTGTGTTTTTCAGGATTTGAGGACTGGACAGATGATTGGTGGGGGACATGAATCAAATGCCTTGTACTATCTTGATAATAAGGCGTTAGCTGCCGTAGCTGTGAAACAGACATCCACCGATTCATGAGTTCTCCTCGTACCACTTATTGGGATGCTGTACTTCGAATCGTCACATATTTGAAGGGAGCGTAGGTAAAGGACTATGGTTCAAGAATTATGGCCATCTAAACACTGCAGGCTTTTCTGATGTCGACTGGACTGGATGTCCTGTGGATAGGAGATCTACTTCAGGCTATTGTGTGTTTCTTGGGGGTAATTTAGTTATATGAAAAAGCAAGAAACAACATGTAGTTTTCCGATCAAGTGCTGAAGCTAAATATCATGCTATGGCACATGTGACAAGTGAATTACTAACACGAGGTTATTCTGCAACACACAAAGTCGAATGATCAACTTGCAGACATTTTTACGAAATCTCTAAAGGGGAATAGAGTGAGCGTCTTATGTAACAAGTTGGGTTTATTTGATATCTATATCCCAACTTGAGGGGAAGTAGTTATGAGTAGGGTTAAGCACATATGAGCATATATATTTGTAACCCTTTTCACTTTTTAATAATATAGAAAATAATTATCTCTTTTTCAATAATTGAAATCTAAGCTTCTGTCACAACAAATTTAGAAAAAAGTACACCAAATATAGAAGCCATGCCAGTCATTCTCTAGGCATCTCAACTAGAAATTATTAGATGAGCAGCCTCTTCGCAATTAAAGAAGACACAAGGAAAGCATAATGAAACCAGCAATTGAAGACCAAATCCTGGAATTCAAAAATTAGAACCAAGACAACATCTTATCTATGATGTTTATCGCTTCATAACCTCACTAAGAGAGACAATGGGAAAGATCCTCCATGACAAAGAAGGAAGCCACAACTAGCCATCCATCAAAATCTAGCTTTTCCAGAAGACCACGTTACATATAGCACCGATTTCAACCCCCACGGAGGCAAATTTCTAGAACTTGATTGGTGCTATCCAAAAACCTAAGCAAGAACGCGAAAATAAAACGCCTTCTCCTATCAGTTCATTTCCTCCCCTACCCCCGTCCGTGCAAACTTCAGCGTCAATTAGCAAACTGGTCATCGCCCAAGACAATACCAATCGCAAGCAGCGCGCACACAGAAAAAGAAAAGGCACCATCTTTGCGAAAACCGCAAGACGCAATTCGCATTTGCGCACGCGAAATCAGCCGAATTCGCACGAAATCGCGAACTACCGCAAGATGCGGACACGTGATTCAAAACGAAATTCATCGATCTTCCAGACCTACCGAGGCATGTACCCTCGCTACGTATCAATCCCCCGGGGGGAAGAGAGAGAGAGAGAGAGAGAGAGAGAGAGAGAGAGAACACTCACAGGCAAACGCAGCAGGTGAAAGATTCGGAGATTTGCTCGGGCTCGGCGTCGTCGACGGCCACCGATCGGAACTCCTCCATTCTCCGAGCCGACTGCTCCTCCTCCATCGAGAGCGGAGCTGGACAGGCGAGGGAGAGGGAAAGGGCGGAGCGAGGATGGAGAACAATCAGAGAGGCGGTGAAGAAGACGGCGAGCCTCGGGAG
Source organism: Eucalyptus sideroxylon x Eucalyptus melliodora (assembly GCA_016097485.1). NCBI lineage: Eukaryota > Viridiplantae > Streptophyta > Magnoliopsida > Myrtales > Myrtaceae > Eucalyptus > Eucalyptus sideroxylon x Eucalyptus melliodora. The sequence goes on along the minus strand of CM027834.1, from coordinate 39,279,418 downwards.
ATCGAAGGATTCTCGACCCTTCTCCTTCGACAAGAACGAGATAGAGACGGAGGGAGAAGTTCCTCAGATTAGATCCCTTCAATTTAGGCCAAGTTCGAATAAATTAAGGCATAATTAGGACCCGAGCCTCTGGTAACCCCCTTTTAAAACTAGAGTTCACAAAATGGGTCATACATTTATATTATAACTTATTTTTAATTAAATAAGTCATATATAATTCAAGTGAAAATTAAATATAAATTAAAATGAGTTAAATAAAAGTTAAATACGAGTTAAAAATAAATATAAGAATTTAAAAAAAAATCTGAATAGGTTATTAAAAAACTCACTTTTGAATCAAAACCCTAGGGAGATTTAGTTCTTTTATTTTTTTGTTCACAGGAGATTCAGTACTTCGCCTCCTCTTTTTTGTCCTATCATTTCAAATTGAAAAGCATGTGGTGTGTCTTTTTTACTTTTTTATAAGGGTTAATATCTTCAAAAACCCAAAACTGGTACACTTGTAACAAATTTACCCTAAACTATTTTTTTGACCATAAAAAACCTCAAACCTGCAGACATCTCGCGACAAATTTACCCCGACTAACTATAAAAAAACCCTAAACTTGTACATTTATGACAAATTTACCCCAAATTAATTTATTCGACCACAAAAAACCCCAAATTGGTAAATTTGTGACTAATATACCCTCCGAAAAATTAGATTAATACCACAAAAAAATCAAAAAAATTATAAACTATGACAAACAGAGTGTAAAATCCCAAATTGATATATCGGTCAATTGTCACGTGTTATTTAACTTTATAATTTAACAAGAAAATTTAACTAAAACTAATAAAGGGTAAATTTGTCACAAATGTACCAGTTTAGGGTAAATTTGTCAAATGTATACCGGTTTGGGGTTTTTAGTAGTCAAAAAAATAGTTTGGAGTAAATTTGTCATAGGTGTACCAGCTTAGGGTTTTTCAAGGTATTAACCCTTTTTATAATGGTACTCTGTCACATGATTAGCAAAGTAAAATGATAACTAACGTAAAGGAAAGCCACCACGTATTCATGTCTTCTTTGATTATTTTTCAATAGTAAAATAAGAACTTCAACTTTTATTATAATTACATCAGTCTTCTTTTTAATTATACATATCACTCCCGTCGCCTTTCACATTATTAAAAACAATGACGTGTGTCGTCTTTTTCGCCCCTCATTTGGTTTTAACAACCTTTTATAACTAGACTATCACTTATGTTATAATTTTACAAAAATGGTCTTTTTTATTTGGTCACCTCCTTTTATTTTGTTTCTTTTTATGTCCTCGCGGATCCCACTTTATTTCTTCTTTTTCATGCTCGCGTTGGTTCTCAACTCTTGCAAATTGTCCCTCTATTTTCTCTTTTGCAGGCTATTCTCTTCTTTTTACGCCTCCCTACTCCTCAAGTTGCAGGGCATTGGGACAAGGTTGGCTTGCAATCACACTAATAAAAATCAAACTCACAAAAATAAGGTAAACATACATTGGCAATCTTAATAGGCCCCACAAAAAGATCATTCTTCATATCGTTGTTGGTCACAAACCAACGTCTCTGGCTATCAAGTTCTTAAGACGAAGGTCTAGCTATAGCTGTTGGAAAATATTAGAATACATATTGCAAAGGGTTAGAAAATAAAAAATAAATGTTTGAGGCGTGCAAGTACTGTCCTTAATGATAAAGTACAAAACTTGGTGCATGAGGTTTTAATCGCTATTCTTCCAAAATACAACAAACCTTCTTCTATACTCTGCACTGAATATTATAACGAAATATAACAACCTAGCAAAAAGAAACGAAAAGATATGAGAACATAGTGCATTTTTAAAGATTGTGATTTGAAGTTTAATTTATATTTAAATTAGAGAAAGAGAGAGCCATTAGGAATTCGTCATAAATTAATTAGTAATTAAAATGATGATTATTTTGAAATAATGAAGAGTTTATGACATAATAAATCAAAAATTATAAAGCCATTAAAAAGTCATTTTATGGTCGTTGTAAAACTATTGCAAGAATGATGACTTTCATGAATGTCATAATCTTTAATAAATATTTCAAAACTGCTAAAATATCCAATGGCATCATTAGTTTGTTTCGAGACAATGAGCTAGACATGTCTGGCAAGTTCTCAGACCAAGATGATTACATTAACGACATGGTCCTTGTGCCTCGCCACGCCAGACTACTAGCCAGTGGTAGAGTCGACAGTGCAGAGCACATCATCAAACTCCAAACGGGCTCTTCGAGGGGTACAAATCGACTCAATTCGACTCCAAAAGGCAGTGGCTAGGGGATGGGGGCGGCTGTGGGAACGGTGCGGTGAAGATGGACCCATGGCTTGTCATTGATGAAGCTCTTGAGGAGCCAAATTGGGGACTTCAACCCGACGTGGCGGCAGTTTGAAAGCAAAGGATTTCCCAAGGCCTTTTGTTCTTCTTGGCAATCTGTTATTTTGGCATAGGCAAACCTTGGAAGCGTCATCAAGGTTCCAACAGGTGTTCTTAACGTCCACAGTGCAAGAGGAGGCTGCATGGGGCAGAGAAAATGGGCTTGTTGGGAAGGTCAACAGCGAGCCCAATGCCGGAGCCAGCGAAAGTGTGGGGGATAGGATTGACATCATAGAAATTTAACTTCTCAGTGCCCTGTGAATTGAGGAGATGGGGAGGCATAGAAAGAAGAAAATGACTTCCAACACAGAAAATGGAGAGAGATTTGGACGTTAAAGACGCGGAAAGAGATTTGTGAAACATCTTTCTCTGCTCGACGTCCCTCGTGCACTGCTAACCATTGAAAAGCGGTGTTGTTTCGTTTTCGGGCTTGGGCTACGCTTAGTTCTTTCGATTAATTGTGGGCCCAATTGAGTTGAGCCATGGCCCACACCATGGCGACTTATGCTCTTTTCCTTGTCAGATCTCGGGGTCCAATCTTCTTATAAAAGCATATGAGAAGGTCCGGACCGCCCTACTTTGGGCCGGGTCCTGATTCGGACATTTTTATGTATGTTTCGGGTAACGCTTGGCCCCCTGACCGGATCCCAACCGAGCAACGATCTAAACTCACGAAGGTTCGAATAAATTATCGAATGATTTAAGTTTAACGAACGATGTTACTTTCAATTCCTTAAGTTTGAAAAGTTGACAAAAAGAAAGGTTATGTGTGCATCCCCCACATAATATATTCGTATTAAATTTGAAAATAATAATCCACGTCATCGAATAACGATGGACATGTCAATGCTTTAATTTCTTTTTCAAATTCTTAATGTACAATGATAAAAAGATGAATATTTGACTCATCATTGTGTAGAATCTAACTCGATAGATAGTAATTCACATCATTGAATAACGTCTAATTTATCATTTGAGAAAATCGAATGCACCATTGAACATTTATTGATGATTTAGAGATTATATTAAATAGATTAAAAATTCATAGATCACATTAATCACCCTGCCTAAGGATGGATTGTGTTATTTTTCTTTAGTAGTTGGTCCAAGAAAAAGTAAAGCCAAAACGATTTCATGAAGAAAGCTCGGGAGGGTTTTCGTCTGCTCGGACTACCAAATACCTGGGAATGCAGTGGAAACTTCGCGGAGGGGGAGAGTCAAAAGGAAGAAGCGATGCATATAACTAAAAAATTAATCAAATTAATACACGAAATACACATGATTAGCGAAACCAATTAAGAGTTGGGCAAACAAATAGGGTATTTAAAAAAAATTATTTTCTAATATTCCGTTTATTTCATGAAAAAATTTAAAATATATTTTTCTTAAAAATTGCTCAGATCGCTTAAAATAATTAGCTCATAGAAATTGTTTTCTTATTGACAACAACTTATATCTAAAATTTTCATAGAATGTTATAATACTTTTCATTTATTTTTATAGATGATACAAGAGATGATTTTTGGAAATCATTCATTTTCTACAAAATAAACGAATTCCAAATGTCATTGTTAAGTGGACAAAATTTCAGGAGAGGGAAAATTAATCGATCAATTTTCGGCTCTATCTATTTCGCCGAAGATAAACGATTAAAAATGATCGCTTGAAATGATCAATCAATGAAGAGGATGAAAACAATTTCGTTCATACACTTTCATAAGCGATATAATCGATTATTTTTAGGAAAATATTTTCCAAACCGTTCATTTCTCGTGGAACAAATGGAGTCTACATAAAGAAAAACAAATTAGTATTAACAATCATCGTCGTTATTGCTGTCGTGACTATTATTATAAAGTCGCGAAAGGCGTGCGAGGGAACTAGAATGGGAACGGGAGGAAAAGTCTAAAGACGACCACCACCCGCACGCCCCCACGACATAAAAGGTGACCGGGAATCCTCTAAAGGCCCCCCGGGGTCAGTCTCCTCTCCTCCTTTTCGTGGCCAACAAGCTCTCTCCCGTCTCCCGTCGTCTTCCCCCTCTCTCCACCGCTCGCCTCGGCGCCGCTTCGCTTTTCTCTGGTTCTCTCAGGTACTCTCTCTCTCTCTCTCTCTTTCTCTCTCTTTCTCTGTGGATCGTGTCCTGCGCGGCGGTCCTGGCCAATCGAAGCTTTTCCCTCTTTCGATTTGCTCTCGGATCGACCGGCTTTGCGTCCGTCGGCCGAAACAGGATTCGAGCCGCGTTTCCTACGTGAAAGTCTAGATTTCTTTCGTCGCGTCCGCGTCTTGCATTTTATGATGTTTGTTGTTGCTATGCAAATTTGTGCGGCGGTTAGATCCGACCGATCTCTGGATCTTCCGTGTGGGAGGTTGGCCTGAGCGCAGGGTGGAATTTTAGCCGACGATTGCTTAGCTGTGCAGCGAATGCGGTACGGAGAGGACTTAATTATGTTTAATTGATTGGCTAGGCATATGAACTGACTGCCCTGCTTTATTTGGAGCGTAATAGTAGAATATCGTCCCGGAGAAGGATGGTTCGTGAATTGTTTATACAGTTAGGTTCCGATATGAATGAGATGGTTTGCTCTTGGTTCACTTGGAAACTAGACATGATAATTTTCCTCATCAAGTCTTGGATCCCCTTAATTGGTATAATCTTAATCTGTACTTAATGTGCTGAGTTATTGCATGGTTATATTTAGTAAATGAGTTTAGAATGGTAAAATTTAAAATAATGATGGGTCAACAACTAAAATTCAACTCACTTTTCTGAATCTCTTTTTACTCACTCTTTTGCCTTCACTCGATTTCACCTTCGCTCACTTCATACTTGCACATTTTAGATTGACTTTAGTAATATAGATTGGATTGAATGTGGATCACTAGCGGGTTAAATGTTTAAAGCCAGCTTACCTGTTCAAAAAGTCTACTGATAAGCTATTTCATGCATGCATAGGGCTTTAATTTTCAAATTATAATAAATCTTGATGATAGACACATATAATGTATTTCAATTTTTAGTTTCTAAAAGACAGATCGCATCTTAATACAACTTTTCTGACTTGATTGGGGATCTCGTATGATATAAATAAAATGAGAGGTTTTAATGTATTTACATTTTGCAAGACAAAGGACATGCAAGGAAATTGTATTCAATTTCTTAGGACTATTTATTTGTTATGATAGATCTTATTACTCACGCATAAAATATTTAATATCCTAGTGGGGTCGTCAAATGAGTTGGTTGGATCGGGTCAAAGATGGCGCTATCCAAATCGATCCATTTAACCCATTTTGATTTATTTATATGTAATATAAATTTAGTGATTCATACTCGACTTAACCTCGTAATCAATTCATTACCAACTTGGCCCACATTACTAAAACACATATATATTTAAAAACAAGAACCTTTATACTATGTGGTAGTGTGTAAAAAATAAAATTTTAAGTCTTAATGTAAGGTTCCAAATAAGATTTTTGACTTGCTCATGAACTTTTTCTTTATTGCAATTTTTTTGAGTTTCACAATGAAATACCCAACATCTCTTTAAAGTAATAAGTCAATAAACATTGACACGTGAAATCATATATTAATTTTTGTGATTTTCTAAATCTTTCAATTTAAAAAGAAAAAAACGATCACGAGTGAAGCATAAAACTACAAGATAAGTTGCCCCAACCAAAAACCCCAAACCTAAATGTGAAGACAGGTGAATAGGGAGTGTGGGTGGATTGGGCTTTGAACCCATTAAAAACCCACATTTTATTGAACGTCAGTACTAAAACCCATATCAATCCATTTAATGAAATTTAGCTAACCCATGTATCACTTAACCCATCATATATAGGTAAATAAATGGTCTTCAATCCATTTTGACAACTCTACGTTTTAGGCACTAAAGGATAAATTGCAGCTCAATTGGATCAGTTGTCGTGGGCTTGACAGATGGGCTTACGAGTTATGTAGGCGAGTTCAGAAGACCCGATGTATTTACTCCTTGCACAACAATGCACCTATTATTATTATTATTCATTTTGGTCCACCCGTGAATAAATTATCTTCAATATAAGTAAATAGGAAGGAAAGACAATTTAGCGCGATTTCATACTTGGGGTCGTCAGGTAGAGGCCAAGCTATTAAGAATCACTTTTTCACGGGGCATGAAATGAACAAAATTTTCTTACAAGCCGATCTAAGTGATGCCGGAATAAGACTTGCTACTACTATGGGCATTTTGATTACTAGAGTGGGATCTGCAGCTCAAATTAAAGCCATAGAACAAGTAGCTAGAAAATTAATATTGGAATTAATGTAATTCGCAGAATTAGAAACCTTTGCACAATTCGTTTCTAATCTCGATAAAGCAAGCCATAATCATTGAGTTCATAAGTAAAACAATTAAAAAATAATTCGAATAAAAGAAATAAGTAAAAAATTTCCTCCGTGATGATTCAAATTAATCAATGATTTTTGGAACGATAGGAGGGTTAAAGCGAAGAAAACGTGGCAGCTTTCTAGAAGTGGAATCATTGAAGAATTGTAATTATTGTAATTTTTAATGAAGTATTAGATTATTTATTGTCGAAGTACGTCCCACTCATAGACGAGTATAAAATATTCGATGGCAAAACATATCAGGCAATCAAATACGTATCACGAGAGCAGAATGTGCATGAAAATGCATGCCCAAATTGGCATGGAGACATAAAGCGGGGATATATCTGCAGAAATTCTTCTCTTGACTCTCATTTTTTTGAGCAAAATTAGGGATAAGCTGCATTTTTTTTTTTATTCTTTTGTACAATCTTAGGAGACCAAGAGTGCGAAGTGTGAGGTGATCTTGCAAAACTAAGCTCACAAAAGGTGAAATATGTTAGGTTAATAAAGGGCAAAGAATACTACCTAAATAGGGTGAATAGGTGAATAAGTTGTTTGGAAAACTTTGACAAATTTGCAAAAAATAGTAGCAATTTAGCAAATATCAAGTCAAGCAAATATTTCAACCAATGTGAATCAAGTCGTGTGCTAGTGCAAGTAAGATAAGGATTCGCCTTTATCCCCAAGCTTATGTCCATTCTTCTAACTAACAGCTCTCGAGCTGGATTGCCCTACTAAACTACTCAACAAGTTACAATCGGCAAATATTAAACCTTTTTTGAGGATAGATCATACTATTATGACTTAGTTACTGTATTTACTCTTGTACGTTTGATCTTTTACAAATTTACAAAGGAGCAATAATATAGCTTTTAGTTTTAGAACACGGCTTCTAGCAAATTTTAGAGTTTCGTATTACACGTGCCTCTAACATTTTGGTTTCAAAGATATTCTCTTATTTAATAATCTTCAATTTTCTTGTTGAAGATGTCTTAGAGAATTAAGGAGCCATTAGACATCCATTGGTGCTGCCATCCAAGGCATACAGTTCCTTTCCAGAACTTTTGTAGACTACCCAAAATAGCTACTGCTGTCGTCCTATCGCTTCAACTATGATAGATTTGTCAAACAACCTTTTTTTCCTATTATCTATTTGACTTCTGGTTCTTTTGTTGTACATATTCACCTTATAATGGCTATAATTGAGAGTTAATAAACATCATCAAATGACCGATACTCTAACATCACCAATGACCTGATATCTTCACCACAGGTACAGACATTGCCTTCACCTGTTTTTCAAGTCCGTCGGTGCTAATTTACAAACAAAAAAAAAACTTATGATCATTTTCCTTTGTGAGTATAATCTTTTTTCTTTGTACATCATCACAAACATCCGCACCATACTATAGTAAATATTATATAAAGAATAGCTTAGAAATCATCAAAATCACTTAGAGATATTTTATCAACAAAATGATCCTCAAATTAGGACTCCATTAGTTTCTTGGAAAATGTCAGAAAATGTTCTTCAATGAGTCATTTTCAGAAAAATGATAATATTCCATGGTGTTCAGCTAAAACTTTAAAATGAACTATAAAATATTTTACACTGTTTAGTATGGAAAATCTGATTTAATTTCCCTCTGTCTAGCCTTTTTAATATTTTATTTTATTTTTTAGAGAAAAAATAGAATTTTTCTTTTTTCTTTTCTTTTTCCTTCTTTTCACCTAATTGCTGATCACAGCAATGGCCGACCAACGACCATAGCCATAGGCGAGGTTGAGTTTGCCCAAGGCCAATGAGTTCAAGTTCGCTAGAGAGTGAGCTTGACCTTAGCTAAAGAAAAAGGAAAATGAAGGAAAAGAAAAAATAAGAAGAGAAAAACAGATATTTAAAAGGACTGCATTGAAGAGAACATGCTTGGTCCAAGTGAAAGAAAGAGCAAGGAAAATGATTTCTGCTTTTCATTTTCCTTAATTTAGAATACCTTTTGTCCGTTCATGGAAACCATTTTCCTTGGCTGATTTGTTTTCCATGTGCCAAACATTGGAAATTTTGAAAAACAAATTCCTGAAAGGCATAGACCATGTTCTCATGACTGGCGTACTGGTCCTTTGATAAGAATACACAAACACTGGCCATCCAACCATAAGCATGGCAAGCATAAAAAAGATGTCGACGCAAATTACAAACTTTGACAGAAGCCAGCAGAGCCAGGCATAACAAGCCGAAGAGTGACTAATTACAGTCATTGGAGTACACAATATATCCAAAGATCTTTAAATTACAAGGACTAAATTTATTTAGATCGTCGATCATATGAGATCTATGGTGGACGCACATGATCAACAATTCAGATGCTCTTAGTCTGCCGGACCATGCAATAGAAGCTGAAGAGAGCTCCATCACAATTCCAGCTGTGCATAAAACAGAACTGGGAAATACTCACCGTTAATGTACAATGTACAGTATTGTGAGTCTTGTCATTATTACAGAACAACATAGCGCCTCAACGTTTCCATATAGACACGAAATAATTAATCCGCTCCATATATTATGAAATCCCACACTTCCATAAGACTACTCAGCCATGACGGGGCGACCATCTGCATTCTACTAAATGCCCTCTTGCTATGACTTTGTCTCCTCCCCTCTCTGTGGAGAATTAACAGAGGCTGCAAATCAAAAGAGCCCAAGGGAAGCTCAAGCCGCTAGTGTCATTGTCGTCATCACCACAAATCCATTTTTTCTCAACTCAAGTGTGATGTCCATCCTCAAGCACTCTCAGCTTCGGTTGATTGGGACAGCCGCTTCCCAGACAGGGGCTTCAGTTAGAGTTAGACTGGGAATTGTTCTGATGTTCTGAATCTGGTTCATCTTCAAAAACAAAGTTAATCGACAGACCGTTCTCGGCATCTTCCTGAACATCACTCAGTGAAGTGGAAGCGGTAGGTGAGACTCCGTCTTCCGAACCCTCATTAGGGAAGACGAGAGCAGTAGAGCCATCGTCCAGCTGCCCCGTCACTAGCCTGAGCATATAGTTTTGCATATAAAGTGGCTTTTTGAGTCTGAACTTGTGCTCTGGTCGATGTTGTTGGTTGAACCGGCCAGGGAGCTTGCAACGGGAATTGTAGCAATCTCCACAGAGATCAAAGCCAATCTTCTCGACACAATCCTGACACTGGTATCTATCTCCAATTATTGGATACATCTGTATATCAAGACACAAGAATATTACTACATATAATCGCAATTTAATCAACTTGATAATACTCACTTGACACTTAAACTAGTTAAAATAAAAAATCGGTTGGTCACACTGAGGACAGAAGTTTGTTTACACCATCCACGGCAACATATTCAGATAAAAAGACTTGGAGGGACCAAGAGTACAATGGCACTCATTCAAAATATGCAGATTGCTAAGGAGAATTATAAATGTATCATTTTATTATACTTTGGCAATTACTATATGGAAATTTCACATTTGGTGTAAGTTAAAAGTTATTTCACTAGTTTTGTATGCTACTAAGCACAATGATTACACAATTAAACTACGGCTACAAAAGCCTCAAATACCAAAACACAGCATATATAATCTTGGAATCAATCCCAACTTATATATCTGGGCCAACAGGAATAAGAAGTTTCAACAATGGTAAAAATTTCAATGCCTAAATCCATTATCTTTTGCTAATATAAAATAATCGCTTGCTATCAATTGAAGTTCAAGATAATTTAAATTTTTCTTTCCATTCAGTAAATATAAAGGAGAACATTTTTGCATTTTGCATTGAGAGAGAGAGAGAGAGAGAGAGATGAAAAGCTTACCCCACAGTAATCGCAGCCAACTCCCAAATGGGTCACCGAAGTATCAATTAACCGTGATGAATTCTTTAGTTCTTTATCAGCTCCGCTATTACCTACTAACACAACACCACAATCATTGTGGCATCTCAAATATTATAAATGGCAATGAATAATGATTGAAGCTACTACATGTCATGATGGTCTGCAATAAACCTCTTGAACTCTGAAATATATAAAAAGTGGAGCTGCAGAACATACAAGATTTTTGGCTATCATTCTCTGAGATGGTCAGTCTAGGCCGTGCAGCTAATCTCCTCAAAGCATACTCTTTCGGAAACCGTTGCTCCAAAAAATGATCCAGCTCCAAGCAAACTTTTGGTAATCCCCCTGGATGTCGGCTTTTACAAACTTGACATGTGAGCTTTTCATCAGCTGGATACACAATGCAAGATTCACAATATACTGGAAATGCAAACCACATAATAGAGGAATTAGAATAAATATATTTTCTAATTTTAAATTTCAAAAGAATTTCTGAACCTGGAAGACAAAACTAAATGTAAAAAATACCATGGCCACAATTAAGTGAAACGGGATGAAAAAGCAGTTGCTTGCATTCCGCGCAGAGCACATCCGATGCAGTAATCTGCTTGCAGCTTTGGTCTGAGCCAACTGGATGCGCATTCTCCTCTTGAACAGTTATATCATGTTCTAGTTTCAAGTCTTGTTTGGGACTGCTTGGACCGTAACTAACAATACCCTCAACAGGCTCTGATTGCACCTTCCTTGCATTGGGTTCACCATTTCTAAAAGACCCAGTGTCCATAGATGAGTTAGGGCCTGAACATGTCACGTGTGATTGTGAAGAATGGGATAATTTTTGTTGTTCCTCATTGCCTGGTCTCCACACAAGAGCATCAAACTGTGGAGAGAAAGTTCCCCTTTTCTTTTCTTCCTCTGGAGCAGACAAAGGTAGGGGGGGGAGGGGAAGGATCTCAGAAAAGTTGATCTGTGCAATGTTTTAACAAAACTAAGCCGGTAGAAAAATCAACATAGAATCATAGTAACCAGTGGATCTGATGATTCTCATATGCATGATTAAATGGGACAAGAAATTGTGATCAAGCTTAAGAAGGAACTGTCAGCAACCATCCTGAAAGGAACATTCTCATATACCTCACCAGGTTGTTTAATTGCTTCAATATTTAAAAGGTGCAGAACTCATACTCATATGACAGAATATGAAAATCATCTAGAACTGCATATTAAGACTTAAAGGATAGTACGTTAAGCATACATTCCAACACCCGCTGTAATGCCACTGATGCTTCCGAAAATTAAGGCCCCTTTAGTACATAGAACAAAATAGACATTGCATGAGAAAATTATGGAATTTATCTAAGTTCGAAGCTTTTAGTTCAAATGTTATGTGAGAACAAATTTGAAAGGGGAAGACAACACTATGGAGTGGAAAGTTACAACCAGCGGACAAGCACCACTGCTTGTTTTCCAAGTGCACACTCAGCTAGCTAAGCCCTCCTTCACTCAGCGATAAGATGTGGAAAAGAAGTGAAATTAACAGCAAGTATGGCCTTCTAGATCCTTTTTCATGGAATCAATTAATAAATTCCTCCTTGACATAAATATATCATAAACTTAATAAGTCTGGCCAAGTCCTTTTCATGGGCAACATTGTTCTACAGGTATTTTACATAGCTAAGAGCAGGCAAGTGAACATAGAGAACTCACCTAATGTTTGGATTTCCCTTCTCCTATAGGAATCAGGATACATCTTAAGCAGCAAAAAGTGAAGTAATGGACAGATGCTGGGAAAGTGAAGGTATGGTTGCCGACACAGTGCGCAATTGGTCTTGCGTACACCATTCATTGATTGATGCACACACCAGAAACAGGAAATATGGCCACACGCTGCATCAAGGGAAACGATTAATTTGTTTAATAAGCAGATGGAGAAACTTCCATGTGTATGTGGAAAATAGAAGCTCCTTACCTAATACGACTGGCTTGTAAAGAAGGTCCCTGCAGCAAGATGAGAATAGATTGGTGAAACTGCTTCTCCCAAATATAAAAACAAACAGCTGCTCAAATACATAAGCAATGTTAAGGTGACGTATAAAAAAAGAAGAAAAAATGACAGGACCCAAACCCAATGTCACTAATGCAGGTTCAGGCATTGCATGGCACAATTACTTAGAGGATGATCACGATTGTTGCAACTGGAGTTTACTTCTTATGTGGTTTACACGAGTAATTTTATACACTAGACCTTCACATTGAATGACAAATTATACTTTTGCAACAAAAATCTCGTCATTTGCATTTGAAAATATGAGATGAGACATAGAAGTTAATCGTTTAAACTGAGGAAGCAGCAGCTAACTTTATTCGCAATACACAACCGTGAAATTGAGAACAAAAAAAAAGCCCAGGGGACAAGAAGAGCCCACTGCAGATTTGATGAAACTATCATAGTCGAAATCTAAGCTTCCGTCACAACAAATTTATAAAAAAGTACACCAAATACAGAAGCCATGCCAGTCATTATCTAGGCATCTCAACTATAAATTATCAGACGAACAGCCTCTTTGCAATTAAAGAAGACACAAGGAAAGCACAAAGAAACCTGCAATTGAAGAACAAATCCTCGTATTCAAAAATCAGAACCAAGACAACATTTTATCTCTGATATTTATCATTTCATAAACCTCAGTAAGAGAGACAACGGGAAAGATACATGACGACAAACGAGGAAGCTGACAACTTACAGTCAGAAAGGCAAAAAAAGGAAGCCACAACCTATAGTCAAAAAGGCAAAGAGGGAAGCCACAGCTTAAAGTCAAAAGGCATTTCCTGTTACCAGAGCCATCCGTCAAAATCTAGCTTTTCCGAAAGATCCCATTATATAGCAACGATTTCAAAACCCAAGACAATACCAATCGCGAGCAGCGCGCACACAGAAAAAGAAAAGGCACCATCTTCGCGAAAACCGCAAGACGCAATCACATGTGCACACGCGAAATCATCCGAATTCGCACGAAACCACCACAGACTGCCGCAAGATGCGGACACGCGATCGAAAATGACATTCTTCGATCGTCCAAACGGACCGAGGCATGTACCCTCGCTACGTTTCAATCCGCGGTGAAAAGAGAGAGAGAGGGAGAGAGATAAGAACGCTCACAGGCAAACGCAGCAGATGAAAGATTCGGAGATTTGCTCGGACTCGTCGTCTTCGATGGCCACCGATCGAAACTCCTCCATTTTCTGAGCCGACGACTCCTCCTCCGCCATCGAGAAAGGGCGGAGCAGATGGAGAGAATCGGAGAGGCGGTAAAGACGGCGGCGAACCTCCTCGGGAGATCGAAGGATTCCCGATCCTTTCTCCCGTGGCAGGGGAAGGAATCAGATCTGACACTTCCAAGTTCGAGTAGTTTAGGTTACGCATGACAATCCTCCTATTCCTTGAAATAGTTTTTTTTTTTTTTTTTTTTTTTTTTTTTTTTTTTTTTTTTTTTTTTTTTTTTTTTTTTTTTTTTTTTTCAGAAATAGTTATTTTTTACTTCTGTCCCGAGGAACAATTTTCGAGTAAAATAACTTGTTTGGTAACAACACAAAATTTTTACTCTTAGAATAGAAAAAGAATAGAAATGCATTTGGTAGTGCAATAATTTCTTTTTAGTATTTATTCATTTTTTATTTTTTCTGACGGATCGCCGCTCGCCACCTACCTGTTGCCGTTCATCATCGCCCGTCGCTGCTGCCGGCGCGCCAACCGCCACCGTTGCACGACCATCACCACCGACCACCGCCGGAAGCCCATCGGCTGCCCCCTCCCACAGCAGCTTGGCCGCCTCCGGCGGTCGACAGCCAACGGTCATCGGCGGCCAATGGGCTTCCGACTGCGGTTGGCAGTGACGGTCGTGCAGTGGTGGCGGTTGGCGGGCCGACGGTGGCGACGGGCGACGATCGGCGGTGGAGACAGGCGATGAGCGGCGATTGATGAGCGGTGGAGGCGATGGCGGCCGGCGACCGGCGACTGGCGGCGATAACGGTGGACGGCAAGCGGTGGTGATGAAGGCGGTAGGCGATCGGCAACGGCGGCGGCCGGTGGTCGGCGACCAGCGGTGGTGGCGGCGATGGAGGCGGCCGGCGACCGGCGGCGGCGATCGGTGGTGGCGGCGGAGGTGGCGGCGGCAACCGGCGGCGGGGGTGGCGGCCGGCAACCGGCGGCGGTGACCGACGGCGATGGGCGGTGACTCCGGGCAGTTGACGATGGTCACGGCAAGAAAATGAAATAAAAGAAAATCGGCTTATTTCTAGAAATTGTTCCCAGGAACAAGAAGTAACGTTTTTTGCTTCTCAAAACTGTTCCCGGGAACAAAAAATTTGAGAAATTATTTCCGGGAGCAAATATTTTACCAAACAGGTTTCTATTTTTTTTTTTTTGTTCCGGGGAACAAAAGAGCAGAAATTGATAGAAACATGAACGTTATCATATACTACCTTAATGTTGTCTGATCAGGACACGAGCCTCTGCGTAACAAACAACCGCCTTTCATTAACCTACTGCGAGATCCTTCTGGAGGTCCAATGTCGTCACCTCTTCTGGTGAATTTGAATTCGCTTACGGTGCCGTGAGATTATAGTATTATGGTTTTGACCTCTTTTTAGTCCTTACCATTTCCAATTAAAAAGCACGTGATGGTTTTTTTTTCTTTTTTATAATGGTTCTCTAGTCAGACGATTAGAAGGGTAAATTGACGACTAATGTAAGGGAAAGCCGCCAAATATTCATGTATTTAATTCTTTGATTATTTTTCAATAGTCAAATAAGAACTTCGACTTTAATCAGAATTACATCACTTTCCTTTGTCGTATCACTCTTGTCGTGTTTTGCATTATAAAAAAGCAACATTATATTAAGAGTCGTGTCTTTTTCACTCCTTATTTGACTTAAATATTTTTTTTAATTATATTATTCCTTGCGAGGCCCATCACTTTTGTTATAATTCTACAAAATTGATCTTTTTTTTGGCCAACTCCTTTTATTTTGTTTCTTTTTTTGTCCTCGCAGGTCCCACTTTCCTTCTTTTCCGTGCTTGCTTTGGTTCTCGACTCTTGTAAATTGTCTTGCTATCTTCTCTTTTGTAGATTATTCTCTTCTTTTGATGCCTCCCCACTCCTCAATTTGCAAGGCATTCAGACAAGGTAAACATACATTATTGGCAATCCTAACAAGCCCCATAAAAAGATCATTCTTCATATCATCAGTGGTCGTGGACCAACTGCCTCTAGTGTCAAGTTCTTGAGACAGATGTCCAATCGTAGCATCGTTAGTTTATTCTGAAACAATGAGCTAGACATGTCTGATAAGTTCTCAGACCAAGATAATTGCATCAATTACATGGTCCTTGTGCCTCATCACGCTAGACAACCAGCGAATGGTGGAGAGCACATCCTTGAACTCCAAATGGGGGCTTGGAAGGGTACAAATCGACTCCGTTCGACTGCAAAAGGTAGTGGCTAGGAAATGGGGGTGGCCGTGGGAACGGTGGGTGAAGATGGACCCACGGCTTGTCCCCGATGAAGCTCTTGAGGAAGCAAATTGGGGACTTCAACCCGACGCAGCGGCAGTTTGAAAGTAAAGGATTTCCAAGTCTTTTGTTTTTCTTGGCAATCTGTTATTTTGGTATAGGCAAACCTTGGAAGCCTCGTCAAGGTTCCAACAAGTGGTCTTAATGTCCATAGTGCAAGAGGAGGCTGCTTGCGGTGGAGAAAGGCCCTATTTGGTTGAGCATTCTCAAGGGGCTTTCAACCTCGTAAGCTTAATGGGAAAAATTTTAGGTTTTTGGTTTAGCATTTGGAGGTGTCCTTAATCAAATGCTAGATTTGAAATGTTGAAAGCCCAAAACAAGTCTGAACCTGTTTTGGGCTTTCAGCATTTTTGAAATACTAATACAAGGTTTAATGATTTTTTTTTCTTTCCAATATTGCCCTCATTATAATTGTGTTTTCCTCTTTTGCCCTCATAAGACATTGTTCATCGTCTTCTTCAGCCTTGCTACTCCACTGCAAAGCTCAGCCGGTGGGCACGATGGGCGGCGCTCGGCCATGAGTAGCCAAATCTGGCTGTTGGGGGGCTGATTATGGCCGATGGGAAGCCTCGCTTGAGGTCGTGCGACCTCCGGTGAGGTGGCTTGAGGTCGAGCGATATCAGGTGGCGTCGCCTGGGTTGCTCGACCTCAGGCGGTAGCACCTAGGTCACGTGATCCAAGTGACGCCCAATGTCGCTTAACCTCAAGCCACCTCGCTTAAGGTCGCGGTGGCGTCGCTTGGGTCGCTCGACCTCTGGCATGGTGTTGCCGGAGGCCGCGCGACCGCGGGCGGCGTCCCTTGGGTCATGCGACCCAGGCTCACCTAAGGTTAGCATGACACCCCCCCTAACTACCATCGCCGTTGCCGCCACCAACCGCCTCCCCACCACCACCGGCACTACTGTAGAGCCACCTACCCCCACGAATTTCCCCTCTCCACCTAGTTGATCTCCTCCCTTTTTTCTTTTCTTCTCTTTTTTTCCTTTTTCTTTTCAACCTAAAGCAACTTTGCAAAATATACACATTTTTGAGTGTCCAAACACACTAGCATTCACAAAATGCCCATTTCAGTCAAAGATACTTGAAGAAATGCAAAGTAAGTTGAACCAAGCGGACCCAAAAGGGGCTTGTTGAGGAGGTCAACAACGAGCCCAATGTCAAAGCCAGCGAAAGTATGGAGGACAGGGTCAACTTCTCAATGCCCTGCGACGTGAGGAGATGGGAGGCGGGGAAAGAAGAAAGGACTTGCAAGACAGAAAATGGAGAGAGATTTGGACGTTACAGACGTGGAAAGAGATTTGTAAAATATCTTTCTCTGCCCAGCGTCCCTCGTGCACTGCTAACCACTGAAAAGTGGTGTCGTCTTGTTTTCGGGCTTGGGCTACGCCAACAAATGTTTTTTTTTCTTGGACTTGGAGATAATCGTGTTTTGATAGAGTTATTGTTAATAATAATTGACATCCCTTAAAATTGAAAAAGAAGAAGAAGCAAGGTCTACCAAAAATCCTTCTTCGAACTCTCTCAATCAAATATTACTTTCATTTCATTAAGTTTGAATAGTTGAAAAAAGAGAGAGTTATACATGAATTATCCATGTAATATATTCGTATTAAAAATAATAATTTACATCACGAATAATGATGAACATGTTAATACCTTAATTATTTTTCCATTTTTAATGTAGAAGGATAAAAAGATTGACATGTTAACTTATCATTTATAAGAATCTAACTCGACATATAAATAACGTATGATTTGTTGTTTGAGAAAATTAAAGGCAACATTGAACATTCACTGATAGCTTAAGGATTCAATTGAATAAATTAATAATTTAGAATTTACATCGAATATTAATTAAAAATTTAGGAATCATTTTCGCGGGCATTTTTTTTTTTTTTAAAGTTGGTCCAAGACAAAAACATGTCGAAACGATTTCATGAAGGAGAGCTCGAGAGAGTTATCGTCTACTCAGACTGCCAAATGCTGGGAATGCAGTGGAAAGTATACGGAGAGAGAGAGTCAAAAGGTGAGAAAAAAGTCAAAAGGAAGAAGAGATGTATATAACTAAAAAAATAGTCAAGTTAATACACAAAATACGCATGATTAACGAAGCTAACTAAGCGTCAGGCAAACAGATAGCGTATTCAATGAAGAAGTGTTTGTTTTCCAAGACTTCGGTTGTTTTGCAAAAAAAAAAAAAAAGATTTAAGAAATATTTTCCTAAAAATGATCATTTGTATCGTTTAGAATATTGAATCAATAAAAATTATTTTCATAATTGACAATAATTTATATCTAAATATTTTTTATTCATTTATGTCTATAGGTGATATAAGAGATGATTTTTTGAAAAATACTTTTCAAATCATTCATTTTCTGCAAAATAAGCTAAGTGTAAATGACCAAAAAAAAAAAAAAAAAAAAAGAAGTTCAAGCCTAAATGTCATCATGAAGCGGGCAAATTACAAGAGAGGGAAAAATTAATCGATTTGTTTCACCAAAAATGAATAATTAATATTTTCTTAAATATAATCACTTGAAGTAAATAGCCAATGAGAGAGTGTTATTATCATCATCAATAATTTATACATCATCATCAATAATTTTCATTCATTCCTTTTTTTAAGTGATATAATTGATTAATTTTAGGTCATTTTTTTGTGAAACAAACAGAGCCAATATAAAAAAAATTAATACTAATTATTTTTTTTATACCTAGGAATCGTCGTAAAATGCAAAAATGTAGGTGATGTAAACCTAGAGGGGTACTAGCACAAGAACCCACCACCCATGGAACCCCACTTAAGTTGCGCATCGTGACGAGTTGGGGAATCGAACCTCGGCCTTGCGTGTGGCCAACGTTCGATTCCACAATAATTGATTAATTATTGTTGTTGTTGTTGTTATTAACTTATTATCGAGCTAGTCCCTAAAAACCCCAAACTTTAGGTTTAGTTCCAAATCTACCCTAAACTTTTTTTTTTTTTGGTGACCGAGGATTCGTCGAAGCTTGCCCTTGTCAGCTTACACCGATTTGGGGTTTCATGGGCTTCCACGGTGGAAGCCCAATAGCAATTATACCTATTTGGGGTCTTACGAGTCTCTACGGTAGAAGCCCAACAATGACTATACCTCGGGGGAAACTGAGCTAGCAACCCACCGCTGGGGCCCCGCTTTAATTGCTAACAACGCAAGTTTCGAACTCTTGACCTCCTTCACTAGAGGAGAGATCTCAACTAACTACGCTGCCCACGGGTGGGTACCCTAAACTTTTATTTGTCTTAAAAAAAAATCCAAAACTTTAGGTTTAGTCCTAAATCTACTATGATTTTTTTTTTTGGTTGAAAAGAAAATCATCTATTTTTGCTCTAGTCCCAAATTTGCTCTTGTTAGTCGTCTATCCAAAAATCGTGATTAGTCATCCCTAATTTTTATATCTTTATAACAATTTTATTTTGAAGATAATTTTCCATGTCGCCTTGCCAATGTGTATTTATTATCGATTGGAAATGCCACATTAAGTTGGGATTGGACCATGAGGTAGATTTAAGAGTAGATTAGAAGTTGGTGAATTTTTTTTTAGACAACGAAAATTTTGGGGTAGAATTGGGACTAGACCTTAAATTTAGGGATTTTCCGAAATAAAAGAAAAGTTTGGGGCAGATTTTAAACTGGATCTTAACTTTGAGATTTTTTATGAGATAAAAAAAAAAAGTTCGGAGCAAATTTAGGATTTAGGTATTCTAGGGAATTGGCCCTAGTATTATTATAAAGTCGTGAACAACGTGCGAGGGAACTAGAATACGACCGGGAGGTTCTAGAAAACTCCAACGACGACCGCACCCACGCCCCACCACATAAAGATGACCGGAAATCCTCCAAATCCCCCGCGTCAGTTTCCTCCTTATTCGTGGCCAACAAGGTCTCTCCCTTCTCGCGTCGTCGTCCTTTCTCTCTCTCTCTCTCTCTCTCTCTCTCTCTCCGTGGATCACGTCCTGCGCGGCGGTCCTAGCAATTCTCCCGACCGGAGGCGTCTCGCGGGCGTGCTCGGGGAACGGGCGCTGTCCGTTCGAGAATGGGGCTTTTCGTTCGCGAATTGAAGCTTTCCCGGTTTCGATTTGCTTTTGGATACACCGGCTTTGCTTGCGTCAGTTAAAAAAGATTCGAGCCGCGTTTCCCACGTCAAAGTCTAAATTCTTCGTGGCGTCCGCGTCTTGCATTTTATGTTTTCTGCTATGCAAACTTCTGCGGTTAGATTCCACCGATCTCTGTTTCTTCCGTCTGGGATATTGATTTGGGCGCGGGGTGGAATTTTAGCTGACGATTGCTTAGCTGTGCAGCGAATGCGGTCCGAAGAGGACTTAATTCTGTTTAATTGATTGCGAAATCGTCAAAGGCTAGGCGTACGGACTGACTGCAATGCTTTATATTTGGAGCATATAGCAGAATATCGTCCCAGAGAGGGATGGTTTATGAATTGTTTATACAGTTAGGTTCCGATCTGAATGAGATGGTTTGCTCTTGTTTCAAATGGAAGCTAGACATGATAATTTTCCTCATCGAATCTTGGATCCCCTTAATTGGTATAATCTTAATCATACTTAATGTGCTGAGTTATTGCATGGTTACTTGGTAAATGAGTTTAGAATGGTAAAATTTAAAATAATGATGGGTCAACAACTAATTTAAATTCAACTCACTTTTATGAATATCTTTTTACTCACTCTTTCGCCTTCACTCGATCTCACGTTCGCTCACTTTGTACTTGCACATTTTAGACTGACTTTAGTAAATATAGATTGGATCGAATATGAATCACTAGCAAGTTAAATGTTACTAGCCAACTTACCTATTCGATAAGTCTATTGATAAGCTATTTTATGCATGCGTAGGGCTATCATTTTCAAGTTATAATAAATCTCGATGATAGACATAGATTATTTCAATTTTCAGATGCTAAAAGACATATCGCATCTTAATACAACTTTTCTGACTTGATTGGGGATCTTGTATGATATAAATAAAATAAAAGGTTTTAATGTATTTACATTTGGGCCTTGCTAATAGCTAGATCTGGGTTCGAGGGACCCAAGCGACGACTCTTGGGTCATGGCATTGCTTGAGGTCCTGCGAACCCATATCTGGTTGTTGGCGAGGCCTAGGCGGCGCCGCCTAAGGTCCCATGACCTTAGGCAGCCTCGTTGGCAACTGGATTTGGGTTTGCCTAACCTTAGGTAGCTTTGCTAGAGATTGGCCGTTCTCTGGTAGGTATGGGAAGATGAACATTCAAGAAAAAAAAAAAAGGTCAACGGATGGAATAGTAAAATGTGGACTTGTATTTCCAAAATGCTGAAAGTCCAAAGTAGGTCTAGACCTATTTTGAACTTTCAGTATTCCCAATGCCTCCATTTGACTGAGGGACTTCAAAAAAGCTTGCCAAACACCTAATATTTTCCCTAAGGGATTTCGGGGCCCAAAGCCCCTTGGAAAAGCTGAACAAACGGGGCCTATGTAGGAGGTCATCCTACTACTATAAATTAAGAGCTAAAGTTGTAGACTACTAGTAGTCACTCCTATCGATGATTTAAATGGAATAACTCCTAAATTTCATTGCACCATACAACTTTTCTAGTAAAAGCAATTACTTTCTATCCATCATCAATTATGATATAAGGCAAAGCAACCTAAAATCACGTACATTCGAAAATTTTGATCGCCTTCTTGCCCGCACCCACATGTCTGGCACAATCTTGGAAACTCGCCTCTTCAATTGGAGGAAATTCAGCTCTGGTAGATTCATATTAATACACAAATTGATTGCGTCCGCCACTCTAACAAAGTGAATTTGGGGATGTGGAGTCGAGAGAGAGATTTCCCATTTGGTAATTTGTAGAAGCAGAACAGGTAGAAGAGTACTAGAAGACCTTTTTTTACATTTATTTACTCGAACATATGCACTTCTCCTTATTTTCATTGAGCAACGGCACAAAAAATAAAAGTTTGGAACGGATTTCCTTGATTTACATTTATTTAAGGTCACTTAAAGCTAGTAATGACTTGGATTGCCTTGACATTGCATTAAGTAAAGGCAGTTGTTGCTTTTTTGAATAAGGATTGAATTGGAACAATTAACAGATTTCGGGCTTAATTGGAACCCGTTTCATTTCAAAATGGACCGCGTGCAAATCTCGTGCAAATCTCGTGCTGCGTCGGCTATTGGCCTGCATCTTGTCGAAATATGGGCTGCTTTGACTATATATATGGGTCTTTGGACTTTAGCTGGTATTTGGAGGTATGGTTTCTTGCTTTTTTGAAATTTTCCGGGTGAACTCTTTCATTTCTATCTTATGACAAGAATTTCCACCTTATTAACCATTTTGCCTCGTACTTGCTATGGAAAAGTTTAAGGTGCTTTTTCTTTTCTTTCTTTCTTTCTTTATTTGTGTACGATTTGGGCGTCCACCGCTAGCATGCTCTCTGCACGATGCAGTTGAATTCTAGAGAAGATACTTAACCTGTGCTGTTGTGTTAAAGTTCACGAATCAACTGTAGCAATCTAGGAAAAATTTGGGAGGCATCACGAAAATCTGGATGCTAGATGCCATTGTTTTCCTTGGATTTGGGGATATCAAGTTGTTGGTGAGCTTTCACTCAGAATCCAGCAATTGGATGATGTGAAATGCAAAGTGAAGACCAAGGTTTGTTCAATCACGTGGATTTGCTTTGCAAAGTTTATATTTTTTCCTTTGTGCAAACTCCCATCAACCATTAAATTTCATTCTAGAGGATTTTGCTATGGTACACAAATGCACTGTTGATCATCTTGGTGGGAAACAAAAACTATTTGAATTAGACATTGCTCTTCGAATGTTTTGTTTTCAAATCATTGTGAGAAATAATTTTTCACAATTAAACTAGCTCTGGTGCGTTTTTTGAGAAGTATTAGTGTGGGTTGTATTTCCAAATAATTTGTGAATTTAGAGTTGAATACTGATGAATTTGTCAATTTCATTTTCTCGTTTCAGCTTTGTGATATGGCAGCTTGTCTCTTGTTACCTATTGACATGTAAATGCTTGAATACGTAATAACCTCACGTGATATTTTTTTTTACAGGACAATGAGTTTATAGATGTTCTTGCATCCCTGCGATATAAAGTCAACATGGGCATGCAACTGAGGCCTTCTATAACAATAGCAATCCGAGGAAGCTCATTGACGATTACACAATCCATGGTATGTGCCAAATAAATTATATCGGTACAAATATAGTATTGGAACAAATTGTACATTTACATGTGCAAGTGACATACTTCAAGCAACAATTATTGCATTACCTGATTTTGTTGTTTCAATTATTACAACAATTGGAGCTTACGTTGCCAGACACAATTTGGATGAACTTTTTGAGCTGGAACATTTTTCCGCATGTGTTGTACGGAGAGTCGAACAAGTTGTCTACATAAACTTCATTCTTGATATTATTATGAATGATAGACTCAAGTGGAGTTCTCTAAACTTTGCAGCTTTTACTTGGCTCTGGATATGTTATTGTGGGAGCTATAATTGTGGCCATAAAACCAAATATGCGTCTTGAGAATACTATGATGGAAACTAGTGCTGGTAACCGTGAATTTAGACTTTGTTTTGTGCTAAGCACCACATGTAAAAGTATATTTTGATTTGTATCATATGAGTTTATTGCAAGTTTTGTTCTTGTTTTGGATGGTGGGTTGCAGTAAAGAGTGTCATGACCTTCTTTTTTCCGTCCGTGGGAAAAGGAAGAAGGTTTAGGGGTGTTTGCCTAAAGAGGCGGACCAATGGCCCTAAATTAGGCACGAGCTCTCCCAAGCCCTACCTCGTGTGACATTGGATTTTGAATTTTAGGTCTTAATAATCTATGTAATTTTAGGAGTCGCCACTAACTTATTGGGGTTGGCTAGAAACCAATCAAGACACGGGAGTGTTGTCTCGATTCCTACGCAACCAGAGATTTCTAGGAACGGGGACTTGTTTACGCCAATGTTTCTATTAGCGCCCTTACAGTATCACTAACTTGGAATGTTGTTTATCTAAATGGCCACACGATCTTGATTACCAATTATAATCTTTATGAAACCACTAAGTGTCCATGCAAATGTTTTTGTAGTTTTTTTTTTCAATGTCTAGACTAATCCTAACATAATTTAGAAGAGAAATTTACACTCAAATTAATGAAAAAACGGCACGTAAGTAAACATCTAAGAAATTAAAATGACTTGAAAATAAACGCATAAAAGGTAAACCTAATACAAGTCGGGCAAATAATATTACATGGTTTTATTGTCACACCCCGGGACAGGACCCCCGTGAGTGAAATGAAAATTTAAATATGCATAAAATTACTCTAGATAATTGTAATCTATGTAAAATGGATTATTTATAAAAATGGTCATAAAATACCAAAACAACATTAAATTAGGAAAATGACCTTTTATAATTAGGAAAATTTTATAGATGTCATTTTTGCCTTAATTTGATGTCATCCATCATTTTTATAATTTTTTTGAAATTTTCATATTCTTTTTAATTTTTAAAATTTTTATTTAAAATTAATTCCCTAAATTGATATATGCCGATTTACACTAATTTAGGACTGCCCAACACATGAATATAATAAGAATCAAGCTCAAATTGACCATTTCAAGATCGAAACTTGATTTGCGCATTTCGTTAAACACTTGGCGTGCATCAAATCATCCTGAACCATCTTCCTCGGGCCATGTTTGCGGCCTTCAATCTCAACGCATGAGCAATATTATGTGGAACTAAAACATTAAGGTTAAACTACCACATGCAAAGAGTAAGATTAGATAAAGATCATAGCCTAAAACACACAAGAACAAAAGCTGAAATCGTCTTCCAATATGTGGGTTCAAGCGAATTTCGCAAATCTGGGTTTGAACCCAAGTCAAACGAACAGGTTGCACGTCTATATTCAAGCCCGACACTCATCACATGCAAGATCTACAGGAAACATTACTTAATCCAAGTGAAAGTAGGTAGCATGGGCTTTCAAATGCAACAAACATCATAGAGAATGACCAACTGAACACATCTAAACGACCTCTCCAAGAAGCATACATGCAAAACTCTTGAAGAGATTTCAACACTTAGAAAAATTCCACCCTAAAGATCAGTTTTTTGGACTAGTATTCCCCTTGATCTTTCACTATTAAAACATGTTCAAAATCGAACAAAAATACATCTAGGATACTTACATTGCTTCCTAGTTTCTTTTTCAGGTGGTTCTTGGCCAGAAAAGCCAAGAATTATCCTCGGGGGGTCGTGGAAGTTGGCTTCTTCAATTAGAAAACGGAATCTACAAAGAAAGAACTGATAATGAAGGTTTTCATTGACCTCCAAAATCAAGCTTCAGAACCTCTTTTGTTGACCAAATTAAAACAAACCAAAACTATATGTATTCTAGTTTTGCTTGTAACTCATGGATTTCCTCATTTGTCTCTCAAATTTCTCAAAAACATCCGCTTTTCCTCACTCGTGACCAACAAGGCTCAACACTTAGAAAAAATTTTGGACTTTCTTGGCCCGCTGGGAGGATAGTTTTCGGGGGGCTTTAGGAGACCTTCTCGAAATTCATTTTGGACGTGCGACCTATGGATGAAAATATCTTTGAGTGAAGTTTCACTCTCTAGTTGAAGGTTTTGACTAATTTTGACCGTAGGTATGTGAAAATCTCACTTTTCTCTTTTCGGTCGGTTTGGAATTTCTGGGTCTCTTTTCTGGAGTTGCTTCTAAGGGCTTCTTTGGGGATCGATTCTGAGCTCTCTCCTCTCTCTCTCATCTCCTTCCTCTCCTCCCTCTAAAGACCTCACTTCGTAGATCTTATCCCCTAAATTAGAGGATTTTTTGGTCTGCCTTTTATCCACCTACCAAGCCTATCAACTGACCCAGCTCACCCACTAACTTAGCCAAAATTTTCAAATTTCGCATATGTTGAGTGTTCGAATTTGGTGCGATTTTCCCATGCCTACAGCAGCTTATCTCTGACTAATATTTGTCCACTTGCAGTACCAATGATGGTTTTCCATCACGTGTAAAGATCGGGCTGGTTGGGCAGGTGAGGAGGATATGGTGGGGCCACCAATATGTCTACTTAGCAGCTCCGAATTAAGACCTAATCGTGGGCTGGGTTTTGGTAACTAGTTTGAGTGCTTTAATCCATCAATTTGGCTGCGGTTTTTGATCAATTAGCAAGTAAATATATAGTAGTTTAAGATCTCAACCAGTTTTTGCAATTATGCCCACCCAATTTTGCAAGAAAGTCCCTCAAAGTTGGCCATTTTCTTGCTCGAAAATGTCAAATTCAATGCAATTAGGTCCTTTTTGCCCGATTCGAGTAATTAGACCTGACCCAAGTTCAATTTCAACTCAATTGGGGGCCAAGATAATGATTTAAGGGTTCGGGCAAAATTTTGCAAATTGGTCCCTCAACTTTTGGAAATTGCATTTTGGCCCCAACTTGCCATTTTAATTACAATCTGATCTCCTGGGCTTGGCTAGTCACATTCAAATCATCGGCCCCAACTTGCTTTTTTTTTTTTTTTTTTTTTTTTTTGTTTAAGAAAAACATATTCCATTAAAAAAATTATATTAAACACCTAGATAATCTACATGCAATAATTAATTTTTAATTTTTTTAAGGTATCAACAAAGAGGAAGCTTGCAGATGAGGCTAGTAACCATGAATTTAGACTTTGTTTGGTGCTAAGCACCACATGTAAAAGTACATTTTGATTTGTATCATATGAGTTTATTGCAAGTTTTGTTCTTATTTTGGATTGTGGGTTGGAAGTTTGCAAATGAGGCTCAACGCTAGTAACTTTATGCGAATAGTATTGCATACAAGCATTAGTGCATTGCGGATATTTTAAAGAACAATTCGATGGGCTTCACAGAGAATGTCTGAAGAGCAAGTGCGAAAGACCTTATGGACATGGTCCAGACATCGCAAGACATCAATGCCATTAGAGAAATAAGATCATCTTCGACCTTGCTCATTCCACAAGGTCTTGGAGCCATCTGGAGATGAGAGCAAAGATCCATGATGGTCGTCAAGCGTCCACATAGTTTACTGATGCAACTGTTTTATAACCTTTTTGAGCAACTCTAATTTAGTCTTCAATATTGTAAAATAATGTGTTTAACTAGTTGAATTATTTGAAATATGAAGGTTCAATTGCTTGTCACACATTGTATATATAGTAAACTCACCAGGTCAACATGTCAAATATAAATCTTACTAGCAATATCTAGACAAAAGTAATAGATGAACTTCTTCTTCTTCTTATTCTTTTTTTTTTTAAAATCCACCCATTATGGACATTAATTGGAGTAAAATTGGAAATTTGGAGAAAAGAAGTACGAAATCTTTTACATTTTTTTTACCAAACTCACCACATGGTAATAAGTTACCAGTTTTCTTCGTTGAAAATAAATTGATTTTTTTTCAAATTTTTTACCTCATCTCACCAATTTGAATCTACTGCGTTAGTGTTCTCCACCTCACATGCAAATATCGATTAAAAACTATGCCATGCACATTACATCAGTAGATTGCCTTGACATTGCATTAACTAACATTCAACTTGAGAATCTAGTACGATATATTTAAGGTCACTTAAAGCTAGTAATAACTTGGATTGCCTTGACATTGCATTAAGTAATGGCAGTTGTTGCTTTTTTGGATAAGGATTGAATTGGAACAATTGATAGATTTCAAGCTAAATTGTAACCCGTTTCATTTCAAAATGGATCACATGCAAATCTCGTGTAAATCTCGTGTTGCGTCGGCCATCGGCTTGCATCTTGTTGAAATATGGGCTGCTTTGACTATACATATGGGTCTTCGGACTTTAGCTGGTATTTGGAGGTATGATTTCTTGCTTTTTTGAAATTTTCCAGGTGAACTCTTTCATTTCTATCTTATGACAATAATTTCCACCTAATTAACCATTTGCCTCATATTTGCTATGGAAAAGTTCAAGGTGCTTTTTCTTTTCTTTATTTCTTTCTTTATTTGTGTACGATTTGAGTGTTCAACGTTAGCATGCTCTATGCACAATGCAATTGAAATCTAGAGAAGATGCTTAACCTATGCTGTTGCGTTAAAGTTCACGAATCAACTGTAGCAATCCAGGAAAAATTTGGGAGGCATCACGAAAATCTGGATGTCGGATGCCATTGTGTTCCTTGGATTTGGGGATATCAAGTTGCTGGTGAGCTTTCACTCAAAATCCAGCAATTGGATGATGTGAAATGCAAAGTGAAGACCAAGGTTTGTTCAATCACGTGGATTTGCCTTGCAAAGTTCATCTTTTTTCCTTGGTGCAAACTCCCATCAACCATTAGATTTCATTCTAGAGGATTTTGCCATGGTACACAAATGCATCGCTGATCATCTTGGTGGGAAACAAAAACTATTTGAATTAGACATTGCTCTTCAAATGTTTTGTTTTCAAATCATTGCGAGAAGTAATTTTTTGCAATTAAACTAGCTCTGGTGGGTTTTTTTAGAAGTATTAGTGTGGGTTGTATTTCCAAATAATTTGTGAATTTAGAGCTGAATGCTGATGAATTTGTCAATTTCCTTTTCTTGTTTCAGTTCTGTGATATGGCAACTTGTCTCTTGTTACCAATTCACATGAAAATGCTTGAATAAGTAATGACCTCACATGATATTTTTTTCACAGGACAATGAGTTTATATATGTTATTGCATCCGTGCGATATAAAGCCAACATGGGCCATGCAACTAAGGCCTTCTATAACAATAGCAATCCGAGGAAGCTCATTGAGGATTGCACCATCCATGGTATGGCCAAATAAATTATATCGGTACAAATATAGTATTGGAACAAATTGTACATTTACATGTGCAAGTGACATACTTCAAGCAACAACTATTGCATTACCTGGTTTTGTTGTTTCAATTATTACAGCAATTGGAGCTTACGTTGCCAGACACAATTTGGATGAACTTTTTGAGCTGGAACATTTTTCTGCATATGTTGTACGAAGAGTCGAACAAGTTGTCTACATAAACTTCATCCTTGATATTATTATGAATGATAGACTCAAGTGGAGTTCTCTAAACTTTGCAGGTTTTACTTGGCTCTGGATATGTTATTGTTGGAGTAGTAATTGTGGCCATAAAACCAAATACGCGTCTTGAGAATACTATGATAGAAATTAGTGCCGGTAACCGTGAATTTAGATTTTGTTTGGTGCTAAGCACCACATGTAAAAGTATATTTTGATTTGTATCATATGAGTTTATTGCAAGTTTTGTTCTTGTTTTGGATGGTGGGTTGTAGTAAAGAGGAAGCTTGCAGATGAGGCTCAGTGCCAATAACTTTATGCGGACAGTATTGCATTCAGGCATTAGCGCATTGCGAATATTTTAGAGAACAATTCAATGGGCTTCATAGAGAATGTCCAAGGAGCAAGCGTGAAAGACCTTATGGATGTGGTCCAGACATCGCAATACAGCAATGCCATTAGAGAAATAGGATCATCTTCGACCTTGCTCATTCCACAAGGTCTTGGAGCCATCCAAAGGTGAGTGCAAAGATCCATGATGATTGTCAAGCGTCCACATAGTCTGCTGGTGCAACTTTTTTATAACCCTTTTGAGCAACTCTAATTTGGTTTTCAAGCAATATCCAGACAAAAGTAATAGATGAACTTCTTCTTCTTATTATTCTTTTTTTTTTAATCCACCATTATGGACATAATTGGAGTAAAATTGGAATAAAATTGGAAATTTGGAGAAGAGAAATACGAAATCTTTTACATTTTTTTTACCAAACTCACCACATGGTAATTAGTTACCTATTTTCTTCGTTGAAAATTAAATTAATTTTTTTCAAATTTTTTTACCTCATCTCACCAATTTGAATCTACTGCGTTAGTGTTCTCCACCTCACATGCAAATATCGATTAAAAACTATGCCATGCACATTATATCAGTAAATTGCCTTGACATTGCATTAACTAATGCCAGTTGTTGCTTTTTTGGAGAGGGATTGAATTGAAAAAAATTGACAGATTTCGGGCTAAATTGGAACCCATTTCATTCCAAAATAGACTGCATGCAAATCTCGTGCTGCGTCGGCCATCGGCCTGCATCTTGTCGAAATATAGTCAAAAAGGCATTTGCTGTTACCAGTGCCATCCATCAAAATCTAGCTTTTCCGAAAGGCCCCACTATATCTCCTACGAGAAAATATTGGGTGGGCCGAGCGCGCCACATCATCGTGCACCCGTCCAATCAGGATGCGACGTGTGTCGCCACGTGGCTCCACTGGAGCCGAGGCCCGCCATTATTTTTCATTGAAATTTTTGCTGCTTCTCTCTCTCATTAAATGCTTCGTCTTTCTCTGCACCATTTCTCCCATTTGCACGCAAGCGTGCGTCCCTTCCCCTCCCATTCTCTTTCAAAAGTTTTTGTCTGTGTTTTGCATCTTTGCAATGCCTGCTCTCTCTTCGTTTTTCTAAAATCTCTCCTTCCCCTTCCATTCTCTTTCAAAAAAATTTGTCTATGTTTTGCATCTTTCTCCATGAAAGCTGCAACGTCTACTCTCTCTTTGTTTTTCAAAAATCTCTCTCAACCAAACGCTCGCCGGTTGCCTCCAAGCTTGGCCACCTCTACCATCACCGTCAGGAGCCACTCGCTCCCAAGAACCCCGCCAATCATGACCGGGTGCCGAACTCTGGCCATCTCCTCCTCGGCCTCTTCAACGAGCATGGACACCTCCGAACTCGGCTGCCTCCGCCATTGCCGCTTGGGCCTCTTCGACAATCACGTACACCAAAAGCCAGCTAGTCACCTCCGCTCGGTCACCTTTGCCAATTGCCTCCAAGCTTGGCCGCATTTACCATCGCCATCAAGAGCCACTCGCTCCCAAGGACCCTTCCGGTCGTGGTTGGGTCCCAAAGTCTAACCATCTTTGGCTCAGCCTCTTCGACGAGCATGGACACCCAAAAAATTGCTGGGTCGTGCTTTCATTTTTCTTTATTTTCTTGTGCCATAATGACTTAGTTCTTCTTCTTCAACTCGCGGAAGCTGACCAGATGGTACCAACTTGTTTTGCCTTCGATTATTTGTATATTCTGCTCATTTGATTTTCTTCCTCTTTATCACACTACCTCATGTCCACTCTATTTAACCAAAACGATCCTTTTGGGTCCTTGACTGACGGAGGGAGTTGGAAATGCAGGAGACAACTCGAAGCTTCCGAAAATGGGTACAAAACCATTTATAGAGAGTCATTTCTCTTTTTGGCTCATGAATTTTTCAAAAATAATGATATAATGACATGAGGTCTTCATCTTCGTTGTGCAGACTGCGGCGAAGCATGTGCCACCAGGTGTCAGCTGTCCTCGAGGCCTCACCTTTGCCAGAGGGCTTGCGGGACATGCTGTGCAACAAGCACAAGTGCCCATGAGAAGTGCCCATGAGATGTTCGACGGGCTTGGTTTTCTTTCCAATGGTCGGACATCGATCGCTCAAGCTTGTGCAATTGCTGCTAATTTGAGGGATGTTGTTGTTGTACTAATATCATGGAGCTGGTTATGTAAGGACCCGAGCCTCCCACTATGTAATATTGTCCGCTTTAGACCTTCGGCCCTCACGATTTTACAACGCATTACATAAATCAAAGGGGCCCAAGCCTTATAAACTAGCTCAGGACTTCCCCCCTAAGCGATGTGAGACTAGAGAGGACCCCTTCTTCTTCCCTGCGCACTTTTGGGGACCAAGGCAGGGACGCACCACCATCCCTCCTCCCTGCGCACCGTCGCTTGGGCTGTCACAGGTCAAGAAGTGGTTTGCAAATGCAAATTCACAACGTGTATAGCAATTTATCTGTCGTATCTATTGTGAATAAAGTTTCCATTTATCTTTCTTTCTACTGCACTTGTTATTTTTTTGTTGGCCCAATGTGAGTCTTATCTAAGTTAATGGTTCATATTCATTTTTTACATATTCTAGATTCAATAAATAAATTATCCTAATTGATAACTGATGGTTCGATCTGTAAAAGTTAAAGTTTGAGGCATGGATTTTAATGAATTGATAAAGTTTGACCTTTGTTGGTCCTGCAGGCAATTGTTGAAACATGAAAACAATTTTTCCACTTGATCCATTGCAAATGCTTCCGAAAAGTCAAGTGGCATGGAGAGGAACTAAACCCAGTCAAATATAATGTCTTAACCTGTATGTAAGCTCAAATTCACTAAAAGACAAAGTAAAGCCCAAAAGTCCACACCGGACATAAGCAATAGAAATAGTTAAGGTTGTTTGCTTCGACAAGTTTTAATTGTTAAGGACCATATCATTTTTATAAATTAATGGTTGGAATTTATTGAGGCATCAAAAGAAGCACTTATAGGATAAAGTATCCGCCATTGTCATTTATGTCATGTATCACATATTATGAACATTCTTATTTGCTTCCCAAATGATACAATTCTGCTTACAGTAATTAGTTTGAACAGGTAAAAATTGTCCTATGCCGAGAAGGCTTAAAATGATATATTCCTGCCATGGTAATAGATTATAGATGGATTATGAGCTTGGGAACTTGGGGGACAAAGGAAACAACATTGGCAAGGAAGCATTAGTTACTGTCCTGTCCAATCCTCCTCCTCAAGCAGTCCATTACAATGTGATCATATGCCCAAACTGCCCATCTCTTTGCTTAAATGATTATGTGATATTGCACCTATTTCACTAGTCACCACCGACTTCATTTTATAGATTGGACCTTAATCATGAACAATGTAAGAAAAGGGGATGCCGGTTACCAACCCATGATTCGATGGATAGTGTGCATCAGGATTGATTCTTCTGTCTCTTCGAGTACAAATATGTTTATCTTCTGCTTAAATGGTAAGCATAAGGAATCTCCATACGCAGCATCCACCTACTCATCACTTTCCACTTTCCACTTTCCACGTTTTGGGTAAAATTTAAGAAGTAACCTAACTCTCTCCCTCTTTTCTTCTGTGTTCAATCTATAAATAGAAATCGTTTCTTGAATTCCAACCACGCCACATTCCACTCGAAGCTAATGGTGTTGTCGAGGACTACTTAGCTGCAATTAACAAATGAATGTTTCATCCTTCGAATGTTTACAATTTGTACTTCAACTACTAAGCTAACAGGGCACATGTTTGCGCTCACAAAACAAATTCCCATAAAGAAAAAAATCCAACATGTTTTATCTTGTGCAGAAGAATGACATTGGCTCGGTCTTGTTTGAAGAGGACTCTCTCGACTTTTGGAAACGGTTAGTCCTTTTTTGCGCACACGCTCCGCCGCAGTTTGCACAACATGAAGACCTCATGTCATTATACCATTATTTTTGAAAAATTCACGAGCCAAAAAGAGAAATGACTCTTCTTACCCAAAAAAAGAAAAAAGAAAAAGAGAAATGACTCTCTTTAAATGGTTTTGTACCCATTTAGGAAGCTTCGAATTGTCTCATGCATTTCCAACTCCCTGCGCCGGTCAAGGACCCAAAAGGATCGTTTTGGTTAAATAGAATGGACATGAGGTAGTGTGATAAAGAAGAAGAAAATCAAATGAGCAGAATATATGAATAATCAAAGGCAAAACGAGTTGGTACCATCTGGTCAGCTTCGGCGAGTTGAAGAAGAACTGAGTCATTATGGCATAAGAAAATAAAGAAAAATGAAAGCACGACCCAGCACTTTTTTGGGTGTCTGTGCTCGTCGAAGAGGCTGAGCTGAAGATGGTTAGACTTCGGGACCCAACCACGATCGGAAGGGTCCTTGGGAGCGAGTGGCTCCTGACGGCGATGGTAAATGCGGCCAAGCTTGGAGGCGATTGGCAAAGGTGACTGAACTCGAAGGTGACTAGCTGGCTTTTGGTGTATGCGATCGTCGAAGAGGCCAAGGCGAAAACGGTCAGAGCTCGAGACCCAACCATGACTTGTGAGGCTCTTCGGAGTGAGTGGCTCCTAGTAGTGATGGCGGAGGCGGCCGAGTTTGGAGGTGTCCGTGCTCGCTGAAGAGGCTAAGGCGGAGATGGCAGAGTTTGGCACCCAGTCACGATTGGCGGGGTTCTTAGGAGCAAGTGGCTCCTGACGGTGACGGTAGAGGTGGTCAAACTTGGAGGCAACTGGCAAGCGTTTGGTTGAGAGAGATTTTTGAAAAACAAAGAGAGAGCAGGCGTTGCAGCTTTCATGGAGAAAGATGCAAAACATAGACAAAATTTTTTGAAAGAGAATGGAAGGGGAAGGAGAGATTTTAGAAAAATGAAGAGAGAGCAGGCGTTGCAAAGATGCAGAATATAGACAAAATTTTTTGAAAGAGAATGGGAGGGGAAGGGATGCATGCTTGCATGCAAATGGGAGAAATGGTCAGAGAAGGACGAAGCATTTAATGAGAGAGAGAAGCCGCAAAAATTGAATGAAAAATAATGGTGGGCCCTGGCTCCAGGTGGAGCCACGTGGCGACACGTGTCTCATCCTGATTGGGTGGGCGCACGATGACGTGGTGCGCTCGGCCCACCCAATATTTTCTTAGCTAGGGGGAGAATGGATGTGCATAGTCTAAGAGAGGATAGGAAGAAGGCTAGGGAAAGGAGAAAGAAAGAAAAAAATGCAAAAGACAGCAGTGGGGCCCACTTTTCCACGTGGTGCCATGTGAGTGGTTGGGGAACACGCTAATATGGCGCTCCCAAACCACCCAATATTTTCTTTGTACGTATGAGAAAATATTAGGTGCTCGAGTGTAGACACCTCAGCATCATACTAGTCCATTTAGCACCCGACAATGTCATTTTGGGCCACCTCGCACATCGCCTCCATCTTCACCCACTTCTTCTCCAACCTCTAGCGTCGCTGCCTCCTGTGCAACTCCTCTCGTGCCCTCCGCATCAATGCCCGTGTCGGCCAGGAGCTTGAGGCCCTCCACCATGTCGACAAGCCATGCCACCACCTCCAAATCCACCTCTGCCTTCGCCTCATCCACTGTCTATGTCGACCCTGGTTGACCTCGAAGATTCGAGATTGAGCTAAACTTTAGATCACAAATCTAAGGCTCAACTTGAGCTTAGATCCAAAGTATGAGGCTCAAGTTCACTGGTGGAGCTCGAGCTCAACAATGGGGGACTAAGACGATGGTGAAGTGGTGGTGGAAGGTGATTCATGGGATTAAGTCTCCAACGGATGAAAGGAGGAAGAAGAAGAAGAAAAAAAAAAAAATAAGTAAAAACATTAATTGAAGAGAGATAATACAAGGGTGTCTAACTAATGGCCCAAAATGACACATGTCGGATGCTAAATAGATTAATATGATGTTGAGGTGTCTACACTTGGGCACCTAATATTTTCTCACTATTAATAACCGCTTTCAAAACCTATTGGGAGATTCTTCTAAAGGTCCAATGTTGTCACTCTTTTAGTGAATTTGAATT
The DNA here is from genome assembly GCA_016097485.1 of Eucalyptus sideroxylon x Eucalyptus melliodora. Lineage (NCBI taxonomy): Eukaryota > Viridiplantae > Streptophyta > Magnoliopsida > Myrtales > Myrtaceae > Eucalyptus > Eucalyptus sideroxylon x Eucalyptus melliodora. Next base: position 39,243,687 of record CM027834.1, on the reverse strand, counting down.
TGCTTACGGTGACATGAGATTTTAGTATTATGGTTTTGACCTCTTTTTTGTCCCTATCATTTCAAATTGAAAAGCATGTGATGGTTATATATATATATAACGGTTCTCTAGTCAAAAGATTAGCAAGGTAAAATGATGACTAATGTAAGGGAAAGCCGCCGCATATTCGTGTCTTTAATTCTTTGATTATTTTTCAATAGTCAAATAAGAACTTCAACTTTAATTATAATCACATCACTCTCGTTTGTAATTATACATATCACTTGTTGTGTTTTGCATTATAAAAAAGAGTATTATATTAAGTGTCACGTTTTTTTCACTCCTCATTTAGCTTAAACATTCTTCTTCTTTTTTTAACTATATTATTATTGCGAGACCCATCACTTTTATTGTAATTCTAGAAAATTAGTCCTTTTTTTTTGGTCAACTCCTTTTGTTTTGTTTCTTCTTTTTGTCCTTGTGGGTCCCACTTTCCTTCTTTTCCATGCTTGCTTTGGCTCTCGACTCCTCAAATTATCTCTCCTCTTTTTCAGGTCATTCTCTTCTTTTTATGCCTCCACACTCCTCAAGTCGCATGGCATTGAGACAAGGTTGGCTTGCATTCACACTAATAAAGATGGCATTCACAAAGATAAGATAAATATACATTGGCAATCCTAGCAAGCCCCACAAAAAAAAATCATTCTTCATGTTGCAGTTGGTGGTAGACCAATCGCCTCTAGCAATCAAGTGAGAGAGAGAGACATCCAATTGCGGCATCATCATATTTTGTCTTGAGACAGCATGTCTGGCAAGTTCTCAAACTTAAATGATTACATCAACTACATGGTCCTCATGTCTCTTTACGTTAGACAACCAGTCAATGGTGGAGTCGATAGTGCAGAGCACATCCCCCGACTCCAAACGAGTGCTTTGAGGGGTACAAATCGACTCGGTTTGACTCCAAAACGCAATGGTTGGGCGATGGGGGTGGCTGTGGGAATGATAGGGTGAAGATGGACCCACTGCTTGTCGTTGATGAAGCTCTTGCAAAGCCAAACTTGGGACTTCAACCCCATGTGGTGGCAGTTAAAAAGCAAAGGAAGTACGGAATTAGGAATGCATATTAAGAAGAAGACCAGGAGGATGCTTATAATGGTGGAATGGATTTCATAGGCAAACCTTAGAAGCCTCATCAAGGTTCCATCAGGTGTTCTTAACTTCCATAACGCAAGAGGAGGCTTGCATGCGGCAGAGAAAAGGGGGTTGTTGGGGAGGTCAACAGTGGGCTCAATGCTGAAGCCAACAAAAGTGTGGAGGACAATGGGGTTGACATCACATATATTCAACTTCTTTATTCCTTGCGACTTGAGGAGATGGAAGGTGTAGAAAGAAGAAGATGACTTGTGAGAGAGAAAATGGAGAGAGATTTGCAAGAATTGAGAGTGAGAAGGGAAACGAATGCACAAGGACAAAATAAGAAGAAACAAGATAGAAGGAGTTTTTTTTTTTTTTTTTGTCGAAAGTAGATGTTGCATTCATTCATGAAGATAAACAAGTCTTACAAGACAACGATGGATAAAATTCTGAACATAGAATTTCCAAAAGGGAGAGAGGAGCAAAATTCAACCAATTTGTAGGAAGGTTTTTGGCTTGGTGTGTTCTCGCTAGCCAATCCGCCACTTGGTTTGCTTCTCGTGGACAGTAGACTACCCATATTGAAGGGCTAACTCTTCTTTACACTTTTCCATTATCTCCTTCAAATCCCATGGTGATTCGGCCCGGCCCATTATAATGTCAATAAAACTTAAACTATCACTTTCGCACACCCAGCAACCCCTTTGACCTTTCTCTCTTCCCACGTGCCGTGCTTAATTTTTCCTCAAGTACGACAACCCGTGCATTAGGGAAAGGGCTTCTACTTGTTGAGAAGAGGATGCCCGAGCTTCTATGGCAAAACCCTCAACCACCAGCCCCATCGGATCTCTTACAATCCCAGCAAGTGAACAAAGGAATTCGCCTGGAATCCATGAAGCATCTACGTTGAGCTTCATCTCATCTCTGTCCGACGACATCCACTGAATCGGTAAGCTTCGATTTGTGGATTTTGTTCCTTTTAGATTCCGCCATATGCTGAAGTTTTTTTGTTGTGCTTGTGCAAGATCCACAAGATCGATCGGTTGCGGAGGCTTTGCTCGGAAAATAAGGTTGTTGCGGGTCTTCCATATGTTCCATAGCACAACAACGATTAGTTCTTTTTCAGGTAAACCTTCCCTACCTTTGAAGATCTCTGTTAGCCATTGATCAAACCTCTTGATGTTGCTTGGGTTGTTGATGATATTGACGTGTGGGTCTGCCCATATTTTTTTGGTTCACTTGCAAAGTAGAAATAGGTGTTCTGTTGTTTCCATGTGTGTGGAGCAAAACGAGCATAAAGGGTTGGGTAGCATTTTTCTTCTATACAAATTCTCCCTTGTTGGTATGGCGTTTTGACATAGACTCCATAGGAATGTTCTCATTTTCGGGGGGATAGCTAGACTCCATATTTTAGTCCACAAGGTTCTTTGAGGCGTGAAAGAGCAAGACGCCCTATTTGGTTTTGTTCTTGTGGTGTTAGAATAGGCCCTGTTATACCCGCTTTTCATAGTATATATCCATGTCCATACTAGACAATCCTTATTTGGGTTCGGGCTAAGGTTTATCACAAGTATCTCATTAGCGATTTGTTCTTCAAAAAGGTTGAGAATCAAATTTTCTTTCCATGCTCGTAAGTCTTCATTAATAAGTTCTGTCACCATAACTGGTTCATTTTGGTTGGCTGGACCTCCAATCACTCTAAACTTTAGCCATATGTCTTCCCGTATGATGATGGATTTGCCATCCCCCACTAACCATTTAACCTCTGATTTTATGGCTTCTCTTCCTATTAAAATGCTTTGCCATCCCCAAGACGGTTGCTGCCTCTTTCTTGCATTCCACAAGTCTCCATTTGGAAAGTAGATATCTTTTAATATTCTACTCCACAAAGCTAAAGGAGAGTTGGATAATCGCCAAGCTTGCTTGCCGAGCATTGCTCTGTTAAAGTTAATCAAATCTTTGAACCCCAAACCTCCCTCATCTTTTTTGGTTTTTAAGACTTCCCATTTTTTCCAATGCAAGCCTATTTTTGAGTCACTTTTCTGCCACCAAAATGAAGCAATTCTTCTTTCTATAACTTTACATATAGAGATAGGAAGTTTAAAGATTGACATTGAGTAATGAGGGAGGGCTTGTACAACGCTATTGATCAGAATTTCTTTGCTTGCTTTGGTCAATAACTTTTCTTTCCATCCCTCTAGCTTCAAGTTACTCTTGCTAGAATCCAAGTGAACATCTCTTTCTTTGAATGACCCCATTCTGTTGGAATGCCGAGATATTTCCATGTTTTGTCTATTATTAGGACTCTAAGCTCTTGTGCTAAATTTCTTTTCAGAGAAATAGGACTATTATTGCTGAAAAATGCCCTTGATTTATTTAAATTAATGGCTTGGCCCGTTGCATAGCAGTATTGGTTGAGAATATTTGCTAAGTTTTGGCATTCGACAATAGTCCCATCCAGAAAAAATATAGCATCATCGGCAAAAGGTAAATGAGTCAGTGTAGGGCAAAACCTGTTTAGTGTTATACCCTTGATGCTTCCATCTTCAATGGCTTTGTTCATCAACCGGGTCAAAACGTTTGCTATTAAGATGAATAAGTATGGAGAAAGAGGGTCGCCTTGTCTAAGTCCTCTTGAAGGGGTGAAATTGAGTTGGTTCCCCGTTGATCTTCACACTTAGGGACACCGTCGAAACACATTGCATAATTAAAGATACCCACCTCTCATAGAAACCCATTTTCAACATGCAATCCCTTAAAAAATCCCATTCAATTCTGTCATAGGCTTTCTACATATCCAGTTTCAAGATCGCTTGAAATTTTTTCTTCCTTTTTGTAATTCTCAGCTAATGTAGTACTTCCTGAACGATTAATATATTATCTTGAATTTGTCTACCTTGTACAAAGGCACTCTATTCAGGCTCTATAATCTTTAGAAGCCAAATCTTTAGTCTATTAGCCATGACTTTTAAGATGATTTTGTAGATAAAGTTGCACAAACTGATAGGTCTGAATTAGCCTATGTTTTCTGGATTTTTTACTATTGGTATCAAGGATATGTGCGTTTTATTGAGAAGGAGGTCGATGGTACCTGTTTCGAAAAAGTTCTGCACTAGCTGGACCAAATCCAGCTTTATGTCCTCCCATGACTGTTGATAAAATATGCCATTTAGTTCGTCAGGTCCAGGTGCTTTTAATGAGCCCAATTGGAAAACCGCTTCTTTTACCTCTTCCATGGTAATGTTGGCCATCAGATTTTCATTTATTTCCTCTCTTACTGGGCTGGGACACTAATTTAGGATTGGTTGATAGTTCCTGGGACCCTCCGATTTGTATAGGTTCCGATAGAAGGACCCTATGTGTTCTTTGAGTGCCGAAGGATCCCTACACCAACTTTGATCTTCCGTTTGCAGCATTGTAATCCTATTTCTCTGTCTTCGCTGCACTGTAGTTGCGTGGAAGAACTTAGTGTTCCTATCTCCCTATTGCGGCCATTTAATACGTGATCTCATCCCCTAGAATTTTTCTTCTTGTTTCCATAGCTGTTCTATCTGGTCGACAATGTTTTGGACTTCCTTCCTGCTAGAATTTTCGGACTTCTTGTTAGTTAACTCTGTTAATGCCTTGTTGAGCTCCCTGATACGACATGGTGCATTGGCAAACTTCTTTTTGCTCCACTTTGCAAGCTCTTTAGAAGTATCATTGACTTTCGCTGAGAAACTTGTCTAGCTTAGTGGCATTTTGTTCCATATTTTCTTGATGATCTCTTGATACTCTTCATTTTCTCTCCAGTATGCTTCAAACTTAAATTCTCTCTTCATTTTCTTACTTTCAGGATGCAACACAAGGAGAAGAGGGCTATGGTCTCGAGCCAATTGCTAGAAGGGCTTGTACTTTAGTGTTAGAAAAGGTAACTCTCTAATCCATGGTACATAGAACTCTGTCTAGTCTTTTTTTTTTTACAAGGGCCTCCCCTTCCGGTTATTCACCCACGTGTAAGCACACCCTTTGTTGTCCATGTCCATTAGGGAACACTCGTTTAAAATATCTCTGAACACTGCTATTCTGTGATTATCTGCTTCTCGTTTCCCCACCTTCTCCCACACATATAATATTTCATTAAAATCTCCCATGCAAGTCCACGGTAGATGGTTTGTTGACTGGAAATCCTTCAGCTTTTGCCATAGCTTTAGCCTTTCCCTAAAATTCGTCAATGCATGAAGAAAAATTATCTGCATTTGATAGCCACTATTTGGATCTATGCACTCCAAGTCAATGAACTCTTTAGCGATGGCATTCACCTTTAACAGCACTTCCTCACTCCACAAAATGGCTAAGCCTTCCGCTATTCCTTATGGGTTTTCTATGAACAGATTTTGGAACTTAAGTCTCCTTTAAACTCCTTCCACCATCGTTGTTTTGTTCTTTATTTCCATTAAGAAAACCATATTGGGCCTTTCAAGAGCTACTAGAGCTCTTAGTTCCTGGAATGTTAGGGGATTACCCAGCCCCTAACAATTCCAGTTTATAATTTTCATATTATCGCTGGTGGCTTATTAGGGCTAGCCACCAAAGCCCACTCATTACCATCTTTGATTAACTTAATTTGGGTCTCCAAAAGCTTCGTATCATCGATCATTATGGGAACTTGTTCTGCTATGCATTTTTGTTTTTTTTTTTGCCTTTTGCACCTTCATACTTTTCTTGCTGCATTTCCCAACTTTCGATAAGATCAGCTTAGTAGCTTCGAAGCACATAATCCATTTGCCATGATCTGTAATTTTCGTAAGGAGAACTGCTGATTCTTCTGGTGCCTCTTGCTCATTTGAACTTTCTGCCCTTTTCTTGTTGCAATTTAGGACTACCCTGGTATCCATTTCTTCTCTGGCCACTATGTCCATTTCATAAGCTGGATGGGGGATTTCTGGTTCTGTTTCTTCCACAATAGTTTTTTCTTCTATTTTTCCAAAGAACGCTTCCCAGTGGGGGCTATGATCTCGCACTTCCGCCTTAAGCCATGAGCCATATTTTGCTGGCTTGTTTGCCGCCTATGTTGTTTGCTCATATGGAATTTCTTCATAGTTAGTAGCATAGTGATTAATTTTTCCACACGAATAGCAATAGTGCGGTAGACGCTCATATTTAAGTTCCACCCATAACCACTTGTTTCCTATATCTAGTATAGCCCATAATTTTAATGGAGCTGCCAAATCCACTTCCACTCTCACTTTTCCCCCTTTCTGTGGTCCGTTGCCTTTTGAATCCATTTGAATTTCAAGTACTTTGCCTACTTTTTTTGCTAGTTTGTTGAATACTTCTTCTAGTCTCCATCCAAGGGAAATCCCTCCAATATGCACCCAAAAAGCGCATCGAGAATAATCATAACAATGCTCTGGAATTTCAGGTTCACATTGTTTAAGAACGAGTAGGTTACTGGCAAATGACTAGGGTCCAGCTTTCATAACTCTCTCTTTTTCCTCCTCCAATTGGAAAACGAATGTGAAAAAGCTTGGTTCTTTTTAGGAGCAAGCCACTAATTCTATTTTCCATGCTTTCTTCATTGTGTTAAGGAAAGTTGGGAAGTTGACATTAGGTTTAGAAAATAGCTTCCCAAATAGGGTTTGGTTGCATTCTTCCCTCTTTTCTAGGGGGATTTCTTTGATCACTTCTACTACATCATTCTCAGACCACAGGTGGCCCAGGCTTTTACATAACGCAGCCATTCACAGTTCTTTCTCTTCTTTACCTTCCATATTGTCTTTTCCGCAAGTTTACTGGCTATAAGCTCTCTGAGTGGGTTATTTGAGTTTTTTGGAGGTGGGTTTATATAGGTAACAAATTGAAGGGAACTCTGTGATGGAAATAGTAGGATCACAAGGTTACTTTAGAAGGTTTGTGGGCTAAAACAATGGGGAAGACTCCATAGCCAAGCGATTAACCACCACCCCAGTTCGTTGATTTATCTCTTCCGTTAACAGGGGATGCTTTTCAAGAACTTAATTCAAGGCAAAGAAAGAGGCCAACACAGATAAAAAAAATTCTCATTCACTCATTGCTTTCTCCTAATCATATTGTAAAAGGCAGGATCCATTCTTATAACAGAAAAACTGACTACATCTATCTTATTATTTTTCCAATCTAGTTGGTATCGTCAAATCCCATTCCACTGCATCAAAGAAACAAGGAGCCCAGAGGAGAACCATGGGAGAGTGACAGAATCCAACCTTTTGCGAGGCCAAAGCTCCGAGATCACCCAGCATTGATTGTATCCATCGGAAAGGAGATAACAACACCGTTCCATTGCTCGAGGCTTCTCATTTCTACGAAGAAGTAGTAGGGAGAGGGGTTTTTGGGTTTTACACGATGGGTTTCATTGATCAAAAGGGAAATAAATGTGATTTTAGGTGTCGAAATCTACTAGAGATTTAGGGTTTTGGGGGGGAAAGCTACCGAAAGGGGTAGAGGAGAGTTCTCAGAGGCGAGAGAGAGTTGTACTGCACAAATCTTAAGATTCCATAATACATTCCCCGCTAAGATAAAAGGAGTTGACCAACTAATAAAAGAGACCACTTGTAATAGCCGTAATAGGCCCACAATGGATAGTAGAGTTAAAACACAAAAAAGAGCGTCTAGACCAAAAGAGCGATGGAAAAGTGTGGCACATTTATCTATATTTATCAATTATCTATATGTTGTTTCATGCATGACTTATGTTTATCTACTCACGGATCATCCATGTTATTATCCATGCATCTAAATTAACATGTATATATTAGTAATCTCGTCACACGATGTTTGGTACTCAATTATAGACAACGCAATGTCATATCATAAACCATTTTGTTACATGACGAAGTAAAAGTAAGATAGAATAACTAATGATCGGTTTCAAATTTAGACCTTATGCATATTTAAACTAACGGAATTCAAAGGAAAAATATACAATTTGAGAGTTTCCAAAAAAGAAAAATGAATGTTTACCGATATTGCAAATCTAGAACTAATAATCTAAACTCTATATTTTCATAGCCCATATGATTAATTGTAAGTGCAAAATTCCACAACAGATGAGGAACCATTTAAAGAAATTAAAAAACATCACACGCATGTGGATGTATTCGGCTTGAGGAGTTCGCGGCCACGATTGGAATCGGCTCCTCTATCATTGGTCTAGAGGCGCTGGTTCAACTTAGTTCTCGAACTAGATCAAACTACCACCCTCTTTCTTTGATCCTAGTGATATAATCATAGAAAGAAAGTGTAAATCTACAAGCATCGGTTCAACTAGTTCTCGAACGAGATCAAACCATCACCCTCTTTCTTTGATTCTAATGACATAATCACAAAAAAAAAGTATAAATCTATACTACTCGATATGTTTAACTCGATGCCTTTTAACATTCAGAATGGAATAGATAGTGAACTTTTGTCCACCATATTTCTCGTACGGAGAAATTAGAGATCAGTTAAACATCAACATCCAAAAAATTGTACGGAATTACAACGCGTGCATCGGTAAAACATCTTTTTCTGCTCAACTTCCACGTGCATTGTTAACCACGAATACTGAGAAGCGGTGTCGTTTTGCTTTCGGGCTTGGGCTACACTTAGTTCCGTCGATAAATTTTGGGCCCAGTTGAGCTAAGCCACGACCTACAACCATGGCGACTTTTGCATTTTCCCTTTTCAGATCTTCTTCTTATAAAAGCGTATGAAAAAAGTTCCGGCCCGCCCTACTTTATAACGGGTCCTGACCCGGACAATTCATATGTATGTTTCGGGTAACATAGGCCCCTTGACCGGATCCTAACCGACCAACGATCCAAACTCGTGAAGTCCGAATATATTTATCGAATAAAATAAGTTCAATGAAATTGTCCATTGTTCAAATTTTTGTTTGGAATAAATCATGTCTAGGATGGTATTATTGATTGAGTTATTGTTATTGATAATTGATATTCCTTAAATATGAAAACGATAAAAGTAAGGTATACCAAAAAATCCTTCTTTGCACTCTCTCAATAAAAAAATATTGCTTTCAATTCGTTGATTTTGAAAAGTTGAAGAAGAAGAAGAAGAAGAAGAGAGTTAAGCGTGCATTATCCACATAATATATACGTATTAAATCTGGAAATAATAACCTACGTCATTGAATAACAGTGGACATATCAACACCTTTTTTTAAAAAAAAATTTCCATTCTTAATGTAGAAGGATAAAAAGATGGACATTTTAGTAACTCATCATTTTTAAAAATCCAACTTTACATATAAATAGCATTTGATTTGTCATTTGAGCAAATTGAAGGCAATATTGAACATCTACTGATAGCTTAGGAATTAAATTAAATTAAATTAATTAAATCAAAATTTGGGAATTATTTGTGTCTTTTTATTTTTTGAGTTGGCCCTAGAAAAAGATAAGTCGAAACGATTTCATGAAGGAAAGCTCGAGAGCGTTCTGGTCTGCTCGGACTGCCACATGTTTGGGAATGCAGTGGAAACTTCGCGGAGGGAGAGAGTCAAACGGTGAGAAAAAAGTCAAAAAGAAGAGGCGATGTATATCACGAAATACGCATTTATTAACGAACGAAGCTAATTGAGAGCTAGGCAAACAGATAGCGTATTTCATAAAGAAGTGTTTGTTTTCCAAGAATTCATTTGTTTCCGAAAAAAAGATATTTAAAAAACATTTTATTAAAAATCATCATTTACCTCCAACTTTTTTTATCTTGGAAAATATCTTTTAGGTTCAATTCCAAATTTACCCTAAACTGTAGGTTCAATCCCAACTCTATCCTCTTTTTTTGTTGAAAAGAAAATCATCTACTTTTACTCTAATCCTAAATTTGCTCCCGTTAGCTATTTGTCCAAAAATCGTGATTAGTCGTCCTTAATTTTTATATCCTATAACTGTCTTATTTTGAAGATAATTTTTCATATCGTATTGTTGATGTGTATTTATTATTGATTTTGAAATGTCATATTAAGTTGGGACTGTATTATGAAATAGATTTGAGAGTAGATTAAAAATTGGTGATTTTTTTAAGACAGGAAAATTTTGGGGCGGGACTAGACCCTTGTGGGGTTCGGGGCAAATTTAAATTAGGTATGTTAGGGAACTGGCCCCGTCATTATTATAAAGTCGTGAAAGGCGTGCGAGGGAACGAGAATAAGACCGGGAGGTTCTAGAAAACTCCAACAACGACCCACGCCCCCGCCCCACGACATTAAAGATGACCGGAACTCCTCCAAGTCCCCCGCGTCAGTTTCCTCCTTATTCGTGGCCACCAAGCTTTCTCCCTTCTCGCGTCGTCGTCCTTTCCTCTCTCTCTCTCTCCACCGTTTGCCTCGGCGCCGCGCCGCGCCGCTTCGCTTTCCCCTGTTTCTCTCAGGTAATCTCTCTCTCTCTCTCTCTCTCTCTCTCTCTCTCCGTGGGTCGCGTACTGCGCGGCGGTCCTGGCAAATTCTCCCGACCGGAGGCGTCTCGCGGGCGCATTCCGTTCGAGAATGGGGGGGTTTCCGTTCGCGAATTGAAGCTTTCCCGTTTTCGATTTGCTCGCGGATCCACCGGTTTAGCGCGCGTCGGCTAAAAAAGATTCGAGCCGCGTTTCCCACGTCAAAGTCTAGGTTCTCCGTGGCGTCCGCGTCTTGCATTTTATGTTTGTAGCTATGCAAATTTCTGCGGTTAGATTCGACCGATCTCTGTAGCTTTAGTGTGGGATATTGGTTTGGGTGCGGGGGGATTTAAGCCGGGGATTGCTTAGCTGTGCGCCGAATGCGGGGGTGAAAGGGAGTCAATTCTGTTTGGTCGACTGTGAAATCGTCTTAGGCTCGGCATACGAAGTTACTGCAGTGCTTTATTTGGAGCGTGTAGCAGGATATCGTCCCAGAGGGTGATGGTTTGTCGGTTGTTTAAATAATCGGGTTCTGATCTGAATGGGATGGTTTGCTTTTGGTTCAATTGGAAATTAGACATGATGATTTGCTTCATCGAATCTTGGGTCCCCTTAATTGGTATAATCTTGAGGAGCTCTCTGAAAGGTGTAAAACGAAGTTGGTCATTCGGTTAATTTTGCCAAAAAAAATTGCTGCACTGCAGTGCATTATCTATAGGCAAAAGTAGTCAGTTCTTGTTTAGTTTCTCAGTGTAGTTGTGACTTGTGAGGCTTTGCTTTATTACTTGCGTGGCTGGATTGCTGGTTTTAATGATGTTGGTTCTTTGATTTGTTTAGTCCCTGTAGGTGACACTCTCACTGTTTGCATTTGGGAGTTTCGAAACTCATATGGCTGAGGTAAATGAAACGTTTCAGTGACATGCTTTGGTTTCTCGTATCTGTTGGTGCATCATGTGAATGTAGTGACAATTATTCTGAATATGGCAGGAGGGTCACAGGGTTACTTTGAATGTGTATGACCTGAGCCAAGGTCTTGCTCGACAGCTTTCCACATCTTTCTTGGGAAAGGCGATTGAGGGTATATGGTAAGTGGATTGCAGTCAGAGGCGGGAAAGATGTCTATTTGTTAAGTCTTCTTGTTCTCATGAAAATGCTGCTTCTGGGTGCACAAACTCCAAGCAATACATCTTGAAATTGTATTTTAAGCTGCTTCTGGTATTTTATTATTGTCTTCTTTTCTTTTTTTTTTGGTTGAGGAAAAAGAAGGGGGGGCAAATAGAGACATTATTTAATTTGGATCTTTGGTACTGAAATTTTTTCGATCTTCGTGTTTCTTGATGATATTGAGTACTCTTGCTTTGTGAGGGGTCCATGTCTATTTGGCCTGTAGTAAGCTGCATTGATGAATGAAGGAGGAATTAATTTGAAGGTTTATATGTTGGTCAGTTAGAAATTGTTATTTCATCAATTGGGTTTCAGCAACTTGTGAGACGAAGCTCGATTGACCTCATGTTAACTGACTACTTTTGTAAATGTTACATTTAATCTGGATTTTTTTTTAACCAGAAGCAGGGGCAACATGACATGCCTTTCACTTTAGAAGAAAAGAAAGCCAGTATGCAGATCTCTTTATCTTACTGACATCAATGATTTGAATTTTTTTGAACACAGGCACACTGGAGTGGTAGTGTATGGTAACGAATACTACTTTGGAGGTGGTATACAGCATGCCCCTGTTGGGTCAACGCCGTATGGTACTCCCATTCGTGTTGTAGAATTGGGTGTCACACATGTCCCAAAAGATGTTTTCGAGATGTATTTACAGGAGATCAGTCCTCGATACACAGCAGAAACATATAGCCTGCTCACTCACAATTGTAACAACTTCACTAATGAGGTAGCCCAATTTTTAGTGGGTTCAACCATTCCAGACTATATTTTGCAGCTTCCTAATGAGGTCATGAGTAGCCCAATGGGTGCTTTGATATGTAAGTCCATTTTTACTGGCCATGATGTTCCCTCAATTGTGTGTTGACTTCTTTTTCCATAAACTAAAGGAATTGGGTGGATTAACATGCTATTGCACTACGCTAGTAGTGTGATACAACTGGAAATCTATGCTATCAGAACTCAGTAGAAATCACCTGTCCTATTCTCCCTATGATTGAGTTTGGATATGGGCCCCACTATGCCTGTAGGTTGTATATTACTGTTTGTTATTCCTCAGTGTGCTGGGTGATTATCTGGTGTTGTGATGAACCATAGTTCCTCTATGAAATAAGGGAGATTTCTGCACGTGATGTTGATTGAGTGTACTTGGTCTCCTTTTTGGGAGAACATGGGGATGAGATACCCCTACATGGATTATCCATCTGGTAGGTGAGTGCATGGCAATATTGTCTTTATGTCACGTGAGGTAAAGACCTTGCTCTTTTCCTTCTCATCTTGGAAGTATAAAAGGGCAGGTGATAGGCACATAGAATCTTGCCCTGGAACTTTTTAAGCATGATGTATCCCTACAAATTATTGCTTGTTTGTGAGAGATTAGGTTGAACGGGTGGTAAAGGTTCTCAAGTCAGGCAATCATCATCAAGGTTAACGTCCTCCTTTTTTTGGTCATAAGGTCAATGTCCTCATATATTGTTGTGGATGTCGTTGTGTATTGTTTGGTTCCTTATGGTGGCTTTGGGATTTCTAAATTGTATAACTGGGGTGTGCTGCTTGTAAATGTGTTACATTGAATGACGTACTTCTGGTTTGTATTGCAGTGCCTATGATACAGAACTTGGAGACGACTTTGAAAGCGGGAGCTGTTCCTCAAGTTCCACAGTTTAGGCCTCCATCCTCGACCCCTGATGTTACCAAGTCGTTCGGCAGCACTCCTAGTGCACCTGTGAAGAAAACCAAAGCCCCAGATGCGGATAAGAAACAGCAATCTGGGGAGTGTGCTAAGGAGTCTAAGGATGAAAAAGCCCCAGCTGCAAGTGATTCTGCCGATGCAAAAGTCGTCAACCCTGTACCAGGAGATCCTCTGGGAGATGCACGGAGCAAGGTGCAGGAGGAGATTACTGCAGAATTTGCGGCAATCATGGCAAGTGGAACGTTGCGCGCAAGTGAAGCTGCGGCACTTGCCACCAAGAGGGTGATGCAGAGATATGGACACATGAACATTGCGATGTCGAGCTAAAATGAACTGAAAAACAACGCACCATTATTACTAGCAAAAAGTGTGTTTACAAAGCAGTAGACACCAAGTGATTGATTATCATGAGACTGAATTGGTCGGCTCCACCCTGATGTAAACTGATTTCATTGTTCGAATTATTAACAGAGACGTTTTCTGCGTATGGCTTCGATTTTGAAAGCCAGATTGGCGGGTGGAACACACACGAATGAACCTTGCATTCGCATTTCGTGTTTTTTCCTATACTTTGATGGCTGTAGGATGTGTTTCTACAGCCCCTACCAAAATGTACTTGTTCCCAATGCATGTCTATTGAAGAAGCGATGGCTATCGCTTACGTGGCGATGTGCCTTTAATCCCAGATCGGAGCGCCTCTAATTCGGGTTTTCTCCTCTCTTTTTTTTTTTTTTTTTTTAATTTGGTGGAGGCTCTTATTAATTTCTTTCGGTATCAATTTCTATTAGTCACTACCATAGTTTCTGGTCAACATGCCCGGCCCGCGTCTTTTTACAAAATTTAAGCTGATTTTCTCTGATTTGAACTTTGAAGTGACGGTTGGACTGATGGATGGATGGTCATCATTTACATAATTGAAGCTGACTTTCTGTGATTTGAACTTTGAAGTTACGCTTGGACCGATGGACAATGAAGCTTGACCTTCTGTGATTTGAACTTTGAAGTTACGGTTAGACTATCCATTGCAAAATGGCAATTGCTATTTTTCAAAATCAAGAGAGACAGACTACTAATAGCACATCGATCCCTAATGATACTCCTATGAAAGGCACGAATTTCAAATCCTATATTTTCAAGCCAACCCAAATTGACAAAGAAAATTTAATAGTTGTACTCTCGCTTGACTTATATTTGAAGTGAACTGAATATTTTCACCATCCAAGTCCAATTCTTAAGAGCATGTTTGGTAACCATTATGTTCATGAGAATAATTTTTATTAGAAATGATTCTTTTTTATTCTATTTTTAAAAATAATTTTTAAACATTTTAAGCGGTTTGATAACTATTCAAAATTTTTATTTTTGGAATAAAATTATGTTTGGTACTGTTTTTAAAATTTTTAATTCAAATCATTTTTTAAAATTTTTTAATAATTTTATTTTATTTCTTTTCTTTATCTTCTTCTTCTTCAAGGGTTGTTGGTCGCCAACCCCTGACGAGGCCGCACCTCATCGGCCAAGCCTTGGCTAGGTGAGCGGCCTCTCCAAATTTGACGAGATCGAGCCCCATTAGCGGTTGGGCGAACTCTACCTCGTTAGATTTGGGCAAGGTTGAGCCTTGCCCGATCAAGTGAGGTTCGCTGATGGCTAGGGGAGGCCTGCTTGGCCACCAACGAGGCTCGACCTTGTTAGATTTGGCAAGGCTGAGCCTCGCTGGTGGCTAGGTGCACCTCCAATGAGCTCGCCGAACCAATCGCCGACGACCAATGGCAGCGGTGGAAAAAAAAAAAAAAAAGAGAGGGAAGAAAAACAAGAAGAGAAAATAGAAAATATGGATTTGCTTGATTCTATAATTTTTCTCTAGAATAAATAATCATTTTTTTTACTTCTCGATTATGTTCCAAATCTACTTTCGAAAATAAAAAAAAAAAAAAAAATTTGTTCTCGGGAATAAAAATTTTACTCAACAAATTTCTATTTCAAGTCTACTCTCAGTTAAAAAAAAAAACAGAAATTGTTACTATTTGACAAGTTGTCAAACACAGCCTTAGAAGCCGAAGAAACTCCAAAAAGAAAATCATTTCTCAAATAAAACTTCGCATAGGCCAAAAGAAAAGTAAAAATGTAATATAAAGATAAAAAAAAAATTAGGAAAAAACAAAAGAATTAGCGCCTACAAGAACGAAATGGAGGTCGCGATTATTGTCCGTACACTCTTCGAAATGCAAAGAGAGGCACCTTCGAATTTGCTCTCTCAACTTCTCTGCTTCTCTCTCCTCACCAAAGAATAACAAGAAGACCTCAGCTGCGTTATGTTAGGCTTCTGAAAAAATGCCTTTGAGCAAATACGTTAAAGAGTTTTTTTTTTTTTTTTTGGTAATGCAAATAATGTTTTATAAAGTGTAATTTAATAGTACATTAGAAAACAACTTTGATTTTAAAAAAATACCCTTGACAAGGATTTTTGATACATTTTTTTGGGAAAAAAAAAAGCTTCAAACCCTTCACTAGACTTTGATCAGATTTTGTTTTAAAAAAATAAAATCTGAGGAGCCTTCTAATGGATTATCATCATGGATCAATTTGTTGAAGTATGAGTCCGACGGCCCTTAGATTCCCCTGCCTTTTATTTTTATTTTTTTATTTTGGTCAGTCCTACTCTAGAACTATGCTAACTCTCACTTTCAGACTTTTGCCCTACCTCTTTGCCCACCCCAACTCCTAAGAAGGTGGAGATTCGAACCCCCCACCTCCCATTTCCATGTTGGAAGGGTGGCAACTAGGGTAAACCCCAGTGATTCTTGCCTTTTAGACTAGTAGTCTCTTTTGATTTTGAAAAATAGCAATATAATTCTCCATCGGCCCAACTGCAACTTCAAAATTTAGGAGAAATTGTCCAGAAAATTCTAAATCCATTAATTGTCCAAAAAATCTTAAACCCATTATATGAATGCCATTTCAATTTTAACAATTTCAATTATGTCAATTTAGTTCCAAATTTTTTGATGATTTACCTTTTAATTTTAAACCTTTTGATAATTTGCCAATATAGTTTTTCCAACCAAATATTCAAATAATAGGTTTATGACTATATTGGCAAATTTTTAAGATTTTCAAGACAATTTCTCCTAAACATTGAAGTTGGATGAGCTTGGTGGTGCTATTGTAGTATAAAGGACTTAATAGGATTAGAGATCATAAATAATGAAGGAGGATCTCCATCCTTGAATTCTGAACCTTTCTCTTTCTTTGTCGAGTCTCAAACATGATCTTGTAGAGTTCTAATATCGAGGTGTCGAGGCACCTAATCTTGCCTAGCTGAGATCTCTACAAATATGTTTCTAATAGAGCTCTAAGGAAAACTGCTAAGCTATATAGTTGGGGCTGTAGTCGGGGTAAAAGAATTAGCTAGTTGCCTTTGATGATGGGGAAGACCATACTCTTTAAGCTCAACAATATGCTATTTCACCTATGCTATTTCTTCCAAGCTGGATTCTTGCAGCTTCAAAACTAGAGAGCATTTTTTCAAGATTTCTAATCATTCCTTTAATTTTGATGGAAGCTTCTACACCTTGGTCTGTTCTTTGGTGCATACGATCAAGCCGTTTTTGCATTGCAACGAAACTTTTATAAAGGGTTTCAACAGTTGTACCAATTTAATGAAGAATAATGCTATGAGAAGTACGCACCTTGTTTAAAAGAAGGGCATTCTCAATTTGTCAATTTAGGACAACTTCTGCAGAAGTCTTCTTGGGATTTCCACTAGCATCAACCCCCGAAGGATTTTAGCAACATATTTATACCTCTGCCCAGAACTAGTTGTTTCAAACTCTTGTTTTAGCTGGGAAGTCGGAGTCAAAGGAGGAAAATTTGTAGGGGAAAACATGTACATATTCGGAAGGTTGGCCATACGTTGTTCGGCCTCTTGAACTTTTAAGGCATTTTGGCACTAGATTAACAGGACTCCTGGCTTCAGCGGTTTTGAATTACAAGAGGAATTTTTATTAATTCACTTGTAAATGGGTTTGTAGAATGGGGAAATGGGTTGCTATTTTGGCTTTATTTATTGAGGCTCAGGCTTTGGTAGTTCATAAGGCTTATGGTTAGGAGGTGGTGGTGAACAAATGGAGACAGTGCTAGAGAAGGGTAAGGCACTGTGTAGGATACCATAAACACGTACCTTCCACCATCTTCACCAAGAGAACCTATAGAAGAATCGCAATCTCGGTATCTCTGACGGAAAGGATCTCAAGGCCGTTTCTTTTTCTTCTTCACCGAATGGCGATGATCTTGATCTTTTATAAGGGTTGTACAAAGTTCACACTAGCAGTCATGTTCCAATAATAGTGTCATGTAACCGAGTCTTTAAAGTAGTAAATAGGATTACCAAAGGAATAAATTGGAGGGCCTGTCTAGGCTTTATGATTAGGTTTACCTTCCCCATCTTCTTGGTGATCCTGAGTAGGTTGGATCATAAGAAGAGTGAACAAGATAGAGCTGAATGTTTCTGTCTTCTGCTCTGTGGTGACAAATTTAATAACCACATTACCATCTTTCTTCTTGGTAAACTTTGGCTTAGTGGACTGGACTAAACGAACATCCTTGTACAACTTTTCATAGTTGGTTACCCAAGTCCTAGGACAAAGTTTAACCAACTCATCCCTAAAAAAAAAAAAAAAAAAAAAATAGGAACATAAACGCAAGGTGTTGTATGGTTATTGTTCACAAAGATCAATAAGGCTTCTTCTGATGCTGGAAGAGAAAGATTGATGACATGGTTCTGAACTCTATACACCATTTGATAGTACAAGATAGCAATAACATAATTTGCTACTTGGGGAGCTCCAGAAATTTGGAGTTGAATTTTCAAGGCGATAAATAGTTGAGGGTTAGAAAGTGCCATATTGAAATTTGAAAAAAGAGTGACAAACACCATTCCAACATTCAAGATAGTCTTGATTGTCCCAATATAGGCATGTTGGTAGTCAATAAAAGTTGTGTCTAGAAGAGCCATTTGGGCAATTATAGGAAGACCTTTTTGATCATGGAAAGACAAGTTAAGATTAATTGCACCATAGTACAAATGGGTGTATCCTTTTTGAATCCAATGTCAAAGGAATTCAAAAGGGATTTGAAGAGTAACAAACTATTCTTAGAAATAGGATGTTGATTAAACCGAGTAGATTGGACATATTCCTTGATTTCTTTTGGAGTGTGACTGATTAACTGTCAAATAGAAAGGATAAGAGAAAAAGAGGACATTTGTCTAGCAAAAACAGCATAGGGATTTACACTAGGAGGGTAGTAGGTAAGATTTTCTTAGCTTCATTGAGGCTGAATACCTCATAAAGCTAATCGATCTTGGAGGATTTAGATTTACGAAAAGGACTTGATGGAGTTAAGGTAACTAGAATATCTACTAGTGGTGAAGAAAGTTTGAGGTGGGTGTTTTCACTCATGGTAGAGTGATGGTTTCCCTTTAAATTATATCGGTATAACAAATCTTAGAAAGATACTATAGCACGTGAGTATAATTTTAGTTGGCGAATTTCACTCTGGAATTGAGAACTGTCTACTAAAGAATAGTTTTAAAAAATTGAAACCAAGAATCATTGATTACATGGATCAACCGAAGAACGGGATTGTCAGTTTGGTTCAATTCTCAAGTGGTTCCATAGAACCGATCCCACCAAGTGTAATATTTTCTCGCAAGCCAAAGAACTTCTCTTTTGCAAGACCAGTAAAAAGAATGGGCTCATATTGAAAGTTGAGAGCTAGAGTAATGAATTGATAGACATTGACCTTGAGAGTCGAGGTCGTGAATGAGATAGAGAAACAACTTAGACAAGGTGAAAGTGAGATAGGGCGAGTACTCGATTAATGGATGTTAAGCTTCAAATTAGGGATTTTAGGATTTTTATTTTTATTAATTTTTTGTCGAAAATTTGTTTAAAAAATTATATATATAAATTACAGGTCTGATTTGAATAGGCAATCTTCCCTTCCAAATACTGGGAACCGGGCGGGTATCCAATTGAAACTGAAAACTGAACCGGTTTAGGGTTTGGTCGAGTCCGGTTTCGGATGGTTCTTGACTTTTTTTTTTTTTCATAACCCTATAAGTATCGAGTCACCGACACTCGACATTGCTTCAAAAGTTTTTCCAGCATTCCGGACAGCGACTTCTGTACAGCGTGTCGATTGTCTTCTACGGAACTACAACTTGCCTGCAAAGGTAGAAGATTTTTCTCTGCTCGACGTCGCCCGCGCCAAGTGCATGCTAACCACAGATCTCGGAAAAGCCGGTTTTGTTTTGCTTTTGGGCTCGGGCTTTGCCTTGTTTCGTCCATCTATTTTGGGCCCAATCGAGTCTGAACCGTGGCAGAACACGAGGTCGACTTTTACTTTTAACCTTTTTAGATCTTGCGACCTTGTACTGTCTAATAATTCGACGTCTACTTAACGCAAGGTATCCAAAGCCTTTTGAAGATATATCGATGCCGATATGGTGAATTACATACTTTTTACTTGAAAATGTGTTTATACTTTAGCTGGATAAATAAGTTTTACAAAACGATTGAAATAAGCATGGCCTACTCACTGTATATTATTAGTGAGAGAGCAGTTCAAGAGACTTGAAAGCTCAATGGGTGAATTTGAAGAATGTTCTTAGGATGCATTTGTTTGGGAGGAAATTGTTTTTCAAGGATTAATTTTATGGACTTTTACCTGTTTGGCTCGCGAAAAATGATTACTCAATTGAAAACATTTTGAGTTCAACGAAAATATTCATACAAAAATTTAGGAAAGTGAGTTCTTAAATCTAAAGATGTGAATCAAAATTGCTTATATCGAATACTATAGTACTTTTTTATTTTTTTATTCATTTTCCTTCTTCTTTGGCCAATAAGTCGATAACTGGCCATAGATGAGCTAGAGCCTTGTCATTGTTGGCTAGGTTCGAGATCACTAATCTAGTGAGACCAAGGCCTCTTGAAATTCTAGTGAGCTCCACCTCACTAGCCTGCACTTGTGGCTAGTAACCAGCTGTTGTCAGGGCCAGCAACCGATGAAGGGAAGAAAAAAGAAAAAATTATTTAAAATTTGATTTTTTTTGGCTATGAATAAAGTCATGAGGTTGAAGATTATTTGCCAGATGATGTTCAAGTATTAGAAGGTGTTTTTGATTATATATCACCAAATAAAGGAAAATTATCCACCTTACTAAAAAATGATTTCACGGAAAGTATTTTCCTTTATTATAAAGTTTTTCTCTAAACAAATGCACCTCGATTGGGTCGTGGACTACCTAAATTCAGCCCAGTCCCACTTAAATTCAGCCCAGTCCCAATCGCGGCCTAGGCATATTTGTGCATTTTCGTACCTTGATCAGACTTGAATTGACACGATGGATTGGGGGCGTGTCCACGGCTCTATGCAAAGCTTTGCTCGCGCACCATCACATTCAACTAACGATTGAGAAATAGTTGCTTCGAGGGTACCATGCACTTTGGAGTTTCATAGCAACCCCAAAATTTGAGATGTGTTGGAAAGCATAGCTCGAATTCTAACCGGAGATCAAGATGAGGGTCTTCACAACTACTGAAAATCAATTGAATGGCCTCCATTTATTTAGGCAGTACAAGGTTCTTCAAGTACAATACTTCAATCGAAAAATCGTACATCACCGCTTCATCGGAGATTCACTGTTCCACATATTGATCAATTTCAGCTCATTCTCTTTAGAGTGCTCCTGCTCTCTCATCTAAGTGTACAGTGGCCCTAATTGACCAGCGAAGACTTCTTGACTGAGATCGAGAAGACAATTTGCATTCTTTCAGAGCATAAGCAATTCGAGGTGCACCTGAGTTGTAACTACAATAATGGAGAGAGTCGCATGTGGGAACGAGAAGTTAATGCTCCTTTAAGAACTTTTCCTTCGAAAAATGGCATATTATATCTTCACACGGAGAATTGCTTTGTCAGCTCGAAAACCTCGTGCTAGGAAACTGCCTCTGATTTCTCAGTATGCAAAGCAGCACGGTCTTGGTTACCGATGTCTTCATTTTCGAGATCAACACTGGCTTCTTTTGATCTGCTGAAAGCATCAGAAGGTATATTGATGCCTGCAAATCCGATCATGACTGCAACAGCACCGAGGTAATCCATGAGATGAGGCGCACTGCCAGTCAGTGAATCTATAACAGCTGCCAATGGAACTTGTATGGTAAGACCAGCCGTTGCAACGGTGGTAGTAGTCAGAAGAACAGCCTTGGCCCACAAGTAATCACTCAGCACATTATCTAACAAACCTGAGTATGAATTGGGAAAGGGAAAAGAAGCAGATCAGTGAGTTTAACCTTCCAGCATATTTTGGCTAATCCAACAGCTCAAAATATAGATCAACAGAATTCTGAATCAAATATCGTCAGGCAGAAGATATTATCTCTCTGTCCACAAGAAGTTAAATGTAAGCATGTGTATGAGTTACTACACTGGCAACTATACAATCGTTGCTCTTCTATCCTTCATTTGAATCAAGTCATTGAGAATGATTTTAGAGGGCCACGATCTTCTTTGCCTCAAGAAAGGTTTGCACTTGAAGGATAGAGATCCCATTTGCAAGAAAGCAGATATTACTACATTTTAGGAAATATTCTAGCTAAGTAACTCTACAAATTACATAATCAAAATCCCAAATAAAAACTGTATCCATCATGCAGCTGTCCCGTATTTCATTGTTAGTATGCCAGCAATCTGAGACTACTTTGCAGTTATTCATAAAATGCTAAGCCAAAAAGAGTACTTCTCCATATCCTTTGTCAGAAATTTATTCGTTCCATCCAGACCCTACCATTAGCTCCTTCCCTTCCCCTTCCCTTTCTTCCCAACTTACGTTTCAACCAACTACAGTAACCTCACTCAGCACCGGGAAGCTTTCGCTAACTAAAGTATATTATAGCTAGAAATTCCTCTTCCACAAAGCAAAAGAGACTATCCACAAACACGCATAGAATATCCCTACACATGCTTAATCAAAAGGCACAGTAATTCTTTTCATGTGCTTAGGGACATGTTAGCTCAAATCAACCTTTGAAACTCTGGGGAAACTTTTAGAGATTACTTCTGATAAACTTAGCTAAATCTGATGAGATGCAAGTTGTGATCATGCATTCCAAATATATGTCTGATCAAGTACATATATTCACCAGACATGCACAATGATGTATCTTGGAAGAGCCTGCATAATTGGCAGTAAGCATGCCAGCATAACTACAGGTTTAGCAACCACCCACCAATTGCTTGTCAATGACTACTCTGCGATATGTCATCTGCAGTCAACTACAAGTGCTGATAAGAGTACATAGTCTGATGTCTGACTTGTGTACACACCTGAATGTGGGTATGACGATGACTATTCCAATAGTCCGCCAAAGAAAAGAAAAGGTGGCCTACTCAAAAGAGTATTTTCTTTTGGCGGAAGTG
This sequence comes from Eucalyptus sideroxylon x Eucalyptus melliodora, assembly GCA_016097485.1. Lineage (NCBI taxonomy): Eukaryota > Viridiplantae > Streptophyta > Magnoliopsida > Myrtales > Myrtaceae > Eucalyptus > Eucalyptus sideroxylon x Eucalyptus melliodora. The sequence continues at coordinate 39,220,829 of CM027834.1, read as the reverse complement.
GGTGAGGGGAATGGGACTCATGACACAAAGTGAACATATTAAGGATATTTCCATTCACTGTTTAAATATTTTTCTATTGCCTTTTCCTTCCACCCCATCCAAACAACCTAACTATTGATTTCCCTCAACTTGCTTCCAATTCTATTTCCCTTCATTTTCCTCGCAACTTTGACTCACCAAACATTAAGGGCCTAAAGCTGTGTTGGGCTTCAAAAGCAAGCAAACGCCATGTCAAGAAAAAGTGAAAGACAAAATTCAACAAACAACCACAAGCTCCTTAAAAATAGTATCAAATCAGGTAAACCAACTTAGACCTAACCACTGTTTTTTTTCCCCCAAGAAAAGCATAGCACATTTTAGATGACTAAAAGGAAAATCAAGAAAAAGAACCAAATCATGAAACTTGCTACTCACCTTTACCAACAATTAGACCAACTTGCTCCCAGTTAAGGTTAGTAAATGGCTCCAGCTTAGCAAAATTAAGCACAAGGGCGACAGGAAGGAATATCAAGAGGTTAAACAGCCCCAAGTATCCAAGGAACAGAGCCATGCTGACTTGACCTTGCTCTTGCTTCTCATCATCATCAGGTAGTTTAATCCTAATCAAGGTGATGTATACAGCATACAGGGCAGATGAGACAAGAGCAAGGATGTCTCCAAGAAGAGGATTTGTCGCAGTTGCACTTACTGAAGAATCTGTTTGGGAGTCACCCACACTAACAATGACTGTTCCTCCCATACAAAGAAGAACGCTGATCAGCTTTACCCAGGTAAATTTCTCTCCCAAGAACGCAAGAGAGACCAAAAAGGTGAATAGACTTGATGCACTGCTCAAGATAGTGTTTGACTGCGAAAAAACAAGGCAATGAAACCAATCAAATAACAACCACAGAAACATATGCAAAAACTAGACAAGGAAAACCACTTATAAAAGATGCTAGTACCGTGACAGTAGTGTACTTTAAGGACAGATTGAAAGTGAACTGCGCAAAGAACCAAAATGGGCAAATGAGAAGGCTAACTTTCGCGACTCTCATCCTTGTCCAACGTCCCTTTGCATCCACTCCCTTGTCAACAACTTCACTCATTACACCTTGATCGTGCAAAGCCCCGTCACTCTCATGCTCAGATCCTACATAAACATCTTTCGCATGATGACTTATTTCGCCTTCCTCCGCAGACGTGGATGGATCCGGATCATCAGCTTTCGCACTCAAATCACCTCCCGCAAGTAAATTCGCCTTCTCCGACTCCCCCGATCCTTTCAGAGAGCTACCATCACCACGCTTCCTATTCCACCAGAACCATAAACTCCCATATTTATCCTCCACATAGCGCCCGATTTCAAAGATGGGAATGTACACGATGAACAAGGAATTGCATATATACGCGATGAGGAAAGGCGAAACTCCCGAATCGACCACGGATTGAACCACATAACTAGCGGCAATCCAAATGGTGGCGACGGCAACTATGTATATCAACCCCAGAACCCATCTCCAAACTTTACTCGTCATCTCCACCTATCGAAATTCCCAATCTTTTTCCCCCCTTCTTTGAGCACCAAAACCATCAAATCACCCAACAATTCACCTTCGCAGAGACATCTCGTCCTAGGATAAGTTCCCAACAGCCTCCGTAATTCACGAATCCAGAAAGGAACATCCGCATTGCAAGATACGATCAACTGCCGGAAGCTCGAACAACCACACAACACGAAAGCTGGGGAAATTGAAGTAATACTTACATCGCCTGCTTCGCCGGGAAACTCCCCTCAAACCAAAATCGAATCGTTCGATCCGTCGCGAGTTCAGAACCTCGGATTGACTCAAAAAACTGAATCTTTCTCGGATGAAGATCGCGCAAGACGAGTCGGGAAGGGGTCGTTGAAAAATCGACGTGAGTTTTCGTCTTCTTCTGATTCCGACGCGCCGACGCGGACATGGGAAATATGGGCCCGGGATCGCCATCGCAGTCGGCCCATCATGGTTCATAAATGCAAGCCCATCAACGGTTGGGTCGCGACACTCGGTTCTGTTCGGTAAATTTTGTTTCTTTAACCTGAAACAATTATTTCTGTTATTTTGTTCCGAGGAACGAAAAAAAAAATAGATATAATTTTGGTAGCATTTTTGTTCTTGAGAATAAATTTAGAACAGAAATCAAAAGTAGGAAAAAGTAGCTTCTTGTTTTAGGAAACAATTTCTAGAATTCATTTGTTAACACCTAGATTTTGACGACCTGTTTAGTCATTTATCGCATTAAAAATTAGGGTTTAATTTTATCCAAAAATATATATTAATTGCGTAGCATATAGATTAGGTGCATTTTTATTATTTTATTTTAATTGGCGTTTTATTTATTGGACCAGTGCGAATGGGTTCAAATTAGTTGGATTAAGCCCACAAAAGGAGCAAATTAGCCCAAGCCCGTTGCTTTTTAATTAATTAATTAATTATCTTATGAGAAATTGAGATTTGATGCGATATTACGGTGGTTTTGATATTTAAAAAAATATTGCAATCTTATCTTTAGTCTTTTGGTAGTAAAATCATTGGGAATATTAAGGAGAATAAGGAATAATCTAAAATATTTTGCCGCGGATAGAGATTTCGAAAGATTTTAGAGTTGGATAATGGAGCTTTATCTTAAGTGGATTATCTGGAAAATCTTCACAAAAAGTTTAAAATTATCTTCAATCGCTGAGTCAATTTATGAGATCTTCGTTGGTAGAACATATTGATTTGTTCTTGCTATATAAAAGGGGGGGGAATTGAAAAAATGGCTCCTCCGGTTGAGAAGAGTGAAAAAGTCTTATGCAGAAAGTACAGAGGGAGAGTGACGTGAGAGAGAGAGGGAGAGTGACGTGAGAGAGAGAGAGTGATCGGTGAGATCAGTAAAAAAAAAAAGAGAAAAGACCTACTGTTCATCTTATCTAGAATTTCTGCGCATCCGACCCCTGCATCGTTGGTTCCTGTGCCAATGGCCTTCGAGCAGCAACGCCGCCTTGCCTCCGTTGGTGATCCGCCTTAGCCAGCCCAACACCCAAGCCTCCACCTGCTGCCTCCACTGCTCGCTCGCACCACCGTCGCTACACCTCACCCGCGACTTACTGCTTGTTGTGCCTCTGCCTCGTCTGCAACCTGCTTGTTCGCGATCCAGCCGGTCCTCACCGCACTGCCCCGCAATCGTCCGAAGCTCCACCACCGCCGATCTACCAGCAACTCGCAAAGCTACTCCGGCCTCAACGTGCCTCTGCCACTGCTGTTTGTGCTCCACTGGACGCCAAGCCGACGCCCCCATAGTGTCCCTATTCACGAAGCCACCGTTGATCCGCCCCGATCAGTCGACGCCACGACCCGTCTATTCCTGCGGCTCTGTCTGCAACACCTACGAAACCTCTGCTGCTCCCGACGATCTGATGTTGCTCTGAGCCACGACCCATCCCGGCTTCAACCTCATGACTTGACACCTCACACTGGCGATCTGCAATTGCCCGCGCCTTCGCCTGAGCCTCGCTCCAACAGCTCGCTTCGTCCGACGTCGCACCAGCCTCGCCCGAAGCCCGACGCCGCCTCTGTTGGCCTTGCCTCCGCATAGCTCTTTGCTCCGCACCTTTGCTTGAGCCCAAACTAGTTATTGATTTTTTTCTTTGCTGCAACTCTGAATTGTTGGACCTCGCCGGAGCTCCGCACCTCCGACCCAACCCCCAGTGATCCATCAAAGCCGCTCAGCCGTGGGTGAAGAAAGCAGGAAAAGAAAAACAAAAAAGAAAAGAAAAGGAAATTATGTAGTTTTATTTTCTTTTTCTATGAACTTTATTTTATTTATTTCTTTTAAGTTTAGTTGTTATTGTGTAAATTTAAAGTGATCTTCATTTCATGAATTTTGTAGGCATTATCAGCAAGGTATCGGATCATTTTTTTTAATTATATTAATTTTTGGGGTTTGTTGATAGTATTTTAAGTGTTGAATCAATATAATTATTAATTTGATCCGTAAGAATTCAGATTAGTTTTTTAGTTATTTTGAACTATTTGTCGTGATAATTAGGGTTAGGATAATCGTTAATTTGACATGTGAGATAACAGGTTATTTTTCGATTATTTTAATCATTTATTTGATTGAATGTCCTAATTAGTTTAAATACAATGTTTATTTGATAATTGCTTGTTTTGGAAAACCACTAAAAAATATCCAAAAAATATTTGAATTAGGACTTAGTTTGTTTTGGAATATTTTTTATTATCTTGTATATCTAGAATAGGGATTTTATTCCGAATTTAGAAAAATATTTAAAAAAAAAATGCATTCATTTAGGTTGTTAGTTTGTTATTTGGATTGCATGTTTAATTATATATTAATTTTAATTTCGAATTTTCATAAAGAAAATCACAAAAAAAAAAATCATTGAGCATATTAGGTTAGAATGGCGTGTTTCATTTTAAATTTAGATAATCTTTTTAGATAAATTGCATGTTAGATTAAGATAATATCTTAGTTTATATTATGATTTAATGTGACTTGATCCTTAGTTTAAATTAGATAGAATTTTAATCTAGCTAGATCATTTTTGCATTTTTAAAAATAGAAAAATATCAAATGCACGTCATTTAGTTTTTATTAGGTTCATTTAATTAGAACTTCCTCGTCATTAGACTAAGTCATTTAATAAATGTTGCATGACATATAACTCGCATACTAAATGTATGTTGCATGTCATTTTAGTTAAAATAATTTTGCATGTCATTGCACCGTATTACCCGTCATTGGAATTATGTCATATGATTAATTTAGATTGCATATTTAATTGTTGTATTTCTTTAATTTCAAATTTATTGGAAAATATAAAAGAATTAGAATGAATTCATTTCACGCTTTAGGATAGATTGCATGCTTATTTATGTCATACAATTTTGGTCATGTTATCATATCATTTCATGTTAGAATAGTGACATGCATTGCATAAGTCATGATTTTCATTAAATAAATGAAAACAAAAAATTAAAATTGCATGTTAATTAGAAATCATATCTAAGATTGCTGATCTGAATTCTGATTTAACAATACAGATGTTTTTGTTGCTTTGCGGTAGGTTTTGCATTATTTAATTGCTATCTTGAGTGTTAAATTGATGGTATGCGCACCTGTATGATCACCTCACATGTTAGGAAGTTAAATTAAAATCAATTTAATTGCCAAACATCTTTTTTTTGAAAATGAAATAGAAAGGTACTGAAAATGCACTAGGATAGTCTGGTGTAACCAAGTCCCCGTATCCTTTAGTCTCTGGTTCGTAAGAGTAAAATAATGCTCAATTTATTTTACTTAGATGTTTAATCGACCTACCATAAACCGATTAGTGGCGACTCCTAGATAATAATCTTTTGCATGTTAAACTTTAAATTGTGAATTGATAAGGGCTTGGGAGAGCCCGAGCTAAGCTTAAAGACTTAGTAATCCATTAACCTAGTTTTAGGTGGTGCACCCGAAATTCGCAAATTCCCCAGCGGAGTAGCCAAGCTATCGCGATCCAATTTTTTGGGTGCACCACCTAAAATTAGGTTAATGGATTACTAAGTCTTTAAGCTTAGCTCGAGCTCTCCCAAGCCCATACCAATTCACGACTTAAAGTTTAACATGCAAAAGATTATTATTTAGGAGTGGCCACTAATCGATTTAGGGTAGGTCGATTAGACACCTAAGTAAAATAAATGGAGCATTATTTTATTCCTATAAACCAGAGACTAAAGGATACGGAGACTTGGTTACACCAGACTGTCCTAGTGCCTTTTCGGTACCTTTCTATTTCATTTTCAAAAAAAGATGTTTGGCAATTGAATTGATTTTAATTTAACTTCCTAACATGTGAGGTGATCATACAGGTACGCATACCACCAATTTAACACTCAAGAAAGCAATTAAATAATGCAAAACCTACCGCAAAGCAACGAAAACATATGCATTGTTAAATCATAATTCAGATCAGCAATCTTAGTATGATTTCTAATTAACACGTAATTTAATTTTTTTCATTTATTTAATGAAAATCATGACTTATGCAATGCATGTCACTATTCTAACATGAAATGATATGATAACATGACCAAAATTGTATGACATAAAGCATGCAATCTATCCTAAAGCATGAAATGAATTCATTCTAATTCTTTTATATTTTCCAAGAAATTTGAAATTAAAGAAATGCAACAATTAAATATGCAATCTAAATTAATCAAATGACCTAATTCTAATGACGGGTAATGTGATGCAATGACATACAAAATTATTTTAACTAAAATGACACGCAACATACAATTAAGTATGCGAGTTATATGTCATGCGGCATTTATTAAATGACTTAGTCCAATGACGAGGAAGTTCTAATTAAATGAACCTAATAAAAACTAAATGATGTGCATTTGATATTTTTCTAATTTAAAAAATGCAAAAATGATCTAGCTAGATGAAAATTCTATCTAATTTAAACTAAGGATCAAGTCACATTAAATCCTAATTTAAACTAAGATATTCTTAATCTAACATGCAATTTATCTAAAAAGATTATCTAAATTTAAAATGAAACATGCCATTCTAACCTAATATGCTCAATGATTTTTTTTGTGATTTTCTTTATGAAAATTCGAAATTAAAATTAATACATAATTAAACATGCAATCCAAATAACAAACTAACAACCTAAATGAATGCATTTTTTTTTGTTTTTTTAAAATATTTTTCTAAATTCGGAATAAAATCCCTATTCTAGATATGCAAGATAACAAGAAATATTCCAAAACAAACTAAATCCTAATTCAAATATTTTTTGGATATTTTTTAGTGGTTTTCCAAAACAAGCAATTATGAAATAAACATTGTATTTAAACTAATCAGGACATTCAATCAAATAAAGTATAAAAATAATAGAAAAAATAACATGTTGTCTCACATGTCAAATTAACGATTATCCTAACTCTAATTATCACGACAAATAGTTTAAAATAACTAAAAATCTGATCTGAATTCTTACGGATCAAATTAATAATTATATTGATTCAACACTTAAAATACTATCGACAAACCCCAAAAATTAATATAATTAAAAAAAATGATCCGACATCTTAGGGATCAAATTAGTAATTACAATAATTCTTGGGAAGACCCTGCAAATAATGCCTACAAAATTCATGAAATGAAGACCACTTCAAATTTACACAATAACAACTAAACTTAAAAGAAATAAATAAAATAAAGTTAATAGAAAAAGAAAATAAAACTACCTAATTTCCTTTTCTTTTCCTGCTTTCTTCACCCACGGCTGAGCAGCTTCAGTGGATCACCGGGGGTTAGGTCGGAGGTGTGGAGCTCCGGCGAGGTCCGGCAATTTGGAGCTGCAGCCCTGCAAATAATGCCTACAAAATTCATGAAATGAAGATCACTTCAAATTTACACAATAACAACTAAGGAAAGAAAAAAGGAGTACTGTTCATGCTTCGCTCTCGACTGGTTCTGCGTGTGTACTGTTCATCGCCTGCGCGAGATCCATTTCCGGCCGTTCTGGCCGGCCGATTGCACCCATTCTTGGAGACAACATTCTTCTACATCTGATCTTGTCTTCTACCGAGCGATTCTCCCTGGTATGTCTTCCTCAGCTGGAATCTCGGATCTGAGTTCTTAGGGCTCCAAATTCCGATCTCACCGTCTCCAAATGGCGTCTTCCTTTGAGATAGCGGAACATAACCGGGGTAAAGCCCATGTTGCTGCTCCGGTTGAGCACCCTCTCTCCCCCACACCCGCTCGTAACCCTTTATTCGATACTCCTCGGCTCTAAGAGGACCTCGCGCTCACTCTGGGCGATCGCGAAGCAGGGGACGAAGTAGGGCTCGTAGGGCTCGTCCTCTGCTGGGTATTCCTGCTTAGCTAAATGCTGTTGGGCGTGATAACGCCTCCACTAGTCTAAATCGAAAGGATATGAAGATCTCCTTCAGCCGTGACACTGCATCTATCTCTGCTCTACACGGTTGTGAGGCCAAAGGGCGTCCGAATGCCCCGAATAAGGTGTCAGAGGAGCCATATCCGAATGTACAGATCCCCCTTGTGAAGGAAACTCCCCCCCTGCTCGCTCCTGGGCTGTTGTAACCCGATTGGCATCCAAAGGCTATGGGTTGTCCTTTGTTCCTCCGGCTACAATTGAGAACTCTAAGATTCTGCAGATGCCGGAGGAGATCCTTGAATCTACTCATCCAAAAATGGGAGGAATGTCTGGTTGGTTACTACATTGGGAAGCGCTTACCCTTCCACCTCACAGAGGACGCCCTCAAGAATGCCTGGGGCCATCACTTGGTCGAAGTCATTGCTGCTGACCTTGGTTTTTACTTCTTTCACATTCCAGATAGGGATTTCAGGAGGAAAGTCTTGGATGGAGGCCCGATTACAGTAGCCAAAATCCCCTTGATCCTGCAACAATGGCACCCTATGTTGGAGCTCAAGAAATCAACTCATAATTCTGTCCCCATCTGGATTCGTCTCAGGAACGTCCCTATGGCTCTTTGGTTTGTTGCTAGCATCAGTTTTCTGGCAAGTGGTATTGGTAAGCCCTTATTTGTTGATAATCGAACAGAACAGATGGCAATGGTAGCATTTGCTCGAGTTTGTATAGAAGTTGATACGTCTAACTCTTTCCCTGAAGTTATAGAGTTTATGATGAAGGGTGAGCTTAGAACAGTGACAGTCCAATATGAGTGGATCTCGACAATTTGTCCAACCTGCTCTTCATTTGGCCATAGATGTCATGCCCCCAATTCCTCAGGTCCTTCAAAACCTGGTCCCTCAGTCCCGAAGGCACCTGTCCCTCGTCTAAACGAATGGCGTGAAGTGCATGGTAAACGCAATAAGCACACCCCGGTGCCTGCAAATGATGGCCTAATGCATGATCTGGTCCAGAATCATCCCAAGTCCCCCCGTTCTGAAGGAATCCAGGTTGGAGATCCGATGCCTCAGATAACCAGACATGAGGATCATCATCCTTCCTTTGACCTGCTCCCTGCCACCTCTATTGACCCTGTTTCCGCTGCTGTGATGCAAAGACAGGGTTCCCCTGACTCGAATAAGTATGCACCTTCAGATGAAGATCTTGAGGATATCAGCTCCGATGATGGTGAATCTGTATCACCATGTAAGGTGCCATTGTCCATTCCGGAGGAACGCGATAAATTTCCCCCTCCGAAGGTTAATCAGGAGGCCCCTCTTCGTCAAAAAGGAATCCTCCGCTTTGAATCTACTAAGGCGAGTATTCCTGCTGGCCCGAAGCTTATGCCACACTCGGCAAGGAAACGAGGTGGCAAGAGAAGGTAATCCTATTATCTCATTCCTATATTTTTTGGTGTTTGGAATATTAGGGGTCTTGGACAAGCCCTCAAACAAGCTGAGATTAGGAATTTTGTGAGGACTAACCGCCTCTGCTGTATTGTTATATTGGAGACTAAAATATCCCCTACTGCCCATTCCTATGTTTCCGCATCCCTTCTTCCTGGGTGGTCTTGGTCTACAAATTACTCTTATTCCATCAGGGGTCGTATTTGGGTGGGTTGGAACCCCTTGGCTGCTTCTTTTTGCATCTCAGCTTGTACTGCTCAAGCCATTCATGGTCGTTTGGAGTGTTTTCTTTCTGGTGTTGCTTTTAATCTTTCGGTAGTCTATGCGGAGCATTCTTTTGTCCTTAGAAGACCGCTTTGGAATGACCCGGTTTCTACTAGTTCCATTTGTCTGGACATCCCCTGGATTGTTGCTGGTGACTTCAATGTCATTCGGTATGCTTCCGACAGAGCCAATAGATCCAATTACTGGATCCCAGCCTTTGAAGACTTTGGAGACTGCCTCATCCAATCTGGTCTAGATGATCTCCGTTTTGTGGGTAATAGGTTTACTTGGTGTACTTCGTTTGGTCCTAATCGAAGGCAAAGAAAAATAGACAGAGTTCTTACTAATGCAACTTGGATCTCGGCCTTCTCCTATTCGGAAGCCAACTTTCTTGCCCCTGGAGTGTCTGATCACTCTCCTATGGTGGTCAGGATTCTCCCGATTCCTAGCTCGGGTAAACCCTTCAAGTTTTTCAATTTCTGGATGTCACACCCCAAATTCTTTGAGTTGGTTCGACAAATCTGGGAGCTACGTATCTCTGGTACGCCTATGTTTGTCCTTTGTAGTAAGCTTAGATCCCTTAAACGCAGACTCAAGTTATTAAACAGGGAGGCTTACTCTGATATTTCGGCTAGAACTTCTGACGCCAGACACCTTCTCATGGAAGCTCAAAACGCTATTCAGTCTGACCCTCATAATCAAGCTCTAGCTGATGCGGAAAAGGATCACCTCCATGTCTTTTCTGACCTTCGCCTCAAGGAAGAATCCTTCTACAGACAAAAATCAAGGGTCAAATGGCTTAAAGAAGGTGACCTAAACACCAGTTTCTTCCACCATTCGGTGAAGCGAGGCCATCTTTGGAATAGAATTCTCTCGATTTCTGATGGTAGCAATGTAATTACTGATGAAGCTTAAGTGCAGCAACTCTTTGTTGATCACTTTCAAAATCTGCCGTCAGCTGTTAACCCCTCCGCCGTTCCGTCTGTTGATGAGATTCGTGCGAATCTGGCCTCTACGCTCAATGATAATTAGATCCAAGCCATCTCTCAGCCATTCACTGAAGAAGAAATCCGAACTACTTTGTTTTCATTGGCCACCGGAAAAGCCCCTAGCCCGGATGGATTTAATGTTGATTTCTTTAAGAAATCGTGGGATATTGTAAGCCCTTCCGTCCTATTGGCAATTCGGGACTTCTTCTCTACGGGTCAGCTACTTCGTGAGATCAACACCACTATTCTGACCTTGGTCCCGAAGTCCCCCAATGCTTCCACGGTAAATGACTTCCGTCCTATTGCTTGTTGCAACACTATACACAAGTGTATTACGAAGCTATTAGCCAACAGGTTAGCTTCTATGCTCCCATCTATAATTAGTCCCCCCCAGAACGCTTTTGTTAAAGGGAGGAGGATAAGTGATAATATCATGCTTGCTCAAGAATTATTTGCTCACTTCCACCATGAGCCATACTTTCCAAAGAGCATTATTAAGGTTGATTTCTCTAAAGCTTATGACTCAGTTGACTGGAACTTTATTGAGTCGACTCTCCAAGCATTTGGCTTCCCTCCCACATTTATTGATCGAATTATGACATGCATCAGAACCCCCAAGTTCTCTATAGCTTTAAACGGTGAGTTGCATGGTTTTTTCCCTAGTGGGAGAGGTATCCGACAGGGGGACCCTCTGTCCCCATATATCTTTACTCTTGTAATGGAAGTTTTTACTGGCATTATTAATGCCCGCACCTACAATCCCGGATTTCAGTTCTTTTGGCGTTGTAAACCCTCCAAGTTGTCCCATCTATTCTTCGCTGACGATGTGTTGCTCTTCTCGGAAGCAAACATGCCGTCTCTAAACCTTCTAATGGATGGAGTAAACACTTTTGCTACCTGGTCTGGTCTCATCCCCAATCTTAATAAGAGTGAAATCTTTATCTCTAGGGGGCATGAGTCTTTAAAGAGTGCAATGGTTAATGCATCGGGTTTCAACCTTGGATCCTTGCCCTTTCGGTACCTTGGCGTCCCCGTTATTTCCTCAAGATTAGGCAAGGAAGATTGTGTATCTCTAGTGGATGCTATAATGAAGAGAGTTTAGTCATGGACCAACCGCTTCCTTTCAACTGCTGGTAGACTCCAACTTATTAGATCTGTTCTCCACTCCATTCAGGTGTACTGGTCTTCGATTTTTATCCTCCCCTCCTCAGTTATTAGTCGAATTGAGCAGATTTTCCGCCAATTTCTTTGGCGTGGCCCGAACCTTGGATCTGGTGGTGCTAGAGTTTGTTAGGAAGAAGTCTGTCTTCCTAAAGCGGAAGGAGGACTAGGTATTCGCTCAATTCGAGTTAGTAATATTGCTGCCATGACTAAGCATATATGGTTGCTTTTCTCTGATAAGGAATCGCTTTGGACCAAATGGATACACTCAGTCTTCTTAAAACACAAGAATTTCTGGATTGCACCTAGGCCGACCGTTTGTTCTTGGTCTTGGAAGAAACTTCTTGGCCTGCGTGAATTGATTCAGAGGTATTTTGCCTGGAACATTGGTAATGGGTTATCGACTTCTTTCTGGTTTGATACCTGGCACCCTCGTGGCCCATTCAACAAGTTATTCTCAGATCGCGACATATATTGCTCTCGTATCCCTCGGAATGCTTATGTTGCTACGGGTATTGCTGCCCTCTTTATCCCATCTAATGTAGCTATTGCTATCCATACTTGGGTTGATCCTCTCCCTAGCCTCAATAGCCAGGATGACCGTTTGGTGTGGCTTGGTCACTCTTCAGGTCAGTTCTTTACTGCTTCTGCATGGACTATGCTTCGAGCTAAAGGCTCCTTGGTTAACTGGTCTCGATTTGTCTGGAGCTCCACTCTTCCCCCGCGTTATCAGACCCATCTATGGCTGATCACTATGAATAGACTGCCAACCCAGGTCTTGCTTCTGTCATATGGGAGGATCCCGGATGTTTCCTATGCCTTCTGCTCAAGTAGGCCAGATTCAATCAACCACTTATACTTTGGTTGCTCAATTACAGGTAGATTGGCCTCTTTCTAGGCTTCTAAATGTAATTTGAGTTGGCGAAATGGTCCTTGGAAGGAGAATCTACAATGGATGGTCAGCCATCTCTCGGACTCGTGCTTCCACCATTCCATTGCTCGTTTTGCATTTGCTGCCCTGTGCTACCTTATATGGAAGGAGCGAAATAACATCATCTTTCGGAATCAAAGCCTATTCCTGCCCGCCCTTAAAGACCGTCTTCGGAAAGCTGTCGAAGATAGAGCCTCCACATTCTCAAGAGTTCCAGATAATCCGCGCAACCGAAGACTCCAAATGTGTTGGGGAATCCACCCTGCGATCTTTGAGTAAGGTCTCCATACTGGTCTGTCTTCCTTGCGCTGTGAGATGCTACTGCTGTTGAATATGCGTCCTGCTCTCCCTTCGCAAGGCTAGTCTGCCTCTGTTTCAGTTATTGACGGGATATTCCCCTCCGCATGCTCCTCGGCTTGGCAGACTGTGGCTCCCGGATCCTTGGCGTTTGCCTGGTTTTTTGTTGGCTGTCATGTTTGGCCTTTTGTAGCTTTTGCTGCTGTTGTTTCTCCTTTGGCGTTTCAACCCCGCCTCCCATCCACTCAGTCTGATGCCTATGTCATTTTGAGTGCATGTTTGGAGTTGCCTGTCTGTTTTGCCTCTTTGTAACTCCTTCTTTCTTTAGCTATATTATTCTTACCTCTTACCAAAAAAAAATAAACTTAAAAGAAATAAATAAAATAAAGTTAATAGAAAAAGAAAATAAAACTACCTAATTTCCTTTTCTTTTCATGCTTTCTTCACCCACGGCTGAGCGGCTTCGGTGGATCACCGGGGGTTGGGTCGGAGGTGTGGAGCTCCGGCGAGGTCCGGCAATTTGGAGCTGCAGCAAAGAAATATCAGTAACTGGTTCGGGCTCGAGCAAAGGTGCGGAGCAGAGAGTTGTGCGGAGGCGGGGCCAGCAGAGGCAGCGCTAGGCTTCGAGTGAGGCTGGTGCGACGTCGGACGGAGCGAGTTGTCGGAGTGGGGCTCAGGTGGAGGTGCGGGCAATCGCAGATCGCCGGTGTGAGGCGTCAAGTCGTGAGGTTGAAGTCGGGATGGGTCGCGGCTCAGAGCAACATTAGATCGTCGGGAGCAGCAAAGGCTTCGCAGGTGTTGCAGACGGAGCCGCGGGAGCAAACGGGTTGCGGCGTCAACTGATCGGGGCGGATCAAGGATGGCTTTGTGAATAGGGACACTGTGGGGGCGTTGGCTCGACGTCCGGTGGAGCGCAAACAGCAGCAGCAGAGGCACGTCGAGGCAGGAGCAGCTTCGCGAGTTGCTAGTAGATCGGCGGTGGTGGAGCTTTGGACGGTTACAGGGCGGTGCGGCGAGGATCGGTTGGATTGCAAATCGGCGGGTTGTAATGAGGCAGAGGCGCGACAAGCAGTAAGTCGCGGGTGAGGTGTGGCGATGGTGGTGCAAGTGAGCAATGGAGGCAGCAGGTGGAGGCTCGGGCGCTGGGCTGGCTAAGGCAGATCACCGATGGAAGCGAGGCGGCATTGCTGCTCGGAGGCCGTCGGCGCAGGAACCGACGGTGCAGGGGTCGGATGTGCAGAACTTCTAGAGAAGATGAACAGTAGGCCTTAGGCCTTTTCTCTTTTTTTTTTTTTACTGATCTCACCTGTGACTCTCTCTCTCACGTCACTCTCCCTCTGTACTTTATGCAAAAGACTTTTTCACTCTTCTCAATCGAAGGAGCCATTTTTTCAATTCCCCCCCCCCTTTTATAGAGCAAGAACAAATCAATCCGTTCTACCAACGAAGATTTCATAAATTGACTCAGCGATTGAAGATAATTTAAAATTTTTTGTGAAGATTTTCCAGATAATTCACTCAAGATAAAGCTCCATTATCCAACTCTAAAATCTTTCGAAATCTCTATCCGCAACAAAATATTTTAGATTATTCCTTATTATCCTTAATATTCCCAACGATTTTACCACCAAAAGACTAAAGATAAGATTGCAATATTTTTGTTAAATATAAAAAACCACCATAATATCGCATCAAATCTCAATTTCTCATAAGATAATTAATTAATTAAAAAGCAACGGGCTTGGGCTAATTTGCTCCTTTCGTGGGCTTAATCCAATTAATTTGAACCCATCCACATCGGTCCAATAAATAAAACGCCAATTAAAATAAAATAATAAAAATGCACCTAAATCTATATGCTACGCAATTAATATATATTTTTGGATAAAATTAAACCCTAATTTTTAATGCGATAAATGACTAAACGGGCTGTCAAAATCTAGGTGTCAACAGCTGCCCCTCTTTGAAGGTGAGCTCGAAGAGGTTGTCTTCAAAGATAAATTAAGACCTAAATTTTGACCATGCACATGCATTGAATGATTTTTTTTTTTTTTTTGAAAAAATGAATCCCATTTTAAAATGCAATTTAAATGACACATGGAAATGTTAATGCAGATGATAAAAGACTTACCTGGAATGACTTACCTTCAAGGAGGGTAGAGTAATTCAAGATAGTTTGTGTTACATGTTTAGGACATGTACCTTTCTACGGTCACCTAAAATAGTAACCAAGAGATTACTTTCCTAGGACCCATACCTTTCTACAATTGCCTAGTAGAGCAACAAGGTTTTGTAAGGAAACTACTTTCCTAGAATCTGTACCTTTCTACAGTCTTCTAGTAGGGTAGTGTTTGGTTGTGTCTAGGACCCGTACCTTTCTACGGTCGCTTGAATAGGGAAATTGCTTTTCCAGGACCCGTACCTTTCTACGGTCGCTTGAATAGGGAAATTACTTTTTCAGGACCCGTACCTTTCTACGGTCGCATGTTAAATCAATAAATGTTGTCTAGGACTCGTACCTTTTTGCGGTCGCCTAAACGGGGATTCGCTTTCCAAGACCCGTACATTTCTACGGTCGCCTAAATAAGGAATAATTTTCCATGACCCATACCTTTCTACGGTCGCTTGAATTGAGGTAATTGTTTTTCCAGGACCCGTACCTTTCTACAGTTGCCTGTTAGAGCAATAAGGTTGTCTAGGACTCGTACCTTTCTACGGTCGCCTAAATTGAGGTTTTGCTTGGCTAGGACCTGAACTTTTCTTTAGTCGCCTAATGTTGCAACATAGATTATCTGACCAGGACCCGAACATTTCTTCGGTCGCCTTAATCAGACTGAATCTAGAGAAAAATCTTTGGGGGACAGCTCGATCGAGTGTCGGTGTTTTCAAAAGGGACTTTGGGCTATGAAAGCACGCTAGGTCAATATAAATGGATATTGGGCTACGAAAACACGCCGAGTCGATGAAGATGGCCTTGGGCTACGAAAGCACGCCAGGTTAATATAAATGGACATCGGGTTACGAAAGCACGCCAAGTCGATAAAGATGGGCCCTAGGCTACGAAAGCACGCTAGATTAATATAAATGGATTTTGGGCTCCAAAAGCACGTCATGTCAATATAAAGGGACTCTAGGCTACGAAAGCACGCCGGGTCAATTTAAAAGGACAGCTTGATCGAGTCAAGTGTCGAGAATGGGTAGAGATACACTTACCTGATGATATCTCCAATTCTTTGGGATATGTCTTCTAGAACTTAGATATCTTGTGGAGGCCTCTCACCTCCTGGTAGAAATAAATTTTGAAACATCAAAGATGCACCTTGAATGTTCAATGATGGTTTCTCATCTCTTAATATCATGATGCATTTTGAAAGGAACTTGAATATCATGAGCTCTTGGGTCTTTGAGAAAACATTATCTGTCAGACATGATTAGAGCAAAAATGCATTTACCAATGAAATAGGTAATTAAGGCTATTCATGAATGCATACTTCAAAATCTACTGAAGCTTTTTATCAATTCAATGAAGATTCATGCATAATGACTTTTGCATCACCCAAATTTCCACTAGAGAGAATTATCGTTCAAGACAACTTTCACTCATGACATGGATTTATTAAAAATACTAAATGAGAGACTTTCGGTTAGAAAGGATTTTCACACACTCTCATTTAGAATGTCTATTTTATGTGAATCATTCAATTTTATCATATCGACATGGGTTCGAGTATTCTCGCAAGCAGTACGATCTTACCAATTTGAGAGGTCTTTAACAGGGACCATAATATGGGCTTGGTCAATGGCTTAACAAAGGGACTCTTATAGTCAAGGCTATTGAATGAATAGTCTTGTAATTATCTCCGGGTTTATAAGTCAAGAACCCTGCAAAATGAGAAAGAAATAATCTTGCTCGAACTTCTTCGAGCGATGCTTATAAACATACGAACTTCTACGTTAATTCAAATGCCATAATCTGAAAAGACTTTGTAAGGGACGTAACGTAGGTTGGATTCATGGGTTGAGAAATGAAATGATCATTAGGCTCAAAATGTGTGTAAAATGAGAGTTGATGATCATCTTGGCATTGCCATTAGTTTTCTTTTTCACCATCAAGGATTGTCTTCATGAAGTCCCTCATTGATTGTAGAAACTCGGCATTTGAGTTCTTTGAGTATTGCTTCATTGGGATCAATTCTTGCAATTGATAGTCACCTATCTTGACTCTTTTCTTTATCTATGGGCATTGGCCTTGCTTTTACCAAGCACATTGCTTTCTCATGCCCCTAGTTCTCATGCATTTTTTCTTCACTTCTTTTCATAAGCATCGGCCTTGCTTTTACCAGGCACATTGTTTTTTCATGCCCCTTAGCTTTATTTTGAGTTCAATTCTTGCACATAATACATGTGTCAAGCAAATTACACTTTGAATGACACTCAAACTTTTCAGGAGTCTTCATCTGCCTTTTGCCTTACCCCGGTATGGGGAATGATCATCAACTGGGTTTAAAAGCAATGAAATTATATGCTCAATTAGGCTATGCAAAGGATATAAGTGTATAGGATAGAGAAAGAAATGCTCTTCGTCATCCTAAGGCACTTAAATTAACACATGAATTCAATGTAATAGCACGACTTGAAGATTGATGCAAGTGAGAACAAGAAAATTTCAATTCATTTTCCTCACCTCATGATGCCATTTTATCTCCTAGTTGCCTTGATGTGGGGTGATTCTTGACAAGGGTGATTTGAAAAGAATATCCATAAGTGTATGGGCTCAAAAGGGTTAAGCAATTGATCACCTGTAGTATTTGGGATAGAGAAATGAATTGCCTCTCATCATTTCGGTTGACGTACCTCTTGCGAGAGAACTCTTTACCTTATGGATATGAACCTTTCTACAGTCATCTCACAAGTGTATGAATATGGGATTGTGTATAGGATAGGGTTTGCCTTTCATCATCTCGACTCGTCTCATTTAGTATGCTCAATCAATTCCACATCATTCATTAAATTAGTCCATCTCGATATTCTTTAGTGGAATTGGTGGATAAAACATGTAAGAGTCATCATGCAAAATCCTTTTTCTTTAAAAAGAACTCAACAGCTTTAAGCATGTCAACTTCAAACAGTTTTCTATACTGCAAAATGGTTTTACGCATTCATTCAAGGATTCCTCTACAGTGGGAATTGCCTCAGCAGTTGATGTCTTTGGATTGTCCCTATCATTCAAGATTGAAAATCCACTTCTGCCCCTACACAAGAGAACGTGCATTAGTATGATACTATGCAACATCAAAGTAAATTCAAATTGCGCATTCATTTTGGCTCGAGTTGAGACTTTATCCTAGTCGGGTCACTACCAAAACCTGTCATGCCCCCAATTTGTCAACTCTTCCACCAGGGAATGATGGTCCTCTTTTACTTGCCCCAAATTTGTTTTTTCACAACAAGTGCGCTCTAAGCCCGTTGATCACAAGTCAAATTTATGATCATTGAAACTTGATACGCTATTTTCAGATGTCCCTTGTTATAACAAGTGATAGAATTATGCTTTGAGACAAGAAGTATGTGTCAGACAAATAAACAAGTTTAATATGCCATAAGCTTTGAGAATTTTTTTGACAATGAAATGCTTTTTGTTTTCAAAAAAGTTTTTGGGAGGAAACATGCGAAAGTCCAGCCCTCAAGATTTCTCCGTGGATGATTTTTTTCTTTTTCATGGTTGGATATCATCATTGGAGTGGTTTGGTATACTCCATAATGTCCTCAAAATTGGAAATAAAATTGTAATTTCATTGAATATAATCAAATGAATTACATTATTGGAATGGAAATCGTGATTCCTAAACCCCTAAAAAGAGAAAAAATCGAAAACGATTCCTAAAAAGCGAAAACCAATCCTAAAAAGTGATAAAAATTCCTAGAAAAAAGATAAAAATTCCCGCGCAAGGGAATGTGCAACAATAACAAGTTACTCTTGTAGGCTAACGTCCGTGTCTTCTGAAGGTCCTTTGTCATTGGCTCCTATGAAGAGGTCATCAAACAGACCTGTGATTCCTTCCAGGGTGTCATTAGAGTTCTCTGCCTTTGGAGGCATCATGTCGTCCATATCATCCCATCCACTTGGAACTATATTGCGGGAGTCAAAGTAAAAGCTGGGAGGAGCTAAATACTTCACCAGGTAATCAAACTTGCCACTAGGCTGCCCTAGAGTGTCCATCACTTCCACTTCATCTTGCCCTATATTAGGGACATTGTCAGGTTTAGTTTTTTCGGCAGTGACCAACAGTGGGTCATCTTCCAAGTCAGACATGTCGCCATTGCTCATTTGGGTCTTGCCTAATTGCTTTAGGACTGTTGTCTCAGGGAGAGTAGGTGCAAGAGTCAAATTCGTTCAGAGGGATTGGATTTGAGTTGTCATGAATTGCATAGAGGTGAGCAATTGTCGGAGTTGGTCTTCTATAGTGGAGATACGATCACGCATTTTGATTTGGTCGGCCATTCTAGTTCTTGATCGCATAAGGAAATGGAAATATGTAAGAACGAGGTATAATGAGAAAACCAATCCATGACAACAATCTATTTTTTATTTAAGAAAAGTCCACATATGAAAAGGATTTTCAAAAAATGGACTAGGAAAACAAAGACACGGGATGCTCCGGTAGGGATGAAATTTCTTAAACATGAACTAGGAAGAGTCAAGACATGAATTGAAAACAAATTTCCAATTTTTTATTTTCCAAATGATTCATTGCATGGCAATTTCCTTATTTCATTTATAACTGACAAAGGAATTAAATCAATGATTGACCTAGATTGTCATGGATCGACCCAAAAATACGACAAAATAAATTGCATGGTATAGGGATAGAAGACTTACTTCACCAAATAAAATCAATGGCAACCACATACACATGCACATGAGACGTGAGGCTCAATTTCTACCTAGACGGCTTAACAAAGTGAGCTAAGAGGATGATCTGACCATTGTAATCTCGCATTAACGTGTCAAGTCCTCTTAACTTCGGCTCAGTCGAATGGAATGTCCAATAGTCACGCAGTCTCGCAGATATGGACAAACACATTTGACACCATGAAAGAAATTTCGGGGAAAAAAAAGTCAACCTCTATATAGCAGTCTCGCTTTGGAGGAAGTATCATTCTCAACACCATCCTAGAAATCATATCGTAGCCCAAGTTCGACCGCATGTTGTGTATGCAATAGTGTAGTGCTAAAGCAATAAAGCATGCACAACAGTTTAAATACAAACAACACTTATATAGTTTTAATTCAAACATTCATCCTTAACTCCAACCTGCAAGACAGGGGTTAGCAAAGACTACTCCCCTTATACCTCCAATTTGCAAGAACATTTAATACATTAGGAATGTTAAGGACGTACCTGAGATCCTCGCTGTCAAACAAAAGTATTTTTAAAAGAAAAAGAAAAATTGACCTAAGTCCACTAAGTGTTTTAACACAAGTCCCCAGCGGAGTCGCGACATCATTTTTTTTTCTTTCTTCTCTCCTCTTCTCTTTATTTTCTTCTTCTTCTTCTTCTTCCTTTTGACCGGTTGCTAGCCCCCTCAGCCGCCGAGCCATGGCAATTACCATCACCACTATTTGTTCGCCACTTCTAATTAGGCTTGCACGTGAGAGCAGATGTTGAAATATCTTACATTGCTTGATAACAAGTTTTATATGCTCTTTATAAACACATTGTTTCCCTCCAACTAATGACTTAATTCTTTTTTGTTTAACTTTCTAACGAGGATAATATGATTTTTCTTGATTAATATTTGCAAAAAGTGTCAATTTTATCCTTTTTTAACAATGAAATGTCATGATAAATTCACAAGTTATCACAAAAAAAAAACATTATACAAAGAAATTTTTCTGCAAAAATTCAATCTGGCCGAAGGTCAATTTAGATTTTCTTTGCAACGTCAGGAGAATAGGAGCGAATAAATGTCCTCTTTCTAAGATTATTTCCTGTAAAACAGCCTTTAATTGTTTTTTTAATGTCCCTTGTTTTTGCTCTGCGAGCCTTCTTTCAACCTTTTCTTTTATAAAAAGGAAAAAAGAAAAAAGTTATTTCGTCCAATGTAAACTTCATCTTCACTTAAATAAGCTATTAAAAACAACTTGCATGTGTTAAAAACGTGCATTAGAGCATGTTTTGCTAGCTTAGAAGGATGATGTGTACATATATTTAAATTAGTGAACAAGCATAAAAATTGAGATAGTTATCAAAAAATTCTTAAATCTATTATATGTATTTCAATTCAGTCACAAATATTTTAATTTGACCAATTTAATTTTAAATATTTTGATAATTTACTAATGTAGTTATTCCTACTAATTTTTACTAATAATTATTTAAGTGGACACCAACCATCCTAAGTGAAATGAACAATTTTTGGATTTTTTTTTTTATAAATTTTCATTTTTTCATTTTTTTGTTTTCTTTCGTATTTTTTTTTTTTGTGGGCCGGCGAGGGTCATTGATTGACCCTTGATGGCACTAGTCTAATGAGATTATGATAGAGTACAAAATTGTTCCAAAAGCTAGAGTAGTGAAATTTTTCAATCTCAACAGAATCTATCGATATAGGGTTCCTCACGAAATCATCACGGATAATGTACCGAACCTGGACAATCTCATGATGGACAAAGTTTGTCAACAATTCAAAATCACTCATTGCTTGCCCCTAGGAGACCTAAGATGAACGGAGATGACACCTTCGTTATGACCCATGAGGCTATAGATTGGCAAAGGGAAATTAAAAAAAAAAAGTAAAAAATTCAAAAAATTCAAAAAATTTAGGGGAAAAAAAGACTTTTCCATGTTAGTGTTGGCTGACATGCCATGTCGAATAGCTAGTGTCCACGTTAGCTGGTTTTAGCCAAAATTGATAAATCTCAAATTATACAAGACGAAATTGGTTAAAATTAAAAGTTTTAAAAGCTAAATTGGCATATATAGTATATTTATAATTTTTCCATCAAGAACATGTTTTGAACTAGTTTTGAATTAGGGTCATGATTGTTGGATCCAATAGGTCTCATCCGATGTAAGGCCCCGATACAATTTAGTACATATAGCACATTCATTGAGTACTTGCTCGTTGTAAATATAATGGTCCAAAGTTAGAAACTTTAATTCAAAAGTTCAAAATTTATAGATGAAGGAAGACTGCATGAATACAAATCTTGTTAAAATCCCATAAATAGAGGACATGTGACATGTTAATAGCATGGATAATTACTTGAAATCTTAAATTGATGGGAAAAATTAAGGAAGTGATATTGGGAAGGGTTTGCTTGCAACTTCTTCAAAAAGTTGTTTAAGAATTAAGACTGTGCTTTTTGGCCAAAACTCTAGATTTAGGATCAATGAAACTTTGCTAGCCTCGGCAAAAGGAGAGAAGCACTTTGTATTTTTTTCGCAGCCATATTCATCACTTTTCATTTCCCTGATCGATTTAACCATTTCTGTTATCACTTGTGTTTCTTGTAGGAGTTAGACGCACCACCATCAATCTGTTCATATAATCTCGACGTCGATGGAGTCACCCAAGCATGAGTTAATCGCATCTAATCATCCAACTTTTCAAGCATCCTTACTAAATTTGTTATGATATACTAAATCAATAAGTTAAGCAAATCGAAAGATTCCTTAGAAATCCATGAGAATGTTCCGAAATCTCATGAATCGATTAAATTTAGATCTTTTGTTTTGGTGGATAATGACCCTCAACCAAAAACAACTTATATATAGTTTGTGGGATCGGAACAAGTGATCTCCACTCTCCAGTTCATAAGCTGAAAATTTCACGGCACACCTCAACCAATTGTGCTAATCATGGGGATTAAAAAGTAACACTTCTTTTTCCCCATTAGAAAGGACAAATTACTAGCAATAAAATTTAAGAATTGATTTTGTGAGGACCCGCGAAATTTATGCATCATCATCATTCGCGTTCTCTACAATCACCTTGTTATGTATTTATCAACATTCTCTCAATGTGGCTCAGAGTACGAGGTTACATTACTCCTAAATAACTTGAAGTGAGCATTTCGCACAACCCAAAAACCCGACCCGAATCCGGCCCATCCATTGCCCGGCCCACGGTCTACTGGGCTCGGCCCAAAAAGAACAGTCCCGACAAACAAAGCGACCCGTATCCTTCTCCAGCTCCGAGGTGAGCTAAGAAACCTCGTCCCTTTCCCGATCTTCACCGTCTTCCTCGACCGGAAAATGGAGAAATTCAAGACCCTGGAAATCGTCCGAGCGAGCCCCGGCTCCGCCGTCTTCCACCTCCGCCTCAACCGCCCTTCCTCCCGCAACGCCCTCTCCCCCGACTCCTTCGCCGAGCTCCCCCTCGCCCTCTCCTCCCTCGACCGCAACCCCGACGCCCTCGCCGTCGTCCTCTCCGGCTCCGGCCACCATTTCTGCTCCGGCATCGACCTCGCCGCGCTCGACTCCATCGCCTCCGGCTCCTCCCCCCCATCCGGCGACCGAGGCCGCGCCGGCGAGCGGCTCCGCCGGCACATCAAGTACCTGCAGGACGCGGTGACGGCCATCGAGCGGTGCCGCAAGCCGGTGATCGCCGCCGTCCACGGGGCGTGCGTCGGGGGCGGCGTAGACGTCGCCACCGCGTGCGACGTGAGGTACTGCACGGAGGATGCGTTCTTCTCGGTGAAGGAGGTCGACCTGGCGATCACCGCCGACCTCGGGACGCTGCAGAGGTTGCCGAGCATCGTGGGGTACGGCAACGCGATGGAGATGGCCTTGACGGGTCGGAGGGTGTCGGGCTCGGAGGCGAAGGAGCTGGGGCTGGTTTCTCGGGTTTTCAGGTCGAAGCGCGAATTGGACGATGGAGTGAGAGTCATCGCCGAGGGTAAGTAGTTTCAGATTCTAGTATCTTGGTTTCTCAAAGCGAATAAAGTTATCTTTTTGCTGAAATATAATTCATATGCTGAAATGCCATATGCAGCGTTCACGGATTGCGTTAGTCATCATTGTATAGGACATTGAATTATTCCTATCAGAGTTATATAGACTGATCCCAGTTTCGTGGTCGAGCATTTCGGCAGGAATTGTAAGTTAGGCTGAGTCTTGGAACATTTGGTTAGTAGAAACATTGGTTGCTGGGTTCGATTTGGATTAGATTGGACACCTTTAGATGTCGAGCACTTACTTGACACTACATAAGAAACAGATTTGAGACCTGTTTGAATGGTTGAAATTAACGATCTTGTAAAGCTGGGTGGGATTAGTATGTGATCGTAATTCAAATGAAAAGATTGTGGTGATAAGGATCAGGCATTGGCAAGATGGTCATGACTCAGATGCCTGGAGCCAAAGGAGGCATTTCTTGGTTTTGCAGCGAAACAAGAGAAACTATGGGAGAACAATTAGTATGGCTTCAAATTATCGAAGTGTGGAAGGTTCCCAGTCTTAGCTCGGTTTTTCCTATTTCACAATAGACCCCAGCAGTGTGAGCAGACCAAGCTCTTCATTCATATAGTTTGAACCCGGTGGTGCCAAGATATTTGGAGTTATATCGGATACACCAAATTGACTTTGGCTCTTTCAAGGCATCTACTTTTTTCTTTTTGGTATAGCAGTCTAATTTAGCAATTTTGAGAATAAGCAAATCGAGATTGAAGTTGGATATAATTGAATGGCTTGGTTAAACCGAACCCAAATCAGTAAACCGACAGACTAAATTTTGGGTTTAGTTCACATTGACGGTCTCCAGTTTACCAATTTTAGACTCTCTTGACATCCTCTCAGTGTGATGAAGGATAGAGTTACCATTTAGATTAGAAGGGCTCCACTTATCCATTTCTTCAAGGCTAAACCATGCATAGGATAGTATACTGAAGATGCTGGGTCATTGTTTTTCTTTGTTAAAATTGCTAATTACCCTTCAATTGCAGACCAGCGATGCGCATTTTTTGTTGCTAAATGAGGTTTTGGGGAAAAAATCTTGCCTATCGAGGTCATCACATCGTTGAGTATATCCTTGTATAAATAGATAACAGCAAGTTGCAGGTGCAAAATAAAGTTCTCGTTCCGGGTAATACTATATATTGGATTGGGGACCAGAAAAGTTTCTTGCGTTGGTAAATCTTTCGAGGAGGCAGAGTTGTTTCTACTTTCTAGTGTTAATGCTCTGTTCTCATTTTCTGAGAAAAATTGGTTCTATTTTGCGCACAGCGATTGCTTCCAAGTCCCCGATGGCCGTTACCGGCACTAAAGCCGTGCTGCTGAAGAGCAGGGACATGAGCGTAGATCAAGGCTTGGACTACGTCGCGACCTGGAACTCAGCAATGCTTCTGTCCGACGATCTAACGGAGGCCATCTCGGCACACACGCAGAAACGGAAGCCTGTTTTTGCAAAGCTCTGATGGTCGGCATCACCTTCGTAAGGCAGAAGAACCAATTCAATGCTTTACATGTAAAGGACTGCAAAAAGAAAGGAGGGAAGCCGATTCTTGGCTGGCTTCCAGCCTTGTTCGAATCACTGTTGTGCTTGTAATAATCCGCTCGTCTTGATTCGACGAAATTCCAAACATCTAAATCAAATTCGTTTTTGGGCAATCGAGTTACTCGTTTAGATTTACTTATAAACCTCCCAATTTGAAGTTTTCTTTCTCTTTTATCTTTCGGCTCAAAACTCCACCTTCAAGTTATGCTCGCCTAATCTTGGAAAATCCCTAGTTGGGTCGTGGCAGAGAGCATTAATTGTTCAACAGAAATGAGTAAAAGAAGAAAGAAAGAGCAAAGTAATTCATATTCAACGATGAAATTGATCAAATATCCTCAGTTGCGTTCGTGAATCGCACCACCTCACACCGTAGAAATGATAAGGCAGAATCAACTCCCCTATTTACCCCATGCTTCGTAATTACGTGATTCACGGCCTTAGCCGATCTGCCTTTTGAAATTTGATTGTTCTTTCCAAGAAAAAAAAATAGGGAAAATCTCAAATAAGTGTTTAAGGTGGGTTCATTTTCTCAAAAAAGGACCCAAAGTGGATACTATATCAAATAAGGACCAAAAATGGCTAATTTTATCTCAAATGAGGACCCAAACTTTTAATCTTATTTACAACTTGGGGTAGTTTTATCTAAGAACATCTTTTCTTTAATTTTTCTTCTTTCTTCATTTTCCTCACACCTCCTCCTTCACTCTACATTGCCTCCTTCTTCAACGCCATAATCAAGGCCCCTACCAACGACCTTGTGAGCTTCATGTCATCCCATAGTTGGTCCTAGTGACAAGAAGTCGGATTGGAGTTATTAGCTATTGGTCACCTTCTCATATACTAAAATCCTCAGTTCCTCAAGACGCATCAAATCTCGGCTCGCTTGTGCTCAGCCTAAAGCTCGAATTGACCTCCATCTGACGATGGCGATGCTGGATTTTTTATCAGGGGCAGCGGTCGATGAGGTCGAGAGCTCGAATAGGACTTGTCAATGGCAACAATGGGGCAATGAAGCACAACAATTTCTACAGTTAATGATGTCAGATACGACTAATAATTAATCTCAAGATGGGGTATCGATTAAGGAGAAGAGCTGTATCGATGAGAATGGCAAGAGTGTGAGTGGGTGTCTCCAAATTAGGGATTATTGAAAGGAACCATTGGCATTGCAAAGGGGAAGGGGATCCTTGAAAGATTGAATTTACACAAGAGAGGCAAACCCAAATTTGAAATTGATGAGGCAAATTCTTGCCGACGTTGAAATAGTCGCCATCTAAAACAAAATTATTCTTTGGTATGAAATTATTGATCACCAAGTGTTAATTGAATAGAGGCATAAGTTAGTCAAACAAGACGATCTGGCAATGCTTGGATATTGCTACTTTGTTGTTGGCAAGCACGACCGAAAACAGCACAAAAAATTGTAGTTGCTAGGTTAGCGGAAGGCCTGGAATAAGTGGAGTTTGATGCATTCTCGAGGTGAGAGAAATACGTTGCGAAAGGGATTAGTTGCATAGCTTGGGAGTTGGACAAGAAGTTTTTTTTTTTTTTTCTTCTTTTGGTCGGTTCTACTCTACTCCTATTCTAATGCTCACTCTCAGACTTTTGCCATGCCTCCTTATAGAGCATGGGAGTTGAAACCTACTCCTGAAACTGATGCGTTCTCACCCCAACCCCTCTGATAAGATGGGACAAGAAGTTGAGTCTCAACAAAAGCATATTCATATTATGGTTTTGAGATCATAATTTGCGATAAATGTTGGAATAAAAAGAACTTATTTTTGAAAGCTCATTTCGGCTTCGTTGAGTTGTCTACAAACCATTTTGAGGAGCGAAATTTAAAATTTTCAATGAGTTAGATTACGTTGTAATGGCTCGTGTTAAAGAAAACCCAATTTTGGTCATACAACGAGATAACACAAAGAGCGATGGAGAGGCTGATAATGGAGGTGATGTAGAGAGTGAGAAAGATGAATAAAGAAAAAAGAAGAAAGAGAGAGACAAAAAATAAACAATAATGTTCTTGGACAAAAGTACCAGATCCTTAATTGAGAGTAAGTTAGCAACTCCGGGCCCATATTTAAGACAGTATCCACTTTAGGTAATCACTCCATTTTAGATTTTTATTTGAGATTTTCTAAAAAAAATATGCTGCCTGAATTTTCTCCCTCTTCGGGCGGTCAAAGAGGTGGGCATGGATGGCAGCAGTAGATTGATAGCTTCGTGCACCTGCTGTTATAACGTGCATGCGTTTCAGGGGAGGTCGTAAACGAAGCCGAGGACAAAAAAGGCCGGCGCGTCATCCTTTTCCACTCTTTTTCAGATTTCGCAGCAGAAAGTTTCCGTCTTTCCGCTTCTATCTCTCTCTCTCCCGCTCTCCTCGTTGTTCTCGAACCTCGGCATCTTCCTTTCCTTTTTCCTCCCTCCTGCTGATCTCTCCTCGACCCCTGATTGGGACGAAAAGCGATGGGCGTCCTCCGCGGCCGGGACCCTCTTGGAATTTGGATTGGGTTCTTGGGTGCTTGTGTGTTGGGGTGCTGTGGTGAGATGATTGGTTGAGCTCGAATGAATCTGTGAGCTTCGTGGCGCGGTAAAAGGCAAGTGGGTCTTTCTTGATCGCGAGTTTTAGGAAATGGGTTGCTTTCCTTGTTTTGATTCGAGGGAGGAAGAGACGCTCAACCCGGACAAGGGGAGCGACGACCCGAAACACGGCGTCCCGAATGCTTCCTTCAAGATTTCCGGCTTGCCGTCCGGTCGGTTTCGTTTAGTTTTTCACTGATGGATTCTTGCCCTTCTTGGTATTTCGCTTCTTGATCCGATCTTTGGTAGGTGAGTTTCACCGAGAGCGTAATCATGGTTTTAGCTTGATTGGTAGTAGTCCAATCCGTCGACGGAGTTTCCGGAGAGTAGGTCGGATTTCTTTTGCTGATGTAATAGCTCAGGATGATTTTTGATAGTTCAAGTCCGTCTGATTGATGAAAGGTATAGGTTTCTCTAATTCAAGTGGTTAGCTTGTCGGCATCCTGATTTGCTGACTCTGCAAGTCACTCGTTAATGTCGAGTGCCTTCGGATTGATAGCTGTTCAGCTATACGAGTGATGTATCTAATTTAAATCTTTGAGCTCGTGCCTGCAGAGGGCGATTGTTGTCCCTGTGCACATAGTCATAGATCTCTTTGTTAAATGTCGAGTGGCATGATTTGAAATTATCTGCATCTGTTTGCCGGTGAATTTTACAGGGGTAGAAAGACTGAGGTCTAGGAGCAATTTGGGGTCGAGAAGGGATCTAATTGGCCCTAAGGATGGACTGGGTATACATATTGCTGCTCAAACCTTCACCTTACGCGAACTTGCCGCTGCTACCAAGAACTTTAGGCCGGAATGTTTCCCAGGGGAAGGAGGATTTGGGGGTGTATACAAAGGGAAACTCGAGACTACTGGACAGGTAGATGATGTGCTCATTTTTATCATGTATGTGGCATTTTTATGGTTGCGTTTTTAGTAAATTAAAACCTGCATCAACTAGTTGTCCCTTTCCAGGCTTTAGTTTTCGGTCCATGAACTGACTCTTTTACCTGAGGTCAGAAAGCTACATTTAGCTAGAACTTGTGATATCCTAAAGTGGCCTTTCTAGATCATCTAACACGTAGAAAAGGTTGGAATTCATAGAAAATTATACTGTTAAATTCGATTTCCATTCCAACCTTAGTCGCATTTCTTACCAACTAATCAACAGTCAAAACTATATTTAGCTAGAACTTGCGATATCCTAAAGTGGCCCTTCTAGATCATCTAACATGTAGAATTGGTAGGAATTCATAGAAAATTATACTGTTAAATTCGATTTCCATTCCAACCTTAGTCGCATTTCTTACCAACTAATCAACAGTCAATTGGAACAATAGTTATTGACCATCCAAAATAAATAAAAAAAGAACTCATTCCTGTAGGTTAGATCCAATTGAACTGTACTTATTGGTGGAGATTACTCTTTACTTAAATGATTTTAACTTCTTCTTCTTCTTCTTCTTCTTCTTTTTTCTCTATTTTTTGAAAAGACCATGGTTGACGTTTGAATCAGTCAAACAGTGTATTTTTGAAAATCATGTCAATTCCCTCGGCAAGTGAAGCTAACACTTTTTGTGTGTTTGCCTCCAGTTTAGTGGAACTTTGTTTAGCCCCTTTTTCTTTTGTTGAAAGGCTTTGTTGGCATTCATTTCTTAGGCAAATAAATTTGGAGCTAAAGTATGTTCACAAGCTGTGAACAGTGCAATCAATCCTTACAATTTTTCTGCTAAATCAGAAGAGCCTTAAGTTGGTGCAGCAGATCTTTTAATTGGAAAAACTTGGAGTAATATTTTTTGCGAGTTTGACATGGTTGGCTTTTTCAATGACTTATTAAGAGCTTCAACTTTATCGCATTTGTCACAATTGTCAAGAATTTTGAAATTGTCAGATTGACATTATACATAAAATTTCTGCCCATGATAAATCATGTAACCAAATTGAAGATTCAGATGCTGTCAGACAAGTACTGTGTAAACCATATTTTGGCTGGCTGTGGTTCTGTTCCATTAAATTCTCATATCTTGTGGAGCTACTCATGACTTTCTTGTATGTGCTGTTATACATAGTTCGTACTTTGATCTTAGTCATTTGTAGGTTGTTGCAGTTAAACAACTGGATAGGAATGGTCTCCAGGGTAACCGTGAATTTCTGGTGGAGGTTCTGATGCTGAGCCTTCTGCATCACCCTAATCTCATGAGTCTGATTGATTACTGTGCTGATGGCGACCAACGGCTTCTTGTCTATGAATTCATGCCCTTTGGATCATTGGAAGATCCTCTTTTTGGTAATGTTGATTATCCTTAATGATTTTTTTTTTCCCCTATAGTTCATCTCGGTAATCCAGTATATATTTCTTTGCACTTCCCTAGAACTCTGGCTTGAAGTGGCCTAGCACTGAATGTGTGAACTTGAATTTTATTGCATTCTAGCAAGAAGATATGGATTTGGTACTATAATTTTTATTATGTTGACATGCGTTCACATTCTGGCTCAATTATGTGAAAATCAGCTCTTTGTAATAGGCAACTGATATTAGCATTATGCTATTGGTACAGATCTTCCACCAGATAAGGAACCGCTAGATTGGAATACCAGAATGACGATAGCAGCTGGTGCAGCCAAAGGTTTAGAGTACCTCCATGACAAAGCAAATCCCCCAGTTATTTATAGAGATTTCAAGTCATCCAATATATTACTGGATGAAGGGTTCCATCCCAAGCTCTCTGATTTTGGTCTCGCGAAGCTTGGTCCTGTTGGAGACAAATGACACGTTACCACAAGGGTCATGAGCACTTATGGATATTGTGCTCCGGAGTATGCAATGACGGGAATTAACCGTTAAATCTGACGTTTATAGTTTTGGGGTAGTCTTCTTAGAGCTAATCACGGGATGAAAAGCTATTGACAGCTCCCGTCTGCAAGGGGAACAGAACCTTGTGACATGGGTAATTCTAGTTTAACTTATCTCTCGGTTGCATGACCATGAATTCCATCTTAATTGGACTACTTCTGCTTTGTTAACCTATAAGGCAATGTCTTAGAATAAGTTAGTGAGTATTTAATGTTCTTGAAGAATTTCTTCACGGATGAAAATGAAAACAAGTTTCAAGTTATTCTTCCTTTTAGATGTACATATAGGTGCTTTTGGAATGGAAAGAGTTTTCAGAGTGAAGCATTCTGTTACTACATAGTTTTAATTGAATAGCAACAACGTAGCTGAACACATAGGAAAACAAAGCGATTGCAACTTAAAGTCTCCTTTTGATGCTTTCAGAGCTGGGCTTTATAGAGTAGTTATGAGAAACGGGAACCACAAAGCAGTTTCACAAGCTTGGCTTTGCCTCTATTTTTGAAAACCTTAAGGGAAGGTCTTTTCCAAACAAATTCTAAGTTGCTTTTTTTGATGTTTTGCCTGTGCAGGCACGTCCACTATTCAATGAAAGACAAAAATTCTCGAAATTGGCGGATCCAAGTCTGCAAGGGTGTTATCCAATGCGAGGCCTATATCAGGCACCTGCTGTGGCATCCATGTGTATACAAGAGCAGGCGGCTGCACGTCCTCTCATTGGGGACATGGTGACGGCTCTTTCTTACCTAGCGAACCAGGCGTATGATCCCAGCATAGCTTCTAATTATGGGAACAAAGGATCCGGCATTGATGAGAGAGGCAGCAAGATTTTGAGGAATGAGGATGCCGGAGGTTCGGGGCGCAGCAGGTGGGAATTCGAGGGGTCCGAGAAGGACAATTCTCCAAAGGACAGTAAGTTGTTAAATAAGGACTTGAATAGAGTAAGGGCTGTTGCGGAGGTGAAGATGTGGGGAGAGAATTGGCGAGAGAAAAGACAGCAGAGCGCTCAAGGCAGTTTCGATGGATCTAATGGCCGGTTGTCTTGATCGACAATTTCTCGCTTCGTTTCCTCCTTGAGCCTCCCCTTGGCTTGCTTTCTGTGAACTTATACGAAGCAAACGCAGGGCATTCACGTCGTGTTGTGCATATTCCATTTTGTCGAAGGGAAATGAACGGAGAGAATGGGGTTAAATTAGGAGGACTTGGTCCCTGCTACTATAACTCGGCTCTTTTTCGGGTCTAATCTCTCCATTCTCTGTTTATACTTTCTTGAAATTTGGAGGAAGAGGGATTTGGGTGTACATCATTGCTAGAACATCATTATTGATAAGGGAATCCAAAGGAAGAGGGAGATTGTCTGTCTTGTAATGCTTGTGCTGAATCTTGGCAGTCTATTCTGAGCAAGATTTGGCTGCATATTCTAACTCTAGTTTTAAGCAGCATCTGATCTACTGAATTGCCGTGCGGTTGGTAGTGCAACTCCCTTTGGTTTCGAATGTTTCTTGCTCCTTTGCTCATCACAGGGACATTGCAAATGATGCTAGTTTTTGAGGTCCTATCCGATTGGAGGTATAAGTCGTTCATTTGACTCCCTTCCTGGGCATGAATTTCAACTAAAATCGCTGGCAATATCAGAAGCACCATATGATAAAATGGAACAATAGGTTAGTTCTACCCAACCGCGGCACGAGCATTGTCGACTAGGATGGGTTCAAATAAACTAGTAATTAGCTGGATCTTTAATTAGATAACATAATAATTGGGTTCGAATATACTAGTAATTAACTCGATCTTTGATGCGATAATAGAAAAGTTTATATCTTTAAGAGATATTGCCTTAATCACTTTCTTCTTTATTCAATTGTATATAAATCGAATCGGGGACTTTTAATGAAGTTTTTTGGGATAATGATATAAACAATCTCTGAACTTTGGCTCGATGTATACTTCTTCTTTTTTTTTTTTTGGTAAAGAATAAGTTGATATACTTGAACTTTTAATTTATTAACTTTGGCTCAATATGCAGTATGGGTACTGCTTGGATAGAGACATAGTTGATCATGGCTAGGTCAACATTAGTGACTGATCCCTAAGGTTGCTTGACGTCGCCTAGGGTCCTAGGCGGCCCGCCGTTCTCCTTTATTATTTTCTTTTCTAATTTTAATTTTTTCTTGCAATAAGTATTTTTGCAAGTTGTTTACCAATACTATATATGCTCTGCATAAAAATCCTATTTACCGCGAAAAGCTTCATCGCAGCAAATTTCATTTTCTACACTCTACTCGCATAAGTCGACGGGAACGCCATTTCTCCTTGCGAAACCGCGATCTGGGAAGGGAGGATGCAGTTCTTCGGGGGCTCCGACGTCAGCCCGTCGCCGCCGGCGCCGACGGCGGCGGGGCACAACGCGAACGTGATGTACATGTTCAACCGGAACGGGGTGTGCCTGTTCTACCGGGAGTGGAACCGGCCCCTCCGGACCCTGAACCCGCAGCAGGACCACAAGCTCATGTTCGGCCTCCTCTTCTCCCTCAAATCCCTCACCGCCAAGATGGACCCCACCAGGTACGTCCCTTCTCTCCCGATCTTTCCTCGAATTCGTGGGGGAAGTTGAATGAATTCCCGAGGTGCGGTTGGCGAATCGCGCGAGGCTTCGGAAATGGCGGGTCTTGATCTGTCTGAGTGTAGAATTTTGCATCTTTTTGCGTTGTCTTAGGAATGTAGATGCCTTTCGGTTGCTTGATGATCTGGTTTGACTTAGATTCTTAGACGTAATTGGTCTCCGAACACTCTCCCAAATGGTTAATTGCGATTAAATGTTGTCGGAATCGCTGAAATAAGTGACCTTTTGAATGTGTGTGTTCAAGTCAGGCACCATTTGATGGTAATCCGGTTTTTTAATTTGGTAATTTACTTGTTCTTTCGCGGAATTGCTGTTTATCCTCACGAATGGTCAGCGAACCTTTGATTGAGGGGACTTTGAAAAAATTTCAAGTCGAGTTCGAGCTCAAATGAAGAGAAAAATCTAACAGAAGTTGAACCTGCTGTAGAAATTTTAGATTTCATGAAATTTGTGTTTCTTTTGTTTATGTGCATTCCCATTCTCCTCGTGCATGCAAACATGTGACAAACCTCAGTGGTAAGCATTGCAAACCTCAAAACTCAACTTAACTTAATATTTGAGTAGCCAGTTAGTCGAGTTCAAGTAGCTCATGAGTAGGAGGAATTTTTTTGTGCCATGAGCTTAAAGTTGCAAAACCTTTCCGTAGCCAAGTGCCAAGTATGTTGGAGAAGATAGAGGAGAACCGGATGTTCAGCGATTGACTTGCACACTCTCTGTTTTTTCCTCTTGCAGTGCAGACAGAGGAAATCTTGGGGTGCCGCAGTTACCCGGCCAGGGTTGTTCATTTCACAGTTTCCGCACTAACACATACAAACTTAGTTTCATGGAAAGTCCTTCTGGTATAAAGGTTAGATCACCTTATTCTGCAGTCTTTGGAGTATTTTTCTATCTCGGATGTTACTCATAATGAGCATGCACTAAAAACTTCAATAATATTAGCAAATTAGCAAGACCTGTTAAAACTGAGCATTATTAAGGAACAGACACCTTTTGCGATGTATCTAAAGGCACCACACAATTGGAAGGTGTTTGTGCTTCCATAATTGCATAATACAAGAGAGAAATGGTTTGCTCCTGTTAACTCCTTTTTTCTGTGCATTGACTACTTATTATTTATGCTTGACAATGCAAAATGAATTTGTTGAAAATCACATTGCCGTATGTTAAGGATTTGGCTTATGCTTCTATTTCAGCAAATACATTAACGTCATTGCGTTCTTGGATCAGATCTTTGCCCATTAGTGTACTTCTTCTTAGAAGACTCTTACTAACCATCAATCTGTTCTCCTGTTTTTTTTTTTTTTTTTTCCCTATTTCCTGGTCATCTTATTCCCCGTGCCCTTGCAGATAATATTGGTTACGCATCCCAGGACTGGTGATCTACGAGAAGCTTTGAAGTATATATACAGTCTATATGTTGAATATGTGGCTAAAAACCCTCTCTATGATCCAGGAACTCCTATCAGGTGACTGATGAACTTTTGTTGGTTTAAGATGGTCGATTAGATGACGCGTGTCAATGTTGATGATCTATTATTGAAATAGTGTTCCACAGGGGACCAAAATAGTCAGGTTGTCCGCTAGAAATATCTGTCTGTTAAAATTCTCAATGATACTTTTTTGTCATTCTGGATAATAAACCCTGCACTGTCCCAATGCTTTTGATTCGGGTCATCAGTTTCAGGACCTAGCTTGCATCTTTTTTATACTAGTTACTTCTGTGGATGTATGATTTGGAATTTGGGATAAAGACATTTCGTGGTGACCATTGCTTGTCTTTCTGTGAGTTATATTTGCACAACTGCAGAAGCTGTTATTTTCTCTCCTTACACCTTTTCTTATCCTTTTTGAAGGTGTGACTTTTTCAATACAAATCTTGACCAATATGTAAGGAGCATTTCGTAAAGCATTGGGACAGTGCAGGGTATGGAGCTAAATACGTATATGTTTTTTCGCCATGGATCAAGCTTAGTGGACAATCTGGAGAATTGGTTGATTGTGATGTGCCGGCTTGGTGTATTATGCGCCTCTCTCTTTGCTGCCAGTGCTCGTCCAACTCCAATCTTCCTATGATTGTGTATCCGCCGCTTCCTTTTTAAACGGATTAGTTGAGGAATTATTTTTATGCTCCTCTTTCTTCTATTTATAGGATAGTGATTGTTGCTGTGGACATGATGCTGTACCCTCTCTCTTTTTTCCCATCTTTTACTGCTTTATCACTGAGATGCGCAAACGTTGTTGGAAGGCATTGATTCTCGTATCTCAATTTAAATTGAGCCCGGATAGGTTTGCTTGATTCGAGATGCATAAAATTGCAAGCGTCTGCAGTGAACTTTTGATATTGCCTAGTTATAGGTGATCAATATCATGGAGAATTATGTGTTGGGAAAATTCCAAATATGAGCCTAAAGTGCTCTCATTTTTTCAAATTGCAGCTAGAAATGAACTTTGTTTAAGATAAGGACCTGAAATATTCTCATTTTGTCAAATAAGGGTTGAAGTAAATCTTATTTCAAATAAAAACATAAAATGACTATATTAGTTTCAAAGAGGGGCCTGATTTTGTGGTTGGTCAATGGCATTTGTTTTCTTTTTCTTTTTTCTTTTCCATTTTTCCTTTTTCTGATTTGTTCTTTTTTCTTCACTAGTGTCTGGTCTTAATGATAGTCGGCCACCAACGATGCTTGGAGAGGGTTGGCAAGGGTTGCCCTTGCCTTGGGTGAGGTCACCCTTGCTGACCATTGGCGAAGCCTTGGCGAGGGTCACCTCACTAGCGAATGGCAAGGGACGGCCTCGCCTTGTCAACCCTTGCCTTGGGTGAGGCTACTCTTGAAAGCCACAAGCGAGGCTACCCTCGCTAGCCACAAGCAAGGCCAGTCCTTGCTATTGACTAGTCGGGATGGCTCGTCCCTCATTGAAAAGAAAAAAAATGAAAAGAAAATTTAAAAATTTAAAAATAAATTAAGATTGTCTTTTGACAAAATTGCCCTTAGTCGATAGAAATATTTAGCTAGTAAGTGATCTTCGAGGTTAGACCCTTATTTAAAATTGCCATCGCCACTCTAGGCTTTTATTTGAGATTTAAATGGCCGTTTAGGTCCTTATTTGACACAAACTCAATTTCAAGCTTTTGTTTGGATTTTTCCCTTATATGCTGTTAGCTTCACTATGAAAGTATTTCTTGATCCTTGTGATGCTATAGGACATATTTTTGGTAGGCCTAGATCGATCATCACCATCATCAATATCATTCATGCTCACTCCTTGTTATCAAATTGATGCGATGGATTCTGATTGGTCTTAGAGGACCTAAAATATTTAATCCTAGTATTCGATATTTGCTTGGGTGACTGGCTCCTAGAAAAGCAAACCTAGAATGGCAGTCGAGGGCCATGGTCATTCATCTGGCCGAACATAAAAGGCTCTTATTGAGCCCTATACAACAATCAAAGTAGATTGATCCCCACTGGGCTTCAATCACCTTTTCTAAAGAAACAAAACTCTAGATATCATACGTCAAGATGTAATCAGAAGTTGCTTAACATTGATAATTTCATTGTCTCTTCCTTTGTGAATGCATTTGAGATGAATTCAATACATTTTTTGTGGAATTCTAGGTACGTTACTTAAGAGCATGCCACCATCCCCAGCTTCAAACCATCTATACTATTACATTAGGAGAAAATTACTGATTCGCTGTTGCTGTTACTGTTTCCTAAATTCAGATAACATCTTTTTTTTTAACGGTTCCCTGGGGGATCATAAGACAGATGCAATGAATTGGAATGAAAAACCTCACTTTCGGAGGCAAATCTCCCCAAAACAGGAACTTGGATTGCGTTGAAAAAGGGTTACCCCCAATTGGTAGTCCAATAGAAATATTTCCTAATGCTTGATTTAAAATGATCCACATTCATTTGCTGGTGAAGTATTACGGGAGCAGAAAGACTCCGCATTCATTTGCTGGTGAAATATTAGGAGCCACAAATTACAAAAGCATTGTGGGGTCGAAAAGGGATCTAATTGGCCCTAAGGATGGACCGGGTGCACATTTTGCTGCTCAAACCTTTATCTTCCACGAACTCGACGCTGCTATGAGGAACTTCTAGCTGGAGGGTTTCTTAGGTAAAGGATGATCTGGGTGTATATAAAGGGAAGACTCGAGAGCACTTGACAGGTGGATAATGTGCTCTTTTTTGTATGTGTTGGGAATTACTGATTCTCTAAAACGAATTCGACACTAAATCGAACCTCTAAAACGAATGCGGAAGACGAGCCCTGAAACAAACATATATCACTGATCAAAGGCACACCACAGAATCGAGCGTACCTTATTATCCACAGATTAAACACCAACTTTGAAGATTGAAGAAGAATCTGATCCCATTCTACCGAGGAGCGTATTGTTGCTATTAGGGGGAGAAAAACCTGAAAAGAAGTACTTTTTTTTTTTTTTTTTTTTCCTTTGGAGCGTTCCGTTTGTCTTATGTTGTTTGGAGGGGGACAGAGCGTCTTTACGTACGTCCTCCAAAAGGTACGTTCTTTTTTTCTTTTTACTTTCCCTCAAAGCGTCTTCTCCAAAGGACGCAACCCCTCAACATAATACCTATACCAAAAGACGCAACCTCTCGCATTGCAACCGTTCCTACATGGGCCCTTATCTTGTGAGCCGGCTTCTTAGGCCCAACATGTGTGGACGGGCTTACACATGAATAAAAACCATCATCTCCCACTCGCACATGGTGGGCTAAACACGATCCTCTTTACCTCTTTGCAACATTCATACTGATGAATAATCCGTGCGACCAGCATACTTTGAGAGCTCGTTACCATACATCTGTTAGGAATATATAGCAGCTCATAATAGGCATCACACTTTGAATAGATTTAGTATGCAGTACCCTAGATCGATTGATCACATTTATATTTCTCTTGATCTCTTTTTAAATAATGATGTATTATATTCATAATTACGATTATCCCAAAGATAGCCATAATTGGTCGACCAGTGAAAACAAAACTAATATGTGATTCTCCAAATTCGATCTTCTTCTTTTCTTCAAACTCTCAATTTCAGTTTAGCTTGCTTTTATAGAAATGTACCATTTGATCGAATCAATTCATGATCATTGGCAACATCCTAAGATAGCAATCACTAAATAGAAATCTTGAGAATAAGTAAGAGTCATGAGGGCACTAAATTGAGGAACTATTTTCCTCAAGAGTTTCACACGGCATAAAATTTGAGATCAAATTTTTGCCACTCCTATTAGTCGTCTCATGCATATGTAGTATGAAATACGTATTACGGTATTTAATTCATTTCCCATGGAGTGTATGTCTACACTTTTAATAACATACAGATGATAGTTCAGACATACTTAATGTCTAACTTGAGTTCACTTATCTACTCATTCACAGAATTTATCAGAACTCATATCTGGCATCATAGACAGATAAAGTAAAATATGTGAGTTATTTTACTTTCGGACATAGAAAATATTATATCATTATCTTAACACTCAATTAAGGCGACATATGTATTTTAAGCTTGAGTTCTCAATTATCACTTAGATAATAAGCTTAAAAATTGTCTCATCTCTATTTATCACACAGTAAATAGAGGCGATTAACCGTGTAAGTGGGCTAATCTCTTATCTGTCCGACATACTTTCTCAATTTAATATAATGCATTAAGCATTAAGATGCATAAACGTCAAACAAAAAGTTCAAAGGCATTAATGATGAAAACACAAATTCATCAAATGTGAACACTTAAGAGAAATTACAATATTCAATATATCAGCCTCTTCGTTGTCCCAGAGATTTCACATAGCCACAAAACACATCTTTAGGTATTGGCTTTGTCATAGGATCTGCTACCATTCTATGCGTAGACATATACTGCAAGTTCACATCTTTTCGTGCAACTATATTTTTGACAAAATTATACTTGGTATCTATATGTTTGGTCTTGTCATGATATTTTGGATCTTTGGTGTACATTATTACAGTTAACCAACAATGAGTCTGCAGCACTTTCAATAACACCTAAATGATCCAAAAACTTAAGCCAAATACATTCTTGTATTGCTGCTGATAATATTACGAACTCAGCCTCCATCGTGGATAAGGCTATACACGTTGTTTCTTACTGTTCTAATATATGGTGCCATTATTTAGTAAGAAAATAAACTCAGAGGTAGATTTCCTTTCATCTAAATCTTCTCCCCAATCAGCATCAGAATAACCTTTGAGTCGCAGATCATTTCCTTGATAACTCAGCGTATAATCAGTAGTTCCTTTTAGATACCTCGGTATTCTCTTAACGGTTTTCCAATGTGCTTAACCTGGATTGGATTGGTATCTACTCACCATTCCAACTGCAAAACATATCTTAGGTCTTGTACACATCATAACGTACATCAAGCTCCCAACAGCACTAGTATAAGGAACATGTTGCATTTCTGTCTTCTCTTGTGGAGTCCTTGGACACAATCTATGGCTCAATCTTTCGCCTTTTGCAATATGAGTATCTATGGGTTTACAATTTTGCATACGAAATCATTCAAGAACCCTATTTATGTATATTTCTTGCGAAAGAGACCATAATCTCTTCAAACGATTTCTTGAAATCTGAACTCCAAGGATGTATGCAGCCTCACATATGTATTTCATCTCAAAGTTGGAAGATAGCCAACTTTTGACAATATTAACAAACTCTTTATTACTTTCGGCAATTAGTTTATCATCAGCACATAATGATAAGATCACAAATTGATCTTTGGATCTTTTGATATATACACAATGATCCTCATCATTCATTGTGAAATCATATACCATTATGGCATTATGAAAACGTATATACCATTGTTTAGATGACTGCTTAAGGCTATATATTGATCTCAAAAGTCGACATACTTTTTGTTCTTGACCTTTGATAATGAAACCATCATGTTGTTCCATATAAATTTCTTCGTCTAATTCTTTATTGAGAAAAGCAGTTTTTACATCTATTTGATATAACTCAAGATCCATACTTTCTACTATTGCTAGAATGATGCGAATTGAGGTAAATCTTACGACAGGAGAAAATGTTTCATCATAATCAATTCATTCATATTGATTATACCCCTTCACCACAAAGCGAGCCTTATGCTTTTCTATCGAGCCATCAGTTTTACGCTTAATTTTGAGAACCCATTTATTCCCAATGGTTTTGCGTCCTTTTGGAAGATCAACCAGTTCTCAAATATGGTTTGATTTCATTGACTCTATTTCCTCTTTCATTGCATGCATCCATTTTTCTTTATTATGGCAACACAAAGCCTCATTTATATTTCTCGGCTCATCTTCATCTTGCGGAGCAACCATAAAAGTTTATCCTTTAATGTTAAAACATCGACGGGGAATACTTTTGCGACTTGTTCGCCGTATGGGAGATACTTTGCACATCATTTCCTATTATGCTTCCGTTTTAATTAGACAATGATGATATCGTCTCATCATGTGGTTGCAATTGAGAGTAAGTTGAATTAAATTCATCACTTTTTATGTTACTCCCACTAAGATGAACTCCATTAAATTTATCATCTGGATCCAAGGTTTCAAATAGGGAGTAGTTCTCACCTATTTCGCCCTTCTTAGGAAAATCATTCTCTAAGAATGTGACATCACGTGATTCAAATTCAGTTATACTCACACTTTCTTGCTCACCTATGAACACATACCCTTTCGAGTGTTCAAAGTATCGTATGAAATACTCTTCTTTCCTCTGGGACCCAGTTTCCCAAAGTTGTGAGAGGGTTCGTGAGTATAGGTAGCACAACTCCAAGGCTTAAGAAAAATTAAGTCCAATTTTCTACCTGTCCATAACTCATATGGAGAGGAAGTAACTTATTTGAAAGGCATTCGATTATATATATAGGTAGCAGTTAATAAAGCATCATTCCAAAAAGTAATAAATAAGTTAGCATGCGCCATCATGGACCAAATCATTTTCAGAATGGTTCTGTTTTTTCTTTCAACAACACCATTTTGTTGAAGAGTATAAGGAATAGACAATGTCTTTCTATTCCTTTTTCATCACATAACTTTCTGAACTCATCAAATAAATATTCACGACCTCGATCGGATCTCAATACTTTTGTTTTCTTGTATAATTGATTTTTTACCAAGTTCATAAATCTTTTGAAACAACTCAATGTTTTAGATTTATGGGAAATCAAATAAATATATCCAAATCGAGTATAATCATCTATAAATGTGATGAAATAAACAACCCTAAGCCTTTCTCTCACATTCATCGGATCACAGACGTCAGAATTGATTAATTGCAAAGGAAATTAAGCTCTTTTACATTTTCCAAATGGTTTTCTTGTCATTTTCCCTACTATGCAATGCTTACATATGGACAAATTGACTTTTTCAATATTGCCTAACAAGCCATCTTTGACTAGTCTATTCATACGTTGTTGGCCCCATGTGACCAAGTCTAGCATGCCACACACTCACATTATTATCATATGAATTAGGAGACGTGAAAATGAAATAACAAATATTTGCATTACTATAGTCAATATTTAATACAATAAAACTATCTAGAAAATTACCACAACTATAGTAATTTGTATCCAAATACAAATCAATACCACTATTATGGAAGTTCATATTAAAATCAAGTTTAATCAACACTAAAATAAATACTAAATTCCAACGAATATCTAGAGCATACAACACATCATATAGGAACAAAGTGCGTCAACCACGCATGTTCAATTGGCAGATGTCAATCTCTTTTACTTCTGTTTTGGAGTTGTTTCCTACATAAATCCACTTAGTTATAGTCGGTACTCGTCGAAATTCCACGAAGGATTCTCTATCCTTTGCTTCATAGTCTGTTGCTCCTGAATCCACAATCCACAAAGGATTAGATTCAGTTAAGAATACAGAACTCAACACATAAGCAAATTTCTGAAAAGTACAAGGGGTGCATACCTTCTTTGGCTCACGACATTCATGAGCATAGTGACCATTCTTGTCATAATTGTAATACTTCACCCTTGTAAGGTTCTTCATTCGAGGATGCTTTCCTCTTTCATGTTGATCAAGCTTAGATTTTTCCATGAAGGACCTGCTTCCTTGTCTTTCCCTTCATCGAACCAGTTAGGACATTTGCACTTGGAGCTCGAAGCTCCATATGAGCTAGAACTAGCATGATAAATTTCAACTTCCGGCTTAGCCGCAAGAGGCGGTCCTCTTCCAGCTCAAGATGACGCACTGCATCCTCAAAGGTTTTGATATTCTCATTATGGGTTAGGTGCACCTTCATATGCTCCAAACTCGAAGGCAAGGAACGAATCACTGCTTGCATTTGCTGCTCATCAGTCAGGACATGGCAAGCATCTTTCAACTCATTAATTATGTTTGACATCTTTCTAAGGTGTTGCTTTATGGTCTAACCATGAGGCTTCTTATAAGAGTCAAACATAATAGTGAGTTGTTTTAGTCTAGTCACCGAAGTTTGACCAAACCTTGTTACCAACGCTTTCCACATTTCCTTGGCATTCTCAAAATGCTTGAACTCTCACATGACATCATTTTCCATGCTACTCAGTAACGTAATGCGAGCAAGAGAGTTCTTTCTTTTCCATGCAACAAATGCATTCTTGTCTCTCTTGTGCTGTGCAGTGTTTCCTTCTTCAAGTTCTACCATGGTCAAGTTAAGAGCTTCTAGTGCCTCTTGCTCTTCCAGCACATATTAGATTTTCATGTGCTATATTTCATAGTTATCGCCATTGAGCTTCTCACCTTTGTTTAGCTCAGCGACTATGCTCTTTGTAGCTAAGGCCATTTGATCTGAACATATCAGACATATATGCACGAATTATTAATGCCTATCATTTATGTATCCATTTTGCACAAAACCATCATATTAATGAATAATTTCAAGTGAGGTTTCAGAATCAAAATGTCACTATATTTCAATCATCATCCAAAATCCTAACTTGAAGTTATTATTAATATAACATTCTATGCAAAATAAATTCTTTGAAATTACAAAAATTTCTATGAACTATCCACAACAGTTAATAGTAACAGAAAGCAAATAATATTTGATATCAAATAATGATATAATAATAATGCTTTTACATAATACAACTAATATATTAGTTGCCACACCAACAAGAACTAGGTAGAAAACATTATATAAGATGTCCACAAAGCACATTAAATAAAGATCAGCCAAAACATCTAACACCAAGTCAATATACGAGCTGGGAAAGATCCTCTTTTGTTCAACTTTTTGATTTTTTCCCTTGTAATAATCTAGTAATAATCATCTATAAAAGCCATCACAATTTTCCTATACGAAGCAGCTCTGTTGACTTCCCATAAGCGATTCAACACTCCTTGCTATTCTTGTAGAAGAGTGTTCATGAAAAATCGCACCATCTCAGATTGTGGCATGGGACGACCATTCCATACAACCTTTTGTATTTTCCCGTTGACTTCAAGACTATGATTAATTAAGTCGCCTCTTTCCCATCGATAATCAGTCAGCTCGGCTATCAACCTAGAAAGCTTTTCCTTTTCTTTACCGGTAATTGCGCGAATATGTGTGCGCAACCTAAGGGAAGTCATTGTTTCTGCAACAAATGCAGAACAAATAAAGAATTACATATAATCCACATAGACTTAATAGGAAAAAGAAACACTTTTTTTTAATGTCAGTCAACGGTGGTCAACGCTGGTCAATGCCGGTCAACAATGGTCAACTCCGGTCAACACAAGTCAACGGTGGTCAACTGCAGTCAATGGTCAATGGATGACTGAGTCAA
The DNA here is from genome assembly GCA_016097485.1 of Eucalyptus sideroxylon x Eucalyptus melliodora. Taxonomy (NCBI): domain Eukaryota; kingdom Viridiplantae; phylum Streptophyta; class Magnoliopsida; order Myrtales; family Myrtaceae; genus Eucalyptus; species Eucalyptus sideroxylon x Eucalyptus melliodora. Next base: position 39,176,432 of record CM027834.1, on the reverse strand, counting down.
GTCAATGGATCAATGGGTCAGGTCAAACGGGTCAAGTCAACGGTCAACGGGCGGTCGGGTCGGACCGGTCGGCACAGTTGGACTAGTCAACTAGCACGTGCCACGCGAGTGCCCGGCTGACGTCACGATGACGTCAGTCGGCGTGTGCATGGCACACGCCAGCACCGTGTGCGTGCGTTGCACGCGCCTTCGGTCGAAACGACACGTGTATACATGCACCTGCGGGAGACCGAATCGACGCGTGCCCTCAACGGTGATCCGCCACTTGTTTTTCTCGTATCGACAAGGGCTTCAATCCTGTGCTTTCAGAAAAAAATTTCAACTTACAGAAAATTAAAAAATAGGGTGAACAATGTACGGGTGTTGGGATTGTCCATTCTCGATCAGCCGACAGCGAGGTTTAACGAAAATTCAATCAAAAATTGATTCATTAAGATGAAAAGGGGTCGGGAAAACATGAAAGATGGCTCTGATACCAATGTTGGGAATTATTGATTCCCTAAAATGGATTTGACACTAAATCGAACCTTTAAAACAAATGCAGAAGACGAGCCCTGAAACAAACATGTATCGCTGATTAAAGGCACACCACAGAATCGAGCGTATCTTATTATCCACAGATTAAACACCAACGTTGAAGATTGAAGAAGAATTTGATCCCATTCTACTGAGGAGCGTACTGTTGCTATTAGGGGGAGAAAAACCTGAAAAGACGTACTTTTTTTTTTTTTCCCCTTGGAGCGTTCCTTTTGTCTTACGTTGTTTGGACGGGGAGAGAGCGTCTTTACGTATGTCCTCCAAAAGGTACGTTCTTTTTTCTTTTTACTTTCCCTCAAAGCGTCTCCTCCAAAGGACGCAACCCCTCAATGTAATACCTATACCAAAAGACGCAACCCCTCACATCGCAACTGTTCCTCCATGGGCTCTTATCTTGTGGGCTGGGTTCTTAGGCCCAACATGGGCGGACGGGCTCACTTAGGCCCATCAACACATGAATAAAAACCATCAGTATGTATCGTGTATGTGGCATTTGATGGCCATGTTTTTAATAAAAATCAGCATCAACTAGTTCTCCCTTTCCAGTCTTTGGTTTTCGGTTAATGAACCAACTGTTTGATATGAAGTCTGAAAGCTAAGTTAGCTAGATGTTACAATTTCTCCTAAGAGCCTTTTCTGGATCAGTTAACATGGAGAGAACGAATGAATTCATAGAAAAGACTGCATTTCATGTTTGAACTTTGAATCAATTGAACAATGTATCTTTTTAAAATATGCCCATCCCTCTACAAGTGAAGCTAACACTTTATGTGTAATTGCCTCCAGTTTAGTGGAACATTTGTTTAGTCCCTTTCTTTTACTTTTGCTGTAAGGCTTTGTTAGCATTCATTTTTTCTTTTTCAGGCATATAAAGTTGGATCTAAAGGATATTAACAAGCTGTGAGTAGTGCAATCAACCTTTAGACTTTTTGGGTGCGTTTGTTTATGTTTCTGTTCAAAAATTGTTCTAGGGAACAGAAATAGAAAAAACTATTTCTGTTCCCGGGAATAATTTTTGACCAGAAAGACGCGGTTGGTAAATTTGTTCCGAGAATAAAAAATGAATAGAAATACGTTTGGTAAATTTATATTTTTTTTTTGTTTCTTTTAATTTTTTAATATTTTTATTTTATTTTTCCTTTTTTATTTTTTTTCTTTTTTTCTTTTTTTCTTCTTTTGGCCAGTCGCCGGCCATGCCGAGGCCGACGACCGGCCAAAGAAAAAAGAAGAAGAAAAGAAGAAGAAAAAAAAAGAGAAGAAAAGAGAGGAGAGAGGAAATTTGTTCTTCAGAAGTGTTTTCGGAACAAAAAAATAAAATTTTTTGTTTCTTATTTCTATTCCAATTTTGTTCTGTGAACAAAAAAACAGATTTTGAATAAAAACGTAAACAAACGCGTTTCTGTTCTTTTTTTTTCCCGGGAACAAAAAAACAAAATTTTTGCTCATAAACAGAAAAAATAAACACAACCATGCACACCCTTTCTGTCTGATCAAAAGAGTCTAAGTTTGTGCAATAGATCTATTAATTCGAAACACCTGGAGTAGTTTTTCGAATGAGTTTGACATGGTTGGTTTTTTAATGACATCTGAAGAGCTTCGACTTTATTGTATCTATCTTAGAATTATAATTTGAAATCGTCAGATTGACATTCTATATAGACATTCTGCCCAGGTTAAGTCATCAACCAAATTCTAGATTCAGATACTATCAGTCATACTATAGTTAGGCTGGCTGCAGTTCTGCTCTATTAAATTCTAATTTCTTTGGTAGCTACTCTTGACTCTCTCGAATATTGCTGTTATACGTAGTTCTTACTTTGACCTCAATCATTTGTAAGCTGCTGCAGTTAAACAACAAGATAGAAATGGTTCACAGGGTAACCACGAATTTCTGGTGGAGGTTCTGATGCTGAGCCTTCTGCATCACCCTAATCTCATAAATCTGATTGGTTACTGTGCTGATGGTGTTCAACAGCTTCTTGTTTATGAATTGATGCCCTTGGGATCATTGGAATATCATCTTCGTGGTAATATCAATTATCCCTAATAAGAGGTCCTTCCTTCTATAATTTAATCTAGGTAATTTAGTACATATTTATTTGCACTTCCCGAGAACTTTGCCTTGAAGTGGCCTAGACTGAAAATGCGAAATTGACCTTTTCTTGCCAGATACCAAAAAGATCAAGAATTTGATACTATGATTTCAATTATCTACACGTGTTCACAGTCTGGCTGAATTTTGTGAAAATTAACTGTTTGTATTAGGCAACTGATATTAGCATTATGCTATCGGTACACAGCTTCCACTGGATAAGGAACCGCTAGATTGGAACACCAGAATGATGATGGCGGCCGGTGCAGCTAAAGGTACAGAATAACTGCATGACAAAGCAAATCTTTCGGTTATTTATAGAGATTTCAAGTCATCTAATTTATTGCTGGACGAGAGGTTCCATTCAAAGCTCTCTGATTTCGGTCTTGTGAAGCTTGGTCCCGTTTGGAGACAGATCACATGTTTTCACTAGGGTCAGGGGCACTAATGGATATTGTGCTCCAGAGTACGCAATGACGGGACAATTTACTGTCGAATCTGACATCTCTAAGGGTAACAGAACCGTGTAACAAGGGTGATTCTAGTTTAATTTATGTCTCTTGATACATGACCATGAATCCCATCTCATTTGGACTTCTTCCTTTCAGAAGTATGTTTAGGTGCTTTTGGAATGGAAAGAGTTTTGAGGATGCTGAAGGGCCCGGGCTCAGCTTCGCAGTGTCCGGAAAGAACAATTCTCCAGGAGACATGAATAGAGGAAGGGCCGTCACCAAGGCGAAAGTGTGGGGAGAGAATTGGCGAGGCAGAACGCTCAAGGCGGTTTCAATGGATCTAATGGCATGTTGTCTTGATCGAGAATTTCCTGCTTCGTTCGCTCCTTGAGCCTCTTCGCTTGCTTTCTGTGAACCATACGAAGCAAAACAGGGGCATTCATGTTGTGTCGCGTATATTCCATTGTGCTGAACAGAATGAGTGGAGAGATTGTGGTCGAATTAGTAAAAATCGGTCCCCACTGCCTTAACTCTCACTTTTCAGGTTCTATCTCTCCATTCTCTGTTTACGCTCTTGTTGAAATCTAGGGGAAGAAGACTTATGTGTGTATCACTGCTAGGACAGCAATCTAGAACGAGAATAGAGAGAGAGAGAGAGAGAGAGAGAGAGAGATTTTTGTGATGCTTATGCTGGATCTTGTAAGTTTATTCTGAGCAGGATTCGCCTGCATTTTCAAGTAAAACGCTTGCTATATCAGAAGCATCATCTGATAAATGGAACAATAGGTTAGTTCTACCCAACCGCGGTATTCAAGTGAGTTTAGGAAATTAGAAAATTCAGCATGAGCATCATCGGATGTACTAGTAGATAACTTGTTCATTAATCAGCAAAACTGAATAATGAATACACTTCTGAGAGATTGTCGGAGCACTTTATTCTTCATACAATTGCATACCAACCGAACAAGAGAGATAGATAGAGAGAGATATCGATAGAGCACATAGGATCACTATAGAAAGGAGGATACATTGACGCAGATTTAAGCCTTCACACTCTAAATTAAAGCCCCGATCGCTGGTAAGTTGGCCTTAACTTAACATGGCTGATCAGACCCCGGGTCATTGCTGGAAACTACCACTTACACGGCGGCGTGTTGTGGGAGCGTCCCGTCCATGATCTCGTCCTTGATCTCGTCCGTGCCTACTTTCTTTCTGTAGTATCCGTACAAGACCATCTGAGACAGTCCCAAGACAAAGCCCACGATGTTCGGTATCTGCACGTCAAGGTCAAGAATATTCTTTAAGTAAAGTGATCCTTAACGATCATTAATTTAATTTTTCGAACATGAGGATCCCTTACCATAATGCACCAGTCCTTTTGAAAGAAACCGTAGCCAAACCACGTGATGGCGCTCAACATTAGAAAGAATGACAGAGAGAAGGGCATGAACTCCACGCTATTCGTTCGCACAACTCGTGCCTAAAAAGACCAGAATAGGGGGAAAAAAAGAAAAGAGAGAAGATTAAAATGCTTTTTCATGGCTAGATATGAGAATTTGGGAAGAGAAGATTGGGTTTTTTAAGTGCGCACCACAATGCTTAACGGCGCTGCGAAGACGCTCACGGAAATTGTTGTGCAAATCCATCCGAACACCGTGGTGCGTGCATCATCGTTTGGAATGAAGTGCGTGATGAGAATTAGGAGAGGGAACAATCCCATGTTCATCAGAGCAAAGAGCTTCATCGTGGAGTTCTGCAGGAATCAAAATCATTAAGTCAGAACAAACACAAGATAGTTAGAGATATAGGGGAAAAAGAGAGCTTTTAGATGACAAGGATGGAGACAAAAACATGTTCGGTTAACCCAGTTAGTCGTAAACTATCACTGGAATTTATTGTGTTCTTAAAATTTCAGTTCTTTTCTTGTCAAACATTTTTTCTTTCATTGTATAGATCATGTAAATCGCCAAAGAAAGTTTCCTAGCAAGCCCTTTGGTTCATTGTGATCGGAATGTGAGCGTTGCATCGTCTAATGATCAATACGTACCCTGGCAGGTATCGGCGCATAAGCAATGTATATGGCGATGTACACTATCTCTATGACGCATCCAAAGGAGTTAATGGTGATGAGAAGGAATGAGTGTCCTTTGAGGAATGCGTAGTAAAGCCAGAGCATGCAGCTGAATACAGCAACCAAATATGACATTGATTGGAATTCTTCGGTAGATTTTTTCTTGTAAATTCTATAAAATGTTGGCCTGCAACAAAAGAAAAGAAAAAGAATCAGTAGTTATTGTATCAGGATCAAATAAAATAAGACTATCTTCTTCCTAGTGAAGGAAAAGAACTGCAAAGAAAAAAATGATTACTTACACTGGAGCCAAGAAGACACAGAACGAGACAATGTTTCCTATCATCGATTGTAGAAGAAAAGCACAAACGTTAGATTATTCTGTGCAAGCGCGGTGCAGATGGAAATGCTCTTTTTGCTAGGGTTAAAATTAAAGAAGAAGAAAAACAACCTCAGTCATTTACTAATCTAAGTGCTAAGCACATACGGCGTGGTTGAACAGAACGCGAACTAAATCATGTTGCATGTAGTTGTATAACCTTTGTATACACACGATATAGCCAAAAGATGAAATGATGGAATTCCCACGAAATGCAAATCGACTCGAGACAATATAAATCCCACGTTAGTTGCAACAACCTTAAGATGGACCGATAAGTTTACGACAGCTAGCGTACTAGCTTCAGCACTTAAAGCTAATCATAAAAGTGCGCTGAAGTAAAAACAAAAATCGTTGGAGGAAATGGCCAAAAGGGTTGTGAAAAAGTTGGCAAAAGTCCAAGAGACTGAAAAGGTTGCTGGAGGTTTGTATCATCAAAAGAGAGAAAAACTCTAAGTGAAGAGTGGTGTCAAGATTAGTGCACTGGGAAAAATTTTCTCAATTTCATTGTGATTTTTGTTGTTGCTTTACGTGTGTTTTGCAATTGATAGAAAGAGAAAGAATGAGGTTCTGGAAGAAAGAGTTGCCAGATGAAAAGAAGAAGAAAAGAAGAGACTGACCTGCTAATCATCATCCTGAAGATACTAATACGAACGATTCATCAAGCGGAAAAATTAAACGCATGTAGACCATATGAAGATGGATGGGATGAAAGGAAATGGCGCAAGCAAGCAGCATTATTGCGAAGAAGAAGAAACACGTGGAGATGAAGGGCGAACAGCTTCTGGTTTCTTCCTTCTTTACCTAGGATACCGAAAGTGAAGATCCAGAGATGGGGGTGAGCAAAGATTGCCATTTTCCACCTCCGATAGCGAGAAATCAAGGCAAAGACCAAGAAAAGAAAGCAGGGTTTGGAGAGAAACTATGGCTCTCTCTCTCTTTTTTTCTCTCTCTCTCTCTCTCTCTCTCTCTCTCTCACCCTCTCCTCCTACTCTCTCACTAACTTTCGATAAAAACCATGCAAGGGATGGCTCTGCTTTATATATACGTAAACATAAAATTTCTGAAATAGAAATTGATTTCTGGTTAGAAATCAATTTCTTAATTTCTATTATCCGAACAAGTTTATGAGCAAAGAAACTCGTTTGATAACGACTCAAAATTTCTATTTCTGAAACAGAAATCCGTTTGATAATAGAACAAAATTTATATTTCTAGGAATAGAAATTGATTAGATAACAACATAGGAAATCCTTAAATATAAAATAATAATCGAAATAATACTAAAACAACATAGAAAATCCTCAAATACAAAATAATAGTCGAAATAATACTAATATATTACAAAAGTTAAAAATACAATTTCATGGAATTTCTGACATATTATTTTCCCTTGCCATTTTATTAACAATTGTTTTTCTAAGCGTATTTATTTGGTTTCCCTCCTCAGTCAATGTATCATTTGCAAGCTCATCTTGCGTAAGTTCATATAAGTACTATGGAAGCATGAATATGGGTGCCATCAATGGCGCCTATACAGCATTGTCATTTTATTAAAAACTAGTATTATACAAGATTATCAACAAAATAAAATTAATGGTATAAAGGAATATATGAGAATTCTACCTTAAAGTAACGTTTATGGTTAGGAACCAATCGAGGGAAGGTCGGTTTATTTTGATTCTCAAATTGAATCGGTCTAGTTGCTCATCCATAATTTCTTTATTGTTGCTCAATGAACCTTTAATGGCCATTGCATAGCAAAGAGAGAGATTCTCTTGAATCTCTTGCCTTCGAATTAAAATTCAAGATTGTGTGACAATCTAATTATTTTGATTTTACAAAAATTTTGAATCCGTAAAAAAATAAGGTTAAATTTTTAGGCACGTTTTTTGTTCATCTATTACGTAAGAATTTTTTCTTCAACTGGCCATGCGTGTGCTTTTTCTAGGAGGAAAGAGCCCAAATGTTTTTTAGTAAGCATTTAAGAACTTTGGTCTTTTTTTAAAATTGAGGACCATTCGATTGCATTTCATCATAAAGAGGAAATTATTGAAAAAATGAAAAAAAAATGCAAAAAAAAATAACACGAGCAAAATAAGAAAAAGAAAATTAGCAATAATTTATGAAGTTGTGGTTATGAGTAAATTAAGTTAGCAAGAAAGTGAAATATTCTTTTATATGGTTTGATTTCGGTTTTCGATTTTATTTTAAATTGAGAAGTTAAAAATTTCGGTTTCTAATTTTTTCAATTTCTCTATTTCTGAAATAGAAATTTGTTTCAGAAATAGAGAAATCAAATTATATTACCAAACGGATTTATGTTCTAAACATGTTTCGGAGAACAGAGAAATCGAGAAATAGAAATTTTGTCGCACGCCTCAAAAAGCACGGGAGAAAAATGGGGGTTGCCATGTGTGTATGCGCGCTAGAGAGAGAGAGAGAGAGAGAGAGTGTGTGTGTGTGTGTGTGTGTGTGTGTGTGTGTGTGTGGAGGACTAGTAGGTAGCGTAGCACAAAATTAATCTCTCCACGTCAGCACCAGCCAGCCCCTCCTTCCCTTCCCTTTCCCTCATCCTCGTCGCGCCACGTGCCTCCCTCCTCGCGTGCCCGTACAGACTCCTCCCCCACAATGTTGGGGCCGAAAGTCGTGCGGACGCGACGGGCCGTACCTCCCCTCAATCATATTTCGATTTCCTCCGCCGCGCGAAGCATTGTTACGTTACTCCCCCCACCGCAAAGCTGTCCCCCGCGTTATGCTTCGTTCACGAGACTTCTCCGAAAATTACCCTTTCGGTCCGTGGTTTTTTTCATTGTCTTTTAGCCGTTTTCTTTCTCCTCCCCCCCGCATTCAAAACCCCGAACGAAACAGTGCTTGCTGACTCCCCCCCGCACTCGAAAACCCCGAGCCAAACACGCCTTGCTGGCTCGGCCCTAATTTACCCCTCCCCCCTTCTCTCTCTCTAGTAATTATTGTTTCATAATGTGTAATTGTTTGTCTCGTAGCGCTCTTCTTTTACGCGACCTTCACGCGGAAGAGCTCTAGAGGTTTCGTGCGTGCGCGTTCACGGCATCTCCCCGCTTTGGCTTTTTCGTTCTTGAAGACGTGCACACGCGCCTTGCGGTTGCGTGAGGCATGTTAGGACCAGAAGGTTGATGATCATGTGCAGAACAGAATGATGGGTTCTTTTTGCGCATATATGTTTCTTGTTGGGGCTCGCGTGCACGGATGGTTGGTACTCGGGAAGTGGTTTCGGGATTTGCCAGTTGGTGGAGGAGGGTCGACATAAGATATTTTCTCATGCAACATTCATGCACCCCTGTGGTTTCTCCTCCTTTTACCATATCGTGCGGTTGCTTGGCGTCCGCATCGCGTTGACGACATGAGGATTTTCACAAAAGCGGTGGTTTCAAGTGTCACCCCAAAAAGTAGTCCAGTTTCAACGCGGTTTTTCAGCGATGGAAAAGTTGGTGAGCTGTGAAGTGAAATGCTCATATGGTACGATACCATTATTGCTTGTTCGACTAGTGACTATGGACTAAAAGTTTTCAAGTTCTAGCTTCCCTAATTATGGTGGCTTTTGCTGTGTGAATGGCAAGACCATAGCATGACTTCTGCTGGATGCGAACTTCCATTATTGTTTGCAAATAATGTGTGAAAGGAACTTAGGTTACGTGCCGAATTTTGGAGGTCCCATGACGTTTTACTTACGAAAACTATTAAATTCCAATGATTAACATTCAATGAGAACATGGTACAATGTTGGGGTGGATCCAGAATGGGCAGAAAATCGAACACCTGGCAATCGTTTTGTGATTTGATATAATTTGCCCCAAAACCATAATTGATATCGAGTGAGTTGTAGTGCACAAATGTATAAACATAAGCCAATCCCTTGAAGGCTTTCAATCATAGGAAAACCTGATTGGCAAAGAGAGAGGGAAACCCCATTTAGCTATTTAAGGGTGATATCTTTCTTTACGTTACCTAATGAAGAATGCATGTCCCTATCAATACTAATAGGGTTGATATCATAAAATGCAACAACGATATACATTAGTTGCGTAGAAAAATTGATATTTTTAGTATAATAATATAACCCCGCAAGTCTAGTAAGAGATATGAAATCACAAAACTTAGGTACAGTTTATTTTACAAATAATGTCATCTTTAAAAATATTTTGCAATCTAGCAGGTGTCCTTGTAGAAGGTACAGCACTTTTCTGGGTAGAGGATGCAAGGTACATCCTAAAGTCGAGCATGTGCTCACTGATTCTGAACTTTTGAAAGTCGGAACTTATCATGTGTCTTCCTCTAAACGGCATCCTCAATCGAATCCAGCCATGTTGATTCCTTAAATTTCCCCGCATGTACCCCACCTTTAAAAGCTTTTATTTTTCTTTTGGTCGAAAGCTTTACAGGTTTAAAAACAACAAAATCGTGTGTGGTTACCTCCCATGACACGTGGGGCTGGCCTTTTAAAATCTTTCGGATCTCATTTCATGCATGGCACATGATGCCTTATTTGGCATGTTTATCGTGAATCTGATGGGGGGTTTAAAGGAACTATTCCAGGTATAATTCTTCATCGATCCCTTGACTTTAATCTGGTCTAGAGAATCCTTAAAAGACTCTCTCTCTCTCTCTCTCTCTCTCTCTCTCTCTCTCTCTCTCTCTCTCTCTCTCTCTCGTCAATTGATGAAGACGCGTAGGGCTGGTTACTGATTTCATACCAATTGATATGAAAACATGAAGCTCCTCTTCTTCAGGTTTTGCTTTTTTCTTTTTTCTTTTTTTGTTGGAAAACTTAGATAATCCCACGCGATAACGTGAGTAATGTGAAATTTTTGAATATTTGAATGGGTTCTTATGAAAAGATACATGAACCGGAGAATTAAAGCAAATACAATAATATATGAATAATCTTGAGAGACAATGAGAATTAAAGGAAATATCCTAATTATCTTTAATATACATCAAAGAAATATCCAAGTTATCTCTAATATCCCCTCAACTCAAGTTGGATAAAGCAGTTGGAGTTTTAAGAATAGATCCAATAAAAGAAGAAAACGCCTACTAGTTCCCCGAAGTAATGACATGGCTATTGTAGGGGCGAGCACCATTCAAGTCAGTTTTGGGCGATTCCCGTATGAATCAGTCCGGTTCCTAATTCATAAAATTGGAACCAATGTGATTTTAGGATGGAATCAAACTAAACCAAGGCTATTGAATACCTTAACTTATTTCTTCTTTTTTATTCAACAACCCTGAATATGTTATGATAAACCGTAAAGTATATATATTTATATATAATCCCACCAGTTGATGTAGGATCTCACACTTGGGCTTTATTTTTCTTTTTCTTTTTTTTTTGTTAACTTTTAGTCATCCTAAAACGTGTCCCACATTTAACTTGTGAGGGAAAAGACATGCGGCCTTTTTTTTTTTTTTTTTTTTAAATCATTCAAAGAACAGAAGGTGGATGGCTGTGTTTTGTCCCTTTCTCAAGAACCACGTTGGGTGAAACCAGTCCCTATTGATTTGGCTTTCGTTTCCAAAATTTTGGAATCAAGAGCCATCAGGTTCATTCCCGATTCAAAGCAAAGAACCAATCTACCTTGGAATCAGTCAACTCTACGCTATTGTGTGTTGTTGTGTAAATTATGCACATTGGCACAGTAATAGGGATATTAGTAGTTATCAAAAAAGATATGAGAAGCAGAGCTCGTAATCCTCTCGAATGGATTCCCGTATAACTGTTCATCGGTTTGGTGTGAAGCTCATTCCCGAAGATCTAGCCGCTGGATTGGCTTGAATTTTGGAGGGAAGATCCCTTTCTATCCTCTCCTCAGTCCCACCGGAGGGATTTGCAAGAGGAGGACTACAGCTCGAGTTATCCCTGCCCTAAAGGTCGGGCTCTGCAGTTTTCTGGTTCTGGATTTCGCTTCTGGATTTCTGCATTTCAAGGAGATCTAACCGTTCGATTGGACTGATTTTTGGAGTGTAGCTTCTATGAAACATCCTCTTCAACTCCACCGTTCGGATTTGGAATCTCTGGGCTAAATTTCGAGGTAACCAGCGACCTAGGTTTCGATTTCTGCAGATCATTTTCTGGTTTCTTCGCCTGGTCTCTTCTTCTTTACTGGATTAGCTTCGGTGTCTAGTGATTCTGTTTGTGCGGTGCCTTATCTGCAGAGGCTGTGATTGCGTTAGCACCTCTTATCACCCTCCTTGCAGCTCTCGCCTAGCTAATTGACCAAGGAATGGTACCGTCCAAGTGTTTGATGTAATGCCCCCAGTTGTTGTTGTGGGGCAGAACACAAATTCTGCAGGTCGGCCTCTACTTGTCTCCTCCATGGAGATGCCCGACCACTCCCTTGGTGCAGGAGCCATGCCAGAGGTGCCCGAGAGGCAATTAGCTTCTTCTTCTGAGCCTAATACTCAGATTCCTAAGCACCAAACCCACCAGATCACAGCTGGTCTGAAGAACAAGCAGGACCTCTCATCCAGACCAAATCGGTCAAGGGGCCGGAGTCGTTGGAGGTCAGCTTTTAAGAGACCGATGCCCAACTCCGATGGACAAGATGATTCATCCCTTATGTGCAATGATCATCCCACAGTTGGACTGAATGGTAGGACTAGGTCCGGCTCCAAGCATCCTCAACGTGGGGTGGCGGGGAAGTCCAACTTGCAGACTTGGGCTAGTGTTGCGGTTGCAAAGGCGGCCTCAAAGGGATATGATCTGGATTTCTGCCCCCCGACTTATGTCCAGGATCGAGCGGTCCTTCAAATGACCGAGGAAGACATCGATGCTACAGACCCTTTGCTTCAGGAATGTCTCGTGGGCTGTTACATAGGTCGATGTATACCTTTTAAGGTAACCGAAGCTGCCTTCGGGAGAGCTTGGGGGCCAAATTTAGCCAAACTGATGGCCAATGGCAAGGGATTATTTTTCTTCCACCTCCCGGATAGGGAGTTTCGCCGCAAGGTCCTTGAGGGGCCGCCTTTGTCTGTTTCGAGGATTCCCATCGCGCTACAGCAATGGCGACCAAACTTGGACTTCCGAAAAGAGTCCCTTCTTTTGGTTCCGGTATGGGTAAAGTTGAAGAACCTCCCAATCGCTCTTTGGTCGGCTCAGGCAATTAGTAAAGTGGCGAGCTATGTTGGGAAACCCCTTTATGTAGACCTAAGAACGGAGCAACTAGATATGCTCGCTTTTGCAAGAGTCTGTGTGGAGATCATGGCGAGGCAACAACCCTGTGATTCCATTGAGGTGGTCCTGCAAGGTGAATCGTGCATCGTTGAAGTTGAATATGAGTGGAAGCCGTTGGCTTGTGTTGGATGCGGAGTCTTCGGCCACAAATGCAAGGTGCCAAGTGCTGAAACTTTGCCCAAAAGCCCCCAAGATGATGGAAACGCCTCCACCCTTGGACCTAGCTCCCCTCCTGCACAACATCTTCAGAATGGAGAGAGGACGCGTGACAACCCATTATTCTCGACTAGGCCTGCTGAATTGCTGATGCAAACGGACGAGCGCCCAGCTCCTCTAGACGCACTGTTACCTGCTCACTCACTTGGAATTGCGCCTGCTGCCTCCGATTGTCCTCCCCACCAGGAGAAGGACCTTCACTCCCAATCTCTTCTTCCAACCCCTACTGTGGACTCATCGTGGCAACAGGTCATGACTAAGAAGAAGAAGATCCCAAAAGAGGCGGTCTCCTCCAACTTGGCCCGAAGATTACGAAGATGGCTCGTTGAAATTGAAAGGGACCGCCCGAGAAATCGGGCCCACCTCCAACGCCCCGTAAGCCGGTTGGTATCCCCCCGCTCCTTCCATTACGCGTATAGGTTCCTCGGTAGCAAGACCGAAACATGCTGCCATAAATGAGCAAGCAGAATGCTCTGATGAAATCTCCAGCGTGCACACTGGAATTGAAGATGAGGACCTTCTTTCGGTTGGGTGCCCATCCCCAACATCCTCTCCTGTGACTGATTTGGCTACTATCCAGGATAAGCTGCTGTTACTTCGCCCCGACCCGGCCCCATCCTTGGATCTCAAATCCGTGCCGGCAAAGAAAAAGGCCTCTAAAAGAGGTAAGTGACCTTCTCTCTTTCTTCATGTATATAGGAATATGGAACATTAGGGGCCTTCATGACCCGTTAAAGCTGGCGGAAGTTAGAAAGTTAGTTTCCAAATATAATCTTTCTTTCGTTGGTCTTGTTGAGATGAAAGTCTCTGAAGCGAATTTTGATTCTTTGTCCTCGTCTTTGCTTACTGGCTGGAAATGGGTCGCAAATTATGAGTACTCTCCTAAGGGTCGAATATGGGTTGGGTGGAACCCGGACTTTATAAGATTTGAATCGATGGACATCACCGACCAGGCTATCCACGGGTGGGTAACTATCAATCTCTCTGGAAAGTGTTGTTGTCTTTCAGTTGTGTATGGTGAACACACATTCTTACGACGTCGTCCTCTTTGGGCAAACCTCCTACATATGAGTAATCTTTGCGGGATTCACCCGGCTTGTTCTTTGGAGACTTTAATGCCATAAAGGATCCATCGACAAAATGGGGGGCTCTAATGCACGGATCCCGTACTTTGATGAATTCGCCAATTGCACGGCCCAAATGTCGGAATTAGAGGATCTCAGATTTGTAGGCCTTCGGTTCACTTGGTCGACGTCTTCTGGTCAAGCTAGAAAAATGAGGAAAATCGATAGAGTTTTGGTAAATTCCAAATGGAACTTTGAGTTCTCTTTCTCTGAAGCATCCTTCCTCAATCCGGGCATTTCGATCACTCTCCCATGGTGGTCAGAATTCTTGACCCTGTGATTAGGCGAAGACCCTTCAAATACTTTGACTTTTGGTCGGAGCATCCAAACTTTACCTCTATTGTGCAACAGGTTTGGGATTCACACATACAGGGCATTTATATGTACATACTAGTTTCCAAGCTGAAATTGCTCAAGGGCAAAGTTAAGCAACTCAACAGGGACACTAGAGCGGAGGAAGCTAGGGAGAGCCTTCGGTTGGTACAAACTAAACTGGTCCTTGATCCACAGAACCCACAGTTGGCTGAGCTCGAGCAGACACGGCGCTGTAACTTCGTGGACTTGCGCCGTGATGAAGAATCCTTCTACAGGCAAAAGTCCAGAATTCGGTGGCTTAAAGAAGGCGATAGTAATACAAGATTTTTCCACCTCTCGGTCAAGAAGAGAGAACTCCGTAATAGGATTTTATCAGTTACAAATGTGGCAGGGGAATTGATCACTGACCCTCTTATGGTTCCGCAGGTTTTTGTTTCCTTCTTCACTAACTTACTTGCTCCTCACTCAGCCCTGTCTAAGCCCTCCTTACAGGAGGTTACAAATTACATCCGAAGGCCTTTGACTATGGACCAGGTTAGTACTCTTTCTAGGCCGGTTCTTGATATGGAAATTCGTGATACGCTTTTCTCTCTCCCGAGAGGTAAAGCCCCAGGTCCTGATGGGTTCACAGTGGAATTCTTCAAGAGTAATTGGGACATAGTTGGCCCATTTGTCCTCGACGCGGTCAAGGAATTTTTTTCCTCCGGGCGACTCCTCAAGGAGGTCAATAATACTATCCTCACCTTAGTTCCAAAAGTGCCAAATGCGTGTGCGGTCATGGACTACAGACCAATTGCATGCTACAATACCATCTATAAGGTCATCACGAAAATCTTATCAAATCGCCTGGCCTCGGTCTTGGGAGATGTGGTAGATCCGCGAGAATGCCTTTGTAAAAGGTAGGAGGATTAGAGATAATATTCGATTGCCCGGGAACTTTTTTTGCGGCTTCCACCCGCAACCCTATCTCCCCAAATGTGCTGTTAAGGTGGATTTCCAAAAGGCCTACGACACTGTCGACTGGGACTTCCTTCAACTGACACTCTTAGCCTTTGGATTCCCTCAGTTTATGATCAAGCTGATTATGGTGTGCGTTCGGACCCCCAAGTACTCAATCTCGATTAATGGTGAGCTGCACGAATTCTTCTCAAGCGGAAGGGGCCTTCGCCAGGGCGACCCCATGTCCCCTTACCTCTTTACCCTAGTAATGGAGGTATTTTCGGGAATATTTAGTGCTCGCACATCCCATGCAAATTTCAAGTATTTCTGGCGATGCAAACCAGTTAGGCTTTCTCACATATTCTTCGCAGATGATGTTTTCTGTTTAGCCGAGCAGATTGGGGTTCGATCACATTTCGAAGAAAGGACTCGACTTATTCTCCTCTTGGAGTGGATTACTTCCAAACAAGAACAAGAGCGAAGTCTTCATTTCAGGAGGCTCTTCATCTATCCGCAACTACATATTGCTAGCTTTTGGATTTCAGGAAGGTTCACTCCGGTGCGTTACCTTGGAGTACCTATTATTTCCTCCAGGCTTCGGAAGACTGATTGTATTGCCTTGATTGAGCGGATTACTTCTAGAGCCAAGTCCTGGGCCCATCGCCTTCTCTCCTATCTTTGGAAGACTTCGACTAATCGATCAGTCCTACATTCAATTCGGGCTTTACGGTCGAGTGTTTTCACCTTACCAATCTCGGTCCTAAATGACATTGAACAAGTGTTGCGCCAATTCCTATGGAAAGGTGCTGATCTTGGTAAGGAAGGGGCAAAGGTCTCTTGGGAAGACATTTGTACGCCAAAAAATGAAGGAGGTCTCGGCATCCGAAAATTAAGAGAGCGTAACAAAGCAGCCATGATGAAGTATATCTGGATCCTTTTCACGGACAAGGTATCTCTGTGGTGTCGTTGGATTCATTCCAACTTCTTAAAGTGGCAAAACTTTTGGATTGCCACCACTCCCACAGTTTGTTCTTGGGCTTGCAAGAAGATTTTGCAATTAAGAAGCGAGTCTCACCTATCCTTCCTTTGGAAAATTGGGAATGGCCTCTCAGTTTCCCTGTGGTATGACCACTGGCATCCAAAATGGCCTCTCCACATCCTATTACCGGAACAAATCATCCGGAGATCCGAGCTTTCAGGAAATGCAATGGTGGCGGATCTTCTTTCGCCCCTGGGTTGTTCCACGCGCCTCCTTCTATTGAGCTGGGGTCTCTCTTCTCCGGCGCCTAACTCCTCTCCGGATTGCTTTCCCTGGAGATGGCACCCTTCGGGTTGCTTCACCATTGGGTCCGCATGGGACCGCCTCAGAAGGAAAAGAACCCCTGCTCCTTGGGCTTCTCTCATTTGGGCAGGCGACATTACTCCCGGGTTCCAATTCATTCTCTGGTTGATTGCTAAAAATCGGCTACCCACGCAACAACTCCTTCTATCATATGGTAGAATTGACTACACCACCGTGCTTTTTGTAATGAAGTCCCGATTCCACCGACCACTTATTTTTTGATTGCCATCTAACGGCTTCGTCGCTTATTTTTGGGCCACTCGCGCAATCTTCCTCGGCGTCCTAGGCCTTGGAAGGATAACCTCCTCTAGGCTATACGGTTCCTCAAAGGCAAAGATTTTTTTCACATTATAGCACGGCATTCTTTTGCTGCTATGTGCTATATCATTTGGAAGAAAAGGAATGCCATTATCTTTCGTGGAGAGTCGGTCGTCCTTACTTCAATCAAAAATCACATTATCAAAAGTGTGAAGGACAAAGCTGCAAGTTTTTCTAATATCCCTGATATCTCGAGGAATAGACGTCTCCGGCGGAGTTGGGGCTTCCACCCGGCTATCTTTAGCGATCGACGGGAACAAGCTTAGATCGGTGTCCTTCAACACCCCCGCCTCTTCGGTATCCGGGCGTTGGCTTCTCTTTCGGCAGCGGAGGGTTTTTGCTAATCTTAGCTCTTTGTTGTCTCTCCTAGACCTTCGGTCCTTGCTCTGTTTAGTCCATGTTGTTCTTTTCTAGTTTCTTGATTGTGCTCCCTTCCACTCTCCCTACATTGTATCGAGAGTGCAAGATTAAAAGCCGGTCGAGTTTTTTGTATATTTGTTCAAAGCTATAATACCATTTACCTTACCAAAAAAAAAAAAGATATGAGATATGCTTTACCAAAATATATATATATATATATATGAGATATGAGTAAGGGTGTGGATGGTCCGGGCAGGCGTTTCCCAACCTAAAACCGGAAATCGCCCGCTAAGGACCGGTTCTGAAAAATTGGAATCGGGATCCACTTGTTTGTTGCATAGATCCACCCAGGAACCAGACTGCCGGTCCGGTCCGGTTCCCAGGTGGATCCATGTAATCGATCTTGACGCAAAGGGGCGGCGGAGCAGCGACCGAGGCGTAGCGATTGGTTCGAGATCTGCAGGCATCGGTCGTCGCGGCTGTAGGGGCTGCAACAGTGTCGGATTGCTGGTGGAGGGGGCTTGGAGCAGAAGCAACAACGATGGTGCTCGGATGGAAAGCAGCAGAAGCAGAGGCGATCGCAATGATGGGTGAGTGGGAGAAGTGTGCTCGCAGCTGCTGTCACGGTGGTCGGCGTGGAGGCGAGCTGTGGCGTCGCGAGTCACTGCTGGGCGGAGCAAAGGATACTTTAGGTCCCTTTTTGGAGTTTTCCCTTTTTTCAAATAAGGGTTGAAGTGAATCTTATTTCAAATAAAAATCTAAAATGACTATATTACTTTCAAAGAAGGGCCTGATTTTTTGGTTGGTCAATGGCATTTTTTTTCTTTTTCTTTTTTTCTTTTTGAATTTTTTCATTCCTTCTTTTTTCTTTTCCATTTTTCCTTTTTCTAATTTGTTCTTTCTTCTTCACTGGTGGCTAGTCTTAATGATAGCTAGCCACCAACGATGCTTGGAGAGGGTTGGCAAGGGTTGCCCTTGCCTTGGGTGAGGTCACCCTCGTTGACCATTGGCGAAGCCCTAGCAAGGGTCACCTCACTAGCGAATGGCAAGGGACGGCCTCGCCTTGATAACCCTTGCCTTGGGTGAGGCCGCCCTTGAAAGCCACAAGCCAGGCTACCCTCACTGGCCACAAGCAAGGCCGGTCCTTGCCAGTGACTAGTTGGGATGGCCAGGCCCTCATCGAAAAGAAAAAAAAATGAAAAGAAAATTTAAAAATTTTAAAAATAAATTAAGATTGTCTTTTGACAAAATGGCCCTTAGTCGATAGAAATATTTAGCTAGTTAGTGCCTTATTTAAAATTGCCATCGCCACTCTAGGCTTTTCTTTGAGACTTACATGGCCATTTAGGCCCTTATTTGACACAAACTCCATTTCAAGCTTTTATTTGGATTTTTCCATTATATGCTATTAGCTTCACTATGATGAAAGTATTTCTTGATCCTTGTGACGCTGTAGTACATATTTTTGGTAGGCCTAGATCGATCATCACCATCATCAATATCATTCATGCTCACTCCTTGTTATCAAATTGATGCGATGGATTCTGATTGGTCTTAGAGGACCTAAAATATTTAATCCTAGTATTCGATATTTGCTTGGGTGACTATGGCTCCTAGAAGAGCAAACCTAGAATGGCAGTCGAGGGCCATGGTAATTCATCTGGCCGAACATAAAAGGCTCTTATTGAGCCTTATACAACAATCAAAGTAGATTGATCCCCACCGGGCTTCAATCACCTTTTCTAAAGAAACAAAAGTCTAAATATCATACGTCAAGATGTAATCAGAAGTTGCTTAACATTGATAATTTCATTGTCTCTTCCTTCGTGAATGCATTTGAGATGAATTCAATACATTTTTTGTGGAATTCTAGGTGAGCATGCCACCATCCCCAGCTTCAAACCATCTATACTATTACATGAGGAGAAAATTACTGATTCACTGTTACTGTTTCCTAAATTCAGATAACATCTTTTTTCTTAACGGTTCCTTGGGGGATCATAAGACAGGTGCAATGAATTGGAATGAAAAACCTCACTTTCGGAGGCAAATCTCCCCAAAACAGGAACTTGGATTGCGTTGAAAAAGGGTTACCCCCAATTGGTCTCCAATAGAAATATTTCCTGCTTGATTTAAAATGATCCACATTCATTTGCTGGTGAAGTATTGCGGGAGCAGAAAGACTCCGCATTCATTTGCCGGTGAAATATTAGGAGCCACAAATTACAGAAGCATTGTGGGGTCGAAAAGGGATCTAATTGGCCCTAAGGATGGACCGGGTGCTGTGGTGAGATGATTGGTTGAGCTCGAATGAATCTGTGAGCTTCGTGGCGCGGTAAAAGGCAAGTGGGTCTTTCTTGATCGCGAGTTTTAGGAGATGGGTTGCTTTCCTTGTTTTGATTCGAGGGAGGAAGAGACGCTCAACCCGGACAAGGGGAGCGACGACCCAAAACACGGCGTCCCGAATGCTTCCTCCAAGATTTCCAGCTTGCCATCCGGTCGGTTTCGTTTAGCTTTTCACTGATGGATTCTTGCCCTTCTTGGTATTTCGCTTCTTGATCCGATCTTTGGTAGGTGAGTTTCACCGAGAGCGTAATCATGGTTTTAGCTTGATTAGTAGTAGTCCAATCCATCGACGGAGTTTCCGGAGAATAGGTTGGATTTCTTTTGCTGATGTAATAGCTCAGGATGATTTTTGATAGTTCAGGTCCGTCTGATTGATGAAAGGTATAGGTTTCTCTAAGTCAAGTGGTTAGCTTGTCAGCATCATGATTTGCTGACTCTGCTTGGACTACTTCTGCTTTGTTAACCTATAAGGCAATGTCTTAGAATAAGTTAGTGAGTATTCAATGTTCTTGAAGAATTTCTTCACGGATGAAAATGAAAACAAGTTTCAAGTTCTTCTTCCTTTTAGAAGTACATATAGGTGCTTTTGGAATGGAAAGAGTTTTCAGAGTGAAGCGTTCTGTTACTACATAGTTTTAATTGGATAGCAATGTAGCTGAACACATAGGAAAACAAAGCGATTGCAAGTTAAAAGTCTCTTTTCGATGCTTTTAGAGCTGGGCTTTATAGGGTAGTTCTGAGAAACGGTAACCACAAAGCAGTTTCACAAGCTTGGCTTTGCCTCTATTTTTGAAAACCTTAAGGGAAGGTCTTTTCCGAACAACTTCTAAGTTGCTTTTTTTGATGTTTTGCCTGTGCAGGCACGTCCACTATTCAATTAGAGGCGAAAATTCTCGAAATTGGCGGATCCAAGTCTGCAAGGGCATTATCCAATGCGAGGTTATCAGGCACTTGCTGTGGCATCCATGTGTATACAAGAGCAGGCGGCTGCACGTCCTCTCATCGGGGACGTGGTGATGGCTATTTCTTACCTAGCGAACCAGGCGTATGATCCCAACGTAGCTTCTAATTTTGGGAACAAAGGATCCGGCATTGATGAGAGGGGCAGCAAGATTTTGAGGAATGAGGATTGTCATGACCTGTGACCCGATCTCGCCACCCTCAAAATGTCCAAGGATGGGAAAGGTCGTGTTTAGGGATACTTTGATCACGAGAGTTCCCTCATGAGATTGCGAGCTCTCCCAAGCTTGTACCCCACGCGACAGCAGGTTTGTTTATACAATCTAATTATTTAACAACCTAATAATATACAGGAGTCGCCACTAGTCTTATTTTTTTAGAGGTCGGCTAGAAAACCCAATCGATGGTCGAGAGAGCTCTCTCGATTCCTACGCAACCAAATATCTAGGTTCGAGGACTCGGATTATGCTAATATTGCTATTAGCGCCATTTCAGTACCTAAACAGTATGTTATGTTTTTTCCTAACATGTCCATGCAGTTTTTTTTTTACATTTTCAAGATCGTTATTTCTAGACTAAGTGATCATGCGTGATTGATTATTTTCATTCTATTCTATTTCTAAAAAAAATAAAAAAATAAAACAACCAATAAAATTGAAATTGCAAGACATTAAGTAAGCAATCAAGGAAAAACAGTAAATCTACCAGGCAATCTTAAAAAATATAAAAGAGAAAACAATTAAAAAGAAAAGAAAGAAAACCCGCAACTCGTCGGGTTTTATACAACAAAAGGAACCCGAGACATATGTCGGGAAAACAAATAGTACATGACAATGGTTGGAATGGACATCGACCTCCACCATTTTCACGCTTTATCCATGTTTAGGATCCTAATCTAAACCTAATCTAAGACACATGGATTCCTTGCCTCATCTTATATGACTAAGATAACGCATAGAAATCGTTATTATAACGAGTGAACATTGGCATCAGACATGAACATGAATCCAGCAAATTCAAGTCACAAACATCAATTATAACTTGGCGATAGCATATTATGAATATACACAACATTCATAGCCAAGAAGATAACATGTTATACATCATCAAAGTTAGTATGCATGATATTCTAAAAGAAAGTTTTAAGAATGCATGTGCATCCATCAACCAAATCATCCTTCACAAAAACTGGGTATTCGATGTAGGCTTGATAAAAGCACAATCAATAGCTATCTTATCCTAGAATTTCTATGATGAGTAATCAGCATATGAGGACCAATTTCATGAAAGAATCATCTCAGGATTTCTAATACATGAATCTCAGATGAAAGCTTAATATGTGCACATCGAACTTCTAGCTCATCACTTCACGAGACAACGGCATTTAAGAGCTATAAGCCTAATAGAAATATGCTCAACAATCACAGCAGCTAGTAGATTTCAAATCAAATTTCCAGCATAGTACACAAATTTAAATGCAAATCAATTGTCCAAAACACGTCAACTCAAGATTTCAAAATTTATGACCTCAAATTTGCCATAGCAAAAACTAAGTACTGAGGATCTACAAATTTCCAAAATCAAATATTGATGCGGTAACATTCATTTGACTAGGTAAATGACAACCAAATCATGCACATAATACGTCATTAGAAAGCTTGAGAAGTCTCCTATAAATCCTTAAAAGGTCACGAACACAATTGAAATCATTTTCTAGCTCAAACGAAGACATTTAGCAAAGAGGTCAGATCAGTAACAGAAACAACCGCACAGACCAGAAGAATTTTCCAGATTCTGGAGTAGACTTTGGACATGCAAAAACCATATTAAATGAGGTCCAATCAATGCATTCTATAGCTCATTGGAAAGATATTCGAACCGCCTTCGATTTTCATGAAGACTTCAAACACAGAAAACCACAGCAACCAGCTCATATCAATTCATTTGCACAGAAGGTTATTCAGTTAATAGAACAACAAACAGTTGACAAACAGAAATGTGATTGGTTCAGCCATTCTAATGCCAATCCCACATTCTCTTCTGTCCATTCTCTCTGTTCACTCTCTACGCAGCTCACAGAAGACCACAGAACAAGCACTGACCCTGCTCTTCTCTAATGACTGAAAACATTTGATGGTTCGAGCAACTAAAGGAACCTAAGCCTAATCAAAATAATTCAGGCGTCATACAAACCACATCTAGCCACCATGCGAATGCCATTCATGGCCACGAATACCACCACCCTTCAACTTTGACAGCTGAGAACTAGTTAAGCAGAAGCACAGCACGCGCACAAAAACGTCGAAACAAAAACATATAAAGCAGAAGGAGGCAATAGACATCTATAAGAACTCATCTGACAAACCACGAACCCAGAAACACATAGAAGACAAAGAACAAAAGCATAGATTTCGCTCAGGCATTTCCCTAAGCATGTGGCAGGCATCTCAGCTTAATGACCAAAACGCAAGGGTGAATCAGCAACTTAAAATCACACGACCACATCATAATCCAAGCAGGCTCAAATCAATAGCATATCCTCAATAAGATGCTGCTTTCACTCTAGAATTCTCGGTTTCAATCCCATGAGCAGCCTCAGCTTCCAAAGTTTTTTCATCAGAGGATAACAAGACAGAGTTCATGAGACCTTTCACTTTTTCAATAACCATTCCCCAAAATAACGAACACCAGGAATCCCCTCCCATTACCAGACATGCGGAATGCAGAAGCGGAAATATGTTCAGCAGAAACTACCGAATGAAAACTGAAGCTAAATCTATGTTATTGCTCTACATAAAAGACGCCAACGTCACAACTATACCTGGATTGAACCACAAGAGGATGGCGAGCAAAGCAGCAAGAGGGACAGTTCTTGAATGGATCGGCGAAGGATCAATCTCCAGAAGCTTCTACCTTCCAACACCAGCGGATCTACTCTTCGGTTTCGCCTCGAGGAAACAGAACAAAGAAAAGATTAGAAGCTACTGCCAATGTCGCCACCTATCAACTTCAAATCTGTACCCTCGGAGCCAAGTCAAGACTTCCGAACTTGGCGCAAACCGAACCCCGCATCTCAAACTCCGGAAGGATGCGGTCCACGACGAGAGCGTCAGATCTAGCCGGGAGCGAGATCACGATCGAGCAAACGATCATCCGAATCAGAGAACCGATAAAGAGAGAATCCCCGATCGAGCAAGCGAGCGTCCGATCTACGAGAAAGAACCGGATTCGCTACCACCGTCGTCGTCGTCACTGCCAGTCAGCTTCGGATCTGAACCACCCGTCACCACCCAATCTCCGTCGATGTCGCTGATATTACCGGTCAGATCCGGCGAGTCAAATCCGGAGAGTAGAGAATCAAGAGAGGGAGGTCCGCCGAGAGAGAATCAGATCCGGCAGAACCAAAATCGCTGGTCTCGTCCTCGTCGCTGTCACCGTCGCCAATTGGCTTTGGATCTGAGCCCCTCACCTCCCGCTCCTTCCCCGGTAATATGTTTTCTAGGGTTTTTCGGGAAATGCAGAGGAGGAGGTCCATTCGGCCCTTTAGTAGAGAGAGCCGAGAGAGTTTTCGAGCGAGCGCGGGAGAACGGGAAAGAGAGAAATCCCTCGTGAAAAATCCCCCCTCCTCTTTTTTTTTTTTTTTTCTTTTCTCTCCTTTTTTATTTCCCTCCTCTTTTTTTTCGTTTTCCCTATTTCTAATTTTTTATCTTTTCATTTCAAATTTTTTTTCATTCATTTTTTTATTTTTGCAAAATATTTATTTAAAATGTCGACGAAAATTTCGGGTGTCAACAAGGATGCCAAAGGTTCCAGGCTCAGCAGGTGGGAATTCAAGGGGTCCAAGAAGGACAATTCTCCAAAGGACAGTAAGTTGTTCGATAAGGACTTGAATAGAGAAACGGCTGTTGCGGAGGTGAAGATGTGGGGAGAGAATTGGCGAGAGAAAAGACCGCAGAGCGCTCAAGGCAGTTTCGATGGATCTAATGGCTAGTTGTCTTGATCGACAATTTCTCACTTCGTTTCCTCCTTGAGCCTCCCTTTGGCTTGCTTTCTGTGAACTTATACGAAGCAAACGCAGGGCATTCACGTCGTGTTGTGCATGTTCCATTTTGTCGAAGGGAAATGAGCGGAGAGATTGTGGTTGAGTTAGGAGGACTTGGTCCTTGCTACTCTAACTCGGCTCTTTTTCGGGTCTAATCTCTCCATTCTCTGTTTATACTTTCTTGAAATTTGGAGGAAGAGGGATTTGGGTGTACATCATTGCTAGAACATCATTATAGATAAGGGAATCCAAAGGAAGAGGGAGATTGTCTGTCTTGTAATGCTTGTGCTGAATCTTGGCAGTCTATTCTGAGCAGGATTTGGCTGCATATTCTAACTCTAGTTTTAAGCAGCATCCAATCTACTGAATTGCCGCGTGGTTGGTAGTGCAACTCCCTTTGGTTTCGAATGTTTCTTGCCCCTTTGCTCATCACAGGGACATTGCAAATGATGCTAATTTTTGAGGTCCTATCCGATTGTAGCTACAAGTCGTTCATTTGACTCCCTTCCTGGGCATGAATTTCAACTAAAATCGCTTGCAATATCAGAAGCACCATATGATAAAAATGGAACAATAGGTTAGTTCTACCCAACCGTGGCACAAGCATTGTCGACTAGGATGGGTTCAAATAAACTAGTAATTAGCTGGATCTTTAATTAGATAACATAATAATTGGGTTCGAATATACTATTAATTAACTTGATCTTTGATTCGTCGATAACAGAAGAATTTATATTTTTCGAGATATTGCCTTAAGCACTTTTTTCTCCATTCAATTGTACATGGATCGAGTCGGGGACTTAATGAAGTTTTTTGGGATAATGATATAAACAATTTCTGAACTTTGGCTCGATGTATAATTTAATACTTGAACTTTTAATTTGTTAACTTTGGTTCAACATGCAATATGATCACTGTTTGGATAGAGACATAGTTGATCATGGCTAGGTCAACATTAGTGACTCATCCCTAAGGTCGCTCGACGTTCGTCCGGTCGCCTAGGGTCCTAGGCAGCCCGCTGTTCTCCTTTATTATTTTCTTTTCTAATTTTAATTTTTTCTTGCAATAAGTATTTTTGCAAGTCGTTTACCAATACTATATGCTCTGCATAAAAATCCTACTTACCGCGAAAAGCTTCATCGCAGCAAATTTCATTTTCTACACTCTACTCATATAAATCGACGGGAACGCCATTTCTCCTTGCGAAACCACGATCTGGGAAGGGAGGATGCAGTTCTTCGGGGGCTCCGACGTCAGCCCGTCGCCGCTGGCGCCGACGGCGGTGGGGCACAACGCGAACGTGATGTACATGTTCAACCGGAACGGGGTGTGCCTGTTCTACCGGGAGTGGAACCGGCCCCTCCGGACCCTGAACCCGCAGCAGGACCACAAGCTCATGTTCGGCCTCCTCTTCTCCCTCAAATCCCTCACCGCCAAGATGGACCCCACCAGGTACGTCCCTTCTCTCCCGATCTTTCCTCGAATTCGTGGGGAAGTTGAATGAATTCCCGAGTGCGGTTGGCGAATCGCGCGAGGCTTCGGAAATGGCGGGTCTTGATCTGTCTGAGTGTAGAATTTTTGCATCTTTTTTGCGTTGTCTTAGGAATGTAGATGCCTTTCGGTTGCTTGATGATCTGGTTTGACTTAGATTCTTAGACGTAATTGGTCTCCGAACACTCTCCCAACTGGTTAATTGCGATTAAATGTTGCCGGAATCTTGCTGAAATAAGTGACCTTTTGAATCGTGTGTGTTCAAGTCAGGCACCATTTGATGGTGATCCGGTTTTTTTAATTTGGTAATTTACTTCTTCTTTCGCGGAATTGCTGTTTATATCCTCACGAATGGTCAGCGAACCTTTGATTGAGGGGACTTTGAAAAATTTTCAAGTCGAGTTCGAGCTCAAAGGAAGAGAAAAATCTAACAGAAGTTGAACCTGCTGTAGAAATTTTTGACTTCATGAAATTTGTGTTTCTTTTGTTTATGTGCATTCCCATGCTCCTCATGCATGCAAACATGTGACAAACCTCAGTGGTAAGCATTGCAAACCTCGAAACTCAACTCAACTTAATATTCGAGTAGTCATTTAGTCGAGTTCAAGTAGCTCATAAGTAGGAGGAATTTTTTTGTGCCATGAGCTTAAAGTTGCAAAACCTTTCCATAGCCAAGTGCCAAGTATGTTGGAGAAGATAGAGGAGAACCGGATGTTCAGCGATTGACTTGCACACTCTCTGTTTTTTCCTCTTGCAGTGCAGACAGAGGAAATCTTGGGGTGCCGCAGTTACCAGGCCAGGGCTGTTCATTTCACAGTTTCCGCACTAACACATACAAACTTAGTTTCATGGAAAGTCCTTCTGGTATAAAGGTTGGATCACCTTATTCTGCAGTCTTTGGAGTATTTTTCTATCTCGGATGTTACTCATAATAAGCGTGCACTAAAAACTTCAATAATATTAGCAAATTAGCAAGACCTGTTAAAACTGAGCATTATTAAGGAACAGACACCTTTTGCGACGTATCTAAAGGCACCACACAATTGGAAGGTGTTTTTTTATTTTTATGGTAAAGCACAATTGGAAGGTGTTTGTGCTTCCATAATTGCATAATACAAGAGAGAAATGGTTTGCTCCTGTTAACTCCTTTTTTCTGTGCATTGACTACTTATTATTTATGCTTGACAATGCAAAATGAATTTGTTGAAAATCACATTGCCGTATGTTAAGGATTTGGCTTATGCTTCTATTTCAGCAAATACATTAACGTCATTGCGTTCTTGGATCAGATCTTTGCCCATTAGTGTACTTCTTAGAAGACTCTTACTAACCATCAATCTGTTCTCCTGTTTTTTTTTTTTCCTATTTCCTGGTCATCTTATTCCCCGTGCCCTTGCAGATAATATTGGTTACGCATCCCAGGACTGGTGATCTACGAGAAGCTTTGAAGTATATATACAGTCTATATGTTGAATATGTGGCTAAAAACCCTCTCTATGATCCAGGAACTCCTATCAGGTGACTGATGAACTTTTGTTGGTTTAAGATGGTCGATTAGATGACGCGTGTCAATGTTGATGATCTATTATTGAAATAGTGTTCCACAGGGGACCAAAATAGTCAGGTTGTCTGCTAGAAATATCTGTCTATTAAAATTCTCAATGATACCGATTCGCTGTTGCTGTTACTATTTCCTAAATTCAGATAACATCTTTTTTTTTAACGGTTCCTTGGGGGATCATAAGACAGATGCAATGAATTGGAATGAAAAACCTCACTTTCGGTGGCAAATCTCCCCAAAACAGGAACTTGGATTGCGTTGAAAAAGAGTTACCCCCAATTGGTAGTCCAATAGAAATATTTCCTAATGCTTGATTTAAAATGATCCACATTCATTTGCTGGTGAAGTATTGCGGGAGCAGAAAGACTCGGCATTCATTTGCTGGTGAAATATTAGGAGCCACAAATTACAGAAGCATTGTGGGGTCGAAAAGGGATCTAATTGGCCCTAAGGATGGACCGGGTGCACATTTTGCTGCTCAAACCTTTATCTTCCACGAACTCGACGCTGCTATGAGGAACTTCTAGCCGGAGGGTTTCTTAGGTAAAGGATGATCTGGGTGTATAGAAAGGGAAGACTCGAGAGCACTTGACAGGTGGATAATGTGCTCTTTTCTGTATGTGTTGGGAATTACCGATTCCCTAAAACGAATTCGACACTAAATCGAACCTCTAAAACGAATGCGGAAGACGAGCCCTAAAACAAACATATATCACCGATCAAAGGCACACCACAGAATCGAGCGTACCTTATTATCCATAGATTAAACACCAACTTTGAAGATTGAAGAAGAATCTGATCCCATTCTACCGAGGAGCGTACTATTGCTATTAGGGGGAGAAAAACTTGAAAAGAAGTACTTTTTTTTTTCCCCTTTGGAGCGTTCCTTTTGTCTTATGTTGTCTGGAGGGGGACAGAGCGTCTTTACGTACATCCTCCGAAAGGTACGTTCTTTTTTTCTTTTTACTTTCCCTCAAAGCGTCTTCTCCAAAGGACGCAACCCCTCAACATAATACCTATACCAAAAGACGCAACCCCTCGCATCGCAACCGTTCCTACATGGGCCCTTATCTTGTGAGCCGGCTTCTTAGGCCCAACATGTGTGGACGGGCTTACTTAGGCCCATCAACACATGAATAAAAACCATCATCTCCCACTCGCACATGGTGGGCTAAACACGATCCTCTTTACCTCTTTGCAACATTCATACTGATGAATAATCCGTGCGACTAGCATACTTTGAGAGCTCATTACCATACATCTGTTAGGAATATATAGCAGCTCATAATAGGCATCACACTTTGAATAGATTTAGTATGCCGTACCCTAGATCGATTGATCACATTTATATTTCTCTTGATCTCTTTTTAAATAATGATATATTGTATTCATAATTACGATTATCCCAAAGATAGTCATAATTGGTCGACTAGTAAACACAAAACTAATATGTGATTCTCCAAATTCGATCTTCTTCTTTTCTTGAAACTCTCAATTTCAATTTAGCTTGCTTTTATAGAAATGTACCATTTGATTGAATCAATTCATGATCATTGGCAACATCCTAAGATAGCAATAACTGAATAGAAATCTTGAGAATAAGTAAGAGTCATGAGGGCACTAAATTGAAGAACTATTTTCCTCAAGAGTTTCACACAGCATAAAATTTGAGATCAAACTTTTGCCACTCTTATTAGTCGTCTCATGCATATGTAGTATGAAATACGTATTACGGTATTTAATTCATTTCCCATGGAGTGTATGTCTACACTTTTAATGACGTACAGATGATAGTTCAGACATACTTAATGTCTAACTTGAGTTCACTTATCTACTCATTCACAGAATTTATCAGAACTCATATCTGGCATCATAGACAGATAAAGTAAAATATGTGAGTTATTTTACTTTCGGACATAGAAAATATTATATCATTATCTTAACACTCAATTAAGGCAACATATGTATTTTAAGCTTGAGTTCTCAATTATCACTTAGATAATAAGCTTAAAAACCGTCTCATCTCTATTTATCACATAGTAAATAGAGGCGATTAACCGTGTGAGTGAGCTAATCTCTTATCTGTCCAACATACTTTCTCAATTTAATATAATGCATTAAGCATTAAGATGCATAAACGTCAAACAAAAAGTTCATAGGCATTAATGATGAAAACACAAATTCATCAAATGTGAACACTTAAGGGAAATTACAATATTCAATATATCAGCCTCTTCGTTGTCCCAAAGATTTCACATAGCCACAAAACACATCTTTAGGTATTGGCTTTGTCATAAGATCTGCTACCATTCTATGCGTAGACATATACTGTAAGTTCTATCTTTTCGTGCAACTATATTTTTGACAAAATTATACTTGGTATCTATATGTTTGGTATTGTCATGATATTTTGGATCTTTGGTGTACGTTATTACAGTTAACTAACAATGAGTCTGCAGCACTTTCAGTAACACCTAAATGATCCAAAAATCTCTTAAGCCAAACACCTTCTTGTATTGCTGCTGATAATACTACGAACTCAGCCTCCATCGTGGATAAGGCTATACACGTTGTTTCTTACTGTTCTAATATATGGTGCCATTATTTAGTAAGAAAACAAACTCAGAAGTAGATTTCCTTTCATCTAAATCTTCTCCTCAATCAGCATCAGAATAACGTTTGAGTCGCAAATCATTTCCTTGATAACTCAGCGTATAATCAGTAGTTCTCTTTAGATACCTCGGTATTCTCTTAACAGTTTTCCAATGTGCTTGACCTGGATTGGATTGGTATCTACTCACTATTCCAACTGCAAAACATATCTTAGGTCTTGTACACATCATAGCGTACATCAAGCTCTCAACAGCACTAGCATAAGGAACATGTCGCATTTCTGCCTTCTCTTGTGGAGTCCTTGGACACAATCTATGGCTCAATCTTTCGCCTTTTGCAATATGAGTATCTATGGGTTTACAATTTTGCATACGAAGTTATTCAAGAACCCTATTTATGTATATTTCTTGCGAAAGAGACAATGATCTCTTCAAACGATTTCTTGAATCTTAACTCCAAGGATGTATGCAGCCTCACATATGTCTTTCATCTCAAAGTTGGAAGATAGCCAGCTTTTGACAATATTAACAAACTCTTTATTACTTTCGGCAATTAGTTTATCATCAGCACATAATGATATGATCACAAATTGATCTTTGGATCTTTTGATATATACATAATGATCCTCATCATTCATTGTGAAATCATATACCATTATGGCATTATGAAAACGTATATACCATTGTTTAGATGACTGCTTAAGGCCATATATCGATCTCAAAAGTCGACATACTTTTTGTTCTTGGCATTTCATAATGAAACCATCATGTTGTTCCATATAAATTTCTTCGTCTAATTCTTTATTGAGAAAAGCAGTTTTTACATCTATTTGATATAACTCAAGATCCATACTTTTTACTATTGCTAGAATAATGCGACTTGAGGTAAATCTTACGACAGGAGAAAATGTTTCATCATAATCAATTCATTCATATTGATTATACCCCTTCACCACAAAGCGAGCCTTATGCTTTTCTATCGAGCCATCAGTTTTACGCTTAATTTTGAGAACCCATTTATTCCCAATGGTTTTGCGTCCTTTTGGAAGATCAACCAGTTCTCAAATATGGTTTGATTTCATTGACTCTATTTCCTCTTTCATTGCATGCATCCATTTTTCTTTATTATGGCAACACAAAGCCTCATTTATATTTCTCGGCTCATCTTCATCTTGCGGAGCAACCATAAAAGTTTATCCTTTAATGTTAAAACATCGACGGGGAATACTTTTGCGACTTGTTTGCAGTATGGGAGATACTTTGCACATCATTTCCCATTATGCTTCCGTTTTAATTAGATAATGATGATATCGTCTCATCATATGGTTGTAATTGAGAGTGAGTTGAATTAAATTCATTACTTCTTATGTTACTCCCACTAAGACGAATTCCATTAAATTTATCATCTGGATCCAAGGTTTCGAATAGAGAGTAGTTCTCACCTATTTCGCCCTTCTTGGGAAAATCATTCTCTAAGAATGTGACATCCCGTGATTCAAATTCAGTTATACTCTCACTTTCTTGCTCACCTATGAACACATACCCTTTCGAGTGTTTAGAGTATCGTATGAAATACTCTTTTTTCCTCTGGGACCCAGTTTCCCAAAGTTGTGAGAGGGTTCGTGAGTATAGGTAGCACAACTCCAAGGCTTAAGAAAACTTAAGTCCGATTTTCTACCTGTTCATAACTCATATGGAATGGAAGTAACTGATTTGAAAGGCACTCGATTATATATATATAGGTAGCAGTTAATAAAGCATCATTCCAAAAAGTAATAAATAAGTTAGCATGCGCCATCATGGACCAAATCATTTTCAGAAGGGTTCTGTTGTTTCTTTCCGCAACACCATTTTGTTGAAGAGTATAAGGAATAGACAATGTCTTTCTATTCCTTTTTCATCATATAACTTTCTAAACTTATCAGATAAATATTCACGACCTCGATCGGATCTCAATACTTTTGTTTTCTTGTATAAGTGATTTTTTACCAAATTCATAAATATTTTGAAACAACTCAATGCTTTAGATTTATGGAAAATCAAATAAATATATCCGAATCGAGTATAATCATCTATAAATGTGATGAAATAAACATCCCTAAGCCTTTCTCTCACATTCATCGGACCACAGACGTCAGAATTGATTAATTGCAAAGGAAATTAAGCTCTTTTACATTTTCCAAATGATTTTCTTGTCGTTTTCCCTACTATGCAATGCTTACATATGGACAAATTGACTTTTTCAATATTGCCTAACAAGCCATCTCTTGACTAGTCTATTTATACGTTGTTGGCCAATGTGATCAAGTCTAGCATGCCACACACTCACATTATTATCATATGAATTAGGAGACGTGAAAAAGTAATAACAAATATTGGCATTACTATAGTCAATATTTAATACAATAAAACCATCTAGAAAATTACCACAACTAAAGTAATTTGTATCCAAATACAAATCAATACCACTATTATGGAAGTTCATATTAAAATCAAGTTTAATCAACACTAAAATAAATATTAAATTCCAACGAATATCTGGAGCATACAACACATCATATAGGAACAAAGTGCGTCAACCACGCATGTTCAATTGGCAGATGCTAATCCCTTTTACCTCTATTTTGGAGTTGTTTCCAACATAAATCCACTTAGTTCTAGTCGGTACTCGTCGAAATTCCACGAAGGATTCTCTATCCTTCGCTTCATAGTATGTTGCTCCTGAATCCACAATCCACAAAGGATTAGATTCAGTTAAGAATACAAAACTCGACACATAAGCAAATTTCTGAAAAGTACAAGGGGTGCATACCTTCTTTGGCTCACGACATTCATGAGCATAGTGACCCTTCTTGTCATAATTGTAATACTTCACCCTTGTAAGCTTTTTCATTCGAGGACGCTTTCCTCTTTCATGTTGGTCAAGCTTAGATTTCTTCCATGAAGGACCTGCTTCCTTGTCTTTCCCTTTATCGAACCAGTTAGGACATTTGCACTTGGAGCTCGAAGCTCCATATGAGCTAGAACTAGCATGATAAATTTCAACTTCCGACTTAGCCACCAAGAGGCGGTCCTCTTCCAGCTCAAGATGACGCACTGCATCCTCAAAGGTTTTGATATTCTCATTATGGGTTAGGTGCACATTCATATGCTCCAAACTCAAAGGCAAGGAACGAATCATTGCTGCTCATCAGTCAGGACATGGCCAGCATCTTTCAACTCATTAATTATGTTTGACATCTTTCTAAGGTGTTGCTTTATGGTCTGACCATGAGGCTTCTTATAAGAGTCAAACATAACAATGAGTTGTTTCAGTCTAGTCACCGAAGTTTGACCAAACCTTGTTACCAACGCTTTCCACATTTCCTTGGCATTCTCAAAACGTCTGAACTCTCGCATGGCGTCATTTTCCATGCTATTCAGTAACGTAATGCGAGCAAGGGAGTTCTTTCTTTTCCATGCAACAAATGCATCATTGTCTCTCTTGTGCTGTGCAGTGTTTCCTTCTTCAGCTTCTACCATGGTCAAGTTAAGAGCTTCTAGTGCCTCTTGCTCTTCCAGCACATATTAGATTTTCATGTGCTATATTTCATAGTTATCGCCATTGAGCTTCTCACCTTTGTTTAGCTCAGCGACTATGCTCTTTGTAGCTAAGGCCATTTGATCTGAACATATCAGACATATATGCACGAATTATTAATGCCTATCATTTATGTATCCATTTTGCACAAAACCATCATATTAATGAATAATTTCAAGTGAGGTTTCAGAATCAAAATGTCACTATATTTCAATCATCATCCAAAATCCTAACTTGAAGTTATTATTAATATAACATTCTAGGCAAAATAAATTCTTTGAAATTACAAAAATTTCTATGAACTATCCACAACAATTAATAGTAACAGAAAGCAAATAATATTTGATATCAAATAATGATATAATAATAATGATTTTACATAATACAACTAATATATCAGTTGCCACACCAACAAGAACTAGGTAGAAAACATTATATAAGATGTCCACAAAGCACATTAAATAAAGATCAGCCAAAACATCTAACACCAAGTCAATATACGAGCTGGGAAATATCCTCTTTTGTTCAACTTTTTGATTTTTTCCCTTGTAACAATCTAGTAATAATCATCTATAAAAGCCATCACAATTTTCCTATACGAAGCAGCTCTGTTGACTTCCCATAAGCGATTCAACACTCCTTGCTATTCTTGTAGAAGAGTGTTCATGAAAAATCGCACCATCTCAGATTGTGGCATGGGACAACCATTCCATACAACCTTTTGTATTTTCCCGTTGACTTCAAGAACATGATCAATTAAGTCGCCTCTCTCCCATCGATAATCAGTCAGCTCGGCTATCAACCTAGAAAGCTTTTCCTTTTGTTTATCGGTAATTGCGCGAATAGGTATGCGCAACCTAAGGGAAGGCATTGTTTCTGCAACAAATGCAGAAGAAATAAGAAATTACATATAATCCACATAGACTTAATTGGAAAAAGAAACACTTTTTTTTTAATGCCAATCAACGGTGGTCAACGCTGGTCAATGCCAGTCAACGATGGTCAACTCCGTCAACACAAGTCAACGGTGGTCAACTCCAGTCAACGGTCAATGGATGACTGAGTCAAGTCAACGGGTCAATGGGTCGGGTCAAACAGGTCAAGTCAACGGTCAATGGGCGGTCGGGTCGGACCGGTCGGCACGGTTGGACTAGTCAACTAGCACGTGCCACGCGAGTGCCTGGCTGACGTCACGATGACGTCAGTCGGCGTGTGCACGGCACACGCCAGCACCGTGTGCATGCGTTGCACGCGCCTTCGGTTGAAACGACGAGTGTATCACACGCACCTGCGGGGGACCGAATCGACGCGTGCCCCCGATGGTGATCTCGCCACTTGTTTTTCTCGTATCGACGAGGGCTTCAATCCTGTGCTTTCAAAAAAAAATTTCAACTTACAGAAAATCAAAAAATAGGGTGAACAATGTACGGGTATCGGGATTGTCCATTCTCGATCGGTTGACAGCGAGGTTTAACGAAAATTCAATCAAAAATTGATTCATTAAGATGAAAAGGGGTCGGGAAAACATGAAAGATGGCTCTGATACCAATGTTGGGAATTATTGATTCCCTAAAATGGATTTGACACTAAATCGAACCTTTAAAACGAATGCGGAAGATGAGCCCTGAAACAAACATGTATCGCTGATTAAAGGCACACCACAGAATCGAGCGTACCTTATTATCCACAGATTAAACACCAACGTTGAAGATTGAAGAAGAATCTGATCCCATTCTACCGAGGAGCGTACTGTTGCTATTAGGGGGAGAAAAACCTGAAAAAGACGTACTTTTTTTTTTTTTCCTTTGGAGCGTTCCTTTTGTCTTACGTTGTTTGGATGGGGAGAGAGCTTCTTTACGTACGTCCTCCAAAAGGTACATTCTTTTTTCTTTTTACTTTCCCTCAAAGCGTCTCCTCCAAAGGA
This sequence comes from Eucalyptus sideroxylon x Eucalyptus melliodora, assembly GCA_016097485.1. Lineage (NCBI taxonomy): Eukaryota > Viridiplantae > Streptophyta > Magnoliopsida > Myrtales > Myrtaceae > Eucalyptus > Eucalyptus sideroxylon x Eucalyptus melliodora. Next base: position 39,140,558 of record CM027834.1, on the reverse strand, counting down.
TGCAACCCCTCAATGTAATACCTATACCAAAAGACGCAACCCCTCACATCGCAACTATTCCTCCATGGGCTCTTATCTTGTGGGCTGGGTTCTTAGGCCCAACATGGGCGGACGGGCTCACTTAGGCCCATCAACACATGAATAAAAACCATCAGTATGTATCGTGTATGTGGCATTTGATGGCTATGTTTTTAATAAAAATCAGCGTCAACTAGTTCTCCCTTTCCAGTCTTTGGTTTTCGGTCAATGAACCAACTGTTTGATATGAAGTCTGAAAGCTAAGTTAGCTAGATGTTACAATTTCTCCTAAGAGCCTTTTCTGGATCAGTTAACATGGAGAGAAGGAATGAATTCATAGAAAAGACTGCATTTAATGTTTGAACTTTGAATCAGTTGAACAATGTATCTTTTTAAAATATGCCTATCCCTCTACAAGTGAAGCTAACACTTTATGTGTAGTTGCCTCCAGTTTAGTGGAACATTTGTTTAGTCCCTTTCTTTTACTTTTGCTGTAAGGCTTTGTTGGCTTTCATTTTTTTCTTTTTTAGGCATATAAAGTTGGATCTAAAGGATATTAACAACCTGTGAGTAGTGCAATCAACCTTTAGACTTTTTGCGTGCGTTTGTTTATGTTTCTGTTCAAAAATTGTTCCGGGAACAGAAATAGAAAAAAACTATTTATGTTCCGGGGAATAATTTTTTACCAGAAAGACGCGTTTGGTAAATTTGTTCCAAGAATAAAAAATGAATAGAAATACGTTTGGTAAATTTATATTCTTTTTTTGTTTCTTTTAATTTTTTAATATTTTTATTTTATTTTTCCTTTTTTATTTCTTTTTTTCTTCTTTTGGCCAATCGCCGGCCATGCCGAGGCCGACGACCGGCCAAAGAAAAAAGAAGAAGAAAAGAAGAAGAAAAAAAAAGAGAAGAAAAGAGAGGAGAGAGGAAATTTGTTCTTCAGAAGTGTTTTCGGAACAAAAAATAACTTCTTTTGTTTCTTATTTCTATTCCAATTTTGTTCTGGGAACAAAAAAACAGATTTTGAATAAAAACGTAAACAAACGCGTTTCTGTTCTTTTTTTTTTTTTTTTTCCCGAGAACAAAAAAAACAAAATTTTTGTTCATAAACAAAAAAAATAAACACAACCATGCACGCCCTTTTTAAATCGATCGAAGAGTCCAAGTTTGTGCAACAGATTTATTAATTCGAAACACCTGGAGTAGTTTTTCGAATGAGTTTGACATGGTTGGTTTTTTAATGACATCTGAAGAGCTTCGACTTTATTGTATCTATCTTAGAATTATAATTTGAAATCGTCAGATTGACATTCTATATAGACATTCTGCCCAGGTTAAGTCATCAACCAAATTCTAGATTCAGATACTATCAGTCATACTATAGTTAGGCTGGCTGCAGTTCTGCTCTATTAAATTCTAATTTCTTTGGTAGCTACTCTTGACTCTCTCGAATATTGCTGTTATACGTAGTTCTTACTTTGACCTCAATCATTTGTAAGCTGCTGCAGTTAAACAACAAGATAGAAATGGTTCACAGGGTAACCACGAATTTCTGGTGGAGGTTCTGATGCTGAGCCTTCTGCATCACCCTAATCTCATAAATCTGATTGGTTACTGTGCTGATGGTGTTCAACAGCTTCTTGTTTATGAATTGATGCCCTTGGGATCATTGGAATATCATCTTCGTGGTAATATCAATTATCCCTAATAAGAGGTCCTTCCTTCTATAATTTAATCTAGGTAATTTAGTACATATTTATTTGCACTTCCCGAGAACTTTGCCTTGAAGTGGCCTAGACTGAAAATGCGAAATTGAACTTTTCTTGCCAGATACCAAAAAGATCAAGAATTTGATACTATGATTTCAATTATCTACACGTGTTTACATTCTGGCTGAATTTTGTGAAAATTAACTGTTTGTATTAGGCAACTGATATTAGCATTATGCTATCGGTACACAGCTTCCACTGGATAAGGAACCGCTAGATTGGAACACCAGAATGATGATGGCGGCCGGTGCAGCTAAAGGTACAGAATAACTGCATGACAAAGCAAATCTTTCGGTTATTTATAGAGATTTCAAGTCATCTAATTTATTGCTGGACGAGAGGTTCCATTCAAAGCTCTCTGATTTCGGTCTTGTGAAGCTTGGTCCCGTTTGGAGACAGATCACATGTTTTCACTAGGGTCAGGGGCACTAATGGATATTGTGCTCCAGAGTACGCAATGACGGGACAATTTACTGTCGAATCTGACATCTCTAAGGGTAACAGAACCGTGTAACAAGGGTGATTCTAGTTTAATTTATGTCTCTTGATACATGACCATGAATCCCATCTCATTTGGACTTCTTCCTTTCAGAAGTATGTTTAGGTGCTTTTGGAATGGAAAGAGTTTTGAGGATGCTGAAGTGCCCGGGCTCAGCTTCGCAGTGTCCGGAAAGAACAATTCTCCAGGAGACATGAATAGAGGAAGGGCCGTCACCAAGGCGAAAGTGTGGGGAGAGAATTGGCGAGGCAGAACGCTCAAGGCGGTTTCAATGGATCTAATGGCATGTTGTCTTGATCGAGAATTTCCTGCTTCGTTCGCTCCTTGAGCCTCTTCGCTTGCTTTCTGTGAACCATACGAAGCAAAACAGGGGCATTCATGTTGTGTCGCGTATATTCCATTGTGCTGAACAGAATGAGTGGAGAGATTGTGGTCGAATTAGTAAAAATCGGTCCCCACTGCCTTAACTCTCACTTTTCAGGTTCTATCTCTCCATTCTCTGTTTACGCTCTTGTTGAAATCTAGGGGAAGAAGACTTATGTGTGTATCACTGCTAGGACAGCAATCTAGAACGAGAATAGAGAGAGAGAGAGAGAGAGAGAGAGAGAGAGAGAGAGAGAGAGAGAGAGAGAGAGAGATTTTTGTGATGCTTATGCTGGATCTTGTAAGTTTATTCTGAGCAGGATTCGCCTGCATTTTCAAGTAAAACGCTTGCTATATCAGAAGCATCATCTGATAAATGGAACAATAGGTTAGTTCTACCCAACCGCGGTATTCAAGTGAGTTTAGGAAATTAGAAAATTCAGCACGAGCATCATCGAATGTACTAGTAGATAACTTGTTCATTAATCAGAAAAACTGAATAATGAATACACTTCTGAGAGATTGTTGGAGCACTTTATTCTTCATACAATTGCATACCAACCGAACAAGAGAGATAGATAGAGAGAGATATCGATAGAGCACATAGGATCACTATGGAAAGGAGGATACATTGACGCATATTTAAGCCTTCACACTCTAAATTAAAGCCCCGCTCGCTGGTAAGTTGGCCTTAACTTAACATGGCTGATCAGACCCCGGGTCATTGCCGGAAACTACCACTTACACGGCGGCATGTTGTGGGAGCGTCTCGTCCTTGATCTCGTCCTTGATCTCGTCCGTGCCTACTTTCTTTCTGTAGTATCCGTACAAGACCATCTGAGACAGTCCCAAGACAAAGCCCACGATGTTCGGTATCTGCACGTCAAGGTCAAGAATATTCTTTAAGTAAAGTGATCCTTAATGATCGTTAATTTAATTTTTCGAACATGAGGATCCCTTACCATAATGCACCAGTCCTTTTGGAAGAAACCGTAACCAAACCACGTGATGGCGCTCAACATTAGAAAGAATGACAGAGAGAAGGGCATGAACTCCACGCTATTCGTTCGCACAACTCGTGCCTAAAAAGACCAGAATAGGGAAAAAAAAGAAAAAAGAAAAGAGAGAAGATTAAAATGCTTTTTCGTGGCTAGATATCAGATTTTGGGAAGAGAAGATTGGGTTTTTTAAGTGCGCACCACAATGCTTAACGGCGCTGCGAAGACGCTCACGGAAATTGTCGTGCAAATCCATCCGAACACCGTGGTGCGTGCATCATCGTTTGGAATGAAGTGCGTGATGAGAATTAGGAGAGGGAACAATCCCATGTTCATCAGAGCAAAGAGCTTCATCGTGGAGTTCTGCAGGAATCAAAATCATTAAGTCAGAACAAACACAAGATAGTTAGAGATATAGGGGAAAAAGAGAGCTTTTAGATGGCAAGGATGGAGACAAAAACATGTTCGGTTAACCCAGTTAGTCGTAAACTATCACTGGAATTTATTGGGTTCTTAAAATTTCAGTTCTTTTCTTGTCAAACATTTTTTCTTTCATTGTATAGATCATGTAAATCGCCAAAGAAAGTTTCCTAGCAAGCCCTTTGGTTCATTGTGATCGGAATGTGAGCGTTGCATCGTCTAATGATCAATACGTACCCTGGCAGGTATCGGCGCATAAGCAATGTATATGGCGATGTACACTATCTCTATGACGCATCCAAAGGAGTTAATGGTGATGAGAAGGAATGAGTGTCCTTTGAGGAATGCATAGTAAAGCCAGAGCATGCAGCTGAATACAGCAACCAAATATGACATTGATTGGAATTCTTCGGTAGATTTTTTCTTGTAAATTCTATAAAATGTTGGCCTGCAACAAGAGAAAAGAAAAAGAATCAGTAGTTATTGTATCAGGATCAAATAAAATAAGACTATCTTCTTCCTAGTGAAGGAAAAGAACTGCAAAGAAAAAAATGATTACTTACACTGGAGCCAAGAAGACACAAAACGAGACAATGTTTCCTATCATCGATTGTAGAAGAAAAGCACAAACATTAGATTATTCTGTGCAAGCGCAGTGCAAATGGAAATGCTCTTTTTGCTAGGGTTAAAATTAAAGAAGAAGAAAAACAACCTCAGTCATTTACTAATCTAAGTGCTAAGCACATACCGCGTGGTTGAACAGAATGCGAACAAAATCATGTTGCATGTAGTTGTATAATCTTTGTATACACACGATATAGCCAAAAGATGAAATGATGGAATTCCCACGAAATGCAAATCGACTCGAGACAATATAAATCCCACGTTAGTTGCAACAACCTTAAGATGGACCGATAAGTTTACGACAGCTAGCGTACTAGCTTCAGCACTTAAAGCTAATCATAAAAGTGTGCTGAAGTAAAAACAAAAATCGTTGGAGGAAATGGCCAAAAGGGTTGTGAAAAAGTTGGCAAAAGTCCAAGAGACTGAAAAGGTTGCTGGAGGTTTGTATCATCAAAAGAGAGAAAAACTCTAAGTGAAGAGCGGTGTCAAGATTAGTGCACTGGGAAAAATTTTCTCAATTTCATTGTGATTTTTGTTGTTGCTTTACGTGTGTTTTGCAATTGATAGAAAGAGAAAGAATGAGGTTCTGGAAGAAAGAGTTGCCAAACGAAAAGAAGAAGAAAAGAAGAGACTGACCTGCTAACCATCATCCTGAAGATACTAATACGAACGATTCATCAAGCGGAAAAATTAAACGCATGTAGACCATATGAAGATGGATGGGATGAAAGGAAATGGCGCAAGCAAGCAGCATTATTGCGAAGAAGAAGAAGCACGTGGAGATGAAGGGCGAACAGCTTCTGGTTTCTTCCTTCTTTACCTAGGATACCGAAAGTGAAGATCCAGAGATGGGGGTGAGCAAAGATTGCCATTTTCCACCTCCGACAGTGAGAAATCAAGGCAAAGACCAAGAAAAGAAAGCAGGGTTTGGAGAGAAAGTATGGCTCTCTCTCTCTCTCTCTCTCTCGCTCTCCTCCGACTCTCTCACTAACTTTCGATAAAAACCATGCAAGGGGTGGCTCCGCTTTATATAGGGGTGTGCATGGTCCAAGCGGGCGGTTCCCGACCTAGAACCGGGAACCGCCCGCTAAGGACCGGTTCCGAAAAATTGAAACCGGGATCCACCCATTTGTTGCATGGATCCACTCGGGAATCGGACCGCCGGTCCGGTCCGGATCCTGGGTGGATCCATGGAACCGATATTGACGGAAAACAATTTTGATTTTCAAAATAAAACGGTCGGGTTTATGAGTTGAGAAGGAGGGGAGGAGGTTTATGGTTGGGTTTTCAACATAGAACGGTTGCAGAACAATTTTCCACGGTTGTGGCAGGTGGCGGCCGACGCGAGGGGGCGAACAACAGTGGCGGAAGAGCAGCGGCGGTGGCGTTGACGCTCGAGGGGGAATCGAAATGGCGATAGGATTAGGAGGAACCAAGGAAGAGATAAAGAGAGAGAGAACCGAAGACGAAGGGAATGAGGAAATATAATCTAGGGTTTCTTTTAATAATTTTTTTTTTCAATATTAAAAAGGTTCCGGTCCGATCCGAGTGGGTGGATCCGCCCATGGAACCGGGAACCGGACCGGTACCCACCGGTTCTGAAAATTTGAAATCGGAAACCGGACCGGTTCCCTCAAGAACCGCCGGTTCCGGGCGGTTCCGGTCCGATTCCGGGCGGTTCCCGGCTATTTTGCACACCACTAGCTTTATATATATGTAAACACACACAACGTTGCATCCAACTAAAAGCACAGGAGAAAAATGGGGGTTGCGGTGTGTGTATGCGCGCTGCAGAGAGGGAGAGAGAGAGAGAGAGAAAATGCGTATCAAATTCATGGTGCTCGCCTGACAAGTGGAGGACTAGTAGGTAGAGTAGCACAAAATTAATCTCTCCACATCAGCACCGGCCCCTCCTTCCCTTCCCTTTCCCTCCTCCTCGTCGCGCCACGTGCCTCCCTCCTCGCGTGCCCGTACAGACTCCTCCGCCACAATGTTGGGGCCGAAAGTCGTGCGGACGCGACCGGCCGTACCTCCCCTCAATCATATTTCGATTTCCTCCGCCGCGCGGCGGCACGCGCCCCCAGGCGAGAGTGGTGATCGGTGCGCGAAGCATTGTTACGTTACTCCCCCCACCGCAAAGCTGTCCCCCGCGTTATGCGCTTCGTTCACGAGACTTCTCCGAAAATTACCCTTTCGGTCCGTGGATTTTTTCATTGTCGTTTAGCCGTTTTCTTCCTCCCCCCCCCCCCCCCCCCCCCCCCCCCCCGCATTCAAAACCCCGAACGAAACAGTGCTTGCTGACTCCCCCCCGCACTCGAAAACCCCGAGCCAAACACGCCTTGCTGGCTCGGTGCTGGCTCGGCCCTAATTTTCCCCTCCCCCCTTCTCTCTCTCTAGTAATTATTGTTTCATAATGTGTAATTGTTTGTCTCGTAGCGCTCTTCTTTTACGCGCCCTTCACGCGGAAGAGCTCTAGAGGTTTCGTGCGTGCGCGTTCTTGGCATCTCCCCGCTTTGGCTTTTTCGTTCTTGAAGCCCCGTGCACACGCGCCTTGCGGTTGCGTAAGGCATGTTAGGACCAGAAGGTTGATGATCATGTGCAGAACAGAATGATGGGTTCTTTTTGCGCATATATGTTTCTTGTTGGGGCTCGCGTGCACGGATGGTTGGTACTCGGGAAGTGGTTTCGGGATTTGCCAGTTGGTGGAGGAGGGTCGACATAAGATATTTTCTCATGCAACGTTCATGCACCCCTGTGGTTTCTCCTCCTTTTATCATATCGTGCGGTTGCTTGGCGTCCGCATCGCGTTGACGACATGAGGATTTTCACAAAAACGGTGGTTTCAAGTGTCACCCCAAAAAGTAGTCCAGTTTCAACGCGGTTTTTCAGCGATGGAAAAGTTGGTGAGCTGTGAAGTGAATTGCTCATATGGTACGATACCATTATTGCTTGTTCGACTAGTGACTATGGACTAAAAGTTTTCAAGTTCTAGCTTCCCTAATTATGGTGGCTTTTGCTGTGTAAATGGCAAGACTATAGCATGACTTCTGCTGGATGCGAACTTCCATTATTGTTTGCAAATAATGTGTGAAAGGAATTTAGGTTATGTGCCGAATTTTGGAGGTCCCATGACGTTTTACTTACGAAAACTATTAAATTCCAATGATTAACATTCAATGAGAACATGGTACAATGTTGGGGTGGATCTGGAACGGGCAGAAAATCGAACACCTAGCAATCGTTTTGTGATTTGATATAATTTGCCCCAAAACCATAATTGATATCGAGTGAGTTATAGTGCACAAATGTATAAACATAAGCCAATCCCTTGAAGGCTTTCAATCATAGGAAAACCTGATTGGCAAAGAGAGAGGGAAACCTCATTTAGCTATTTAAGGGTGATAGCTTTCTTTACGTTACTTGATGAAGAATGCATGTCCCTATCAATACTAATAGAATAGGTTGATATCATAAAATGCAACAACGATATACATTAGTTGCGTAGAAAAATTGATATATTTAGTATAATAATATAACCCTGCGAGTCTAGTAAGAGATATGAAATCACAAAACTTAGGTACAGTTTATTTTACAAATAATGTCATCTTTAAAAATATTTTGCAATCTACCAGGTGTCCTTGTAGAAGGTACAGCACTTTTCTGGGTAGAGGATGCAAGGTACATCCTAAAGTCGAGCATGTGCTCACTGATTCTGAACTTTTGAAAGTCGGAACTTATCATGTGTCTTCCTCTAAACAGCATCCTCAATCGAATCCAGCCATGTTGACTCCTTAAATTTCCCCGCATGTACCCCACCTTTATAAGCTTTTATTTTTCTTTTGGTCGAAAGCTTTACAGGCTTAAAAACAACAAAATCGTGTGTGGTTACCTCCCATGACACGTGGGGCTGGCCTTTTAAAATCATTCAGATCTCATGGCACATGATGCCTTATAGTTATTTGGCATGTTTATCGTGAATCTGATGGGGGGTTTAAGGGAACTATTCCAGGTATAATTCTTCATCGATCCCTTGACCCAATCTGGTCTAGAGAATCCTTAAAAGACTCTCTCTCTCTCTCTCTCTCTCTCTCTCTCTCTCTCTCTCTCTTGTCAATTGATGAAGACGCGTAGGGCTGGTTACTGATTTCATACCAATTGATATGAAAACATGAAGCTCCTCTTCTTCAGGTTTTGCTTTTCTTTTTTCATTTTTTGTTGGAAAACTTAGATAATCCCACGCGATAACGTGAGTAATGTGAAATTTTTGAATATTTGAATGGGTTCTTATAAAAAGATACATGAACTGGAGAATTAAAGCAAATACAATAATATATGAATAATCTTGAGAGACAATGAAAATTAAAGGAAATATCCTAATTATTTTTAATATACATCAAAGAAATATCCAAGTTATCTCTAATATCCCCTCAACTCAAGTTGGATAAAACAATTGGAGTTTTAAGAATAGATCCAATAAAAGAAGAAAACGCCTACTAGTATGCCGAAGCAATGACGTGGCTATTGTAGGTAGGGGTGAGCGTGGTTCCGGGTAGAACCGGGAACCGGAACCGAACCGGAGGAGGGTCCGGTTCGGTTCCCGGTTCCGAAGAGGCCGGTTCCGGTTCCCGGTTCCTTTTTTCTGGGAACCGGCCAAATTCAAAATAAAAAACCCTAAACCTCTCCTTCCCCCACGTGATTTCCCCCTCGATTTTCCCTCCTTCCCCTTTCTTTTTTTTTTCTCTCTCTCTTTCTTTTCTCTTCTTTTTACTCCTCACGTCACTTCCTGCCCCCTACCCCTACTTTTCTTCTCTCTCTCTCTTCTCTTTCCCCCTCTCTTGGCCGAAACCCCCATTCTTCTCTTCTTCTTCTTCTTCTTCTTCTTCTTCTTCTTCTTCTTCTTCTTCTTCCTTCCTTCCTTCCTTCCTCTTGCAAAGGATGACCACGGTTCCCGGGTAGAATCGGGAATCGGAGAACCGAACCGGACCTTCCCGTTCTCTGCCTCTGCCCGTCGCCGACGCCGGACGCCGCCGAACGCTAGTCGCCCCGCACTCGTCTCACCCTTGCCTCCTGCTCCCTCGACGCCGTCACCCCTCGCTTGCCTCGCTACTTAGCCGCTCGCCGTCTACGCCGCCAGTGGACGCCGCTCGTCCCCTCGGTGGAGGCCGCTCGCCACTCGCGCAGCCACCCCCAACTCTGCTCGCTCGGTCGCCCTCGACGCTACTCCCCCCCGACGCCGCTCGGCCAGCCGCCCCCAACACCGCTGGCCCAGTTGGCCCTTGACGCTGCTCACCAGTCGACGACGCTCCTCCCAAGTCTTTGTCTCGATATGCTTGTAAGGATAAGCTAATTTGGATGGTTTAACCTAGAGATTAATGATTCATGGGCACTTGAGTTGGGTTTTTCAGGTTGGCGGTCACCATTTGCCTTTTGCTCTGTGATTTTTGTTTTGTGATGAGGCATAACTTGTCTAGTTCGTGTCAAGTAGATCTGATGGGATTTGTAATACTTATGCGATCTGATTATACTTGTTTTTTGATGAAGCACATCTACGAGGTGAGCTGTTGATCCCCTGCCCCTTCCTTAAATCAAAGGATGGGATGTGTTTTTAAGTCATGAGCAAGCGGATTTGCTCGTCTTGTACTGAATTTTCATTTTTTAGGGAAGGGGCCCTTGTTGCTTATGTTATATCCTGTAATCGAGCCATAACTACTTAAGAATTGGTAGCTGACTTAATTAACAATCTGTGTACATCTTTTTTTATTTTTATGCTGTTATTTTTTGTCCTTCACACGATATGTTTGATTGATATCTAGTATGCAGTTTGGTTACACAGAAGCGTTTGAGTCACATTATTTACCTAAAAGATTTTGATACAGTAAATGTATCGAACCCTTGAGAGGATAATGGCATGTCTTCTATTATCTTTTCTCTTATGAAATGTCACTCCAGCTTTTTACTATTCCATCAGGTCCTTGATTGTGAGCTGTTTTAGAGTCGGAGTAGATGATGAAGAAGAAGGATCTTTTGGTTTTTATGGATGTCTCCATTGATGGGGACCCTGTTGAAAGAATGGTTTTTGAGGTACTCATTTGTGAATGCGAATCTTAAACTTTTTTAACATCTGTATGCCCTCAGTTATTGCATTTCTTTTGAAATTTGCTACATATTCTTCACAATCCTTATCTGTTGATTGGCCTTATCTGTTGATTGGCTTTCTTGTGAATCCATTTGAACAGCTTTTTCCTGAAGTTGCTCCAAAGACGGCATAAAATTTCTGAGCACTCTATACTGGAGAGAAGGGAATTGGCCAGAAGACAGGGAGGCCACTACACTTGAAGGGGTCATTTTTCCATCGGATCATTAGAGGCTCTATGGCTCAGGTATGTTTGTTTGTTCATGTAAGAGCTTTGTTCTAGAGAAAGTTTGGCCTTTATGGTTGTGTAAGGCTAAATAGGTTCTTTTGGTTAGTTACCTTTCTTTATGCTGTAGCATACAGGGCTGATGCTCACGACTGCTTTTCTTATGATATAGTTTTAAGGTTGTACTTACCATGTTGTCCACCCTTTGATCTTTTCTTTGGTTAACATTTCACATACATTTCTTTGAATATTATCTTTCTCACCATTGGATTTTTCATTAATTTTTTGTTATTTTTCTTTTTCTTTGCTTTTTGCAGGGTGGTGATTTTCACAAAAGAGATGCTAAGAATTTTTTTCATGGCTGTCCAATTTGTCTGTTTGTTTGTAATTTCACTCATCTTCCATGGTTGCTTTTGAGGCCTAAACTTTGGATTTTCTTGTTATGTGGCAATTTATTGAGGTTCTTTTTTCTTTTTTTTGTCTTTGGTTTCTGTTATGTGCATCTCGTTGGTCAAGATGGACAACGCTACAAATTGCTACTGGTGAATAGGCCAATGGCCATCATATGTGATTATGTGCATATACGCGACCTGTTTACTTATTAGTTAATTTGGATGAGTCTAGTACGTGTCACTACACATTCATCACACCAATGCGTTCTTTGAAAGCTATGTTACCTTTGAATCTCAACAAAATGCTGTTTGGTTTTGAATTAATAGTCTAATGTTCTTTTATGGACATAGAAGCTTTGGTTTGTCTCTTTCTTTCCTTGTTATAGTTCAAATCTGAAAATGAAAAAAAGAAAAAAGAACCTGTTGGAACCTGGAACCGACCCTGGAACCTGTGACAGGGTAGGTTCCAGGTTCTTGATTTTGACGGGTAGGTTCCAGGTTCCAAAAAATGAGGAACCTGTACCCGAGGGTAGGTTCCAGGTTCCAAGCGGAACCTGTAAGGAACCGGGAACCGCTCACCCCTAATTGTAGGGGCGAGCACCATTCAAGTCAATTTTGGGCGATTCCCGTATGAATCGGTCCGGTTCCTAATTTCTAAAATTGGAACCAATGTGATTTCAGGATGGAATCAAATTGAACCAAGACTATTGAATACCTTACTTATTTCTTCTTTTTTATTCAACAACCCTGAATATGCTATAATAAAACGTAAAGTATATATATATAATCCCACTAGTTGATGTAGGATCTCACACTTGGGCTTTATTTTTTATTTTTTGTTAACTTTTAGTCATCCTAAAACGTGTCCCACATTTAACTTGTGAGGGAAAAGACATGCGACCTTTTTTATTTTTAAATCATTCAAAGAACAAAAGGTAAATCAGTCAACTCTACGTTGTTGTGTGTTGTTGTGTAAATTATGCACATTGGCACAGTAATAGGGATATTAGTAGTTATCAAAAAATATATGAGATACGAGAATGCTTAGGGCGTGCATTCAATTGCAAAAAAGTCATAAATTTATTGTATAGATGACAATTCAGTCCTAAGTTTTTTAATTTGGCCAATTAAGTCCCAAAACTTTTAATGATTGTTCAATATACTTTTTTTGATCAAATTTTGCTGCAATGTGTTAAGATATCAAATCTTTTATGATATTATCTTTTGAATATGAAATATTTTTGATATCTTTTTGAATTTCATATTAACATACCAACCGTAGATGAGTTGGAATTTCATGATTCTTGTTCTGTCAAAGATTGTATTTTTCCTTCTCTTTATAAGCGTGTACAATCTGTAAATTAAGTGATATGAAAAATCATTCACAAATTATGAGCTTCTCCATGGTATCAAAGCTATTTTGCTCCTAAGAGCTTTTTGATCCAACTATTCTACATTTTTTTTGGCAACGTTTTGAACCCTCTAGCCATGGAAGTCACTTCAGAATCAGCTAGCATCACCTCAAATTCTAGCTCAGTTTCCATCGGAACAACTGCACCTAATGGTCTAATCTCGATCTCAGCCACCATCCAATTGTCATTCAAGCTCTCTGCTGCCAATTATCCCTCTTGGCGTGCCCAATTTCAGGCGCTACTCATTGGTTATGATTTAATGCGATTTGTTGAGGAGATGCAGTTGCGTGGAGAGGAGAAATCGTGGGGGAGTGGCTTGATAGTGGTGCTAGTGGTGGTGGGGAGGCGGCTTGTTTGAGGTTGGCAACCTCAGGCGACACCTGAGGTCATGCAGCCTTAGGTGATGCCCCTTGAAGTCGAGCGACCCAAGCGACGCCGCCTAAGGCCGCGTGACCTCAAGCGAGGCTTCCTGGTGGCCAGATCTAGATACTCACAGCTAAGTGCCACCCGTCGGCTGAGCTTCGCGGTGGAGCAACAAGTCCAAATCTAAGGAAGAAGACGATGAATAGTGTTTTTTGAGGGCAAAAGGGGAAAACATGATTATCAATAAAGGTAATATTGGGAAAAAAAATCATTAAATCTCAGCCTAGCATTCAAAATGCTAGCATTTGGCAAATTGAGCCTAAAAAATGTTAACTAAACGCTTAATATTTTCCCAAGGGACTTTAGGGGCTCAAAGTCTCTTGGGAATAACAAATGTGAATGATGATAAAATCCAACAAAATCCAGCTTGATCTTGCATTTTGCAATGATCCATATCCAAGTGGATTAAGATTTGCCCGCGGACATAATCGATGGCTAAATCAATAGACCGGTTTAACTTAATCTCGTCGGTTACATGCAAATTCTTTTTCTTTTCTTTTTTTGGTTCTAATGCAATTACAACCTTTATCGTGGAATTTTTTTTTTCTAAATAAGCATTTATTAAGTTAAACTTGATGGGGAGTCTGGAATTTTTTATATATAAAAAGGATCCTGAGGCTAGATTTAATTCATTAGTTATAAGAAGTAATCCACTATAATAAATACAGGAGAGGTTAATAACTTAAACCATAAATTCTAGGACTAAACGCTCGTAATTTGGTGTCCTCTTGGATGCATCTGCAGAAATTTTGTAAGCGTATCTCTGCATACGTGAAATTCCAACGATCCTTCTTTAATCTTCAAACATTAAAAAAGAGAAACATGCTCTTGGAGATTCTCTTATTGCAAGATCCGGAGACGCAATGGAACCCCCAGATGGACAAAATGCCGGTATCAACACCATTGTATGGGCAAAAAAGTTTCTTACAATGAAGAAGCGCGACCTTGCGTTGTGCCGCGAGTTGGAGCTCCGTTCGATCGCTTCTGCGACCGCACGCTTGCGATCCATCGTACCGGTGCTGTCCTCCGCCTGGCTGTTTCTATTTCCTCCATCCGTCAAGTTGTGATCGGACAGCGGAGATTGCGCATGGACCGATACAGTCCCCGTCCCGGGGCCTAACCAGAGATAGCTCAACGCGGTCACGACATCAGTCATTAGGGGCCGGACTGCCACTTCTTCGTTGAGGCTCTTTGTTGGTATTTCGCTTCTTGATCCGATCTTTGGTAGGTGAGTTTCACCGAGAGCGTAATCATGGTTTTAGCTTGATTAGTAGTAGTCCAATCCATCGACAGAGTTTCCGGAGAGTAGGTTGGATTTCTTTTGCTGATGTAATAGCTCAGGATGATTTTTGATAGTTCAGGTCCGTCTGATTGATGAAAGGTATAGGTTTCTCTAATTCAAGTGGTTAGCTTGTCGGCATCATGATTTGCTGACTCTGCTTGGACTACTTCTGCTTTGTTAACCTGTAAGGCAATGTCTTAGAATAAGTTAGTGAGTATTTAATGTTCTTGAAGAATTTCTTCACGGATGAAAATCAAAACAAGTTTCAAGTTCTTCTTCCTTTTAGAAGTACATATAGGTGCTTTTGGAATGGAAAGAGTTTTCAGAGTGAAGCGTTCTGTTACTACATAGTTTTAATTGAATAGCAACGTAGCTGAACACATAGGAAAACAAAGCGATTGCAAGTTAAAGTCTCTTTTTGATGCTTTCAGAGGTGGGCTTTATAGAGTAGTTCTGAGAAACGGTAACCACAAAGCAGTTTCACAAGCTTGGCTTTGCCTCTATTTTTGAAAACCTTAAGGGACGGTCTTTTCCAAACAAATTCTAAGTTGCATTTTTTGATGTTTTGCCTGTGCAGGCACGTCCGCTATTCAATGAAAGGCGAAAATTCTCGAAATTGGCGGATCCAAGTCTGCAAGGGCGTTATCCAATGCGTGGTCTATATCAGGCACTTGCTGTGGCATCCAATTGTATCCAAGAGCAGGCGGCTGCACGTCCTCTCATCGGGGACGTGGTGACGGCTCTTTCTTACCTAGCGAACCAGGCGTATGATCCCATCATAGCTTCTAATTATGGTAACAAAGGATCTGGCGTTGATGAGAGAGGCAGCAAGATTTTGAGGAATGAGGATGCCGGAGGTTCCGGGCGCAACAGGTGGGAATTCGAGGGGTCCGAGAAGGACAATTCTCCAAAGGACAGTAAGTTGTTAAATAGGGACTTGAATAGAGAAAGGGCTGTTGCAGAGGCGAAGATGTGGGGAGAGAATTGGTGAGAGAAAAGACGGCAGAGCGCTCAAGGCAGTTTCGATGGATCTAATGGCCGGTTGTCTTGATCGACAATTTCTCGCTTCGTTTCCTCCTTGAGCCTCCCCTTGGCTTGCTTTCTGTGAACTTATACAAAGCAAACGCAGGGCATTCACGTCTGTGTTGTGCATATTCCATTTTGTCGAAGGGAAATGAGCGGAGAGATTGTGGTTGAGTTAGGAGGACTTGGTCCCTGCTACTCTTAAATCCGCTCTTTTTTCGGGTCTAATCTCTCCATTCTCTGTTTATACTTTCTTGAAATTTGGAGGAAGAGGGATTTGGGTGTACATCATTGCTAGAACATCATTATAGATAAGAGAATCCAAAGGAAGAGGGAGATTGTATGTCTTGTAATGCTTGCGCTGAATCTTGTAAGTCTATTCTGAGCAGGGATTTGACTGCATATTCTAACTCTAGTTTTAAGCAGCATCTGATCTATTGAATTGCCGCGCGGTTGGTAGTGCAACTCCCTTTGGTTTCGAATGTTTCTTGCTCCTTTGCTCATCACAGGGACATTGCAAATGATGCTAGTTTTTGAGGTCCTATCCGATTGGAGCTACAAGTCGTTCATTTGACTCCCTTCCTGGGCATGAATTTCAACTAAAATCGCTTGCAATATTAGAAGCACCATATGATGAAATGGAACAACAGGTTAGTTCTACCCAACCGCAGCACGAGCATTGTCGACTAAGACGGGTTCAAATAAACTAGTAATTAGCTGGATCTTTAATTAGATAACATAATAATTGGGTTTGAATATATTAATAATTAACTCGATCTTTGACTCGATAACAAAAGAATTTATATCTTTCGAGATATTGCCTTAAGCACTTTCTTTTTCATTAAATTGTATATGGATCGAGTCGGGGACTTAATAAAGTTTTTTGGGATAATGATATAAACAATCTTTGAACTCTGGCTCGATATATTATTAAGGCTCAATATGTAATATGGACACTACTTGGATAGAGACATAGTTGATCATGGCTAGGTCAACATTAGTGATTGATCCCTAAGGTCGCTCAATGTCCGTCCGGTCACCTGGGTCCTAGGCGGCCCACCGTTCTCCTTTATTATTTTCTTTTGTAATTTTAATTTTTTTCTTGCAATAAGTATTTATATGCTCTGCATAAAAATCCTATTTACCGCGAAAAGCTTCATCGCAGCAAATTCCATTTTCTACACTCTACTCATATAAATCGACGGGAACGCCATTTCTCCTTGCGAAACCGCGATCTGGGAAGGGAGGATGCAGTTCTTCGGGGGCTCCGACGTCAGCCCGTCGCCGCCGGCGCCGACGGCGGCGGGGCACAACGCGAACGTGATGTACATGTTCAACCGGAACGGGGTGTGCCTGTTCTACCGGGAGTGGAACCCGCCCCTCCGGACCCTGAGCCCGCAGCAGGACCACAAGCTCATGTTCGGCCTCCTCTTCTCCCTCAAATCCCTCACCGCCAAGATGGACCCCACCAGGTACGTCCCTTCTCTCCCGATCTTTCCTCGAATTCGTGGGGGAAGTTGAATGAATTCCCGAGTGCGGTCGGCGAATCGCGCGAGGCTTCGGAAATGGCGGGTCTTGATCTGTCTGAGTGTAGAATTTTGCATCTTTTTTTGCGTTGTCTTAGGAATGTAGATGCCTTTCGGTTGCTTGATGATCTGGTTTGACTTAGATTCTTAGACGTAATTGGTCTCCGAACACTCTCCCAAATGGTTAATTGCGATTAAATGTCGCCGGAATCGCTGAAATAAGTGACCTTTTGAATCGTGTGTTCAAGTCAGGCACCATTTGATGGTAATCCGGTTTTTCTAATTTGGTAATTTACTTGTTCTTTCGCGGAATTACTGTTTATCCTCACGAATGGTCAGCGAACCTTTTGATTGAGGGGACTTTGAAAAATTTTCGAGTCGAGTTCGAGCTCAAAGGAACAGAAAAATCTAACAGAAGTTGAACCTGCTGTAGAAATTATAGGCTTCATGAAATTTGTGTTTCCTTTGTTTATGTGCATTCCCATGCTCCTCGTGCATGCAAACATGTGACAAACCTCAGTGGTAAGCATTGCAAACCTCGAAACTCAACTTAACTTAATATTCGAGTAGTCGTTTAGTCGAGTTCAAGTAGCTCATGAGTAGGAGGAATTTTTTGTGCCACGAGCTTAAAGTTGCAAAACCTTTCCATAGCCGAGTGCCAAGTATGTTGGAGAAGATAGATGAGAACCGGATGTTCAGCGATTAACTCGCACACTCTCTGTTTTTTCCTCTTGCAGTGCAGACAGAGGAAATCTTGGGGTGCCGCAGTTACCAGGCCAGGGTTGTTCATTTCACAGTTTCCGCACTAACACATACAAACTTAGTTTCATGGAAAGTCCTTCTGGTATAAAGGTTAGATTACCTTATTCTGCGCATTGACTACTTATTATTTATGCTCGACAATGCAAAATGAATTTGTTGAAAATCACATTGCCGTATGTTAAGGATTTGGCTTATGCTTCTATTTCAGCAAATACATTAATGTCATTGCGTTCTTGGATCAGATCTTTGCCCATTAGTGTACTTCTTCTTAGAAGAGACTTACTAACCATCAATCTGTTCTCCTGTTTTTTTTTTTCCTATTTCCTGGTCATCTTATTCCTCGTGCCCTTGCAGATAATATTGGTTACGGATCCCAGGACTGGTGATCTATGAGAAGCTTTGAAGTATATATACAGTCTATATGTTGAATATGTGGCTAAAAACCCTCTCTATGATCCAGGAACTCCTATCAGGTGACTGATGAACTTTTGTTGGTTTAAGATGGTCGATTAGATGACGCATGTCAATGTTGATGATCTATTATTGAAATAGATTTCCATAGGGGACCAAAATAGTCAGGTTGTCTGCTAGAAATATCTGTCTGTTAAAATTCTCAACGATACTTTTTTGTCATTCTGGATAATAAACCCTGCACTGTCCCAATGCTTTTGATTCGGGTCATCAGTTTCAGGACCTAGTTATACTAGGTATTTCTGTGGATGTATGATTTGGAATTTGGGATAAAGACATTTCGTGGTGACCATTGCTTTTCTTTCTGTGAGTTATATTTGCATAACTGCAGAAGCTGTTATTTTCTCTCCTTACACCTTTTCTTATCCTTTTTGAAGGTGCGACTTTTTCAATACAAATCTTGACCAATATGTAAGGAGCATTTCGTAAAGCATTGGGACAGTGCAGGGTATGGAGCTAAATACGTATATGTTTTTTCGCCATGGATCAAGCTTAGTGGACAATCTGGAGAATTGGTTGATTGTGATGTGCCGGCTTGGTGTATTATGCGCCTCTCTCTTTGCTGCCAGTGCTCGTCCAACTCCAATCTTCCCATGATTGTGTATCCGCCGCTTCCTTTTTAAACGGATTAGTCGAGGAATTTTTTTTATGCTCCTCTTTCTTCCATATATACGATAGTGATTGTTGCTGTGGACATGATGCTGTACCCTCTCTCTTTTTTCCCATCTTTTACTGATTTATCACTGAGATGCGCAAACGTTGTTGGAAGGCATTGATTCTCGTATCTCAATTTAAATTGAGCCCGGATAGGTTTGCTTGATTCGAGATGCATAAAATTGCAAGCGTCTGCAGTGAACTTTTGCTATTGCCTAGTTATGGGTGATCAATATCATGGAGAATTATGTGCTGGGAAAATTCCAAATATGGGCCTAAAGTGCTCTCATTTTTTCAAATTACAGCTAGAAATGAACCTTGTTTTAGATAAGGACTTGAAATATTCTCGTTTTTTCAAATAAGGGTTGAAGTGAATCTTATTTCAAATACAAACATAAAATGACTATATTAGTTTCAAAGAGGGGCCTGATTTTGTGGTTGGTCAATGGCATTTTTTATCTTTTTCTTTTTTCTTTTCCATTTTTCCTTTTTCCGATTTGTTCTTTTTTCTTCACTAGTGGCTGGTCTTAATGATAGCCATCCACCAACGATGCTTGGAGAGGGTTGGCAAGGGTTGCCCTTGCCTTGGGTGAGGTCACCTTCGCTAACTATTGGCGAAGCCCTGGCAAGGGTCACCTCACTAGCGAATGGCAAGGGACGGCCTCGCCTTGACAACCCTTGCCTTGGGTGAGGCCGCCCTTGAAAGCCACAAGCGAGGCTACCCTCGCTGGCCACAAGCAAGGCCGGTCCTTGCCACTGACTAGTCGGGATGGCTCATCCCTCATTGAAAAGAAAAAAAATGAAAAGAAAATTTAAAAATTTAAAAATAAATTAAGATTGTCTTTTGACAAAATTGCCCTTAGTCGATAGAAATATTTAGCTAGTAAGTGCTCGACCCTTATTTAAAATTGCCATCGCCACTCTAGGCTTTTATTTGAGATTTAGATGGCCGTTTAGGTCCTTATTTGACACAAACTCAATTTTAAGCTTGTGTTTGGATTTTTCCCTTATATGCTATTAGCTTCACTATGAAAGCATTTTTTGATCCTTGTGACGCTATAGTACATATTTTTGGTAGGCCTAGATCGATCATCACCATCATCAATATCATTCGTGCTCACTCCTTGTTATCAAATTGATGCGATGGATTCTGATTGGTCTTAGAGGACCTAAAATTTAATCCTAGTATTCGATATTTGCTTGGGTGACTGGCTCCTAGAAAAACAAACCTAGAATGGCAGTCGAGGGCCATGGTCATTCATCTGGCCGAACATAAAAGGCTCTTATTGAGCCTTATAAAACAATCAAAGTAGATTGATCCCCACTGGGCTTCAATCACCTTTTCTAAAGAAACAAAACTCTAGATATCATACGTCAAGATGTAATCAGAAGTTGCTTAACATTGATAATTTCATTGTCTCTTCCTTTGTGAATGCATTTGAGATGAATTCAATACATTTTTTGTGGAATTCTAGGTACGCTACTTAAGAGCATGCCACCATCCCCAGCTTCAAACCATCTATACTATTACATGAGGAGAAAATTACTGATTCGCTGTTACTGTTTCCTAAATTCAGATAACATCTTTTTTTTTAACGGTTCCTTGGGGGATCATAAGACAGATGCAATGAATTGGAATGAAAAACCTCACTTTCGGAGGCAAATCTCCCCAAAACAGGAACTTGGATTGCGTTGAAAAAGGGTTACCCCCAATTGGTAGTCCAATAGAAATATTTCCTAATGCTTGATTTAAAATGATCCACATTCATTTGCTGGTGAAGTATTACGGGAGCAGAAAGACTCCGCATTCATTTGCTGGTGAAATATTAGGAGCCACAAATTACAAAAGCATTGTGGGGTCGAAAAGGGATCTAATTGGCCCGAAGGATGGACCGGGTGCACATTTTGCTGCTCAAACATTTATCTTCCACAAACTCGACGCTGCTATGAGGAACTTCTAGCCGGAGGGTTTCTTAGGTAAAGGATGATTTGGGTATATATAAAGGGAAGACTCGAGAGCACTTGACAGGTGGATAAAATGTGCTCTTTTTTGTATGTGTTGGGAATTACTGATTCTCTAAAACGGATTTGACACTAAATCGAACCCCTAAAACGAATACGGAAGATGAGCCCTGAAACAAACATATATCACTGATCAAAGGCACACCACAGAATTGAGCTTACCTTATTATTCACAGATTAAACACCAACATTGAAGATTGAAGAAGAATCTGATCCCATCCCATTCTACCGAGGAGCGTATTGTTGCTATTAGGGGGAGAAAAACCTGAAAAGACGTACTTTTTTTTTTTTTTCCTTTGGAGCGTTCCTTTTGTCTTACGTTGTCTAGAGGGGGAGAGAGCGTCTTTACATACGTCCTCCAAAAGGTACGTTCTTTTTTCTTTTTACTTTTCCCCAAAGTGTCTCCTCCAAAGGACGCAACCCTTCAATGTAATACCTATACCAAAAGATGCAACCCCTCGCATCGCAACTGTTTCTCCATGGGCCCTTATCTTGCGGGTCAGCTTCTTAGGCCCAACATGGGCGGACGAGCTTACTTAGGCCCATCAATACATGAATAAAAACAATCATCTCCCACTTGCACATGATGGGCTAAACATGATCCTCTTTACCTCTTTGCAACATTTATACTTGTGAATAATCCGTGCGACTAGCATACTTTGAGAGCTCATTACCATACATCTGTTAGGAATATATAGTAGCTCATAATGGGCATCACACTTTGAGTAGATTTAGTATGCAGTATTCTAATCATTTATATCTCTCTTGATCTCCTTTTAAATAATGATATATTGTATTCACAATTACGATTATCCTAAAAACAGTCATAATTTGTCGACCAATGAACACAAAACTAATATGTGATTCTCCAAATTCAATCTTCCTCTTTTCTTCAAACTCTCAATTTTAGTTTATCTTGCTTTTCTAGAAATATCCCATTAGATCGAATCAATTCATGATCATTAGCAACATTTTAAGATAGAAATTACTGAATAGAAATCTTGAGAATAAGTAAGAGTCATGAGAGCACTAAACTGAGAAACTCATTTCCTCAAGAGTCTCACACGGCATAAAAGTTGAAATCAAACTTTTGCCACTCTTATTAGTCGTCTCATGCATACATAGTATGAAATAAGTATTACGGTATTTAACTCATTTCCCATGGAGCGTATGTCTACACCTTTAATACCGTACAGATGATAGTTCAGACATACTTAATGTCTAACTTGAGTTCACGTATCTGCTCATTCATAGAATTCATCAGAATTCACATCTGGCATCATTAAGAGATAAAGTAAAATATGTGGGTTATTTTACTTTCGAACATAGAAAATATTATGTCCTCATCTTAACATTCAATTAAGGCGGCATATGTATTTTAAGCTTTAGCTCTCAATTATCACTTAAATAATAAACTTAAAAACTGTCTCATCTCTATTTATCACACAGTAAATAGAGGCGATTAACCGTATGAGTGGGCTAATCTCTTATCTGTCCGACATACTTTCTCAATTTAATATAATTCATTAAGTATTAAGATGCATAAACGTCAAATAAAAAATTCATAAGCATTAATGATGAAAACACAAATTCATCAAATGTGAACACTTAAAGGAAATTACAATATTCAATACATCGGCCTCTTCACTGTCCCAGAGATTTCACATAACCACAAAACACGTTTCTAGGTATTGGCTTTGTCATAGGATCTGCTACCATTCTATGCGTAGACATATACTGTAAGTTCACATTTTTTCGTGCAACTGTATATTTGACAAAATTATATTTGGTATTTATATGTTTGATCTTGTCATGATATTTTGGATCTTTGGTATACGCTATTGCTGCTTGGCTATCACAGTTAACCAACAATGAGTTTGCAGCACTTTCAATAACACATAAATGATCCAAAAATCTTTTAAACCAAACACCTTCTTATATTGCTGCTGACAATGCTGCGAACTCAGCCTCCATTGTGGACAAGGCTATATACGTTTGTTTCTTACTGTTCTAAAATATGGCGCCATTATTTAGTAAGAAAACAAACCTAGAGGTAGATTTCCTTTAATCTAAATCTCCTCTCCAATCAACATTAGAATAGCTTTCGAGTCGCAGATCCTTTCCTTGATAACTCAGCGTATAATCAGCAGTTCCCTTTAGATACCTCGGTATTCTCTTAACGGCTTTTCAATATGCTTAACTTGGATTGGATTGGTATCTACTCACCATTCCAACTGTAAAACATATCTTAGGTCTTGTACACATTATAGCGTACATCAAGCTCCCAACAGCACTAGCATAAGGAACATGTCGCATTTCTACCTTCTCTTGTGGAGTCCTTAGACACAATCTGTGGCTCAATCATTCGTCTTTTGCAATATGAGTATTTATGGATTTACAATTTTGCATACGAAATCGTTCAAGAACCCTATTTATGTATGTTTCTTGCGAAAGAAACAATGATCTATTCAAACGATTTCTTGAAATCTTAACTTCAAGGATGTATGTAGCCTCACCATGTCTTTCATCTCAAAGTTGGAAAATAGCCAACTTTTGACAATATTAACAAACTCTTTATTGCTTTCGGCAATTAATTTATCATCAACATATAATGATATGATCACAAATTGATCTTTGGATCTTTTGATATATACACAATGATTCTCATCATTCATTGTGAAATTATATACCATTATGGCATTATGAAAACGTATATACCATTGTTTAGATGACTTCTTAAGGCCATATATCGATCTCAAAAGTCAACATACTTTTTGTTCTTGGCCTTTCATAATGAAACCATCATTTTGTTCCTATAAATTTCTTCGTCTAATTCTTCATTGAGAAAAGCAGTTTTTACATCAATTTGATATAACTCAAGATCCATACTTGTTACTATTGCCAGAATAATGCGAATTGAGGTAAATTCTACAATATGAGAAAATGTTTCCTCATAATCAATTCTTTCCTGTTGATTATACCCCTTCGCCACAAAGCGAGTCTTATGCCTTTCTATCGAGCCATTAACTTTACGCTTAATTTTGAGAACCCATTTGTTCCTAATGACTTTGCGTCCTTTTGGAAGATCAACCAGTTCTCAAACATAGTTTGACTTCATTGACTCAATTTCCTCTTTCATTGCATGCATCCATTTTTCCTTATTAAGGCAACACAAAGTCTTATTTATATTCATTGGCTTATCTTCATCTTGCGGAGCAACCATAAAAGTTTCTCCTTCAATGTCAAAATATCGACGGGGAATACTTTTGCGACTTGTTCGCCGTATAAGAGATGGTACACTTTGCACATCATTCCCCATTATGCTTCCACTTTGATTAAATAATGATGATATTGTCTCATCATGTTGTTGCAATTGAGAGTGAGTTGAATTAAATTAATCATTTCTTATGTTACTCCCACTTAAACGAACTCCATTAAATTCATCATTTGGATCCAAGGTTTCGAATAGGGAGTAGTCCTCACCTATTTCGCTCTTCTTAGGAAAATCATTATCAAAGAATGTGACATTATGTGATTTAAATTCAATTATACTCCAATTTTCTTGCTCACTTATGAACACATACCATTTCAAGTGTTCAAAGTATCTTATAAAATACTCTTCTTTCCTCTGGGACCTAGTTTCCCAAAGTTATAAGAGGGTTCATAAGTATAGGCAGCACAACCCCAAGGCTTAAGAAAACTTAAGTCCAATTTTCTACTTATCCATGACTCATATGGAGTGGAAATAACTGATTTGGAAGGCACTCGATTACGTATATAGGCAGCAATTAACAAAGCATCATTCCAAAAGTGATAGATAAGTTAGCATACGCCATCATGGACCGAACCATTTTTAGAAGGATTCTGTTTCTTTTTTTCGTAACGCTATTTTGTTGATGAGTATAAGGAATAGACAATGTCTTTCTATTCCTTTTTCATTACATAATTTTCTGAACTCATCAAATAAATATTCACGACCTCGATCGGATCTCAATACTTTTATTTTCTTGTCTAATTGATTTTCTACCAAGTTCATAAATCTTTTGAAACAACTCAATGCTTTAGATTTATGGGAAATCAAATGGACATATCCGAATCGAGTATAATCATCTATAAATGTGATGAAATAAATAGCCTCATGCCTTCCTCTCACATTCATCGGACCACAGACGTCGGAATTGATTAATTGCAAAGGAAATTAAGCTCTTTTACCTTTTCCAAATGGTTTTTTTGTCGTTTTCTCTACTAGGCAATGCTTGCATATGGGCAAATCGATATTTTCAATATTGCCTAACAAGCCATCTTTGGCTAGTTTATTCATACGTTGTTGGTCAATGTGACCAAGTCTAGCATGCCACGCATTCACATTATTATCATATGAAGTAGGAGACGTGAAAAGGGAATAACAAATATTGGCATTACTATAGTTAACATTTAATACAATAAAACCATCTAGAAAATTACCACAACCATAGTAATTTGTATCCAAATACAAATTAACACCACAATTATGGAAGTTCATATTAAGTTTAACCAACACTAAAACAGATACTAAATTTCGAAGAATATCTGGAGCATACAACACATCATGTAGGAACAAAGTGCGTCCACCACACATCTTCAATTGACAAATGCCAATCCCTTTTACTTTTGCTCTGAAGTTGTTTCCTATATAAATCCACTTAGTTCTAATAAGTACTCGTCGGAATTCCACGAAGGATTCTCTATTCTTCGCCTTATGGTCTGTTGCTCCTGAATCCATAATTCACAAAGGATTAGGCTTAGTTAAGAATACAAAACTCGATACATAAGCAAAGTTCTGAAAAGTACAAGGGGTGCACACCTTCTTCGGCTCACAACAGTCACGAGCATAGTGACCATTCTTGTCACAATTGTAATACTTTACTCTTGTAAACTTCTTCATTCGATGACGCTTTCTTTTTTCATGTTGGTCAAGCTTAGATTTCTTCCCTGAAGGACCTGCTTCCTTGCCTTTCCCTTTATCAAACTAGTTAGGACATTTACGTTTGGAGCTCGAAGCTCCATGTGAGCTAGAACTAGCATGATAAATTTCAGCTTTCGGCTTAGCCGCCAAGAAGCGGTCCTCTTCCAGCTCAAGATGACGCACTGCATTATCAAAGGTTTTGATATTCTCATTATGGGTCAGGTGCACCTTCATATGCTCCCAACTCTGAGGCAATGAATGAATCACTGCTTGCACTTGCTACTCATCAGTCAGGACATGGCCAGCATCTTTCAGCTTATTAATAATGTTTGACATCTTTCTAAAGTGTTGCTTTATGGTCTGACCATGAGAATTCTTATAAGAATCAAACATAATAGTGAGTTGTTTCAGTCTAGTCACCGAAATTTGACCAAACTTTGCTGCCAACGTTTTCCACATTTCATTGGCATTCTCAAAACACATGAACTCTCGCATAACGTTATTTTCCATGTTACTCAGTAACATAATGCGAACAAGGGAGTTCTTTCTTTTCCATGCAACAAATGCATCTTTATCTATTTTGTGCTATGCAGTGTTTCTTTCTTCAGGTTCTACCATGGTCAGGTTAAGAGTTTCTAGTGCCGCTTGCTCTTCCAGCACATATTAGATTTTCATGTGCCATATTTTATAGTTATCGCCATTGAATTTCTCACATTTGTTTAGCTCAGCAACTATGCTCTTTGTGGCTGAGGCCAGTTGATCTGAACATATTAGACATATATGCACGAATTATTAATGCCTATCATTTATGCATCCATTTTGCACAAAACCATCATATTAATGAATAATTTCAAGTGAGGTTTCAGAATCAAAATGTCACTATATTTTCAATCATCATCCAAAATCATAACTTGAAGTTATTATTAATATAACATTTTATGCAAAATAAATTCTTTGAAATCACAAAAATTTCTATGAAATATCCACAACAGTTAATAATAGCATAAAGCAAATAATATTTGATATCAAACAATGATATAATAATAATGCTTTCACATAATACAACTAATATATCAGTTGCCACACTAACAACAACTAGATAGAAATCATTATATAAGATGTCCACAAAGCACACTAAATAAAGACCAGCCAAAACATCTAACACCAAGTCAATATACGAACTGGGAAAGATCCTCTTTTGTTCAACTTTTTGATCTTTTCCCTTGTAATAATCTAGTAATAATCATCTATAAAAGCCATCACAATTTTCCTATACAAAGCAGCTCTGTTGACTTCCCATAAGCGATTCAACACTCCTTGCCATTCTTATAGAATAGTGTTCATGAAAAATCGCACCATCTCAGACCGTGGCATGGGACGACCATTCCATGCGACCTTTTGTATTTTCCCGTTGGCTTCAGAACATGATTAATTAAGTCGCCTCTCTCCCATCGATAATCAGTCAGCTTGGTTATCAACCTAGAAAGCTTTTCCTTTTATTTATCAGTAATTGCGCGAATAGTTATGCGCAACCTAAGGGAAGGCATTGTTCCTGCCACAAATGTATAACAAATAAGGAATTACATATAATCTACATAGACTTAATTGAAAAAAGAAACACTTTTTTTTTTTTTTTACATTGGCCAACGCTGGTTAACGCTAGTCAATGCCGGTCAACGGTGGTCAACTCCAGTCTACGGTCAACGGATGACCGGATCGAGTCAACGAGTCAATGGGTCGGGTCAAACGGGTCAAGTCAACGGTCAACGAGCGGTTGGATCGGACTAGTCGACCGGCACGTGCCACACACGTGCCTGGCTAACGTCACGATGACATCAGCCGGCGCATGCGCGGCACGCGCCTTCGGTCAAAACGGCGCGTGTGTCGCACACACCTGCGGGGGACTGAATCGGCGTGTGCCCCCGGTGGCGATCTGCCACTTGTTTTTCTCATATCGACAAGGGCTTCGATCCTGCGCTTTCAGAAAAAAATTCCAACTTACAGAAAATCAAAAAAAGGGTGAACAGTGTACGGGTGTCGAGATTGTCCATTCTCGATCGGCCGACAGCGGAGTTTAATGAAAATTCAATCAAAAATTGATTCATTAAGATGAAAAGGGGTTGGGAAAACATGAAAGATGGCTCTGATACCAATGTTGAAAATTACTGATTCCCTAAAATGAATTCGACACTAAATCGAACCCCTAAAATGAATGCGGAAGACGAGCCCTGAAACAAACATGTATCACCGATTAAAGGCACACCACAGAATTAAGCGTACCTTATTATCCACAAATTAAACAACAACGTTGAAGATTGAAGAAGAATTTGATCTCGTTCTACCAAGGAGCGTATTGTTGCTATTAGGGGGAGAAAAACCTAAAAAGATGTACTTTTTTGTTTTTTTCCTTTGGAGCGTTCCTTTTGTCTTACGTTGTCTGGAGGGGGGGAGAGCATCTTTACGTACGTCCTCCAAAAGGTACGTTCTTTTTTCTTTTTACTTTCCCTCAAAGCGTCTTCTCCAAAGGACGCAACCCCTCAATATAATACCTATACCAAAAGACGCAACCCCTCGCATCACAACCGTTCCTCCATGGGCCCTTATCTTGCGGGCCGAGTTCTTAGGCCCAACATGGGCGGACGGGCTCACTTAGGCCCATCAACACATGAATAAAAACCATCAGTATGTATCGTGTATGTGGCATTTGATGGCCGTGTTTTTAATAAAAATCAGCATCAGCTAGTTCTCCCTTTCCCGTCTTTGATTTTCGGTCAATGAACCAATTGTTTGATCTGAAGTCTGAAAGCTAAAGTTAGCTAGATGTTACAATTTCTCCTAAGGGCCTTTTCTGGATCAGTTAACATGGAGAGAAGGAATGAATTCATAGAAAAGACTGCATTTCATGTTTGAATCAGTTGAACAGTGTATTTTTTTAAAATATGCCTATCCCTCTACAAGTGAAGCTAACACTTTATGTGTAGTTGCCTCCAGTTTAGTGGAACATTTGTTTAGTCCCTTTCTTTTACTTTTGCTGTAAGGCTTTGTTGGCATTCATTTTTTCTTTTTTAGGCATATAAATTTGGAGCTAAAGGATATTAACAAGCTGTGAGCAGTGCAATCAATCTTTAGACTTTTTAGGCGCATTTGTTTGTGTTTTTGTTCAAAAATTATTAGGGAACGAAATAGAAAAAACTATTTTGTTCGGGAATTTAACCGAAAAGACGCGTTTGGTAAACTTGTTAGGGAATAAAAAATGAATAGAAATACGTTTGATAAATTTATATTCTTTTTTTGTTTCTTTTAAATTTTTAATATTTTTATTTTATTTTTCCTTTTTTCTTTCTTTTTTTTTTCTTTTTTTTTCTTTTTTTCTTCTTTTGGCCGGTCGCCAGCCATGCCGAGGCCGACGACCGGCCAAAGAAAAAAGAAGAAGAAAAGAAGAAGAAAAAGAAAGAGAAGAAAAGAGAGGAGGGAGAAAATTTATTCTTCAGAAGTGTTTCTGGAACAAAAAAACAATTTTTTTGTTTCTTATTTCCGTTCCAATTTTGTTCCGGGAATAAATAAAAAAAAAACAGATTTTGAACAAAAACGCAAACAAACGCATTTCTGTTCTTTTTTTGTTCCTGGGAACAAAAAAAAATTTGTTCATAAACAGAAAAAATAAACACAACCATGCACGCCCTTTCTGTCTGATCAGAAGAGTCCAAGTTTGTGCAACAGATCTATTAATTCAAAACACCTGGAGTAGTTTTTCGAATGAGTTTGACATGGTTGGTTTTTTAATGACATCTGAAGAGCTTCGACTTTATTGTATCTATCTTAGAATTATAATTTGAAATCGTCAGATTGACATTCTATATAGACATTCTGCCCAGGTTAAGTCATCAACCAAATTCTAGATTCAGATACTATCAGTCATACTATAGTTAGGCTGGCTGCAGTTCTGCTCTATTAAATTCTAATTTCTTTGGTAGCTACTCTTGACTCTCTCGAATATTGCTGTTATACGTAGTTCTTACTTTGACCTCAATCATTTGTAAGCTGCTGCAGTTAAACAACAAGATAGAAATGGTTCACAGGGTAACCACGAATTTCTGGTGGAGGTTCTGATGCTGAGCCTTCTGCATCACCCTAATCTCATAAATCTGATTGGTTACTGTGCTGATGGTGTTCAACAGCTTCTTGTTTATGAATTGATGCCCTTGGGATCATTGGAATATCATCTTCGTGGTAATATCAATTATCCCTAATAAGAGGTCCTTCCTTCTATAATTTAATCTAGGTAATTTAGTACATATTTATTTGCACTTCCCGAGAACTTTGCCTTGAAGTGGCCTAGACTGAAAATGCGAAATTGAACTTTTCTTGCCAGATACCAAAAAGATCAAGAATTTGATACTATGATTTCAATTATCTACACGTGTTTACATTCTGGCTGAATTTTGTGAAAATTAACTGTTTGTATTAGGCAACTGATATTAGCATTATGCTATCGGTACACAGCTTCCACTGGATAAGGAACCGCTAGATTGGAACACCAGAATGATGATGGCGGCCGGTGCAGCTAAAGGTACAGAATAACTGCATGACAAAGCAAATCGTTCGGTTATATATAGAGATTTCAAGTCATCTAATTTATTGCTGGACGAGAGGTTCCATTCAAAGCTCTCTGATTTCGGTCTTGTGAAGCTTGGTCCCGTTTGGAGACAGATCACATGTTTTCACTAGGGTCAGGGGCACTAATGGATATTGTGCTCCAGAGTACGCAATGACGGGACAATTTACTGTCGAATCTGACATCTCTAAGGGTAACAGAACCGTGTAACAAGGGTGATTCTAGTTTAATTTATGTCTCTTGATACATGACCATGAATCCCATCTCACTTGGACTTCTTCCTTTCAGAAGTATGTTTAGGTGCTTTTGGAATGGAAAGAGTTTTGAGGATGCTGAAGGGCCCGGGCTCAGCTTCGCAGTGTCCGGAAAGAACAATTCTCCAGGAGACATGAATAGAGGAAGGGCCGTCACCAAGGCGAAAGTGTGGGGAGAGAATTGGCGAGGCAGAACGCTCAAGGCGGTTTCAATGGATCTAATGGCATGTTGTCTTGATCGAGAATTTCCTGCTTCGTTCGCTCCTTGAGCCTCTTCGCTTGCTTTCTGTGAACCATACGAAGCAAAACAGGGGCATTCATGTTGTGTCGCGTATATTCCATTGTGCTGAACAGAATGAGTGGAGAGATTGTGGTCGAATTAGTAAAAATCGGTCCCCACTGCCTTAACTCTCACTTTTCAGGTTCTATCTCTCCATTCTCTGTTTACGCTCTTGTTGAAATCTAGGGGAAGAAGACTTATGTGTGTATCACTGCTAGGACAGCAATCTAGAACGAGAATAGAGAGAGAGAGAGAGAGAGAGAGATTTTTGTGATGCTTATGCTGGATCTTGTAAGTTTATTCTGAGCAGGATTCGCCTGCATTTTCAAGTAAAACGCTTGCTATATCAGAAGCATCATCTGATAAATGGAACAATAGGTTAGTTCTACCCAACCGCGGTATTCAAGTGAGTTTAGGAAATTAGAAAATTCAGCACGAGCATCATCGAATGTACTAGTAGATAACTTGTTCATTAATCAGCAAAACTGAATAATGAATACACTTCGAGAGATTGTCGGAGCACTTTATTCTTCATACAATTGCATACCAACCAAACAAGAGAGATAGATAGAGAGAGATATCGATAGAGCACATAGGATCACTATGGAAAGGAGGATACATTGACGCAAATTTAAGCCTTCACACTCTAAATTAAAGCCCCGCTCGCTGGTAAGTTGGCCTTAACTTAACATGGCTGATCAGACCCCGGGTCATTGCCGGAAACTACCACTTACACGGCGGCGTGTTGTGGGAGCGTCTCGTCCATGATCTCGTCCTTGATCTCGTTCGTGCCTACATTTTTTCTGTAGTATCCGTACAAGACCATCTGAGACAGTCCCAAGACAAAGCCCACGATGTTCGGTATCTGCACGTCAAGGTCAAGAATATTCTTTAAGTAAAGTGATCCTTAACGATCGTTAATTTAATTTTTCGAACATGAGGATCCCTTACCATAATGCACCAGTCCTTTTGGAAGAAACCGTAGCCAAACCACGTGATGGCGCTCAACATTAGAAAGAATGACAGAGAGAAGGGCATGAACTCCACGCTATTCGTTCGCACAACTCGTGCCTAAAAAGACCAGAATAGGGAAAAAAAAAAAAGAGAGAGAAGATTAAAATGCTTTTTCGTGGCTAGATATGAGAATTTGGAAAGAGAAGATTGGGTTTTTTAAGTGCACACCACAATGCTTAACGGCGCTGCGAAGACGCTCACGGAAATTGTCGTGCAAATCCATCCGAACACCGTGGTGCGTGCATCATTGTTTGGAATGAAGTGCGTGATGAGAATTAGGAGAGGGAACAATCCCATGTTCATCAGAGCAAAGAGCTTCATCGTGGAGTTCTGCAGGAATCAAAATCATTAAGTCAGAACAAACACAAGATAGTTAGAGATATAGGGGGAAAAGAGAGCTTTTAGATGGCAAGGATGGAGACAAAAACATGTTCGGTTAACCCAGTTAGTCGTAAACTATCACTGGAATTTATTGTGTTCTTAAAATTTCAGTTCTTTTCTTGTCAAACATTTTTTCTTTCATTGTATAGATCATGTAAATCGCCAAAGAAAGTTTCCTAGCAAGCCCTTTGGTTCATTGTGATCGGAATGTGAGCGTTGCATCGTCTAATGATCAATACGTACCCTGGCAGGTATCGGCGCATAAGCAATGTATATGGCGATGTACACTATCTCTATGACGCATCCAAAGGAGTTAATGGTGATGAGAAGGAATGAGTGTCCTTTGAGGAATGCGTAGTAAAGCCAGAGCATGCAGCTGAATACAGCAACCAAATATGACATTGATTGGAATTCTTCGGTAGATTTTTTCTTGTAAATTCTATAAAATGTTGACCTGCAACAAGAGAAAAGAAAAATAATCAGTAGTTATTGTATCAGGATCAAATAAAATAAGACTATCTTCTTCCTAGTGAAGGAAAAGAACTGCAAAGAAAAAAATGATTACTTACGCTGGAGCCAAGAAGACACAGAACGAGACAATGTTTCCTATCATCGATTGTAGAAGAAAAGCACAAACGTTAGATTATTCTGTGCAAGCGCGGTGCAAATGGAAATGCTCTTTTTGCTAGGGTTAAAATTAAAGAAGAAGAAAAACAACCTCAGTCATTTACTAATCTAAGTGCTAAGCACATACGGTGTGGTTGAACAGAACGCGAACAAAATCATGTTGCATGTAGTTGTATAACCTTTGTATACACACGATATAGCCAAAAGATGAAATGATGGAATTCCCACGAAATGCAAATCGACTCGAGACAATATAAATCCCACGTTAGTTGCAACAACCTTAAGATGGACCGATAAGTTTACGACAGCTAGCGTACTAGCTTCAGCACTTAAAGCTAATCATAAAAGTGCGCTGAAGTAAAAACAAAAATCGTTGGAGGAAATGGCCAAAAGGGTTGTGAAAAAGTTGGCAAAAGTCCAAGAGATTGAAAAGGTTGCTGGAGGTTTGTATCATCAAAAGAGAGAAAAACTCTAAGTGAAGAGTGGTGTCAAGATTAGTGCACTAGGAAAAAATTTCTCAATTTCATTGTGATTTTTGTTGTTGCTTTATGTGTGTTTTGCAATTGATAGAAAGAGAAAGAATGAGGTTCTGGAAGAAAGAGTTGCCAAACGAAAAGAAGAAGAAAAGAAGAGACTGACCTGCTAACCATCATCCTGAAGATACTAATACGAACGATTCATCAAGCGGAAAAATTAAACGCATGTAGACCATATGAAGATGGATGGGATAAAAGGAAATGGCGCAAGCAAGCAGCATTATTGCGAAGAAGAAGAAGCACGTGGAGATGAAGGGCGAACAGCTTCTGGTTTCTTCCTTCTTTACCTAGGATACCGAAAGTGAAGATCCAGAGATGGGGGTGAGCAAAGATTGCCATTTTCCACCTCCGACAGTGAGAAATCAAGGCAAAGACCAAGAAAAGAAAGCAGGGTTTGGAGAGAAACTATGGCTCTCTCTCTCTCTTTCTCTCTCTCTCTCTCTCTCCCTCCCTCTCCTCCGACTCTCTCACTAACTTTCGATAAAAACCATGCAAGGGATGGCTCCGCTTTATATATACGTAAACACACGCAACGTTGGATCCCACTAAAAGCACAGGAGAAAAATAGGGGTTGCCGTGTGTGTATGCGCGCTACAGAGAGAGAGAGAGAGAGTGGAGGACTAGTAGGTAGAGTAGCACAAAATTAATCTCTCCACATCAGCACCAGCCCCTCCTTCCCTTCCTTTTCCCTCCTCCTCGTCGTGCCACGTGCCTCCCTCCTCGTGTGCCCGTACAGACTCCTCCGCCACAATGTTGGGGTCGAAAGGTCGTGCGGACGCGACCGGCCGTACCTCCCCTCAATCATATTTCGATTTCCTCCGCCGCGCGGCGGCACGCGCCCCCAGGCGAGAGTGGTGATCAGTGCGCGAAGCATTGTTACGTTACCCCCCCCCCCCCCGGGATTCAAAACCCCGAACGAAACAGTGCTTGCTGACTCCCCCCCGCACTCGGAAACCCCGAGCCAAACACGCCTGGCTGGCTCGGCCCTTAATTTACCCCTCCCCCCTTCTCTCTCTCTCTCTAGTAATTATTGTTTCATAATGTGTAATTGTTTGTCTCGTAGCGCTCTTCTTTTACGCGCCCTTCACGCGTAAGAGCTCTAGAGGTTTCGTGCGTGCGCGTTCATGGCATCTCCCCGCTTTGGCTTTTTCGTTCTTGAAGCCCCGTGCACATAGGACCAGAAGGTTGATGATCATGTGCAGAACAGAATGATGGGTTCTTTTTGCGCATATATGTCTCTTGTTGGGGCTCGCGTGCATGGATGGTTGGTACTCGGGAAGTGGTTTCGGGATTTGCCAGTTGGTGGAGGAGGGTCGAGATAAGATATTTTCTCATGCAACATTCATGCACCCCTGTGGTTTCTCCTCCTTTTACCATATCGTGCGGTTGCTTGGCGTACGCATCGCGTTGACGACATGAGGATATTTTCACAAAAGCGGTGGTTTCGCGAAACGTGAGCTGATGCGCTTGCTTATTGTCTCCTCCTACCAAATCGTGTGAAGCTTCAATATAGTTCCGGGGAATTCCCGAACCAAGTGTCACCCAAAAAGTAGTCCGGTTTCAACGCGGTTTTTCGGCGATGGAAAAGTTGGTGAGCTGTGAAGTGAATTGCTCATATGGTACGATACCATTATTGCTTATTCGACTAATGACTATGGACTAAAAGTTTTCAAGTTCTAGCTTCCCTAATTACGGTGGCTTTTGCTGTGTAAATGGCAAGACTATAGCATGACTTCTGATGGATGCGGACTTCCATTTTTGTTTGCAAATAATGTGTGAAAGGGACTCTTAGGAACTTACGTTACGTGCCAAATTTTGGAGGTCCCATGACATTTTACTTACAAAAACTATTAAATTCCAATGATTAACATTCAATGAGAACATGGTACAATGTTGGGGTGGATCCGGAACGGGCTGAAAATCGAACACTTGGCAACCGTTTTGTGATTTGATATAATTTGCCCCAAAACCATAATTGATATCGAGTGAGTTGTAGAGCACAAATGTGTAAACATAAGCCAATCCCTTGAAGGCTTTCAATCATAGGAAAACCCGATTGGCAAAGAGAGAGGGAGACCCCATTTAGCTATTTAAGGGTGATATCTTTCCTTACATAACCCGATGAAGAATGCATGTCCCTATCAATACTAATAGAATAGGTTAATATCATAAAATGCAACAACGCTATACATTAGTTGCATAGAAAAATTGATATTTTTAGTATAATAATATAACCCCGCAAGTCTATTAAGAGGTATGAAATCACAAAACTTAGGTACAGTTTATTTTACAAATAATGTCATTTTTAAAAATATTTTGCAATCTACCAGGTGTCCTTGTAGAAGGTACAGCACTTTTCTGGGTAGAGGATGCAAGGTACATCCTAAAGTCGAGCATGTGCTCACTGATTCTGAACTTTTGAAAGTCGGAACTTATCATATGTCTTCCTCTAAACGGCATCCTCAATCGAATCCAGCCATGTCGATTCCTTAAATTTCCCCGCATGTACCCCACCTTTAAAGGCTTTTATTTTTCTTTTGGTCGAAAGCTTTACAGGTTTAAAAACAACAAAATCGTGTGTGGTTACCTCCCATGACACGTGGGGCTGGCCTTTTAAAATCATTCGGATCTCATTTCGTGTGTGGCACATGATGCCTTGTTTGGCATGTTTATCGTGAATCTGATGGGGGGTTTAAAGGAACTATTCCAGGTATAATTCTTCATCGATCCCTTAACTTTAATCTGGTCTAGAGATTCCTTAAAAGACTCTCTCTCTCTCTCTCGTCAATTGATGAAGACGCGTAGGGCTGGTTACTGATTTCATACCAATTGATATGAAAACATGAAGCTCCTCTTCTTCAGGTTTTGCTTTTCTTTTTTCTTTTTTTGTTGGAAAACTTAGATAATCCCACGCGATAACCTGAGTAATGTGAAATTTTTGAATATTTGAATGGGTTCTTAGGAAAAGATACATGAACCAGAGAATTAAAGCAAATACAATAATATATGAATAATCTTGAGAGACAATGAGAATTAAAAGAAATATCCTAATTATCTTTAATATACATCAAAGAAATATTCAAGTTATCTCTAATATCCCCTCAACTCAAGTTGGATAAAGCAGTTGGAGTTTTAAGAATGAATCCAATAAAAGAAGAAAACGCCTACTAGTCCGCCGAAGCAATGACGTGGCTATTGTAGGGGCGAGCACCATTCAAGTCAATTTTGGGCGATTCCTGTATGAATCAGTCCGGTTCCTAATTTCTAAAATTGGAACCAATGTGATTTCAAGATGGAATCAAATTGAACCAAGACTATTGAATACCTTACTTATTTCTTCTTTTTTATTCAACAACCCTGAATATGTTATAATAAACCGTAAAGTATATATTTTTATATATAATCCCACTAGTTGATGTAGGATCTCACACTTGGGCTTTATTTTTTATTTTTTGTTAACTTTTAGTCGTCCTAAAACGTGTCCCACATTTAACTTGTGAGGGAAAAGACATGTGACCCTTTTTATTTTTAAATCATTCAAAGAACAAAAGGTAAATCAGTCAACTCTACGTTGTTGTGTGTTGTTGTGTAAATTATGCACATTGGCACAGTAATAGGGATATTAGTAGTTATCAAAAAAGATATGAGATACGAGAATGCTTAGGGCGTGCATTCAATTGCAAAAAAGTCATAAATTTATTGTATAGATGACAATTCAGTCCTAAGTTTTTTAATTTGGCCAATTAAGTCCCAAAAATTTTAATGATTGTTCAATATAGTTTTTTTCGATCAAATTTTGCTGGCAATGTGTTAAGATATCAAATCTTTTATGATATTATTTTTTGAATATGAAATCTTTTTGATATCTTTTTGAATTTCATATTAGTATACCAACCGTAGATGAGTTGGAATTCTATGATTCTTGTTTTGTCAAAGATTGTATTTTTCCTTCTCTTTATAAGTGTGTACAATCTGTAAATTAAGTGATATGAAAAATCATTTACAAATTATGAGCTTCTTTATGGTATCAGAGCTATTTTGCTCCTAAGAGCTTTTTGATCCAACTACTCTACATTTTTTTTGGCAACCTTTTGAACCCTCTAGCCATGGAAGTCACTTCAGAATTAGCTAGCACCACCTCAAATTCTAGTTTCGTTTCCATCGAAACAACTGCACCTAACGGTCTGATCTCGATCTCAACCACCATCCAATTGCCATTCAAGCTCTCTGCTGCCAATTATCCCTCTTGGCGTGCTCAATTTCAAGCGCTACTCATTGGTTATGATTTAATGCGATTTGTTGAGGAGATGCAGCTGTGTGGAGATGGGAAATCATGGGGGAGTGGCTCAACAGTGGTGCTAGTGGTGGTGGGGAGGCGGCTTGTTTGAGGTTGGCGACCTTAGGCGACGCCTGAGGTCATGCAGTCTCAAGTGATGCCCCCTGAGGTCGAGTGACCCAAGCAACGTTGCCTGAGACCGCGCGACCTCAAGCGAGGCTTCCCGATGGCCAGATCTAGCCGCTCGTAGCTAAGTGCCACTCGTTGGCTGAGCTTTGCGGTGGAGCAACAAGTCCAAATCTAAGGAAGAAGATGATGAATAGTGTTTTTTGATAGCAAAAGGGGAAACATGATTATCAGTAAAGGTAATATTGGAAAGAAAAAAAAATCATTAAATCTCAACCTAGCATTCCAAATGCTAGCATTTGGCAAATGGAGCCTAAAAAATGTTAACCAAACACTTAATATTTTCCCAAAGGGCTTTAGGGGCTCAAAGTCTCTTGGGAATGCTGAACCAAATAGGGTCAATGGCCTCAGCCATTTCTTGAGTTGATCCTCACTAGTTCCATATTCAACATGATTAGTGCCTAATTTCAAGAACTAAGAATCGATTATGAATGGGTAAGTTTCAAGTGTTAGGTTTGAGACTGATAACTCCCTAATAGGCAAGAGAAGGAGGGAGGGAGGGAGGGAGGGAGACCTTAAGCTTGAGCTAATAGAGAAGGGCTTGAATTTTATAGCAATTCTAGTATAACAAATGTGAATGATGATAAAATCCAACAAAATCCAGCTTGATCTTGCATTTTGCAATGATCCATATCCAACTGGATTAAGATTTGCCCGCGGACATATTCGATGGCTAAGTCAATAGACCGGTTTAACTTAATCTCGTCGGTTACATGCAAATTCTTTTTCTTTTCTTTTTTTGGTTCTAATGCAATTACAACCTTTATCGTGGAATTTTTTTTCTAAATAATCATTTATTAAGTTAAACTTGATGGGGAGTCTGGAATTTTTTATATATAAAAAGGATCCTGAGGCTAGATTTAATTCATTAGTTATAAGAAGTAATCCACAATCATAAATACAGGGGAGTTAATAACTTAAACCATAAATTCTAGGACTAAACGCTCGTAATTTGGTGTCCTCTTGGATGCATCTGCAGAAATTTTGTAAGCGTATCTCTGCATAGGGGAAATTCCAACGATCCTTCTTTAATCTTCAAACATTAGAAAAGAGAAACATGCTCTTGGAGATTCTCTTATTGCAAGATCCGGAGACGCAATGGAACCCCCATATGGACAAAATGCCAGTATCAACACCATTGTATGGGCAAAAAATTTCTTACAATGAAGAAGCGCTCCCACAGCGCGACCTTGCGTTGTGCCGCGAGTTGGAGCCCCATTCGATCGCTTCCGCGACCGCACGCTTGCGATCCATCATACCGGTGCTGTCCTCCGCCTGGCTGTTTCTATTTTCTCCATCCGTCAAGTTGTGATCGGACAGCGGAGATTGCGCATGGACTGATACAGTCCCCGTCCCGGGGCCTAACCAGAGATAGCTCAATGCGGTCACGACATCGGTCATTAGGGGCCGGACTGCCACTTCTTCGTTGAGGCACATTGCGGCCACTGCGATGGCCTGGTTTAGGCCTCTCACAGGAAAGTCATTGTTTAGGAGCGGATCTGCCAATTCCGGGTATCGGCGTGGGTCCTTGAACATGGGTTGTGCCTGTTTCGAGCCAAAATAGTAGAGAAACTCTGCTTCAGCAGATTTCATAATACGTTCAGGAAGAAATGGACACTGGTGTGCATTTCATTTAGATTGACAATAGTTTAGAACGAGCCGCGCGCAATGATCGCTCAATGGGCTGAACTGTTTTCGAGCCGATTTGCTTCTCAAGC
Source organism: Eucalyptus sideroxylon x Eucalyptus melliodora (assembly GCA_016097485.1). NCBI lineage: Eukaryota > Viridiplantae > Streptophyta > Magnoliopsida > Myrtales > Myrtaceae > Eucalyptus > Eucalyptus sideroxylon x Eucalyptus melliodora. The sequence continues at coordinate 39,100,709 of CM027834.1, read as the reverse complement.
TAATAAAATCGGACGAAAGTATATGCGGATGAAAAATAATTGGTAATGCTAATGAAAACAGATTCACTGCTGCAAAATTTGTACGCCGGATTTTGACCCAGAAAATGTTCCTTACCCAAGTGACTAGATTCTGCTCTTCTGTTGGCCGGGTGGTGTCGATGGCTCTCCTTCCGGTGATCAACTCCAACAGGACAACGCCGAAGCTGTACACGTCAGACTTTGCGGTGAGCTGACCCGTCCTCTGATACTCCGGCGCACAGTAGCCGTAAGTACCCATCACTCTTGACGATACGTGCTGTCTGTCCCCCATCGGGCCCAGCTTGGCCAACCCAAAATCGGAGAGCTTCGCGTTGAACCAGTTGTCCAAAAGAATGTTGGAGGACTTCAAGTCACGATAGATGACTGGAGGGTTTGCCTTTTCGTGCAGATACTCCAGGCCCTTGGCTGCTCCTAGGGCTATCTTCATTCTTGTGAACCAGTCTAATGGCTCATAGTTTGGTCGAAGATCTGAATTGGAGCAGAGGAACATAAGTTGCTGGTTTGGAACCAAATCTCTCGAAACTTGTTTCAGCATAGTACGCAAGCAGAATCAGTTAGATGCATCAGAGACTGCGAAAGCTTATGGACAATGCAGAAAACATTTGACGGTTGGACAGAAGGAAAATGTTTGAAAACATTGCGAAGAACAGTGTCTTTTGAAGTTTTTAAAGTTCAGACAGTCCAATAATACTTCGTGAATGTGATGAAAGAACATAGATAGTACCGAGCAGATGGTCTTCCAGGGAACCACGCGGCATGTAGTCGTACACCAAAAGTCTCTGATCGCCGTCGGCACAATAGCCTATGAGATTCACCAAGTTCTCATGGTGCAAAAGGCTCAGCATCAACACCTCCACAAGGAACTCTCTGTTCCCTTGCAAGCCGTTCCTGTCGAGTTGCTTCACCGCCACGACCTGAATATTTGGCATCAACCCCTAGGTTAGTCTCTGTTTATATGTCAGTTGATTATGGTAGTCGTAAAATGTCACTTTTTCCCTTTTGATTTTTCGGGGTTTGCATTCACCTGCCCAGTTTTATCGAGCATTCCCTTGTAAACTCTCCCGAACCCGCCTTCCCCGATCAGGCATTCTTGCCTAAAGTTCTTCGTGGCCGTGGCCAGTTCTCGGAAGGTGAATGTTTGCGCGGCAACATTGTTATTGCTGTCTGCTTCTTTAGGAAGGGCATCCTTTTTTGGTGCGGCCCCGACCGGTGCTCTCTGCTTACTAGTCTCTGCACAAACAACGATAGAAACATCAATTTCTAACGGCAAAAACCCAAAAGAAACTCGGCCTAGTGAGTTCGCCTTCTGGGTGCCTCGGCATTCATCCCAGTCATTTAAGGTTATACATATTCCTGAAGAAAACAGTTATGTGGTCAACTTTTTTGGAGGATTTCACACATTATTTGCTAGAATGCTGCAGGATAAGGAAGAACAGTTAGTACGCAAGCTTCATGGCGTGAGTGCTGATTCTCCGAAAAGATTGTGACATGATCATATGCACTTACCGTTCCGTGTCGGAGCGCTAGATTGTTTCCGAGGAGGAGGAGAAGCGGGCAGTTGGCTCTGTTGTCTTCTCCCTCCATCCGACCTCTTGGAAGCTGCCTTCTTCTCATGGGATGAAAAGCATGAAAAGCAACTCATCTCTGAGTCTGCTGGTGCAATGATAAATTCTCCACCTTTTTATCTCCCAAGTACAGAGGCTTTGTCTATCGAGGTCTGAACAATTTTATTACCAATACCTATTTCCAATGGATGCAGCGGTCGTCCGAACCAGAAAAAATTGTCCTGGAAAATTTTGATCCCAGCAAAGCTCTGGATCGAAGAAGCTTCACATCCCAAACGAGAAGAAAATTCTCACGAAAGAATCAGGCTAAAATGTAGCCAATGAACACTTTTTCTACGGGAATTCGCAGTCCTGGGGCTAGGAGACGTGGGTATGCGTGAATTATCGATCGAAATTTCGCTAGATAAACATGGAAAAAACCCGTGATGAAGGCGGGAGCGAAGGTGGTTCTGGACCCTGGTGGTCGTTATCCTCATTGAAGGTGAGAGAGAGCAATGAAGAGACAAAGAAGAGAATGCCCAGAGCCTGATAAGTTAGGCGTCCAGACATCATCGTTCCAATTAAAAAAGGAGGAGATCCCAAAATAGGAACGGTCTGACCAGGAAAATGAGGTCAAAAACAGGAAAACAGAAGCGACTCCCTGCGTCCTCCAGTGTCTCCTGAAAACATGGAGGACAAGCAGAAGAGGTTTTGGAGGTTTGGAGAAGTTTAGCGTCAGGTATCATCGACGCATTTTCTTTACTGAAAAAGAAAGAAGGGGCATACAAAACACTACATGAACATTATATGCATTTTCTCATAATTTGGACCTTTGTATTAGTGCCGTTGATATAAAGTCAAATTGATCGAAATATTTCATTAAATTCGACCATATCATTGAAATTGCTTGATTTCGATTGAAAACTTTTTCCCTTTTGATGAGCATTTCGATTTTCAAGTGACAACCCCAAAAATTACATTCATATCAACATATTTGTTGCAGTTTGAATTTTCTTTTTCAATGTTGTAGTATTAATAAGTTTCAATCGATTTTTATTTGGGTTAATATCACAAAAAACTCCAGATTGATATACCTCTAATAAATTTACTCAAAACTAATTTTTTAACTAAAAAAATTCAAAACTGGTATATCTATGACAAATCTACTCTCCATTAATTTTCATGACAATTGACACATGTATTAATTTAAAGTTTTATCCTTAATTTGTCACATATATAACGGATCATGATTTTTCATGGTATAAATTTAATTTAACGGAAATGTATCAATTTGAGATCTTTTGTCATAAAAAAATTAATTTTTCATAATATTAACCATTTTTAATTTGAAAATATATCATACATGTTCTTGTTTAAGTATCGAACCTATCCAGAAAGACATGAAAGGAAATTATGTCCAAAAGCTTATGTTGGAAGATATGATTTAGAGGATTTGTGATTGATTGTAAATTGATAGGGATCGTGTTTATTTTAGGATTAGAAAGATTGAAAAATATTGTTTTTCCTTTTATTGATTCATGTCTTGTATTATATACACACATGTACACAGATTACAAAATAGTGAGAATACATTTTCTTCTCCAAATCCTCATTCCCTACGCTTTTCTTCGTTTTTCTTCTAGTCTTCTGACATAGTATCAGAGCCAACTGAGGTTCTAGCATAGCTTCCACTCTTGTTTCGATTGCCTAAAGGAACTCCAACCTGCAAAGAGAGTTACAGAAGGAATCAATTCTTTTTTTGAAAGGGAAGGAATTTTTTTTCATGATGAACAAACCAGAAGTTCTCACTCAAACCCAAATAACCAACCAGCAAGAGATGCGACACCACAAACTTCACACAACCCAGATTCATCTGTCGTGACTACCATGGCTGAGCAGCAGCTCAGTCAGGGCCAAACCCAAGCCTAACACGTGCAATGGTAAACTTTTCCGGCTCAGTTTAATCTGGGGCAGCCTTTCTCAGGCCATCCTTACCAGTGGATTCCATATCCATGGTTCCATGGGCCAAGCCCAATTACATCACAGCCGAGCTACCAAAGCAGCATGCAGACCGATGGAGGGCCACCAACCAATAGTGGGGCAGGCTTAACCATCGGCCCGGAGCAGACAGGTGGGTCAAGCGAACCGGGTATGGGAACGAATCCTACCCAAATTTCTTCAATGTGGGTCATGGAAACGAGTCGAACAGTTCGGGCGTAGGGGCGAATCCCTACCCGAATCTTTCGCTCGATTTTTTTCCATACCAGATCCTTGCTGCTAGCAATCGGCCGGAGCCCGGCGACCCCCTTTACACAATGAATGCTGATAGACTGGAACTGAAGCTCATTAGTCAACAATTAACTGATCTAAACAACTATTCAACTTGGTCGCAAGAGCTTCAGCGTGCACTAGTAACAAAGGACAAGGAGGGTTTTCTTGACAGAACGATTCTGGTTCCGTCCAACGAGCGAATGGCACGACTTTGGAAGAAATGCAACCAGCTCGTCAGAACTTGGATCGGGAATTGCATCGCACTTGAAGTCGCGGCCAGACTTCCCTCGACGGAGGATTAAAAAAAAGTGTGGGAAAACATTAAGGAGATGTATGTAAAATTGGATCAAGTCAAGATTTTTTCCTTAACACAGCAAATTTCGAATTCGAAGCAGGGTAATATGACTATCGCAACAATTTACGACAAACTTTCAGCTCTATGGAACAAGATGGAAGCAGCTGAAGAAAAATTCGACTAGCCTGAACCTATCCTACAGTAATACAAGAACATGGGCGAGAGAGAGAAGGCGATTAGGTTTCTCCTAATACTAAACGAAACATACCTTTCGTTCCACTCCTAGATCCTGACAATGGATCCCATGCCGAACCTTGGCCAGATCTATCAACTCGCCATCCAGGAGGAGAGTCAACAAAGGACGGTGGATTACGGGAAAGGAGGTGAAGGGATGGTTTTGGTAGCGAGAAGCCATTTCCGTCCTCCGCAGAGAAGCCCAGGAGGCAAAGGAAGAAAATGATCAACTCTAAGGTTTCTCGAAGAAGACCCCATAAGGTTCAAGAAGGAAGAAGACGGTTTTGATTTCGCCGAGTGATCAGACAGTCAAAAATCGTTACTGGTAACGGCTGGATCCAATAGCCCACGAAGCAGCAACATCATTGGATCGAACGGCCCACAAGGAAGTAATCTTTATGGACCAGATGGGGCATGCAGGCTTTAGCTCACTGGATCAGACTGCTCGTATGGACCAACTTTGGCCCATTTTTCCAGCCCACAAGCAGGCCCTTCTTAGCCGCGAAAAACAATGGTAAAAAAGGAAAGGGTAAATTATATTGTGACTATTGTAAGCGTCTACATCATACAATTGAAAATTACTGGAAATTACATGGCAAACCTGGAGAAAAAGAAAAAGGAAGATTTTCACAAGTTTTTCAGGTATCTGGTCAGCCAACAGACAAATCAATCACCCATGATCAGTATCAAGAATTGATGGAAGCTTTGAGGAAATTGGATGCTTCTAATAAGGCTGGGAGATTCACAAGTACATCTTACTGTATGATGAACTCAATTTCGAAGGATACATGGATTATCGATTCAGGTTCTCTTGACCACATAGTCTATGATAAGGGTTTCTTTTCCGATATCAAGAAATTACATTTCCCTATATTAGTACACCTTCCAAATGGAAACACTACACAAGTTGCAATGACTGGCACTTTGAATCTCAGTTCTCTCATTACACTTCGAAATGTGTTTTATGTGCCCGATTTCCAATTCAATCTCATGTCAATTAATCGAGCTTCTGAAGAAAATTCCTGTCATGTCCTGTTCACTCCCAATAATTGTTTCTTTCAGGCCCTTTCGACTGGCAAAGTAATGAGCTTGGGTAGAGTTTATCAAGGACTATATTTTTGGATGGATTTTCCGAGCAGTTTTAAATTGTCTTATATTGAATTCAATAAATCATTGTGTAACAATGTTATCAATGACAAGAATTTTCTTCATCATCAAAGATTGGGTCATACTACTTCATTCTCTTGTCCTTAGTATCCTATCTGCCCTTTGGCAAAATAGACATGTGCTCCCTTCCAAAATAGTAATTCCCAATTAGACAGTATAATTTCATTAATCCATGCTGATGTTTAGGGACCCTATCATACTTTGCACCACAATGGGTCGCGATTTTTCCTCACAATCATTGATGATTTTTCTCGTTATTTCTCATGCAATCCAAAAATCAAGTCCTTTCTAATTTAAGGACTTTTCTTTCCCTGTCCAAAACTCAATTTGGAAAAACAACATGTTGGATTAGAACTGATAATGGAAGAGAGTTCTTCAATGGTGAATGCGCTTCTTTATTTTTCTTGAATGTAATCTTGCATGAGAGTTCTTACATGTATACATCACAGCAAAATGGAATTGTTGAGAGAAAACATCGTCACCTTTTAGAAGTAGCACGCACCCTTAAGTTTCAAGCATCTATTCATGAGAATTTTTTGGGAGATTGTGTGGTCACATCAGCATATTTGATTAATTGCATGCCATCATACATTCTAAAAGGGAAGGCACCATTTGAGATGTTGTATGGAAATAAACCGAATCTGAGTCATCTCAGAGCTTTTGGGTATCTCTGTTATGTAACTACAGTAGGACACATGGATAAAATGACACTTCGTGCCAGTCAATGCATATTCATGGGATATCCAACCCTAAAAGGGGATATCAGATTTACGCACCATCCACAGGAGAATTTTTTGTGAGTAGGGATGTTGTCTTTCATGAAGATATTTTTCCCTTCAAAACTCTTACCTCCTTATTGAAGATGAGAAGACAACTAATAAGCACTTCTTATTAGAAGAGGATTTATCTTCGAGAGGAACATTTATTGCTACTCCTCCTCCAAGACCAATTGGCGTATTCCCTCCAATGCCAACTAAGACTTCTACCAGTCATTCCATTGAAGACCCTCCTGTAGAAGAGCCAGGGCAGATGACAGCTCCCTCAGAAGCAAGCCTTACTGAAGAATCATCCTTGATGCGACATGAACCACCACGGCGTTCTAGTCGAGTTATTCATCCACTAACTTGGACCAAGAATTGTATATGTGGTTCTTCAAGATCATCAGGTACTCATTACCCTATCTCGTCTTGTTTTTCATTTGATAGGCTATCATCAGAACATCCATGTTGCATAAGCCATATTTCTGAAGAATGAGAGCCCTCTAGTTATAACGAGGCGAGAGATGATCCTTGTTGGCAAAGGGCTATGGAGGTTGAATTACATGCTTTGATAGAAAATCACATTTGGAATGTTGTACCATTACCTGCTCATCGCAAACCAATTGGATGTAAGTGGGTATATAAAATTAAATACAGAGCATATGGTTCAATAGAAAGGTATAAGGCCCGATTGGTGGCAAAAGGCTTTACACAGCGAGAAGGTTTTGACTACCATGAAACTTTTTCGCCCGTGGCAAAGGATGTCACAGTTTGTTCTTTCTTATCAATTGCTGTTTTTCGTGACTGGCCATTGCATCAAATGGATGTCCATAATGCTTTTTTGCATGGTGATCTGGACGAAGAAATCTACGTGGATCTTCCACCAAGATTACGGAGACAGGGAGAGTCTAAGGTATGTCGTCTCCGCAAATCTTTTTATGGACTAAAACAAGGCTCTTGGCAATGGTACGCCAAGTTTACTGATGCACTTATGGCTGCTGGATTTAAACAGTCCAAATATGACTATGCTTTGTTCACTTGAACAAAAGGTATGTCATCTATTTACTTGATGATTTATGTTGATGACATACTTATCATGAGAAATGATAATTCTGTTGTGAAGAAACTTAAGCAGTATCTACATTCCACTTTTCATATCAAAGATTTAGGCTTGCCTAAGTATTTTCTTGGAATTGAGATAGCTCGTTCAAATCAGGAAATCTCTCTTACCCAGCGAAAATTCATAATGGAGATTATATTAGAAGTAGGACTGTTAGGTTGCAATCCAACCATTATTCCTATCGAGCAGAATGCCAAGCTGACTTTTGTCGATTATGATATTAGCATATCTTCTTTTTCTGATGATCCGTTATTAAAAGATCCGTCGGGATATCAGAGACTCGTAAGGAAACTTATATATCTCATCACGACTAGGCCAGATATTTGTTATGTAGTACATACTCTTAGTCAATTCATGCACAGTCCAAAACAATCTCACATGAATGTAGCCTTAAAGATTATAAGATATTTGAAGACATGTCCAGGCTTACGGATACTCTTTTCTTGGAAATGCAACATGGAAATGACGGCTTATTGCGATGCGGATTATGCTACATGTCCTATGAGTAGGAGATCTATCACTGGGTTCTGCATCAAATTTGGGGAATCATTGCTCTCATGGAAGACAAAGAAACAGTCTATAGTGTCCTTATTTTCAGCTAAAGCCGAATACCGTTCTATGGCTAAGACTGTTTGTGAAATAGTATGGTTATGGGGTTTACTTCTAGATCTTGGGGCACAAGTTAAGAGACCGACATTACTTTTTTGCGATAATGATTCAACACTCAAAAGCAGCAAATCCTATAAATCCTATAGTACATTATAGGACAAAGCATATAGAGGTTGATTGCCATTTTACTTGAGAGATGGCCAAGACTATTTGTGAAATAGTATGGTTATGGGGTTTACTTCTAGATCTTGGGGCACAAGTTAAGGGACCGACATTACTTTTTTGCGACAATGATTCAGCAATCAAACTTGCAGCAAATCCCATAATACATGAGAGAGAGGACAAAGCATATAGAGGTTGATTGTCATTTTACTTGAGAGAAGATTCAAGAATGAGTTATCAAAACGAGAGGGATCAACACCATAGAGCAACCTACAGATGTTTTCACTAAGCCTCTTTGCCAAAGACAACATACATACACATCTTCTAAGCAAGCTTGGCGTCTTGGACATATACAAGCCACTAGCTTGAAGGAGAGTGTTGGAAGATATTATTTAGAGGATTTGTGATTAATTGTAAATTGATAGGAATCATGTTTATTTTAGGATTAGAAAGATTGGAAAATATTTTTTTTCCTTTTATTTATTCATGTCTTGTATTATATACATGTACAGAGATTACAAAATAGTGAGAATACATTTTCTTCTCCAAATCCTCCTTCCCTACGCTTTTCTTCGTTTTTCTTCGAGTCTTCTAACAGCTTATAATGAGCTTTGTCTATGAAACTAAGGAGATGCAAAACTAGGAAAAACGACACATCGGTCTCTCCTCTGTTTCTCTGTCCGCTTCCCACCCTTTCGTTTCTCCTGGGCGGGAGGCGGCGGCGTACAGTACACACGAGCATCCCCGGCGACTCTGTTCTTCGACCCTTTCTCGCCCCACTCAACAGCAATCCATGTAAGCACCTTCCGTCCGAAATCTGTACGTTATGTTTCGTCTCTTGTGCTCTTTCTTTCCTCGTTTTTCTCTCTCTTTCTTCTAATGTCGACGCTTCTTTGTCCATTGAAGTGGTGAAACCGAGACCCGACATCAAGAAACCAGCTGCTTGTGCATTTGGGAAAGGGACGGGGATCATATGGCTGTGAGATACCGTCGTTTGTGGCAAATTTCGAGGTTCTCGCCCCGCGTTTTCGCAGGTCAGGCTGCCTCTTTTGGCTAATTGTCTTGAAGTTTCGACCTTTTTCTTGCTTTGCGTTCGTGTTCGCAGATTGGGATTGTGGGCTTTTGTTATTTCTGGAGGGTCTTTCTTTTTCTTTGGGTTGAACTTGCGTTACCTGTTTAACTCAATTTCTTGAACCGACGGGGAAATTAGTATCTGACTGTGTAACGTTAGGACTGTGCAAGATCAATTTCGACTGAAAGTTGTGATCTTTTTTATCACTAGTGGTGTCGCTGCATCTTGTGTAATGTAATCTTCTCTATAGTCAACTATGCGAATACTTAGCCATCCTAAGGATGGCTGAACATTTGGTGGTCCGTCTGGGAGACAGTCCTTTTGCTCGGTTCATTCCTACACATTTGCAGGATATGCTGTTCCAAAAATTATTGTATCACTTAAAGTTTTGCCTTTTGATTTTATTTACAGGTTATGACTACAGGAGATGCACATCAGCTTTCTGTCTATCTGCTTCCGCTTCAGTTAGTCATAGTCATTCGTGGGAAAGATTCAACATGTCGATTGATAGGAGTTTCTTTGACATGCAAAGGTAATTTGATGCATACTTTGTATTTCTTGTGGTGATTTCTAGAATGATTGTCGATGTCACCAGTCTGCATACACCTTTCTTTCAAAGCATGTCCTCCAGGTCTCATTATAATCTCGAAATCTTGAAAGTTTTGGTGATGGCTGAGAAATGATGCAACCCACTTGATGTGACTAAATCTGTTGATTGTGTCCACTTTCTTATGTCATAGATTATGTAAAGACCTATTTTGTGGAGTAATTTTGTTCCTTCTTTCTTCTTATGAAATTCTGCTATGTTTCAGCCAAATGAAATGCCTAAATCTTAGATCAGTTTAAGATTCACAAGTGATTCCACTGAGGAAAATAAAAGAACTTATGAGTGATTACTTTTTGCCCTGTGAAATGATGCTTGAAATATCTTTTAACTTATAATTTGCAGCCATTTTCAGGATCTCAACACTTTCAGAAGTTCTAAATGATTCTGCACGTGAGGTTGAAAACAGCATTTTATCCTTCATTCAATCCTCATTTAATGCGCTTGAAGGTATGGGAAGCAATATTCAGGAAAAAAGGGCATTTTTTCTATTTTTGCACCCTCATGTTACAAATCTTTTTACCCCCCCTTTTCATGCTAGAAGGAAAGGTTTGGTTGTTATTGTTGTTGGTTGGAGGTTCTTTTCTGTTATCTATTTAAAAATACTTTGGTTGCCTGTTCTTCCATTAATTATGACTTATGATTTTGCTCATCTTTTATGAGGAAATAGAATGTATAATACGTTCTTATGGATTGCTGATAAGTGATAACAGCAGTTGACTTTGGAATCCCTGAAATATTTATACATGGATTACCCTCCCCTTCTCTCTTTTGTGTATCTATGAACCATGCAGGCTTGATTGCACTTGCGCGTTGTTGTGCAAAAGTTTTATTTTATGTCATATCATGTAGTTCTCACTTCTCAGACCCTCTTTTGTAATGATTGTTTACAGGCCCGAATCATTTTTGGTTGAATAAGATTGAAGCAGATAATGATTGTCTTGGGAGAGTGAAGACATTTTTAGTTCTGCTTGGTCAGTTTGATGCAAATTCTCCATCAATGCGATATCAAGCAGTTAAAACTCTTAGAACAATGAAGTCAATTAAGCAGAGGTAGATGAGCAAGGACTCTTCTAAACCACTTATTGTCTGATTAATTGCATTTCCATGTGTGAGTTTTTTTATCCCCTCCTTTCTTGTGCCGTTGCAGGTCTCCACATGTCTATGTCATGATTTTTCAGTTTGGCAGTTCAGCTGGTTCCTCTCTTTATCAAACGCATCTAGCTGAATTGATGATAAAGGAGCACGTCAACTTTCCGGTATTGTTTACTAGCGAGAACTTCTCTGAGGTAATATGCTGAAGCTTTGTGCTTCTTGGTAGAGGCTTTGAGGTTTTTGTGGATTTAAATTTGACCTTGTACCTTGACCATCTAAGCTAGTCTACTAGATGATTTGTCTCATTTTTGCATCTTTGGTCCTTTCGTTGTTGCAGATAACAAATGAGCCTTGTTTTGTTTTATATAAAGAATTTAAGAATCCAGTTGTTTTCCTAGAGAAGGATGCCGATGTTGAGATGATTGAAAAAGGTATGTGACATTTCCATTCATAGCATGTTTGGAGATATGTTTGTAAAAGCATGCTGTAATAGTCAGTTTTGAATGGGATAACTCTGCTTTCTATAATTTTTTTTTTCTCCTTCCTATATATAAGTCTAGAAGAGGGAGTACTTATTTTGCTCTTGGAAATTGATAGGCTGAGCAATTACCTGCTTGATTATGGTAAAAGTACATATGACATTTTAAGAATGCTTTTTGTCTCGTTTAGTCTGCGGTCTGTTAAGTTGTGCAGAAGGTTACTTTGGTAATATTTATCTTGTTTTCTCCACAAGTGCTTCTCTCCCTACATTCTCCCGCTGGACCCTTTGTTGCCTTTCCTCCGCAATCACCTGCTCACTGGATGTCAGTAAAATGCAGGGTTCCTTTAATCTCTTAGATTTGTAATAATTCAACGTCAATTGTGGTTATGCCTTTTTCTTAATGGTTTATACAACTTTCAGAGATTTGCTCATGCGATCTATCTGATGATGTATATTACAGCGATTGAGGACTTCGATAAGCTAGACAAAGAGGATTCCGAGCAACCTGTCAGATCCAAAAGCCCACTTTTCAAGCAAAATGATATTGCCAAGGAGCCGTGCCTATCTTCTATTGTGCAAAATCTGCTTATTTATTTTCCAGGTATAAAATTTACATCAGCTTAAATTTCAATTGACTTTATGAAACACGGTATTGAAACGCAATAAATTACCAAGAAGTATTGTATCGTAGCTTCATGTTGGTGGTGAAACTTCTTGTTTCATTTCGTGTTTTTGCTTTAGCTTTTGAATGGATTTTACCTTGATTAGTGAAAACCGTTTGTGGCTGAAAGAAAGCATTACTTGATTCTACAGTATATGCTTCGAGAGATTATTCTTTTTTCTAACTATGAAGTGCCACTGGGAACTCTAGATGTCACTTCGAGAGGCATGGTTTAATTAGCACTTTTCCCTCATTTTTTTCCCTTTGGTGCTGATGTAAAGTATATTTTTGCTCAGCCAGGATGCATTATTATCGCATCTTGTTGCTCTTTTTAGCATATGAAGTATTCTGATTCTCTTCTGTCATATGCTAAATTTTAGTGATTGTTATTCTTTGTTATAGGTTGCGTGACTGCTGATGAGGATGGCAGTCGCTTATTCCTTTCTGACAGCAATCATCATCGAATAATCATATGTGACGGCAGCGGGAAGATTCTGGATTGTGTATGTATGGAATTTGTACTCAATTACAAGTATCTTGATTCGCCATTGGTCTTTGGAGTAGAACATGTGCATATTTCTTACATTATAGTTATGGCATGGACTTTTTCAGCAAAGCAAGCATTTATCTGAGAATTGTGAGGCATAAAGAAACCATGAGCCACCTCTGAGAGCAGTCTCTACCAACAGTTGCTTGTGAGATGCTACATTGTAATGTTTAATTATAGGAAGATTGGGCTAGAAAGGAATTTATAGTAAGTAAAGAACTAGAGGCATAAATTTGCCAATGCCTACATGATTTCATTTCAATACAATCACTGGCTTTTGCTAATTCTGAATGCATAAATGTTGGAGGCATCACTCTTGTCAATAGCTTTATGCATCTAGTTAGCTTTCTTAAGCAGAGTCTGCAGTACTTTGTCAATTTGATGTGTTAGATAGGATCCTAGACTTGACATTTGTTGACTTCACTTCTTATGTTGGAAAGTAGAGATAACTTACATGACTAAGGCAAAGCAATGTGTCAGATTGGTTCTTTGCCGGGTTTTGAAGATGGTGATTTCGAATCTGCCAAATTGTTCTGTCCTGCATCTTCCTTCTACTATGCCGCAGAGGATTGCCTGTATATCGCAGATTCAGAGGTATGCATTGACAAATATCTTTTGATACTGACAATTCTAAAGCAGTGGATGAAAATAAAAGTAGAGTTATTCCCTTGAATTCTTGAAACATATCTCTTTTATTTTAGTGCTAGTTCTTCATTTTCAATTGTTCATATTTGTATTAGAGTGGGTACGTATATTTGTCACAAATAGCATGTGTTAAGTGTAAAATTCTGAGAGCTTGTTTGCAGACCTTGTGCAGTATTTATGCATGCATTAGCAAGAAATATAATTATCACTTGGTGCATTTTAGAATGTTGGATCTCCTTGGGGCTGTGGGTTTCCGTGGCCACAATTTGTTTAATGCTCGATTCATATTTGTATCCTATATTTGTGGACTTGTTGCGGATAATAGATGATTCTGTAATATCATTTGGAAGATGGGAACTCTCAACACAGAAAAACGGCTTTTCAGGGTTGTCATGATATTCTCGTTCATTTGCTGGAAAAAATTTAATAAATCCTTCTGATATGTATTGTGCATAGATGTGGTAATTTGTAGTCTCACACACAGCCAATGTTTACATAGTGTAGTATTTTTCTCTTGTTAAGAATGTCCAAGATACATACATCTTCATACTAGGGATCTCTTGAATTCAAAACAACATGAATGCAGTTTATTACCAAAGTTTGTGATATACTAGCTGTTTGCAAATTGACCGTTAATGCTGTAGTATATTTGTTTATCTCGAGAGAGATTACAGAAACTGGTGCTTCCTCCATTGAAATATACCTTTGTTAGTCATAGTCAGTTGTCATGGATTTGTAACATTTCCCATATCACTCATTGTTTGCCTTTAATAGAACCATGCTATTAGGAGAGCAGACATGAGGCACCGGCTTGTTGAGACAATATATCCAAAAGACTATAGCAAAACAAAAGTTACAGTTTGGAGCTGGATCATGAATATGCTGGGTTTGCAAAGGCAGATCATTGCAGACTCTGGAGCTCTTGACACACAGATACTAGTTTATCCTTGGCATATCATGCAACTAGATGCTGATAAACTGTTAATTATAAGCCGCAGGTAAAGGACACTTGTACAGCTTTTCCCCAACAAATTGCTTAGCTTTGATTGCTCTTTTATGTTTTTTATAACATATATTATTTTAATGTTTTAAACATGCTCGAGAAAAAATGACATTTCCTTGGTCTTGATGGTACTCCAGTTAGTTAGTAATAAAGTCCCTTAAATGTTGGCCTTGGATTTCACATTTCTTGACAGGGTTTCATATGTAAGCAGCTGGACTCTTTATAGCATTTCTTGGTTCTTTTAATTGAATCGAGCAATCACTAGAACTCAAAATAAGAATTTTTGCTTTCAGTTTTAAAGGGAGATACTGCACTTACAAGTTTTGTATTTTTCCAATTTGGATAAGTAAGCACGAGAGTTCTTGAAGTTAAGTGTGCAAATGTCTTCTATGGTTCCGTTTTGGGAGAATTACAAAAATCAGGGGAATGAAAATGTATGTGGAAAATAGGGGAAGCTTTCAAAATTTAGTGAGAAGGAAATGGAGGGAAAATTTTCAATTTTTAGTGTTTTCCTTCTGCGTTTTCTTTTCCTAGCTCTCCCGAACAGAGCATAAAAGTTTAAACTATCAATGACATGGTTTAAATCTAATTGCCACCCCCCCCAAAAAAAATGCTGGTATGGTAAAGAAAGGCTGATAAGATGACCTGGCCTCAACCGAAGAAGCACTAAATGTGTGGGTGGAAGAGTTGTTGAAACCAATTATGTATAAACACAGGAAACTTATTAATGAGTGAAAGGAGGGTGCTAGGAGTTGAACTCAAAGTCTTTAACTATGATGCTTTGATAAAGTTGACAACATGAACATTTAAGTTTGATTTTTTTATAAACCACTGCATTTTCACTATACATTTCAAAAAGCGTATTGCACCTTCTTTATGCGTTTGAGGATATCTAAACAAGCCATTTGTCGAGTCCCTGTCACCTTTAATGAGGTTTTCCTCTCGTAACCAATTTTAAAACTTCAAGTAGGAACTTTTCTCAGGAAGTTCAATGGTTCTTTATTTCTGTCAATTATTGATCCTCTGTACTTATGGGAGAGGAAAATGAAACTCATCAAAATGGAAAGAGGAGGGAGTTGTAGTAATTTTATGTTCCCTTTCAATTCTTGTAGCTTCATGAGAAAAGAAGGCAGAGCTTGGGGGACCTAAGATTATGTCTGATACACTTAAACAAATATGAGTTGCGTAGGAAACTAAGACTTCTATCTAGATTCTTTAACTTCAACCAAATTCTTCACTGGAGTGAGTTTTTAAATATGCACCTGCATGTTAGTTTGCTTAGAGATTTTAACAAGCAATTATGCGACGACTTAGACCCGAGGCAGTATGGAGGGATGGACTGAGATCGCCTTGGCAGTACGTGGGTGAGGTCAAGGACATGTCTCCCGTCCCACATCGCTTAGGGGGGGAGTCCTGGGCTAGTTTATAAAGGCTTGGGTCCCTTTAATCTGTATAATGCATTTTAAAACTGTGAGGACTCAGTGTCCAAAGCAGATAATATTATACAGTGGGACCCGAGTCGTTACAAATTATCTACTTCTGTCCTAGTTGCATGCCAAAGAGGACTCACTTAGTACTTTTATTTGGGAGCTATGTATCTGATCCCTTAATGCACTGCACTTTTTTTTTTAAATCTTTTTCATGCTTACTGTATGAGAGTTTGTCGTTCTTGCAGCTTTGAAGCATCATGGATCTTAGATTTGGCTTCAGGGGAGATCAGAGGCATTGTC
The DNA here is from genome assembly GCA_016097485.1 of Eucalyptus sideroxylon x Eucalyptus melliodora. Taxonomy (NCBI): domain Eukaryota; kingdom Viridiplantae; phylum Streptophyta; class Magnoliopsida; order Myrtales; family Myrtaceae; genus Eucalyptus; species Eucalyptus sideroxylon x Eucalyptus melliodora. The sequence goes on along the minus strand of CM027834.1, from coordinate 39,084,672 downwards.
AAAGGTTTGAAATTAGCTCAATGTACTTTGACCACTTCTCCATTATTGATACAGGTCTACTAAAATTGTCTTGTTGAATTGATGAACGGTAAACAAGGATACCAGAAGGTATTGGAGAATGGTGAAGAGTTGATTTCAGAGAGAGTAGCACTTTTGAAACAGATCCACCATGATTGGTTGCAGCATCAATCTCTTGCTGATGTAGGAGAAGGGCTCCTTTACAATGATCTTATATCATCTATAACTACCTTGGGAAAGCACAGGGTACTATGTGATCCAGGTACCTAACTTTATGTTTAACAAATGAGCTCTATCTGTTGGTAACTTGTTGTACAGTAGGTGCTGATTGAGTTTGATTTGATTTTTTGTTCTTTTTAAAGTTGGTCACAGGGTTTTGAAACTTGACAGAAGTTCTGGTGAAGTTTCAACTTTTAAGTTATCAAACTTTGGTGTTCTTGGCTTACCTTACTGGTTGGCCTTACCTTTGGAAAGATTTTACACCACGTGAGTGATTAAATATTAATAACATCAGCACATGTTTACACATGCCTGGCATGTATTTCGTTTCCTTAATAAAAATCATTGATTATATCTGTTTGCTAATATTGTGGAACCATGCCAACAGTGCTGATGGAGTTGAAGGAATGCCAGCTGATCTTGTTCAACGTTTCAGCTTGTTGCCTGGTATTACTCTGGTCTTAAGCCCGATACTTATCTTTGAATTCATGGCCCTTTTAAAATTATCTGGGATATAGTACAAAATAGAGGGGAATGGCAATGGCATAAGAGGAATCATGAAGCTAACCCGATTAAGTGGGGAAGATTTGGTTGCTGTTGTTGGTTCTCGTTGCATTCGCAGTTCCACTGATAACTTTTAGGTCGCTTTTGCTCCTAAGTTTCTAGTTTGGGGATCTTTGTCAAAGATTTAATGAGAAGTAGCTGTCCCAAAAAGGTCGCGTTTTGCATGGTGAGAAGGCCTAGTTTCATTTCTTTTAATTTTTGTTTTATTTGATTCTTGGTATTCACTCCAATTCGTATGCTTTTTTGATTGCACATGCTAAAAACTGTGCCACAGCCTCAACATAGTTTAAATCAAGTAACAATGGAAAGGAAATTGCCAAAGGATGAACCCTCTAGTATAGTTGTATCTGGAAGAGCAACTGCAGAGTGATTATGCTAATCCTCAATAACCTGATAAGATAATTATGCTGTTCAGTCAAATATCAAGTCCATCCATTTGAAATCCTTTGTGATGAATCAGGTAGGGTCCACATTAAACTAAATGTGGACATTCCCAATGATACTGAGCTCATGGAGCGAGTACAAGAAGGCAGCATATGGCGCCAGGCCCGGGGAGCTGCTACCATACTCCGTGAATTAGAGGAGGATGTGGGATCTTCAGAAAAGGTAATTTCTCATCTCTAGGAAAAAGACTTGAAATTTGTAATCCGTGGGATCTTATAGACAACTACTTTCATAAATTTGATAGCTTAGAACATTTTCTGCTGGATAAAATCTAGGTTGGTGTGTCCCAAAAATGGTTCGATGAACTGGACAATCTTGCCTTCACCATGCCTGAGCCGGAGTCGATAGTGGAAGACAATAATGATGCTTCAGACATGAGGATTGACGATAAGAATGTTCGCATCGATTGTGCTGTCAATATAAGTCCTGGTTCTAGTGAGGTATGCTCTCTGAATTCTTTTCTTATATAAATTCAGTTTTTTTTTTCTTTTTTTCTTTTTCGTGGCTAAAACTTACATAAATTCAGTTGCCTTAAGGGTTAATATGCTCCATCTCACCGCTTAACATGCTAAAATCTTTAGTCTTCTCAACTATCAAAGCGGCTAGACTTGGAGATTTAATTGTTCTTGATTGTTCAACTTTGTCGACTGAAGAATTGGTTCAATGAGCTCTAAAAGACTGAAGTGATATTTTCTTGGCTTTTAATTTGTTTAATCACTTTGTTCTGCTTCTGAGGTTTCTTGACTTTCTTAGTAACAATAGTTATTCCGTCTAAATAGTAAACACAGGTAATGAAATAGATTATACACTCAATAATGCATAATCATTCAATTCTAATACAAACAGCTGCTATGCACCTTTCCTTTTTAAAATGAGGCAATACCAATTCTTTTATGATTCTACAAACCGATTCATTTAATTTTCACTCTAGCACCTTCTTACTTGACATCCTCGGTCCCATCATCCAGAGCTCTTTCCTGCACAATTAGAAGTGATGCTTCTTCACTAATTAGGTTGCTTTGTGATTCTCGTCTCTTAACATTTAACTGGTACTAATTCTTCTTACTTCAATATAGGTCATAGTTTACGCAGCTCTTTATTTGAGGCTTAGAAGGAACTTAAATGTACTAGAGGACGATCGTGAAATATATGCCGGAGTACTTTCAGATCTTCTGGTGCCGAAGAGCAGTGGAAAAAGGGGTAGGGATCTCTGCCGTGAGATTTTGTTGAAGTCCACCACAGATTTGAGGGAACTCGTATTTGTTAAACCCTTAAATGTTAGAATAAAGTTTGACACACTTAATCACCCGAAAGCAGATAATTCGAGAGACATTATATTGACGGAATCCTCCATCGAGGTTAGTGTATCATTATGAGGATCGATTTTTTATGTGTGCGGGATTGATTTTAATTATTTCAGGCCTCCTTACGGTGCAAGTGCCAAAACCAAAATTTTGTCATACCTGTAATGTCTATGTTGTGACTATATGTCAGTACAATTGTTGGCCATTTTTGAATGATCCGCAAGGTCAATGAATAAAGATTTTGCTATACGAGGTTTTCGGTCCTTCATATACAACCGCCTTTGGAAGTTGTTTCTTGTACTTAAACTAGTCTTATGTTGGCCCTTCTATGATGTTCAATTTTCCATTTCCTCCGAATGTGTCTATGGGAGACAAGCATCGGCAATTCTTTTCTTTTCTTGTGTGTGGGTTCAGAAGTGCTCGCATCTAAAATGTAGATGCCTGAGCAAACAAGAAAATGAAACCCTCAAATTTCAATTGCTTCCGGTCCCTTTAATTGCATTATTAGTCGAGGAGAGACATAAGCTTTTGAGAAAATTTACTCTTAAGGATTATGTTGGGTGGTCAAAGTTGATGTGTGTGCGGCAAATCCCGTATTCGAATCATAGCAATTTTTCGCTCAAAGTAGAATTAGGGCCATGTCCGGCACTTCGAAGGTAAAGCCTTACCAGTCTATGAAAGATAGTGCCGATTACGTTGCATGTATCTGTAGGTATCCAACAAAGTTTGGTAGAGGGTTAACATCATGAAGAACTCTAAATTAATGTACTCACGATAAATTTATCTAAAAATAATTTTTTTGATTATCAAATATCTCAAATTAGTACATTTATAACAAATTTATTTCAAACTAATTTTTTGATTACCAAAAACTCCAAATTAATATACTCGTGACAAATACTACAAAAAAAATTCTAAATTGGTATATTTGTGACAAATTTATCTTTTTTGAGTCTCTGTTAAATTGGATTAATATAACGAAAAATTACAAACTAGTAAACTTATTACAAAAGGAATGCAAAATCCTAAACCCGTATACCTATTAATTGTCACATGTCATCTAAATTAGCAAATTAAAGTTAAAATTTAAATGAAATTAGCAAAAGGTAAATTTTTCATAGGTATATTAGTTTGAGGTTCTTTGTAGACAAAAAAATTAGTTTGCAGTAAATTTATCACAGGTACTAATTTAGAGTTTTTCAAGGTATTAATCCTTTGGTAAATCACATGAAAACAGGTCTTTAGCATCGGTTCAATACTTCGTTTCATCACATTCTGGTATCATCCATCAAAGGTTAGAAGAGCTCTGTAGATGTCTGCTAGAACTTCATATATACCTGGTTGGGGAGAGCACACTTTGATCCCCATCATTAAGGTCCTCGATGCCCAGTTAAAAAAGATTTCATTCATATCGCGTGGTCCATTGACTTTGCTTTTAGTTTCTCTTTCACGACATTAAAGAGAGCCTCGCTTTTGGGATTGGACAACACTAATTATTAATGGGGGATTGATGGATCTGCCCCACGTTGTAGTGCTGGTGCTCAACAATCTTCTGTTGCTCCTACAGACATTCTTTTTGGGACATTTGAAAAACATAGATTGTCTCATGTGTTCAAATTAACTCTCGGATCAGGATCTTAAATTGGATGGAGGACGTGATTATCGACACTGTCGCGACACTTGGTATTCTTTGATTTGTACATGCTGGTTAGTATCGTGTCCAGCTTGTTTCAGGAGATACGTCCTCAGCATTTGATTTAGAGAAACCTCTTTTCTTTGGCTTTAACATACATAGAGAACACTCCGATTGGAATTGCTATGGGAGATGAATCCTTTCTCAACCCATGGCATCGATTTGCTCCCGTGGGAATGGAGCCACAGAAAGTTGATACGTAATTAAGAGAATGCTTAAAGTATCTCCAAAGAACCTATTTGTTCTTTATTATATTTAAATTCATATTTCCGAATCTAAATCCAAGTCTGCTTGGTAGTGCTACGGTTGTGCAGTAGTTTGTGGCCATGCCCTGGTGTGCTTTGCTGTAAAACACTGCAATTCAGTCATTTTAGGAGAAATTATTGAATCATTTCTAAACATATTTTCCATATGCTAATCTACTCCTAAACTTTTCAAATTTTTCTATTAAGTTCTAAACCTTTGTACAAAATTCCAATGTAGTCATTTTGATCAATTTTCACTGGAAATCGCTAACATATTAATATGCCACATAGGATAACCAGTCCCACATTGATAATTTTTGACAAAAATTAACTAAAATGACTAAACTGAAATTTCGCACAAATGTTTAAAACTAAATGGGTAAAATTTAAATATTTAAAATCGATTTAGTATCCGTATAATAGGTCTAGGACTAATAAGGTAATTTTCCTTGTGTTTAATATAATACATTTGTCAAAGATGCCAAACCGTTTTTCAAAAGCTGATGCTGCTCTGATTTGATAGGTTGCAGCTACAAAAAATTTGTAAACACCTTATGCTAAACCCCTTTATGTGACTATAGATAAATGCTTCTTTACTCTAGGTTCTTTGGCCACCATTATCAAGTAACTAGATAAACATATTAAATGAGTAGAGATCATTTTAGCACGTCGCCTACACGAAATGTCTTTAATTTTTCAAGGGTAATAAACATCAACTTTCTGCATCATCTTTTCCTTTCTTTTCCTATCTTTTGTTTTGCTGAGGTCACAATGATGTCACATTTCGTGCAGCAATTCTACTATTAATCGTCGAGCAATTTTGTATGATATGAATCTGAGCTCAAAAGGGGGCATCACCCGATGTTGGAGAGAGAGAGAGAGAGAGTTCTTCTTTTTCTTTGCTTGCCTTATGATGTAGAGAAACCCATCATAGCTCATATGATTGGAGGTGTATAATTCAAACTAGAGGGAAATGAGACTGTTGCAGACTGATTATTATCAAATCATAGGCTGATCCTGACCTTAGCTTTTTCTTTTCGATGATGTGTGTTTTTTTTTCTTTGACAAGACAAAAGCAAAAGTCACCAAAAAAAAAAAAAAAAAAACTTAAAGGCCTTCCCCTCAAATAATTCTCTCTCTCTCTCTCTCTCTCTCTCTCAAATGCAATTCTGCAAAACATACACTTCTCTCTGACAACATTGCCTTCTTGTTGTGGCTCAGATTCCCTTCTTCTCTCTCTCTCTCTCTGTGAAAGAAAGCCTCTTTCTTGAACCCCAGACAACATCAATAATGCAGGAAACTTCATGCAGCCTCCCCGGGGAACCATACATTTTCTTTCTTCCTCTACTGTCGTTTGCTTCATTTTGTTTGCCCTCCTAAGTTTTGCCCTTTGTTTAGCTGAAAATTTAAACTTTTGCATTATAATTCCTTAAAACAAGAACTCCACAATCTAATAACAATTCCCAGGCCATGTGCTTAAGTTTTCTCTAGCGAGAGCAGTAACCCTAACACACCCCCCCCCCTCTCTCTCTCTATCCCTCCCTTAGACCTGTGAAGAGAAGGAAAGGAAGCTCAGAGAGGGGAAGAGAGCAAACCCAATTAATTTCTGTTATGCTCTACAAGCTATAAAGATCACTGGGCACTTCTTTCTTTTGGCCCATTCGTAGATTCACTAGCTAGAATGGCACATGCTTTGACGGCAAGGCCATAAATTTCAACACCTGAAATGACGATGTCATGCACCTGTATGTGCTCCTTTTTCTCTGTCTGATCAAATATAGCAAATAAAGTTTCACAAGTTTTATCCCCTCCTCCAGCTTCATCTATCACGGAAAGCAAATCTATATAAAACATTCAAATAAGATATACCATCAAAGAGTATATGTTTGCTATACATTTTATAGAAAACAAAAAGGGAGAGCGACACCAAAAAAGAAACCAGAGACTAGAGACGAGATGATACTAGAAAGTAATTAACAAACCCTCTCACTGAAGACAAAGCAGTATTAATGGCTGACTTGGAAACAGTAAACTACAAAGCCAATAGCTTCTCACTTCTAATCGCTCTTCCATGCATCTCCGTCCCATTTCATGAATCCCACCCATGCTTGGCTCTAATTCATCGGTTTGATATTGGGTTCGGACCACTCGGGACCTCGTGAGCTCCGGCTGCAAATTGTCGCGAAGGAGCCTTGCGCTTATTGGCCTTCTTAGGGTGGAAGCTCACAGTAGATGAAGATGACGATGAAGATGATGACTCCATGGAGTGATCCGATGATGAGAGGAGAAGCCTTCGAGTGATGATTAATGACGAGGAGGAGGGCACAAGTGACGGCTTTTCGGCATGGTCCATTGGTCGGGTCATCAATACAAGGAACCCGAAGCTGAGAAGGGAGAGGACGAGGAAGAAGCCGATGAAGAGATGGTTGAGCTTTGTGTGGCTTTCCGAGAGCGGTGATGATGTTGAAGAAGAAGAAGAAGCTGCCATGCAATCAAAGAATAGAAACCACCCCCCAATAGCCCACAAGAGATCAATATCCATGAACCAGAGCACCCAAGGCTAATTGAAGGCTCAGAGAGAAGAGAGAAGAGAGAAGAGAGAGAGAGAGGAAGGGAAGAGAGAGGAAAGAAACTTCAGCAAAAGCGAAAGGAAGGGAGGTTTTGAAATTCGGTACACATTTGAGTGTGTTGAAAGAGAACCCTTCCAAAAGACCAACTTAGCAATTTGAAGTGTATGTGAAAGGTTGTCGGGGAATAAGTGCTTCATTTTACCCAAATTGCCCTTGGTCTAAGTTCTAGGTTTCCTATGTCGCGAGGGTAAGAAATTAGTTTCGAAGTTTATATTCGCTACATGCTGCTTTAGATGGATGACATGCGTCTTTTTAAATTAGCACATATTTATTCCACGCACTATGCATAAACTTTTCATATTACCATCTATTTTAACACAATTTTTAGGCAGAACTTAAGTCTATTTGAACCATCAAATCGAATGAATGTAATGTAAAAACCAATGAACCCCACTTATCTTTTCGATGCGAATGGATTGGAGGACATACATGCACCCGGTTCATGCAATAATGCCACTTAATATATGTCTCACTACGTGTCTTTTTTTCTATTCAAATTTCACATGTTCTGTACCTATTGATGCTCTCTTAGCCTAGATATCTGATCTATGGTAACCTAAACGAGTGATAAGGACAACTCTTCTCAACGCACCAGACAAGTAACGAGGGCAAACCTTTTGCCCTCCTACAAGAGAAATGCTGTTTTCAGCACAAAGGAAAGCATTCTTTTGCTAAGATCTGCAGTGTCTTTCCTATGGATTATTGAAGACATTTACGTACATATTTGGTAGCTTGTCAACGTGTGATCGTTGTCAAGCATCTGCGTTGCTTGAGGTTTGAAAAGATGGGACCTCGATCCATGCATGTTTTTGGGATCCAATTCAATGATTACACCTCTCTACAGCCACTAACACGTTAGACTCAGCCAAACAAAATTCAAATAGTAGGAATCGATATTAACTCGTTAATCATTTCTCCAGGGAATGACATTCATCTCCACATCTGTTGCAACAAGCATGTGAATACATATATGGCAAGAAGCTAAAATTACGAGAAAGGAGAGGGGCATTAGAGTAAATATTCCCAAAGAAGCTGGCAAATGTGTATAGTATAGCTTATTATATTTTATATTTATAAGCAGTCAAATTGGTCCAGTCCGTAAAATCTGAAAAAAAAATGGAAAAGCATCCTCAAAGGAAAAGACAGTGGGCACTCGAAAGTAAAGGGGGAGAGGTGCGGAAGGAGAGGTGTTGGCTTTTCTTGCTTGGACGGTACCGAAAGATTTATAATCTTTCTTTGACTTGGAAACAACTAATGAAAAAAAAAAAACCACTAATCGATAATTAAATTAATGAGACGCGTGTCATTTGTTGTTGAACGTAAATTATCGAGCACAAGTCATGTTTTCTTGTCTCATTCGCTTTAGTCCACAATATACAGACTATAGGTCAGTAGGACTTGCTGTTCTTTTTTTTTTTTTTTTTTTTTTTTTACAAGGTAAAAAATTTCAAGGAATAGTTCCATTGTTAACATCTAAATTTCCCCTTTATAGCAGCTTATATATCTTTCTTTTTTTTTTTAGTATGTGAATATTCGAAAGAGAAAAGAGGAATTGGGTGAGTTGCTGAGAGAGAGGGGGAGTAAACTTTCAATTAAATCAATTGAAAATCGAGTTTTGCATATAAAGTGAAAAATGGAACTTCATGGAGAAATATCAACATTATGCTAGCATTACGGTCATTGTCACTTCTCTTTAATTTGACGGATGCTTTGAAAACCGAATGTTGGATGGCAAGGAAATTGGCCATTCGATAAAGTTGAGGCTGCACTTGAGATATATGACTATCTAAACCAACTACTTTGGTAAAATCCACCCATCATAATGTTGGAAAATCTTGTGGCATTGAAGGTAACTTAATAATCAAAATGCATTTTTTCCATGTAACAATTATATCAATTGACATCATGAGTTATGCTTCTATCAGATCAATACAAAACGCACATATGCACAAAATATATATATTGAGAGGCTCTTAGAGCATAACTTGACCACCAAAATTATGAAATATCAAAATCAAGCACTTTAAAATTTCAGCAAATAATGCTTTTTTATGAGAGATTTCTTATCTTGATCTATGAATATCCCATTTAACTCATAGATTAGTTTAGACGCAAGTTAAAACTCATATGAATATCCCAAAAAGGGAGTTTGCAAACACAATTAAACACCATCACAATAATATTTTTCAAAAATAAGAATGAATTTCATGACGATTGATGACTTGCAATTAATTGGGTGAATAATCCCATGATACTCGAAAGAATGTGAGAATTGAAAAAAGAAAATACTGTTTTTTTTTTTGGAAATTTAGTGAAAGTTTGATAGTCATAACAAATAGGACATTCGTTTAATTTATGATACATAATTAGCAAAAGTCAAATTGAACGAGAATAAGAGGTCTTTTCTCTCTTTTTCTAGTTAAATTTCTATTACTAAAAGACTTTATTAATTTTTTTCACTAGGGCATTCTTCGGTTCTTCTTTATGTGCTCCAGCCAATCTTTTGGCTAGTTGTATTCTTTGCTATCTCCATTTCCGAGTCTAAATCATGCCCTAATGGCCTTTGGCTGGTCAATGCATCCTACTAAGCCTCTAGGATATCAGAACCCTTTACTTTTGTAATTCATGCCTATGCCACTCCCCAATTGATATGGATCTGCTCATTGTGTAAATTTTTTCTTCAAACCTCAATTTCTTTTAGGAGTGAGGATTTGATATTAACCTACCTCATTTAGGACCATAACCTTTTTGGTAATGCTGGTGTTTTAAATAAAAACATTCAGGTGGGTGTGGGGCTAAGATTGATTCAATCCTCCTTTTCAATCAAGTGCGTTGGCCAATTAAGACATCAAAAGCATGTAAAACATATAATAAAATAACCTTCTTTGACTTATACGTTGAGTAATTGTGAACATGAGCAAATAATGCTCAGAAAAAGGAGCGAGTGGGTCCAGGAGGAAATTTTGTTTCTTTGGAAACAAAAAATAGTTTAAAAAGAAAAAAAAAATGGCACAGAAAACAAAGCATACTGTTCACCGTAAAAATAAAATCAAATAAGAAAGATTTGCTTCTCTTCTCCATCGTGAATGAAGAAAGGCCAAAGGGGACGTGTATGTTCCCATGGTGGGTGACGAATGGGTCCCCTACAGAACCCTCGCTACATGATCTAACAGAGATTTTGTACGTCGAGGACAAACCCGTCATTTTGAGGGATTTACAACTTTTTCAACAAATCAGTGTCTTATCATTATCGAGCAAAAAAGAAAAAGAAAAAGAAAATATGCTTTATGCGCATTCATATTGAATATCTTTAGGGAAAAGTAAATAAAAAGATTAGCTTTGTGCTTATATATTTATACCGAAATATCTAAGTTGCGGTTCTCATTAATGTGAGTTTATGGCAAGAGAGGTTGCGATCGACAGTTTGAAAAAGATTTAATTGGCCAAAACGATAAAAGAGAAAATGAGAAGATTAGACACGGATGATATGAACATCTCACCTACTTTGCAATGTCTAAACCACTCTTTTTCACACCTATGTGCATGTGCATATGCATGCGTGGATTGTTGATGTATTCCATTGGCTTGTCCGTTTGCATTTAGACAAATTCATGGTTAAATTCACCACAATCGAAGAGGTTCGAAGGAGGAAAAGCAATCTCGTTTTTCACCTCAGGCGATGTCTTTCATTCTTTGACACGCCCATGTGGTGGGTTTGCAATCTTCCATGACAATCCTTGCTGCTAAAAGTCAAATAAGTGGACATTAGTGGAATAATATTATACCATTCTCGATCTTGCTGAGAACCCTGGAAATCAGGAATGCTTTTCGACCAAGGAGGACTATGCCACCTTTTATGAAATGATGATCAGCTGACCCCCACCCCCCATATAACAAAAGCAATGATAAAAAGAAATTAATTATGATGAAATTATGATGATCGATAGGGAGAGAAATTATCAAAAGAGTTATAAAATTATTGTATCTCAATTAAGTTAGTCATAAAATTTTTAATTTGATCAATTTAGTCCCATATCTTTTAATGATTTGCTAATATTGTCATTCTATCCAATTTTTTTTGTGGAAAATCACTAACATAAATGTCAATTATCCTACATGGTATCGCACCGTGCTGACGTTGATAATTTTTATAAATTTTTATATTTTTTCTTTTACTTTCCTTTTTTCTTCTAAGCCTGACGAGGGCCAATCAACCCTCATCAACCACAGACAAGACTCAGCAACCCTTGCTGGCCATTAGGCAAGGGTTGCAAGGTCAATGAGGGCAACTCTCCTCAAACTTGGTGAGGAAAAGAAAAAAGAAAAGAAAAGAATTTAAATATGTCAACACGAGACATACTACGTGACTTGGCGGTGTCCATATTAGCAATTTATGGCAAAAAAATCGTCAAAATGCTTAAAACTAAATAAGTCAAATTGAAAGATTTAAAATTGGATTGACACAAGTGCAATAGGTTTATAACTTTTATGTTAATTTTCCTTTAGTACATTGTTGAGTGGCAAAACCAATGTCACATACTAAGTGTTCTGACCCAAATTGTCAACAAGTTGTGATCATAGCGAAAGACCGTTGCACTGGTCTTAATATGATGGTAGAATTTTAGGTGCGTAAGAGCTTGTATTTTCTGGCTAACCATGATAATGGTTTTCCTTTGCCTATGTTTTCGACCTAAAAAGAGGTTATATGTATTTGCACATGTATTATTCTTCCTTTTGCAGTCAGGTGAGCTCACGAATCAGTTTTGGGATCTCAGAATAAGTTTAATTTCACGAAGATCGGAAAAATTTAAAGCGCAGTGTGTTTTACATGGTTACATATAGGAGTCAAGTGGGGCAAAATTGGAACCAAAGAATGCATCTAATTGATTAACTAGGTTTAGATCTTGGACATGTCCGGGAGCTAAAATCAAGGGAATAGAATAACAAAAAGATGAGTGGGACATGGAGGAAAGGAATTCCTTGAACTAAATTAAAAATGTATGGACAAAGAAAAACTTAGATTAAAAATGAGGCAAACTATGTTATCGACAAAGAATATGTTATGCTTTGAAGACTTTCTGTGTAACACATAACTTGTCAATTAGGTGACTTTTCTGTCATTCAACGAATTCCATTCCCAATTCTGGAGATGGAAATTCCGAAGGAATAAGTTCTTGGGTGTTGCAAGGCATCACTTTTGAAAAAAGCATGTAATCATGTAACCCGTTTTTCAAAGGGTTTATGCTCTTGACGTTGTTCCTTTCACACTCCCAAGTGGAATCGATCTGGGGAGAACCCTAGAAATTAGCACCTCGTGACTTCTTCTCAGCTGCTTTTTTGGGTTCTTCAAGAGCACCTCTTGACAAAAACGTGATTCTTTTTCTTTCTTTTTTTTGAAAGAATTTAGGTTTCGAAGTTAGTGAAGTCAATCCTCGTTTAGTGCTGTGTTAGGACATCCCTTGCTGTAAAGTTCTTGGTTGGAGCAAGTTGGCCGCCTAATCGAACCCACTCCTGATACGACTAGCCCAACTGGCATTTTTACGCTGTAGAAGAAAAAAACATTGTTTCGAGTAAGCTCATCACTTTTTGTATACATATATTGTACGTATTAATATAATTAACATAAATAAACATGGATTAGAAATCGTGGGTTGTCCAGTGTTTGAGTGAAAACATCAAATTTAAACACGCATTCTTGCAAAAACCCTAAATGGTATGGGAACCGCACGTCATGCATATGAATTCTCTTTTTTTTTCTTTTTTTTTTTTTTTTTTTATTGATAGAGAGTCAATTTTTGCAGGCTATACAGTTTAATTGAAAGGCACTTCTCACCGGCCCAGTGCCATTGGATACCGTAAAGTCATATTCCACAATAAATATGCTAGACCGTACAAGACCATGCATGCTACGTAATACCTATCCTCTCTTTTTCTCCTTTAATAAAGTATATGATAATTCCTCTTTTGTGGAGCTTTCCGTTGCCCTAATTATAATATTTGTCATAGATTTTAGGCAAGCTTTCGGGTGCTTTAGGGATTTAATTATTTTTTATTATTCTGGTCAAAGAATATATACATTAGTCAAATCTTGGGGAAGAGGAAGTCCCAATAATTTTACATACATACACATATATATCAACTTGTACCTTTCACTTGCATGCATGTGCTTTCCCCTTCGTTGAAAGAGGTGTTAGAGTCGAGGTGAGGAGACTACTTGGAATCCTTTTTGGATTATTTGATCGACTTAACGAGTTCTTTGAATTGTAACCAGCTTTATAAAAAAATTACCAGGACAAAACGCTCAAATCCACGAATAAGTATACACAAAATGTCATTAGGTGTAGACTCGACATTTTGAGTCAAAAGATCATCAATTTGATGGGGGATCGTGGTCTCTCCTCAGAGTATACAGTATAATGCTGTATGACATATTGCAATAATCCAATCATATCTCCATTTTTTAACAGCTAATCGACCCATCATTTAAAACATATTCCTACCAAAAAGATCTAATTGATACAAGCTGATAAGAAACTTTAACCTTACCGACCAAAAGTAAAAAAGGAAGCTTTAAACCATCCTTTATAATAATTAGTTTTTTAATATATGTAAATCGATTCATTTCTGGCGTGGCTTAATGGGTCACCATCCTTACGTCTCAGTCTCACCTCTGGATCCAGAGAGAAGGTTACAAATTTGCTCAGCCAGATAAGAGATTCTTCGTTTAAAGAATGGCAGTCAATGACTCAATAGGAAAGTTTATAAAGGCGACAAAGTTAAAAAGAGCCACCCTGCTATTATTCTCTTCAGTTTATTGGACTGATGTAACCATTCAGATTCTTTAAGTAAACATATAGTAATTCTCATCGGTAATTATCTAAACATTAAATTGGCCTTCATCTAATTATTTGAAATCTTAAAACAATTGACAATAATTTTTTACAAAATTTCGGATGTTCTAAATGTAAAGTTTTCCATATCTTTGTCCATCCTCTAAGCGCATATTTCCATACATGCCATGAGATTTTCGTGAAAAAATAAATAAATATCTGATTAGCGATGGAACTAATCTAAACCTTCAATCATGCAACGACGGTGAAATTATCCAACATTGAGTGTCTCCCAGTGAAAAAAACTGAAGAAGCTTAGTTAGCCTAGAGTAATAAAAAGTAGAATAAATAAAAAAGGAAGTGACCATACTTTTGTTTTCATTTTCCCTTCTTTTTTTTTTTCTTTTTTTAGAAGAAAATCAGGTCCCGTATCTGAAAGAAGCGAGAGAAATCAGATCTTTAGCAGTTCCATTTGCCTGTCCGGTCTCGTGCAAGGTTGCTTTCACTGGAGAAACGTGCAAGGTGAAGACTTAGAAAGTAGCCGAGACCATTTTCGTGTGGTCCTACTTTCGAAGACCCACGAGCATATGTCTCATAATAAATCTGATGATTGTACTATGATCGCTCCCACAGCAACGTAAGAACGGTGTACAGCATCGTCTTGCGAGCGGTGGATGGATACACAGGCCAAGGCCGAAAAAGGGGAACGTCGGATTGAATAGTAAAAGGTTAATTTCCTCCTTTATTTAATTTTTGGACTTTTTCTTCCTAAAGAAAAAGGGTGAAAATGATTAGCCGGTGTAAGATTATCAGCCATTTAGATTCCATTAAGTGCGGAAAGAATTCATAGACAAAAACCCGCGATTCACCGCCTTCGCATTCCATAGAGGAACGGCTTAGCATAAAGAAAACCCTAGTGCTTACTCTTCGTGTAATTGAGTGAGCTAGGACGGACTTTCACTTGATCTTAGCGTGTTTTATCTTAAATTTTCTAAATTAGTTTTTTTTTAATAGATGGTGTGGACCTTGTTCTAAAGTGGGGGATGTTTTTTATTTGCTTTGCTTTTCATAAAGATGGAGACACCGGGAATTGATTGGCGTGCAATAAGAAGTTTCTGAGCAAAAAGAGAGATTTCCATGTAAAGATGGTAGGGCACAAAAATCATCTTCCCAAACTTGCTTCTTTGTTTTTTTATCCTCCATGATCTTTTAGAAAGTATTACCATCAATCCAGCTAGTGATTGATGTCTCTCCTCCCACCTTTAATCAAGCCAAACCAATAAAATATAATCAAATTATTTAGCGAGAAATCCGCTGCCACCTCATCTTAGTCGCATAATCTTTGACTGTCTCATCTTGCCTACAGTAGTATAGTTCGTCAAATAATTAATAGAAATATAATTAGGAGAGACTATTCTAGAAAATATTCATGCACAGCAGTTATGAAAAGGGGAAAGGGCGAAACATGTGACTTATGTGCATTTCAAATTAAAGCAGTTTCTGACCCCACGAAACAAAAGAATTTTAAAGCAGTTTCCTGTAGAGAGGGGACAAAAGCCCATGTAGCTCCTCCTTAGGCGCTCTGTTTCTGAAGTGTACCCGGGTCTCCACGAAGCAAAGCAACACAATGCGACCTCTCTTTAACTTTTTAAAGTGTATACAGACATGACATTGCCTTGGTGCCAGAAACATCTCGCGCCCGGTCAAACCCAGTAACGGGAATATAGCGTCCGACAGAAGTTTCGTTTTATAAAAGGATCCTGGCGTCCTGAAGTTTCCATTGCCTGTCCACCAAAAGGAAGAGAGAGAGAGAGAGAGAGAGAGAGAGGGAGAGAGAGAGAGGGAGATTTCAATTATATGGCGGGCACAATTAAAGATTTTCTAAGTGTATTAGAATCGCTTAAAATGGTCCCATGCGATAAAAAATTTGTGGAGTGTGCAAGAAAGCCCACATCAGTGATCGTTCTTGACTTCTGGAGTAGAACCAATAATACCACCTAAAGGAAAGAATGTTAGTTGAGGAAAATTGCAAAACAAAATTGTCAGAACAGCGCCTCACTTCCACCCAAGGGACTGCCTAATTCCAGTGTAGATGAGTCCCAGCGATCTCCCGATCAAGCAGACGAGGAAGAAGGATATAGCATCACTGACTTTTTTAAAGAAGGTTCTGATAACCGGCGCAGTTATGTCTGACAATTCGAGAAATAGACTGAAGTAGTACCTCCTGCGTTTAGAAAGTTGAACAACCAGTCATGTCTGCACTCATACAAAGGTAGCTGTGCCTCAAATCACACCAGTAGTGTTAAACCGAATCATACTAGTAGATGGTGCAGTGCTAATACATGTGTCAGATGCTATAATAGCTGAAATATTGCAAACCTTTAGGCCCCCACATACCCCATTATCAGCACACCACATTGAAAGATTCTTATGGACCCAGACTAACTTCACCGTGCAAAGAAATATGGGGGAAACACATTAATCTTGACCTTTTCACCTAGAAACTGATTGATCAAAGTTACAAAGCAAAGGCCCATATGCAGGAACTAGCCTTTTGAAGTTCGAATGTAACAAACTCGGAAAAATGCCAGCCAAGAATTGAGTGATATTTATATCCTCATATAGCATTGTACGTCCTGAAAGAGAGGCCACCAACCCCAGAGTATAGATTTTTGCGTTAAAACGCATAAATCATTCACAATCCATAGGACAATGGTAAAGACATCATAGTTGGAGAAGCAAAAGATGGCAGAAATGAACCAAAATTAATGGTGAATTAAGCAGAATGTAATTTATTTTTATTTTTTTATATGCGGTCGGTATCTTAGAAAAAAAATCCAAATCTCAGCCATCCAACTTATTCACAGTCACATGCCTAGTTGCATACAATTGGAGTATAGTGCATTATGCTCCCGCATCACTTTCACTGATCTTTTGCTGCGCTTAACATTATAAGACTAGGTCTCCTTTAAAAGGAGCATCAGATGGATCTTATGTAGCAACTGTTAGAGTGGATGTCTGTACCAATATAAGAGACATAACCACTTTAATCTCTTTTGTCAGACTTAATAATCCAACGTTTACCAATATAAAGTATTGGCCTGACAACTAGATGTATCAAGGACCTGAATCAGTAGTTTCAATTCACCACCTCAGCCCCTAGCATGTCTTGATCTCATTTCTTAGCTTCAGTACTACAGATATAACTTGGAATGACTAAATAAGAAGACGAGAGAAGGCATTACTTTCAGTTGCTCTAGTTTAGATGTTCAGCCATGTCTAGGATATTCAGATGTAATGGATGGTAATATTATCAAACCACATGCCATTCAATAGATGAGAAGAGTTGATCAGAATCATTCTAAGTGCTACTTAGCCTAATCAATTACCAAACTACCTCTATTTACTACGACTCACATTCATTCAAACCATCTTGCCAAAGTATCCCACATCACTTGTCCAGAGGGTTACGTGGGCCTTATATACATGCAGTCCCCTCCACCTAATAGCTTAAATTTTGGGTTGCACTTTCTAACACATCTCTTCATGTCAATTGAACCGCTTAGAGACAGTGTGCTTCTTCCAATCAACTGAGTTAGTTCAACATTTCCTTGTGGACAATTTCAAGTAGATTTCGCATCCACTCCTGCCTCTACATTGTATTCTAAAAATACTCATGGAGATCAAATTCTCATAGACTATTTTGCATTTACTCATATGTCTAATCTAAGATAAGGAAAACCACCAGGCTATTCAATTAAAACATGGGCATATAAAGAAGAGTATTTTGGTATCGACAACTCATTGCAAGATATCTAAAAGGCCAGCATACAAGTGGTCAGACCAAATTTGCCAGAGTACAAAACAAAAAATTGACCTTCATAGAAAGAACTCACCACCCAGTTAGGGCCCTTAGTTCTTTTGTTCGTTTCACAGGCATTGAAAAATGGCCAATGATGACATGATGAAGCAGAGATGTCCTTGTTCCAGAGTTCTTCCCAAAATACTTGTCCCACCAACCAAGATTTTCTGAGATGCTTTTGCTTGGTTCCTCAACAGGCTGACTTTGGAGTATATGGAGGTCAAAGCGATCCTCATACATTGAAACCACTGCCTCTATGTTTTGATGCAACCACAGGTTCAAAGCCACCTGTTGGTGAAAAGCAAAGGCTAAATTAGGTGGAAATCTTCTTATAGGAAAAACAAAATCAACAAATGCAGCAATATACAGCATATGGTCTGAAGAAGATAACAAGAAAATATATAACGCCTAAACAAAACATGCTTAAATCTTCAGTGGTCCACATATAGAAACCACTAAGAACACTTAACAAGCCAAATGCATATACTCAAATTTTGTGTCGCAAGTATGTCCCAAGAAAACACCAAAATATTGTTTAAATCAACAGTTCACTTTCCATAATAATAAAAAGCAAATTGAAAAACAATTCAAGGCCCAAGAAATGCTCTCTTTTGCCTTCTTTTCTCTGTTGTGACATTTGTATTTATTTATTCCATTTGTACTACCAAAGGTGCAAAGATATAACACTACCCACCATTTCCCTCGACCATTTAGGATTAGGCCCTTATGTCAATTTCATCCAGTATGCAAGAGTGATTCATTGTAGACAAATGAAAGAATTGCTGGGTTGCTATGGGCTTTCATTAAAATAGTGGCCCATTCAGACCATTAAGTCTAGGATAAAGCTTGCACACGTAATGCTAAAAACATCCCTCTGAACCAATAAGCCACAGTCTGGGACCACCTATTCTTGCTCCTATTGTCTGACAAGCAATAGTTGGGAGGACGTAAAATGGAAAGAGAGAAGATCACATCACTCCACTTTCCATGTAACACCTACCAATCACCAAGAAGAAAAAAGAAAAGGAAAATGCCTGTCTATTTAGGGAAACATGCATAATCAACAAAGAAATTTTAAGTGGAGAAACACACTCTCCGCCACCCACCTCAAAGGAAAGGCTTTATTTGCTCCATTTGCAACAAAATAATAAACACATTACCTCATTACGTAATCTTTGAAGTGCTCGGGTTGACAAAGAGCACAGAGCCAAATCCAAATTATTCATCTCATTTGACAAATTTCCATCTACGGAGATGAGCTCCAGATAGATACTTGCAACGCCATCTGCTATTGCAATTACCAGATCTTCTAAAATGGAAATCCCCTGTGAGACAAACAAGCAACTGTTGTAATAGCAATCCTTCCTGCGAGTCCATGAGAGAGGTATTAGAATGCATCCCAACAGTTCTGCAAATGAAGTGCTGTGAAAAGAGATAACAATGATGCTGAAAGGCAGAACTTAGTGTTGTAAGAAAGCAAAAAAAGGCGGCAGGAAGCAAAGAAGCATGTATAGCTCATAATAATGGGAAAAAAAGAACAGAAGAGAGCACATTGAGATTACTCTGCCCTACATGTAAAGGAAAACAAGATATACAGTCTTACTCTATGTAAATGCCTTCCAATTACGTATTACTTCGCTTCCAGGCTCAGAATTATGGAACATAGCAAATTGGAAATTGTAAGCAATTCATCATAGGTAGACACTGTTATTTGGTATTAAAGATAAATTATTTTGACTGTCTACTGAGGTGACTTTTTTCCATGACAAATAGAAGACCTGTGAAGCCCACGCCACTGTCAACAAGACAATATATTGAAGCCCATCATAACCCGTAAAGTTTAAGGCATCTTCCTTAATCCACTAAAGTATCACCAACATTGAAAGAGTTCGAGATTATGTTTTCGACTTCATCTCAGGTTCCAGGAACCAGCGATCTTAACTAGTTCGCGTCTTTCTTGAACTAACCATTTCATGTTGGCAGTTTCAAGTATGCTTTCAGCTTAATTTCATTAAAGACTTCAACCAACGAGCACCATCTACCTGAGGGAACCAAACTTTAAAAAGCAGAGTAATTCTGCAAAAAGATCCTCCTTGCCCAATCTCCTGATCTTCTGAAGTACGGTGCTGTCTCCTTCTAATTTCTGGAGAATCAAAGTAACTAGTGCCTGAAAAGATGAAGAACGGGGCATCAATCAACTTGAAAGTTAAACATTAGAATAAACCCATGCATGCACGTGAGAGTGCATGTCTACCCACACTGAGTTGAATAACTTGGAAGGCACCTCTTTTACATCGCTACTTCTTTCAGAAAGTTCGTTGTCTAGCCAAGCCACGCAGACAGGACGAGAGGAACTCTGTATGATTCCAGAAAACAGAACCAACCAATCTTCCACAGTCCCATTTTCAAAACCTTCTGGGATACTGTCCACCTGCAAAAATAGATAACATTGGTGAATCCTTCAGTCACAACACAGCCACATATTTCAGCTGAAATAGCGACTTCTGGGAAGTGCAAAGTGACTTGAGGCTTCTGACTGTAGCATAATGTAACAAATAAGACAGTGCCTGCCTCTTTCTCAAGATGCGTAAGAACAGCCCAAACCAGCCGTAGTCTTGGACCCCTGGCGATAGCATTCAAACTTAAAGGTTTTTTTGCATGAAGCTTTTCCAACTCTTGAATTGTATCTTCTGAAACACTGGCATGGTCAATGGCTTCTAGAGATTCCACAAGTTTTCCTTTTATTACATCCCAAGCGCACTTTTGACAGTGGTAGTCAACTTTTACATCACTGCAAGCAGAAAATTACACGAACCCATCAGGGAAAAGGGAATAATACGCAAAATCTAGCGATACAAAACAAAAACAGCTGAAGGTAGAAACAATACATAAGACGTAAATATATGAAATGAAAGATAGACCTTGGAATCTTTTCGAGGTCTAACCTTACCTACCAGACATGGTTGGGCCTTCATCGATGGCACCATCATCAGAAATGATCCTTCTAGGAGAAAATCTAGGCTTCCCAATGGGAACAACTCCAGCCATGTACGTAAGAAGGATACTCGCCATTAGAAGTGCCTGATCAACCATAGTCGTGAACTCCAACGCCGTTGCACCATCAAAGTCCACGAGAGAAGCCACGCAACGACAGCCGACGGACGATGCCTTCTGCTGAAAATCTAGCCTTCTTTTCGCAGTGCCAATACTAAGTCCACGAATTCCACCTCTCGGAAGACGGATAACATCACTGCTCACATAGCCACGCCTCCTGCAACAAAAGGCACTCGAACATAAGAGCGAAAAACCATCCCCCAGCGGATTCTACACTCTAATGGCATCAAAATCCGTACCGACAGAAACACTAATTATCCCCGACTTCGGAACACGAATTAGCAAACCAGAGACAAAAACGGTGCTAGCATCACCCGCCGCACTAATTCAGTGACATTACTGCAGAGTTTTTCCACTCTTCAACGACTTGCGAAACGCAGAGCGGAATACCTAAAACGCAACTTCCGGTCGAAGCCTCCTCCGTTGACGGCACCTCCGCGCAAATGCAGCTCGGTGCACGACGCCGCCGCAGCCGCAGCAGCCGCCGCCGCAGCCGCCATCGGGCGAGAGAAAACCCCGGAGCGCCCCCTCGATCAGCGCATTCGCTCGCTCCGGCACTCCCGGAGGACCGGATCAGCCCTACAAACACCGAGAATCGCGTCAGAGAAACCGCCCCCGGGCGAATCGATCGGCGCCGCCACGGCGGGAAACGAAGCACGGGAGCGCGCTTACCGGCAGCGAGAGAGCGAGAGGGAGAGGGAGAGGGAGAGGGAGGGAGGGAACGGAGGAATTAGGGCGGCGAGGGAAGGGGATAAAGGGAGGATTGGATTTGTGCGTTCCTTGTTTTTTGGGGGGGTGGCATCATCGAAAGGAAAACGGAGAAAGGAGAAACGCGTCTCGTCTCTCTCTATCCGGGCTGTACTGGACTGCAAGTGTACTATGAAAACAACAACCGGAAAACGGCTGGAGTTTGTGGTGGACGACGGAAAAGACGGCCCGATTGCCGTCTCGCTTTGGCTTTGAAATTTTGTTTTCTTTTACGGGAAAATAAGATCATGAGCTGAGCTTTTGGTGCTGTGTTTTTATTTATTTATTGTGTAAAAATGCGTGCAAAAAATTTTTGGGGGGATCGCGATTTTGTGGACAATTCGTGATTCAAAAAAAAAATCGAAATTGGATTCTCCAAGACTAATATGATAAAATTTTATAGTGTAATGCATTCTGAAAATGCGCATTGGTAATGCATACAGAATTAAGGTCGATAACATGTTGGATCATGCACTTCATGACAATCGACCAGAAAAAAAAAAAAACCATTTTATAGTTTTCTTTTTTGATAGAGAAAAGAAACAGGAACGGTAGAGAAAGTAAAAGTATGGCTCCGCCCTAAATAAAATATGTAAATTTAGTGGGTTATGATTTGCATTTAGTGGGCGTAATTCAAATTTTCAAATCAAGATATATTTGGAGTGTTTAGGTCATAAGAAACAAAAGAGTGGTAAATAATTTTGGGTTAATGTGATGAAAATTCTCAAATTTATACACTTATGATAAATTTATTCCAAATTAAATTTTTTACCAAAAATGCTCAATTAATACACGTGACAAATCTACCTCTTTTTTTAACCACCAAGATACCCAAACAAATTAAACTCTCATTTAAATTGGATTAATATCAATAAAAATCCCAAATTGATACACCCTTAACAAACAGAGGATAAAACCCAAAATTGATACCAACTCGGCAATTTAATAGTAAATGAGGGTAAAATTGTCAAAAGTATATTAGTTTGAGATTTTCATAGTATTAATCCCTAGTTTTTAGGTATAGATAAATAACATATATGACATTAAGCTAGAAACAACATATATTCTATGTTTGTTTGTGGAAAACATTTTTTGAAAAAAAAAATTCCTTATTTGACTTGTCTAGAAAAATTAGTCAATGGACAATTATTCTCTAAGAAAGAATTGAAAAATGTTTTCCAAAATATAGTATCAACACTTTGATCAAAAACTCTATGTTTGAATGCAAAATCCCCAATGTTGGTTCTTGAATTCATTGAGGTTGGCCTCGGGAACTAGTGCTTGGGCTTGGACCCTCAATGCCCACGCTAGGTCCATTGAGGTCAGGCTCGAACACCTAATGTTCATACTCAGTGCCTTGACACCTGAACTCAAGTTTGCTCGACACTCAAGCTCTAGTCTTGACCCTTAGGCTCAAGTCCATAAAGGTGATGCATAAGTTCTTAGTGCTTGGGTTTAGGTCATTGTAAATGAAACATTTGTTCTTATAAAAAAAACCGAATTTAATTAATTTATTTATTTAAAATTTGAATTTATTATTATTTTTAAGTATTTTATTTTCTTCCTTTTTTTTTTTGCTTCTTCCTCAACCAATGAGCTTGGCCCTCGCCAAATTAGGCGAGCTTACTTATGGCCAGTCATCGCCCCTATTGCCATGGCTAGCGATTGGCCAAGGAAGAAGCAAAATGTACAAAAAAGAAAGAAAGAAAAAAATAAATATAAAAATATAAAGTAATTATACATAAAAATGATTAAAAATATGATTTTTTTGATAATTTTCCTTATTAGATTTTCCTACCAAAAGACGGAAAATACTTACTATTTCTTTTTTAGATTGGAGCCAAATACTAGAAAATAAATTTATTTTCCTATAAAATAATTACCTGGAAAATATTTTTCAAAAATAATGCATTTTCCGCGAAACAAACCAATTCATAGGGTTAATATTTACCAAAGAACCATTAGGGACAATGGCCAAAGTATTAGTAGAATAATACAAAATGAATTTGGCTAAAATTTAGTTTGTGGAACTTTAGGGACGAAATTTGTCATATATACCGGTATGAGTTCTTTCCATAATTATAGAAAAAGAGAATGTTCCTTAAAATCGATGCCTTAAAAACGAATAATTTCACAAATGAATTTGAAGTTTTTACGTGCAAATGAGGATGAGGTAAAATACTTAGAGAAAGAAAAGACAAGAATTTCTAAAAAATAAATTTCCTTTTCCTACAGCTCGGAAAAATGTCCAACACACTCAAATTAGAATTGTAAAACCGAAATCCAACATCTCGATTCGATGCGATTCGATTCGATTCATTCTCAATTTTTCCTCCATGATCTTTAGGCGTCGCCCAAGGCCCAAAAGGGAAGTTGGAATCAGGAGCCCAGTTCATCAAATAAGATCCGCAAACGGCCCAAACCCGACCCGACTCTGCATCGTCCGCGGCCATGGCATAAACCCTAAGTCCCGCCTGCAAGCGTTACTGAACCCCAGCGAAAGAGAGTGGACCTTCCATTCCATCGTCTCTTCTCCTCCAAGCGCAAGAGCTTTCCCTGTCTATCCATTCCTTTTCAGCTGGTTCGAAGCTCGTGCTGACATCTGTAGCAGCAGCTCAAGATGGTGAAGAGGAGCAAAAGTAA
Source organism: Eucalyptus sideroxylon x Eucalyptus melliodora (assembly GCA_016097485.1). NCBI lineage: Eukaryota > Viridiplantae > Streptophyta > Magnoliopsida > Myrtales > Myrtaceae > Eucalyptus > Eucalyptus sideroxylon x Eucalyptus melliodora. The sequence goes on along the minus strand of CM027834.1, from coordinate 39,060,359 downwards.
GCCAAGCCAATTTGTTCTTCGAGGAGGCTGAAATCGCCGTCGGTTTTGACCGTCGGTTTCTTTGGGATTTTTTTTTTTTTTTTTTTTTTTTTCAGAGAGCAAGAGCAAGAGGGTGCCGCTGAAGAAGAAGTACAAGGTCATCAGGAAGGTGAAGGAGCACCACAAGAAGAAGGCCAAGGAGGCGAAGAAGCTGGGCTTCAACCAGAAGCGCAAGGTCGAGAAGGACCCCGGCATCCCCAACGACTGGCCGTTCAAGGAGCAGGAGCTCAAGGCCCTCGAAGAGCGGCGGGCCCGCGCCCTCGAGGAGTTGGAGCAGAAGAAGGCCGCCCGCAAAGAGAGGGTAATTAATTTTATGAATGTTTTTAGCTGGTGCCCTGAAGTTTGGATGATGTATATGGTGCTAAAGAGAGCACATTAGCTAGAGAATCGTAGAACCGACCGGAGGTGTAGTGTGGTAGAGAGAGCGGACTAGCTAGAGAATCGTAGAACTGATCAATTAATGTAATTGGATGTGCGTGCGTGCGGTTTTCGCTGTCTTATCGCAGCAATTTACCTTAGTGCTGTGTGATTGCATTCATTTGACAGTCCTTATAAAGCTAGGGATTATTCGCCTTTCCTTGAAAGTTTCTGTTCCAGTCTATCAACACTCAGAAAAAATGGTGGGGCAAATTGCCCTGGTTGAACCTGTCTATGCTTTGGACCAGAATTTGGGTTCAGCTTCCAGCCAAAAGCCCTTTGTTTTGCTATGTCTTGTCTATATGGTGTTGTTGCAGCTCTTGCTGTGTATATATGTCCTATATGAACGGGAAGCACTTTATGTTTGTGGGTACACAATAACGTTCGTTGGAGAGTTTGCCCTCAGGGTACTACTTAAGATGCATGGTATCTTTTGATCACTCCTTTGTCCCAATTAAACAGTTTTAGTTTTTATGTATGTCAGGCTCAAAAGAGGAAGTTGGGCTTGCTGGAGAATGATGACATAGCTTCGACAAAAGAACAGGATCTTGGAGAGGAGAAAGGTGGTGACGTAATTGCAAATACTGGGAAAAATCGTGGTACGTTGATTGTTGGAGTTCTTGGGTGACATGTTCCAGGTGTCAGTTCATCCCTTTCAGTTATGCTTTCCTTTATCTCTGCTTTTGTTGTTTCATGCCATCTTTCCTTAATACAGAGAACTCAGAAAGAGCATTCTACAAGGAATTAGTCAAAGTCATCGAAGCCTCGGATGTCATTTTGGAGGTTCTTGATGCTAGGGATCCCCTTGGTACACGTTGTGTAGATATGGAGAAAATGGTGATGAAAGCGGGTCACGATAAGCATATTGTGTTGCTCCTGAATAAGATTGGTACTGCTTTCATTTTTTCATTCTGCTCTTTCAATTACTTACTAGCTTTGGATGTCAATGAACTTTCCCAATGCTTGCCAGATAATCAAGCATTTATTAATTGCGATTTGTCGATGATGTTATTATCAACACACACAATCTTGTGGAAAACTGCTTCCATGTGTTGATATACACTGGACATTTCAAGCAACGTACTCTTTGGCATCCTTGCTGAGTCTGTTTGCTGAATGTTTTCTGTCAGACCTTGTGCCAAAAGAAGCTGTAGAGAAATGGCTCAAGTATCTCAGGGAAGAATTGCCAGCAGTTGCTTTTAAATGTAGCACGCAAGAGCAGAGATCTAATTTGGGCTGGAAATCTTCAAAGGCTGCAAAACCGAGTAATCTTTTGCAAACCAGTGATTGTCTTGGAGCAGAAACTCTTCTTAAATTGCTCAAGAATTACTCTAGAAGCCACGAGGTACTCGATCACCTTCAGTACAAATGCATTCTTGACTTTATTTGATCCTCCCTTGGTTGAAATTACCTTAGACTATTTATGTCTGGGACTGCTTCCACCTTGCTGCGCTTTTCTAGATTTTATCTTCTTCTTTGCCTTGTCCTTTTGCAGATTAAGAAGTCAGTTACTGTGGGTGTTATTGGCTTGCCTAACGTTGGTAAGAGCAGTCTGATAAATAGCTTGAAGAGATGTCATGTTGTCAATGTTGGCGCCACTCCAGGATTGACAAGGTCAATGCAAGAAGTCCAGTTGGATAAGAATGTTAAGTTGCTGGACTGTCCTGGTGTAGTCATGCTAAGGTCTTCAGCGAATGACGCAACGATTGCTCTCAGAAACTGCAAACGTATTGAGAAGTTAGATGATCCAATTAGTCCAGGTAAACAATTCTGATATGAAGTTAAAGTTTTATTTGGCATTGCTACATTGACAGAACACATCGTGTCTGTTCAATATAAGTATTCGCTTTTATTATATAATCACGGGTTTGTGTCATTTTCTCCTGGTGGGTTTTTTTGGCATGTTCTTCCCCTGGTTTTCTTATGATGAAGTCGTCACTGGATGGAAGTCTGTTAATAGGAAATTGATTTAATTTATTTAAGGGCTTTGCATGTGCAATGGTAGTCATCAGTAATTGGAAATTGATGGTGCGGTGCATTTATTGTCTTCATAAATTGGGCACTGTTAATGGACATTAATCAATTGACTTTGTTGGTAAGTACAGTAAGGGAGATTGTCAAGCTCTGCCCTGCCAAAGTGCTTGTGACAATCTACAAGATCTCAAGCTTTGATACAGCTGAGGACTTTCTACAGAAGGTAGCATCTGTTCGTGGTAAGCTCAAAAAGGGTGGCATTGTGGATGTTGAAGCCACTGCCAGAATTGTTCTGCATGACTGGAATGAAGGTATTTAGTTGTCATTTGCTGCAAATTACTTCCGCTGACTATGTACATAGAGAAGCCAGTTAATGCAGTTAATGTTATTGAGAAGATTTTATCTTTGTTTTCTAAATGATGCAATGCAGGTAAAATCCCATATTACACTATGCCCCCGGAGAGGAATCAATCGGAATTATCAGAGGCAAAAATTGTCTCTGAATTGGGGAAGGAGTTCAATATTGATGAAGTTTACAATGGTGAATCATCATTTATTGGCAGCCTCCAGTCGGTTGATGATTTTCATCCTGTAGAAGTTCCACCGCGCCGCCCACTCGACTTTGACGAGAATATGTTTAAGGTTCATAACACAGCTTCAGTGAATTAGCCTATTAAACAAACATATTCATAACTTGAGCATGTTAAAAGTTCTCAACTTGCTGTTCGATCATTCTTAATTCTATGAATGCATAAATGTGATTTCAACTCAAAATGAAAGGAAAAAAATAAAAAATAAAAGAGAGGAAAGAACATTAATGCATGATTGTAGAAGTCAAAGTTAAACAGTGAATAGAAGCAAAGCTTGTTAAGTGCACTCTTTGCATATTTGCACCTCAGGAGGATGAACAACCGCAACCAGTGACAGGGGTCAGCAGCGACCCTCAAGGCTTGGCCAAGGATGGGGAGGATGAGTCCATGGGTAGTGAAGACGAGGATGCTGACAAGACCACAGGACAAGCTCCTTCTAGCCGACAAAATAAAAAACTTTACACAGCAGAAGGCATACTCAATCCGAAGGCAAAGAAAGCAGAAAAGAAGAGGAGGAAAAAGGAGACGAAGTCAACCCCAATGGATGTTGCGGACGGCGATTACGACTTCAAAATTGATTACGCAAAGAATAAATACGCCATGGATGTTTCCGATGGTGAAGATAATTAGTTGATTCTCGTGATTTGCTGATGTTAGATATTGTATCAGTGATGATTGACGGAGGCATGACTACCCTAAACGCGCTTTGGCCTTTAACAGGGTGTCATGTCCAATTTTGGTGCTGCGTTTTGATGTTAAAGAGAGTTTTGGTTCTTGGGTATGTCCAACTTGAGTATATATGTCTCTTTGGAGATGAAGAAAATATTGCCCATGTTCAATTTTGGTGCTGCGTTTTGATGTTAAAATAGAGTTTTGGTTCTTGGGCATGTCCAACTTGAGCATATATGTCTCTTTGGAGATGAAGAAAATATTGCCCATTACCTTTGGAAATGTCCCATTATAGGTATGCAGACCACGTGAGCATCGCTACAGAACTGCTATCATTTGAAACTTGAAATGATTCGTTTTGCTCGATCATTTCCTTTGGTACGTCATGATGACATTGGTCTTTGTCTGTCACTTTTAAGAAGAAATCACCGGAGAAATCACCCTACCTAGTAAACAGTTCTTGATCATTGAAAACTGATACATTGGTCCCTATTAGTCACTCGACCATTCCAAAGTTTCAAAATATAGCTCTCTGAAAGTAAAAAAAAAATGAAAAGAAAGAGAGAGAAGGTAAAGGTTAAAAGATTATTAGTTGAGGTGGTTATTAGGTTCTTTCCAAGAATTAGTTGTTTAAAACATAGAAAAGGATATACTCGATCTTAGCCCCAAATAGCACTAAGTTTCTAGGGTTTGAAGTTAGAACTTGTGTTGCAAGAAGTAATGGCATTATTCGAAATTATATTTAGCATTTTGGTCTTTGACAAAGCCTCTAGTTTCTTCTTCTATCGCAGCTTATATTAATGATGCTAATCGCCACATTAATTCTGTTAACGAATGCCTAGCCATTAAATATTTTAGTAAAGAAAGTTTGTAATTGTTTGAGCAATGTATATAATTGGTGTGTTAGAAATGAGCACATTTCCTTACTAGACATGATTAACCGGTGACTGGGGGCAAATTGGTGAATATGGCTCTAACAAATTCAATATTAAAAAATCATAGGGCAACTAAAACCATATGTAATGGAGAAATTGACAATGAAATGAGATGTGAAAACAACGAAAAGAGTTTGCATTGACTAAATAAAAAAAAATGAAGTGACAAAATAACGAATGAAAACATAAAACCAATCGTATTGTCGACCTAAATATGGGATCAATTATCCCTAGAGGAATGAAAAACGGGACTTGCTTCGTGTGTTTACATCACACGCAAGTGTGTCCTTAATCACCAATCAACTATGTATTTTAATATATTGACATAGATCTCGAGTATACATTTCTCTTTTACCTACAATTATGATGACATTATCGTTGATTAATATATATATATATATATATATATATATATATATATATATATATATATATTTCGATCAATTGTTCTTTACTTTTAGATCGGATAGGCTATAATGGATTGCTTTGCTTACAGTTCCCTAAAATCAGTTCCTCTTCCAATGATTAGTCACTTCATCTTATTGCGTAGCTGCACTGCACACGTTTGCTTCCTTAATCTGCAAGAAATTCATTCTTTGAGACCTTTAGCACGTATCTTTAAAGGTAAACATGAATATCTTATGCACCCGACATTTGCTTCATTTTTTAAAAACCAACCTAACCGGCCATCGAGCTTTAATGTTTGGGCTAGAGAAATCAATATCATGACATGGTCGGTGCCCATTAAATAATAATAATAATAATAATATTAAAAATTTATATCATGAAAAACATTAAATTAGTATACTGATAGCAAATTTACTCAAAATCAAATTTTTTGACAACAAAAACTATAATAAATTTATCCTCAATTAATTTACATTAAATTTTATAATTAAATTACTAAGATGAATGGTATATATATATTGGTCAGATGTGTATAAATTTGTGATTTTTTGTGATACTAATATAATTTAATGGAACCATCGGCCATGGTGGCTTTATTGGATAAGAATTTCGCTAATCTTTGCTTAAAGGTGAAGAGTTCAAACTTAGTGGAGGCGCTTGGTATCTTAAGTAGGATGTCGAAATGGTGGGTTTTTTGCTAACATTCCTCCAGGGTTTCTTTGGTTTCTTTTCTTGCATGCATGCGCCCCGGTCATAATATATATACATATTTATATATATATAATTTAATATAAAATTATTATAAATCTATTAATTTGAGGGTTTTAGTTAATTTATGGTAAATTTATTATAAGTATATTAATGGAAGCTGGCATTCAAAGGAGTTCGAATTCAAAATTATATGTTGGGAAACTACGGTAGTTCCAGATTTATTTTATCAAAAAAACCAAATGAAAATGCGCTCTCTTTTTCAAAGCGTAGGGTGCGGTGTGTGCGGCACTAAAGCGACGACACCGCACCGGCAAAAGCGATCCACCTCATCATCGCTCGACCACCACCCGAACCCGGAAAAGCAACACGCCACCTCTCTCTCTCTCTCTCTACCTCCTTACGAAGCGTCATCCCCACTCTCTCTCTCCATCTCATCTCTCTCCACAAGTTCGTTCCTTCGCTCTCTTCCGCAACAGAAACCTCTCAATTCTCTCTCTCTCTATCTCTACCTCTTCGTGGGATCTAGGGTTTGCTCGTTGCTTCGCGGTCGAGGGAGGGGCGGGGGGGGATCGACCGGATGGGGCAGCAATCGCTGATCTACAGCTTCGTCGCCCGGGGCGCCGTCCTGCTGGCCGAGTACACCGAGTTCAGCGGCAACTTCACCAGCGTCGCCTCCCAGTGCCTCCAGAAGCTCCCCGCCACCAGCAACAAGTTCACCTACAACTGCGACGGCCACACCTTCAACTACCTCGTCGACGATGGCCTCAGTGAGTCCTTCCGATCATTCTCGACTCCGTCCGTTTCTCTGGTTCGAACCTGCATTTCTCGCCCTGATCTGCCCCCGATGGGCCCTGCTTCTGGCCCGGTCGACGCGAGCGCATGGTTAGAGAGAAGTTTTAGTGATAGACGGGGGTTTTGTTAGAGTAGATTGCGAAATCTGACGTGTGTGGGGGGGAAGGCGGAGTGGTCTTGTTGATGGATTGATTTAATTGGTGCGCGAGATGATTATTTAATGCTTCTGCAAACGGGCGGCAGTCGGAGTCGTCGATTTTAATATTAGGACGTGCGGGTTCCCGTAATATAATGCATAGCTAGAGGATGAATTAATTAGTTATTGAGTTGGATAGTCAATGTAGCCTTTACTTATTGGTTGCGATAATCTTCGCATCTTTGACATTATTGATGAGCGGTTTGGCTTCTTCGTTGTGTTGATCCCGACAAAAACAAGAAGAAAGGGATGAAGGGGAGAGAAGGAATAAAAAAAATAAAAGAGAGAATGGAAAGTTTTGGGGGGGGGGGGTGGATGGGTTGGACAGATGACCTTGAATCATGTCTCTGTTATGTGATTGGATTTTAAGCAGATGCGTCTGAAGGACGGATCTGTGGTTATTATTATGACGAGATTGAGATAGAGAGAGTGTTTTGCTAACAGAAATAGTTTGTTGAGGCTAACAAGTTCTAAACCACCTAATACACTGGGACTGAGAGTCTCCAGGAGTGATCTCTCGTGTTCTGGAAGGTGCTAAACTTTGTCGCCTGGTTTTGCTCAGGTGTCTTTGATGTGCATTTCTGTGGCTGGTTTCCCTACGACATGGGATCTAGCATTATTGTACAAATTATGCGAAGCCATGTGCCGTTAGGGTACTTTCATTTCGAAGAAATGTACTTATTCACACTGCATTGAGTTTTTGAATTACCTGATATTAAAACATCATGCTGTGAATTTTGTCCTTTCCTAAGATAACATTACTGTGAGGAAATAACCCATTCGTTTACAATTGGGGAGTTCACTCATAATCATGCCGTACATGGCTGAGGAACCTGGAGCTTCTCTAAGCCAGAAAAAGAAAACTGATATATGGTGGACCGATTTCCATGGTCACCCTTTGCTGATGAAAATGAGAAATAAGATTCTGTGAATGTGTTAACTTTTGTTAGACACTTATTCTCACCAGTTACCAGGGTCAGATCACCTTCTTTGTGGTCGTGTGATGATGAACTAACTTTGTCACCTCAATGTTGCAGCTTACTGTGTGGTTGCAGTTGAGTCTGTTGGGCGCCAGATTCCAATGGCTTTCCTTGAGCGGATCAAGGAGGACTTTACTCACAGATACGATGCAGGGAAAGCTGCAACAGCATCTGCTAATAGCTTGAACAGGGAGTTTGGGTAAATTGCCTAATCTTCAAGATATGGAAAGAACTAAATTGTTCACCCCGACATAAAATGCTAATTGCAATCTTGACTGACATAGGCCTAAACTCAAGGAGCACATGCAATATTGTGTTGATCATCCGGAAGAGATCAGCAAACTTGCTAAGGTGAAAGCTCAGGTATCAGAAGTGAAGGGAGTAATGATGGAAAATATTGAGAAGGTAAGTTGGAGTAAACCGTATGCCCTTTTTATTTGGCTGTGTGAGTGATGAAAAGAACAGAAAGAAGATGCATCTATTGCCTAATGCATATTGTTCTTTCTGGTTTTTAAGTTTTTGCTTTTTAAATCTCGTTTTTCGTTTTTTTAATTGAAAATCAGAAATTTAAGATATTTCTCTTTTCCATTTCTAATTCCTTTACTGAGTGTTGCTGGAGGAATTACAGTTATGCATGATCCATGAGTGAAGTTTTATCAGAAATTGCGTTTATGTCATAGACTTATGGTTTGCTTTAATTCTGTTATCTAGGTTCTTGATCGTGGTGAAAAAATCGAACTTCTGGTTGATAAGACAGACAATCTTCGTTCTCAGGTTAGAAACCATCTCTTCCATCTACCATAGTGAGCCTGTTGTTTCAAATTGTTCCTTGAGAGCACAAACTATGTATGGAATATGAAGCTAAGACAAACTATGCTCATATCAATGGTGATGGTCTTTTACAGCAATCTCAATTCCAGTTGTCTGCTTTTCGCTTTCTTCATCGTTAGTAACATCTTATTTCATCTTTTGTTAAGACTAACATCTGTTCACTGACGACATTATGTTGACATGAGCTTCCCAGGTTGAACAATTGGAGAGAGAAGTGGGATATGGGGAGGAATTTTATCTAATATACATTAAGTCAACTCTAGTAGCAAAGGTGGATCCAAAAGAGGGATTTGTTAAGTGCTAAGTTAATGGGTAATTCCGGTGTAATCTGACTGAGACCATATGGCCCTATGAAACCCAGAAACACTGCCATTAGTCATATGCAGACTATTTTGTCAGAAGCCCTCCTCCTAGAGAGAATGTCAATAATTTGATTGAGGAGACGGTAGGAATTAAGCTCAATTTGTGTTGTTGCACCCTGTTGGTCCCCTCTTGTGTCATCAAGGCGATGCCATCTCTCTCTCTCCCTCCCCCCCTTCAAACCACACACACAAAAGAAATCACATGGTTCTATCTTTGTGTGCAATTAGGGCTTATGATATCTCAGAATGTTTTTGCACTTGCTAGATTGTGAATATTTCTTGTTGGTTGTTATTGAAATACTTAAAACTTACTAGTGTGTGACAGTCTTGACAATATCAAGAAATAGAAAAAAGACGAGGATTTTTTTGGCTGGCCAGTACAATTTGGTTATCAGTGCTTGGCTTACATGTTTTCCTGTTTCAGGCTCAAGACTTCAGGCAGCAGGGAACCAAAATGCGAAGAAAAATGTGGCTTCAGAACATGAAAATAAAGCTGATAGTTCTGGGCATTATTATTGCTTTGATTCTGGTCATTGTTTTATCTGTTTGTCATGGCTTCAATTGTGGTCATAAATAGTGGAGTGGTGCTGCTAAGAGGTTCTTACGAACCTGTCTTGAAGGTATTTTTCCTGTAAGTTTTCTTTCCTCTTTTGTTCTTTACACGGTCCTTCATTATACTATAGCCTATAGAAGAAATACATTTGCCTGTATAGTTTGTATTCTTGGACAAGTTCTATGATCATCGCTCCCGGGATTGTAATGTCAGCGACCTATGAGCGCTGATAATTTTGAGTCAGGTGGAGAATCGTGCGTTTTGTTGCTAGTTTGAGCTTGGAATCTTGTTCAAACATTCTTCTTTTCCAGATGAACTCAAAACAGTTAATAAAGTTAATAACGATTGCCGCACTTTTCCTTGATACCCTCAATTGCAACCTTTGCGTCATGACGAGCCTCTGTTCTTTCCTGGAAATGGTAATACACTCAACTTCTTCATCCAAAGATTTCAGCTTCGACTACACAATACACATGTAGGTGTAATTTCTGTTCATTACCATGCGCCGATTGGCAAATTTGTCCACTCTAAGCCCACTTTGTTGTCTCGTGTCGCTTCCTTAACAAAGTAAGCAATCCAGTCTCACAGTCTCACAGTTCGGATTTGCTTCCCCAGATTCTCCATGTGTTGTTCTACTGTAATGTTAGAATGGTTTGGGAGTTACTCTTTTGAATAGCTTGTTTCACAATAGAGACAGAATTTCGGCAAACAGGATAGAAATTCCAAAGCTTCTTGCACACTTATTCAGCAGAAATAACAAGGTCAATAAGCTATTGGTTTTCGGCTTGATAATTCTGCTTTGACGAACACATGGCTTATTACTGATCAGATCCTTTCCCTTTTGCCCATCCTAGCTTTCCCTTAGCACCGCCCGCCCCAGGACCAGACCGACATATTCACAGACAAGAGATGAACTCAAACCCTATTTTCCTCTGTACCTAATTCAGACTCACCAACCACAGTACGAGAGAGATGTCCTACTAACATGTCAGCCGATCCCTGAATGAAGAGATCTCTTCGAAAATCGGGAGTCTCTTGGACCTCGATGGAGCCCACTCATTCATCAACCTCTCGATCCCCTTGACGAAGTCGTCGTCCATGTCGAGGCCCAAGAGATCCGAGAAGTCGGGCTTTGGCTGCCTTGACCTCACCTCCGAGAGCAACTCCTCCGCTCTCCTCCTCGGCTTATAGTCGTTGGAGCCTGGAAGCTTGCCCCCCAACACGTCGTTGAGAATCGCGCGGGCCTCGTCGTACCGGCCTTGTTTGATGAGACAGAGGCTGAGGTTGCAGGCCTTGTTGGCATCCGGATCGATCATTTGGGCTTTTTTATACACCACTTCAGCAGCCATGTAGCTGGGCTTCTGCATGTAGGCCCATCCCAAATTTCCCTGCATTTGTCAAATACTTGAGAATAAATATGCAATCCTGAAATTTTATTTTTATTTTTGTCATGCATGGAAAAAATAAATAGAAAATAAAATTACTAGGAGAGCATAGGCATACCAATAACCTGGAGGTCTCTTGCTGAACAGAGACCTGGAACTTCTTGCCATGAGAACGGGCCGTCTTGGTGGGCTTCCCATTGAAGATCTCGCCTTGGTATATCTGCCTCAGCTTCCTCTTTAGCAGCTCTACCTGCTCCTCCACTTTCCCACATTTCTGTACGTTATAATTCCCACAAAAGAAAACAAAAAGAGATAGTCAATAACCTTTCCCTAGTTATTAGTCTTTTTAAGATCTAAAAGAAATAATCTCTATTCTGTATATATCTATCTTTGTATGAATTATGTTTTTTTTTTAAATTATAATTTTGATAATATGAAATAGCTCAATCTTCTTGACTTGACTAGTTATGCGCATACATGACAGTCTACCCCGGTTCACGTGCATCAGGGGTAAGGCTTCGCCCACATGGTAGTGTTAGTGGCCATTGGTTTACTTCCATGATGAGTATGGGATGCTTTCATTTGAACATAAAATTTGCCACATCTACTTCAAAATGCTTAACCACTTAACCATGATTGCCGGTGTCCTTCAGATAATTACCATTGATTATTATCACATCATCAATTTACAATGCTTAACCACTTCATCATGATTGCCAGTGTCTTTCAGATGATTATCATTGATTATTATCACATAATCAATTTACAATGCATGCAAGCAATGCATACACCCTCCAGAAAGGTTTCGATGTACTGGGTCATAAACATAAGCGCATATCATCTGCAATTACTTTTTTGTCAATATGATTCGAAGAATTATATACCTAAATCACTTTATAAGTATGCAATGAGTTTATGTATAGACAGAAGCGAAGCAACAGGTACACACGCGTATGAAGTATTATCATACCTTGTACAAGTCGATGAGGACGTTATCAAGCGACTCTTGAGACTGCTTGGAGCAACGGCCGCGAAAGGACTTGACGGCTTCGATGGCTTCTTCGCTTCTATCGAGTTGCTTCATCACAACTGCCATGTCCTTCAACGCGCTGTCCACCCTATCTCCTGCATTTATCGCCTTCCAAAATAGCACTATCGCTGCTTCTGGGTCTTTCTGAACTAGCTGTTGATTTAATCAGTTCACCAGGAGAAAGAAATCGAACATATTGATCAGCAAGAGTAGATGCATTCGATTGGGTCCTTAATCATATTGTATTTTGTGTAGGAAATTGGCGATTATCTGTCCATGTATCTACTATCATATGTATGAATAAATCCACAGAATGATGAAGTTGCATAACCTCGATATCAAGAATGCTGGAGAGATTGCTTAGTCGATTGATAAATGATAGGGTTTCTAGTTGTAGCAAGACCCTACTCTAAGGGTTTTAATTTTAAGAAAATCGCACTGTCTTAAAGCATGTGTCGCTCATACCCTCCGATGTAGATGATATGATTCTCCTTGAATTGTTTGCGTACTTTCATTCTATATTGCCTAATTGGTATGCGTTGACTTTGGTGATCTTCAGATGTATAACTAAAATGATTTCAAGATAAGATTTCTAGTTCTAACAAGATCCTACTCTACTTGTTTTGAAATTCAAGAAAATCACTCCGCCTTAAAGCATGTTTTGCTCATAACCTAAGATGATATTTAGACTTGATGATGGTGGCGGTGATGCCGATTCTTCTTGAATTATCCGCATGCTTTCGTTCCCAATTACTACGCATTTAACTTTAGTAATCTTTGGATGTAGAACTAAAATGATTTCAAGACGAGAAATATTTGAAGGAAATTTATTGACGATTTCACACGCGAGATATCTTCATTTATTGAAAAGAGTTTATCAAGAGCTTTATATGAATCGATCGATCGCAGATGAGACTTCTGTGCTAGAATCACCAAACTGTTAATTAACCTCATCTCAAATTAAATTGTGGAGCTTTGGTTTTCTTCTGACGATAATTCTGATTAAAAAGGTACATATCCTTGAAGGATAAAATGATTCCAAAAACAATGCTGGAAATTCAGACGAGATTCTGCAAGATGGTGGAATAGAGAGGAGGTACCTGAGCGTGCTTGGCTCTCACATATGGAGTATCGCCAGAAGGGATCTTGTGGGCTACATGGTACTCCTCTCTCTCTCTCTTGCTTGAAGTTCTCTGATCTGAACTCCCCAGTTCCATCTCTCTCTCTCTCTCTCTCTCTCTCTCTCTTTCTTCTCTCTCTCTGTCTCTCTGTCTGATATATAGCTGAAAGAGATAGATGGGTAGGAGAGAGAATCCCATTTAGAGAAGCGAAATCCTAAGGTGGGGTGTCGGAAAGAAGGATGAACCTGGACGGAATCAGCGGCTATCTTCTGATTTTGGACGTTTCTTCAGACTTAACAGTCAATTTAACAACTCTTCTTTTCTTGTCATGTATACACATACAGGTTTAGTGTATGCCTATAGATGTATTTTCCAATAACCTTTTTTTATTTCTTTTAAATAACTCATCAATGGGGTAATGATTACTACTTCAACAAATATATTCATGAGAGTACAATTGCGGTTGGAGATTTTCTCCATCCAATGTTCACGAAATTTGAGATCTTGAGTTCAAATTTTATTAAGAGCAATCAAGAAGTAAATTCTCCAATTTATCATATCAATATGAAGAGTCTGCTCGAGTCGAAAAGTGGGTTAGGTACCACCTAATCATCAAACCCCAAAAAAATAAAATAAAATAAAATAAATATATATATAAAGTCTCACGTCATTTGATAAGTTTTATTATCGGATCGTTTAATGATTATCATTACCAAAGCTAGCCATAATCACATAAGGCTACTGCACCTCTTGGTCTGACAAAATCTGGGACGGTAATCCAAGGGAAAGGCAACAGCGACTTTTCTGGAACTTGCGGTCTTTGGACGTGATCAACTGCGTCCAAGAACATTGTATGCGAAAAACAGAGTGGAAACGTCAACGGGGGAGAGTGTCTGAGGTTGTATTGTCGGCCATCTACAATGTTGCGGGTGAACTTGGACCGTATGTCAGTCACATTCAGATAGCTCCTCCTCTTTTGGATTGTCCTCTGTCTTTGGCGGGTGAACTTGGACCGTATGGCAATGGGGGAACTTACACTCGCAGACCTATTGAAGAAGGCAGCGTCGGATTTCCCCAACGCGAGAGCCGTCTCCGCCTGTGGGGAGTTAGACCTGACACATGTGCCGCTGCAGGAGCTCGTCGACCATGCCGCCGCACTCCTCGCGGCCCCTGGCATCGGCGCTGGCGACATCGTCACGCTTGCTTTCCCCAACACCGGCAACCCCTGATAATCGAGTCTCCTCGCAAGTATGACGGTGCAGCTTTTCTGTTTGTGTGATGATGCGAATTCAAATGCAGAAAATTCCCTGATGAAGCTGTTTAAATTTGAGAATGCAATATTTGGAAGATCGTGGTAACGATGAATTTCTAACGATGAGATCCATCGCTTATGAAAGATCGACTGGGAAATAGCTCGAAATAATAAAATGGAATCTGAGGCATGAAATTTCTGTGAGCGCTTGGTGCCAATTGAACAGGAACAAATTGAATTGGAGAGCATGAAGAGCGATTTCTGCCGTGTCCAAAGGTTGTTTATTGGGATGAACAAGCATCGGTTCATCGGGAAACAAAGTCAAAGCTTATCAAAAGGAGATGGATGGTTTTAATGAAATCAAATGTTAACAAACTAGATGTCTGCATGTTCTGCATATGTATGTGCATCTCCAATCCGCAGGGACTAGTGTGATAGATAGTTTGCTGATTGGAAAATATGTGTTCGTTTTGCAGTTTGTGATCCTGTTTCTGGCTGTAATCCATTGCAGAGCCACTGCAGCTCCCTCAACCCCATCTACTCAGCTAAGGAGTTCGAGTTCCACCTTTCCTGCTCGGAACTGAAGCTCCTGTCTACACTGCAAGAAGGAAACCGATGGGCTCAATCTGCTGCTTCCAAGCTTAACATCCCCCACCTAATCACCAAGCTTCGCACCACCGATTCCAAAATCACTCTCTCTTCCACCGACGTAGAGCTGAGCCTTGACTCAATGTCCAAAGTCTATGTTCTTGCACACCTCCAGCGCTATGGGTCGCCCCTCCCCAATCGCATGCTGCTAACTCATGTCTCTGTTATGTCATTGGATTTTATAGATGGTTAAAATACCTAAAGCAGATGCGTCTGAAGGACGTATCTGTGGTTATTATTATGACAAGCTCGAGATCGAGATCACGAGAGAGTATTTTGCTAACAATAGTTTGTTGAGGCTAACAAGTTCTAAACCGCCTAGTACACTGGGACTCAGAGTCTCCAGGAGTAATCTCTTGTGTTCTGGAAGGTGCTAAACTTTGTTGCCTGGTTTTGCTCAGGTGTCTTTGATGTGCATTTCTGTGGCTGGTTTCCCTACAACATGGGATCTAGCATTATTGTAAAAATTATGCGAAGCCATGTGCCGTTGGGGTACTTTCATATATGTACTTATTCACACCGCATTGAGTTTTTGAATTACCTGGATATTAAAACATCATGCTGTGAATTTCGTCCTTCCTAAGATAACATTACTGTGAAGAAATAACCCATTCATTTACAATTGGGGAGTTCACTCATAATCATGCAGTACATGGCTGAGGAACCCGGAGCTTCTCTAAGCCAGTAAAAGAAAACTGATATATGGGAGACCAATTTCCATGGTCACCACCCTTTGTTGATGAAAATGAGAAATAGGACTCTGTGAATCTGTTAACTCTTGTTAGACACTTATTCTCACCAGTTACCAGGGTCAGATCACCTTCTTTGTGGTCATGCGATGATGAACTAACTTTGTCACCTCAATGTTGCAGCTTACTGCGCGGTTGCAGTTGAGTCTGTTGGGCGCCAGATTCCAATGGCTTTCCTTGAGCGGATCAAGGAGGACTTTACTCACAGATACGATGCAGGAAAAGCTGCAACAGCATCTGCTAATAGCTTGAACAGGGAGTTTGGGTAAATTGCCTAATCTTCAAGATATGGAAAGAACTATATTGGTCACCCCCACATAAGATGCTAATTGCAATCTTGACTGACATAGGCCTAAACTCAAGGAGCACATGCAATATTGTGTTGATCATCCGGAAGAGATCAGCAAACTTGCTAAGGTGAAAGCTCAGGTATCGGAAGTGAAGGGAGTAATGATGGAAAATATTGAGAAGGTAAGTTGGAGTAAACCGTATGTCCTTTTTATTTGGCTGTGTGAGTGGTGAAAAGGACAGAAAGAAGATGCATCTATTGCCTAATGCATATTGTTCTTTCTGGTTTTTAAGTTTTTGCTTTTTTATTTTTTTTTTCCCTTTTTTTAATTGAAAATCAGAAATTTAAGATATTTCTCTTTTCCATTTCTAATTCCTCTACTGAGTGTCGTTGGAGGAATTACAGTTATGCATGATCCGTGAGTGAAGTTTTATCGGAAATTGCGTTTATGTTATTGACATATGGTTTGCTTTAATTCCGTTATCTAGGTTCTTGATTGTGGTGAAAAAATCGAACTTTTGGTTGATAAGACGGACAAAATTTTTGTTCTCAGGTTAGAAACCATCTCTTCCATCTACCAAAGTGAGCCTGTTGTTTCAAATTTTTCCTTGAGAGCACAAACTATGTATGGAATACGAAGCTAAGGCAAACCATACTCATAGCAATAGTGATGGTCTCGTACAGCTATCTCAATTCCAGTTGTCTGCTTTGCGCTTTCTTCATTGTTATTAACATCTTGTTTCATCATTCATTAAGACTAACCTCTCTTCACTGACGACATTACCTTGACATGAGCTTCACAGATTGAACAATTGCAGAGAAGTGGGATATAGGGAGGATTTTATCTAATATACATTAAGTCAACTCTAGTAGCAAAGGTGGATCCAAAAGAGGGATTTGTTAAGTACTAAGTTAATGGGTAATTCCAGTATAGTCTGACTGAGACCATACGGCGCTACAAAACCCAGAAACACTCACATTAGTCATATGCAGACGATTTTGTCAGGAGCCCTCCTCCTAGAGCGAATGTCAATAATTTGATTGAGTTGACGGTAGGAATTAAGGCTCAATTTGTGTTGTTGCACCATGTTGGTCCCCTCTTGTGTCATCAAGGCGGTGCCTCTCTCTCTCTCTCTCTCTCTCTCTCTCCACACGCATACACACACACACACGAGAAATCACATGGTTCTATCTTTGTGTGCAATTAGGGCTTATGATATCTCAGAATGTTTTTGCACTTGCTAGATTGTGAATACTTCTTGTTGTTTGTTATTGAAATACTTAAAACTTACTAGTGTGTGACAGTCTTGACAATATCAAGAAATAGAAAAAAGATGAGGATTTTTTGGCCAGTTCAATTTGGTTATCAGTGCTTGGCTTACATGTTTTCCTGTTCCAGGCTCAAGACTTCAGGCAGCAGGGAACCAAAATGCGAAGAAAAATGTGGCTGCAGAACATGAAAATAAAGCTGATAGTTCTGGGCATTATTATTGCTTTGATTCTGATCATTGTTTTATCTGTTTGTTATGGCTTCAATTGTGGTCGTAAATAGTGGAGTGGTGCTGCTAAGAGGTTCTTATGAACCTGTCTTCAAGGTATTTTGCCTGTAAGTTTTCTTTCCTCTTTTGTTCTTTACACGGTCCTTCATTATACTATAGCCTATAGAAGAAATACATTTGCCTGTATAGTTTGTATTCTTGGACAAGTTCTATGATCATCGCGCCCCGGATTGTAATGTCAGCGACCTATGAGTGCTGTTAATTTTGAGTCAGGTGGAGAATCGTGCGTTTTGTTGCTAGTTTGAGCTTGGAATCTTGGTCAAACATTCTTCTTTTCCAGATGAACTCAAAACAATTAATAAAGTTAATAACGATTGTCGGACTTTTCCTTGATACCCTCAATTGCAACCTTTCTGTCATAACGATCCTTTGTTCTTTCTTGGAAATGGTAATACACTCAACTTCTGTAGAAAAAAAAGCTGATGAGAATAAATAAATTTGTTTGAGATGTGCAAGCGTAGGTATTGTCCTTAAGGATAATTCCCCCCTCGGAGTGCAAAACTCGGTGCGATAGATTTCTAACGGTTATCCTCCCAAGATACAACAAGATTTCTTCTAATATTCCGGAATTGTAGGAAAAAAGCTGATGAAAATAAATAAATTTATCTGAGACGTGCAAGCGTAAGCACCGTCCTTAAGGATAATTCTGCCCTTCGAAGTGCAAAACTCGGTGCGATATGCTTCTAACGGCCATCATTCCAAGATATAACAAACCTTCTTCTATATTCCGCATTGAATATTAGAAGGAACAGGAATGTATAACCCAGTAAGGAAAAGGAAATGAAATATTTTTTAAAGAAAGAATATTCTTTGTTTGATTTAGTGTATATATTTTTAAGATTGTCTTATGAGATTTTATATTCAGACAAAATAGAACTGTTAAAAGAGCCGTTGTAAAATAATGAAAAATTTATTTGATAAATAAATTAAACGTTACAAAATGATTGAAAAGCCATTATATGACCGTTAAGAAACCGTTATATGACCGTTAAAAATAATGACGGTCTTCAATGCGGTCATAACTTTTATCAAAATTATTATTGTAAATATTTCAAAATATTATTGAAATATCCAACAATACCCCACATATTTCAAAAGATTTTGAAAATAAAAAATTAATATGATGCTGGGTTATTGGAGTGTAATGCATCGAAATTGGTGCTTGTTAGGCTATGAACTAGCCTTAGAAAAAATAAAATATAATTTACGAAATTATTGGTGAAGTTTGAAACTTCTATGAACCAAAAATTTCTTTTGTGAATTATAATTTCCATTAATCACATTGCACTCCCACAAACTTTGTTGTTCAACGCGGTTTTGCACTAATAGGCCATGCACGTGCTTGGTTTATTCATAAGTGCTTTAGAGATTTTCGCCAAAAATTCTTATAAGAGTGGTCCCACTCCACACTTATATAGGTGATTCCATCAAGTGTATTCTGCAGCTTAATGCACCACCAATACGCTGTTATGGTACTTAACCAATAAGTACTTAATAGCCATTGAAATCCCCACAAGAAGATTCATTGCTAATCTAACCAGGATATTCATGCTCGGGAGAAACGTCGAAAAAGAATGTGATAGAAATCTTTTAGATTTTCTAAATTGGTTCTATCATCCTACATGTTGGAGACAAGACTTGGAAAAAGAACTAAGAACCATGACACCAAATCCGGAAGTCCACACCATCCTGTTTTTCAGACGTCCATGGAATTTATGTAGAAATAATGGTAGTATTCTCGAGGCACCACTCGAAATAGGAACCACAGCCTATAAACCTCACTTGAACAGCCGAGAAGCCCGGATTCACAAATCCTATCCCAGATCCGTCAGATATTGTGAACATGACTACCGAGAACTCCAGAGAATCCTATGCCAGGAAAACAAGACCATTCCCGAAGATGTCTGGAATAATGCACCCACTACGTGGGATCATTATGATCTAGCACCAGAGGCTAAGGAAGCACTAGGACAATACAGACAAGCTGCATCATCCCAGGAACATGAAATGACAAGCCAAGATGACATTGTCCAATCCACTCAGGACCCCTATGCACGCTTTGGAGGTCCTCTGTCCCAGAATCCCTACGAACAGGGATCTTCGTCCTCATTCCAAAACATGGACACGTCCTTTTATGCACAGCCATCCAATTGGCCTCAGCCAAGTACGCCAAGCATTCCTGCCAACACTACAAGTGAAAATACAAACTGGACAGAAGAAGAAGCATCTCATTGGGCACATGAAGCATCCTCATCTCAGAGGATTAACCAGATTCTTTCACCCCAAGATCTTGAAGCCCTCCAGCAGAAATATGAAGCACATATTCTAGAAGACAGTTCAGATGATGACTCAGTATGTAGCTACAATGCCCGAGACGGACGAGATCGTTGAGTCCATACAATTTTACTGTAGCAAAGTACTATTCACTTTTACTGTAGCACTAGGCTAGGGAATGTACTGTTCACAGTACAGTTACTGTTCATAGTGTGCAAATAATTCCCTCCCGGAAGTTTCCGGTGCCTCTGTTTGTTTCTGGACCCATGAGTTGGTCCCTGTATGCCCTTGCTCCCCTTTATTTTGCCTATATAAGGCATCGTTGTTGTATCGTTTTGGGCAGAGTCCCCTGAAGTAAAGAGTGTGCTTTATGAAAAACCTCTATGGCTTTCTAAATCTCTCTTCTTCTCCAGCCTGGTAGGATCCTTTGAGAAATGCAGCTTGGGTAGATTAGAAACGTTTCCATCCTGGCATCCTCTGAGTGTCTCTAGGCTCTGGATTAAAGGGCTGAGTGGTTTTCTATTAAAAGGCTGTCCCTGAAAGGCTTGAACGGGAGTTGTTCGCCCAATGTGGGATGCATACCTGCAGGAAATTTACTCTCCTTCCCTGATCCTAAGTCTAGGTCCATTCATGGTATCGGAGCCACGGTTTCGTTTTTGATATTATCCATTCCATGCGCTTGATAGGTGAATCCAGTGCTGAGAAGATCCTCACACACCATGACAGATCCAGAAATTCTCGAAGCACCCATTTCTCTTGCTCCTTCTTCTTCGTCCTCAGCTCTCTCAGAATTTCGTGTTTCAAATGCTTCTAAGATAGATTATCTCTATGAAGTCTCTCTTAGCGATGAAACAAAGATCTCAGAAACTCAGCTTCCTCTTATGAACCCCTATTCAGCTTTTGCTAAACCCACCTCATCATTCTCACCTATCCGCTCCATTCATCAATTCATTCACCAGACCCCGAAGCAAGTAAAGGAGTACGTTCAGTCCTCCAAGTTCGACCAACATCCAATTCCAGCTACTGAGAAAGAGTACTTTGTTACTCTCCAGATCCATCCAGAATTTCCCAGACAATGGGTACAACAGGGATATTCTCATGTTCACTATGGAGCTGTTCGACTTGCTCTCACCTTCCATGGTTGTAAAGGATTGCCAGTAGTGGCAAGAATCGCTTTGTTGGATACCAGGTTTTTACAATACCAGCATGCTTGCATCGGTACTGTTCAAACCACTCTGAATGCCGGAACAGTCTTTGTGACACTGTATCCAAACTTCAACATCGCTCTTTCAGACCCCCAACTTCTCTCTTTTCTGAAAGTTCAAGTACAGCTCACTGGAGCCCCCCAAACGGCTGAATCTGTAGCTGCAACCTTGCATTACCAGATGGTTTATCGAGTGCAGAACCATGCTCTCGACCTCAACTTCAACAATGGTAATGAAGACGCATTGTTCATCTTCATGCGAGAATGATCGGGCATCCCGCATCCATGTCCCCCCGACGTATCCCAAAGGATACGTTGGCCAAGCTCCTTCCGGAGACTTGGATTACCAACTATGAAAAACTACACCAGCATAACAAGCCGTTCTAGTCCACAGACTCAGAATTCGTACGGAAAAAAGATGGAACTGTTTCCATCAAATTTGGCAAGGAAAAGGAAGAAGGTCCCTCCATCTTCCAGACCATCCTCATGATCGAGCCATGTGTTCCAGAATCCATTTCCGAACTAGATCCAAAGAAACATGTTCGACACTTCAATGGTGATGGACATCATGTTCATTACTATAAAGACAAGCATGGTCATTGCTTTTGGGATCCTTTTTGCCAATGTTCCTACTGCATAAATTCTCCTGACGAGGTAGATCCTCATGCAAGATCTCCTCCACGGCGGAAAAATTCCAAGGATAAGATGTACCAGAGGTACTTAGACGGAGATTCCTCAGTAGATACTCTGGGTGAGTGCGATAAATACCAGTTCATGGTGTCCTATGCACCACCTCCACCATCAGAGTTCAGTGCTACACCCCGAACCTCACCAGGTCCACCAAAATCACCTCCACCTTCTCCTCCCCAGAAAAAACAAGCTTTCTCTCCATTTTACAAGCCAATCCTCAAGTGGGCTAAGAAACACTCTTACCCCCTCGAAGTTCCAGTAGAAACACCATCCACTTCTTCTATTGCCATGTTCCAAGATACTGACTTTCCTCCTCTTGTCAAGGAGAGTTCTAAACTTTCGTTCCCCGCTACAGAAGAGTTTATTGATCCACATGGTAGATATCGCCATGTTCCCAAAATATCTACTCCCACAGACGTAGACGAACATGGAAGACAGAAGAAAACCCCCGCCGAAGCCGTTCTAAATCGGCAATCGAGACTCTGTATACGTAACAATGCCTTCAAGGCTATTGATTCCAAGATTGGAAATGTGCAACAAGATCTCCGAAGATACGATGAGGGTACCAAGAAGATACTTTCTGAGTTCCAGAAAAGGCTTCAAGCCTTGGAATCAGGACAACATATTGGGTACCATTATCTTGAAAGTCCAAAGCCAGAAATAGACAAACTCAAGAAGCAAATTCAACTTCTTGAAGAAGGAAGATTCAGACCTTTCGATCCATTGGCACCTCCTGTTCAAACTGGGTATACATCCCCAGCACCACAAGTGTCTGTTTTTGCCAATATTCCACAAGATCCTTCCAGAAGAGAATCAGATATACGAAGCCGTCTCAAAGCTTTGAAAAGAGAAAAGGGGAAAGAGAAGACACCACCTACAGAATCAAGCTCACTTGTCATAAGAGAAAGGCCAGACCAGATGATGTTATCAAATCCATTGGAATCTTTTTTGAAGGATTTGGGTAAGCAAGTTGATCCTATTAACCAACAGCTCGAGCCGATCCACCGATCCGGAGACACGGTTACGTTCACTGAACAAACTTCTGATACTACATCAGATTCAGTATCTCTTTCTTCTTCTTATTCCTCCTTCTCAGACCAAATAATCGATTCTCCCCCTACCATCCCACCAACTTCGCAAATATTCATGGCTGACACTCCTTCAGATTATGAAATGGAATCAAACTATTCTGATCCAGAATTTGGACAGACAAGTAATCCCACTAGAACCAATTCTGCCAGGCATGTGTCCATGGCATCAAAACAATTCTTCTCCATTGACGATATTCCTTATTCGAAATGGCCACATAGACTTGAAGAGTTTCATACTTGGTTAAGTACATAGTCCATCACCAACCATGATATGAATGATGTCATTTACAATTTTGTTACAAGGTTCACAGGGAGCCTTAAATTTTGGTGGCAATCACTCACAGAACAAGATCAGCTTATGTTTCTGTTGTCACCAAATTACAACCATGCCCTTATTTACCTATACCATGTTTTTGTGGGAACTCCTGGGGATCTCAAAGAGCTAAAAAGAAGAGAATTCTTCGAAAGAAGATGCTGCTCCCTTCAGAAAAAGCATCTTGATAAGCATTATCGATTAATGCTTCAGCTCTTCTACCAGATTGGCGCAGATCCAAATCTAAAGCACGTCTTCATCACTTCTATTCCTAAAGAGCTATCACAGATGGTTGAAAGATCTTTCTTTGGAAAGCAAAGAAGGATACAAGACGTTCCCATGGGAGAACTTCAGCAAGAAGTCCATTTATGCCTTGAAGAATTATGCTTAAAGCGTCGAATGGTCCAAACATACATCACAGATGACAAGCGTCTTGAATCAACCTGTTCCCATCAGAAGTTAAAAATCAAATGCTCCAAACAGGATTGTGATGGTACTTGTGGCCATTATTCCCGGAAGAAAAAGCACTACAAGAAGTACTCGATTAAAAGATCCAAACATGGATCCAAGCATTTCCGAAAAAAGAAGAAATGGCGATACCTACGCAAGAGAAAAGACTACACAGGCCATAAGAAATCAAGCCGTTGCTACATTTGCAACAAGAAAGGACATTTTGCCAAAAATTGTCCTCAGGCGAAAAAATGTTAGAATCATCTGATTGAATGTGAAACAGGTATGTCCCTTGAAAATGATGACACTGAATCCTTATTCTCTGCTGACGAAGAACCAACAGAGCAAACGCTTTGTGTTATCCCCTTTTAGCAATCTTCCAATGAGACCGAGTCTGACGAGTCAGAATCTGAAGACATTTTTCACATATCCCCCACATCCTCAGAACCAAATCCTGACATATTCTCAAGTCAAACTCACTGTCCCCATTTCCCTGTAAAAATCTTCACCTCAAAGTTCGCCAAACCCATCAATGTTATTGCTCTCATCGATACTGGAGCAAGTTGCTCCATTCTAGACACTAAAGTTCTGCCTGAAGAGTATTGGACCCCTCATACCCGATACTTCAACTCCGCTTCTGGAGATACTTTCTCCACAAGTGTCAGAACTACTCCAGTTACTGTCCAGTTCTTCCCCCAGTGCTCCATAAAGGCAAAAATCTTTGGATCAAACCTTCCCAATAAAGATTTGCTAATTGGATGGGATATCATGACTCAAATCTCTCAACTCCGCATCATTCCTGGAAAGGGTCTCAGATACAAAAATCAATTCTATGAGTTTGTTGATATTCAGAGACTCTTTTCCATCCAAATGAGTTTGTTAGATCCAATCATGCAAAAGCTGTTAGAATCTTGTTCGGAATCCCACTCAGAATTCGCTCAAAAATGCTCTCATCCTTTATGGGAAAATCCAGAATTCTTTGTTCGCCTCCCCTTCAAAAAAAAAATGAAGACATCAACCCAACAAAGGCGAGTCATGCGGGAATGAAGCCAGAACATTTGGCTTTAGCTCAAAGGGAATGCTCAGAATTATTACAGCAAGGCCTTATTGAAATTTCTGATTCTCAATGGGCTTGTGAAGCCTTTTATGTCAATAAGCGTGCCGAGCATAACAGAGGAAAAATGAGACTGGTAATTCACTACCAACCTCTTAATCTTTTTCTCCAAGATGATAAGTTCCCTTTACCATCTAGAGATTCTCTCTTTAGTGGCTTAACTAAGGCACATATCTATTCCAAATTCGATCTCAAAGCCGGATTTTGGCAATTGGGTATTCATCCTGAAGACAGAACCAAAACAGGATTCTGTATCCCAAACCAGCTCTTCCAGTGGAAAGTTCTTCCTTTTGGCTTAAAGGTTGCCCCATCCCTTTTCCAAAAGGCCATGTGTCGCATTTTCCAACCCATATTGTCAACTGCAGCAGTGTACATCGATGATATTTTGCTCTACAGTCCTGATGAATAGAGCCACTGCCAACTCCTTGAGAAATTTGTAGAAATCGTGAAAAAGCATGGCATTATGCTTTCTCAAAGGAAAATGAATATAGCCCAAACAGAAATTGAATTTCTTGGTATGCACCTCAACAAAGGTACATACTATCTAGGACCACATATTGCTCAAGAACTATTGAAGTTTCCTGAAGATAACTTCATAACAAAACAGGTTCGGCAATTTCTTGGGATAATTAATTATCTCAGGGTTTTTGTCCCACACATTGCAAAGCTGCTGATTCCTTTGCAATCCATGCTGAAAAAGAACTCCCCATCTTGGGGAAAAATCCAGACTAAAGTGTTCTTTGAGCTTAAGGAGATTATGCAGAATCTCCCTCCATTACAAATACCATCAACAGCAAAAGAATTCTCCAACCGACGCCGATGACGAATCGGGCAGCCGTCCTATTCGAAGAAATTGATGGTAAGAAACACGTTTGTGCCTAAAAGAGTGGAAAATTTTCCCAGGCTGAAATGCATTACCATTCCACTTTTAAAGAAATCCTAGCAGTCAAAAATGGAATTAAGAGGTTTGAATTTCATCTTATCGGCCATCACTTTCTGGTCGAACTAGACATGGCATATTTCCCTCAGATGACCAAGTTTAAACAGAAACAGATTCCAAACCCTCAACTACTTCGATGGGCTGAATGGTTTTCAAAATACTCTTTTGAAACCAAACATATTCCTAGGAAAAAGAATGTTCTTGCCGACTTTTTGTCAAGACCCAAAGCACCAGCTGAAATCAACATGTACATTAAAAGACCTGCTTTCCATATGCTTCATCATGGAGTCAAATACAAGATTGAGAAGATCAAAGATTTGCCAAGCCAGGCATATCCCCAGGAGATTATTCAGCAAATCCAGAATGACAGCCTTACTGAGAACATGGAGAACCTCATGTGGCAATGCCACACAGACCTTTTCAGATTCAATGGAGGTTCGATTCTTTATCCCGAAACAATAGTTTTTAATAGTGCATCACTAGAATAACAAGTGACTTGTTATTACCCATATGAACCTAATTCATGGGATCGCCAATTACATAGGTTGGGTTACTATCACTGTTGCTTTTCATCAATTGGCTTAAGTCCCATTCCCTTTGATGTGTTATAAATTAATTTTCTTCTCACAGATTTAGTCAAAAGGATCGGCCAAATTCATTTCTGACTTTACAAAATTGATGGATATAATTCCATCTTTAAGCAACTGTTTTATAACATCATGTCTCAATCGGATGTATTTATTTTTACCATTGAAAATTCTATTTTTTGTAATGGCTATTGCCACTTGGCAATCATAGTGCATAGACATAGAATGTGTCGGTT
Source organism: Eucalyptus sideroxylon x Eucalyptus melliodora (assembly GCA_016097485.1). Lineage (NCBI taxonomy): Eukaryota > Viridiplantae > Streptophyta > Magnoliopsida > Myrtales > Myrtaceae > Eucalyptus > Eucalyptus sideroxylon x Eucalyptus melliodora. Next base: position 39,033,970 of record CM027834.1, on the reverse strand, counting down.
TCATTCCCAAATGAATATTCGTTAAGAGGTTCCTTAACCACTCAGCCTCATTGCCAGCCAATTCTAGAGCCACAAACTCTGACTCCATGGTGAATTTAGCAATTATTATTTGTTTGGTTGACTTCCAAGTTACAGCACCTCGACCATAGGTAAACACATATCCACTAGTGGATTTTGTCTCATTTGAATTTGACATCCAATTAGCATCACTGTATCATTCTAATACAGCGGGAAATCCACTATATAAAATACCATAATTCATGATTCCTCTCAAATATTTCTTTAATCTGTTCAAAGTAGTCCAATGATCATCATTGTGATTTTGTGTATATTTGCTCAATCTACATACAACATAAGCTATATTAGGTCGAGTATAATTCATCAAATGCATCAAACTCCCAATAATTTGAGCATACTTAGATTGAGCCACACCATCTCCTTTATTTTTCACTAATTAGATATTAGAATCATAAGGAGTATTCACAAATTTGACATCAAAGTGATCATATTTTTTAAGTAGCCTCTCCACATAATGCGCTTGAGTAAGCATTAGGTCACTATCACTCTTTATGATTTTAACACCCAAAATAATATTAGCTTCCCCATGTCCTTCATATCAAATTTAGAAGTCAAAAAGCATTTTGTTTCATTTACTACATCAATACATGTATAAAAAATAAGCATGTTATCAACATATAAGCTAATAATTATAGATTCACTGTCAACAATTTTTATGTATACACATTTATCTACTCCAATAGAGAAAAAATCATTATTAACTAGAACATCATCAAATTTCTCATACCATTGCTTTGACGCTTACTTTAAGCCGTATAAAGATTTAACAAGTTTACAAACTTTGTTTTCTTAGCCAGGAAAAATATAGCCCTCAAGTTGCACCATGTAAATTTCATCTTCCAAATCACCATTTAAAAAAGCTGTTTTAACATCCATTTGGTGAATAATAAGTTTGTAAATAGAAGCCAAAGCAATTAAAACACGAATTGATGAAATTCTTGTGACTTGAGCAAAAGTGTCAAAATAATCAACATTTTATTTTTGAGTAAAACATTTTGCAACTAATCTTGCTTTATATTTATCAATAGAACCATCAGGATTATATTTTCTTTTTAAAATCCATTTACAATCGATCGGTTTTGCACCAGGTGGTAAATCAACTAATTTCCAAGTTTGATTTTGTAAGATAGAATCAATCTCGATTTTTATAGCTTCTTTCCAAAAATTGCTTTCTGAGGAAGGTATTGCTTCATAATAAGTCAAAAGATCATTATCAATAAGATAAGTATAAAAATCATTCCCAAAAGAAATTTCTTTCCTTATTCTTTTGCTCATTCTCAATTCATCATTTGAATTTTCGAAAATGTTTTTATGAAGATGTGCAGGAGAAATAGTATCAACACTTAATGGAAAAATATGCTAAAAAAATTCTGTATTTTTTTGTCTTGACTATAGTATTATTATCAAGCACATCACTTTTTAATACAAGAAATCTATATGCAGCACTATGTTCAGCATAATTAATAAACATGCAATCAAATGATTTAGAGCCTATTTTCCTTTTCTTAGAATTAGGAAGTATAACCTTAGCAAGACACCCCCACACTTTCAAATATTTTAAATTAGGATGATAACCTTTCCAAAATTTATAGGGTGTTTTACCTGTTTTCTTATGAGGTATTCTATTTTGGATGTGACATGCAAATAAAATAGCTCCACCCCATAAATTTGGAGCATTAGAACTAACAAGCATAGAATTTATCATCTCTTTCAAAGTCCTATTTTTCCTTTCAGCCATACCATTAGAATGAAGCGTAGCTTCATGAATTATTCATTCTTTTTCACAAAATTCGTTAAACAATACATATTCTCCACCTCTATTCGATCTAATTCTTTTTATCATTTTATTCAATTGGTTTTCTACCTCAGCTTTATACAAAAGGAACATATCAAAAGCTTCATCTTTATGCCTAAGCAAATAAACTTTAGTAAATCTAGAATAATCATCAATGAATGTCATGTAATATTCTTTACCTCCACTAGTCATAGTTTGTTTTAAATCTCCTAGATCAGTATGAATTAAACTCAACAAATCAGATTCTCTATTTACGAAATCTACAAGGCTTTTTTGTTAATTTTGTTTTGACACATATTATACATTTATTAAAATATGGGTTTTTAATTCCAGAAATTAAACCTTGTTTTTGCATTTTCTTAATATAAGAAATACTAACATGACCTAATCTACCATGCCATAAATCAACAGATTTAGCCAAGTAAGCGAAAGTAGTAGCATTTTCATTGATAATATCGGAAACGTTAAGAACAAAAAGTCATTGATTACAATAACCATTTTCCACAAAGACGTTATTTTTTGTCATTACAATCTTATCAGATTCGAATGATACCTTCACCCAAACCTTTCCTAAAAGTGCTATTGAGACCAGGTTTGCCCTTATATTAGGGACGTGTAATACATCATTCAGGGCCAAAGTCTTGCCAAATGTGAGCTTGAGAAGAACGTTTCATTTCCCAAGAACTTGAGTTGTTCTTGAATCACCAAGATAAATAATTTCTTTTCCTTCCCCTACTGGCGTGTAGGAGGAAAAGTCATTTTTTTTTGCACAAATATGCCTGGTAGCACCTGAGTCTACCACCCACTCTTTCACATTGGCCACAATGTTGGCTTGAGAAATAACCACAACAATTATATCATTAGAGTCATCTGCTTTAACTAAATTGACTTTGTCATTTCCCATTATTCTCTTTCTGCAGTGCGCTGCATGATGACCTGGTTTTCCACAAACAAAGCAAGAGCCTTTCTTTTTGAAGGTGGGGTGAGCAACCTTGGATTTGTAATTAGGTTTTTTTGTTATAATACCTGTTTTGGCGATGTTGAAATTTGCCATGCACCAAATTTGCCCCGGTAGCAATTTTCTTAGCTTTTGCAGCTTTGAGCTCCTTGCAAGTTGTATCCTCAATGATAATATGCACGATCAGATTGGCTAGTGACAATTGCTTGTCCTTGTGCTTGAGTTGTTGCTTGTAGTTATTCCAAGACTCGGGCAACTTTTCAATCAGCAGGCTCGCAATAAAATCTTCTTGTAAATTGATGTTTTCTGCCTTCAAGTCCTCCACTAGCTTGTGATATTCATTGATTTGCGTCTTGATCTCCTTATCATTGGACATTTCCCATTGATAATAATTTCTGATTACAAATTTTTGTCTGCCCACATCTTTGGCAGTGTACTTTGCAGTCATGGAGTCCCATATTTGTTTCGCTTCCTTGTACGGACAGTAGACATCAAACAATTCATTAGAAAGAGAACTAATAATTGTGTGCCTACATACCTTATTAGCGTGTATCCATTGATCTCGAAGCTTGTTATCAGTTGGTTCGGCTTCTGTAAGTGCGAAAGCCACGTCGTGCACATCTAGGATAGAGAAAACCCTTTCTTGCCACCTTCTGAAATTGTTGCCATTATAAACTTTGATCTTCGATATGTCGGGGAATGGTTTGGCATAAGACATATGTGGTAGTGGTGGTAGTGCAACTGGACTGGTAGAGATTGAGACATCAGCAACAATATCAACTTGACGCTCCATGGGAATTATCCTTAAGAGTGTAGGAAAAAAGCTTATGAGAATAAATAAATTTGTCTGAGGCGTGCAAGCGTAAGCACTGTCCTTAAGGATAATTCTGCCCCTTGGAGTGCGAAACTCAGTGCGATAGGCTTCTGATGGCTATCCTCCCAAGATACAACAGACTTTCTTCTATATTCCACATTGAATATTAGAAGCAACAGAAACAACATTGTATATAACCCAGCAAGGAAAATGAAATAATTTTTTTTTTAAAGAAAGAATATTCTTTGTTTCATTCAGTGTATATATTTTTAAGATTGTCTTATGAGATTTTATATTCAGACAAAATAGAACCGTTAAAAGAGCCGTTGTAAAATAATGAAGGATTTATTTGAGAAATAAATTAAATATTACAAAATGATTGAAAAGCCGTTATATGACTGTTAAGAAATCGTTATGTGACCGTTAAAAATAATGATGGTCTTCAATGCGGTCATAACTTTCATCGAAGCTACTATTGTAAATATTTCAAAATATTATTAAAATATCCAACATCTTCTTCATCCAAAGATTTCAGCTCCGACTACACAATACACATGTAGGTGTAATTTCGGTTCGTTACCATGTGCCGAGTGGCAAATTTGTCCACTCCAAGCGCGCTGTGTTTGTCCCGTGTCGCTTCCTTAACAAAGTAAGCAATCCAGTCTCACAGTTCGGATTTGCTTCCCCAGATTCTCCACGTGTTCTACTGTAATGTTAGAATGGTTTGGGAGTTATTCATTTGAATAGCTTGTTTCACAATAGAGACACAGAATTTCGGCAAACGAGATAGAAATTCCAAACCTTCTTGCACACTTATTCAACAGAAATAACAAGGTCAATAACTGTTGGTTTTCAACTTTGATAATTCTGCTTTGACGAACGCATGGCTTATCACTAATCAGATCCTTTCCCTTTTGCCCATCCAAGCTTTCGCTTAGCACCGCCCGCCCCAGGACCAGACCGACATATTCACAGACAAGAGATGAACTCAAACCCTATTTTCCTCTGTACCTAATTCAGACTCACCAACCACAGTACGAGAGAGATGTCCTACTAACGTGTCAGCCGATCCCTGAATGAAGAGATCTCTTCGAAAATCGGGAGTCTCTTGGACCTCGATGGAGCCCACTTATTCATCAACCTCTCGATCCCCTTGACGAAGTCGTCGTCCATGTCGAGGCCCAAGAGATCCGAGAAGTCGGGCTGCGGCTGCCTCGACCTCACCTCCGAGAGCAATTCCTCCGCTCTCCTCCTCGGCTTATAGTCGTTGGAGCCTGGAAGCTTGCCCCCTAACACGTCGTTGAGAATCGCGCGGGCCTCGTCGTACCGGCCTTGTTTGATGAGACACAGGCTGAGGTTGCAGGCCTTGTTGGCATCCGGATCGATCATTTGGGCTTTTTTATACACCACTTCAGCAGCCATGTAGTTGGGCTTCTGCATGTAGGCCCATCCCAAATTTCCCTGCATTTTGTCAAATACTTGAGAATAAATATGAAATCCTGAAATTTTTATTTTTATTTTTATTATGTATGGAAAATAAATTAAAAAAATAAGATTACTAGGAGAGCATACCAATAACCTGGAGGTCTCTTGCTTAACAGAGACCTGGAACTTCTTGCCATGAGAACGGGCCCTCTTGGTGGGCTTCCCATTGAAGATCTCGCCTTGGAATATCTGCCTCAGCTTCCTCTTTAGCAGCTCTATCTGCTCCTCCACTTTCCCACACTTCTGTACGTTATAATTCCCACAAAAGAAAACAAAAAGAGAACGTCAATACCCTTTCCCTCGTAATTAGTCTTTTTAAGATATAAAAAAATAATCTCTATTCTGTATATATCTATCTTTGTATGAATTATGTATCTTTTTTTTTTTTTTTTAATTATAATTTTGAGAATACGAAATAGCCAAACTTTCTCGACTTAACCAATCATGCGCATATGTCGCAGTCTACCCGGTTTACGTGCATCAGGGGTAAGGCTTCGCCCACAGGGTAGTGTTAGTGGCCCCTTCAGTTTATTTCCATGATGAGTATGGGATGCTTTCATTTGAACATGAAATCTACCACATCTACTTCAAAGTGCTTAACCACTTAATTATGAGTGCCGCCGTCTTTCAGATAATTGCCATTGATTATTATCACATCATCAAGTTACAATGCATGCAAGCAGTGCATACCCTCCAGAAAGGTTTCTATGTACTGGGTCATAAACATAAGCGCATATCATTAGCAGTTACTTTTTTGTTAATATGATTAGAAGAATTATATACCTAAATCACTTTTTTAAGTATGCAATGAGTTTATGTATAGACAGAAGTGAAGCAACAGGTACACACGCGTATGAAGTATTATCATACCTTGTACAAGTCGATGAGGACGTTATCAAGCGACTCTTGAGACTGCTTGGAGCAAAGGCCGCGAAAGGACTTGATGGCTTCGATGGCTTCTTCGCCCCTTTCGAGTTGCTTCATCACAACTGCCATGTCCTTCAACGCGCTGTCTACCCTATCTCCTGCATTTATCGCCTTCCAGAACAGCACTATCGCTGCTTCTGGGTCTTTCTGAACTAGCTGTTAATTTAATCAATTCAGCAAGAGAAAGAAATCGAACATATTGATCAGCAAGAGCAGATGCATTCGATTGGATCCTTAATCAGATTGTATTTTGTGTAGGAAATTGGCGATTATCTGTCCATGTATCTACTATCATATGTATGAATAAATCCATAGAATGATGAAGTTGCATAACCTTGATATCAAGAATGCTGGAGAGATTGCTTGGTCGATTGATAAATGATAGGGTTTCTAGTTGTAGCAAGACCCTACTCTGAGGGTTTTAATTTTAAGAAAATCGCACTGTCTTAAAGCATGTGTCGCTCATACCCTCTGATGTAGATGATATGATTCTCCTTGAATTGTCCGCGTACTTTCGTTCTTAATTGGTACGCGTTGACTTTGGTGATCTTCGGATGTATAACTAAAATGATTTCAAGATAAGATTTCTAGTTCTAACAAGATCCTACTCTACTTGTTTCGAATTTCAAGAAAATCGCTCCGTCTTAAAGGATGTTTTGCTCATACCCTAAGATGATATTTAGACTTGACGACGGTGGCAGCGATGCCGATTCTCCTTGAATTATCCGCATGCTTTCGTTCCCAATTACTATGCATTTAACTTTAGTAATCTCTGGATGCATAACTAAAATGATTTCAAGACGAGAAACATTCGAAGGAAATTTATTGTCGATTTCACATGTGAGATATCTTTATCTATTGAAAAGAGTTTATCAAGAGCTTTATATGAATCGATCGATCGCCGATGAGACTTCTGTGCTAGAATCACGAAACTGTTAATTAACCTCATCTCAGATTAAATTGTGGAGCTTTGGTTTTCTTCTGACGATAATTCTGATTAAAAAGGTACATATTCTTAAAGGATAAAATGATTCCAAAACAATGCTGGAAATTCAGACGAGATTCTGCAAGATGGTGGAGTAGAGGAGGTACCTGAGCGTGCTTGGCTCTGACATATGGAGTATCGCCAGAAGGGATCTTGAGGGCTACATGGTACTCCTCTCTTTCTCTCTTGTTTGAAGTCCTCTGATCTGAACTCCCCAGTTCCATCTCTCTCTCTCTCTCTCTCTCTCTCTTCTCTCTCTCTCTCTCTCTGTCTGATATATAACTGAAAGAGATGGATGGGTAGGAGAGAGAATCCCATGTATAGAAGCGAAGACCTAAGGTGGGGTGTCCGAAAGAAGGATGAACCTGGACGGAATCAGCGGCTATCTTCTGATTTTGGACGTTTCTTCAGACTTAACAGTCAATTTAGCTGCTCTTCTTTTCTTATCATGTATACCCATACAGGTATAGTGTATGCCTATAGATGTATTTTCAAATAACCTTTATTTTAATTTTTTTTTTTTTTTAAATAACTCATCAATAGGGTAATGATTACTACTTCAACAAATATACGCATGAGAGTACAACTGCAGTTGGAGACCCTCGGATGTTCACGGAATTTGAGATCTTGAGTTCAAATTTTATTAAGAGCAATTCAGAAGTAAATTCTCCAATTTATCATATCAATATGGGGAGTTTGCTTGAGGAGGTGGACTGGCCAAGTGTGCGAAAAGTGGGTTAGGTACCACCTAATCGTCAAACCCAAATAAAAAAAAAGTCACACATCATTTGATAAGTTTTATTATCGGATCGTTTAATGATTATCGTTAGCAAAGCTAGCCATGATCACATAAGGCTACTGCACCTCTTGATATGAAAATCTGGGACGGTAATCCAAGTGAAAGGCAACAGCGACTTTTCTAGAACTTGCCCGTCTTTGGACGAGATCAACTGCGTCTAAGAACATTGTATGCGAAAAACAGAGTGGAAACGTCAAGGGGGAGAGAGTGTCTGAGGTTGTATTGTCCGCCATCTACAATGTCGCGGGTGAACTTGGACGGTATGGTAGTCACATTCAGATAGCTCCTCTTTTGGATTGTCCTCTGTTTTTGGCTCGAGGCACCTCCCCAAAAAAGAAGGGATTTCGGTTGCTTCAACCTCGGACAGAAATTATGATAGCGAAAATATATGCACTCTAAGAACAAGGGGGATTGTTTTTACTTACAATAATTTTTTAAATATATTTTCTAAATCATTCGATTTTTTCTAAAACAAATGGTGTCTAATTTTTAATTCATTGTTTGGCTAGCCCAATCACTAGTGGTTCGGCATTTACCTTGGCCCCGAAAAGAGGGCCCGCAAGTCTATATTTGCCAAAGGGTTTTAGCATATTCACCTATCAAACTTGAACACCATGTTAAGTGAGATAATACAATTACATTGTCAACTCGTTATCTTTAGTACAAGATAAAGTATAAAATTATCCAAAAAGTCATAAACGTATTGCGTTTTTATTAATTTTCCTAAATCTTTTGATTGTGCAAATTAATTACAAACTTTTTCGTATTTTGCCAATTAAGTCAATTTGGTTAATTTGGATTGAAAATTGCTGACATAGATGCTAATTATTTTACATGGCATAATCAGTGCTAACGTAGATTTTTTTTTTTGAAATTGTTTTATTTTATTTTTCTTTTGTTCTTTTATTTTTCTTTTTCTTTTTTTAACAACTTATCAACCGACCATCGTCGGCCACAAGCAAGGGTGTTGTGGCCCTTGCCTATGGTTGGTAATAGCCAGCCAATGACCTCACTGACCATAGTTGTTAATAAAAGAATAAATAAAAAAATTCAAAAAATTATAATAAAAAAAATTGTTCATATTAGCTCTGATCTAGCGACCTCATTGGACATAGCTATTAATAAAAGAAAAAAATCAAAAATTATAAAAAAAAAAATAATCCATGTCAACGTTGATCATGACATGTAAAATGTTTAGCATCCATGTCAACAATTTTCAGTCAAAATTAATTGGATAAACTCAATTGGTAAAATGTGAAACTGTTTATGATTCAGCTGGCACAATAAACAAGTTTATGATTGAATTGATAAAAATGTAATAGGTTAAGGACTTATTGGATAATTTTCCCCAGGATAAAGAGTTAGAATCTTGATACTCCTTTCTCAAATTCATCACTTGTGGTGGTTGCTCACAACCACTTACTCACACAAAAAAGGAGATGTGCCCATTTCACAGTAGCTAAACCCGACTAAGCACATGCGCAAAGGATCAACTTACAAATGAGGGGGATAATCAATGTGTTTATAGTATGTTAGTTAACACTCCTACCTCATATGTAAGCCGTTTTTTTACATATGTAAGAGTGTTGGAGTGTGATTCATATTATCCATCGATAGAAAGGCATGTGGTCTTGCTCAAAGGGCTTACGTAATTTCAGCCCATATTTTATTAGTAGTTTGAATTTAGGCTCATGAATAGCTATTAAGTATATACTATTTCTTGCTTTTGTCATTTAGGGATGAAATAGAGAGGTGAGAGGTGCTAATTGTAGTTAAATCATCTATTGGATGTAACCCTAGTTTAAGGATGAATCTAAATAAAACTTTGTGTCTCAAATCTTCGTTCTCATTTTTATTCTTGATTTCCTTGCAATTGTGCGCAAAATCTTAATGTTTGGTATCAGACCTTGGTTTGAGGTTAGGGTTTATTGGTGAAGAGAGATTCGAAAAATCAAATCTTAGGAAGATGTCATCAATTACGAATTGAAGTAGAGAAGTTTGAAGGAAAATTTTTTGAGTTATGGAAATTGAAGATGGAGGTTATACTTGTGGATTGTAATTCTTGTGGCATATGGTCAAAGATGATAAATCTGAGGAAAAATCCAAGGAGAAGGTGAAGGAGTCCGAGTCCACACCTGATGAATTGAAGGTGTGGAATGACAATGATCAAAGGGCGCCGAGTTTGATCCGGCTATGTCATGGTGATAACGTCTTAGTGAACATGACCTTTGAAAAAATGGTGAAGGATCTTGGACGAAGTTGGAAAACCCTTTTAGAGCTAGTCGCTCGTGAATAGGTTATTTTTGTGGAATCGTGACTCTACAATTTCTGGATGAGTTAAGGTGATCCGTTTTCTACACACTTAAATGAGTTTAACACTATTTATGGGCAACCTGCATCGAGCAATGTTGAGGTGTACTTCATACTCTCCATCGATAGGAAAGCACTGGGGTCCCGCTTAGAGGGCTTTTATAGTTTGAGTCATATTTTATAAGTAATTTGGGTTTGGACCCATAAATAACTATTTTATATATATTATCTTTTTTTTTTTTTAATTGAAGAATGAAATAGTGAGGTGCATATTGTTAACTAAAGTAGAATCCTTTGTTGGACATAGTATTAATTTAAGGGTGAACCAAGATAAAATCTTGCGTCTTAAATACTCGTTCTCGCTTTTATTCCCAATTTCCTTGTAATTATGTGCCGAATCCTAACAAAGAGAAGATATGGACAGAACTACATTAATAGGCTAAGTAGTCAGAGTGGAGCATAGACAAAATAACATGAATAAAAAGCAAAGGAAATTGAAGTTCCATTCATTTCGTGGAAAACATGGCGTTTTTGAAAAATATTTTTTAGGAAGTCATTTTTTAGAAAAATAACTATATTTTCTAATGTTCGGTTGAAATTTAAAAATGAACTAGAAAATATTTTTCACCTTTGGTAAGGAAAATCTTTTCCTGCACATACTCATTTTCAATAATTTTTTTAATTATTTAATAATTTTAAATATTTTTTAATTTTTTAATTTTTTCCTTCATTTTCATTTCTTTTTTTCTTTTCTTTCTTTTCATCCTTCTTCCTTGGCCTTGACTAGTTGTCGGCCATGGCGGCGATTGGTGATTGGCTGTAGGCCAGCTTGAGCCTCACCCCAGACCGACAAGGCTCAAGCTCGCTAGATTTCGGCGAGGCTCCGCCTCCCCCGATCTAGTGAGGTCAAGGTTCGTTGGGTGAGCTCGGCTTTGCCAAATCTAACAAGTTGGGTGGGGCTTGGGCCTCGCCCAAGCTCGCTAGAGCCCAACGAACCTCTAGCGAGACTCGAGTTTGGTGGCCTAGGGCAAGCTTGGCTTTGCCAAATCGACAAGGCTCAAGCTGGCTTGCAATCGGTCGCCTATTGCCACCGTGGCCAGCTTCTGACCAAGGCCAAGGAAGAAGATGAAAAGGAAAGAAACAAAAGAAAAAATAAAAAGGAAAAAAATGAAAACTCAATTTAAAAAAAAACATAAAAATAAAATGAAAATGTGATTGGTAAAAGAAAGTAAGGTGAAAGAAGTTATGAAAAATATTTTTCACTTTTGAAAAGTGGAAAACATTTTCCCCATTTTTGAAGTTGTTTTTTTTAATAGCGGAAAATATTTTTCTTGGCTAGTTCATTTTCTATTAAACGAACACTAGAAAATCCGAAAAGTGTTTTCTTAGAAGTTATTTTTTGTGAAATGAATGGAGCTTGCGAGGAATGCTAATGTATGAACCATTGAGTCCTTCTATGATACTATGTTAGATAAAATGTTTTTCTTAAAATCTCAAACAGTTAGGTGAAAAATTCAAATTCTAGCACTTCAAATAAAGTCATATGCCAAACCATTTAGTGCAAAAGTACAAGGCTTCAGAGAATATATCTTATATCTTAGGGCAAAAGTTACCCCCAAAAAAAAAAAAAAAAAAACCTTAAATGATGCCACTATGACACATTTAGCCCAACCTTTTTCTATGATACCAAATATTTCAAACTTATATCCGTGCAACATATTTATCTTCCATTAAGTTTTGTTAATGAGAACCATTAAAAATCTACCTACATAAATGCTAAGAAGCAAAGAGTTTTGACATGGTTTCAAGTGGCTTAAGTGAAATAAAAACAACGTTGTTTTGGCTAAAAAATAATCTAACAGAACCTTGATGTAAGGTAAATGTATCATATAGATACAAGTTGAGGAATTTTATGTCACAAGAAAAAATTTAAGGTATATGTGTCACGGTATGTATAGCTTAGAGTTTTTGATGTCATAAAAATATTTATGGTAAATATATCAAAGTGAGTATAGTCTAGAGTTTTTTTGTGACTTTTCCTTCAATCTTAAAACTTCTCCTTTACTTGAGGGCCTATTTGATAACAAAGGCCTTAAGCATGCAAATACATTAGGGCAAACAACTTCTTGTAGCCCAATTATTGTGCATGATGAATGGGAAACCCCATGAGTAAGTGAAAATAGGGTGTGATGAGAAATCAAGCATCAAAACCTGTGTCTCTAATACACAAAATAAAGTTATATGCTCAACCATTTTCTCCAAAAGCTCAAATCATTATAGTATGGTGCATAATATATATTATATCTTACCATACCCAATCAATTACAAACTCAAAGTTACCTAGATCCGTTAGCTTCTTCATCACATGAAAGTTTACAAATGTGTATCATGTCCGCTATGCCGTGTACGAGGGAGAGAGATGGATAGATAAGCCAAGCAACAAGAGCATCGTTAGTACCCGATTATTTAACTAGGAAGTAGACTTCAAAAGCCAACATCGATCTTGAACTAATGGTTTCAACAAGGCACCAATTTCCACAATTCCTGTCTCGGCAGGAAAAGAAACAGATTTGCATTTTTGGCCTGGAGCTTTAGAATGATTTTCATTTCAGTCCTGTTTAATTTTCGACCTTCCTCCATGCAAACTACCAACGATGTATCTATGGAAGGACATTTATCTGTGTCATTTTATCACTTTTACGTTACTCCTCCTCAAAAGATAAACTAAAGAGCAATTTTGTCTAGTCATGTTCATCTCACTACAATGATTAATTCCTACCAGTAGAGGGATTTGTGACAAGACTTCACCCATTTTCAAGGTGGATCGATAAAGACAATTTTCAGCCACGACATGTTTATGCATCAAAATATTATTATGATGATTGATATATTACACCTAAAAAATGCAATCTCTCTTGAATTAGTGACTCTTATAGACTCACTATTTCACTTTTGGACGACACCTGGTCGTCCAAAATTGTGGTAATCAACCTCACCTTTTTTTTCTTAATACAAAGAAAGAAAGAAAAGAAACTCACGTTCTGGACAGCTCAGAAGAAGCCGGAAAGGCAACAATTCTCTTGAGATTCCTAAAGGTTTATCGAGTGATCAAACACTCGCCTTAACTTTAGCAAATTTTATGTTCAAATCACATGATCACCCACTCATATTAATCTTGAGACATGCCCTCTGTCTTATAAGTTTGCGTAATGCACACGTAACATGACGAGTTATATATGTCCATAGAAACTAATCAAGCTGCCGAATCCAAATATCCTTCGTTGTAATAAAAGGAACCAATTCTCGTGAGCCGATTTTATGAAGCGGCAAAGAATATTTGTAGCCATTCAGATGAGATCACGCAGGCTTTCATGCCAGAAACAAAGAGTAGAAATTGGAAGTATCTCTTGGGGGAAACGTCAACCTGGACAAACTCAGAGCGGACTCCATTAGTTAAGGCATATCTTGTTATTTTATAATGCTTTATTTAATCAGGGAATCACACCAATCCCATACAGTCAATCTCCTTGAAGACGATGCTGGAAGAGATCCAGTCGCACCATGTGTTAAAAGAATTGCCCCCATGAAGGGAACGAAGGAGAGATTCCCTTATATTTAGAGAGTTTATTTAGAGAGAAAGAAATTCAGAATCCTCGACATACGCCGACCAAGAATTTATCCAATAAATTATATGCCGGTAATTTCATCATGAAGCCATTTCCGATTACAGACAGTTCTGTCAGACAAGGTTGCAACGAAGCATTACACAGGGATAACACTCCATAGAACACAAAGTTGAAACCATGTGTGTACGCCCCTCACCTAATAATCGAACCTTTCATTACAAAGTCCTCAAGACATATCTCTCCCAGTGAATCAAGCATGATGGCATCGTCATATTTCCTTCAATTAGGCCGATAAAATATTTTCTTAATCAAGGTTGTGACAATGCTCAGGAACCCCATCATCGGAGAGACTAATTTGTAATGACACTAAAAATCAAATAGAGATACTGGAAATGGAATATAGATACAAAAAGGTGGTCAAAACCACCGGGCAAAATGAATTACACCAATTTGTAAAAACTCAAGCACTAGCTCTGGGCTATAAACGCATTAAGATGACCCAAATAAACCTCACCCGGATCCACGAAAATGAAGGGGGAAAAAACACAAGCCACCTCCTAAGACCACAGGCACATAAGCCAACTTTTTCATGCATTTTGAACATTGAACTCATAAGAGACTAGATCCATTTTGCCAAGGCAATCATCTTTAGCTAAGAGAAGCACAGCGAATGATATTTCCCAACTATGCCTGGTTGCCACCACCCCTTGAGCGGCCACCCATCCTTCCACGACCACGCACATATCCCCTGCCACCTCCACCTCTGCCCCTCTCGTATCCACTACCTGCTATGAGGGCAACCTTAAATAATAATTCTTGAGAAATCTAAGCACACAACAAAATATTTCAAACAATGCAAAATAACTGCAGTTCGGACACGGAGCACGTGCTTGATAGTGTTGTGCCAGGGGGGTTGGGGGACAGAAGGCACACTATATTCAAATTCACAAGTTACTTTCATTACGCTGTGGAGCACCAGGGACAAATGGTCTGAAATTAACCCCCAAAATAAAAAGAAAATTATAAAAGAACAAGTAGAGAAATTGAATGCAACCAAAAGATGTGTTGAATCCACCAAAGACGACCAGTACAATGCAGAAACTAGAAGCAAACTTACCACGGTAGCCCCAGCCCCTACCTCGTCCGCCACCTCGACCCCAGTTTGAATATCCACCATTATCTAACAATTTCAAAAGGAATAAGGAAAGTGAATAGGTGACAGATATCCGACACATGAATGCAATGAATCACTACAGGACCTCAACTCTTGGTGAAAGGTAATTAACCGTTGAGAAGGCACTAATCATACCTTGATAGTTTCCACCTTGATAATTTCCACTTTGATAGTTTCCACCTTGATAATTTCCACCTTGATAGTTTCCACTTTGATAGTCTCCACCTTGATAGTTCCTGTTTTGATAATATCCACCTTGATAGTTTCCGTATCCTCCCCTTCCCCAGCTCCTCCCTCTCCCTCTACCTCGACCCCTCCCCCGACCATATGAATCTAAATATTAAAGGAGAAGAACCAGTCATCAACTTTGCTTTGGTCCAAGATAAAACCTCAAGTCACAACTTCGTCACAGCAAATACCTTCATTAACAGTATTGTAAGGAACACGTGCTTGTCTAGGCTGTTGTGGTTGATAACGATACTGAGGTTTGGGTTGATCCATTTGAACAGGAGCTTGGTACCTAAGCAAACAAATAACATATCAAACAATCATCGCATAATATCACGTTGAGCTGCGAGTACTTGCAAAACTTTATTAACAGAATGTAGCAATTTGTGATGGTATCAATAACTATCTTAACAGGTAGATTACTCAGGGGAAAAGGAATATAGTGAAGTTATGTCCTAATATTTCTGACCCAGTCCCCAAGTAAGAAGCACCAAACAAGAGACTTTAACTAAATCACTATGTGGTTGATGCTCATTATAGCAGCTTCTGAAACCCTTTAGATCATTGTGGGTGTCGTAACTTACCCAGGAGATTCTTTGTTTAGCTCCCTAGTAGACAAGGTGATCGATATCATTGAAACATGTCGAGTCATCTCCACACTGCATGAAATATTATGCTGTCGGAATTAGATAGACCATCTACAAAATTATGTACACAATTAGATTTAAGTTTATATACTGGTGCATACGGTACTAGGCCTTCTTCGATGGGTTCCCATACATCAGTTATGCTAACTGAGCTGATGGAAGTATCCTGATGCAACCGAGGAATTCTCTTCTGCATGAATACAAGTTCAGGAAGGTGGCAATGAGAATAATTTGCTAATTTTACATCCTAATGCTTCCTCTTATCCTCTTAATAAAACAATAGCATCACGTAATAAACAATTTGAACTCACACAAACCTTTATAATCTCTGCAATGGCCACTGTCTTACTGATTGCTTGTCCCATTGCTTTCAGGACAATTTCCCTAACACGTTTCTCCTACACATGAAAAGATATTATTTAAATATAATCGAGCATATATTACAAAATTTTTGGTTGGCGAAGGGAAAAATCAAGTCATCTAATTTAAGATCCTCAATCCCCCTTGGTGAAAGATATGGAAGAATCCAAGCCAAAGACATTCATATGAAACAAGCAAAATGTTTAAATGATCTAAAGCCAGTAACCATGATGTGTGTCACACAAGAAATCAACTATCTAGGAAAGGTACCAACTATTAAGGGAAAGTCATCAAATGGATCGCTCATGACATGTTGCTATAGTTTGGACATGGAATCAAGTATCAAATTCCCCATGACCATCTAATATCTAAAAAACCAGCAATGGTTTGTACATGGAAGAATAATGAACCTACACTATGGAAGCCATAATAGACAAAGAATAACCATGAAAACAATGGGATCTTCAAGCAGCATGTCATGAACAATCAGAAAGCGACTTGTAGGAGAATACCCAATGGAGACTGACAAATGATGACCACTAGCATCACTACATTACAATGCAGAACGAGCAAGTTTAACTTTCAGCCCAGCTCATGCATGAGAAATATCACAAGGAATGCGATTGATTTAACATTATCGTAGGAAGACAGCCACAACATGGAAAGTTATTCTGAAAATGGTCTCCATATTGACCAAAAAGTAGCCACAGTAATCATTCTGTAGAATTTCTATTTCCAACAACAGATTAGACACATAACACGACACTAATTCCTTTGAAATAAAGCTCAAAGCGTCTGGGCACACTCCCAAATACAGACATGCCTCAGCTTTCACCGGATAATATATCTTCATCAAGTAATTTACAACCCCCTCCCCCTCTTCTCCTTACTTTTTGTTCTCTCTCACCAAAAGAAAACATAATAACAAAGTGCAATCCAAATTCACATCCTCCGCAAAAGCAGCCTGAACTGGTATTCTTTTGTAAAGCGAAGCCTAATCAAATCTCCTAAAAATTCCCTGCTTCCAAGCAGCTCCACCTCAACAATTTTCTTCGAAAACATCGAGTTCCTTCCTTCGCAGCAACTTAAACAAGCTTGAAAAATGCTTCCACATCCCAATCCTGGGTTCAACTCGAAAGATGGCACTATCAACTATTCAGTCAAGCGTGCATCTTCCAAAAACAAGCCACTCAGGCATCTCTGTCTCTCCCTACACGTCAGGGAAGATTTCCACCGAAGGAGCCCCCGCAGATCCATCTGACTACTTACTTTCACTCTATAACTAACTGGCAACTGCTGTTCGATTGGGAGAATCCAATCAAACTCGCCCCACGATAAACCGGCATGCATTCCGCCGCAAAAGCAAGGTCACGAGATGACAACATCTCGTTTCTCACAGGCAGCTCCTCCGTAGATGTACGGCGAGGACACCGACTATCGAAACCACTGATTTCCGTCGAGCTCAAGCTACTAGCAAACTACCGCTCACTTAGGAAACCCCCAAAAAAAAAAAAAAAAACGAAGAAACGCCGCCGCGCAGAAGACCAGCACGCGTTCCGCCACACGACCGAGGTCGAGCCACTACCGAATCGACGCCGACGAACCGAACAAACAGAAGACCAAATGCGAAAAGAAATCGCGAAGCGCAATCGAAGCCCCAGCGAAACACCAGGGGCGAAAAAATCAGGTACGACGCGACTCGAAATCGCCAAACCTAAACCCGTCGAGGGAACGACGGGAGGACTCGGCGACAAGAGGCGCGCGCGATTGCACGGACGGCGGCGCATCGAAGAGGAGAGAGAAAGCGCGCGCGAGCGAGAGAGAGGGAGGGGGAGGGAGAGAGAGAGGGACCTGGAGGAGAGTGGAGGCGTAGCTGATGTAGTTGCGGATGAGGCCCTGGGTGGTGATGCGGATCTCGTTCTCGTTTATCGGCGACTCCGGCTTCGGCTTCTCCACTCTCTGGTATCGGTCCATGGCCGTCGCTCGCTCCTTCCTCCTCCCCTCTCGGCGTCGCAGAAAACCCTAAAACCCCAGTCGCGAGGCAAAAAGCACCGCGCAGCACAGCAAGCGACGCCCCCGCGAGAGAGAGAGAAGAGAAGAGAGAGAGAGAGAGAGAGAGAGAGAGTGGCTGAGGCAAAACCACAAAAGGGCTAAAACCTCAAGAGCCTAGGGGAGAGAGAGAGGGCGAGGGAGGGCTGTCCGCCTGCGCGCGGCCTTACACGTGGCGCGCCCTCGCGCGAGAACCGATCTCGATGGAATTTTGACCCTTGGATTCGAAAGGGGGAGGAGAGGGGCTTACGCGCTTCCTCCCCTAGGGGCGAGACAGAATGATTCAATCCCACGCGAATCTCCTCTCTCCGGGTCACGTGGAGCACGTGCCCCCCCTGGGCAGAGGCATGACCTGATCCTCGAGGCCCCCTTGCTGCGCAAGTTCTTCTCCCTTTCCTTCCCAAGGTCTCACAACTTACAGAGGAAGGTACCTCCTCCAACAAGAACCAAAAAAGGTCACGGGCTTCTTACGTTTTTACTGTTGTGGAGATTTTTTTTCTCTTATAAAAACAACATATAAAGCAGGGGCTCCGAGAGCAATTGTTGACAACATGTAACCTATTTAGAAATTTACTTGTTAATTACTAAAGTCACTTGCTTAAAGCATATGCTCGCTTTCCCCACCTTCATTTACTAGATTTTGCTCGACGACCTTTGGCCTTTTACTTTCAAATTTCGATCCCAAAAGTTAGTCTTTCCTGATAGCCTCAATAATTTCCTCCTCACACATCCAGCTTGAGTTTGAGTAGGAATAATCTGTAACTTTTCCATATGACTGTTAAGTCTAAACTTATTAGTGATCATTAACAGGTTTTTCCTCACACTTATAAATTTATGTGATTGTTAGATCTAGACTTGTTGGCAACTGAGTTTTTACAACCGATGTGTGATAGTGTCAACAATCTTTCCCTTACACATCGGCTTAGGTCGGAGCAAAAATAACCCATAACTCTCTTGTGTGATTGTTGGGGTCTATTGGCAACCGAGTTCTAATACTAGTGTTGGGTGATTTCTGTCCTCCCTCACCCCAAATGTTAGTATTACCCGGCTTTTTCTCACACTACCTATAACTCTCTATCAACAATCCCCCTTCACACGTTGGGACCCGTAACTCTCCCTTGTGGTCAGGCTTGAGTCAAAGCAAGAACAACCTGTAACTCTCTCGTTTAGCTCAGGAACAACTCGTAACTCTCCCGTACATCGGATTTGGGTTGGAGTAGGAACAATCCATAACTCTCTCATGTGGCTGTTGGGTCCAGACTTATTGGCAATTGAGTTTTGATACTAGTGATGAGTGCTCCCTCACCCCAAAAGTTAGTACTATATGGCTTTTCCTCACACTATCCGTAACTCTCCCTCAACAATCCCCCCTTCACACATTGGCCTATGTTGGAGTGGGAACTACTCGTAATTCTCGCTTATAGTTCTACAATTGATCACACTACCCATAACTCTCCCTCAAAATCCCCCCTTCACACATCGGGCCTATGTTGGAGTGGGAACTATCCGTAACTCTCCCTAGTGGTTCTACAATCGATCTATGGGGGCTTGGATCAGAGCAAAAACAACCCGTAACTCTCCCATGTGGCTCAAGAAAAGTTCTTTTTTTAGTTATTGGACTTATGCTTATCTAAAGAATGGATCTAAGAATGATGATCCGCCCTGTGATCGTTCCATGTATGATACTAAATACAGTTGGAATAATCACTCTGTAACTCTCCCATGTGGGAGTTAGGTCCAGACTTATTGGCAACTGAGTTTCTACAACCAATACGAGACAGTGTCAACAATCTCCCTCTTACACATCGAACTTGGGTCAAATTAGGAACAACCCGTAACTCTCTCATGTGGCTATTGGGTCCAGACTTAACTCTCTCGTGTGGCTATTAGGTACAGACTTATTAGCAACCGAGTTCTGATACCAGTGTTTCAATCCTCCCTTATCTTAAAAGTTAGCTTAAAGGGTTAGGTTTTTCCTCACATTTATAACTGACTACTAGCCCCTTCCAAAATTGATGTGGACAGTCTCAAGATTATAACTGTTGATGCGGTCCGGATGAAAAGAACCATCGCACTCGGTAAAGATTGATGGTTTGCCAACTAATGCCAACAGCCCACCAATGTATATAACAAAACTAGGTGCAACAAGGGATGCGTAAAAAGTTTACCAAGACGATAAACCATGTCCACCGTCAAAATAGTGACGTCTCTCAAACTCATTTTCTCGTGTGAAGACATCTCAACATCATTGGTTTCCAAAGTCTGACGCTTGATTTGCCGTTTGCTTAAAGAGAAAAGGATGTGGGAGGAAAAGTGACCAAGCAAATCCTTTTTCATTATCAAGTTTGGACAAAGTGTGTGGTCATTTCTGCCGCGTTTTCCTTCTTCTATGTCTCCTCTTGCTAAGACAGATCCTGCGGTGGAAATTTAACCACACATCTTTCACCAGAGTCTTCAACCAAATAAGTAGATGACATTAAAAAAAAAAAAAAAAACTCACGAAACGAACGACTAGAATCACAATAAGTCTTGAGTAGGTACTTTCAAATAGAGAATAGAATGGACCTGAAGCAGGAACAGTGAATATTCAGTGGATGGTAATGAAGCGGACAATTCGCTGCAATCACATGAAGCTACTTCACCACCAGAACCACTACCAAAGTTGCAGATGCCAAAAGAATTACACACAAGGAGACGGTACACAACCAGGCCCTACTGCCTAAAGAAATAAAAGAAGAACGAGGAACCGATTGCGCGATGTGGGTTGCGCTGCTTAGGCCTAGTTCTTCTTCCAAGTTAACATGACACAACTTTGAATGCAACTTGTTGGAATATTTAAATAACAAAACACATCTTCATCTAATAACTTAAACTTTTAGAACGGTTAATAGTGATACTACCAAATTTGACATGATATTAGAGTTAGAGGTCCTGAGTTGGAATTTTTCCAAGTCCATTTGTCTCCCCAAATAAATTTCTACACTTAGTAATAGCCAAAAAAACCAGACTAAGTGTATTAGAATATTTAAATAATAGGCCACATCTTCATCTAATAACTTAAACTTTTAAAACAGCGTTTTTACAAAATCTCACACGACTAATGTTGGGGATAAACCAATTTCAGATCATGAATGACAAACAATTTCCACCTCAAGAACATTGATCATACAAAGCCATAGGCAGGATGGCAGAAGCATCAATACTGCAGCATTTCAATGATAAACATGTGCATTATGTGCATCTCCACTAAAAATTAAAGCTTTGACAGAGCAAACTGAAATACGTTGTCTAGAAACATACTAGGAGAAGCATATGCATGGAAGTGAACCCAAACACCGTATCTCAGCAATGAAGAAAATGACTACAGAACAGGCTTTAGATGAGCTTTCTACGGAACAGGTACTTTGAATAAAAAATAAAATGGACTGGAGCAGGGGACGGGAAATTTCGAGTGGTGGTAATGAAGCGGACAATTCATTGCAATCACGTGAAACTACTTTTCTACATTAACCATTAGCATAGTCATTCTGTAACAGATTACAGATTTAAAAGAATTACACAAAGTAGACAGTACACGGCCAGGACTGAAGAAAGAAAGAAAGAGGAACCAACTGGTGATCAGAGCGTGCAGCTTCAGTCTATTTCTTCTCTGTGAATTAACATGAGACAGGACATCAAATGCAACTAATGTCATGTGGAAGAACCGATTTCAAATGATTATTTATCTTCACCTGAAAAACATTGATTACAGCAAAGAGATAAAGCCATGGGCAGGACCGCAGGAACATTGATATTTGCAGTATTTGAATGCTAAACATGTACACCGCCACTAAAATGTAAAGCTTGGACAGGAATCTGAAATAGAATGTCTAGAAGCACACTAGGAGCAGCATATGACATGGATGTGAACCCAGACAACTTATCCTGGCAATGAAGAGAACGGCACTAGAACAGTCTCTAGATGAGCTTTCTTTTATGAACTGGTCACTATCAAAGCGCAACACTGAATTTTACAACAGTCAGGGAAAGAGAGAAGCAAGAGTATTGATACAACAGGATCCTCAAATTCTCACTGCAGGGAAAGAATCTTCAGAACATTCTAGCAAAACTTACTCATAATAGATGCATTAATCATCAACAAAGAGCAAGAACAAGCACATCAGGAAATTCATAAGAGAATAAAACTGACAAAAATGTGAAGAAGTACAAAAGAAATGTTAATAACTGCTACATTGAGGAAGGCTTTAGATCAATGCCTCTGGATGGGAAAAACTTGAAGGAAAGAGAGAATATAGCGACCCTTCATCTCTCCTGTATAGTGTATACAATCTTCGACCATAATCCTGCAGTTTTCAACTAAATTCCTACTAAAACAGTTGACAACTCCTATATGGCCAAAGAAAAAGGGAAAAACCAGCAGCTTAACAATAATTGGACCATCCAAGATGGCCATATGATGCACATTATCCCTCAGAAGTTAACATTTGTAGTGGCCTTACAATGGATATTTCCCTTACCCTTTAGAGAATAATAATGGAAGGACAAGCACTCCAGAAGTTAGAACGCTCGCAGATGTTCAGATAAACTGATATGTAGGAAAAACTCTACATCGAACTTGAAGGTAGAACCACGAACTCATCACTAACACAGGACTGTCGAAAACCTTAGAGATCTGCTTTACATTTCCCCTGTAAAAACTTCAACTAATAACTGAAGAATCATTCTCCCTGTGACAACCTTTTCAAACCATGCCATTAATAAACCAAAGACTCAACCATCAAATCTGCTACTCATGCAGAGGGAAATAGAGTAAAGTCTTACCTATAACTCCGGCACCCCAAGTAGAATCTCAACAGGTCGTCAAGGTAAATGCACAAAATGACTATGTCATTTATGAGAAGTCTCATACAAGTATCCTAGGGTAGCATTCATGAAATGACCACGTATCAGTTATGAGACCACCACGTTGACAACACGCACAGGGAAAGGTTGCTGAAACAAGCAAAGTTTACTCGCAAAGAAAGGTTGCACAGTCATTATTCTTCCTTAATTCTATCAGAAAGATCAAATACATTTTAGTACATAAGGTAAACATGAGCAAAGAATTTCTGGTGTAACAGATTCAAACTATGGCATCCTTACAATGTGAAACATAACAATTATAAACATATCAGCTTACAATTATATATAATGGCACATATGCTTATACACCTGCCATTAGGCACAAGGCATAGATAGCCCCGGCACAATTCACACCCAGGAGACGAGTCAGTCAGGCAGCTTCATCGGCTTCGCCGTGAAGAACAGTATGAATTGAAACGGCGGAACAAAAGCTGAAGACCTTGTGGAACTTATTCACGGGAGATGGCAAATCCGGTAGCCTCCTCCAGCTGCACCTGCCATAATCACTACCAATCTCACAGACACAAGCAGGGTACTTCTTATGATACTCCTCATTAAACACATAAATCATATCGCCCGATCCAACGCATTTCAGGCTCGCGAATTTATCTTCCTCCTCGCTATCGACCAGCCCATTGAGCAAATTGGAGGGCATGATCGCGATTTCCCTGAATTCCATGCTCGTCTCATCGATCTGCCACAAGTTAAACGACGGCCCGCTCGGCCCGACGCACATGCCCGCCAGGACCAGCCGTTGCCGACACGCGATCAAGAAAGAAAAAAGGACCCCGGGCGGCCTCAGAGTCTGCACGTCGCTCCAGATCCGATCGCGCAGGTCGAAGCAGGACACGAAGCAAGAATAGATCCCGAACACATAAAACCTACCGCGGAAGAGCGCCGACGACAGGGACTGCGAGGAGTTCCCGGGGCGGAAGTCGGCGGGCAAGGGAGGGCAGAGGTCCCAGCGGTCGGACCGGGGGTCGTAAATCTCGACCGCCAGCCGGTCCTCGATGTCGACGAGGTTGCCGACGAACCCGTCGCCCCCGACGACGACGAACCGCAGGCCGGGGCCGGGGCCGGGGCCGGGGCCGCGGTCGTCGGGGAAGACGGCGAGGAGGGGGTTGAGGCGGGAGAAGTGGAGAGGGGAGGTGGAGCGCCAGGAGTCGCGGAAGACGCGGGTGAAGGAGAAGGCCGGGGTGGTGGTGAAGAGGAAGCCGGAGGAGGCGGTGAAGGCGCGGTGGGCGTGGGTGGGGAGGCGGAACCAGGCGTCGGAGAGGGGGTCGAAGGCGAAGGACTGGTTGTTGCGGGAGGAGGTGTTGTGGATGCCGTAGAGGAAGAACCAGGGAGAAGAAGAAGAAGAGGAAGAAGAGGAAGAAGGGCCGGCGCTAGAAGTGGTCGAGGAGGAGGTGACGATGGAGCGCCAGAGCTTGCAGACGGAGGAGGCGCGGAGGAGGGAGGGGACGGGGAGGAGGGAGAGGATGAGGTCGATGAGGTCGGTGGAGAGGGAGTTGATGGTGGTCAGCGACGGCGGGCAGTCCGACATCGCAGGTGGATAAGGGGGGAGCTTCGGGAGGCTTTGCTGCCGGGGGATGGTGTCGGGTCGGGACAGGCGCGGAGGGCGTTGAACTTGTGCGGGGGTTAGTTGGGGGAGAAGATGGAGAACGGTAGTTATACGTGCTGCGTGGGGGGTGAAGCGGGGGAAGTGGGGAGTGGGTAGTGGGGAGGGAATGGCGGTACACTCTTTTTAGTTTTTACTTCTCCTCGGAAATTACTAATTTAGGCTCGAGGTTACACCGCCATAATTTCAAAACCATAACTACCTTTTGTGATGTGTGAAGTAGAAACCTTATAACTTGTCACCAAATTATAGTTAGAATCTTAGAAATTATAAATAATACAATTGACATGATAGAGTCATTTCATTAATTCCATCTAACTTGATTAACAAAAAATACTAATATGTCGCTCTCTCTCTCTCTTTTATATATATAAATGTTCTCTCTCTAACACGGCAATGACATAGCTAAAACATGAAATATAACGTTAAAATAATGTCACTTTGATCCAAATATGATTTTTAATACAAATTTTATTTAAATTAAATAGACAAAAATAAGCTAAATTTTTTAAAAAATAATAAACAAGGAGGAAGAAGAAGTAGGCAACGAGGGCATTGTAGCCTTCGCCGTTGCCACCCCACCGTCATTGAGCTCCCCGCACCCCGTCGACCATTCTCCCACCAAGGGCTGCCTGTTTCTCTTTCTTCTTTGTGTTTTTTTTAGCTTATTTCTTATTATATATATCACATTAAGAATCAAATTTTAACTTCAAATGACGTCATTTGACCAGATCATCGCCACGAAGGATAAATAAAAAATATATAAAAAAAGCCACATCGGCATTCAAGATGTCAAGTTATATAGAATTAAGAAAATAATCAATTGTACCAATTAGATGAATTTTAGAATTTGATTGCATTTTTTGCAAATTTAGAGGCTCAATTATATTTTAGTGACGAGTTTTAGGACTTCTAGTTAACATTATTTTTTTTAAAACTTCAAATCAGTACATTTGTGCAATGTTCATTCATACTAATTATCATCGAAGACAATACCATACTTCATGAATTTGGATTTGGGTTCAAAGCCTATATTTCTGACTGAATTGAGAGCGCGAACTCGAGAACTCGACATGGACCGAACTCGTGCCAAGTTCCGAGCGGATGTTTGGGCGCCTGCTAAAAGCGGTAAGTTTCAACATCCAACGCAGAAAGAAAAAACAAATATTGCATCAGGAAGTTCTTCTTGAGGAAATATTTTGGTCGCTCCTGCAGCATTATTCATTCAACCACAAAGAAAGAACGGAAAAATGGTTGAGAGACTTTCGCGTCACACGAAGAAGAAGAAGCGAGAACGAAGTTCTCAAAAACTAGGCAAAAAAATTGACATTTTATTGGGTCGGTCTGAAGGGAGGGAAGAACTTTTGTCCTCGACAGCTTAAAAAAAAAAAAAAAAAAAAAAAGTTCGTCTCGATTTGAGGTCTGGAGGGATTAACAGTGTCAAAGCCCATCTAATCCGTGAACATCAATTGTTTACGATAAAATTTGGTATATTTAGACCTATTCAACGGCGTGTTAGAATGTGCAAGGAGCATGCGTTCGACTGTCATTGGCGTTGAATATGACCCGGTAATCTAAAAATCGTTTGATAGTCTCGCGTGCTGCATCACATTGTTTACGAATGAAGATTTCATATATTGATTGTAGTATAATTGGAATCACTTCTTCTTTTTTTCATTCAGGATATCGATTTACAATGAGGTCTCTCGTGCATTTGTCTGGCATGAGCTGGAAGTCAGCACATTCTTCGGAACACTTGGACTAAACGCAATATATTTTCTGTAGAAAAAGACCAAGGACTCGACTCAAAATGATCATGATAGAAATTGGGTTTTTGATGATTTCTGGGTAATTGGTTAATCAGACGATGCAATAGAAAAGACATAGGAAAGTCCATGTGCACATTCATCCTGTGCATTGCAATTATGTCTTATCGTTTCAAGGGTTTCGTGTTATAAACCTGTGATCACAGCATTGCGAACAGCAGAAGTAGAGGTGACAATTAGGCGGGTTGGATCAGATCTCACTAAAATTCTCAGACCGACACGTCATAAATTAGATGTATAGCAGGTTTCGAGCTCCATAGGCTTTAACTTCGTCACTGAACCATCTTCCCTTCACCGGCTCAAATTAGCCTTCCAGCTGATTCGGCCAGGGCGGTGTATGCTATAAAAGTCCAAGAAGTGATTGTATAGGAACCAACTCGATGCAGAACAGACAACACCATACGCCAAGAACACCCAAATCAACACATCAGCTCCTAAAACATAGACTAGACGTGGTTCCATGAAACATTTAACGGTCTGTAATCTGCTTCTTCTACATGATTCTTCATCATCGAGAATTTTGACGATCTTCAGCTAGCCTAAATTTAGCTAAACTTTAGATGGAAACCGAAAGGGAATCTCAGGTGCAAAACTAGACAAAAAGTTTTACCTAGACTCCACCAAACTCAGAGAGTATGACCCTTTTCATCAAATCTAGGACAGGCCAAATCCATGGGAATCAAACAGCTATGAAAGTAGACTCGGTAGATGTGTGTCTGAGAACAATACATTTCATGCCGCTGAAATCAAAGTAGAGATAGCGACAGCCTGAAGGATGACATTGTACAGGTACTAGCAAATCAGATTTTCATTTATCACCAAAATGCAGTGCAGATCAAGAATTGCGCCATTTATTGGGCTTTAGCCTCTTATTGCAGTTTGAAATTGAGAAGACTGACCACTCACCAATCTTAAACTCGTATAGATGACATAACCCCACTTGCATCTACTGAGCATCCCTAGACAGGAGGTTATTAATCTTGATAGGTCGAGCATTGCATAGTTCATCGGCACAGTCCCCTCTCTCGAAAACTGCTGCTGCACCCATACCCGAACCTGCAGTGACCATAATCAAGAAAGTATTCAGTTGATGGAAAATGAATAATACAGCTTGTCATTTTATTTTATTTTTTTGGCAATATGCTATGGCACGTACCAGAAATTTCCCTAACTGCACCACAAAAGTCTATTCTGAGACAATGACTAACAATTTATGACAAAAGGGTTTCCCAAATGAGATGCTCACATGATAATCCTGATTAATCTGAACAATTTGATTAAAACCCAATGCTAGATTGAGGTTAAAATACGTGAGAAACAATTCTTTGGGGTACTAGTCTTTTAGCCCTAACAGCAGGATATAGCCATGTCAGTACCCAGATGACCAAGCGTTGCTTCTGTCAAAATTCATCTGTTAGGTTAACAAGAGGGCTATCAAGTCACATAAGAGGATCAGGAAGAAGGTAAACGTGCATCACGTGACAGTCCCAATCTTGAAATACTGCCAGATGATCTAAATTTTAATGTTCTCAAAGAACAGAGGGTGAACTAATTTCCCACTCATTTATAAAAGATAGTCAAGATTAAAGTATGAAGAAATGCACATATTCTTCCACAAGGTCCACTGTATTTGTTCATTTATTTTTTTGACAGAGGCTATTTAAAAACTAAAGAAGAAGTAATTGAATCCTTGGCAAAGCAGGGAAGCACGAAGACGAATACAAACCTATGCACATTGATATTACTCCAAACCGGGAGTCTCTTCCCTGACGCTTCATCTCATTCAACAGAGTTGCTACACATCGTGCACCTGAAGTGAAGAATGTCCATATCTTAGGCACATAGACATTATACAATAAATGCTTCCCGTGACATCACCTAGATTTTCCAACCTGCATGAATCATTCATACGAAACTTCGGAACAGGTATTGCATGTAAGATTACATCTCATCTCATACTAGATTCAACCGACAGTCATTGATTCCAAAACAGAAGACACTATCACAAGAAGAAAATAGGTGAAATCTTTTCACTGGCTTCAAGAAGTAATTGAGGTGCTTTCTTCTCATTGCTAGTTACCTGTAGCACCCAAAGGATGCCCAAGAGCTATGGCGCCGCCGTTAACATTGACTTTTTCTGGATCAAGCCCCAGTTTTTTACAACAATACACGTACTGAGATGCAAATGCCTGAAAAATAACAGCCATAACCTATTACAGACCTGAACTTGCATTTGCATTGTGGAACTGAAGATGGTATCAGACGGTCTCTACCTCATTTATTTCAAGAAGGTCGATATCATCGAGCGTGAGCCCGGCAGACTTTACTGCAGCAGGAATGGCAACAGCAGGACCAATTCCCATGACAGCAGGATCCACACCAACAGCCGCAAAACTCCTAAAAGTAAGTGCTCAGACAATTAGATTCCAGGCAGAGAAGAGGCGGCATATAACATAAGAAACAATGTCTACCTAATGATATTAAGTGGCCTTCTCGCTATAGCACCCTCTTATTAACAAAAGCAGTTGCCCATCAAAACTTGAACTACAGGTTACACGTAAAAACGCACTTTCTAAAACTGAATTTCCAAATACGGTGATTTCCCACCTGAAAACACCAAGAATGGGCAACCCCTTCTGCACAGCCACACTTCTCTTCATTAGCAGTACAGCCCCAGCTCCATCACTCACTTGACTAGCATTCCCTGACAGCATTCAAAAAGCATAAGCTCATCAAGAAGCAACAAAAATATAATTAATGCAACAACACGAATTCAGAAAGCAGGACTAGTTGTTAGATACCAGCTGTTGTTGCCCCATCCTTTTTAAAGGCAGGCTTCAGCTTTGCTAAGTCATTTATATTTGCGTTTGGTCGGATACCATCATCAACGGAAATCGTGACTGGCTTCTCCTCTCCAGTTTTCGGATCAACAAACTTTGAATAGAAGTCAACAGTTAGGTCATTATAGGAGCAGTTCAAGCCAAATTGCAATGGTGACTGTGTATATACCTTGGTAGATACAGGAATGATTTCGTCTTTGAATTTCCCCAATTGTGTGGCAGCATAGGCTCGCCTATGAGATTCAACCTTTTCCAGAAAAATTAAGATAGTTTCAATAACATAATACCAGATTGTTGAATCAGGAAACAATTTAACATTTTGAAAAATCTACAACACTTACAGCAGCCTGGTCTTGCTCTTGTCTGGTCACGCCAAAACGCTGGGCCACATTTTCAGAAGTGATCCCCATTGGAAGAAGACAATCCCGCTTGTGCAAAGCTGTGTACCTGTTTTTTTTAAGTGATATTCAGCCAAACAATTCATATTTCTGAGTAACAAATGTATTTTTTCTTTGCTTTCCCTCTCAATTTTCCTTTATTTAAAAGCTGGACATACTCTTGGGTTGACTTTAGGAACTGCACGAACTTGGTCTACCGTCATTGACTCCAATCCAGCCCCAATTCCTGATTAGTAAAGGTGATTATTTAAAGCAAAAAAGAATGCTCAAGGAAGGCGTTCATTTCCAGTTTCAAGCTAACCAATGTCATAAAAACCAGCTTTAATGGAAGCAGCAACATCAGCAACTGCCTGAAGGCCAGAGGAGCATTGCCTGTTGACAGTTCGGAGTGGCACAGTTTCTGTTACAAACAATAAAAGCAGATAAAGCATAAGCCTTGGCCAATTTAAATCTTAAAAGAGTTATGATTCACATAATCAAAACAACTAAATCACACAATCTATCTTCACATCATCATCAAGCTTGTAAAGTTAAATGTATAGACGTCAAACCAATTCATGGTAGGAAGCAGTAAAATCAATCAATTCTGATGATGGATTCATACTAAATGCATGGCTTAAACTACCTTGATCTATTCATTGTATGGTCAGAGAAAAACAGCAACTGATCAATCTGAACTTAAATTATACCAGGAAAACCGGCGTAGAATGCTGCCATCCTGCACTCAATTCCCCTTTGTGAGCCAGGAGCTAAGACCGTGCCAACGACTATATCCCCGACTTCTGCAGGATTCAAGTTGGTCTTTTCCACCACTGCCTGCGAATATTGACATAAATGCAAGCTAATACTCATACATGCATCAACGAGATTCACCAGCTGAAGCAAAACTCATCTTTGACATTTTCACTGTGAGTCCTTACCCTCAGAACAGGGGCTAGCAGATCCTCAGGAAGAGTATCCTTGAAACCCCCACGCCTGGATTTGCAAATGGCTGTGCGATACGCGCTGTAACGAAAAAAATATATATGAAGAAACAGTAAGAAAATTCAGTTTGCAAAAGAATAGCGGCTTCTTTCTCGCTTGACAAATTGATTCGACTTACGCCACAATCACCACATCATCGCCAAAACTTGCTGTCCTTTGGTAAGCCGCGAGGTCCCCAGCCGCACATGCCGAGGCCTGTTAGATGAATTCACAAACAATTACTTTGCAGCAGAGTCACAAAAATGAGACATGTCGGGGAGGATTTTTGCAGTGCTTTGCAAATGATTCGACGCATGCTAATAGCTGCTTCATCTGTGCTGTGAAGCAAGGTCATCCTTACAACGGACAATATCGGGTAAAAACGAAGAAGCAAGATCCGCAACAGCCCCCAACACCAGCTAAAAAAAGAGAAAAAAAAAACCAAGGAACGAGAACAACATTTGGGTCTGATTTTGTTTAATACTCCAAGTATCTAGAAGATGCATGCGCTTCTTTGTTTTCACCCCGAATCCCAAATTGAGGCATCATTTCAAAACTGAAAAAAGACCGAAGCTTTTTAGACTTACGGAAACACAAGCCGATTGCGGGGTGTGAGAAGGAGACCCAGATGAAGGAGAGGGCTGCAAATGTCGGAGCAGGACTCTCTGCCTATCGAGGGCTCTCTCCATCCCCTCTCTCTCTCTCTCTCTCTCTCTAGGATCTCTGCGAGATGGGCGAATTGCAGTGGCTGTGATTTATAGAGGGAGGAGAATTTAGAAAGGACGGGCGGAGTTTAGGCGAGCCACTCGTGTGTTTTGGCAGTAGGAGGAAGAGCAGAGACCGAGCAGAGGGGCCCCACGTAATGAGGAACAAAATTATTGTTATAGCGACGATGTTGGCGGGTGGGAGTGGCCGTCCTTTCTTTCTCCGAAGCCTCCCCTGCTCACGTTTTCCACAGGTTCGTGTCAACGTGCTGCTTCGCACAAAGTGGCACTCTCTCTCTCTCTCTCTACCCTATTTTTTATGGACACCGATTGGTGCAACTGCTAAAGCAAAGCACAAAATAATGCGCCCGATGGGGTCCATGGCTCGTGATTCACCTAGCACTTTGACCCTGAAAAACTCGAGAAGATATTAGGAATGGGCATGATTCGGATATGTGATTCCTATTCTAAAATCAGGAACCGGTGGGAGATGCCTACTGAGGGCCGATTCCAAAAAATTAAAATTTGGAACGGTTTGATTCCGGACAATTCGTATGGTTCCTAGTTCTCCCATGGTAAAGTGGAGATTAGGACCTAAGTTCTTAAAAACTTTATTCGGGTTATCATCTAGACCTTGGAATCACCCGAATATAAAACAATTATAGGGCATGAAGCACAAAGAGGGCAAGATCAAGAATCTCATTTCCATCCCCGTCCTATGGGTGGAGCTTTGCCTTATCATACCTTGCCGGATAGGACAGGTTTATCTTGAGGAGCAATTTATGAATCAGTAACTCGAAAGTGTTTTCAAATTCTAATGCAGACATGAAAATCCAACTTATTCTCAGTCTATCATCACTTCGGAGAGAAGGAAAAAGGATCAACGTGTATGGTTATTGAAGGATGCGCATTGTTCACAAATTTCATCATTCACATATCATTTACATGAGTTGAAAATTATGAAAGTTGGGCCTGTGCACGACAGTCATCGAGACGTTTCTTCTCGAGATTATACATTGATCTAAAAATGTGATGAATGTGAAAACGCAAATGCGTTCATATGCGAGCCCTGCGAAACAAAAACAAGAGATTTCAAGTCTATCAAACGATGTGAATGCAAACGTTAGTTGGTTGAATCCCCCACCAGGAAGGTGCGTGGCGTTTGGGGTGTAATTTCGTGTACCCCTGACAAATGCATAAGTAATGACCAAAGTTCTTGACTCTGACTAGAGGGTGACCATTGGGAAATCTCGGTGGAAGATTCTCCCAATGAAAGCGAAGTTGACCCAGAAAACATGATTCACGTTCGTACGCATCTTCCCCCATGAGGCTGCTTTTATAAAGTACACCACTGTGTCCTATAATTTTATGTTTTTATGGCAGTCTTACACTCAATTATAACGACACATCATAGAATCATTTCGTGTCACACAAAAAAGTAATGATAATTGTCTTCCTACATGTTTCCATTTGAGGTTGAAATCTTAAGAGTCTGCTTCACCCGACTTTTTACTTCTTTCTTAAAAGAAAATGGTAGAGAGCGCCTCAATCTTTTGGCTTGCTCAATAATGTATTAACTCAACTGTTAAGTTATTACGGAAAATATGTGTTATTTTCCCAGCAAAGAGTTGTATATTTTAATAATCTTGGAATGCCGTGCCTTACATAAAAATTAATCCGCAAAAGCTGCGAGATTTGAAAAAAGATACAAATAAAAGTCAGTACTAAGCAGACTATTTAACAAAATGTTTCAACCATTTATAGAAATGCCAACCCGAACAACCAAACTAAAAGGAAAACGACCGCGATAAATGCATGAATTGCTTTCTCGAGATCGTGGGCCCGTGTTTTGGGCCCGAAACAATGGAATCCAACTCCGGAAAAATAAAAAGAGGACTGATTCGGGTCGTATCCAATTCTAATGTGGGCCCGTGTGGCGATCGAGATGTAGGCCCAAGAACCAGGCCCAAAAACTCCAACGACCGGAAGCCTCGAGGCGAATGAAAAGGCAGTCACCTGTATTTTCTGCCTGTCCCCGTTTGTGGAGCTCAGCTATTGGACTTCGTTCTTTATGCTTGTTTCGTTCTTCATTTTCGGCCCGATCGCCAAGTCCAGGGCCCAGAAACTGTAATTGACAATGGGCCTATTCGGTCATGTTTCGGGGTCATGTCCTGCCCAATCTGAGCCCTCCCTTTGAGCAGATTAATTGGCAGGCCCAGTTTAAGAACAACTTCGCTAAGTCTGTCCTTGATGGAGACAAATTTTCGTTCTTTACCGCTCATTGGGTGAACTTTCAATGTAAGTAGTTACCATCCACACAATCACACCGTTTTATTTTCCTCTTTTCTGGTATAAAAATGGGCCCGGGCCAAAAGAAGAAAAATTACATATGGATTTTCCGCTGCAAAAGTGACACTGGTCATGTCTCCTAGAATCGATGGAGTTTGTTTACTAGGTGGATGCACACTAATGAAGCCAACTTTGACCCAGGCAAGACGAGAGTCAAACCCGGAAAAGTCAGCCCAAACACGAGACACAATATTTGCACCGCGCTGTTCTTCTTTCACTGGCAGCCTCTATTGTCTTCTTACCATCATGAGTTTCTAATCGACAAATTCAATTTCACTTACTTGATATTGACCGAGCTTTCTGCACCGCTATTGGCCAACGCTCTGATCATCTCTCTAAATGACAAAGAGCATCAAAGAACTTAACACTGTAATCAATGAACCTTATTGTTTGGCCAATGAAAATCTTACCTATTTGCATTAAACAATGGTCGGCTGAAAAGTTCGGGAAATGCTTTTGGTTTTGTCTGTCACGCCCATCTTCACTTTGGCTCCTTTGCATAATAAAAAAACTGAGGATGGATAAACCGTGCCACTTTTTAACTCCATGGATAAACCATGTCACTTAAATAAGATGAAAAACCAAGCATAAAGATAAATCATGTGGCATTGCATCCATCCTCTGACAGAGAACCTAAGGCTTCTCGATGCTAGAGAACTATAGATTCCTCATTCCTAGAATGGCGAATCAAACAGGTGTCTTTTGGATGGATTTTGGCCGATTTCTTTCTCGTCCTTAGCTCCGAAATATGTGCTAGTCTATAGGCCAATAGCGAAGCAGAGCATGCTCCTCCTAGAAAGATGATGAAAGTCCACAATATAAAAACATTAATCCCCTTTTGAAAAACTCTAGGATAATGCATTGCATAGCAGATTCATCTTTGATTGCATTGTTTGTCCTCTTTCGGTGAGCATGAGCATCGTGTCGTTTGGCCCCCGAAATTGCGGAGGCAGGAGTTAGTCATGTGCTAGAGAGAATTTTCTTTCCATTTTGCATGTTATTTTATCGTGGGATTATTGATTTGCAAACGAATGGAAACATTTGCAAGTTCCGTATCTTCTATGAGGTTGTTTTGAGTCTCTCTCACTTCAAAAACTTACATAATGAGACTTTCCCTTATACTTATAAATTGATCATTGGTCACTTCACCATAAAAATCTCCCTCTCATACATCGAGGCTCGAAGTGTGAGGAGGAGATTGTTGAGATTGTTTTATATCAATTGTGGAAATGGTTGACGGTCGATTTATAAATGTGAGGAAAAATCTCATCATTTGAGTTAATTTTTAAGGTGAGAGGGACCTAACACTACATAATATCTTTAAATTAGGGTCTTGTACTTTCGGCAATGAATGACATCCCATCAAGGATGAACTTGATTTCGAGCAAGTAATTCAATAGGTGAGCACCTACAGATGGCTCGTTGGGATTGATACGACGCTTATGATCTTATTGTCATATATAATGGAGAATGATTTTACATTTTCATACATAAATTTCTTCCATCAAAACTATTAAATTCCTGAAATTTCGGGGGAATTTTCTCACCTTGGAACTTGAACATGGCTACCGACCAAAAAAAAAAAAAAAAAATTGAACATGGCTAACGTCTTTTCATAATGCACCTCATTGTAAATGAGATAACCTAAATGCCCCTTTTCCCACAGATTCCAATATGCTTAACCGCTGAACTTTTGGCACCAAGGGGAAATTAGAATATTGGCAAATCCCATCTGACTTGTATAAGATAAACTGGATAATTAGATGGGGGAATCTTCCTCTTCTTCTCAAATACACTAAATTTTCACACTAATCACACCAATTAAAACTTAATTTGATTTTTTTTTTCTCTTGGTATCTGTGATGTGAGTCCACAAAAGCAAGAGCCCCATGTGCGCATGATTGGATGAGTCCGTGGAACCGCCACACGATCCTGAGGTGGTCAGATTCTCCTCCCACATGGCCTGCCCTGCCCTGCCCATGGAACCTAATAATGAGCAGATCCAGCAGGTGAGAAGCTTAGGACAAGCTCTAGATTTAATGCTGAACTTCATAAATATTTTTGGGAATATATTTTAAATAAATACTTGTGGTATCTTTCTTTCAAGAGGAAAAAAAATATAAGAAATATATTTTGCCAAAAAAAAAAAAAAAACAAAAAGGTGCATGAACAAAAGCAGAAACAGCTGCTACGTGGGAACATGAACAACTGGCGATTGTATTATCAGCACGAGAGATGATGAGAGGAAGGAAACAAAAACAATTAAGGCCTATCCATAACTTCTCGACCATTAAAAAAAAGGGGAAAAAAGGGGGAAAAATAGAGGAAAATTCTAGTCTAGTTATGATAGGAGAGATCTCATTTTCACAGAAGCAAATTTAATGGGATATTTTTGTAATTTCAGAAAAAATGAACTTCGTAAATAAATGAGTCTATTTTATAAGAATCTAGTATATCTGGGTCCTTAGAAGCAAAAAGGTAAATGGAAGGGCATTGCCGGTTAAGCCCTTGCTCAAAACTTAATGAACTGCTCAAAATTCACTAGTCTCTTCTAATTGAGTAGTTACTATTGATTTTCACACGCATATCTGGCAGACAACGTGCTGACCAATTAATGTCCTAGGAGTTCTCATGCATGCACGAGATGAATTGGGCATTCACCGTATCAATCGTACATAACATTGGGCGATTGAATCTCGATTCAGCCATTGATCAAATGGGGTGATGGACAAAAACCCCATTCTCGGGGCGGTTTTATACCTGCAATGCCATGATCAAATCCATCCATAGAAAAGAAAAAAAAAACACTTGTTACCAATGATGCGGATCGTGATCTTAACTTACATAAGCTCCAACATCTAATCGGCGTTAGCTTATTGCGTGTTAATTAGGAGATGGTGACGACTTAGGCAGTTAGGTTAGGTCGACGTTAGCAAATCACGGTCGCGAAGTGACCCAGCCCCATCAAATTGTCAGTGCACGGAGACCTTTTTAATGGCGAAATCATGATCCGATTGACGAATCCAACGACGAGCGACGACCCCAATTTCGTGTGTTTTAAGGTGGTTGGGGTTGAAAACTTTCTTGGCTTCCCCCGGAGGCTTTCGCACAGGATTGGTCGATCCGTCGAATTTTCAAAGGGTTTTGGAGTTAGTGTCAGTCGGCTTCGGTCGCACTCGCGGCCTTCGGGAACCGAAAAGGGATTCTCCTCTTTGTCAAAGGGCCAAATTCGTTTTCTCATCTTCCTTTTGGTTTGACATCTAATGAGTTCGTGCCAACTGAGAAGACATGTCAAGAGTGATTTATACGTGCGCTGGGCGAATCACAAATGTTTGGAGGAATTCTTTAACCATTCCAGTTGGAAATCTAGGGTTTAGATGGGTTGGATCGTTGGTGTTGCTTTTGAGGTATCCATTGAATGAGAGCGGAACAGTGGAGTGTTTTTGTGGATGAGTGCGCTATGATTTTATTGTTACGTCCATAGTGATTTCATTTGGTAGCTATTATATAGAATACAATGTGATGGAATTCACGTAACAAAATGATTAAGAGAGCAATTTGAGTCTATTCATTTATACATCGTAAATTGAAATAAGATCCTTAATGATTAGAAAAGTTAAGATATTCTCTTGTAAAGAAGTGTGAAATCTCGAATTCAATTATTTCTTTATATGAATTTGAAAAAAAATTCTTAAAACAAATAGCTCTTTTTTTGCAAATAGGGAAGTGCAATTTTCAATTTTTTCTGCCTGCACTTTTTACTTCGCAAATTATGTGTTTTTTTTTTTAACTTTCATTGATTAAGCGAAATTCTGAACTAAAGACGCGGAGGATCTCTCCTCGGTATTTCATCAAATACTTGATAAATGCCTATTTTAGAGTCGACTTGAGATCGTGAAACAATGGAGGCCAAGAATGAGTAATCAAACGTGAAATAGAAAGAGGAATTGAGAGATGATTTAGTGATGGTGGAAAAGCTAGAAAACTGACTGAGAAAGAGAGGGAGCTATGGATGAGGTGGTGAGCCCTAATCTTCCAAATGAGCCGTGAGCAAGGGGACTTGAGGACGTCGGAGTGAGGGATAGTTAGGGTGGCATCCCCTGGAGTGGTGGTGGGGTGTTACTAAGTAAGAAATGCTAGTAAGTTTCGCCTGAGGTGAGATGTTCTCGATGCGTGAGGATTGTTAAGTTAATTTTTTTAAAATTTTTTTTATATCCAATATGAAATTATCCCATCTCCACATCGGATTTCTTATTCGACATTTTATCCGGATGTATTTGGATTTATCCGATCTTGAGAACGCCACATCAAAAACCGGTCTCATTGTCAATTAAATCCGGACTACCAAACATAGTCAATAAAAACAATAACACATTTCATTCACCAATTAAGATTTTAGGAAATTCGGGGCAGAGTGGTCACGCCACCGTCACAGATTAATGCGCAAATCAAGCAGCAGATTAACGCAGTCCCCCGCCCTTGATTGGCGGTAGGCAGGCGTATGAACTACTTTTTCTCCGGTCGCGCCTAATTAAATTCCCACGTCTTCTTCTCCGTGCTGCTCTAATTTGACCAATCTCGCATTCTCCTCGTTATTAAATTCTCACCCCCTATTTCATCACTTTTCCTCTCTCTATTATTATAAAAACATGCGAGATGCGTGGCAATTTTCAGGAGAAGCTTGTTGGGTCGGATGCGTAAACCTGAAATCACTGCCCTGAGTACGGAAAATAATAACTAGGGTATTGACCAGAGTATTATTTCATCAGTTGATAAAACGAAGCAAATTACCTTAATTGAGCTTTGTCAGGGAGCATAGCATGTGACGTCTGTCTATCGCAGCATATTTTTTAAATAGGAAATAGTTCAGGAAAATACTCTGAAAATAGGACAGACTGGAGGATATTCGCTAAGGGTACGTTTCCGTGCCCTTTACGAGATGCATTATTCTCTTGTTGAATCACATTGGATTATTAAATATTCCAAGAAAAATAACTCTATGATAACGTTCTGAGTTTTTGTTGTCACGGATTTGATATAGGGGCGTACGATAGGATCTGTGTAGATATGAATATTTGTTTTCCTCACTTTGAACGTGGATATGAATCACCACACTTAATTATTTTCCTTAGAATTATAGCAAAGAGCGAGGATATGTGTATCATGGTAATTCTGGTTAGTTTTCCTAGGATTATTTGGTGGGTATGGTCATGTGCCCAAAGGTTTGGGACGTGAGCTTTTGTCTGCAAAAGTTAGAAAATCAGGATAGTGAAAAAAAACAAATTCGGCGCATGCGACTAGATTTAGCTTGAATTCTTGCATAAACAAGTGGAAATTCCTTAATCTCCATGAGCGACTTTTGATTCTACGAAATCGAATTTAAGATCTTCTGAGCAAACAATCAAAATATGAGATTGTTTGCACTTAGTGAGACGAAAAATCACACCTATGGTCCTTACCAAAAAAAAGGAAAAAAATCACACCTATGTTGTGCGCCCAATCCAAACAAACATCAGGAACGCCTGTTTCGTCCAACTGATCGTAGTCGCACAGCAATTGGCCAGGAAAGAGGACGTGCTCTACCGATGCATGCTACGAAGCTTTCCGTTCTTAGGACTTCACCACCCGACCCCTGTCGGTCAGCAATTCTCCCTAGCGCGCGTTTTCCGGGGAAAGGAAAGTCTAGAAAAGGACGAGCAAATCATGGGTATAGCCGAGGCTCTCTCCTCACAAATCGCTCCTAAACTCATGGACAGATGAAGACTAGGATTGGACCAGAGGTCATATGTCTGTTGCTTGTGCTGGTAATACAGTCCGAGGTCAATGAGTGGGTTACAGCTCGACTATCTACATAAGTCAAGAGCATGAATTTAATTGAGTCGTGAGGTTTGCGAGATTTTCCCAAGACTTTCAAATAGCCTAATTTATGCGCTTGCGTCCTTGGATTATAAAAAGAGAGAAAGAAGAGAAAAGAAACATAGAGTTTGGCCAATGTAAGAACGAGGAGATGTAGATGAGGAGGCATGAACGAACCTAGGGAAATTGCGTGGTCTTGACTTGCCAAACGGCGTGTATTTCAAGTAATGTCAGTCGAGCTTTTAATTGCAAGATTTAAGTTCTTCTTTTCAGACAAGGCAGAAGTCTGAGGAAAGGGCATGAAAAGAGGGGGCAAAGAACGGAAGACCAAAGGTCACGTTTTAAAGGAACAAATCTAGGAAACAGAA
Source organism: Eucalyptus sideroxylon x Eucalyptus melliodora (assembly GCA_016097485.1). Classification (NCBI taxonomy): domain Eukaryota; kingdom Viridiplantae; phylum Streptophyta; class Magnoliopsida; order Myrtales; family Myrtaceae; genus Eucalyptus; species Eucalyptus sideroxylon x Eucalyptus melliodora. The sequence goes on along the minus strand of CM027834.1, from coordinate 38,993,911 downwards.
TATTGACCAGGGGAAGTCAGTAACTTTTGATTGCAATATTAGTGCTTGCTTAGGTTAAATGTCCATCCCTATAAAAAGCACTTGTAGACTTACCCTTTAGATGGTCACCTCACCGCATACACAAAGTTAAACGAAACCAAGAATTATGGTAATCTACCCGATTAATTTGATCACCATCTAAAACATACATATATGAGATTAGATGTGCAAAACATTTGAACATCATTCGATTAGGTTGGGATCCGAGCAAATTCCATTGATGAAATGGTAATTGGGTTCCTCATGATCACCTAATCTTAAATCCAGCTCTAAGTTTTTTTAGATGCTTTATGGTATTTTAAGGTACTTTAAGTTTGACCGAAGTTCTCTTTCGTTCTTATTTCCAAAAGGTTCCGTTGCTCGTTTGTATTGTAGGACATGCTTATATTAAAGGTAAACGTCAACTCAATCAATACAAATTATTGAACGAGATCCTCTCGTCGTGTCATGGTCCATTCCTATGAGACTCGGACAAGCACTAGTTCGCAAATCAATCCGATGTTTAATAATAGCCTTGTCAGTTCAATTACCGCATGATTAAGAAGTAAGAACCTACACCGGGGTCACGTGCTGACGTGGACTGGTGGTCCCGACCCTTCCCTCGGCCCGTCGAGCCCTGACCGGACAGCGTTCGGCACATGAGCGACCGACTCACCACGTGGAAGGAGTTAAAAGCCATCTCTAGAGAGAGAGAACATGTGATTCGATGAGAGAGAGAGAGACCGGCGGTTAGCGGCGGTTAGTGGCGGGAGGTAAAAAATTAAAAATAGAAATGGGGTGGTGGTTAAATCAAAACCCGTGGGGAGTGGGGGCGGGAGGGCACTGGGGTTACCTCATTTAACCATGGTTAGTCTCTCCGCTTTAACAGTTTCAGTTTTTTTTTTTATTTCTTATTTTTTCTCTGCCCAATTTCGACTTGATTTCCCTATAAAGTGTTCCATCGGAGCTTCTTCTTTGACTCCACTTCCACATTCTCTCTCTCTCTCTCTCTCTCTCTCTCTCTCTCTTCCCCCTTCGGAACAGAGCAAGGCCAAGGTTCGCGCAAACTTCTGGTTTCAGGAGCTAGCGAGATCGAGATCGATATCGAGCAATCGACAATGCCGGCGTCTCCGAGATGGCTGTCCGTCAGCTTCGCGGCGTTCCTGGTGCTGCTCGCGTGTGCGGGTGGCGGAGCGAGCGGCAGGGAGCTCTCGGGATCGAAGTAAGCTCGGAGTCGACGCTCTATCTCGTTTTTGTGACTCTTAGTGCTCTGTTTTGGGAGTGAATCGTCTTGAAAGTAACTGGCATTGTGATTTCGCCGGCGAACTCGGCCGTTCTCCGCCTTCTCAATGCGTTCGTTATCATCAGCATGCATTGTTCCTCTCTGATTCGATAGCTAAAACCTCTCGATTTCGTGCATGTTAATGGAGCTTCATATGATTAGGCGTTTTCGTTTGCGTTGTCGTCGATGGCATGACATGCGACCTTCAGTTCTCAGTCTGGTTTCTGCATGTGCGCTCTTGTAGGATCGAAGAGCAGACCGGGGAGCTGCAGGGCGTGAAGAACTCATCAATGGCGGGCAGGTCAGTGCAGTAACTACTCTCCGTTAATTCAAACAGCGACTTCTCTCTGCTGGATCTGCACCGTCCACTCGGATGACGCGAATAATAAATTTCTGGCCATTTCCATTCTCAGCTTTCTTTCCGACACGAACGAAATACATTAGATTAGCTCATTGTGCGAATGATTTAGTCACTTACGAAACAACTGAACCAGAAAAAAAAGATTATCTTCTCGTGATTAGTTAATTCCGTTATCATTACCCCCACCCTCGGGAAAAGGTTCACGGTGAAACCGTTCCCCGTTCAGATCTATATCACTTTCGTTGACCGTGACCTTTGACATGCGAGCAGAAGTTTTCCCGGGACCAAAGTGCCCCTCTCTGCTCCCCTTCTCTCGTGCTTCGCGTTCGCCAATTCTCTGCACCAATCACGGTGCAACACCCAAAACGAGAAAACAAGAATTCGTACTTTTCCTCTGTTAGTACATTTTCCTCTGGTAGATCAGAGCATCAGGAATACACGGCGGGCCGTTAGTCCATTTGGTTTCTTGGAAATTAATTGCTTTTCTCGATGTTACCACTTTCTGGTCCATGACATTTCCGGCGTGCCTTTCAGGATCAGCGTTGAACGGAACGAGCACGCAGTCGATGACCCGGAGGAAGTAGCTTCAATGGTCGATATGTGAGTCTCTCTGCCCCTCTCTCTCTGTCTTTGTCTCTCTTTAATTGGAGTGTCTTTGCGCAAGCCTGAGCAGGATTAAGTTATTCCTTGTGCACACTCTCGCTCGTCCGTCATGTGATTGCATTTAATTAAAAAAGAGTCCTCCTTCCGCCCCGCCTTTATGATAATTGAGATGGCATGAGAGAATAATGATCACATGACCCGTCCAGCGAACCGAGACAAACCAATAAAAGCTCCTTCCTTGCACCATTTCATCTCTCTCTCTCTCTTCCCCCCACTTCAGGATCCTGTCAAACGTCGTCGGTTTCTTCAATTCCTGCTCGAGACTGAGTAGAAAAGTGGGGCCACCCTTTCCTTAGCAATAGGTCCGCTTCGACCATCGCCCTCTCTGTACATAAGCCGAAAAGCAAGACGGTGAATCCTAATCCACCCTCCTAGAGATCAAACCTATACTTTTGCCTATTTCGCAATGCGTTTGGAGATTGGTCCCGTAAAAATACTTGGATATCAAGGTTTTGGTTCTACCTTCGACATTCGATTATGACCACTTTGGGATGGGAAATGAAGGTTCTTATTGAGCAATAATAGTTGGTGTACTTGAATCCTCAAATTAAATATCATGTGAGATCTATAGTGTTTAAAGATTGATTTAGGTCTGTTGAGTGCACCATAAAATTTTTATGGTTGTAGCTTATGGTCCTCCCTGAATAATTTGGAATACACACGAATCTGACCATCTGTAGAAAAGAAAAAAAAAATTCTGAAGCTACTCGATCTGAAAGCCTCGAGACCACTGTCTCGACCAGTCGAGCGACTACTTTTGTTATTGTTTATGACTACAGTCACCGACCTTTCCCTATCCCCCGTACAATTCCTGGATTCTTTAACCGTCAATACTAGTATAAAACGATATATTAGAATATTGTCCCAAAAGATCACCTATCACGCCTGTCCCAAGAATCGGAGAGGAACCAAAACACCCCCATGTTCTCTGCCAATCTTTGTTGGCCAGCTCGCTTATCCACATGCCCAGGTCGCAAGATCCGCTGATCACGCATTTATTTATAGGTGATTAAGCGTCTTTTTCGACAGTTTATCCAAATCAAGTACTTCCCTAACCTCCTTTAAATTCCCATAACCATGTTTTCGCGCCATTAGGCTCCTCCATCTCCTTTTCTAGCTGTAAGCTTTCTCGCAGGAACTTGCACATCCTGGACTAGGGCAAAGGGTACCCTTTAGAACATTTTTCAGTGGGTAATTCTCGAATCCTGCAGGCTCGTCGTCGTCGATAGGTGCTTGCTATCTAGCAAGAAATCTTATCCTGTATATCCCTTTTCATGGCTTCATTCTAGTACCGTAAGACAGAGCTATCATAAATCCGTGGCCTCGCCCAGAAGCCACGTGGCACAAAACATCCCAAAAGACAGATCATAGATCTGGCTGGCTAGGAGTCTTTTAAACACCATCTCGCGGCCCTACCATAACGCAATCTCAGCCGAGTCCTACCATGAACGCACGAGCTGGCACGCTGTCTAAATGCCAGATCCACCGACACGCCCTCGTGTCGCAAATCATGGCATTGATTGATTTGCCGCAGAATTCACGGATTCTCTGCTTTGACTTGTCCGTAACACAAACCGTATCATTCCGTATTGCCCCCATCCCCGCGCATTTAAACTCCCCATGACCCAACTTCCCTTGACCCACTCCCGCAAACGTAGGACCAGCCCTTATTAACTCCCCCCTGTCGGTGAAATTTAATAAAAGCTTTAGAGTCTTGTCATCAGATCACATGCTCAATCTCTAACTTTGATGTGATTAGAGTAAAAGAATAGTAAAAGAAGGAAAGGTACAAGACTTGAAGTTCTATTGTCAATTTCACATGACCCCCTTCGATGGAACGTAAATGTCAACCATCCTTGGGAATGTGCAGAGTTTCTACATTAGCAGTACCCGGATTGATGAAAGAATCACACTGGCTATATCTACCGTGTAATTGGATTAATGATCTCTCCCTAACATTTCTCAGGAGCATCCGGAACAGCACGGCGAGGAGGAACCTCGGATTCTTCTCTTGTGGGACTGGGAACCCGATTGACGATTGTTGGCGGTGTGACCCGAAGTGGTACCTCCGTCGGAAACGCCTGGCCGACTGTGCCATTGGTTTCGGGCGCAATGCTGTCGGGGGTCGGGACGGCAAGTACTATGTGGTGAGTGACCCGGGTGATGACGACCCGGTCAACCCACGGCCCGGCACGCTCCGCCATGCGGTCATCCAGGACAGGCCCCTGTGGATAGTGTTCAAGAGAGACATGGTGATCACCCTGAAGCAAGAACTCCTCATGAACAGCTTTAAGACGATTGACGGGCGCGGGGCCAACGTGCACATCGCTAATGGGGCCTGCATTACGATTCAATACATCACTAATGTCATCATCCACGGTGTTCATGTTCACGACTGCAAGTCCACCGGCTACGCCATGGTTCGAAGCTCGCCTTCGCATTACGGGTGGAGGACGATGGCTGACGGGGACGGCATTTCCCTTTTTGGTGCCAGCCACGTTTGGATCGACCACAATTCTCTCAGCAACTGCGCCGACGGCCTTATCGATGCTATTATGGGTTCGACTGCTATTACAATCTCCAACAACTATTTCACGCATCACAATGAGGTGAATCCACAAACTAAATCCTCCCGTAGTTGCATTAAATGAGGACAAAATAGTTATGATCAAAAGGGAGATTCCTGAACGAATTTGGTACTTCTGAAAACAGGTGATGCTACTAGGTCATAGTGATTCTTATGTAAAAGACAAGACCATGCAAGTGACCATTGCCTACAATCATTTTGGAGAAGGGCTCATCCAAAGAATGCCCAGGTACTGACTCTTTCGATGAATCTAACCATTGACTTGTGTCCCTGAAACTTGCCATCGGCTATTGATTGCTAACTTGATATGATCTGCACCATTTTTCAGATGTAGACACGGGTACTTCCATGTGGTGAACAATGACTATACGCACTGGGAGATGTACGCAATAGGCGGGAGTGCCGAGCCCACCATCAACAGCCAGGGCAATCGGTACCTTGCTCCCACAAACCCCTTCGCCAAGGAGGTAACGAAATTAGAAACAAGTTGCACAGTTCATGCTTTCAGAGGAAGTCGTTGTCCTCTAAGGAGCAGGTTATGAATTACTAAAACATGTTTTATCAGGTGACAAAGAGAGTCGACACATCTTCAAGCATGTGGAAGAGCTGGAACTGGAGATCAGAAGGAGATCTCATGTTGAACGGAGCATTCTTCACACCCTCGGGAGCTGGAGCCGGAGCCGGCTATTCCCGGGCTTCAAGCTTAGGGGCTAAATCTTCTTCCTTAGTCGGTACACTGACGTCCAACTCCGGAGTGCTTGTTTGCCGCCGGGGCCGTGCGTGCTAGTCCCCAGTCACCACAAATTAACGGAGAGACAGAAACAGAAGAAATACAGAGGACTGAAGAAATAGCTCAGTTCTTTCTTCTCTCTCTCAGCCTTAATATACTGGTCAGGGCAGTCAATATTACATCTGCCACGTTGAATTACTTTCCTTCTTCTTTGTTCGCGTATAGTGGGATGATTATTCGAGAGAAGTGTACATTTTCATCGCGGTGTGCCATTTGTATAAAAAGATTTGTACACTCAGTTTCAATGTCATCGATCAACCTCGGCCTGAGTTTGGGCGCCGACGGGTTGTTCACTTCCCTGACTTTTACCCTCTATTTATGCAAAGTGAAATTGCCAAAATCCGACGAGTGCCGAGCAGGATGAAGCCGAAGGTTTCGGTTTATTAATCTCCAATTGGAGCGAACGAAACGAAAACTAACGTCAGAACATGGTGTCGTGCCTAACGCATAAACAGTGATGGACTGAGCCCAAAAGCAATGATACAATCATGTAATAAGTCCCGAGCATCTTTGATCTTTTGGTGTACAGTTTCTAGTTTGCGGACTCTGCGTGCGAATCTTCAAAAGCAACCAAAAGGCGAACCTGGCAGGAAACCTCGCTACTCGTTTAAGGCTCTACAAATGAGCAATTAATCTTTTATGTAAATTTATAGAGACAAAAAGAGTCCAAGAGAAAAAGGAATTAAGGCTTAGAGCTCCGGAAAGTAGGTTTTTCAGTTCCGCGTCCATTTTTTTTTTTTTTTTTTGGTCGGAAAGACATTTCATTGATTAATACTGGGATGATGGATTACAACTAGATTGAAAGGAAAAACATAATATAAGATAAAGTTCGTGCGGGGGATGGGATACCCAATTGCTTGGAAGAGAGTCGGCGTTGTGAGACTTGGCAATCCAATCAGCCGCTCGGTTGGATTCTTGTGCTTCGTATCGCAAGGAAACGTTGGGCATTTGGGCCAGCAGTTCTCTGCAGTCCAGGACAGTAGGATGAGAGGCCCATGACACTTCATTTTGGCCCAAGATGGAGTTCACGGCTGAGATGCAGTCGCTGGAGATGCACACGGGGGAAGAGGAGCAGATCAGTTCGTGCGCCTGAAGGGAGTTCCGCGTCCAATTGAGTTATGGCATAAGTGGACATGATTGTACATCGACAAGCAACAAGAAGTGACTGTTATTTATCAGAGTTAAATTGTGGCAAAAATCTTTTGAAAAGTGTCATCATCATCAACTGTGGCAATTATGTTATTTAGAAATGTTTATTGACTTTTTAGGCGTTCGTTTCACAAAAAATGAACTAATGCAAGAAATTTTTTTCTATCAATGGATTTAAAAAAAAATAGAAAAAATGTTTTATGCTTTTCAAGAATGGGAAAACATTTTCCTAACTCTCTCACTCTCTCTTATCTCACAACTTTGCTATCCCCCTCTTCTTTCTCTTTTTTCCTCTTTCTTTCTTTATTTGTTTTTTTTTTTCATTCTTTTGGCTCAGTTGCTGGCCACAAGCACCCTCAAGCTCATCGGCCTCGAGCCTTAAGCTCATCTCGTGCTGGAGTTTGGCGAGCCTCCACCTCTCCTTTGGCTAGTCGTTGACTGTCGTTGTGGTTAGCGACTGACCAATGAAGAAGGAGGAAAAGAAAAAATAAAAGAAAATAATAAAAAAAGAAAAAGGAAAAAGAAAAATAGAAAGAAAAAGAAAATTTAAAATAAATAATTAAAATTGGATTTTTTTAAGAAATTAAAAAATCAAATTGAATTTTCCATACTAAACATCAGAAAGTATTTTTAAGTTATTTTTCAATTTTTTGCCAAATGTTGTAAACTGTTGTCATTTTCCTGAAAATTTGTTTTGTGAAATCATTTTCTAGAAATATCACATTTTCCGCGAAATAGAGTTTTAGTGATAGAGTGTTTTTTCATCTATTGATAGTTCATTCAATCTTTTCTTTACCTTAAAAATGTCCTCTTTTTCCGCAATTATAACATTTGATATCTTTGTTATTTTTTCCTTAGATTTTTGCTTATGTTTATTATTTTTATCTTTGTGTGATTTGTTCTTGTGATAATTCTAAATTTCCTTTTTCGTAAATTAGGAAAACAATCTCCTTTGCACTTTGATTTTGTCGGTTCAATACATAGGGGCTGTTTGGTTCAACTTTGGGGAAATGGCTTTGCATTTCCCCAAGTATCTTCATAAGAATGGGCATTTGGTGAATGCTGAAGTGTTTGGGAACTCTTATTTTGATGTAGCATTTTGCAAAATAGCTTTGAGGTGAAAAGAAAAGGAAAAAGAAGAAGGAGATGTGTTGACGCAGAGGAGGGGAGAGAGGGGGAGGCAATCGGAGCTAGTGGGGGAGGCGGCCGGTGGCTGTGGTGGGAGAGGCGGCGGGTGGCTGTGGTGGTGGGGAGGTGGCAGGTCGCGCAACCCACACACCGCCGTCCTGTGGGTTGCGCGACCTCAGGGCGACCGGATCCAGTCGGCTGAGCATCGCTCAGCTTGTCTTATGGGTCGCGCGACGCCGCCTGAGGCCGCGACCCACGCAACGGCGGTGCCGGATCTGGTCGGCGAGCACCGGCGCTCAGCCTGTGTCTTGTGGGTCGCGCGACACCGCCTGAGGCCGCGACCCACGCGACGGCGGTGCCGGATCTGGTCGGCGAGCACCGCTCAGCCTGTGTCTCGTGGGTCGCGCAACGCCGCCTGAGGCCACAACCCACGCGACGGCGGTGCGTGGCCACCAGATCTGGGCGGCTGAGCAGCGTGGGTCGCGCGACGCCGCCTGAGGCCGCAACCCACGTAACGGCGGTGCCGGATCTGGTCAGCGAGCACCGCTTAGCCCATCGTGTGGGTCGCATGACCCAGGCGACGCCGCTGAGGTCGCGACCCACGCGACGGTGGTGCGTGGCCATGGCGGTGTGTGGCGACGGTGGTGCGTGGCCACGGCGATGTGTGGCGACGGTCGTGCGTGGGCGACCAGCTCCGGTCGGTTGAGCTCCGCCGGTTGAGCTTTGGTCTTGAAGAAACAAGGAAGACGAGGAAGATGATGAACAGTCATTTTTTAGGGTAAAACAAGAAAACCCAATTATCAGTGAGGGCAATATTGGAAGAAAAAAAAATTCATTAAACCCCCCCTCAGCATTCCAGAGCATTCCAAATGCTAGCATTCCCCAAGTATGGCTCCAAATGCTGAACCAAACGGTTTAAATTTTTCCCAAGGGGCTTTCGGGGCTGAAAGCCCCTTGGGAATGCTGAACCAAACAGCCCCATAAAGGATCATATTGGGCACAAAGGCCCCCTTTGGTTTTTAGCATTTTTAATGGGCTATGGGACTGTAAAGTTCATTGGCCAAATGCAGTTAACGTTTGGTTCATTTTTTGCTCAACTTTAGGAAAATACAATTGCATTTCCAAAGAGCTTTAAGGGCCTTTTAACCCAAAGTAAGTTTGGAGGTCTTTTGGGAAGTGACATTCTTAGGATGCAAGTCTTGGTCTCATCACTATTTATCTTCTCCATGGTTTGGACAGAGAAGTTGAATGGAGGCCGACGATCACCGGCTAAGGGGTAGTGTGCGATGGCAACCGTTGCCTAAGGGTTGCGACCAGTTAGTGACAATCACTTGAGGTCAGGCATCACTTGGGTCGCACAACTTAGGTGATGCTTAAGGTCGAACGACCTTAGATAGAGTTGTCCGGTGACCAAAAATGGCTGGTAGGTGACCTCCACAAAAAAATGTTTAAAACTTTTAAAAACGAAATTAGTAAAATTCATTTGCAAAATGTCATTTTTACCGAGCGACATTTCAATCAAAGTTGTTTCCCAATTTACTTTAAAATTATAATTTACTAAACGCTATTTGTATTTCGGAAAACCTCATTAACCCAAAGATATTTACATTTTCTCAAGAACATTTCCCCAAAGCCGAACCAAACGGGGCCAAAAATCACCTAAATCTTTATAGTCAGTGATTGTTCTTTGCTAAGTTGTTGTTCTAATTTGATCGTATGTCTATAAACATATGATTTAGGTGATAAGGAATTTGACCATCATATTCTTCCCTAATTTTTTCACGGACTTAGTCTTCTCTTAGTCGGGGTAATTTTGTTAAAAAAATTTCTTTCCAAAAAGGTTGATTATATTATGTTCTAGATCTTTGTATTCCTTAATTCTTCCTAGGGATTTACATTTCATGTTTCATAAAAGGTCTTGGTTTCCTTCTCTCAGGTGTGAAGATCTCCTATAAAGCGTTGGGATATAGAAAATATGAGTATACTAACAACATCTTGGATGATTTGTCCATTTTAATCCTCAATACGTTGGTCATATTCATCTATTTTATATGAATTTAATATATGAGATTTTTGTTCATCAGGTAAATAATTATCCTACCAACCTTTGAGTTAGTTTGTAAACCCAATCACTAAAAGATTAACAATAGCATAGTCAGAAACATCTTGTTGAGTTTTATAAGTATTAGTTACCATAACTATTTGATTTAATGTATTAGTATATTACTTTCAGCAACACTATCTTTATTTGACTTATAAATATTGTCAAGAGAATACTTATTTTGAATTCTTTATGACGATTATTCTAGAGCTATGTTAGGGGTGTGGCCCTAGCATAGTGAAGTTTTTTTGGGTTTCTCCATGTGGGTTTACCTTAGGGGTGAATTCGTTATCCGATTCTTCATTAGGCTTTTCAAGGACTTTCACTTGATCTGGAGTGTCATTTATGACTAATCACCGTAGGAAGAAAATGATTGAATTGATGATTCTATTCTATTTAATTGATTGCCAATGGTATGAAGACGTTGATTTATGTAATTATTTTGTTGAATTATTTATATGCTACGAGGCTCATTAGTTTCAGTTGTTATTTTAAAAGGAGTGACTATGACATTACCATCCCTATGTTGGAATTTAACCTTCCTTAAAGAAGGACGGTTAGATCCTATGGTTTGACCTAGGGGTAAGCATCGGTCCGGGTTAACCCCGGACCGACCTTGAATCGGCCCAACCTTGTCAATCCTAATCCAGTTCCTAGGGGAGATTGGATCGGTCCTTGATTCTAGAATTTCTGAACCAGTACTGTGCTTGTCGATATTTGGTCCTAAGTATATACATACATATATATAATATTATTTATAATTTTTTATATAGAGAAAACTTTAAAATAAACGGCGTCAACAACATTAAATAGCTCTTTAGTGAGGAGTTCAAGTAATTTTATATTATTTTTTAATAACTTATGTTTTTAATATATTTTACGGCGTTAATAGTCATAATTTACGAATGAGGAAAATGTTTTTGTGAGGAATTTTCACAGTGTCCAAAAAAGCACCTTATGGCATCCTCCTATAGTATTCATTATCTTCTATTTTATTTTTCCTCTTAGTCTTCAATTTGCTAAAATTGAAAAAAACAATTTCTTCGCTCACCACTTAACACTTGCCTCGCTCGCTTTGGGTCACTCGTGCCTTTCGTTGCTCGATGCTCGCTTGGCTTGTTACTCCCCGCTCGATATTCGATACTCATTTTGTTTGATGCTCACTTCAGTTGACCCTCACTGTTTGCCTTTCTTAGCTGACCTTACTCATCATCGAACCCGTTGAGTCAGTACGGTCCTTAGTTGCTCTTTCAAGTAGTACAAAAAATGAAATAAAAAATTATTGGTTAATCTTGGGTTGACCTTGAAACCGGACCGAACCCATTAGGTTGGTCCGATCCTCAATCATTTTTTCAAGGAGTACAAAAAATGAAATGAAAAATTATCAGTTGGTCTTGGGTTGACCCTAGAACCAAACTAAGCCCATTGGGTCGGTCTGGTCCTCGGTCCCAAGCTCAATAGGGTCGGTTCTCGGTCTAAAAAATTGAGGACCAACATTGTGTTGGTTAGCCCTAAGGTTAGGGGGTGGATCGGCTCAACCTGGACCATGCTCACCCCTAGTTTGACCATTATCTAGTTTCCACCTATATATGTGACCTAGTACATAGATTTCTTTTGATTGAAGGAAATATTCTTCAAACCAATCAAAGAAATATATGTGAGTTTCATGTTTGCACATGTAATCATAATAATTTTCTTTGATTTCTTTGGTTTGATCTTGAAAAGTGTTTATCAAATTATTGCCTTATTTCTTTGTTTTCTCTTGAGTAGATTCTTGATTTAAGAATTTTAGATTAGGTTCAAAATCCTTTTTCAAGAGCTAAGTACTTCAGGATCTGCTAATTGGGAATAGGTAGGAGAATGACATGGGGATTCGGAGTTTTCTTATTTAGGTTGGTCTTGTTGATAAACAGGGAATACTAGATCTATTATCAAGACTACTAATATTTGTCACTACGGGGTTGTTATCTTGGTTGATGGTTGTTTCAAGGTTAGAAGCGCTATTTTGATTTCTAGGAGGGAGAGTAATAATAGGAGCAAGATTTGGGTGGTATCAATTGAGCTACATGATGTGGACAAGGGAATTGACCGTAAATCAAATGACTCTATTGGATATTGAATGATTACTTTTCCCATTGAATGTTGTATTATATTGATTATATTTGAATTTCAAACCATCTGCCGGGGAACTTGGTTTTCTAATTCCCATTTGCCGGGGATGATTTTATAATTTTGCTCCGCCTTTTTTTGACTCGAAGTTGGCTACCTCGACCAAGGTTAAATAGATTATACGAGTGCCTATATATAGCCGTAGCAATACCGGAGGAATCCCAGGGGAAGTCAATTTTCTTTAGTTTCCCCATTTGCTGAGCTTGGACCGACTCCAAGGAATTTATTTCCTTGTCTTGTTTCTGACCAAAGTCAGACTTTACAAGGAATGATCAAAGCCCAACACGCCACATTTGAGTATGCTGAAAAATATGAGTCAGATTTCTGGACGCATTTTCAAGTCGAGTTTGTTTATAGTTTCAAACTCAAGACATAGTTCAACAGATGGACCGGGTCCAAAGGCAACACGATAGCGTAATAAGTCTCAAGCATCTTAATCTTTTGGTACAGCCTCTGAGGACTCTGCGTGCGAATCTTCTAAAGCAACCAGAAGTGAACTTGGCAAGAAACCTCGCTGGTTGCGTACTTAAAGCAAGCTCAAGAATCAAATCTCACCATAAGGCATCAGAACCTGATGTTTTGGAGCAGGACAAGAAAGGATCGCGCGAGAGAGCCATGCGTCGGAATTGCTGGAGGTCGTGCCTCTCTCTCGCCTCTCTAAGAGGAATCCACGGCCTCACACGTCGAGCCTATTCACTTGGATGTGAAACTGGTGAGCTCGTTGGGCCGACGACTGCTGGTCACGTGCTTCCGTGCAGAGGTATGGATCTACCTATCGGTTTGCTCCTCAACCTCTGTTCTAGTCGTTTTCCTTTTCCGGTGTTTTGCGTAATGCCGATCTTACGACCCCGTTGTTTTTCAAAGTTGATACGTTAAATGATGGGCCATGTTCCTTTCGGCTGTCTGAATAGAGTCGACTCGTTTACAGCTCATTCATAGCCAATTGCATCATTTTGTAAATTAGGGTGCAAAAATACAAAAGACTTTAATCTCTATTTATTTCATAGAAAATAAATAATTTTAAAAATGATCGTTTATATCGTTTACAAAAATGAATAAAAGACAAATGTTTATATCATTTACAAAAATGTTTAGTTCTAAATTATTGTCAATAATAAAAATACAAATGAAACCTTAGGTAAAAGGCTTTTTCCAAAATGTATATAGCATTTGGTAAAGTGTAAATTAAAAACACTACTTTGACTTAAATGCCATTTAGAAAAAGGACTTGATATATATATATATCATAAATAGTTGTAATTATGAAAGTTTAGCGACAACAAAATTGGTAGAAAAAATAAATATTTGCATTCCGGAAGTGCTCAAAGTTTAAAGGTCTTTGGAGGACTTTAAGAATGTAATTGTGAAACGGAACTTATATTTGCCCAAAGGTTCTAGAGCCAACAGGATTTGGAAGGGTGGTTTCCAAATGCATCGTTACTTTCCTTCTTTATATACAACCGAAGGGATGAGTAGGGACTGACCAGGAAAACAAAAAAAAGGAATGAGTAGGTACCAAAGTTAATAAGGCAACCTTACCCAAAAAAAAGAAGCTAATAAGGCAAGTGCATCTTGTCATTACATGTGGCTTCCTTCAAGTAGCCATCTCAACTATTGATGTCTTCGAGTAGCCATCCGGCATCGGGAAAGATTCCATAGCCTAGGACGACGGACCCGGACATGAATTTCGGAACTACTTCGTAGACGACTCTAGGATTTTTGTACGAGATACGTCGTGGAAACATTCGTCCGCAACGAAAGTCGTATACGTTTCTAGGAGGATGTTCGCCATCGTTGCGCGTGCAATAAGACAGAGGACCTACGACGCTGTGAGCGTACGGAGCAGGAGCGGTCGACCGGTTGATTGGTCAACTAAGGCGAAAACCACTGGCCATCCCTTACGTACGACGGCCCATGGAGAAAACCATGACGATGACTTTCGTCCACCGATTCGCGTACCTCGCTCTGGTTTTCCTTTTCAGTTCGATAGACGGGTAAAGAGAGAGAGAGAGACATCATTCTCTTCTCAACTCAAGTCGAAACTGTTTGAGAAATCTTCGTTCGTGCATATCCTTCTTAAGCCGCATTTTCCTCTCGCCCAGCCGAAGAACCGGGCCATGTCGAGCACCGCCGGACTCATGATCCCCTGCAAAGGTGTGCATAGTTTCCCGCTTCCCCGCTTCGGTTCATCGGATGATGTTCACCATCGCAGGCGGGATTGTTTCAACGTTGATTCCGTTCGGTTTAGGTCTTGATTTTTGCATGATGATAAATTGCCAGAACAAAGCGTGGCCTCGCGCCTTTTTTTTGACACTGGGTCGTGATTGTCTTAATTTTGATGTTTGGTTGTTGTAGCGGCGGTCGCGTGGGAAGCGGGGAAGCCGCTGGTGATCCAGCAGGTGGAGGTGGCTCCGCCGCAGGCCATGGAAGTGAGGATGAAGGTCAAGTACACCTCGCTATGCCACACTGATCTTTACTTCTGGGAGGCCAAGGTCAGTGAATTTGTTGCTTGGTAGCGTCGTAGCTCCATCGATTCAATCTTCCATTTCCTCTTTTTTCGTTTCTTTTCTTTTCTTTCTTTTCTTGCTTCTTTGAACGTCAGTTTACAGGTAGCGATGTGGTCTGCACGATCTAGATTAGTGCTTAACGACTTACCATACAGTTGTCTTTAATAATCTAGAAGGAAAGGAGGCTATGTGTTGCTCCTTATCACCTGTGGGGTGTGTCGGAATGCACCCATACTTAATGATGCGCCTGGTGAGTTTTTGAGATTTCCCAAATCAAGGATTTTGTAGGACGGGAAAAAGAGGAGGGAAAGTTGAAACGGAAAGAATGTCTTAAGGACGAAATGGTCTGACTCTTTCACTCCGGAGGAGAAGAAGTGATGATTTTTATTCCCTTCCTCAAGTCCTGGTTTTTCTTCCCAAAGCAAAATAGGGATTGGATTTGGGACATTGTGTTTAATAGTCAGTCATGCCAGCATTCTCTGCTGCCTAAGCTGGGAAGAAAAGCATAATTCGAGTTATAATTTCTAGTATGATGCTGCTGCTAAGAGCTTGGCCTTGTATAAAGCTCTAAGCCCTGGTATGTTTGGGTTCTTGTTTCAGGGGCAGACGCCGTTATTTCCTCGCATTTTTGGCCATGAAGCTGCTGGGTATGCTCTTAATCCTCTTAACATCTACGTGGTGATGTCAAGTTTTAACTATTACAGTTTCTACTTGTTCTTTTTTTCCCTTAGCTGCTCTACAAATAAGCAATTCATCTTCTTATGTAAAATTATAAAGACAAAAAGAGTCCAAGAGAAAAAAGGATTTAAGGCTTAGAGATCTGGAAAGTAGGTTTTTAAGTTCCACATCTGACTGAATTGTGGCAAAAATGGACATGACTGTACATCGACAAGCAACAAGAAGTACCGTATCAGGTGTCATATCTGTATTAAGGATCAGTTTGCCTTAGAATAGCCAGGAAGAACAAGTGTTGTGATTTGTCTAAATTTCTTTTGGAACTTGATATCAATTTCCCTTTGTCACGTTCTCATCTCTCAAGTTTCAATTTCACTTGTAGGGATGACCTTCTTCTAGTCATACATGGAATCATTTTTGAGTGTCAACATTTTATGTGGAAACATTTTTCAAATTTGAAATTCTGCAGCACGTGATAGAACTTTTGCTGCAGAAGGCATGGATAGTGTGAAACTTACTTTGTGGCTCTGACGGTAAAACAGACATGTCGATAATTCAAATTCAGAAGCATCAACAAAATTACTAAATATAGGCGAATCGCTAATGTGGCACTAACTAGTCAAGTCTGTATTTTTCAAGAATTAAGACTCAGCTGCTGAGTCTCCATGTCAGGCTTGGATTGCAGAGCTAAAATGACCCGTTGCTAAATTTTCATTCCGCAGGGTGGTGGAGAGTGTTGGAGAAGGGGTGTCAGATGTTGCAGTTGGGGATCATGTGCTTCCAGTGTTCACAGGGGAGTGTGGAGAATGTAGGCATTGCCAGTCTGAGGAAAGCAACATGTGCGATCTGCTAAGAATCAACACCGAGAGA
The DNA here is from genome assembly GCA_016097485.1 of Eucalyptus sideroxylon x Eucalyptus melliodora. Lineage (NCBI taxonomy): Eukaryota > Viridiplantae > Streptophyta > Magnoliopsida > Myrtales > Myrtaceae > Eucalyptus > Eucalyptus sideroxylon x Eucalyptus melliodora. The sequence continues at coordinate 38,977,611 of CM027834.1, read as the reverse complement.
GGGGTTATGCTTAGTGATGGGAAATCTAGGTTTTCCATAAATGGTACACCAATAAATCACTTTCTGGGCACGTCCACTTTCAGTGAATATACAGTTGTTCACGCAGGCTGTCTAGCAAAGATTAACCCTCTTGCACCTTTGGATAAAGTCTGTATTGTCAGTTGCGGCGTTTCTACAGGTTGGTCTGGCTGAATTTTGAATGTTGACTTGTGTCTTTAAAATCAAATTGCCATAGAAGTAACTAAACTTGTTGTCTTTGGAAGTTCAGGATTAGGAGCCACATTGAATGTCGCGAAGCCGAAACAAGGTTCTTCTGTTGCTATATTTGGTCTGGGAGCTGTTGGCCTAGCTGTAAGTTGTCACAATCTTTTCAATATGAAAATGATTGTGAATAATTTTTCTGGTTTCATGACATTCTGGTTTCCTAATTTTCTCAGGCTGCAGAAGGTGCTAGAATTGCGGGTGCATCAAGAATTATTGGAGTTGATTTGAACCCAAACAGGTTTGAGGAAGGTAGTGATGCATTTCTTTTTTCTTTGTTGACCCTAAGTCATGGAGTTAAATGAAATTCCTTATTCTCGTATCTCATTTCTAATTCCAGCCAAGAAGTTTGGAGTGACCGAATTTGTTAACCCAAAGGATTACGACAGACCTGTTCAACAGGTTCTAAGTTCTTGACCTGTTCCTCTGTTTTAAACTCCATGTTTCATTCCCCACAAGTTTCCCAATATTCTTTTAGGGTGGATACCTTCATTTGATGTTGGTGGAACTCTGTATAGTCATTTGTGACTTGGCTTCCAATGAGTGCAGGTTATTGCTGAAATGACTGATGGTGGTGTTGACAGGAGTGTGGAGTGCACTGGCAACATCAATGCCATGGTTTCAGCTTTTGAATGTGTTCATGATGTACGTAATTGACAAGCGCAGTGGCATTTTCTATTTGTAGGCATTTCTCTCGTCATTTATTTTGTCAGAATTGCGAACATGAAAAATATTGCAAATTCAGGGATGGGGTGTGGCTGTGCTGGTCGGAGTCCCCAACAAAGATGCCGTTTTCATGACAAAGCCCATCAACGTTCTCAACGAAAGAACGCTCAAGGGGACATTTTTTGGGAACTACAAACCTCGGAGTGATATCCCTTCTGTTGTTGATATGTACTTGAACAAGGTAAAAGAATAGTGAGTTTTCTTACTTCCTCTTTTATCTACTGTCATTGGACTCATTGACAACAGGTGACAGATTATCATCCAAAAGTTCTCTCCTCTTTTCCTGCAGAAACTGGAGTTGGATAAGTTCATTACTCACCGAGTGCCTTTCTCCGAAATCAATAAGGCTTTCGATTTGATGGTGAAGGGAGAGGGCTTGAGGTGCATTATCAATATGGAGGAGTAGGACTGGTGTCAGATGCTAATAAATAATCTCTACTCATGTTAGTGCTAATAACTCATCTTTGTCCGTTGTGAGATAATGACATTTAAAGAACGTGCAGCTATCTTCCCCCTTGTCATTTCCCGATTCTATGTCTTAATACATCTTGATAACATTACATCCCTGGTTATGTTTGTTGCGACTGAGACTAGAATACTGCTTGACTGTGGGGCTTTCCAAGTTTTAACTGCACTAATCAGTTGGCCTGCAGTATCATTTTGTCAAACTTTCAGAGTGTGTTTACTAGGAGGTGCACTGGTTTGGCAGTGCAGTTTGGAGTTTTTGCGCTTAATGTAGTAACCCAAATGGAGAGATTCAAATGGCAGTTCAACCAATCTGTCTCAGCTTTGGGCAAGGTTTTGTGTCTTTTTGCTGGGTTTCCCTGCAAGTTCTTGACAGAACTCAGTGTTTCATAGTTTCAATCGGGGTGCTGATTATCTTAGAAAATCTCAAACTAAAATACATTCGGTTGTGTATTTTCCAATATTTGTTTCTCCGGGTCAAGAATGATAATTAATAAAGAGTCAAGTGCGGACATCAAATTCTGTCGGTGAATTTTTATTTGCCAGTCACCATTAAAAGAGAGAACATGCACATTTTGATGATGTACAGAGAAGTTGTGATCATCCAGAGCAGTAACAAGACAGGAGTGGTAACTTGAAGCAGATCCTGCCCCTTCTATGAGTGGCTTGTTTGCATGCTTTGTTGCAGTCCGGCTAGTTCAAACACGACCCTATAATTAAATTTAAATTTAAATTGTGTTTGAACAAAAATACTACTGATCAGTCGGAATTTTTTGCCAACCGGACTAGGTACCCTGTTACTACTAGTGGCAACTGCCCTACCATGGTTCCTGCATAATCAACATGAAACTCACAGCGATCTTTCTTATAAATATCCAGTGGAAAGAGGAACTGATTTGTAATAATGCAGTCGAATTTCGTCCCACTGAAAGTGGCAAAACCCGATCCAGTCAGCACTAGACACTTCTTGCTGGTAAGAAGTAGGATCCCCTTAATGAAAACAAGTTTGTACTTTCAGGCGCATTAACATTAGGCCCCAGATTTCCATGGACAAAAAAATTGCTCAATTGGACCTACAATCCTAATTTTTACGGAAGAGAGAGGGATTTGTTACCTTACATGAAGAGAAACGAAATGCACACCGCTCCAATCAACACTTGAATGAAGGGTCCTGCTTTGTTCTTGCTCATCTTCTTCTCAGAAATCAATTCCTACTGACTGAAAGCAAATGAAGCTCTCAAAGTCAAAGCCACGGTTATATACTCAAAAACATGGAACTAACCTTGGATATCAATTTGACTGGGGCTCCTAACATGGCTTCCTTAGAGATTACGACGCCGATCATTTACATGATAAGGAAGTCGATAATCGATTGATATGGATCCCTAATCCTAATGTGGCCTCATAAATGTGTTTCTCTTTTGCAATTTCATGTGTTGCCACCGCGGCCGGTCGGAGCGGGAGGCTCTGAATTTGATCGAATCGGGTGCATCTGCCGTCGCCGGCACGGCGCGTCGAGGAACGTTGTTACCGGACCCGGTCCATGGGCTACCGGCCATCATATGTCCGGATTTCGCGCGAAAGCGAAAAGGCCCAAACCAGCCCAGCCCAACTCAAGGCCCGAACAGGGCCTTTACTCGAGAGTTAAATGATCGAGCGAGATCTGCGCGAAGCGTTGAGTCACCTTCGTTCGACAGGATCTCCAACCACCGCCGACGATTTGCTCCGACGGCGCTGATCGTCGGACTCCAGCAGCTTCACCCAAGTTTCCGGCGAAGGATTGCTCGAATTCCGATTCCGAGGAAGCATCTACGCATGCCTCGATACAAAGACGAGCCTCCCGCAGTTCGCGTCTACACGGTCTGTGATGAATCGAGGTTTGTGTTGATACCTCAAATCCTTTTTTTTTGTTTTTGTTTTTGTTTTTGTTTTTCTTGATTTGATTGGCCGTTGCATGCAACGGACGAATTAGATGCTTTTCATTAGATTTCTCGACGTGATTCGGCTTCTCATTGCTTGATTCGGTCGTGCGCTTTTTGTTTGGGGGCGGGTATAATTTCGTTCTTCTTTGTTTCCTTCGTGTTCTTGACAGGTACCTTATCGTGAGGAATGTTCCCGCGTTAGGATGTGGAGATGAGCTGTTGAAGCTCTTCGCCACTTACGGCGACGTTGAAGAGTTAGTACTTTTTCCCTGTGTTCCCGGATTTTTTTTTTTTTTTTTTTAGTATTTTTTGCAGATAGGAGTTTGAGTAATCAATCGTAAACAGTTTGATATCCTCAAATATTGAGTTTTTATCGATATTCAAAGGGAAATTCTCCAGGTCTGATCTTTGGTTGCTTCTTCAGATGTAAACCGATGGATGAAGAAGACTGTGAGCCGTACACTGATGTTTATTGGATCAAGTTTCATCTCGATTGCAATGCTAGGTGATTGGATTTGCTTCTTCAAGTGCGGAGTTCAAGTTGTCTTCACATGTATCGTGAAGTGTATTTATTCGGGCTGTAGAGTGGCTCTAGCATCCTTAATTTGACACCCTCGTTCCATTTTCCTTGATAGGATTGCAAAGAAAAAGTTGGATGAGTATGTCTTCTATGGGAATAGACTGCAAGTTTCGTATGCTCCCCATTTTGAGAGCCTCTCTGATACAAGAGAGAAGTTAGAAGCTAGGAGAAAGGAAGTTCTTGCTCGGTCTAACTGTAAGCTTTTATGATTGGGAGCACAATTTTGATGTTCATCTAAACATAGGTTTTCATATGATAATAAATTTAGGGTCATTTTATATGTGTCATGTCTGCTGATGTAGCTGGAAGATTCAAGGGTACTGCCACCTCTAGCAGTGTCGGTCTGGTCAAGTCTTCGGCTAATGCAAGTTCCTCGCAGAATAGTGCTGTTGGTCAACAGATCTTCAATCCTAAGAGGTATGTTAACGAAGCCTTCAGATGGTGTTCTTCAAATGCTTTCAGCATGCATGATTAGCAGTCAACCTTACTTTCCTTTGTGGTTCCAGTGCATCGCAGCTCATTCCTCATGCTGACAGTTCTCCATATTCAAGGGTTTCCTCAGAGTTGGTACGTTACTCTATAACACTGCTAAATATCAATATGGTTGCTCCAATTTAGTTTCACTTTCTGCAATTGTTGGAATAGGTTTAAAGTGACTCATGGAACTACTTGAAGTGTATCTGTTATATGACAGTTAAGATGATCGCTGAACTTGCTTTGGTGATTTTTTGGTCATATTAGCTCAAACTGGGTTATTTTGAGACAAATTTTGTTCCATGCATAATTGGAGATATTTATTTTCTGATTTAAAGTACTGCATATTTCTTGTGTGCTAGCACTGCATGATGTCAGATATGCACATCTATTTAGAAGACAGTAGCATAAATTGATCAAGAAATCACTATTTAGAAAAAAATATACACAGTAGAATGCGCGTGCTTGACCTAGTTAATATTTGTGTTGCTCTTTCCATTTAGGTTCTACCAGTATAGTTTCCAATATTCACATAATGATGCAAAAGTTCCTCTGTTCCTTTACTTTAGAATGAGTTAAATTAGAGGGCCATTCTTATTGTTTCTTACCATTTGCGTTGGGAGAAATTTGGTGCTTGCCTTCATCTTGCATTTGATGTTTGATGCATATAGCTTGATATTTCATAAAATCAAGCTCCAGCATCCAAATGCGTACTGATAATCATAGATTGTCATTATTTCCTGGGGCTAAACCACTAATTTCTTTTATTACAATGGATCTCAGGATTATTTTCAATCCCATTCGATGAATCAGACAGTGCGGTTGGTCAGAGACAAGCTCAATAAGGTGAGAAGCTTGGTCTTACAGACTTGATGTAAAACAACATTTGATTCTAATTATTCCTGCCAATGTGTGTTTCAGATTGAATCAAGTGGTGAGCATCCGCAATCAGGACCTGCAGTGAAGAAAGCTCGCGTGGACAACAGAAGGAGAATTTGACTTTTATTGAAACTCAGAATTGCCCTCTGTCAAAGGTTATCCTGATGTCTGGCACACTGCTTTTATCTCAGTGGTATGGACTCCCCTCATGTTGTCAGTGTTCTTGTCTACTTTAGGTGGATCAGATCTGTAAGGTATATGTGGTAAAATCATCTTCACTTAGTTCTAGAATTAGCCATGGAGAAAACCACGACCAGGATTATACATCGATAAGCAATAGGAAGTACCTTAACAGTTGTCATATCTGTAGTAAGGATCAGGTTACATCGAGAATAGCCAGGAAGAACAAGCATTGTGACTTGTCTGAATTTCTTTTGGAACTTGATATCAATTTCCCTTTGTCACATTGTCATCTCTCAGGTTTCAATTTCACTTGTAGAATATCCTCCTTTGAGTCATATGTGGAATCATTTTTCAGTGTTGACATTTTATATGGAAACAGCTTTCAAATTTAAAATCTACAGCATGTGATGGAACTTTTGCCGCAGATGGCATGAACAGTGCGTCACTTTATTTTACCTGGTTCTGACTTACATTAAATTTCTGCAGTGCATCCTCCAAGATAGTGAAACATACTTTGTGGCTCTGCTGGTAAAACAGACATGTCAATAATTCAAACTCAGAAGCATCAATGAAGGATTATTAAGTATAGGAGAATCGCTGATGTGGCACTAACCAGTCAAGTCTGTATTTTTCAAGAATTAAGACTCAGCTGCTGAGTCTTTGCTTCAGGCTGGGATTGTAGGGATGTCACTCTTTTGAGTCACATGTGGAATCATTTTTTCAGTGTTGACATTTTATATGGAAACAGTTTTCGAATTTGAAATTCTACTGCACTTGATGGAACTTTTGCTGCAGATGGCATAGACAGCGTGTCACTTAATTGTGTCTGTTAATGACTTCCATTAAATTTCTGCAATGCATCCTCCAAGATAGTGAAACGTACTTTGTGGCTCTGATGGTAAAACATACGTGTCAATAATTCAAACTCAGGGGCATCAATGAAGGGTTATTATATGGTGAATCGCTGGTGCGGCACTAACTGGTCAAGTCCGTATTTTTCAAGAATTAAGACTCAGCTGCTGAGTCTTTGCTTCAGGCTTGGATCGCAGAGCTAAAATGACCTGTTGCTAAATTTTCATTCCACAGGGGATCATGTGCTTCCAATGTTCACAGGGGAGTGTGGAGAATGTAGGCATTGCCAGTCTGAGGAAAGCAACTTGTGCGATCTGCTAAGAATCAATACCGAGAGAGGGTTATGCTTAGTGATAGATATCTAGATTTTCCAAAAATGGTTCACCAATAAATCACTTTCTGGGCACATCCACTGTTGGTGAATATACAGTTGTTTATAGAGGCTGTCTAGCAAAGATTAATCCTCTTGCACCTTTGGATAAAGTTTGCATTCTCAGTTGCGGCATCGCCACTGGTTGGTCTGGCTAAATTTTGATTGTTGACTTCTGTCTCTAATATCAAATTGCCATTCAAGTAATTGAACTTCTTGTCTGTGGAAGTTCAGGATTAGGAGCAACATTGAATGTTGTGAAGCCGAAACAAAGGTTCTTCTGTTGCTATATTTGGACTAGGAGCTGTTGGCCTAGCTGTAAGTCATCATGATCTTTTCAATATGAATATATTGCTGAATGCTTTTTCTGGTTCTTTGACATTCTGGTTTCCTTATTTTCTCAGGCTGCAGAAGATGCTAGAATTGCAGTTGCATCAAGAATTATTGGAGTTAATTTAAATCTAAACAGGTTTGACGAATGTAGTAATGCACTTCTTTTTTCTTTGTTGACCCTAATAAAATAATAAAAAGAGATAGATTTGAATGAAATTCCTTATTCTCGTTTCTCATTTCTAATTCCAGCCAAGAAGTTTGGAGTGACTGAATTTATTAGCCCAAAGGATCATGACAGACCTGTTTAACAGGTTTTAAGTTCTTGACCTGTTCCTCTCTTATAAATTCTGTGTTTTGTTCCTCCCTAGTTTTCCAATATTCTTTTAGGGTAGATACCTTCCTTTGGCGTTGGTGGAACTCTGTATACAATCATTTGTGACTTGACTTCCAATGAGTGCAAGTTATTGCTGAAATGACTAATGGTAGTGTTGACTTGAGTGTGGAGTGCACTGGCAACATCAATGCCATGGTTTCCGCTTTTGAATGTGTTCATGATGTTAGTATGACAACCACAGTGGCATTTTCTATTCTAGGCATTTCTCTGATTTTCATCTTTTCCCCTTGTCATTTCGTGATTCTATGTCTTAGTATATCTTGATATTATTACATTGCAGGTGATGTTTGTTGCCACTATGGCTATAATCAGTACTGCTTGACTGAGTGTGTGGGACTTTCCAAGTTTTAACAGCACTGGTCAGTCGGCCTACAGTATCATTTTGTCAAACTTTCAGATTATGTTCACTAGGAGGTGCACTGGTTTGGCAGTGCAGTTTAAAGTCTTTTCACTTAATCTAGTAAACCAAATAGAGAGATTCTAATGGTAGTTCAACCTATCTCAAAGTTCGGCAAGGTGTTGTGTCCTTTTGCTGGGTTTTCCCGCAAGTTCTTGAAGAAATCAGTGATTCATTGTGGTACTGATTGTCTTGGAAAAACTCAAATTAACATGCTTTCAATTGTGTATTTTCCCATTTTTGTTTATCCAGTTCAAGAATGGTAATTACGAAAGAGCCGAGTGTGGGCGTCAAATTCTGTCGGTGAATTTTTATTCGCCAGTCACCATTAAAAGAGAGAACATACACGCGATGTCCGAAGGATTTATGATCATCCAGAGCAGCAACAAGACAGGAGGCTCGGCGGTGGGAACTTGAAGCAGATCCCACCCCTTCTATGACCGGCTTGTTTGCATGCCCTGTTGCAGTCCGGGTAGTTGGAGCACGGCCCTAGGCACCCTGGTACTACTGGCGGCAGCCACCCTACCACGCTTCCTGCATGATCAACATGAAAATCGTCATGATTGTTCTGTTCATTTTCAGCGGAATGAGGAAGTAATTTTTATGATCATGTCAAATTTTGTCTCGCTAAAAACGGCAATCATCGCTAAACACTTCCTGGTATAAAGTAGGACGTCCTTAAATCAAGTTTGAACCTTCGTGTGCATTAACAAAGAGACCACAGATTTCTATAGAAACAATGCTCAATTGGACCGGCAATCCTGAGTTCACTCAGATATTCCACACGAAATTGCTCCTATGTTAATCCATAAAACTAGGTCGGTAAGTTGGTCGGCCATCTTAGGATGGACCTTCGTAGCTCCGATGGAAGGAAACTCCGTTAATTTCAGCAATGATTCTACTGAAGATGTAGATATTTTGTTACCTGACATGAAGAGAAAAGAAATGCACACCATTTCAATCAACGCTTGAATGGAACATCCTGCTTTGCTCGCACCCATCTCCTCTGAAGAAACCAGCCCTTCTTCGTCTCCTTAATTCTTTGGTGCGACCGAAAGTAAATGAAGCTCTCAAGGCCATAGCTATATATCCAACAACGTTGACATATTAGCCTTAGGAATTTACTTCCCTGGGATTCCTAATGCGGCTTCTTTACGTATTATTGATGGGGACTGACTATACACATGATGGGTACGTGGGGATCTTCCGTTCGATCACCTTTTCATAAATGTGTTTCCTTGATTTCTGCCGTTTTTCCAAACGGTTAGCAACAGAAAAAAAACCAGATGTCATTGTAGCTTGCATGTATCGCGGTCCAAAATTTGTACTGGTCTTCCCACATAGGTTATTCTCTCGTCTACTTGATCGTCTCAAAGTCCAACACATATGAAGAGTCCAGTTCGTACTTTTTCAATATAGACACATGAAAAACATCATAAACATTTGAAATTTTTGGCGGCAATGTCAATCGGTAAGCCAAGTCTCCCATCCTTTCGAGAATTTTGAACGATCCTATAAACCTTGGACTCAACTTACACTTCTTCCCAAATCACGACACACCCTTTGTTGGTGATACCTTGAAAAATACATGATCACCGATACTAAATTCTAATGGCCTTCGGCGTTTATTTACATAACTCTTCTGTCAGACTTTGTGCAATCTTAGGTCATTCTTAAATCACTTTCATGGCATCCAAAATAATTTGAATTAATTGCAGTCTGTAAGTCTCCTCTCTCCCACTTCATCTCATAAGTAGGATTTCTACAAGCTCTTCCATATAATGCTTCAAAAGGAGCCATGCCAATGGTTTGTTGAAAACTGTTGTTCCATGTGAACTCCACCAAATGTAGTCGGTCATCCCAGCTACCTTTGAAGTCAATTACGCATGCTTGCAACATATCTTCCAACATCTATATGGTCCTTTCGGATTGGTCATTAGTTTGAAGATGGAATGTGGTATTGTACTAGAGTTTAGTTCCTAATGTAGTTTGGAGACTTCGCCAAAAATTGATAGTAAACCTGGGTCTCGATTGGATGTGATTGTCACTGGCACTCTATGCAATTGAACTCTTTATTGAAAATATAGTTCAGCATACTTTTCCAATATATAGTTTACTCGCATTACTAGGAAGTGAGCAGACTTAATAAAACGATCCACTATCACCCAAATGGAATCATGACTTTTCGATATTCTTGGTAATCCTTGTACAAAATCCATCATTATGTGCTCCAATTTCCATTCAAAGAATTCCAATGGTTTGAACATTTCATCCAACTTCCAATGTTCAACCTTCACTTGCTGTCATGTTAGACATTTAGAGACATATTTAGCGATATCAACCTTAATACCATTCCACCAATAGTATTGATGAAGATTTTGATACATCTTCGTACTTCCCAAATGGACATTGTAATTACTCGATGTGCTTCTATTAAAATTTTATTCCTAAATTCAACATCACCAGGCACACGAAAATGTCCAGGAATCTTAGAATTCTATCTTCTGACAATTGGAAATACGGCTTTTTTCCTTCCGGAGTTTCTTCTTGAATTTTTGAAATTTCAAGGTCCGTTTGTTACAAGGTCTTGATTCTCTGTACAATTTCTGGTTTGATTCTAAGGGTAGCTATTATACTTGAAATGCTACTCATGTCAAACCCAAACTTTGAATCTCGAACCTCTTCAAGTAAGGTCCATTCCTTAACTATCATATGTGCAATTTCATGAGTAGACTTTCGCCTGAGAGCATCCGCTACTCTATTTGCTCTCCTGGAATAATTCCATGTTGCATCAAAACATTATAGTCTTTTAATAATTCCATGCAACGTCTTTGCCTCATATTCAATTCTTTTTGGGAGAACAAATACTTCAAACTTTTGTGGTCAGTGTATATTTCAAACCTTTCCCCATATAAATAACGCCTCTACTATCTTTATTACGCATACAATTGTAGCAAGCTCTAAATCATTAGTCGTATAATTTAACTTGTACGGCTTTAGTTGTCTTAACGAATAAGCAACAACCCTTCCATGTTGCATCAGAACACATCCAAGTTCTTTGTGTGATGCGTCACTATAGATTACAAAACCTTATATCCCGATGGTATCATCAGGATTGGAGCCGTAGTCAATTTCCTTTTAAATTCTTAAAAACTTTGCTCGCATTTATTGAACCACTCAAATTTCACGTTCTTCCTCATCAATTGAGTCAATGGAGCAGTGAGACATGAAAATCCTTCCACAAATCTTTGATAATATCCAAATTGACCTAGGAAACTTTGAATTTCAGTTGCCGTCTTTGGTCTTGGCCAATTTATCACCAACTCGACTTTTGCAAGGTCAACATATATTCCTTCGCTTGATACTACATGGCCTAAAAGTACCACACCATCCAACTAGAACTTGAATTTACTGAACTTAGCATATAATTTGTGCTCACGAAGTGTTTTGAGTGCAAGTCTTAAATGTTGCTTGTGATCATTTGGGCCTTTTGAGTATACTAAAATGTTCAATGAACACTATCACAAATTGATCCAAGGATGCCTTAAAAACCCTATTCATTAAATCCATAAATGCTATTGGTGCATTAGACAAACCAAAAGGTATGACTAAGAACTCGTAGTGGCCATAACGAGTTGGGAAAGCCATCTTAGGAATATCTTCATTCTTCTGCAATTGATGATACCTCAATCTTAAATCAATCTTGGAAAATACCGACGCCCCTTGAAGTTGATCAAATAATCTGTCAATCCTAGGCAATGAGTACTTGTTCTTAATCATAACTTGATTTAGTTGCCTATAATCAATGCAAAGTTGCATCGACCCATTTTTCTTCTTGAGAAATTACACCGGTGTACCCCAATGTGATGCACTAGGTCGAATAAAACCTTCGTCAAGCAATTCTTGTAGTTGTACCTTTAACTTCTTCAGCTTCGTTAAAGCCATCCAAAGGGAGCTTTAGAAATAGGTTCCATTTTGGGAGCTAATTCAATGACAAATTCAATTTCACACTCCAATGGTAACCCTAGTAATTCATCTGAAAATACGTCGAGAAATTCTCGAATTCAAGCTTTGCTTCCTCCTTCGACTGATCAGCTACAAACGCCAAGTATCCTTGGCAACCGTCATCAAGAAGACAACGTGCCTCAATTGCTGAGATCAGTGGCATGGTAGGGTTTGCTTCATTTCCAAACAATTTGAAACTAGGACGATCAAGGGATTGAATTGGATCATTTTTCGATAACAATCCACATTGGCTTGTTGCTTACGGAGCTAATCCATTCCTGATATGACATCAAAGTCATATATAGTCAACACAATCAAGTCTGCCATTTGATCTTGTCTACCTATTATGACTTTACAACTCTTAAATATCAAAGTTATAGAATTGAATCTTTTAGTGGCATAGAGACACTAAGAGATACCTCAAGCAGTCTAGGTTGCACACTCATTAGTTGTACATATCGTTCAGATATGAATGAATGTGTGGCACCCACATCAAAGAGTGCATAAGCATTCTTATCACATATTGAGATGATACTTGATATAACAGTTTTTGAAGCCTCTGCCTCCTCTTATGTGACTACGTAAACTCGACCTTATACTAGAGACCTTTGGAAATTTCCTTGTTGTGGGCTCTGTTTTGCTATGATTGTTGTGACAGTTGAAGTAGTCCCGTTGGCTGTTGGTGAGCCAATTTAGGGCATTTTCTTATGTTGTGGCCTTATTGTTCGCACCCTAAACAAGCTCCAATTCCAACCAAACATGGTGTGTTTCCATGCTGCTTCCCACAAGTACAACAGACATTATTTTGGTATGGCATCCGCGCCACTTGTTGATCATTTTGAGCAAATCCAAACCCTCCAATATTGTTCCTTTTATTTGGAACAAATTGTTACTTCCCGATTTGCATAGGTCTCTTTTCACGACGAAAATTAGAGCGAAATACTTGTTAATAAGGCCTCGCTTGGAAGTTAGTTGCCGTTGCTACTTCTGCTAAATCTTTCTCCACAGGTTGGGCACGCTCGTACCGCTCGTTGTAGTCTTTCAGGTTCAAGGGTACCGATGTGCTGCAGATATCGGGTCTTAGTCCATCACGAAATCTCTTAGCCTTATCTTCATCATCTTTATTAGCTTAGGAGCGAACCTGGACAATTTTGCACACTTTGCCTCATATTGGTCCACTGTCAATTCATTTTGCTATAGTTGCATAAACTTTATCACTTTCTTGTCTGAGCACAATCCGAGAAATACTTCTCGAAGAATGCCTTAACAAAACCACCCCACGTTGCAACAGCATCAGCAGAGAACACCATTGTCTTGGATGCCTTCCACTAATAACTAGCATTCCCTTGAAGCTGGTACTCGGAGAGCTATCTTGTCGATATCACCGCAGCCTAAAATTGCTAATATTTTCTTCATCTCATCAATCCATGACTTGGCCTCCTCATGATTTCCTACTCCAACAAACCTTGGTGGCTTCAACTTCAGGAATTGCTCGATCAATCCTTACAAATGGCGTTCCCCATTTACTGAACTAGAGGCAACTTACTGTCGGGCTTGCCTTTCCATCAAGCTTCCAACATTGGCAAGTGCTAGAAGGATCCCTTCCATTTGAGAATCCGATCCTAAATTCCCACCAGTGTTCAACGTGCCTTACAAGCGTATCACTTAACTTAGTAGCTAACTAATAAGTAATGAACATTACTTGCACCGTCAATCAATCAAGAGTAAACACATGCACTTAGTGTTTTAAAATTTCACGACCTACCTTATAATTCTAAACACTCCTTATCATTTCATGGGTAAACTTGGCTTTGATACCAAAAACAAGCAGTGATGTCCTAGAACGTCACACGCTACACGTGTCTTAACCATACTCTTACATTGTATTATTTTCACATGCTGAAGCAATTCAACTTAACATCACACATCAAACATGTTGATATCATACATAGGCATCACTTATTTTTACATCATCTTTCTTTCATCGAGGTCATATATTACAAATACAAAACACAACCACTTGGGTAAGGACTAAGGTCACCTATCTCCTCTATCATACTACCACCATCAAAACCTAGCTGTACACACGTAGACTAACAACTATGAATTGATCACCTCGCCCATCGACAAACAATTAGCATCGGCCCCAAGGGAACCATCGAAACCTCCGAGTGGTCCTATGAACTCGCCATCAAGATTGATGTACCACGCAACAAACGTAAAAGGAATCCACTCGGCTAATCCCACATCGACCCATATGTAGGAGGTACACTTAGTATACGTTGTGGCAGTCTCAAGTACAAACACATCATCGTAAACATGGTCAAAATGTGCAAGAGCTCTTAAAAATGGTGGCGGGGGTACGTCCATTCTACGTGTTTGAAAAATAAAGGAATGAGCCAAAGCCCAATAAATGAAACCTCTAATTCTATGGCAGGAGTTCACATCCGCACTCGTCTTGGCATAACAAATCAATGCATGAGCACACACCTTACCTTCTTTGCACCTTCTTTGCAAATGCCTCATATGAATGCATGATGTTATCTACTCAATGCACATGCATGGCATATAATTACCTTACCTTCTTTGCAAATGCCTCGTATGGATGCATGGTGTTATCTACTCAATGCACATGCATGGCATATTATTTCTTGACGCATCAATATTATTTGGTGTCTTATCAATATGCATAAATGTCGGGAAAAGTACACTAGAAGTGCCAAAAGTTGTGTACGGCGCTCACTTTGGTGGCAAAATTTCTGTCGGATCACTTAAGTGCCAAATCGGAGAAAAAATAATCACTTTATTGTCATCGGCGAGAAATTCTGGTCAAATTAATTACGTGGCTTTTATATATATATTTTTTTTAAAAGAAGAAGTTGTGGGGGCTTTTAAATGACGTCGTTTTCCATCCTCCCTAAGAAACGACGTTATTTTGCCATCATACTTGGATAGCCTCACAAAAATGACGTTGTATAGCTCATATGGGGACTAAAATTAGGGTTTTTGTTCAATCCTCGCCCAACGCCGATTGCCATAGCTTGGCCACCGTCATTCACCCGCCGTCACTCGGCCATCGTCGCTCGGCCACCCTTGTAGTTGCTCGATCAGGTGAGCGAGGAGAGGTTGAGGTTGTTTCTCAAGCAAGAAGTGGCGGGAAGAATAGGAGGCGAGGGCGGAGGAGGAGGAGGAAGAAGGGGGGTCGAAGGTACCACTGCTGGTGTCGCTGCTGGTGCCGTTGCTGGTGTTGTTCTTCGGGGAAGAAGACGAGGAGGAAGCCCATACCTTCCCCCCCTTTCTCTCTCTCAATTTGAGGATTTAGGGTTCTTAATTAGGAGAAAGACGCCAAACATCGTCGTTTTGGATATTGGATGCTTATTGTACTCCCTAACGAGCCACGTTAGCTTCAAAAATTAATAAAAAAGTGCCATGTTGGATTTCTGGCCAATTAGATCGATGTTGGTATTGAAATGATCGTTTTTCAATTTTGTTGGCACTTAAGTGATCTAAAATAAACTTTTGACACTAAAGTGAGCGTCGTACACATTTTTTGGCACTTCTAGTGTACTTAGCCCCATAAATGTATATTCATGACTGTATGCATGCACATGAGCATGTATCGTATGCATGATTTCATTATATCCCGAATTGATGGGGCATCTTGTTTCCCGAGACATCCCAAAATACTTCCCAGGGCATCCTATATCCCGGGGCAACATCGGCACGATCTCGTGGACGGCGGCATACTTTCATATCATTATTCATATTTAACATATAAAAATGATGCGCATGAGCATATTTATTTGTAACAACAATGCACACCATATTCCTTAAATCATCACAGGGTATGAATACCAAGTCATTTTGCTCTTTCCATGAAATCAAGGAGTAAAATTAATGCATGCAATAAAGACAACAAACTTCAAAGACGAAGCCAACAAGATTATGAAGTCCATGAGTTGTTGATGTTGTTTTTTTTTTTTTTTTTTTTTTAAACGACATTCCTACTAGTGTAGCTGGGTATTAATAAGTTTCTTAACTTACTGGCGTCACTCAAAAAATCAACAAGTCATCCATTTTCACTTACTTCCTGCTACACAAAGTATCGATATATATCCAAAATCATGCAAAGCTCATTACTTTAATTAAATAAAACATCACCATTTAACACACAACTCTTAAATGTCAATTCTCGTATCACAAAATTTAAACATAACAAGTCAAGCAACCAAGTTAAGAGTACCGAGTAGAAAAACCCAACTTAGCGCCTAAAACTTTCACTTACATTGAAAATGACTTGCAAAATCAAAGCTTTTGTCTCCTCGTCCAACTTGAAAGATTGTGATAGAAATTTTAGTATGTAAGTTGTGGGAACTTTGCTTTTACTCTGCATAAACTTGAAAAAGAACGTTTGAAGGAAGTCGAAGGTGGGTCTTTGATGTTAACAGACTAGGGACACTCTTTGACAATTCCTTCTCCATATTTAATAGGACAACCATGACAAGGATGAAGGAATGTGGTAATCGGCAAGAAGCAAATAAATGTTCATAGGTTTAATCATTAGATCTATTGTGGAAGAGGTAAGTGGTCCAATGAGAATGCTTCATGCGGCCCTAAATTAGAGTAGCATCATGAGCTATGGAACTTGGGGAAGAAGAGAAGTTCTTTTGATGAAATAAAATAGTGCTTCTTCAGGTGCATTAAATGAAGTGGAGTAGAAATGAAAGAGGAAGCAGGAAGCCTCTCCTCCTTCGGCCCAGTAACAACATGACTCAAGGTAATAAATGAAGAAATGATTAAACTTGATGAGGTCATTTGCTTAGGCTAGACACACGATCATGAAGAACAATTGGCATAGTTCAAGGGAGAACAAATGGTTTAACCGCATGGTTTTGAAAAGTGGATTTCAAATAAATGCCAAAACATTAATAGAATTTTGCTAAGCAAATCATTTGTCCATTTAAAAATATCAACAATTTAGAAAATATTTTGAACATGTCACGACGTTTAGTAAACTTTCCGGATGAGAAAATACTTATTTCAATAAATTCTTAATTCATCATTCAAATGATACTAAAACTTGGAGCACTCCCGTCTCCGATGATAAACAACGTGGCATCATGTCTTTCATCGTCACTCTAAAAAATTCATTTCGTAACCCTAATTTATTACTAATGGGTTTACTTATTTGAATTGCGAGCGTAGCTTAGACTTTCCGTTGTTGTTACACAATCGTCCGAGTAGAATTTTCGTGGATGATATTGGTTATATCCGCATTCCAATGTATTAATTTATATAGAAATTTTCCTTTTGGCCGAAGTCAGTACGCAATTCATTATTTAATCGGGGTTCCCAGAACATTGGATTTGACCTGTGATTGTTCTTGATGCCAAGGGGCGTGAAGACAAAATCACGCGAACATCCAAACTTTGTATTCAAATTTTTAATTACTTTACATCATATACTATCAAAATGCTAGTTTGTCCCTTAGAAACTTGATGCTTTTATCGAGGGAGGATATGAATAAGGTCAAGCTCATTACATAAATGATAGTCATGCATTTGTATCTCCTTAATAATTGTTGAGTATATATGATGTGGGATTTTTAAAAAAGAGAACGTGGAACTTTAGCAGGAATACAAAAAAAAAATTGTGAGATCGTCCAATGAAAACTAATTATCATGAAGCCAACCGCGTGCGCGCAGGACTATCTTCCATTTTTCATGCAACACGATGAATTAATGATTTTACTTGTATGAAGAGGCAAAATGTTGAACATTATTTTATAATATCTATATGGACTTTTTTCGAGAATGCAAACAGTCAATGAATATTTCCCTTCTTTCAATAACTAAAAACAAACACTTATTCAAAACTTGGGAAAAAATAGAGAGAAGGATCAAGTTAATATTGTGACTATTAAATATTTTTTATCAAAAAAATTATATTCATTATTCAAAAAGATACATGAGAAGTAAATAAACTACATAGTAAAGCAAATTCAAACGTGTCCAACGTGTCAACTATCTGTGTGTGCGCATACCTTCACAAAAATCAGAAACAAGAGCTCCTTAAAGGGATTTTTCTGGTTTCTGTTTTGAGTTTTCATTTTTGACAATCTTTAGTTCGTAATTACTGAATGGATGATGGATGAATTGAACTTTTTATTTATTTCTATTATTCTCTCACCCATCTATTATCCACGGCTGGTATTATCCACAGCTAGTACCCACGTGAACAATAATCCATCATAAGGAACAACACAAGACGCTGCTGTGTCATGGGGATGAGAATTTCTTGATGAAGTTGTGAATGTGAGAAGTGACTTCTTGAGGCTTCTCTTGCTGGAGGAAATGAGCGACTCCTTCCATCACCACTACCTCTTCCAGGTTGGGCACTGCTTGCGTGAACCCACCGCCATGGATGTACTCCTTCACACCAGGGATGTGATAGGTGAGGTCCAAGTCCCCCACTATGAACTTCACTGGCACTTCGATTAGCACTCCAGTCCACAATGCCGATAGCTCCCAATTTCTGCGTCCATAAAGGAGTTATTATAGATGGAAATGGATTCAAGATATCACTTTGATTGTGATGGCCGAAGAGAAAAGTAAAGGAAAAGATTGAAGTAGCAACGTGTAATTTACTCAATGTCCATCTTCAATCTAGCAAAATACCAATGCTCCATATCGCGTTGAGGACACATCTACGAAAGTTGTTGAAATAGCGTGACTGAAAAAATCCATCTCAATTACAAATTAACTAATTTAATTCCCCATGCTTCAAATGGATTTTACATTTCAAATTTGTTGAACAGTTTATGTTTACTAAAAAATCCTTCTTAACATCTTTTCATTCGACTTACGTGAGAATTTAATCTTTTTTAAAAGCTATAGCAGTGACGATAACCAGGAGATTCAAATAACCGAAGAAAATATTATACAAAAATAACATTTACTGGTTATTAGATGATTGAATAAAATAGTTCGTTCTGTATTATATGTTGACTCACTTGATTTTTAACAAACATCTTATATGTCTTATTTTCTTTTAATTTGACGGGATTATTTTCGACTTTTTTTGTGCAACTAATTTTCTTTATTGGAGTAGAGTTAACTCTCATCCTATCTTTTACTACACTTATGCGTGGGATCGAATCAAAGTACATACGATTAAGCTCTATATCATGGTAATGATTCATGTTAATAATTGTCTCTATTAGCTCTATCACATAAGTTATGTTACGTATTATAATATCCTTTTACTGCTGTAGATACAATATAATGTTTCGCATAGACCCAGTTTCTAATGTATAACACTCGTATTCAGATTAAGCTTTTAAAAGGTTTCTTTTAAACTTTTACTTTTTATTAAAAAAATTCTTTAATTTTTTTAGAAAAGAAGGTAATCTTTTTGTTCCATTAAATTGAATGCATTTAATATTCAAAATGAACTTTTCTTATGATATATTAGACTAGTACAACACACATATCGTTATATAATCGAATATTTGTATTAAGATTGAGATTTTAATTTTTTTATTAAAAATCCTAAAATTTTATTCGGAAAACAAAATAATCTTTTTTTATTAAATTGGTTGCTTTTAATATTGAAAAGTCATATTTATAATTCTAGATTATTAGATTATTAGTCACTGTCTTGTGTAATAAGCATTTTTGGGCTAAGCCTTCTAGCGTTTTCCTCCTCATAAATCCATCTACTTGAACATTAGGGAAATTTCAACGTATTTAGAGGTGGTAATTACTGACCCAATGGAGGAACGCTGACTCAAACGCCATATAATTTCATCCCCCCCCCCCCCCCCCCCACCACCCCCAACAACCAAAAGAAAAAAAAAAAACAAATCCGCCACAGCTCGTGCTGTTAGCTCAAAACCAACACAAATCGGCACTTTTGGATCGGTAAGAAACGGCTCACGATCTCGTTGGAAAACATTTTAGCGATGGCATCAACTATCAGTACGAATGTATCGACATGGAGGAAAGCATGAGCATTTTTTTGTTTTTTTGTTTTTTGTTTTTTGAAAGCATGAGCTTAGAGAGTGGAACTTACAGGTCCAAGCAACGGTAGTACTTCAATCCTCCGGTGAAGCCGGTCCGGCTGAATTGGGCGGCATAGAAGTTGATGTCATCCTCGCTTAGCCAGGAGGGCAAGTCGACCTGGTGGTCCTCAAATATTTTGGTCATTCCTGAGAATCCCACGTCCTTAGGCACGATAGGCAGGCTCGGATTCCGGCCAGCAAGGAATAGTTTAAAGAGCTTGGCAGGATCGGCTTTTGCAAAGTCCGCTTCAGCCTCTCCAGGCTCCTGCCAAGGATGAAGATTACCGCAGTCAGAAAAGTGATCAAGATCAACTTGTGCGCTACTTACGTCTTTATAGAATTGTTCATACGATGTTATTTCCGACTTTTTTTATGGGACTCGGTGAAAATTCAATCAACTCGAGCCGGCATGCTCCGTGATCTACGTTTTTGCCGGCAGCGACGACTCAGTTCCAAATTCTTGAAAAGAGATGCCGAAGTCGGATCAGATCTAGGCTTTTTCTAACATTGGTCCTCACCTGAAACCTACAAACGTAGTAATCATCTCCGAACGTCGCCCTCATCTTCTCGACGGGCTTCCTCTCCGGATCCCTT
This sequence comes from Eucalyptus sideroxylon x Eucalyptus melliodora, assembly GCA_016097485.1. Lineage (NCBI taxonomy): Eukaryota > Viridiplantae > Streptophyta > Magnoliopsida > Myrtales > Myrtaceae > Eucalyptus > Eucalyptus sideroxylon x Eucalyptus melliodora. Next base: position 38,957,114 of record CM027834.1, on the reverse strand, counting down.
GGGAACCACGCGACGCTCGTGTTCACCAACGCCTTCACTCGGTCGGGCCTGAGCAGGCACAAGTACCAGGCGATCATTGCCCCCCAGTCGTGCCCCACCACGAACACGCGCCCGATCCCCAGCGCGTCCAGCATCCCCACCAGGTCCCCCACCACGTGGAACGCCGTGTATGACTCCACGCTTGGCGGGGCGTCGGTGTCGCCGTAGCCCCGGAGGTCGGGCGCGATGGTGCGGTAGCCGAGGGCTGCGAGGGACACCATCTGGTGGCGCCACGAGTACCAGAGCTCCGGGAAGCCATGGATGAAGAGGACCGTGTCGGGGCCGTCGCCGACGGACGCCACATGCATGTTTATGCCGTTGGTGCGAACAGTTGTGTGTTCGATCTTCTCCATTCTTTCGATGTTTTCCTGTTTTGTTTCCGTTCTATGTGGAACGAGTTTTGCGAGTGTAGCGAAGGAGATGAAGAGACGAAACGAGAGTGTACAATGAATGGAGAATTGCGTCCTTTTATGTAGAGCCGCAACAAGCAGCTGGAGAGGAAGAAGACAAAATGACATTTCCCTTTTATGAAAAAGGAGAATTAATTATGATTTTTCATTCAGACAGTGTAATTTTTCACTTTTGTCACTGTTTACCGGTCTAAGAAGGACATTTAATACTTGTATAGAAGTGATGGATTCGTATTTCTGTGTTTGGACGTATCTCTAGAACTTTGTCATCACTTTGTAAGTTGAGTATATAAAATCCCTTCGCACTCATGGTAATTTAATATGAATAATGTTTTTCTCGAGAAAATTGTTCAAAAAATATTAAATTTATTGCAATATTACCAATTCGGTCCTAAAATTTTAATTTTATCAATTGAGTTTTAAATCTTTTATCGTTTTGCCAATTGAGTTTATCGACCAATTTTGACCGGCGCTAATGTAGACAATATTTTAATAATATTTTAATTTTTCCTATTTTTTTTCTCTTTCTTCTTTGTCTTCCCTTCCCTCTCTTATTGTTTACTAAGCCTCGGCAATCAACCAGAGGTGATCTAGCCAAGCTCACCTTGTGACATCCTCAATCCAACCCCAATTTTTGAAACGGGATTATAATGGTAGCAAATCTTTAGAGTGGGATTGCAATGGGGATCAATAGGCCATAGAAATGTCGAGAAGGCCACTTTAGCACAAAATTTTGATTATTTTTTTTATTGATGGGACGTAAAAATTAGAAAATGTGGAAATGGGCCACGAGGGTCCCCAAAGGAACTCATGTACCACCTAAGCCCTTTTTTTTTTTTTTTTTTTTTTTTTTTTTATCTTTTCAAGTCCCTCATCAATGCCCATGTGTGTGAATAGTACCCAAGGCTTGTGAAATTACCATTTTACCTTTTTGCCTAATAAAACAAGAAATGGGCACCCAATGAGGAGATGGGAGAGAAGATGATGGCATGCTTAGCCTACCCTATCTAGCTAAGCTTATTTATCCTATTTTGTATCATAGGCGTGATAACCACTGTGGTTTGCTCCAGTGGCCACCCTTCCAACATGGAAGAAGAAAGTGGGGGTTTTGAATCCTCACCTTATCAGAGGAGTTGGGGTGAGGATGATGTAGTTTCAAGAATGGGTTTCGACTCTCACGCCCTGCAAGGAGGCAGGGCAAAAAGTTTGAGAATGAGAGTTAGAGTAGTTCGCTAAAAAAAAAAAATTTCGCTCAAAAAAAAGTTAGAGTAGGACCGACAAAAAAAATAAAATCCTAGGCGTGATGAGTTCATTTAATGTGCAATAAATGGTATTAATGGAACTTGGGGAGGAAGTAAAGCAAGAAGCAATCTTGGCCCTCCATTTTTGTCTTGGAGCGCAATAATACATCTTGGCTATCCAAGGAAATGTGCAACAATCTTTCTTTCCCTCCTTTAGCTCATTCAATCACCCATTTTCTCTCTCATTCTCTCATTTCTCTCACTTTCTCTCTCTCACCAGCCCTTTGGATGAATTTTCACTAACTCTCTCTCTCCATTTCCTTGCACCGGCTAAACCCTCTCAACCTCTCCATCCCTTATCTCTACTTCGTTGCATAGAGGAGCTAGGATAACCCTAAAACCTCTTTGGAAGTGCGAATGACCACTCATTTTGATTGAACATGAAATGGCGTAACGAGTGACGTTCAAGTTTGGATATAAATAGCTGATATGTTGTAATGACATTATGGATGCATATATGTACATATAAGTGTGTTTGAAATTATCCATGTTTGTTGATTGAGTGAATTGTTGATACTTATGCTTGCGTATTTAATCAAATAAAACGGTTGAGTCAGTGACGCCTCCTTGGACATCATAACCAAATGACCTAAAGGAAATGAATGACAACGAGCACGAGTTGTTGCGCATCTCGAGCGGGTCAGGGCGTGACACACCCCCATCGGGCACTAGCAAGGGTGAGCCTTGCTTGCCTCTAGCGAGGTTGACCTCAACCTGCAACTAGCAAGAGTTGACCCTCACTAGATCCAACGAGGGTAAGCCTCGCCTAACCATTAGTGAGGTCGACCTCGCCATCGCTAGGTGAGGTTGAGCCTCGCCCAAGGCTAGCGAGGTCGACCTCGCTAGCTCTCGCCTCTAGTCGGTCTTCAACCATTGTGAAGGCTAGCAACCGATTAGAGAAAGAATGGAAGAAAAAAAAGACAAACAAAAAAATTAATAAATAAGTATTATTAAAAATTATCAACATCAGTACTAGCCGTACAATATGGGACGACTAACATCCACATCAGTAATTTTTGACGAAAATCGAATAGATTGACTCAATTGACAAAATGTTAAAAGTTTTAGGATTGAGTTAGCAGAAGTACAATAGGTTTATAACTTTTTAGATATTTTTTTTCTATTTTTCTTAAATCTATACCTTTTTATTAATAAGCTACAAATTATGGATATAAACCACGTGAATCTTTAACTAAGATAAGTCTTTTGTTAGGGAGCATGGACATGTGTAGAGAACTTTGTATAGAAAGAAATGGGTGGGAAGAGCCAATTTCCTTGTTCGGAAGGACTAAAGCAAAATAAAGTAATGAGTTGGGTGATGCGGTCCTCGTAATAAATTTATTGACATATTTGTATCATGATGTTTGGATGATGGGGTCTTCTTAGCATTGTGGATTTTCTTTTTCTTTTTTCTTTTTCTTTTATTTCAATTTAAAGCTTAGATAACATATTATCAATTAATCATGTTCAAGTGAGAGAGAAAGTAATTAAGAACGAACGAAAATATCATGTCATTTTGTAGTTTTTTGACAATTTAGTGAACTCTTAAGTATTTTTTTCCAATCATACGGTGTACAAATAATTTAACTTTACAATAGTAATAATAACAAGGACGACAACAACAATGGCGATGATAACAAAAGATAGATGGATAGATATAGACGGTTTATTGTCACAAAGTTATAATGAAAAATTGAAAGATACAAAAGGTTTTGGTAATTTATTATCTTTCTTTTCGGCCTTTGAGGTCATTTTTACAATTTCTCTTTTTCATTTGCAATGACAATAAGATCATCGTGCTATTTAAAAATTTGAGCAAAACAATCAAACTCTTGATTTTCTGGGTTAGGGAAAAATAAGACAGAAATATGTAATTGGGGCTAGACAGTCACTAGATGCCAAGAACTGTCAAAAAAGATGTGAGCTGTGATTATTCCATATACCGAGAGGGATGAAGACAAAATCTTGCGAACATCCAAACTTTGTCTTCAATTATTCAATTACTTCATATCATATACTATCAAAATGCTAGTGTATCTCTTAAAAACTTAATGATTCTATCGAGGTAGGATCTAAATAAAGTCAAACTCATCACAAAAATGATACGCATGTATTCGTGTCTCTATAATAATTGTTCGGTACAACTGGTGTGTGATTTAAGAAATAAAATGTGGAACTTTAGTAGGATAAAAAATTTCTGAGACCGTGTAACGATAATTGATTATCATTGGTGTAAGCGATTGTTTTAAATTCTTCGTGTAACGTCATAGTGAGATAATTATATGACTAGCTTTAATTTTATCGAGAAACAAAATATTTAGCATCATTTTTTAATCATTATACGGTTCTTTTTTAGAAGACAAATAGTAAATGAATATTTCGCCATTCTTTGAATAGCTAAAAGCAAAGGTTTATTCGAAATTTAAGGAAAAGAAGAGAGAATGGTGAAGCTGGTTAACGGGACAATTAAGGAATTTTATGAAGTGTAATTTCCAGTGAAAAATAACGATTGACTGCCTTTTGCCATTTTTTCTTTGGTCAGTTTTATTATTTTCTCTTTAAACTTAAAATAAATTAAAATGCAAAAATGATCTGTAAATGAGGCTTAACCAGAAAACCTAAAAGTGAGATAGATTTCGTTTTTTGACTTTAATGCACAAATGATATACAGTAATATGACACGATAACAATAATTAGAATTCCTTTGGGAGAAGATGATGGTTTTTGTTCTGCACCCTCCATGGAAAGATTTCAGTTAGGTCATAATCTTTCTAGTGAAGAAGAAAATTCAATTTGTATGTGAGATTTTGTGAAAGCACAGCCAACTATTAGATAAAAACATGATATATTATTTGAATATTCTAATATTGTACTTTCCAATAAGGCGAATGAATATCCTAATTGATTTTTTTTTGTTAAGTCATCCAATAAAGTCTATATGCACTCTTCACCATTAGATAGACAGAATTAAACAAAATTATATAGAAATTACACAATTACCTCTATCGCATATCTCTTATCTTGGTATCAACTCTAGACAATGAAAAGAAATACCCCAATTATATATAATATCATTATGTTATTTTTAAGTGTTCGATCAATCTGTGAATCGCATTGTCCTAATACTGTACAAAGCTGACAGGCCACAAATCTCTGTACTTATTTTCCATTATAAGAAATCGATGTGAACTAATTAAACTCATAATTTTTGGGATAAGGGAAAAGAAGAAATAAATACTACAATACTATCACTTTTTTATTTCTTCGGAAGACGTGCGCTAATTTTCTTTTTTGCCGAAGTTTGTGCGCAATGCATTATTTAATCAGGGTTACTAGATCATTGGATGCCACCTGTGATTGTTCTTGATGCCAAGGGGAATGAAGACAAAGTCATATAAACATCCAAACTTTGTCTACAAATTTTTAATTACTTTATATCATATATTATCAAAATACTAGTTTATCCCTTGAAAACTTGATGATTTTTTTTTATCGAGGTATGATATGAATAAGTCAAGCTCATTACAAAAGTGATATTCATGCGTTTGTGTCTATGTAATAATTGTTGAGTACATATGACGTGTGATTTTCAAAAAGAAAACGTGGAACTTGAGCAGAAAAAGGAAAAAAAAAAAAGAAATTGCGAGATGGTCTAATGAAAACTAATTATCATGGAGCAAGCTGCATGCGTGTGGGACTATCTTCCATACTTCGGCAACATCGTGATGAATTAATGATTTTATTGTATGGAGAGGCAAAAAAAATTACATTATTTTTAAATCACTTTCTAGAATGCAATCAGTCAATGAATATTTCCCTTTTCTTTCAATAACTAAAAACAAACGCTTATTAAAAGCTTAGGAAAAAATTAGAGAGAAGGGTAAAGTTGATTTTGTGACAATTAAAAAAAATAGAAAGAAAATTGTACTTAATACTAAAAAAAATACACGAGAAATACATAAACTTTCATTAAAAAGGCAAATCAAAACAACATGGACCGTCTGTGTGTGCACACTTTGACAAAGATAAAAAAACAAAAGCTCCTAAAAATGTTTTTCTCCAATTTCAATTTACAGTTTCAATTTTTGATCATTTTTATTAGTGACAACAAAATGGATAATGAACGGATCACATTTTTTTCTTTATTCTATTATTCTCATGCCCTTTTACCATTCACGGTCGGTATCCACTTAGACAATAATGATGGACACTATCGCAAGGGACAACATGAGACACTGCTAGATCATAGGGATGAGAATTTCTTGATGAAGTCATGAATGTGAGCAGTGACCTCTCTTGCGGGAGGAAATGAGCACCTCTTCCAAGTTGGGCACTGCTTGGTTTAACCCACTATCGTGGATGTAATCCTTCACGCCAGGGATGTGATAGGTGAGGTCCAAGTCCCCCACCATGAATTTCACTGGCACTTCGATTCGCACTCCCATCTACAGCGTTGATAGCTCCTAATTTCTACACCCATAAAGGAGCTTATGAGAGATCTAAATGGATTTAAGATATCACTTTGATTGCTATGCCAATGAAAAAAAGAAGGAAAAGATTGAATTAGCAATATGTAGTTTTTACTCGGTGTCCACTATCATTTACACGAAACACTACTAGTCTGTATTAATTTGAGGATACATATACTTAAATTGTTGAAAAGCATATGATGACGACAATCACGTCACGAATACAAATTAGCTAGCATATGTGCCTACACTTTGAATGGATATCATCATTCCAAATTTCACAAGTATCAAACATCTTAGATGTCCTATTTTCTTTTTAATTCGACATTTTTTTTTTCAATTCAACACTACTATTTCCTTCATTTTTTTAATGCTACCGTCATTCTTTAATTAAGTAGGATTTACTTTCATCTTATATTTTACTATATTTTGTATAGGATTGAATCAAGTTTGTGATTGAGTAAATACCTCTACAAACTAATGGATCAGATCAAATTTCAAAATGGATATGCCCTATTAAGCTCTATCTCATATAATTCATTTATGTTAATCTATATTTTCTCTGTCAATAAGACATGTTATGTACAATACGATCATTTTACCGTTATATTTTTTCAATTCGATGTATGATGTTTCGTATAGCCTTAGGTTTTTCTCTAACTTTTACTTTTCACTAAAAAAATCTTAAAATTTTATTGCAAAAAGAACGTTCAAAAGTCACTTTCACTATTTTAATTTACAGATGATATACATTATTAGATATTGAATTTGATAAATTAGCCGTTGTTGTCTTATGTTGCGAGCATTGCTTAGGCTAGACGTTCTAGTGTTTTCCTCCTAAATCCATCAACTTAAACATTGGGGAAATGTGAATTGAAGGCATCCAAAGGCGGCAATCGCCAATGGTACAGAGGAACACAACTCGAACACGATCTGTATTTATGGTTCAGATTTCTACCTTATATATTCTGCCATAACTCCATCCAAATCGCACATCCAGGATCGTATCATTCAAATTTTTTTATCAGCACCACAACATTCAAACTGTAAAAGAGCATAAGCTTAGAGAGAGGAACGTTCAAGTCCAAACAAGGGTAATAGTTTAATCCTCCGGTGAAGCCCGTCCGGCTGAATCGGATGGCGTTGTAATTGATGTCATCCTCGGTCAACCACGAGGGCAACTCAACCTGGCGTTGCTCGAGTAGTTTGGTCAATCCTGAGATCCTTACATCTCTGGGCGCGACAGGTGGGCTCGGGTCACGGCCTGTGAGGAGTAGCTGAATGAGTTTGACGATATCAGCTTTTGCAGAGTCCTCTTCTGCCTCGCCAGGTTCCTACCAAGCATAAAAGATTACACACATAAGCAGGAAAGTAATTAAGACCGACTTGTTTGCTACTAACAACAAAAGCTGAGCACAAAAAGTAGAAAACGTGTCGAGTCAAGTCGCAATTTTTTTTTAAAATTCAAGCCCAAGGCAAGGTCCTCACCTGAAACCCAAATGCAATAATCATTTCTAAGGGTGAGCATGATTCCAAGATAGAACGTGAAACCTGAGAATTGGACTGATGGGAATCTGTAGGTTCCGATTCCAAAAAATGAGAAACCTGTTTCAATGAGTAGGTTTCAGGTTCTTAGTTGGAGGAACGTGGAACCTTAAACCTGTAACTTGTAACCTACAACCTGTAATAAGTCTTAATATTTTTCTTGATCCATGTCTCTGTGCAATCTTCTGATATTCCATATTGTTCGATGATAAGTGTATAATCTAAAAGTACTAGTCCGAGTTTCCATTTTATGGCTAAGATTTTTACTTTATTAATGTTAATATTTTTCGTGTATCTAAATATAAGTTATAATTAGTGAATTGCAATCGTTTATATAATAATATAAGTAGGATCTGGGTAGACCTTGGAACCTATGACAAGATAGGTTCTAAATTTTAGGGTATGCAAGGTAAGTTTCAAGTTTAAAAAAAAAGTGAGAAACCTGTTCCAACGAGTAGGTTTCAAGTTCTAGGTGGAACTTGTACGGAACTTAAATTCATTCATCCCTACTTCTATCTAGTTAAATTCTTTGCCCAAAATTCCTTTTCTTCTATTAATAGTTTTGTTCATTTTGTATTCTCTTTGATGAATGACAAGCTTGTTTATTATTATTGCGTCAATTTTCGTTTTGTTTAACCAAAAATGAAAAAAAAAAAACCTGTTGGACTCTGGAACCGACCTTGTAACCTGTGACATGGTAGGTTCTAGGTTCCAAAAAATGAGGAACCTGTATCTGAGAGTAGGTTTCAATTTATAGGCGGAATTTGTAAGGAACCTAGAACCGTTTAACCCTAATCATCTCCAAACATCGCCTTCATCGACTCAACGAGCTTCCTCTTCGGATTCCTTGGGAACTACATGATGCTCTTGCTCACTAGACCCTTCACTCGGTCTAGCCTGAGTAGGCACAAGTGCCACGCGATCATTGCCCCCCAGTCATTACCCACCACGAACATCCACTCGATCCCCAATGTGTCCGACAGCCTCACCAAGGCCCCCACCATGTGGAACACCGTGAACGACTCCATGCATGAGGGTGCATTGGTGCTACCATAGCAAATAATTATAAATTATTGTGCAGCCCACTCTTTTAAGATTTTGTAGTTCATAATAAGCTATCATTCTCAAAGTAGCTTAAATACTATTATGCCAACAAAGCCCATGAAAGGCTTGATAGAAGTAAAAATCAAATACGGAAAACATGATCGATTACAAACCTCTAGCCATTGTTTGTATTCAAGTTCATCAGAAAATCCCAAAGATTTAGTGAAATGTTGGGCATACTTTACTAACCCAATCCTCTCGCGAACTAATGATGTATTCCAAAATTGAGAGGGTTTGCGTTAGACCTTGTGATTACCCTTTAGAAATGAATGATCGTTCCTTTTATATACCATCTTCCATTAAGACGATTACCAATTGGGCAATTGCCACGAAAAGGTATGAAGCGTGGAAATACTACATGTTGAATAACCGCCACTTTAAAGAGAAAACGTGGATTCGAAAATGTGGGATCACACAATCTAAATAACATTCTCCCACTTGATCTCATCATTTTCATCATATGGATTATCCAACCAAATTCATGAAAAACTTTATACTTAAATAAAAGAAACAAAACACATGGATCATGGCGACATGTCCTCTAAGAACAAGTAATATCTTCCATGTATCACAATGCATCTTATTTCTTTAATGTCAGCCTATATGTGACAACACATCTTAATAAATAAACCCTATGTTTATTCCAGAACCAAGGATAAATGTTATTATCATAAACAACAAAATGTGTACACCAAAAATTGAGAATCAACATTATAACAGAATAAGAGTTTCATACAACAAAAATCGTCCATATGACGACAAATCACATGATGGGACTTATTCCCATACTAGGTACATGATCCTTGTACTTCATTGGTGGTATGCCTTTAATTAAAGGATCAGCTATTATCAATTCAGTGCTGACGTGTTTTACAACCATTTTATTCTCCTTAATACGTTCCCTTATGACTATATACTTGATGTCGATATGCTTACTTCAACCGTCACTTTTGGCATTTTTAGCCATAAAAATAGTAGCTGAATTGTCACAATATTTTCTTAATGGCTTAGAGATAGAATCAACAATTCTAAGCCCATAAATGAAACTCTTTAACCATACACCATGCGAGGTAACCTTAAAATAAGAAACGAACTCAGCCTCCATAGTAGAAGTAGTAGTCAAAGTTTGTTTTGCACTTCTCCATGACATGGCTCCGCTAGCTGACATAAAAATGTATTCAAATGTTGATTTTCGAGAATCAATGCAACCCGCGAAGTCTGCATCTGAATAACCGACTACTTCCAAGTTTTCAGTCCGTCTATACATAAGCATGTAACCTTTGGTACCTTGAAGATATCTCATCACTTTCTTTGCAGCTTTCCAGTGATCCATATCTAGATTACTCTGATATATTTCCAACATCCCTATAGCAAAAGTGATGTCAAGTCGAGTGCAAACCTAAGTATACATCAAGCTTTCGATAGTAGAAGCATATGGAATGTTATTCATTTGTTCCCTTTCTAGATCGTTCTTTGGCCATTGGTTCAAATTGAACCCATCACCCTTTACAATTGGTGCTATATTTGGTGAATAATCTTTCATCTAAAATCTCTCTCAGACCTTATTGATATAGGTTTCTTGAGATGGTCCTAAATTCCTCGAGGTCTATCTCTATGGATTTTAATACCAATGACATAAATGCCTTACCCATATCCTTCATGTCAAAACTCATAGAGAGAATTTGTTTCACCTCATGTAGCAACCCCTTATCATCGGTTATAAGTAGAATATCATCCACATATAGCACAAGGAAACAAATTTTGCTCCTTTTGACCTTCTAGTATATATATTAATCCATGACATTCTCTACAAAACTGAATGAAGATATGACATCATGGAACCTTAAGTACCATTGGCGGGATGCTTGTTTCAAGCTATATATAGATTTCTTAAGATTGCACACCAAATGCTCACCTTTACTAGAGGAGAGTCCTTCGAGTTGTTTCATGTAAACCTCTTCCTCTAGTTCTCTATTGAGGAACGTCGTTTTCACATCCATATGATATAATTCCATATTAAAATGGACAACCAATGCCAAAATAATACGAAGATAATTTTTCTTAGATATATGAGAAAATGTCTCTTTATAATCGATTCTTTCATTTTGAGTGAATCCTTTGGCAACGAGTTTGGCTTTATATCTTTCAATGTTACCCAATAAATCATTCTTAATTTTAAAGATCCATTTATAACCAATGGCCTTCGCACCATCAGGCAACTCAACCAAATCCCAGATTTCGTTAGATGCCATAAAACTCATCTCTTTCTTCATGGTATTGTACCATAAATTGGATTTATCATTGTCCATGGCTTGTGAAAATATTTTAAGATCATTCTCAGCTCTAATATTGTAGTTAGATTCTTCTAAATACACAATATAATCACTATGAATTGCTGATTTCCTTATTCTAGCGGATATTCTTAATATTGCATCAACATTCTCTTAAGGAGTGTGTTGTTCAACCGGTTGTTCAAAAGTTTCTAGTAATTTTTGAACAACTAGATCTACTAGATCAATATCAGTAGGTTGTGGAACTTCAACAATTGATTGTTCAGTAACTAGTTGAATTAAGGGGGCATTATGAGCAATAATCAACTTAATACTTGAGGTAGAAGATTAAGTGTCTAAATGATATTTTTTAGGAATAATGGCCTTCGATCGACTACTCCCACTAATCGAGTCATTTTCAAGAAATTTAACATTTCTTGATTCCACAATCCTAGTGGTGTGATATGGAAATTAAAACCTGCATCCCTTGGGCCTTTCAGCATATCCAATGAAATACTCACTTATGATCCTTGGGTTAAACTTATTTTCTTGTGGATTATAAACTCTTACTCCAAACGGGCATCCCCAAACACATACATGTTGTAAACTCAGTTTCCAACCTTTAAATAACTCAAAAAGTGTCTTTGGGAGAACCTTGGTTAGAACTCAATTTAATATGTACACTGTCATCTTAAGTGTTTCAATCCATAAGGACTTAGGAAGTTTGGAGCCACTAAGCATACTCTGCACCATGTCCAATAAGGTTCGGTTTCTTCTTTCTGCTATACCGTTTTGGTCCGAAGAACTAGGAATAGTATATGGGCAACTATCTCATGCTCTTGAAGAAACTTTACAAATTAACCATGTGCTTGTCCATCTTTAGTGTATCTACCATACAATTCTCCACGTCTATCTAATCTCATGATTTTAATTTGCTTTCTGTATTGTTTCTCTACTTCCGTCTTAAATACTTTAAAGGCATTTAACGCTTCATGCTTATTATGAAACAAATAGAGATACATGTAACGCGAGTAATCATCTATGAAAGAGATGAAATATTTTTGACCACATGAGTCCATATCCGAACTACAAATATTCGTATGTATGATTTCAAATATTTTTGTACTCCTCTTGACACCTTTCTTCGTCTTGTTGGTATGCTTTCCCTTTATACAGTCTACACAAGTATCACAATCAGTAAAATCTAAAGTACTGAGTACTCCATCATTTACCAATTGCTTAATTCTATTTACGAAGATATGTCCCAATCTCTAGTGCCACAACATAAATGAATTCTCTTTCACAATACATCGTTTTATACCAGCGTTATCATAAACATGTATCGCATTACAATAGACATTGTCTTGTAAATTAATTTAAAAAAAAACCATAAGACAAAGTACCACTCCTAACAATTTCAGAATTAAATGATAAACAGAAGTTTGAATTTGAAAAGTTAAAAGAGTAACCCAAAAGTACAAGTCTTGAAACTGAAATTAAGTTTTTAGAGAAATTAGGAACATAAAAGGTCATTTCCAAATTTAAAACAAAGCTACTATTGAGAACTAGTTTACATGTCTCAATAACTTCCACAAGCGAATACATTTTGTTTCCTGAATAGATGCTTTGTTCACTTTTCACTAGCTTCCTATAGTTTTGAAGACCCTATAAGGAATTCGAAATGCGGATTGTAGATCTAGAATCAATTCACTAAGTGTTGTGACTCACATCAATCATATTAGATTCATAACAAATACAAGAGATTGTATTACCTTTCTTCTCGAGTTAGGCCTTAAATATGATGTAATCTTTCCTTACATGCCCCTTCCTTTTACAGAAGAAATATTTCGATTCTTTCTTAATGTCAGCTTGGGGAGGTATCTTACCTTTTACCTTATGCTTGCCATGACCCTTATTCTTTCCTTGTGTTGCCAAATGAACACTTTCTCCCAATTTCATAATCAGTCTTTCTTCCTCTTGAACACACATGGTCATGAGTTAATTAATTGACCATTTATTCTTATGTGTGTTGTAAGAGGTCTTGAAAGGTGCATATTGGTGTGGGAGATTGTTCATAATATAATACACAAGAAATGATTTAGATATTTCAACTTCAAGGTTCTTAAGCTGAGTCGCAATGTCTCTCATTTGCATGATGTGCTCAAGCACACCTCTAACACTAGTGAGCTTCAACGATAAAAATTTCATAATCAGGGTCATGGCATGTGTTTTCTCCGAAGTTTCAAATTGCGCATCAATAGCCTCTAATAATGGCTTAGCATTGCTATGTTGAGCAACTGAACCACGGATACTAGGAGATATTTTAGCCCTTATAAACATCGCACTAACACGGTTAGACAGCTCTCATTAATCATAAAAGGCTATCTCGGCTACAGTGCTCAAATCAATAAGAGTAGGTGATTCATCTTTCTTTATAGCATAGTCAATGTCTATCCACCCCAATTGAAGAAGAACTAACTCCTTGCAAACTTGATTTTCACCATTTAGTATGAGAACATCACACTTAAATTCAGAGAAATTCATAGGTGGCAAGACTGCATATCAAACAATCATGCTTATGTCACAAAATTTGAGGCAAAAATATATGAAAATATAAACATGTCATAAATATGAATCTGGGCTAAGTTTTTAATTTAAATAGATTCATAATTACATTATAAAGAAACTACATTATTATATACATTTTCTTAATCCCTGTGGGTAAATTAAGAAAAATAATATGATATTTCATCCTAATTAATTATATTAATATAATTAATTACAATCAATGTCAATTTCTAAATATGATTCAGAGGCTCTTAATATATAATTTAATTAATTAAAGATGCTGTGGCTACTCTTTAATTAATTAAATATATGGATCATTGGACATTTCATTTCATGCATAAAATATTCATATAAATGCATGGAAGGGCAAAATAGTAAATAAATGCATCAAGGGACAGAACAGTAAATAGATCGGCTAAGGGCAAGATTGTAAAATTGTAGGAAGGGAAAAATGGGAATTTTAAATGGCATAGGGGCAAAAGAGTAATTTTAGCCATCAGGGCAGAATTGTAAAATTGCTGGAAAAGGAAGGGCAAAACCATAAATGAAAAAAAGGGGTTTGCGGATCCATGGATGCATGGCGCGCATGTGCGCCGTCCACTGCACAGGCGTGTGCAACTGCCACGTGTAGTTCCACACATGTGGGCCCACACACTAGTGGTTGCGCGCGTGTGACCGCGTGTGGTGTGTGGGTTCCACGGGCCTACAACCACATTGCACGCATGGAGCCCACGCACCCTCTCCCTTGCATGACAGAGACGATTTTCACTTGTTTTTGCCGTCTTCTGCCACGATTTCACCTCACGTTTCTTCTTCAGCAGCCCATTTAAAACCGAAATAAATAATGGGTTATGGAGACCATGCCGGCGCAACCACATAGGTCCAAGTTTTGGCAAAAAGAATAAAGAAATTGGCCCCAAATCAAACGAAAATTTCCCATAACGCAAACCCTTAACCACCGACATGCCAAAATAACTCATGGCTATTCTTCCTCATGGCGGTGTGACCATACCGGTCTGAAGTCGAGTGGTGGGTCGCCGGAATTTGCATGGAATCAATAAGTTTTTTCTTGACCCCAAAATGATTGATTTACTGTTCACATCCAAAAGGCTCGAAAAATAACCAAAAATTGGACAAAAATAAGGTAGAGACACTAAATACACTCAGATACCATATGATAGAAGTAAAAACAAATGCGGAAAACATGATAGATTGTAAACAAACCTCCAGCCATTGTTTTTTTTTTCTTTTGTTTTTGTTTTGGTGAAAGGTAAGAATTATATTGACTTTAGACCAAAATAGCTATATATAGCTATATAGCAAGAACTCGGTCTCAGAAACTTGCGCTCATGAAGACAACAAGTCAGTGTGAGTGGAAGGGGGCCAAGGTAAGAGGAAACCAAGCCAAGGGCAAGGGAAAGAAAAAAGACAAAACAACGGTACAAAACCAGCAAGTCTAAACCAATACAGACAGCAATGAGGAAGCACTACCAACAAAAGAAACCAAGCACAGCTCTAAGATTGGTAACTAAGGGCGTCTCGGAAGACATGAGGAGGGCGACGACTGAAATCCAGAAGAACCTCCGAGCAGACGAGAGATAGGAAAACCCTACTACCAGTCGACTAATAAGGTGATCAGCTCGCCAAAATGGGGTTGAGCAACTAGCTTTGCAACAATCTCCTATTAGCCACAGTGGGAGGGACTTGATGGAAAGACAAGGCTTTGTCCTTTATAACCTGTTCAAGGCGCCTTTTCATGGCCAAAAGGGAAGGAGGTCTACCCCAGAACAATATATTGTTACGCTTCTTCCAAGTGTGTTGCATAAAGCAGCAAATGCAAAGCGAGCAAGAGAAGAGTGGAAGGAAGGTCTTGAGAGAGATTTGATTGCCCAAAGCAAGTTTTCCTTCCAAGATTTATTCCGCCAAGCATAATTAAATCTTGCGACCCAAAAAGTGGCTAAGGCAGCAAGAATGGGGCATCAAAAAAACAAGTGATCAACCGAATTTGGCCGACAGGAGCAGAAGCCACAATTCACATCCGGTATTCTACCATAGGTAAGGAGTAGTACCTGAGTCGGTAGTGTATTTTTTGTAATCAACCACAACAGGAATTGGTAGCGGGGAACTAATGAATTGTTCCAAATGAAGGGCGCCCACTGTATCGGATGGCTAGTCGATCGAAAAGAGTTCCAAGCAGACGCAACAGAAAAAGTGCCACTCGAGTTGCCCAGCCAAAGAAGACGATCATCTTCATCATTGAGTTCAGGTAAGGGATCATCCCAGGAGGCAACCACATCCAGAACACCCGAAGATGGGTTAGGACAGGAGAAAAAATCAGCGACCGTAGCTTCTTTGGGTAACTGAGAATGGTAAATGTTTGCATTGAAAAATAATAAGTTTAGCGGCCCTTTGGGGTGCCAGTTGTCCTACCAGAAGGAAGTTGAGCAACCATTTCCAACTCGCCAGCAAAAACACTTGTGAAACTCCACACAAAAGTCCAAGATTTTTTTCCAAGACCAAGAGCAAGAGGTAGGTTTAGATGCCAGCCAAAAATTAACATTTTTCAAGAAGACAGTGTGTATCCATCTGCACCAAAGGGATTCTCTATCTGTAAATAATAACCAGATGTGTTTTAGCATGGCAGCGTTGTTGCTTTCCTTGAGTCTTCGGATCCCTAAGCCCCCTTTAGATTTCGAAAGGCAAACATCAGTCCAAGCTACCTTAGCACCACCCTTGCCACGGTTTGGGCCCTTCCATAAGAATTGCCTCAATATCTGCTAAATATCATCCAGATCCGATCTAGGAAGAATGAAAACATTTGCCCAATAGGCTTGAACAAAATGGAGCACTGACCTGATCAGTTGTAGGTGACTCGCAAATGAGAGAAAACGCTGTGTCCATGATTACACCCTTGAAATGATGAGATTGACCATTGTAGTACAATCAACTTTATGAAATTTGGAAGAAAGAACGGGAATCCCCAGATATTGGAAAGGCATGGATCCCTCTTGGAAGCCAAATAGAGAGATGAAATCGCTGCGAGACTCAAGGGAGACCCCTGAGAAATAAATCTCACTCTTATGTAGGTTTGGTTGGAGGCCAGACCACGCGGAGAACCTATCCAACCCTGTCTTGAGAAGAGAAAGGGCTGGCATAGACACCTCCGTAAACAGCAGCACATCATCCGCAAAAAACAAATGAGTAAGTCTAATCGGCTTGCATCTCCACAAAATTGGAATGATGGTTGACTAGTTTGCTTAATGAGTATGCCTATAAAAACTTCCATGAAAAACATGAAGAGGTAGGGTGACATGGGATCTCCTTGTCTAATGCCTCTACCACTAGGGAAGAATCCATGGAGTTCGCTATTAAGGGAGACCGAGAAATGAGGCGACCAAACACATCTCATAATAAGGTTAATAAAGTGGAGGGGAAAGGGAAAAGCTTGAAGCGTTACCTCGAGAAAATCCCAACTGAGAGTATCATATGCTTTACAGAAATCAACTTTGATGGTGCACCTAGGCTTATATGGCTTGAGGTGGAACCCCGCAAAAAGCTCCTGAGCTATAAATATGTTGTCACTAATTCGTTTTCCCTTAACAAAGGTGTTTTGAGCAGTACTAATGATAGAAGGCATGACGGCAGCCATACGGTTGGCAATAATCTTTGTAATGCATTTGTATATCGTGTTGCAACGAGCAATCGGCCTGAAGTCATTTACGTAGTAGCATTTGGGCATTTCGGCACAAGGGTGAGAATAGCGTTGTTAGATTCCTTAAGGAGTTTTCCAGTAGTGAAGAAATCACTAACCGCACTAGTAACCGAAGGGCCAACAACATCCCAGCAATGCTTAAGGAATTCCACTCTAAAGCTATCGGGGCCTGGTGCTTTACTAGTTGAAATGGAGAATAAGGACTCACGAATTTCCGCATTAGAAACAGGCCTTGAGAGGTTGAGAACCTGGCTATTGTCGAGAACTCGAGGGATAACCGATGAAACATCTTGAACTGAAGGTAGATTAGGAAGAGTAGTTGAGGCCAAAAGGTCTTGGAAATGAGAGACCACAAGTTGCTGGATTTGAGGAGGGTCTTGAACTGTATTCCCTGCATCATCCCTTAGAGATAGGATTCTATTAAGGAGGTTCCTCTTGTTCACCGAATGGTGGAAGAATCTGGTGTTAAGATCACCCTCTTCGAGCCATTTAATCTGAGACTTCTGCTTGAAGAAGCTTTCTTCCTGTAGACATAGGTTCGAGAAAGTGTTGATGCATTCTCGCTTGCGGGTTGCAAGCTCCAAGTTAAATGGATCCAAATGGATGGCTACCTGTGCCGTAGTTAAAGCATTACGGGCCTCAATAGTTCTAGCAGAGATGTCTAAAAATGATTCTTTGTTAAGGCTCTTGAGCTTAGCCTTAAGCAGCTTCAACTTAACATAGAGGGTGTACATGGCTGTACCCCTAACCGGCGAGTCCCAAGTTTGGCGGACTAACTGAGTAAAAGATGGACGTTGCATCCAAAAGTTAAAAAATTTGAAAGGCTTCTTCGTCTTAGGAGTAAGGAAGATCCTAACCACCATTGGAGAGTGCACTGAAATGTCGGCCGGAAGAAACGAGGTTTTGGAGAAGGAAAATGCACTACTCCAGCAAGAATTGATGAGAACTCGATCAATTTTCCTCTTCTTGCGACTTTACCAGATGAGGTAGCCCATGTAAAGCTACAACCAGTATACTGGAGATCCTCAAGCTCTGCTTGAAGTAAGCAGGTTCCAAACTCATCATAAGACGGTAACCAAGTGGAGAGGCTGCCAACCTTATCCGAGGGAAACCTAATGGCATTAAAATCGCCCGAGACCAGCCAAGGAGAAGCATTACGGGAATCATTGGTCTGAATCAAGTCTTGCCATAGAGGATGCCTACGCACAAAAGTGTGCTCAGCATATACAATCGAAAGGTAAAAAGCTTCACCAGAGGAGAGACATTTCAAATGCCCATGAATGACTTGATGGGAGGAAGAGAGGGAGGTAAACTCAACTGCCTTAGGATTCCACCCAATCCAGATCATTCCTTTGTCAGAGTGCTCATAGTTAGCAACCCAAACCCACCCGGGCACAAGGCCGTGAGATAATGAAGGAAACAGAATGGGAGAGGCCTTCATTTCCAAAATGCCCAAACAACTCAGGCTATTGACTCTAATGAGGTTACGGATCTCAGCCTATTTAACAGGAGCACCCAATCCTCTAATATTCCAAATAGCTATATACATATTTACAAGATGGTGGGGGGCTTACTTTTTACCTCGCTTTTTCTTCAAGGTAGTTTTCGGTTTGGGGCTACTTGGAGCGCTACCACCAGAGGAGGTTGGTTGTACTTCACTTGGCTGACGAACAGGAGATGGCGGTCGATCCTGTTCAGCGGGGGGAGACGAATCCAACGGAATCGAGGAAGTAGCAAGCAACCTATCTTCTTCAAATTCGGATCCAGAAATAGAGGCCTCAACATCCGAATCGTCCTCAGAAACAAAGGAGGTAGCTACCTGCATGCGGGGGACATTAAGGTTCATCGCCGAGGAGGGTCCAACCTCTTGTAGGATGGGAATAACACCCTTAGTTGGAATAACCGGGTTCTGAGGAGGATCAATAGCGGAGATAGGCACAGAAGCACTAGCACGGGTGCCCTATTTTCCCCGGACCACCTTCCACCTTTCATCTACCCGAGCACGCTGAGCATGATCAGCAGGTTGAGATATGTCACCAGTAGGGTCTGCTGGGATGGAAGAAATATCGCCATATGTACCAGGAGGATGGGTAGGTATCTCAGGGCCACAAACATGACCAAATGAGCAGCAAGCAGGGCATACAATAGGCTTCCATTCATATAGAACGTCCACTCGGTGAGTGGTTCCTTCAATACCAATTGGTATAGACTCTGGTAAAGTATGTTCAGCATTGATGTCAACGCAAACACACACATAAGATAGGGTGCGAACTGGTTCCGTGTGCTGATCCACATATAAGGGGCGACCAATAGCACTAGCAATAGTGCTAATTCCCAAGGCAGACTAAAGAGCAGGTGGAACGCTCTTGAGCCGAACCCACACCGGGACCGTTTTGTGGCTGTTCCTCTTAAGTTCTAGCAATGGGTGCCATTGTTGCAGAATGAGAGGCACCTTCGCCACAGTGAGAGGCCCACCATCAAGGACCTTCCTCCGAAATTCAGGGTCCGGTAAATGAAAGAAATAAAATCCATCATCATTCGCTCGAACTTCTAGAAGTTGGGACGCCCAAACGTTCTTCATAGCAATTTTAGTCATCTTGAATGGCAATCTTTTGCCTACATAATAACCCACAAGGCATTCCTTCCATTTAGGATCACAACCTTCAAGGACTTTAGATGGAATCTGAGCAAAAGGCTCGCCATCAACCACATCCGGAGGCACAAAAGTGAGGTCATATCCCTTGGTAGCAGCCTTAGCTATATTTTCCCAAGAAAGGGCTTGTGCCTTGGCGGCCTCAGGATCTAACGGGGCAGCACGCCCTCTAGAAGGCTTACGTGTCCTTGCAGGCTTAGTGTCGGGTTTACCAGAGGTACCAGCAACAGTAGAAACAGTAGGTGGATGGGCTTGAGTGGGAGGAGATTGGGCAGGGGAGGCAGCAGCCTTGCCTTTGTCCAAATGAGGATGAGATCTACCATGGCTGCGGCCCCTGGACCGATCTTGCTGGGCCTTCCCTGAAGTAACGAGTTCACGAGTGGACGTATCCATCCGCTCGAATAGCCCAGCATAGCAGAAAAGAAACCTAGAAAACCCAAGACCCAGCACCACCATGCCAGCAGAAGGGCTTGAACCAGCAGAAACGGAAACGCGAAACCAGAAGAAATAGGGGCTCCGATCGAAACGGCATCGGGCATCAACGAGGAGGAGATAGCCAAAAGCCTTCAGTGACGAAGGAAAGGGTGGATGGGAGAAGGGATCCACCGAAGCTTAGCTCCAAGATCCAGCCAATCACTCGGAGTCAGCAGCAGCAGTTGCATGTGAACAGGAGAACAATCGCACGGCTAGAGAGCATATTGTGAACAGTACCCGAGAAGGGTGCAAATGGTCTCAACCTCTAGCCATTGTTCGTATTCACATTCGTTGGAAAATCCCGAAGATTCAATGAAATGTTGGGCACGCTGTACTAACTCAATCCCCTCGCGTACTGATGGTGTATTCCAAAATTGAAAGGGTTTGCATTAGACCTTGTGATTACCCTTTAGAAATAAACGATTGTTTCTTTTCTATACCATCTCCCATCAAAATGGTTACCAAATGGACGGTTGTCACGAAAATGTATAAAGTGTGGAAACACTACATGTCGAATAACCACCACTTTAAAGAGAAAATGTGAATGAATATAAATAACAATGTGGTGTGCTTCATTGACTCAATTCCTCGTTATTTTATATTATATGCCTAGAAAATTTCAGACTAAAAGAATTACTGAATTTTATTTGGAAAATAAAACGATTCTTTCATTGGATGGATTGCAGTAAATGTTCCCAAGTCACTTTTGGCCCCCAGATTTGAACTTCACGTAAAGTTCTCTGAAAACAGAGAGGACTCCATCTTGAACACGTAATGTGCAGGAGAGACATCCGTGTACTCCGTAGTTTTTCCTCCTCGGTTAAAATCAAGCCCAATTTCCGACCAAAAAATAAAAAATAAAAAATTCAAGCCCAATGAACAAAGAGAGAGAAATCGACTAACGGGTTCATGTCCAAGAATAATAACAATAATAACAATAATAACAATAATAATAATAATAATAATAATAATAATAATAATAATAATAATAATAATAATAATAATAATAATAATAATAATAATAATAATAATAATAATAATAATAATAATAATAATAATAATAATAATAATAATAATAATAATAATAATAATAATAATAATAATAATAATAATAATAATAATAATAATAATAATAATAATAATAATAAAGAAGTTGTCTTTGATATATACATGAGTCCATATTTAGAAAAACTAAGAGCGAAACTACATATTATCATAAGCTTAGCCGTCCAATGTGAACTATGTGTGTTGCCTTTAGGCTTACATTTTTACACACTTGATCGGGAGAAGTTGCATGTGCTATTCTGAATTAGGTAAGGCTATCTGGAGACGCTTGTTAAATTTCCAAATAAAGAAAAATTTCTCATTTTCAAAGCATCATCTTTCTCATGTTATGCACAATGGGTGTGTAAAAAAAATGAAAATGTTTCTTTATAAGGTACGATTAACCAATGTCACAGTTACCAGGACCTTTTTTTATACCGCAAGAAATTCGAATCTATTAACTCGACCAATCTTCACGGATGCACTTATTTGCTAACTTTGATTGGCTCTATATAGGGTTTTGCTAACATAACATTCTTTGAGTTATTATGAGAATAACAACTCATCATAAGTCATAAATTCTTGAAGGAATAGCAGTTCATTGTGAACTACAAATTTTTGAAAGAGTGGATTCAACAATAATTTATAATTATTTGTTATTTAGTTTTTTATAATTTAAAACAAACTATTATTCTAATAGTAAATTAAAAACTGTCATTTAATCATTCCTTTTGAATTCTCATTCGGAAGGGTCTTTGGAAAGTTTTGAATGGTTGGGCCTCTCAGATGACGGTCTATCATCGCAACACATTTTCAAAACTCAACGGTTTTGTCTCTTCGACACGTGTTGTTTTACTGAATAATGAGTCCCTTTGACTCGTCGTAGAAGGTCTTGTTTTCGTTGGGCATTGGATTTGGTATTACAAAGTGTCGGCTTTTTGTAGCGACCCCGCATTGGGTGTCATGCACCGGGTGCATGATTAATCCTTCTATTCTGCGATATCCAGCCCAACGAATGGATTAAGAATATTTTTGAAAATATTTTCTTTTAATACGTTTTTAAATACAAATTTAGTAAGTGATAGATGTTTGAGGATGAAAATACTAAACTAATACGAATTGATTGAATATAAGCTATGTGGAACCATTATGACATATGGCTTACCGGTGATAATCACGGTTAAAAATGTGAAAAGACTATTGATTAAGTCATTTTTTGTCATCAAGATAAGGGAAAAATTACTGATACCACCGAAGTGTCAACTTTATTTATGTTTTTTTGGTGATACATTTAGTTCATCCGGGGAAAAGATTATGGGGCCATCCGGCCATGTACTTTTGAGCTTTGCTCAAAGTAGCTAGGAAGTATTTTAGAATAATCAACCTTCCTTAGGAAGTTTAAGCTAACTATCCCCAAGAAGTTACCTCTCCATTAAGTTGTCCTATGGTATTCTAGAGAATAGCGCTTTGAGCTAATTTTCTAAATCGAAATCAAAGACCAATTTTGATTAAAAAAAATGAAATTCCTACTACAAATCTCGCTAATGATATCAAAGACGAAGATCAATCAACTAAACCCTAGAAGTAAACCATATGCCAATGAGATTTCTTTTATCTTTTTACTTTTATCATTTTTAATCTTTTTTATTGAATTTTATTTTTTTATGTTGCTGTGTATTTCATCTAAGAAAATCTATCTAAAGTTTGAATTGCCTTAATAATAACGAAATGCAATTTCCTTAACTATATGAACATCAACTGAACGAAACTCAACTAAATCTAATCCTACGACCTAACTACCTAGTTGAGGCCTGCATTTTCCTATCTTCGATAATAATTTTTTCCGTATTTTTTATTTTTCTCATTTTACATACATTTCTTATATTCAGATCTTTTTATTTTTCTACTATTCTTCTTTCTTCTTCGGTCCTTCTTTCCCCGAATCCACGAGCCCTCTTAACTCTCATGCCTGTCTCATGCTCTTCCTTCACTGAATGCCTCCATGAAAGCATTGAACAACATCCTAGAAAAATCTAATCAAAGATTCAAAACTACAACGATTTTATTTGGACCATTCACAGCCAGCCATCACTTTCATTATTTTCGACCTATTGACACACATACAGCATGCGCACTCTGCTTTCCATGGATTTTTTCGGAAAACTCAGAACTCCAGCTCTCCAATTTTTCTCACCAGCGAAGATCTACCTATCACCACAAACACGCATGTGTCATGGGCCGATCGATTGGGATCGTGACCGTGCGGCGACTCGGGCAACTTTGGACTATCCAAGCTAAGCCTTGCTTGATCGAATGCTCACTCGACGCTTACCCGGATCGTTGAGAGAGAAAGTTTAGAGAGAGGAGCTCTGAAAGGGAATGGAAGCTTTGTATTACTGAAATGTTGGGTTGGATGATTACAACTGAAGGAGGACACCCCTTTTTATAGTTGAGGGCCTTGACTTACATTCGTTGATCTACTTTTCATTTGACGGGCGAGATCGCACTGCCTCAACTATCGACATAAATATTCAACTACCATCTACCGACATAAATAACGGAAACTTCCGGAATCAGGCAAAATGACGGTGTCGTCCTCCCTTGGAAACTTCGGGGATAAGCCTTGGTGGAAATCCGAGGGAGAGCAGGAGGTCCACGGGCGAGTCAGGGTCGACCTCGGGGAACCTCTCGGGTCGACCAACTTTTGGTCCGTGACATTCTCCCCCACTCATTCGAGCGACGCCCTCGTCGCTCACAGCTCGACGGTTGGCTTTCTTGGCACAAGCATGGGCTTTGGCGTGGGCTCTCTTGTTTTTGTTTTGTTTGGTGCGGACGCTCTCATATGATGAACCGCAACCTTCATTGATGCACTCGGATTTTGCACGCGACTCGGTCTTTGGTTCGAACGGAGCACGCGGTGCGCACTCAACCTCGGGGAAGCGCTTGGATTGGCATGGCATTTGTTGGAGTAGGATCCAACTTGACTTTCGGCTTCACCTCGGACAGCTTGTTGATGCGCATGACGGCCTTCAAGCTTTTGTCGAGGCATCGGATCGACGTGATGGTCTTGGTGTCGACCATCCCTTTGATCATGGGAACCGTCGTTGGGTACTCCGGGTCGAGGATCATGAGGCATTTGGTCCTCATGTCGATCATAGATCTCACGCTATTGAAAAATTGCATGCCAAGAATGAGATCATAATCGTCAAGTGGAATTACCTCGAAATCCATCTTGCCTCTCCAATCGCCAATTCTGACGTCCACGTCCGAAGTCGATCCTACGCCACGGACGCCTTCCGAATTGACCGGCTTAAGGGTACTCCCGGTCGGCTCCACACGAAGGTTCAAGGCCTTTGCCACTTCCTTCGACATGAACATGTTCGACGCACCCGTGTCGACCAAGGCATATAGCGTTCGGCCGCACATGTCGACTTGCACGAAGAACATTTCTGTGTCCGTCATAGCCTCTTTTGTTGGGGATCGAGCTTGGACGGAGTTGATCATCTTCACGGCTCCAAGTTAGATTTGTCTCTTGTCTTCTTTGGTTTCCTCCTTTTCTTCCTCAATGGCAAGGAGGGCATTGATTTGGCCCTTCTTCGGGCACTTTTAGGTCCAGTGCGGACCTTGGCAAATGAAACAAGGGGAAGGCGGGGGTTGATCAAACCTGCTCGCGTAGTCCGTCATTGGTCTACCCCTTTGGAAGGTTGGCTTGGAAGACCCTTCTCCCCATGCTTTTGCTCGGCCGCTTTGCTCATGCGCGACTCGGGGAGTGTTTCTTCCAGCTTCATCCTTGCAAGGTCGATCCGTCCTCCAATCCCTTTGTCGAATCCTTGGTTCGGTCTTGGTAAGGTCGATGAGCGACTCGGCTACGCTCAGCGCTCGCGCAAGACTACCCACGTCCCGTCTCTTGAGCTCGAGAAGTGCCCATGGCTTCAACCCATCCATGAACGCTCCGAGAGCCTCCTCTTCGCTTAGGTTGCGAATTTGGAGTTTGAGCTCCGTGAATTCCTTCACGTACTCTCGGATCGTGCCTCTTTGCTCGAGGCGATGGAGCTTGCTACGGGCTTCTTGCTGAGCGAACTCGGGGAAAAAGTAGTCCCGGAACTCTTTCACGAAGTCGTCCCATGTACACACGGGATCGGCGCCGCGTTTAACCTCGTCACACCTATTACGCCACCAAAGCATTGCCGTATTAGACAGGAACATGGAAGCGGTTCATACCTTGGTCGTCTCGTCGTGCATGTTGACGGCGCCGAAGTATTGCTCCATGCTCCAGACGAAGTTGTCTACCTCTTTGGCAGATCGTTCGCCTTTGAATTCTTTCGGCTTTGGCACCTCAATTTTAGGCACCGCTTGGTTCGGCACAGCACCATTGGTGATGCTTAGTTTGCACAGGGCAAGCTCGGTCTTGAGCTCTTGGATCTCGGCCTTCATGGCTTCAACCTCGCCCCTATGTGGAGCTTCTTCCTCGACCACTTAGACGCGCTCCTTCAACACATCGATCGATGCTTCAAGGGCTTCGTCCTTGTCATGTAATGGCGCGGTAGCTTCGTTGAGGCAAGCCGTGAAGTCTTCACGGAGCGAACTCTCAACCTCCATGATCCGATCTCGAACATCGTCAAGACCTTCCATGAGTTCGAGCACGGCGCTCTGGACCTTCCTGATCTTCTCATCGAACGCAGCTACGGCATCCACCGAGGCGTCTCTTTTCTTTCCATGGCCGCGGTTCTCGTTGACTTGTGCGGCCTCTCCAACCATGACAGCTTCTTGGCTCGACATTCCTTCGAACAGTTGGTGCTCCTCGATCTCTCGAATGGATCTCTCTTTTGCTCTGATACCACTTGTCACGGGCCGATCGATTGGGATTGTGACCGTGTGGCGACTCGGGCGACTTTGGACTACCCAAGCTAAGCCTTGCTCGATCGAACGCTCACTCGACGCTTACCCGGATCGTTGAGAGAGAAAGTTTAGAGAGAGGAGCTCTGAAAGGGAATGGAAGCTTTGTATTACTGAAATGTTGGGTTGGATGATTACAACTGAAGGAGGACACCCCTTTTTATAGTTGAGGGCCTCGACTTACATCCGTTGATCTACTTTTCATCTGACGGGCGAGATCGCACCGCCTCAACTACCGACATAAATATTCAACTACCATCTACTGACATAAATAACGGAAACTTCCGGAATCAGGCAAAATGACGGTGTCGTCCTCCCTTGGAAACTTCGGGGATAAGCCTTGGTGGAAATCCGAGGGAGAGTAGGAGGTCCACGGGCGAGTCAGGGTCGACCTCAGGGAACCTCTCGGGTCGACCAACTTTTGGTCCGTGACACATGTAGCATAAAACACAAGAAACATTCATGTTGAGTGACACGCTCGGCAACTACTCTCATCAGTTTTTTTTTAAATTTTTTTTTTTTGAGATGTAAACAATAATCACAAAGTTTTATCTAGCAAAAAAACTGAAAAATTCATTGGGTTACACAAGATTACTCAAAGACAGAGATTCTTGCCTTATACATCGATCTATACAATGCAGAGAAGGTAACGAAGTGAATCGGGATCAAAGACCATATGTACGCATGTGATCATATGAAAATGAGATAGACATAGCATTTGGGGTTTTTGAGCATAGTCTAAACCACTGGGACTGAGGATAGAATGGATGAAATCAACATGTACATCGTGATTTAAGCAGGTCCGTGTTTAGGAAGATGCTTTTTGGTTGTGCATGTAATTTTGTTGTACTTTAGCTGATACGTCCATGATGGGGCGTGATTGGATCGCACCGTATCGTCTTGATACGTTACGATGGAAAGACACTATTGAAAGGGTATGAAGGGAGATGTATAAAAACCTCCTGAAGACAACCGTTGGAACGGTTGGTAGAGCATACGATCAGAAAATCCTCTCATTTGTTCGTTCCATTTCATCAAAGGGATAAGGCATTCTATTTCACTTTTACGAGAACAGTTTGCATTTACGTCGTGGAAATCGGGTGCTTTCCTCGTGATCGCATCCAGACCAACGTGGAGTAATTTCGTTCGTGTTACATCGGCAATTCAACGTTTGTTCCGGGGTTAATTGTTGTTTGCACATGGGAATCAGGTAAGTTGTCTTCCGCCGACTTGAATTCCGACATTGGTATCAGAGCTCGGTCATGATTTTTGCCTTATTTTTCATTGAATTTTCTCGTTTATCATTTGATATCAAGATCAAGAGTATGGAATCTACACTGTTTGGATGTCTAATGGTTGGAATTGCCACCTGAAAACTCGAAATTGAACCGAAGCGAATAAAAGGGTTTGGGGTCGCATGCATCCGTGCGGTTATGGCCAATTTTCGAAATATTTTTTCGGCCAAAATCACTTTTTAAACATACAGGGTGCAAGTATTCGTCGAGATGAGTCCAGTGATGGGTTAAGCACCGCCGGAGGACGCCGGATGCGCCACACGCACGGCCAGAAGCCACTGCGCGTGGGCTTCATGCGCCTGAAGCATTGAGAAAGCCAACGCGCGTGCTGGTTGGCAAACTGGCACGTGCGCGACACGCACCGGCCAGTGAACCGGCACCTACATGACACGCGCTGGTCGGCGAACCGGCGTGTGATGACGTCACTGTGACGTAATCCAATGGTCGTTCATTGGATAATGTCATCAATGACGTCATCGTCGGCGGCGGTTGGCCGGCCGACGACCTGACCTAAGATTGACCCAACCCGATCCGGCTGTTGATTGGTCAACGGGTCGGACCGATCAACCTGTACGGCGGTCAAACCAGTTGGACTGATCGGACTGGTTGGACCGGCCAGGAGCCTTTAGGCTCGCTGGCGCGTGCATCACACGCGCCGCGTGGGCGCGTGTGAGGTCGGATTGGAGCGTGGTTGGTGGTGTTTGGTTCGTATGAATGTGCTCTATAGTGTGGTATAATTATTTTATAATTTTTGATTTTATAAATGTATGAAAATGAGTAGGAAACCCTAAGTACGCATATATTTTGGGGTTTAATGTATAATTTATTCATTTGTAGCTTGTATTTTCTTATGGTTTAGAAAATACAGTATCTAGCTTGTGTGCAAATGATGTCATATATGCTGTGTAGAGTTTGGTTTGATGATATAATTTATATAGTTTAATATACTTGCAATTTTTTAGTTGCTAGAAAATTCGAACAATGGTAGGAAATCCATTACATGTTGAATTGTGATTTTGATTATATTTGAAGCATGATTGTCATTTGTACGTTAGTTCATATCATGCCATGTTTTTGTGTTAATGGAAAAATATAGAAATTACATGAGGTCATATAATTATTTTTCCTAATGGGAGTTCGTAGGTTGGTAGAATTCGAAGGAGTCCTTACCTAGAACTTAAAATTTGCGCAAATTAAAATAATTAATGATAATAGAACAATTGTACATAGAAGTTGATTGGGAACATAGTGAACTTTTGCTTTTGTGTCTTTTGTTGAATTATCATTAATTTAGTTTGTCTTTACTGCAAATTAAATATGTGTGTTACTCTGTAAAGTGTGCTAGTATTGATTATGCATTTATTATGTCAATGTGTTAAAGCAATTGATTATGGTTTCGACATCCAAGACCATTGTGGCTGATCTCAATAAGGGTGAGCAGCTAAACGGTGATAATTATGATATTTGGCACCGAAAGGTTTAGTACATCCTTGAGGAGCAAGATGTTTTGAAAACCCTAAACCATATCATGGATGAACCTGAGCATAAAACTTCAGCTCAACACAGGAGAGATCTAGAAGCTTATCAAGCTTGGAAAAAGAAAAATAGTATTGCTCGCATCACGTTGCTGAGCTGTATGCAAGATGATCTCATGTGTAAGTTTGAAAGTTATGATAAAGCTCAAGCTATGTGGGTTGCCTTGAAAGATAAGTTTGGGGGCACATTTGCCACTAAGCTGAGGAGACTTACCATAAACTTTGACACATTCTGAAAGCGCCCAAATGTAACAATGAGGCAACATCTTCGGGAGATGTCAAATATAATTCGTGAGCTGAAGTTGGCAGGTCACTCCCTTACTGATGAACATCAATTTCAGGCTGTTATAAGGTCTCTTCTTGACAATTGGGAGCATATGAAAATTAATATGACGTATAATGAGAATATTGTCACTTTTGATGATATAACGCGTCATTTGGAATTAGAGGATGAGCACCTAGAGGCTGCGAGATCATCTACCCATGCTTATGTTGCTAAATCGAGTTCGCGCAAGGCTTCGGGCTTCAAGCACAAAAGGAATTCTCAATTCAACAACAAAGGGAAGAAGACTGATCAGGCACCTAAGAGGGCTAAGACCTTTCAACGCAAGAAGCGTGATGGGAAGAAGGACAAGGCCAAGATGGAGTGCTACAATTGTGGCAAGATGGGTCACTTTGCTCGTGAATGCACTGAGCCGAAAAAGGTACCCTATTACTTCATTATTTTGAGTAATGCTTTTGTTTCTAGTACTGTAATGCTTGCTGAATCTCATCCAATGTGGACTGTAGACTCAGGAGCAACAGACCACGTAGCTAGAGATCGAGAAGCATTTGTGGAGTATTGTCGGATACAACTTGGAAGAAGGTGGATATATGTTGGGAATAACTCAAAAGTTGAAGTGAAGAGTATCGGCACATGTAAATTAATCTTACATGGTGGTCGAAATTTATTCCTACATGATGTCCTTTATGCTCCAGATATTCGACGAAACTTGGTCTCTGTAGTTGTTCTTCTTAGCTTAGGTTATGTATTGAATTTCCATGGTAATTGTGTTGACATTTTGTATGGAACAATTTATTATGGTTCGGGTCATGTATCGAATGGTTTTATGGTGTTAGACATTGACTATGATCAGTACAATGTTAATGTTGATTGTTGTTTTTCTTTAATTGCATATTCTAATAATGTTGAGATTGATGCAAGTATTTGGCATGCTAGATTAGGTCACATTGGGTTGCAAAGAATGCAAAGATTAGCTAGAGAAGGCCTTTTAGGGTCACTCACTAATGTTAATCTATTCGTATGTGAACATTGTCTAGTAGGAAAAGCAACTAGAAAACCATTTGGTAAATGGACCAGAGCCGAATTTCCATTGCAACTTATACATTCTAATATTTGTGATCCTTTGAATGTGAGGGCGAGGCATGTAGCCTCATATTTCATCACTTTCATAGATGACTTCACGCGTTTTGATTATGTCTTTCTGATCTCCCATAAGTTAGAAGCATTAGACTGCTTTAGACGATATACAGCGATGGTAGAGAATCAGTTGAACCAAATAGTAAAGGCATTGAGAACCGATCATGGACGTGAGTATCTATCTGAGCAATTCAAGGCTCTTTATGATGAAAAGGGAATTGTAGGGCAATTGACTATTTCTGGTACTCCACAACAAAATGGGATAGTTGAAAGAAGGAATAGAACCCTATTGGAAATTGTTAGGTCTATGATGGCACAAACAAATTTACCTATCTCCTATTGGGAAGATGCGTTATTAACTGCTGTCTATGTACTTAACCGAGTGCCCTTAAAATCGGTCATTTCCACCCTTTATGAATTATGGACTGGTAGGAAACCAAACTTGAGTAGTCTACGTTCATGGGGATGTACAGCTTATGTTCATGATTCTTCTCACAAATATGACAAATTAGGCCCTAGAGGGAAGAAATGTATCTTTATAAGATATTCTGAACACTCAAAATGGTACGTGTTCATAGGTAAACAAGCTGATGGAAGTGTGACCGAAATAGAGTCACGAGATGTCACGTTCCTGGAGAACAATTTTCCTAGTAGAGGGGAGATTGATAATGACTTTCAATTATATGAGGTGGAAGATCCTAATAACACACCCATTGATGTTGTAGAGGAAAATGAAAATTTACCTTAACATGTAAGACCTAGTGGGAGTGTTGCATCGCCTAACGAATTGAATTCAAGAGAAATTCAATTGTGTAAAAGTAATCGTAAAAGTATTCCCCGTCGTTGTTTTGAGATTGAAGGGGAAGCATTTATGATTGTTCAGAATGACGATGCCGAGCCTAAGACTGTTTAAGAGGCTCTCTCATTCTCTAATAAGGAAGAATTGAGAAAAGTTTTGGAAAATGAGATGGAGTTTATGAGGGCAAATCATGTATGGGACTTGGTTAATCTACCACTCAATCGTAAGGCCATTGGAAACAAATGGGTTTTCAAGATTAAGTGAAGGGCGGATGGATCTATTGAAAAGTATAAGGTTCATCTTGTGGTGAAAGGTTATACTCAACAAGAGGGTATAGATTATGAGGAAACTTTTTCACCAGTTGTAATGTTTGCCTCAATACGTCTTATCCTAGCCATCGTTGCACATTTAGACGTTAAATTACATCAAATGGATGTAAAGACGGCATTTCTCAATGGAGAACTAGATGAGAAAATCTAAATGAAGCAGCCAATATGTTTCGTAACTAAAGGTCAAGAGCATAAAGTTTGCAAACTTCATCGCTCAATATATGGCCTTAAGCAATCATCTAGACAGTGGTATCTTCGTTTTCATCGAGCCATAACCACTTTTGATTTCATGATGATCGAGGAAAATCATTTTGTATATGTCAAGCGGTCCAAAGATAAATTTGTGATTTTATCACTTTATGTGAATGATATTCTATTGGTTGGAAATGACAAGGTTTTGGTTATCACCATAAAAGAATGGTTGTCCTCTAATTTTGAAATAAATGACATGGGAGAAGTTGCTTATATATTAGGAGTTAAGATCGAAAGAGATCGATTAAGAAAACTCCTTACTTTATCACAAGAGTTTTATATTATGAAGATTCTTGAGCGTTTCAATATGCAGCACTGTAATCCCATTGATACACCTGTCATGCAAGGTGAAGGCCTAAGTATTGAGATGTGTCCTAAAACTCTAGAAGAAATCAAAGTGATGGAAATTGTTCCTTATACTAGTGCGGTCGGAAGTTTAATGTATGCTATGATGTGTACTCGACCCGACATATGTTATGCCATGGGATTGGTGAGCCGCGATATCAATCAAATCCCGGTTAAGCACACTGGAAAGCAGTGAAGAGGATCCTAAGATACTTGAAGGGCACCATGGACTATCGACTTTGTTACCAAGGGAGTGGTTTTCGCCTATTAGGTTATTTAGATGCCGATTGGGGTGGAGACCTAGATGAGCGTAAATCGACTACTGGATATGCGTTCTTGCTCAATGGAGGTGCAATTTCTTGGAAAAGCAAGAAACAGACATGCATGGCATTGTTTACGATGGAAGCAGAATTTATTGCATGTTCTGCTGCAGTGCAAGAAGTAGTATGGCTAAAACGTTTCTTGGAAAATTTAGCCATCATCATTGAGGTTCCAAGACCAGTGATAGTTTATTGCGATAGTCAAGCAGCCATTGCCTATGTGAAGGATCCCAAGTATTATGGAAGGATGAAGTACATTGACATAAAGAACAACTTCATAAGAGATATAATAGCGTAGAAAGAAGTGATCCTACAATACATTTCAACCAATAGAATGGTTGCTGATCCATTTACAAAGACTATTCCTAGAGACATATTCTTAACCCACAGGATGTCACTAGAATTGCATAGAATGTGATATGTGTTATTGTAGAGGATAATTGGTTTATGTATTTGTGAACATATGTATTATACTTGTTTGTTTATTAGTGACTTGATATTTTATCAATAAGTACGAATATAGTATGAGACTAGCACTACACACATATAAATTGCCTCAAGTGCTATAAATAGCACGTTGAGATGAGACGTTATGTACAAATAAACGCTGAGGAACAAGTTTAGTACATAAAATGATATGTCACCTTGATTTGAGTCAAGATGAGGTATGTGATTTATTTATAATAAGACCGAACATGATAGTCCCATAATCATGTATGCCCGTAAGATGCCGGATGCGAGTACTTAATTGGGAGCTATAGAAAGCGAGCTGATATAGCACTCGAGCTAAGCATGAGTACGTGAGAAGCACGTGACTATGTTTAGGCTAAGATCCGTATAGCGGATATAGTTAATAAGTGACATATGCTCTTATAGAAAGAGAAATCCACTATAACATGTAATTCATACTACATATGCATTGTACGACCAATAAGGGAAGATGAGTAAAATTATCCCTATTTATTCATCGTGTGAGCCCTTGAGGTAATTTATAATTTACCTCATTTTATGCCATATGTTACTTCTGACTATGTTCTTGAAGTGAAAGATTAATGTTGCTACTTTAGCATGTTATCGGCGGTCATGAATGGATATGGCCTTATGAGACGTGTCTAGGAAAGCAATTGTTCTGAAATGGAGAGAGACATGAGTGCGAAGAAAGACTATTGTTGTTTTACATCTATCACATGTATTTACTGGTTGACCAATTATATTGCCCTTATGTGGTTGCAGATATAATTGTAAATATATGGTGTTTTGAGAATAGTCAAGTATAGCCTTTAAGGGATATGTATACTTGGACTGATGTAACAAAATATATCTGGGGCACTATGAGACATCGATTGTTTATTTCTTTTCGGGGTTGTAGCTATTATGTTATCCCTAATAGGTACATAATTTGAGCTCCTAAATGCAGGTGTACTCACTGGTCGCACGGCTTACTTGCCAGTATGAATTGTTTTGTAAAGTTGATGAATGTTGAATGCCTTATATTCTTGATAGAGCGCTATCAAGCCCATCATGTTCGAGTGGGAGATGTTGTACTTTAGTTGGTATGTCCACGATGGGGTGTGATTGGATCGCACCGTATCGTCTTGATATGTTACGATGGAAAGACACTATTGAAAGGGTATGAAGGGAGATGTATAAAAGCCTCCCAAAGACAATTGTTGGAACGGTTGGCAGAGCATGTGATCAAAAAATCCTCTCATTTGTTCGTTCCATTTCCATCAAAGAGGTAAGGCGTTCCATTTCACTTTTATGAGAACAGTTTGCATTTACGCCGTGAAAATCGGGTGCTTTCCTCGTGATCGCATCCAGACCAATGTGGAGTAATTTCGTTCGTGTTACATTGGCAATTCAACATTCGTTCTGGGGTTAATTGTTGTTTGTGCATTGGAATCAGATAAGTCTTCTTCCGCTGACTTGAATTCCGAAAAATTTTCATTCGGGTATTTTCATAAAACACTTGGTGATCAGTTCGAACACTAAACACAATGTTGTCAAAGGCTTGCTAAATGCGGGACTTTCACTTCACCAGATTCTCGCTTCCATTCGCACGCACGAGTTTGAGTGATAGCTTTTTAAAAAGGTGATAGACAGAGGGTGGGGATGATGGATTTTCTCTCGCGGACTTGAGAAGCGGCTAAAGCTTAGGCTCCATTTGTTTTGCAAAGAATGAATGACTTGAAAAATATTTTTTAAAAAATGATCACTTATATCGTTTACAAAAATGAATGAATGAAAAATATGTTCATTATTCACAAATGATTTTAGACATAAATTATTATTGGTAATGGAAACATTTTCCATTAACTAATTATTTCAAGAGATATGACGATTATTTTTAGAAATTTTTATTTTAAATTTCATGTTTCGTGAAACAAATAGAGGATTGAATTGATTTTAAATTTTGTGGGCCTGGCCAGTGTTGGAACAAATCAAAATTGGGCTATGTGAATCGGGCCACGCCGTGGACACTTTGATGAATTGAAATTGATGAATTTGGTGGATCTAGGTCGCGATTGGGCTAAAGGCTACTCTTGTGGGCTGCACAAACCAGACCAAGACTGAATTGAGCCTTTGTTCTTTTTACTCATTATTTATATTTTTCATCTTTGCATAAATGTATAATTGATCTATCAACTAATATGAAGGAGTCAACAAATACATTCAATTCTATTATCATTGTCGTGAGGAAAGAAATACCATGATTGTTCATTTATGAAAACATCCAGTATATATATTTGCTGTGATGGCAATTTGCTAGCTATGTCAACCATCGTGACTTCAACCCCAATGACACATGGATCATCCGTCAAGTTTTGCCAAATCATTTTCAGCGGCACGAAAGACGGCCAACCCCTATACGTGATGGAGCTACTGAACCATCTAGTAATAGCTATAAGGTTGCAAAGACAAAGCAAGAGAGTAGAATATTAGAGTTGAGAAATATGAGAGATTTCAGCAGTTTCTAACCATATGGACTACATGAACAAATTGAATCTCGTCCTTGCTAACAGCCTAACAGGTGCAATTTAATTAGCATTGTACTTTGGAATTACTCTAGACTTTCTGTTGCTAATGGCTTTGAAGTGTAGCACTCAGGCTGCGTTTGGTTCAGCATTTGCAATGGACTTTGAGTCCAATGCAAATGCTGAAAGTCCAAAGCTACTTGGGGAAAATGTAATTGTGTTTGGTAAAAAATTTTTGCAAATGTACTTTGAGTTGAATGTGCGTTTGGTAAAAAAAACATTCGCAAGGGGTTTTGATGGGTATTGTATATATTTTTTTCTTTTTTTTTTTGAAAATTCAGCGAAATCTTTCGTCGGACAGGCGAAGGGCTGCGGCCGCCGGGCCGAGGTCGCCCGAGGTTGGGCGACCTCCGGTGAGGGTCGGGCAACCCAGCCGAGGGCCGCCGGAGGTCGCCCGACCTCGGGCGATCGTGGTCACTCGACCCGGGGCCGCGAGACCCAGGCGACCGCCACCTGGGTCTCGCGGCCGTAGGTGGCCCTCGCCGTCGCGTGACCCTCGGGCGACCCTCGGCGAGGGTCGCGCGACCCAGCCGAGGGCCGTCGGAGGTCGCCTGACCTTCGCCTGGGTCTTGCGGCCCCTGGGTCGAGCGACCCTGGTCGCTCGAGGTCGGGCGACCTCTGGCGGCCCTCGGCTGGGTCGCGCGACCCTCGCCGGAGGTCGCCCAACCTCGGGCGACCTCAGCCGACGGCCGCCGGCGCCAGATCTGGCTCGCCGGCGGCCGTCGCCCTTCGTTGGTCCGGGGAAGGGCTGCTCCTTTTTCATTTAAAAAATAAATAAATGCAGGGGCAACGGTGGGTTTTCAAGAAAGTTTTGGGGGTAGAATAGGAAATAATATTTTCATTAAATGGACCTTCAGCATTCCGAAAATGCTGAATGTCGCGACCAGTTTTTTCGGGGTTGAACCACCTAGGGTTTGGCTAATGGATTGTTAAGCCTAGACTTAACCCGGGCTCTCCTAAGCCCATACCAATTCGCGACTTAGGTTCAAGTTTATAACATGCAAATAATTTTTCAATTAGGAGTCGCCACTAATCTATTTTTGGTGGGTCGATTAGAAACCCAAGTAAAGTAATGGGAGATTTACTTTACTCCTACGAACCAGAGATTATGAATTCGGGGACTTGGTTACGCTAGACTTTTCTAACGCCTTTTCGGTACCTTTCTCTTTTATTTCAAAGAAAATGTTTTGCAGGCAGCTTGGATTGATTTTAAATCTAGGGCGCGCATGGAAACACTTCTGTTCTTTTTTTGTTCCTGGGAACAGAAATAAAAAAAAGTGTTTCTGTTCCGGGGAACAGTTTTTGAACAAAAGAACGCGTTTGGTAAGTGTAAAAAAAAACTGTTCTTGGAATAAAAAAAGAACAGAAACACATTTGGTAACTGCAGTTAATTTCTGTTCCTAGAATAGAACTAGAATAGAAAAAGAACAGAAACACGTTTGGTAAACGAAAAAAAAATTTCTGTTTTAAATTAAAAAAAAACATTTTCTTTAATAAAGTTTAAAATTGATATTGAATTCTCATTCTTATGAAATGCTCATTAATTTTATTTTGTTCATGGTTAGTAAAGACAAACATTTTTAACATTATCATATGGCATATTTTGTAGAAAATTTTGTAATTAAAATTTGTATCAAATTTTTTGAAATACTTTTTTATTTGCATATAATGACACCACAAGCAATATTCATTTGCATTAACTCCATGGAAGAGCATCACCAGGCCAACTGCCAACCTGTCAAGACAACATGCCCCTAATGGTCGTATTCCTCGGATCTCGTAGAAGGAGATTGTCAAATGTACCAGAAGCTTAGAATGATCGAGATGTGATGAACTTACCCCGAGATTAGCAGAATTATAGAAACCACCCATAGCACATACTGATAAATCGTGTGCTTTGGTTTAAGTGAAGGGGTTGCTCTTCGGGAAGAGCAATTCTTTGGCTAACCCACCCGAACTGGGGCCGAATTAGAAACACAAAGCCAAGAAGAAAACCAGAAAGAAATCCGCCAATATGAGCAAAGTTGTCCACGTGAGGCAGAATACCCATCGCGAGATTTATTATAACGATGATGATGAGAGTTAACAATGCTGCTAACTGCACATACAGACAAAATGATCTATATGGTCAAAAGGCACGGTCAAAGAATTTCAAAAGGCTGAAGGTTCTAACAAAGGCCATGTTCGTGTTTGCATATATTGTCCAGCTTGTAATGAGTTCGGAGAGCATGCTCCCTAGCAAACCAAAAAGGGCACCCGATGCACCAACCGAGATGCTAGATTGAATGAA
This sequence comes from Eucalyptus sideroxylon x Eucalyptus melliodora, assembly GCA_016097485.1. Classification (NCBI taxonomy): domain Eukaryota; kingdom Viridiplantae; phylum Streptophyta; class Magnoliopsida; order Myrtales; family Myrtaceae; genus Eucalyptus; species Eucalyptus sideroxylon x Eucalyptus melliodora. The sequence continues at coordinate 38,919,009 of CM027834.1, read as the reverse complement.
TAGGGCTGATAATAAACTTCCACCAAAGCCAGATATAACATACAGTAGCCCGATTCGAACTGAAAATTGGAAGAGAAACTACGAGTTAATTTTTGCAAAGCTACGATACTTCATAAAAACGAGAGCTTAATATTTCCATGGAAGCATCAGTGGGAGCCTATCCGATTGGGTTTGTGTCAGAATCTCAAATAGGTAGAGCCTTTCAAGGTAAAGGCGATGATGCATTATGAAGTTGCAATAAAATCATTTGCTACAGTAAAGAACATTTATGCATACCAAAACCAAATTCCTGTTCAAGTCGGATCCCTATGAAAACTAGACTCAACATATTTGCCAGCACGTGGAAAACCCCAGCGTGCAACCATATGCAGGTAAATAGGCGCCAAGCCTGGTGCTTCTGAACCACGTCAGCAACTGCTAAAGCGCCCATCTTGTATAACCTGAACAGGAAAATGGCAAATGACATAACTTCGTTGAATGAAAATTTTCCCAAAACCATAACTCCACTATATGGTATGCCAAATTGCATGTTAAGATGAGCTGGACACATAATGCAAATCTCCACCAATAAGAGTTAAAGAGTTCTATTTTAGAGATTAACATTAAATTACGATTTAATACATGCGAAACAGCTGAGAAATAACTCTCGATAGAGTTAATCGTCCAGAATCAAAATGACATCTTCTCTTGTTTAGATGTGTCTTGGTAAGGGCTACAAGAAATGCTATGCCCAGCACTATCATGTTAAGAAACATTTGTAAGTCTCATCCTTTCTCTATCTTGCTGCTCTCATTTCCCCTTTTTCGGGGTTCAAGTTTGTCTGATGGCTTTTATTCAGATCATCCATGAACAAGATGATGAAATCAAACTCAGCTTCTTAGTTCCAATTCAAATCAGGAGATTTCCGGTAACTACACAAGATATCTATTACACAACCGCCTTTTGCTACTTGGGTTTCACATTACTGTCCACCTTCTGCCTTCGGAACCACTATCTAAGTCGAAACAAGTACATGGAATTTCATATTGAACATTAACTATAGTGCGAGCCTTACTTTAACAGAAAAGTTACTGCATCTCTGGCTCCTCTCTCCACCAAAGATTGATCTCACGAGTAAACTAAACAACAATGGAGCACAAACTCACAAAAGTCATCCACTACAAGGACCATTCTAAAAAAACCCATGAAGCATCCACAAGCCCATGTCCTATTCAACTGCAGACACATCTAGACGTTGCATTCCACCCACCGTGCCATGCATCAATCCCATATACGCGCTAGAAATGATATAGAAACAGAGAAAGTAACAGAGAGACAGAAGGAAGACTCACGTATCCGATGAAGGCCCGAGCAGGGGATTCTCCTTGAGCGTTTGAAAAGAGAACCTCCCCAGAAACCTGGCGATGCAAAAGCCGGATTTCTTGGGACAATCGTTCACGTACATGGTCACCAAGAACATCACCACGTTGGCCACCACGAACGACGGGACCAGCCACGTGACCCACCGTCTGTACCTGACCTGCCTGAACACATGGTCCTCCGTCCCCGCCACCACCCCGCCGTCCGCGCCCCGCCCCTGCACCGTGATCTGCACCTCCGGCGAAGGAGCCTTGCCCTTCATCGCAACTCCCCCGCTCTTCTTATCGAAAATGCGTTAGCTTGTCGTCGCCATTGGGATTCGTGGGACAAAAATTCAATCTCGAACCCATGTGGGTCGGAGATGAATCATCAAAAGGCGAGATTTTTGGCCCCCGGTCGAATTGGGTCGGAGATGAATTATCAAAAGGCGAGATTTTCGTCCCTTTTTTGGGATTGGGTTGGAGGGGAACTTCTCTTTTTTCCCGTTCCTTCAGCAGCTAAAAAAACGCGAGACGGATGCGATCGATGTTAAAGCGAACGAGAAGAGAGAAAAAAAAGAAATCTTGCGAAACCGTGACATGGGTTGATGGGTTTTGTGCTATCTTTGGGTGATCTGTTGTGGCAAAACCGTCCCAGATCTGCCGTCGGCAGCCTCAAGCGAGCGTCCCAGATCTGCCGCGCCGAAGCCCATCGTCGACCGGAGAAGGAGGAGCACCGGAAACGTACCTGGAGTCGGAAGCTTCAGCCGGTGCGTCGCCGGAGTGAGGAGTTGCCCGAGTGAGGAGTCGCCGGAGTGAAGAGTCGCCGGAGAGTCAGCCGAGTGGGAGCTGCCGGAGAGAAGGGAGAGACGCCGGAAAAGGAAAGAGGAGGCGGAGGAAGCTTTGGCCGAGAGAGAGCACGCACGAAGGAGAAGCTTCAGCCGGTGTTCTTCTTTCTCCAATTTTGTTCCCGTTTTGTTTTTTGTTTCTTTTCATTTTGTTCCTGAAGAAGTGTTTCTCTAGAAAAGAAACAACTTTTTTTGTGTTTCTTTTTTTTTGCTTCAATTTTGTTCCGGGAACAAAAAAATAAAAAAAGAACAGAAACGCAACCAAACTCGTTTCTGTTCTTTTTTTGTTCCCGGGAACAAAATCCGTACAGAAGTGTTCTGGAAACGTTTCTTAGAAACGTTTCCATGCACGCCCTAATTCTCTAACATGCGAGGCGATCATGCGGGTGCGCAATCCATCAATTTAACACCCAAGAAAGCAAATAGAAAATGCATAACTTACCCCGTAGCAACGAAAGCATGTTAATTCAAAATCCACATCAACAACCCTGGATATGATTTCTAATTAACACACAATTTCTCTTTTTTGTTTTCACTTATTTAATGAAAATTATGCAATATGCGATGCAATATTAACTAAATAACCTAACTCTAATGACATGTAATTTCTAATTAAATGAACCTAGCAATTACTAAATGACGTGCATTTCATGAACCCAATTCTATATGACGTGCACATGATTTTTATTTTTTTAATAAGCATGCAATCTATCCTGATATGCAATGACGTACAAAGAATGTCCTAATTCTAATTTTTCTTTTTCTTTTATGAAATTCAAAATTAAAATGGCCAAATAATTAAACATGCAATTCAAATTTAAAACTATCATCCTAGATGAATGCAATCTAATTCAAAGATATCATCTAACCTAGATATCATCTAAACATGCATTAAAAAAAACTAACTAACCTATCATGCAATCAATTCTAATCTACATGGGATGTGAATGCAATTTTTTTTGTATTTTTGGAATAAATGGAACAATTAAAAGATAAACATCTTTGAAAATATTATCCACCATTTAGATTGAAATTCAAACTTGACTATCTCGCTAATAAAATCAATAAATTGATCTTAAGCCTTAAAGATCAAAATATCAATTTTACTCCCGCGTGAATAATTATTCCATCTAAAGCCTTATAGATAGAATAAAAATTCGTGCGGTTGCGATTTGGATGCTACATCAGGCAATTTCAATCATGCATTGGAAAATAAATCAAACAAAGAGACAAAATATTCAAAAAAAACCAAAATAAGATAAAATAAATCTACCTAATAAAATAAAATAGATCTATACCTAAATTCGATTTTTTTTTTCAATAATCCGAACGTGATGTGGATTGCGATGGAAGCTCAGCGCGGCTAAGGACGGGGCAAGGGCAGCGGCTGTGATGGTGACTCGGTGTGGTTCGACAAGGCCACGACAAGTTTGATGGTCTATGGTACGGGACACCAGGAAACCTGCAAAGCTATCGAAAGCTTAGATAATCCGTCAGGAGGCTTGCCGGTGTCACTGAGTCATCGTCGGTGCTGAGAACCGGTCACGGTATTGAGACCAGAATGGTGAGGCTGAGCAATATCGTTGATGCAGCAAGACCGGCGAGCAACACCAATGTTGGGCTGGGACTAATCTGGGCCGAAGAACCTGTAGTCGTGCCCGCACGCTACCCAGATCGTCTTGAAGCACTCAGGGACTGCCAGCGAAAACAGGTTTGCAGTGGGGGTGACGGTGAAGCAATTGGCGTGGCCGAGCAACAAGAACAGCAAATTAATTGATGTTGGGGCGCCCTTCACGGACACGATACCAGCACCGGAAAGAACTGCAGGCGCACGTGAAGATCACTGACGTCGATGGAGTTCCATTGCTCTACCGAAGGTAAGAGGGCAGGGCTTTTCCTCACGATCCACCCTTTCCTCTCGATTTCTCACTCGCGTTTATCAATTTTGTCGTGTAGGTCGCCCTCTGCCGAGTGATCCCCAAGAGAAGACTCCCCCTTTGTTGATTTAAACACCAAAAAGAACCCACGAAAATTCAACAGAAAGAAAACCCCTCACGATTTCTTCTCTCCCGCACGATTTTTCTCTTAATGTGCCCTTCCTCAATTGTGGATCCTGGCCGGTCCCCTCACGATTTCTTCTCTCTTGATTCTCTCAATTGTGGCCATATGTTCAATGTGTGGCCTCCCCCTTTTCTTCTCTGTACGCGGCTCTTATATAGGTGAATAACTTTGATTTTCGTGGATTATTTCACTTCCTTTCTCAGCTCACGCACGAAATCTCCTTTGATTATGAAATATTTCTTGTCTTGAGACATAGAATATATCGCTCAAAATATCCCCACGTGTGATATTCTTCTTGATATTTCATGCTTAAACTTCCAATCTTCTGTAATATATCGCCTAATGTGAATATATGAAATAATTACCGAATATTGGAAGAATAATATGAATCCTTTATGAAAATACCGAATTGTCAACTCGTAAAGGTGAAGCTCATCTGCCGCTCATCAAATGCAAAAGTGATAAAATAATAATGTAAAATGCTTCTAAACTATATGTTATGCAATTAATTTTTTTTTTAGGGATAAAATTAACCTTTAATTTTTTATGCACTATATAAATAAACGGGCCGCCAAAATTTAGATGTTAACACTGAAGGCTCAAGGCTGGTCTCCACCAGCCTTGAGCTTTCAGCATTCCCAAGGGTAAACTTTCACTTGAAAGCCCTTTGGGAATCTTTGCCAAACACCCCTATTTAGGGTGAAAGGGCTTTGGGGCTTGGATGGGCTTTCTAAATGCCCATCCAAACGCACCCTCATCCACTTATGAGGACAAATACTCACCTTTCGGCTGATGGAGTACAATGTTGTTTTGGCCTTTCAACCGAATGACGAACCTCACGTTCACTTTCTGACCAGAAGCCAATTTTTCCGAATTATATAACCAGAGATATATCGAAAGGTTTTTGCCCGTCATCCAAATCACCACGGGGGAATACCCACACCTTCCTGCGAAAAGATTGAAAATAGTGATAAATAGATAGGACGAACAATAAATGAACAAAATCGAAAGTTTATCATTGAAGGGAAGTTTGTAAATAGGAGCTACCGTTCAAGGACTCCAACAGTGAACACATCAAAGAATCGATATTCATCCTCTATGCTTGGGAGCCTCGATATCTTCCATTCATAATTATACGGTGTGCTCTCTTTTAGCATCCTTACACATTCGCCGACTCCCGAACTCTTGATGACGAAAACCTCGGCACCGAAGGCACAGGTGTCGTCCACAAGGTACCCATTTGACGGGTCGGCAAAAAATTTCAACGGCATGTATCTCGAAACTCCCCATTGAGCTTTTAACACATGAAGCCTCGTAACTCTCCCTTCAATTCACAAGTGAAGATTCGTCGATTCGATATTAGTGTTCAGAAGGTGATAGTATCTTACCTTTTGCTGTCATTACTAAGCTTCTACCTTGTTCAATTAAATATCTATCGCGGATTTGATCATATAAAGAGAACGGCCACAGGAATCGCCCCACCAAGTTGGAAAGGACTGGTCCCATAAACCGCCAGGTATATGGAGATGTGATTTTCTCCATTTCGGCCCTTGTCTCCATTGGGATAGAGGATCAGTTTCCTGCACAATCAAGATGCTTCCATGAATTCGAGCTCGGAGCGTACATGAAAAGTTTCCAGTTATGAATTCACAATAATTATTCTTAAATTTGTCAAATGCTACAGCTTCTGATTGCTGAATCAACATTTATTTTCACAACAATCTCTTCATCATAAAAAGGATTACCTTATTCTATATGAATTTACTAAACTGCCAAAGGGTTCAAACGTCAGACTCTTGAGCAGTAACAGAAATTTAATGCCTGCAAAGTATTTAAATCATATTCTGGAAGAAAGGTCCAAATTTAGAGAATAGCCATAGGATTTTGTATAAGGAACAATCGACGCATGGACCCCTGGAGTGCCTTAACTTTGGCCAAAGGGACACTTAAGTACCATAACTTACGAAAGGTACATTTAAGTGCCAAAATCGGAGTAAAAGGGATCACTTGAGTGCCAATCCGGCAAAAATCCGGCCAAAATGTTGACGTGGCACTTTTCCGGCAAACCGAGCTCAAAATGACGCCGTTTTGCACGCTGACGTGGCCAAAACGGCATTGTTTTGGCTGACGTGGCAAAAAAAAAAAAATAAAATAATTAATTAAATTAAATTTATTTAAAATATTTAAAAATAATAATTTTAAAATTAAATTTAGTTAAAATATTTTAAATTAATAATTTTGAAATTAAATTTAGTTGAAATATTAAAAAATTAATAATTAAAAAATAAAAAAAAAGGAAAGGGGGGGAGGCGGCTGAGGGATTAGCCTGCCGCCGCCGCCGCCGGAAGGGCCGGCGACGGTGGGGGAGGGTTGGCGGGGTCGCCGGGCCCCGGCTAGGGGCCGGCGACCCCGGCGATCGGTGGTGAGGGCTTGCGAGCCCTCGCCCCGATCTGGGGCGAGGGTCGCAGGCCTCGCCCAGATCCGACGAGGGTCGGCGGCCCTCGCCCGGCCGGGCCAAAGGGCCGCGCGCCGGGGTTGCCCTAGCGGCCGGCGGCCCTTGGCTGGCCGGCCGAGGGTCGCCGACCCTCACCAGATCGGGCGAGGGCTCGCGAGCCCTCGTCGCCTGTCGACCGTGGTTTGCTGACCCCTGGCCAGGGCCCGGTGACCCCCGTCGACCCTCCCCCCGCCGTCGCCGGCCCTTCCTAGCGGCGGCGAGGCGATGGCGGTGGCCGAGGGCTAATCCCCGCCGCCTCCCCCCTTTTTAAATTTTAAATTTTAAATTATTAATATTTTAACTAAATTTAATTTTAAAATTAATTTAATTAATTTTTTAATTTTTTTACCACGTTAGCCTAAAACGACGCCGTTTTGGCCACGTTAGCGTGCAAAACGACGTCGTTTTGGGTGCGCTTCGCCGGAAAAACGCCACGTTGGCGTTTTGGCCAGATTTTGGCCGAAGTGGCACTCAAGTGATCCGTTTTTCTTCGAATGTGGCACTTAAGTGTGCCTTTCGTAAGTTATGGCACTTAAGTGTCCCTTTGGCCAAAGTTATGGCACTTGAAGCGTTCTTTTGTCGGAACAATCTCTTCAAAATTAATTGACCGATGTTTTTGGCTAGCGACGTCGAACCACTGTGTGTACCTATGCCTCTGAATGTGAGAGCATGAGGTGGAGACTAGATAGAAGAGAAATGAACCATTTATAGCCTCCTGCTTCGAACTCGTTCGATTCATACTTCTCCTTGTCGTTCTTCACAAACAAAGAGAAAGACTCAATCTTGACATCTCTAATCTCCTTTGTCCTTACTGCGTCAACCAAAACCAGAAAAAAAAAAAACCAATCAACTGATGAGTTCTAAGAATAACTTCAAAACTAAGTGCAAATTATATCCAATACTTTAAATTATTCATGTAGCAATCGAAAATTTCTATGTACACGGCTGTTCTTTTTACCATAGATAAGAGAGAAACTCATGCAACACATGAACTATATGGGGTTATATTTGAGGGGACATACAGGGGCCGGCTTCTCTGTATATCTCGAAAGAAATCATTCTCAACGTTGGAGATTTTCAACTTGATCCGAATTCTCGAGGGTTGATTGAATGATGGTTGTATAGGCAATCAAAGAAGATTATTTGTGATGACAGCTTTTGTTCTTGGTTTCTAAGGTGCAGTTGCTTCATTCTCTTGCTTTTTGCAGGTTGCTTTATTCTGAAATTGTACCATTTGAGAGTTGAGAAGGGCAAGGGGAAGAACGGTTCGAATCTATCCAAATTCTTTGCCTTCTCCATCTTTATCACTTCACTAGATTCTCGGATTCTTGCCTGGCCAAAGAAACGTAGAAGGATGAAACTTTGGGTTTTAGCTTGCGACTTTTAATATATATTTGATAAAAAGGTAAGTATATAGGGCTAAAGTTCGATGTACTTATTCAGGGATATTCTATCGTCCAACGTAGAAAAGCACGGCAGTGGTCCCGGCCAATCTTAGCCGTTATATTAAGAGAGAATTAATTTTGATGGACAAGTGATTATTATAAAAGATGGGAGCTCATGCACGTTTGAGGAAATTCATCAATTATAAGATTACCAACTTCACTATCGTTTAGAAAAGGGGATGATTATTCATCGACAGGGCCTCAAAATTTAATCGCGAGACTAGGAGAAAAAGAAATCTAAGCTGCTTGCCATACTTTTTTACTCTCAATTTCTATGACCATACTATTAAAATTTCCCTTCTTATTTTCCAGGGCAATTTTTTCCACTAAAGTTTTTTTTGTTGATCCAACCTAAAGAGCAACGAGAAAAGTGCCAAAAAAGTCATAAATCTTTTGTATTTGTGCCAATTTAGTCCTAAACCTTTTTTTTTTGTGCCAATTAAGTCCTAAACTTTTTTATGTTGTGCCAATTTAGTCATTTCCGGCCAATTTTGGCCGAATTTTGCTGACTGGAAGCTAGCTGGCTGATGTGGCCTCATCGGTGCTGATGTGGATAACTTTTAATAATATTTTAATATTTTTGATTTTTTTGATTTTTTGATTTTTTTAATTTTTGATTTTTGATTTTTTCTTTTTCTTTTTTTCTTTTCCTCTTCTTCCTCCAGCCGGTTGCCGGACCTCGGCGATTGGCCAGAGGCAACGGCTGGTGAGGTCGAGGTCGACCTTGCCGGCCACCTCGCCAGTGGTCACGAGGGCGGCCTTGTGCTAGGCGGCGAGGCTCGCCCTCGCCGGATCTAGTGAGGGTGAGCCTCGCCCATGGTTGGTGAGGCTCGACCTCGCCAGCCTGGCGCGAGGCCACCCTTGAGGCTTGGGCAGCGAGGGTTGAGCCTCGCCATGGCCGGCGAGGGCAAGCGAACCTAGGGAGAGAAGGGAAAGGGTCAAATTTGGAGGACGGAGGATCCGCCGTTGCTACCCCGTCGCGACTGTCGCTCCCTATAGTCACGTCCACCCCCCCTCGATGCCGTTGCCGTCGCCTTACTATCCTCGCCAAACCTTGAGCCATGGGCGAGGCTCGCCCTTGTCGGCCATGGGTGAGGCTCGACCCTCGCCAGATCCGGCGAGGGTGAGCCTCGCCACTTAGGCCTAAAGGGCGGCCTCACGCTAGGCAGGCGAGGCCACTAGTGTGGCATCTGGAAATTTTGACGATCCTGGGTTATGCGACGGTTCGTGACTGATCGACGGAAGTATCGTCGGACTGTGTCATTAGTAATATTTACGGACATTGTTTTGATATTATCATCGGACCGTTATGCCTTATTTAGTAATGATTCGATTGTCAAATAAATTATAACCTTGTCGGAATTCCTTTACTTAAGGTCATTGGTGAGACCAACCTTATCTGTATTTTTGCTGACCTCAGAGAAAAATGACGATACGTCGTGGATTGATGAATTTGTTATCGGACTTCGTCGTCGACACCGATGTTGGACCCCATCGTACCATCGTCATCATCGGCACCACTTTAGACCTTGCCGATTTATGTACATATTTCTTTCGATGATACTACACAACTATATCATCTATGTGTATATGGAATAACAGAGGAAGTTGGACTTTGATCAATTGATTTTTTTTTTTTTTAGAGAGCCAAAGAAATGGAATTCGGCCATTGCATGAGGAACATGCATGCCCGCGCGGAGAGGAGGAATCATCCACGTCCAATGCCGCTCCAATCTCTCTCCATTTAGTCGACACTTTAGTCAACTTTGAAGGAGGATTATTGACCGAATGAGGGCCAGCAACAGCCACGTTGCTTCGGTTTGGGGACTGCCAACGAAAACCAAGAAACCCCAGCAGAAGACACGCCTCCTCCACCTGTCCATCGATTGCTGCAGCCACCGCAACCTGGATGCAATTAATTAACTTAATTAACATTTAGAATGGGAAAAGTGCTGGTGTGTTTAAGCAAGTAGAGAGAGAGTGAGCAGAACCGTGAGCAGAGCGAGTGATCCGCGAGAGAGGGCAGCGGGGAGAAGGGAAAGGACCGCCTCTCGCCTGTGCGTGCTGCCGCCGTCGACACAGCGTGCCTTTGCCACCGTTGAGCCGTGTCCGCGACCCGCAACCCTCCTGTTTTGCTACCGTTGAGTCATAGGACCTAAGGCAAGTTGAAGTCTACTGATCTATATAGTGTAATGTGGCATCCGAGAATTTTGACGACCCTTGGATAGGTGGCGATCCGTGATTCAGTGATGAAAGTATCATCAGATGATGTCGTTGGCATTACATGCGAACATTTAGTTTGTATTATCGTTGGACCAACGCATTTCATTTCATACTGATCTAATCATCGAATAAACCATAGTCTTGTCAGAAAACTTTCATAAGCTCAAGTGAAACCAACCTCATCCGTACTTTGCCGACCTTGGAAATGACGGTACATCACGGATTGACAAAGATGTCAACGGATTCTGTCATCGGCACGGGTGTTGGACTCCGTTGTATCATCGGCCTTATCGGCACCACACTCGACCCTGCCGACCCGTGTATATTTTTCCAATGACACTACTCGGCTATACTACCTAAGTGTTCATGAAGTAAGAAAGGAATTCGGGTTTCGATCCATTGATTTTGAGAGTTGAAGGAACGGAACATGGCTATGCGTTAAGAACATGGATGCCCGCGTGGAAAAGAGGAATCACCCGCGCCCAACGCTGCCCCAATCTCTTTCCATTTGGTCGATGTTTTAGTCAACATCGTGAAGGAAATATTGACCGAAGCAGGGCCAACGTTAGCCACGTTGCTTCTCCATTATTGGCCAGAAAATTAAGACTAAGAAAAGGATTAAATAAAATGCTGAAGACACGTTCCTCACTTAGAGAAGCAAAGTGTCGAGCGGCTGTGTTGAAGATATGATTGATTCTGATTGATTTGTAATTGGTTGTAATTGATAGGATAATGAGTCTATTTTAGGACTAGAAAGATTAGGAAAAATCATTTACTTTTTTATTGAAGAGCTTGTACGGTATATACATGGTTGTATCATATTCAGAAATGACAGAGAAAAATATACAATTTTTCCTCACACAAAATTCCCTTTCTGTATACTTTATTCTCGATTTGTGACATGGTATCAGAGCGTGTCTCGATCCTGGCATAGCTTCCGCGTCTGAAATAATCTCTGTTTCTTCCTTGTTTCCTGTTGCTGCAACGTTCGTAGAACAGGACAATTTCCATTCACTCTTCTTTCTCTGTTTCTTTTCTGTTTCCTGTTGCTGCAAAAACTCGTAGAACAGGACAGCTTCCATTCATTTTTTTCTTCAAAAGCAAACCTGCAAAATAGTTCCTCTTTAGAAAATCGTCCTCATGACAAACCCACAGATTCTTACCTCAGGATCCAGTGATCAGCCTGCAGGAGAAACAACACCTCCGATCTCGCAGGTCCAGGAATCATCATCTGCTGTCATTATTTCCGAAGAACAGAGGCAGCCACAGACTCAAATTCAGCATGCACAATGGATACCTATTTTGGCTCAGGCAAATTTGGGGCAACCCTATTCGGGCCAACCTTACCAATGGGTACCACATTCTTGGTACTATGGGATCAACCCAAATGCATCATTGCCGGGATTTCGATCTGATGGAGGCCTACCAGCTAGCAACGGGGCAGGCACAAACACCAGTGCACAGTAGACGGGCGGATCAATCGAACCGGGCATGGGAACAAATCCCTACTCAGGTTCGGGTTCTTTTTTTTCAAATGCAGGAAACACGATCGGATCTGAGGGGTCTGGTTCAGGAGCAAATTCATACCCGAATCCACCACCGGGTCTCTTCCCGTACCAGATCTACGCTGCCAGTAGTCGCCCGGAGCCCGGCGACCCTCTTTTCACAACAAATGCCGACGGACCAGAACTGAAGATCGTTGCTCAACAGTTAACTGGATCGGATAATTACTCGAGCTGGTCGCGTGAGTTCCGGAGGGCTCTGGTAACGAAAGATAAGGAGGGCTTCATCGACGGAACCGTTCCAATTCCAACCGACGAACGACTAGCGCGGCTTTGGAAAAAATGTAATCAGCTAGTCAGAACGTGGATCGGAAACAGTCTCGCCCCCGAAGTCACAGCGGGTCTTCCCCCAACGGAAGACTCAAAACAAATGTGGGAAAACATCAAGGAGATGTATGGAAAATTAGATCAAGTCAAAATTTTCTCCTTGATGCAACAGATCTCGAGTTAAAGCAGGAAAACATGACTGTTGCTGTAATTTTTAACAAACTTTCAAGTTTATGGAACGAATTGGAAGCGGCCGAAGAAAGATTTGACTGGCCGGAGCCGATTTTGCAGCAATACAAAAAAATGCGAGACAGGGAGAAGGCAATAAGATTTCTCCTCATACTGAATGAATCTTACCTTTCCTTTCGATCACAGATTTTAACCATGGAGCCGATGCCGAACCTTGGCCGCATCTATCAGCTCGCTATCCAGGAGGAAAGCCAGCAGAGAGCAACAGATCTTGGCAAAGGAGGCGAAAGTGTGGCTCTGGCGGCAAGGGTTTCCCCTCACCTGCTACAGAAAATCGCAGGAGGAAGAGATCTAAGGCTCCACGAAGGAGCTGCAGGAGGAAGAGAGGGTCGAGGACCCAATCTAGGGTTTCACGAAAACCCTAGGCCTTTTATACGGTCAATCGATGGCCGTGATTTCTCTGGGGGATCCGACGGCTCAAGATCGATCCTCGGGGCTGCTGGATCTGACGATCCACATAAAGGGGCAGCTTCTGAATCTAACGGTCCACGAGCTGGACGCTTATATGGCTCCGAAGGCCCACGCGGGGGATTTTTTCCTGGGCCCGACGGCCCAAAAGGCCAATTTTTCGCGACTTCCGAAGGCCTATATGGAGGTACGGCGGCCCATGCCGTGAGCAGGCCCTCATCATTTATAAAAAACAATAATCACAAGGGAAAGGGTAAGCTCTATTGTGACTATTGTAAACGCCCGCATCACACAGTTGAAAATTGTTGGAAATTACACGGTAGACCAGGTGAAAAGGAAAAAGGAAAGTTTTCAACTGTCTTTCAGGTGACAGGGACTTCAACCGACAAACTTATTACTCATGGGGAATATCAAGAGCTTATGGAAGCTCTGAGGAAATTGGATTCTTCTGACAGGGCAGGAAGTTTCACAGGTATTTCTTATTGCCTGATGAACTCAATTTCAAATGATGAATGGATCATTGATACTGGAGCTAGTGATCATATTGTTTGCAATCCAAAATTCTTTTCCAATGTCAATAAGTTATCTTATCCAATATCAGTTCAACTCCCCAATGGAAGTACTACACATGTTGGAATGACTGGCACTGTGAAACTTAGTTCACTCATTAGCCTTAAAAATGTCCTTTATGTCCCCACTTTCCACTTTAATCTCATATCAGTCTCTCGAGTTTGTGAGGAAAATTCTTGTCGTGTCGCTTTTGATCATGACAAATGTTTATTTCAGGCCCTTTTGACTGGCAAACTGATGGGCTTGGGTAAAATCTATCAAGGACTGTATTTCTGGGTTGATATTCCAGACAATTTTACATTATCCTCTGTTGCATTCAATAAATCATTGTGTAGCACTGTTGCCAATGAAAGAAATTCTCTTTATCATAAAAGATTGGGTCACACTGTTGCTTTCCCCAGTCCTTAATGTCCAATTTGCCCTTTGGCAAAACAAACTCGTGCACCTTTTCAAAATAGTACAACTCGAGTAGAAGACATTTTTTCTTTAATTCATGCTGATGTTTGGGGACCATATCACACAATAAATCGTGATGGTTCAAGATTTTTCCTTACAATTGTAGATGACTTCTCACGTGCCACTTGGGTTTTCCTCATACAATCAAAGGCTCAAGTCCTTTACTATCTTAAAATCTTCATTTCCTTGTCCAAAACTTAGTTTGGAAAAATAGTTCGTCGCATCAGGACTGATAATGGGACGGAATTCTTCAATAGAGATTGTAAGTCTTTTCTGTCCTCAAATGGAATTCTGCACGAAAGTACATGCACTTATACCCCACAACAAAATGGGGTTGTTGAGCGAAAGCACCGTCACCTCTTAGAAGTGGCACGTGCCCTTAAGTTCCAGGCATCCATACCTGAAGATTTTTGGGGAGATTGTGTGGTTACTGCAGCATACCTTATAAACCGTATGCCATCACGCATTCTAAAAGGGAAAACTCCGTTTGAATTGTTGTATGGAAGGAAACCAGATCTGAGTCATCTAAGAATATTTGGCTGTCTATGCTATGTGGCTACAGTTGGAGCCCGAGATAAAATGTCTCCTCGGGCTAGGAGGTGTGTTTTTATGGGATATCCCAACTTAAAGAAGGGGTACAGAGTTTATGAACAGTCTACCGGAGAATTTTTCGTCAGCCGAGATGTGGTTTTTCATGAAGACATCTTTCCTTTTCAGACTACTACTTCTATGTCTACTGAAGATATGAGAACTAGTCGTCCATTCCTGACGGAAGAAGATCTATCTACTGGAGAATCTATTCTAATTAGCTCCCCTCCAAGAAATCAGATAGTAGATACAGAGTTATCTTCACCATTGCCCTCACCACCGTCCAATGGTTCATCTAACGACACTTCTGATCAGGAACAACTCATGGAAAAACAATCCCAGGAGACAAATAGTGAAGAATCTGGAAGTATTGAAGCATCACCCTTGAAGATGCAAGATGAGCCACCTCGACGTTCAGGTCGAATGATTTGACCGCCAGCCTGGACCAAATTTTATGTCTGTTCCTCATCACTATCAACAGGTACCCGTTATCCTGTATCCTCATATGTGTCTTTCAAACGCTTGTCGTCAGATCATTTATGCTGCATTAGTCGGATTTCTGAGGAAAAAGAGCCTTCAAATTATGATGAGGCTATACGAGATGATCGCTGGCAAAAGGCAATGGAGGCGGAACTCAAGGCCCTGATTGATAATCACACTTGGGATATTGTGTCTTTACCCTCTGGTCGAAAACCCATTGGATGTAAATGGGTGTATAAGATAAAATATAGAGCAGATGGCTCTGTGGAACGATACAAGGCTCGTCTGGTGGCCAAGGGTTTTACACAACGAGAAGGTTTTGACTACCATGAGACGTTTTCTCCAGTCGCCAAGGACGTCACGGTTCGTTCCTTCTTATCAGTTGCTGCCTTTCGCAACTGGTCATTGCATCAAATGGATGTCCACAATGCTTTTCTTCATGGAGATCTAGAAGAGGAGATTTACATGGACCTTCCACAATGATTACGGAGACAGGGGGAGTCTAAGGTATGCCATCTCTGCAAATCTCTTTATGGTTTGAAACAAGCTTCTCGACAGTGGTACGCCAAGTTCACTACTGCACTTATGGGAGTAGGGTTCCAGCAATCCAAACATGACTACGCATTGTTCACCTGGACAAAAGGTACGTCGGCCATATACTTGATGATTTATGTTGATGATATCCTCATTATGGGAAATGATGATTCTGCTATAAAGAAGCTAAATGACTATCTACATTTGTCCTTTCACATCAAAGATTTAGGGCCACCTAAGTATTTTCTTGGAATAGAGATAGCTCGCTCTGATCTGGGGATTTCCCTCAGTCAGCGAAAGTTTGTGATGGAAATTATATCAGAAGCGGGACTATCAAGATGCAAACCGGCAATCATCCTTATCGAACAGAATGCCAAGTTAACTAGTGTTGATTATGATGCTGGAACGTTGCCCTCCTCTGATGATCCACTGTTGAAAGACCCGACAAGCTACCAAAGACTTGTTGGGAAACTTATCTACCTCACTATGACTCGGCCAGATATTTGCTATGCAGTACAAACTCTCAGTCAGTTCATGCACAGCCCAAAGCTATCACACATGAATGCAGCTTTGAAGGTGGTGAAATATCTGAAAAGTTGTCCAGGGCTAGGAATACTCCTTTCCAGAAGATGTAATATGGAGATGACAGCCTACTGCGATGCAGACTACGCCACATGTCCTATGAGTAGAAGATCTATTACTGGTTTTTGCATCAAATTTGGGGAGTCATTGCTTTCATGGAAAACAAAGAAACAATCCACAGTATCCTTGTCATCAGCATAAGCTGAGTATAGATCCATAGCGAAAATAGTTTGTGAGATCGTGTGGCTTCGAGGCTTGCTTCTAGACCTTGGGGTACAAGTCAAAGGCCCAACATCACTCTTCTGCGACAATGATTCGGCACTCAAGCTTGCGGCAAATCCTGTATTACATGAAAGGACAAAGAATATATAAGTTGATTGCCACTTTACTCGAGAGAAGATCAAAGAAGGGATCATCGAAACCAGAGGGATAAGGACCATGGAACAACCAGCAGATATTTTCACTAAACCCCTTTGTCATAGACAGCATACATATCTTCTGAGAAAGCTGGGCGTCTTGGATATATACAAGCCACCGGCTTGAGGGGGAGTGTTGATTCTGATTGATTTGTAATTGGTTGTAATTGATAGGATAATGAGTCTATTTTAGGACTAGAAAGATTAGGAAAAATCATTTACTTTTTTTTTTTTATTGAAGAGCTTGTATGGTATATACATGGTTGTATCATATTCAGAAATGATAGAGAAGAATATACAATTTTTCCTCACACAAAATTCCCTTTTTGTATACTTTCTTCTCGACTTGTGACAGGCTGACAGGAAATTTGAGCATGCTGGACACGTGTACTCCAGCTGCCTCTCGCCTGATTAAACCACCGAAAATTCCCCTCTTAAGTTGACTGGTTTTAGTAAAACCAGTGGCCATTGTATTTGTAACAAAAAAAAAAAAAAAAAGAGAGTTCAGCAAGTGAGCGCAGTAAACGCGAGAGAGAGAGAGAGAGGGAACGCAAGCGAGCGGAGAGAAAGGAGGGAAGAAGATCGTCTTCTGCCCTGCGTGCGTGCTGCCGTGGCCGTCACCACACACCCCTCGCCGTCAACACCGTAGAGCACGAGGCAAGTGAAAGTTCATTGATCTATGTTTTGAATGCTGTGATTATCTAGTGAATTGCTGGTAGATGTGAGAAAATGCAGAATTTGGAGCTGCATGTTGATTTTAGATGAATGAGATGAATCTGGACTAAGAAACTGAGCAAAAACAGAGCAAGTTTTGGTGGATTTCGTTTTTGAATTGAAATGAGAACTCAAGGATCTAGCTATGGTCGACTTTTGGAAGTAAAGAGGCTGTATTGTGGTGTAATACACTTGTAAACACTTGGCTGTGGACGTTGGATGCCGAGATTCAAAGGTAGGAATAATTCTCTTTAGGTTTGTAGACTGTTTTTGCAAAGGACAGTATGACCTTCGGTGATTTCTTGATTTTTCTAAACTTTTCTAGCCAAAATTTGACTTCTAATCCTTAATGAAAGTTGGAGAGCACATCTGTAGGAATAACATCTCAAAAATTTAGGATAAACGGACAAGGTTTGATTGACGAAATGATTTTTCTATGAAATGCTAAGTCTGGAAATTTTACAGAACATTAGCAAGGAATACCGAAATTTATACTCTCTACGTAAAGAATTTGACTTTGTGTTCTTCATGAAAATTTTTCCTTTAGGTCTCATTGATAACATGTGAAAATTTCATAATTTTCCGAGCTCATTTAGTATTTATTTCGAAATTTTTACCAGAACTGTGCATTGTAAAATCGAGCTGTTTTATTTTTGAATTTCCACAAAGTGTCCCAAAGGTGAATATGTTTTGAATGGCTATGTGATATGATGGCACTGGTTGTGGATATTTGTGCAATATTAAGATTAGACAGAGAGTCCATGAGACATATTGTTTTTGGCATTTGAAAGTATTCTTGTAAATTTAAAATGTTAAATTGTTACTGTTGAACCCTTGGGTCAACGATACCTCGGGAGTCGGGATGCGCAGATGTTCGAATGAGTCGATGCCCTTTGGATGCCTGATTGTATTATGAATACATGCCCAGAGGTTTTCCCTAGGAGCATCGGGATGCCCGGTTGCATGCTTGTCGGTACATAAATTCGGAGGTTAGGGGTAACCATGTCTATGGTCCCCAGTGATTCCTTGTGATGCCAGGTGGGGTGCGAGATGCCCAGAGATTCGAATGAGTCGATGCCCTTTGGATGCCCGGCTGTATTTTGAATACATGCTCGGAGGCTTCTGCAACGCCAAGGTTGGGTGTGGAATCGCATAAGGATGCAAGCACTGGTCCTCTGGGGGATGAAACCTTTTGAATATTAAAACTGATGATTCTACTAAGTGTGCGTGTGGTTTGGTTATAGGACTAAATTGTATGGCATGGAATGGGATGTGTCATTATAGTTTGGCCCTATGATCGGGACTTGTGTAACTGGACATGATGCATCTTGAGGGTTTCGAAATTGTACTTGTTATTGCATTGAAGAATTTGATGATTTTGATGCTTGCTTATCCATTAATTACCTGTTTTTGTCTATCTTGCACGAATCTGGATATTGATGGTACTGCGTGATATAGCTTGACGAATCTTTTATTGCCGAGTGGTTGTACTCATTCCGTTTGGGGACTAACATTTCAGACTAAGTCAAGATACCTCTGCTGCCACCGCCATCAGTAGATGGAACGAGTGATTGAATATGACCACGAGGAGGAGGACAGCAGAGGAAGGAACTTTTGGACGCCGACACCGATCGATGGACTTTAAGTATACGACTGTTGGAAAAGATGTCAGTCATCTTTTGAAATATAGCCAAGTATAGAAAACCTTAGCATTTTGGTGTACCGACGAATGATGTCCATCTGGTTAAAGTAAATAAAAGTGTTCGGCTTTTATCTTATAAAAGTTTTAGTTGGTGTGTATTGTTTCTGAATTTGGAATAGGGAGATGTTGGATTTTGCTTCTGAGATAGCTAGTATAAGCACCTAGAGGGGGGTGAATAGGTGCACAAACAATTTATCGAGATACAGAAGTGATTCTAGGCAACCGATAGAAAGGAAGTTCTCTATTGATTAACAAAATGAAGTATGATCAAAGTAAAAAGAGTAAGGAAGAGAAAATTGAACACAAGGTTTATAGTGGTTTGGCTTATTCCAAGCCTACGTCCACTCTTCCGCATTGACAGCCCACCGGGTGGATTTTACTATGAACAAAAGAGTAGTTACAGCACAGCTTTTCCTTGATTCCACAGTGTAGATGTTCTACCACACCTCCTCAAGGTTTCTCACAAATATAGACTCTCTTTTGTATACAAAATTTCTCTTAAAGGAATTGTCTAAACAACAGGAAGCTTCAGACTTTGAAATTCTTCTATCACGGACACCTTGAACAACTTAGAACGTCTCCCTTATATACTCCTTTATACCATCATATCCGTTGGCACTTACCAAAGGAATTCCTCCAATCTACCCGTTGGACGGAATCAATTAGGAAGATTATTCGAGCTATTAAAGGAACGTGTCGATAGCCCATCAATCCTGTTCGCCCATACAATCAGGATCTCGATTTCCATAAGTAGAACATTCCAAGAATATTTAGGCAATCATCGGATCCTTAATCTTCGAGTCAATCTCGATCAATCAAAGGATTCCGTTATGTTTTTTCCAGCCAAGAGATTTTCTCCAGTCGATAAGGTCATATCCTTAATGAAACATCCAGTTCTGGATAACCTTTTTTCAACGGATTAGAGACTGTCAATGAGGATAGACTTTGAGTCTTGAGTTTGGCTGTCCAGAGGTCTTCAGACTTTAAATAGCAGAGTTTGCAAACCTTCAGACTAGACTGATGGAAACGTTTTGTCAGCTTCAAAACACTTCAAGAAGATTTCTTCAACAATCTCCCCCTTTTTGATGGTGACAAAACTTTCCTGCAGATTTGGACAACTTTGACCTGCAAAACATTTCTCAAACACATATGCATATCTCATAGAGATAAATGGCTAAATGAATAACACAAGAATCTGCATCCACAGAAAATAGGTTAGTCTAGTATGCGATAAAGCCATCCATAAGATATCAATAGTAGTTAATAGAAGCAGTCAAGTCCAAGTCTAGTTCAGTTCTCATCCAAACACAAAAACAAAGTCAAACAGAGTTAAACATCAAAACAATCCAACAAAATCCAACAATTCACACGATTAAAAGTCAATTGTTCAAATCTTGCATCTCTCCTTCTTTTTGTCAGCATTAAAAAGGTTGAGATGAAAATGGAATAAAGTCAAGATTGCTTGGGAACGCGAACAAGCTGGAAATCTCCCATAGACTGAACGATGCCTTCCAGCCTTTTCAAGTCATCCTTCAGTTGTGCAATCTCCTCACCCTTGGCATTGGCCTGAATCTGAACAGTGAGGGCTTGGATTTTATCATTCAATGAACATGAAGAAACTTGACCCGCATTTTGCAAGTTTTGAACCTCGCATCCCAAGGCATAAATTTGACCTCGCATTTCCAAAAGAATATCCATGATTCTGCGAAAATCTGCTGCATTATCAGTCTGAGTACTTGCTTCGGCCCGATCTGATGGAGTAAATGCAGACGATGGTAGATCAGCATAATCTCGCAGGTTTGGCGATGAAACTTCATGACCTTCCTCTGGAAATTGAGAGGCATAAATGTCCTCTGGGTCTGTTGGAGAGCGATTGACTCCTTCACTTGCATCAGGATATGAGGACTTCCCTCCTTTCTCTTGATCTCCCCCTGTTTCCATGCCTTCAGGTGGAGAAGAGTGTTCCCCAGGTTCTCCTTCTTCTCTTCTTTCTTCTTCTTTCTCAACTCTTTCATTCTCAGCTTGTCTTTCTTCTTCTTTCCTCTCCTCTTCTTCTTTCTCTTCTGCTTCTTTCGTCATTTGTTCTGACTCTTTCTCTGGAACAAAACGACTTAGATTCTTCAACGCCATTGTAGAGATGGTGAGGTTTTCATCATCATTATCTTCATCTTCAACGATAAGAGCTCTTCTTTTTGTCCTTGAAGCAACCAAGGGCTCATTTCCTTTCCGTTTTGATGAAGAAGAGGGTTGATGAGCTTTGACTGGAGTCTTCTCCTTAAATTTCTCCAACACCTTGTTCAATTCCTTCAGATGTATCTTGGTCACCATTTTCAGTCCTACCACCATATGATTGCATGGTCGAACACAAAAGATTTGCTGAGGTTGAATATTCAGATGTCTTAATAACTTCGTTACAAGACTTGGGTAAGGGAGTTGACCTCTGTCCTTCTCATGGCTTTGTACATGTGAAACATAACAGTGTGAGGAAGAGAAAACCTTTTCCCAGTTAGGATGGCATACATTAGCTTTGCCTCTGAACTTGAAACATCAGTCTTAGAAGTTGATTTCGGTCGGAGGCAATTGATCACAATCTTGCGAAGCAAGATGTTGAACGCACTCATCCTTAAGTAGGAAATCTTTTCCTTTGTTCTCTTGTCCTTAACAAGTTCCAATGTAGCACGAGCAATAGAAACTTTGATCGGTTGATATCTTCCTCTTTCAACTCCTAACACATTTGCCAGCATATCCATATCCACAACAAAGTCTTGATCTTTGACGCTGAAAGAGAATCTATTCACATCCAAAAAGCTAAAATTTGAATAGAAATATGCGATTAATTCAGCATAGGCCTCTGTAGTGTCGGAGTAGAACTTTTCAAGTTGAAGATAACCGAACTTTTCCCTCAAGTTTACGTTCACAGCATCCAGAAAATCAAAATCCACACTCCTAGAGTTTATTACCCCACGCTTCGGCAATTTTGAGTTCAAATCCTTTTGTTCCTTCGATCTGAACAAGTCTCCTATTTTTCCTCGATTTTCAACCGCAACACCCATTCTCGGTTGAAATTGACTGTACAGTTTATCATCATCATTCCCATCTACAGGATTAACTCCCCAATAACGAGGATCACTTGGGATATTCGCAAGGGTTTCTTCGGCCACCCCTTTACGAGCAATTCCCAAACTTTCTATTTTTCTCAAAAAGATATATTCATTTCCATACCCTTTGTCTTTAAGAAAATCATCGACATAGTTTAATGGAGTATGAGTTCCTTTTAAAGCACGATACAGCTTATAAATAAAAGCGGGCTTTTGAACTCTTACAGGGTCTGCATCCTCAATGATTTCCTCCTCTTGTTGATGATCAACGCCTTGAGGACTAGATGGGGGAGAATGACGCTGTTGAGAATGTTGTGGGCTCTGTCGCTGTTCCGGAAACACTTCTTCTTCAGTAAGATCGAAGTGCGTAGGTCCCTCATTCATTCGCCGTGGTTCCCTGCTTGCGATTCTTGAAGACTTTCTTGAAGATGACATCTTTCTCAGTTTTTAGAAGATTCCTTGCTTGACTTTCCCAAGAAAGATGACAACTTTTTCGAAGATTAAACAAGGGAGAAAAACGGGAATGGAAGATCGATGCTTTCTAGGGTTTTTGAGAGTAAAGTGAAGAGAAATCAATAGTGCACGATCGGTTAAAAAGAGAGATATACGAACCGTCACAAAGGAAAATAAAAAGATGCATTTTCAAAATAACTATCATTTTTCCTCGAAAATAGTCATTTAAAAAATAACTTCCTTTTTGAAAAGGAAACGATGGAATAATTACGCCGATTAAATATAGCAATAATTTAAACACAGTCTGACGATCGTACCTTTTCAAGATAAGATTCGATAGAGAGAGAGAGAATTACTTACAGTCAAAGTCTTGTATGTCTGAGTCTGAGAGTCTTTAGACTTTGATTTCCTCATACCTTAAAATGTTAAGTCTGGAGCGGATGGTTTCAAATTGATTTTTCTCCAAAGGCTTTGTAAATATATCCACCAGTTGGTTCTTTGAATCAATAAATTGAATTGAAACATCTCCATTTTGAACATGGTCTCTAATAAAGTGATGTCGAATCTCTATATGCTTTGCTCTTGAGTGGAGAATTGGATTTTTGGTGAGATTTATAGCGCTGGTGTTGTCGCAATTAATCTCTGTGCATGAATCTTCAATTCCAAAGTCTCTTAGCTGTTGTTTTATCCACAGAATTTGTGAACAACAACTTCCGAGAGCCATATACTCTGCTTCTACTGTAGAGAGAGCTACTGTACTTTGCTTTCTTGAAAACCAAGACACCGTCCTGCCTCCAAGTAGTTGACAAGTACCCGAGGTGCTCTTTCTATCGACTCTGCATCCAGCAAGGTCTGCGTCTGAATATCCAAGAAGAGTAAAGTCTCATTTTTTTGGATACCAGAGACCAAAGCTTGAAGTTGATGAAATATATTTGATTATTCGCTTTGCAGCATTTAAATGAGATTCTTTTGGGTCTGATTGAAATCTGGCACAAATGCAATCACTAAACAAAATGTCAGGTCTAGAGGTAGTAAGATAAAGAAGTGATCCGATGATACTCATGTATAGCTTTTGGTCGACTTTCTTTCCTCCTTCATCTTTGTTTATCTTCAAGGAACTTGACATTGGTATATCAGCCTTTTTGCAATTGACCAATCCAAACTTTTTGACAAGATCATTTGCATACTTTTCTTGATGAATGAAAGTTCCTTCCTCCAGTTGTTTTATTTGAAGCCCAAGAAAGAAGGTTAAATCACCCATCATGCTCATTTCAAATTCATCCTGCATAGTCTTAGAAAATTTCTTACACAGAATTTCATTAGAGGATCCAAAGATAATATCATCGACATATATTTGAACAAGCAGAAAACTTTTGCTTTCTCTTTTAATAAAAAGAGTAGTGTCTACTTTACCTTTAACAAAACCATTTCGAATTAAAAACTTACTTAGTCTGTCGTACCAAGCTCGAGGTGCTTGCTTTAAGCCATATAAGGCATTTTTGAGTCTAGATTCCTTAGGTCTTCAAACCCGGGTGGTTGTTCCACATAAACTTCCTCATGGATGAATCCATTTAGGAAGGCACTTTTGACATCCATTTGGAATAACCTGAAATTCTTATGACAAGCAAATGCAAGTAATAAACGAATTGCTTCTAACCTTGCTACCAGTGCATAAGTCTCGTCATAGTCGATCCCTTCTTCTTGTGTGTATCCCTTGGCCACGAGTCTAGCCTTGTTTCTTATGACTTTTCCTTTTTCGTCCATCTTGTTCCTGAAAACCCATTTAGCTCCAACAATTGATTTTCCTTTTGGTTTAGGAGTCAGCTCCCAAACATCATTAATTCTGAATTGTTTGAGTTCTTCTTGCATAGCTTCAATCCAGCTCTCATCGGATAAAGCTTCTTCTATGCTTTTGGGTTCTATTTCAGAAATAAGAGCCACAGCACTAGACTCTTCTCGCCTTTTGGATCTTGTGCGAATTCTTTCATTGATGTCACCAATAATAAGATCTTTGGGATGACTGGACTTATGTTTCCAGTTGCTGGTTAATTTATCAGATTGATGGTCACTTTCTTCACTTGAATCTTCAACAGTCACTTGATGCTGGTCCTTCAAAGTCTGAGCTGCTTCTTGAGATTTAGACTTTGTAGAATCTAGAGCAAGTTCAGTCTCTTCAAGATGAGTCTGAATAAATTCATTTTGTATAGAATCTTGGAATTTGACATTCATTGATTCTTCCACAGTTTGAGTCTTCTTGTTGTAGACTCTGTAAGCTTTGCTTGTGGTTGAATATCCAAGGAAGATGCCTTCATCTGACTTTTCTTCAAACTTACCAACTCGATCATTTGGATTTTTCAGAATGAAACATTTGCATCCAAATACATGAAAAAATGAAAAAATAGGCTTCTTTTCTTTGCATAGTTCATAGGGGTTTTTTTTTCTAGAATAGGCCTTAGAAAAACTCTATTAATAATGTAGCATGATGTTGAAACTGCTTCAGCCCAAAATTGTAAAGAGATATTGCTTTCAATTAAAAGAGTTCTAGCCATTTCTTGAAGAGATCTATTCTTTCTTTCCACAACTCCGTTTTGCTCTGGAGTATATGGAGAGGAGAACAAATGCTGAAAACCAGATTCTTCACAAAATTTTGTAAAATCTTGATTTTCAAATTCACCTCCATGGTCTGTTTTTATACTTGAAATAACATACCCATTTTCATTTTGAACCTTCTTAGCAAATTTTTCAAAGTAAGAGAAGGTTTCAGACTTACTTGCCAAGAAATATACCCAAGTAAATCGTGAATAATCATCCACAATTACTAGGCAATATTTCTTACCTCCAATGCTCTGCGTTCTTGTAGACTCTGTAAGCTTTGCTTGTGGTTGAATATCCAAGGAAGATGCCTTCATCTGACTTTTCTTCAAACTTACCAACTCGATCATTTGGATTTTTCAGAATGAAACATTTGCATCCAAATACATGAAAAAATGAAACAATAGGCTTCTTTTCTTTGCATAGTTCATAGGGGTTTTTTTTTTTTCTAGAATAGGCCTTAGAAAAACTCTATTAATAATGTAGCATGATGTTGAAACTGCTTCAGCCCAAAATTGTAAAGAGATATTGCTTTCAATTAAAAGAGTTCTAGCCATTTCTTGAAGAGATCTATTCTTTCTTTCCACAACTCCGTTTTGCTCTGGAGTATATGGAGAGGAGAACAAATGCTGAAAACCAGATTCTTCACAAAATTTTGTAAAATCTTGATTTTCAAATTCACCTCCATGGTCTGTTTTTATACTTGAAATAACATACCCATTTTCATTTTGAACCTTCTTAGCAAATTTTTCAAAGTAAGAGAAGGTTTCAGACTTACTTGCCAAGAAATATACCCAAGTAAATCGTGAATAATCATCCACAATTACTAGGCAATATTTCTTACCTCCAATGCTCTGCGTTCTTGTAGACTCTGTAAGCTTTGCTTGTGGTTGAATATCCAAGGAAGATGCCTTCATCTGACTTTTCTTCAAACTTACCAACTCGATCATTTGGATTTTTCAGAATGAAACATTTGCATCCAAATACATGAAAAAATGAAACAATAGGCTTCTTTTCTTTGCATAGTTCATAGGGGTTTTTTTTTTTCTAGAATAGGCCTTAGAAAAACTCTATTAATAATGTAGCATGATGTTGAAACTGCTTCAGCCCAAAATTGTAAAGAGATATTGCTTTCAATTAAAAGAGTTCTAGCCATTTCTTGAAGAGATCTATTCTTTCTTTCCACAACTCCGTTTTGCTCTGGAGTATATGGAGAGGAGAACAAATGCTGAAAACCAGATTCTTCACAAAATTTTGTAAAATCTTGATTTTCAAATTCACCTCCATGGTCTGTTTTTATACTTGAAATAACATACCCATTTTCATTTTGAACCTTCTTAGCAAATTTTTCAAAGTAAGAGAAGGTTTCAGACTTACTTGCCAAGAAATATACCCAAGTAAATCGTGAATAATCATCCACAATTACTAGGCAATATTTCTTACCTCCAATGCTCTGCGTTCTTGTTGGTCTGAAGAGATCCATATGCAAGAGCTGCAGTACATGGTTAGTGGAAACTTGATTTATTGGTTTAAAGGAATTTCTTACCTGTTTTCCCAATATACATGGTGTACATAGATCAGACTTTTGGTATGATAAATTGGGTAGACCACGAACAAGCTTCTTTGTTGAGATTTTGGCTATCTGCTTCATGTTAATATGCCCAAGCTTTTTGTGCCATAAGTTCGCTTCGTCTTGGATTAAGATTAGACATTGTGATTCATCTGGTTTCACGTCCAAGAGGTAGATATTTCAATGTCTTCGACCCATGAATGACTGAGTAGAATCTTTACTGGTTCCTGAACAAATACCCTCTTGAAAGTTGATTTTAAAACCGGCATCACATAGCTGACTTACATTGAGCAGATTGTAGTTGAGCCCTTCAACTAAAGAAACATTGCTTATTGTGTGGTTCCTAATCTTTACAGTTCCAAATCCCATAATTTTTCCTTTGCTGTTTCCTCCAAATGAGACTTTTCCGCCGTTTACTTGAACAAGCTTTATGAAGCAATTTAAATCTCTTGTCATGTGTCTTGAGCATCTACTATCCAGGTACCATTTTACCTTTTTTCTTGATAGTAACCTGCATTTAAAAAGAGACTCAAGCTTTCTTTGGTACCCATATTTTCTTGGGTCCTTTTGAGTTAGTTTGATATGCAGTTTTTGCTCAAACTTTATTGACAGGTCTCCAAACCATAGGACATTCTTTCTCAAAATGATTTGCACTATTGCATTTTGAACATCTAAGAGCATTGTGACTTACTGGTTTTACAAAGGTCCTTTCAAAATGATTTTTGTAAGCATTTGTTGTGGGTCTTTGTTTGATTCTTTCTTTCACTTTAGGAAAATCGATTAAAGGAATGGTTTCAGCAGTCATTCCTAAACCAGATTTATTGAAATAAGGTCTTTGGACAGAAAGTATTTTCTCCAGTTTTTCAAATCCTAGAGAAAATCTTTTGGAAATATTTGAGATATCATTTTTCAAGAATGCATTTTCTTTTAAAAGATTATCTTCACTTTCTTTGAGAGAAGAAACATCCCGGTCTAAGCATTTCACTTTTTCTTTCAAAATATTCTCTTGTTGTTTTAGAGCAGAATTTTCCTTTTTGAGTTCGGAAATTCTTTTAAGAGAAGTCTTAAGACTAAAACATAATTCATCAATGCATTTTGAAACTTTAATAGGGATTTTGAAGTTACTTACCTCGAATTCACTTTCAGAATCTGAATCAGTCTCGGAGTTTGATTCTGAATTTGATTGTGCCATTAGACATATGTTGGCATAATCATCATCACTATCTTCGCACTCTGTATCATTCCAGGTTTCAACTTTGAGAGCTTTTCGATATTTTTCAGTTTTTCCTTTCTTCTTCCTTAGAAGAGGACAGTTGGGTCTGATGTGTCCCTTTTTCTTACATTCAAAGCATACTACATCTTTGTTTGATTCTTCATCTTCAGCAGACTTGGTCTGTTGCTTTTGAAAACTTTGTTTCTTTGAATTGAATCTTACAGTTGGGTCTGATGTGTCCCTTTTTCTTACATTCAAAGCAGACTACATCTTTGTTTGATTATTCATCTTTAGCAGACTTGGTCTGTTGCTTTTGAAAACTTTTTTTCTTTGAATTGAATCTTCTTCCTTTTCTGTTCAGCTTTTTGAATTTTCTTATCATGAGAGCAAGTTCTTCATCATTAATGTCGTCTTCAAAATCTGTTACATCAGAATCATCATTAGATTTTAATGCAACTGATTTCTTACCTTTAGGATCTTCGTCTTTATTGATTCGTTCCACTTCATAAGACTGAAGGGTCCCAACCAACTCATCGACAGACAGTGGCATGATTCTTTGGGTCTATCTGATTGAGGTTTTTATGTAGTTCTAATCCTTGGAGAGTCCATGCAGTAGCTTGTTTACTTTCATGGGATCAGAAATTGGTTGACCTTGATTTTCAAGACCATTCACAATTTCTGTAAAACGACTAAACATGTCAGTTATAGATTCTCCAGGTTTCATTATGAAGGCTTCGTATTGACCGAGAAGAATATTGATTCTAGTCTCTTTCACTCGATCGGTTCCTTCATAGGTAATGTGTAATCTATCCAGACTTCTTTGGCTGTATCACAAGAAGATATTCTGTTATATTCAGTAGGTGATAAAGCACAATATAAAGAATAAATTGCTTTTGCATCAAGAGCTTGTCTCTTGATTATCTCTTCCTGAGTCATTTCGCTAGACTCAACAGTGTCTTTTCCTCTTTCTGAGACAGATGCGGCTTTAGGAACGATTCCTTTTTCTACAACATCCCATTCCAGAGGATCCTTTGATCTTAAGAACACCTTCATCTTGTTTTTCCATATGTTGTAGTCCTTTCCATTAAAGTAAGGCGGTCTGGTGTTGCTTTGCCCTTCTACCAGCCATGGAGCCAACATACTAGCCATGGATCTTTAACTCTGAAGTAAAACACTTCAAACAAAGTGAGTACACGAGCTCCGATACCAATTGAGATAACTAGTATAAGCACCTGGAGGGGGGTGAATAGGTGCACAAACAATTTATCGAGATACGGAAGCAATTCTAGGCAACCGATAGAAAGGAAGTTCTCTATAGATTAACAAAATGAAGTACGATCAAAGTAAAGAGAGTAAGAAAGAGAAAATTGAACACAAGGTTTATAGTGGTTCGGCTTATTCTAAGCCTACGTCCACTCTTCCGCACTGACAGCCCACCGGGTGGATTTCACTATGAACAAAAGAGTAGTTACGGCACAGCTTTTCCTTGATTCCACAGTGTAGATGTTCTATCACACCTCCTCAAGGTTTCTCACAAATATAGACTCTCTTTTGTATACAAAATTTCGCTTAAAGGAATTGTCTAAACAACAGGAAGCTTCAGACTTTGGAATTTTTCTATCACGCACACCTCGAACAACTTAGAACGTCTCCCTTATATACTCATTTATGCCATCATACCCGTTGTCACTTACCAAAGGAATTCCTCCAATCTACCCGTTGGACGGAATCAATTAGGAAGATTATTCGAGCTATTAAGGGAACGTGTCGATAGCCCATCAATCCTGTTCGCCCATACAATCAGGATCTCGGTTTCCATAAGTAGAACATTCCAAGAATATTTAGGCAATCATCGGATCCTTAATCTTCGAGTCAATCTTGATCAATCAAAGGTTTCCGTTATGTCTTTTCCAGCCAAGAGATCTTCTCTAGTCGATAAGGTCATATCCTTAATGAAACATCCAGTTCTGGATAACCTTTCTTCAACGGATTAGAGACTGTCAATGAGGATAGACTTTGAGTCTTGAGTTTGGCTGTCCAGAGGTCTTCAGACTTTAAATAGCAGAGTCTGCAAACCTTCAGACTAGACTGATGGAAACGTTTTGTCAGCTTCAAAACACTTCAAGAAGATTTCTCCAACAGCTTCCACTATATAAACTGCGTAGGGACCGATCTAAATGATATAAACCCCCAGTTTTTATGGACCTATTATAATTCTATGGTATCAGAGTGATATATTATCAGGATGAGTGAAAGGCAAGTGATCTGTGGCGACCTTAACGATTCGGGGGCCGTCGAGGGGTGCCACATGTAATGCTGTTGCTGTCTTAGGAAATGTATTGATAGGCTGGATTGTTGGATTATGGTGTGAGTGATGGTTTAATTGAGCAACCAAGACTGTTTTGAGGTTGAGCGATTGATGAAGTGTTCGGATTTCTCATGCATGTGCTTGATTTATGGCTTATTGAGAAACCGAGATTGTTTTGAGGGTAAAAATGGATGGATTGCTCGGATTTCGCATGCATGTGGTTGATTCTCTGAATTTCAGCCAAACAGATTTTTGGCGACTAAAAAATCTTGAGGAATTCGGCCATTGTTTCGGTTTTGGAAAAGAAAACCTCCTGACTTGTGTTTGAAACTCTATTTACTATGGCACCGGCTACAAATGTTTCAAAAACCGCACGGTGTTCTCCAAATTTTCGAATTTTGTATCAGTTTGCCCAAACCATTGAAGGTCGGGTTGATATCTCGGTTTACTATATGAGTTTTTAAACTTAATTATTGCTTTGGAACAAAAATCAGCCAGAAAATGATTTGGAAAAAACCTCCCGACCCTCGCTGGAATTTTATATAAATCGAGGCGCCACTTGTCAACGTTTCAAAAAGAAAGAGAAAAGGTTCTTTGGCGCTCTCGGAATCTCGAACTTTGATGCGAACTGATTTTCCTTATAAAATCATGAAGTCGGGAGTGAAGTTTAGATTTGTCAATGTGCCGAATTCGAATTTTTGTTTTGGTAACTCTTTTCAATTTTGTACGAGAGTTGCAAGCATGGTTTATGGAATCGCAAATAATTTTTGAAATGCATTGGAAGGTTAGCTGTGGGAGTAGACCAATGGGCTTGATGGTTTGCTACTGAGTTGTTCATTGGTGATTCAAAAACGTTTTGGTTTATGATTTCAAAGCTTGTTGTTGTTTAAAAAATGTTTTGGCATTGAAATGATTTGGTTGAGACACCATGGTTGAGACGTGTTGTGAATGCCGTTGGACCTTCGAGTCGACGATGCCCCGGGAGTGTTGGGATGCCCATAGGATCGCATGAGGCGATGCTGCTGGATGCCTAGGGTCCGTAGTACCTCAGAGGTTCCCCAGGAGTGTCGGGATGCCCGATTGTATGTCGGTACATAAATCCGGAGGGTAGGGGTAACCATTTTCATGGCGAGCCTCGGCGATTCCTCACGAGTGCCTAGTGGGATGTAAGATGCCCAGATGTGTGACGTAACACGCTTTAGATGCCCGGTGATTGAATACTGGAGGCTTTCGCGATGCCAGGTGGGATGCGAAATCCCGGAGGGACGAAAAACACTGGTCCTCTGGGCTAGACATAGGGAAATGAAAATGAACTGAGTTTTTCTAAAAATAACGACCCTGTTAATAACTATGCTAGATTGTGGGACTAAATTATACGGCATGGTATGGGACATGTCGTTATGGTTTGTCCCTATAATCGGGACCTGTGTGCAACTGAAATGATGTGTTCTGATTTTGAAACTGCATTTGCCATTGTTTTCAAAAGTGTTATTAATTGATGCACACTCATTCTTTTGATTACTCATTTTATCTATCTTGCATGGACTTGGATTGTGATGGCGTGCATAGTATAGCTTAGTAGATCTTCAATTGCTGGGTGGTTGTACTTACCCCTTTTTGGGGACTAACATTTCAGATTAGAAGAAATGCCTCTGCTACCTATAACTCCCGATTCATTCTACGGACTTCCGGTCGATCTCCAATGGGAACGGTCTGAGTGCCAACACCCCAAGGTGCATGGGTTGTCGTTCGAACGAGTGAGAGTTATCTTGGTGTTCAATGTTGGTCTCTCCGCCGGCCCTATTTTGCATAAGTACATCGCTGTTTTTGTTCGTCGAGATGGGCGCTCGCTAGGGCTGTTGCCACCACCGCCAGCCGATGGACCGGATGGGTGGATATGACTCGAGAGTTGAGGTTTGCAGCAGAAGCATTTTCGGTCGCCGACACTGTTTGATGGACTTATGTTTATAACTGTTGTAATAGTCGAGTATCTTTTGGAAAATAGCTGGGTATAGAAAACCGCGGCGTTTTTTTATGTACTGACTAAAGATGTCCATCTAGTTTATGTAAATAAAGGTGTTCGGCTTTAATTTATAAAATGTAAGTAGGTGTGCATCATTTTAATTTGTGAAAGGGAAGTTGATGGATGTGCTTCCGCTATGTAAACTGCACAGGGACCGATTTAAAAGATATAAACCCCGGGACTTATAGACTTATTATAATTCTTTGGTATCAGAGTACTATATTATCAGGTCAAGAGAAAGGCAAGTGGACTGTGGCGACCCTAGCGGATTGGGGGCCGTTCGGGGGTGCCACAATTGGCGAGGTGGCCGGCGAGGTCGACCTCGACCTCACCGGCCGTTGCCGAGGTCCGGCGACCGGTTGGAGGAAGAAGAGGAAAAGAAAAAAGAAAAAAGAAAAAAGAAAAAAGAAAAAAGAAAAAGAAAAAGAAAAAGAAAAAGAAAAAAGAAAAAAAGAAAAAAATTAAAATATTATTAAAAGTTATCCACGTTAGCGCCGATGAGGTCACGTCAGCCGGCCGGCGTCTAGTCAGCAAAATCCGGCCAAAATTGGCCGAAAAGGACTGAATTGGCACAATGTAAAAATGTTTAGGACTTAATTGGCACCAAAAAAAGGTTTAGGACTAAATTGGCATAAATACAAAAGGTTTAGGACTTTTTTGGCACTTTTCCCAAAGAGCAACCAACCGTTTCCTTTGTACCATTATCTACAAGAGTACACCCAAATTCAATAATAATAATAATAATAATAACAACAACAACAACAACAACAACAACAACAACAACAACAACAACAACAACAACAACAATAGTAGAAGTAATAATAATAATAAAGAAACTTCTCTCTAAGCCCAAAATAAAAAAAGAAAAAGAAAATACGAAATTTGAGATAAAAAATCCAAATCAAAGTACTTGATACTTCAAAAATACGGAAACCTTTCGCTTCACCCACCTCCATCACCAATCCGTGATGGTATAAAAAACCAAAACTTTGATGTTCAATCCCACCATAAAAGCTTCATCATCTAAAGGAAAAATTTTAAATAAGGACCCAAAGTGAATCTATTTTCTCAAATAATGACCCAAAGTGAACTTTATGTCAGACAAGGACCCGAAGTGGACCCATTCTCAAATAAAGATCTGAAGTAAATTTTGTGTTAAATAAGAACTCGAAGTGATCAAGTTAATCTCTATTGAGGACCTTAGCTCGCCAGCAGACATTTTCCGGCTATTAAAATAGGGACAATTTTATCAGAAATTTGTGATTGGAAAAAAATGGAAAATTCTAAATTAATTAAGTTTAGATTATTCATTTAGATGCTTACGTTTTCTTCTTTCTTCTTCCTCGCTGCTCCTCAACCAAATCGCTGCCCAGTCATTGTCACGACTCGATTCTCGTTGCCCCTCACCTTGCTCGATTCTCGTCGCTTCTCACCTGTCCCTTGGGAGCACCGGCCTATTTGTTTCGGTGTCGACAAAAGCTTTAAATTTGTCGTTTTAGTGCACAGCTTGGGTGACCACGACGGCAAGGGGTTGTCTCTCTGGGAGGCGCCTCTGTTGGTAGCAATGGTTGGTGACCAGGTAAGGTGATTGAATTTTAGTCGCATTCTACTCGTCAATCTCTGTTGCAGATGCTTTATTTAATCAGATGGTGTGCTTTTTTGTTGTTGGAATTTTGGAGTTCCTGAGAGCATTCAATGCTTTAATGCATGGTGGGGAGGGATATTCTGCCTTGTATTATGGTAAATTTGACTTTTGTTAGCAATACAAAGATTGCTAGTTCATTGGAGCTTGAGAAGGCCAAATTCTTTCTTGGAAGTGCTATAGATGTTGTTGTTAGCCAAGTAATGATATTGCTAAGACAACGGGGTTTGCAATTGATTTGTGATATTATAGATGAAATCAAAACTCCGGCTGTCTGTGGTGATTAGTTAAGAATTCAATAAGTATTGGCTGATTTCTTGTTAAATATGGTGAGACATGCTCCATCTCTAGAAGGTTGGGTGGAGATTCACATTCATCCAAGTTTGAAGCAAACTGCTAAAGGACTAACTCCTGTGCACAAGGAATTTAATTTTCCTTTGATAGGTTTTTATCTGTTTTGAGGATGTTTTGTGGATAATGCATTGTCCTATTTGGAGATGGTTACTTGATATGGCTTGCTTTTCAAAATTTCGTCTCTGTTAACTCTAAAGCACCACTCAATACTATCAAAACAAAGTTTTTACATTGAGCTCGAAACTTATCATACTAATGAACCAAATCCCTCAAATCCTTCATTTCTCTGGGTTTTATGAAATAATTTGTGACTTCACATAAAAAAAAATGAACCTAATTCAACTGTCCTATATTTTGAGGTGATCTAATATTCATTGGTAAATGATAAGCAACTATCTTCTCATCACTTATCAGGGTTCTCTATTTTTATGAATTCAGGCTTATGTGATGCAAGACGATATATTGATCTCAATGCTACTGTGAGAGAAGTTGTTTACTACATAGCTCAGCTACAATTGCCAAACTCCATACCAGCATCTGAGAAGAGGGAAAGGGCAAAATGACAATAAGGGCAATGGGACTGCAAATGCCATGGACATAAGAATTTGAGGTTGAGGGACCAAAAGACTAAGTGATGGTCAAAAGAGAAGAGTTAGCATTTGCCTGAAACTTGGCACCTGCTTGGAGCTTCTCTTCCTCGATGAAACCAACCAGTGGACTCGATGATGCAACATCTTATTATGTCATGAGCAGAATAGCCATCTTTGACCAAAGAGATGGAACCCCGAGAACTATAATCACATCAATTCATTAGCTCAGTAATGGAGTCTCTCAACTTTTATTGGGTGCTTTAGATTGGTTATAGTAGAGGATGGGATGTGATAACTGCATATGATTAGTTGGAGTTTGTTTTGTAAATTCAATTGTTTCTTCTCTTTC
Organism: Eucalyptus sideroxylon x Eucalyptus melliodora; assembly: GCA_016097485.1. Taxonomy (NCBI): domain Eukaryota; kingdom Viridiplantae; phylum Streptophyta; class Magnoliopsida; order Myrtales; family Myrtaceae; genus Eucalyptus; species Eucalyptus sideroxylon x Eucalyptus melliodora. Next base: position 38,883,881 of record CM027834.1, on the reverse strand, counting down.
TTGTAGCATTGTGCGCATTATTTGTGTACATATTAAAGTTGTAAACTCATATTCTGTTATCTCTTTTTGTAATAGAAATATTGAAGTTCAATTAACTCAAGTGTTCGATGATGAATTAATGATGGTGCTTTTTGGTACTACAAGCTGTATTTGGTTTTATTTAAGTCGGATATTCTATATTTTGTTATGTATTGAGCTCAAGCTTTGATATAGCCCATTGACATTCAATATTTTTCTTTGGCCTATACTACAGTGCATTTTAATTGGGTGTGTTGTTGGACTATTGTGTTCGTTGCTCTTTGCAGGTCATTTTTTTTTTAAGTTGTTGTTTTATATTTTCTTTTTTCTCATTGGACTAATGAGCTCATTTAAATTTATTGTCAGTACCGCCATATTACAATGAAGTGCTAGGACATTCCATAGCAAAGTAAATAGCACTAGATAAACTTGAATTGAGACATCCCAACACAAGAAATCTTTTCAACAAAATTTATCTACACATATTTTAAGATGCTTCCAAAATAGATCCCCAACGGTAAAACAAAAAGAGTTTGTGTTTATTAATCTTGTTGCTCTTGCGTATCTCAAAAAAAGCTGCTCATCTTTGACCACTTGTAAGTTGAGGTTCTTACATCCTTCTCTTTACCTGCGCTTGAAACACAAAATAAATCATTAGTCAAAATAAAATCAAGTATAAGTAAGAACAGTTTTATGACCAAGTCAAGCATAAATAACTACCCGTATATTCTCTCTTCCCATAGATGATATTGAGCTTGAAATTTTGCTAAAAATTGATGCAAGCAATTCAACGGTCTCAAGTTAACATGTTGGGTTTGAGGGAGTGCTTTCTACCACATCTTGTGAACATGAGGCAACCATAAAATCTACTGGGGCTGATGCTATTGCTACCGATGCTACTGGTGGGTTCTTACAATGATACCTGTTATGGCTTAACCCACCACATTTTCCACAAGTGATTATGGTATTCTGTCTCTTCAACTTTGTTCCCACCGACTCTTGTGCAACTTTTTTCTTTCTTGTCTTCAAATTTCTATCAGTTGTTTCATTTATTGATTTTGTTCTTTGTTTCTTCTTTCTGCCAACTTGCTTGGGCTCATCTGGTGGGAGTAATGACTCTCTAGCGGGTCACGTGTCTTTAGAATCTACAACGTACACAACATAACTATATATTTGCATGAATGTTTCCTTACTAAAACTTATGTGAACCCATTTTTCAGGTTCTTCCCTCATGTATATAAGAGCCGCCACAGAATGACAACAAGGAATCCCACTGATGTCCCATCTTCTACAGCTACAAGATCTATCTATAATATTAATAACTCTCTTGTCTCCATATGGCCCACTTAATTCAAATTCATCCTCTCCATGCCAGGTTGGAATCCATGATGTCGAAAACTGTTTTTGAAGATCTAATATCTTCTGGATATTAGGACAGATCACACCAGTGTATTTGGTCATCCCATCCCTTTGCTTATGAATTCTCTCAATGAATTGCACTCTTATAGTTTCAACCATTGTGATGATAGGCTTGTCCCTTACATCAATGATGGTTTTGTCGAAATTTTCACACCAGTTGTTCAAGGAAATGTTACATTTTGAACTTGTCTTAAAGTATGACTTGTTCCATTGCACTAAAGGCCTCTGGGATAACCAATCATAAGCTTTCTCATCAACTGCCTTCAGTTGTGCCATTGCCAAGTCAAAATCACATACCTTAGTTGCCATGGCAGCCTTCAAAGAAGCTTTTTAAGTTCTACTCCTTTGTGACGCAGTTTAAAGTTTTCATAAAGACGCCTTAAGCAAAATCTATGTTCTGCTTCAAGATTAGATGTGCTAGTGCTTGCACCAATCCCTTTTGTTTGTCACACAAAAAAGTCCAGTACTTTGAATTTTTAGGGTCCATAATTCCCAAGTCTTTTGCAATCAAACTAATAAACCAATGCCATGTCTTGTATGTTTCTTATCTGACAACTGCCTATGCAAAGGGATACATATGATTGTTGTCATCTATGCCCACCGCTACTAGGAGAAAATATTGGGTGGGTTTTGTACTCCATGTAGGCGAAATGTATCATCATACAAAAGTCGACACGTGGCAAATTTGGGCGCACCTGTCAGTGTTAACTTCTCCGTTAACGCTCCGTTTCTCTCCCCTTTACTCTCTCTCCTCCCCTCTGTTTCTGCCCACAAAAACCAACTGTTTGTTTGAAGAAAGCATGTCGATTGTCCTCTCTGCCTCCCTCTTTCTCTCTCTTCTGCTCCCGATTTTGTATAAAGAAGAAACTAGTGTCCTCTCACGAACGGAGAAGGAATTTCTCCGGTGCCCATTTGCGTGCTTTGCAAGTGTTGTTCCTTCACTTCATCCAATGCCCACATTCTAGAGAGAGAGAGAGAGGGAGTGCAGTAACGAACAAAAGGGAGCTTTTTTGTGCCGTTCCTAGAGAGAGAAAAATGCGTGGGGGGCTAAGCCTGGAGCCGCTGGACATGGTGGGCGTCCAGATCCCACACCACTTCCAAGTGCCCCATCTCGTTGGAGTTGATGCAAGACTCGGTGACGGTGTCGACGAGGCAGACCTATGATTGGTCCAACATTGAGCCCTAGATTGCCGTCGGCAACACACTTGCCCTGTCACCTGTGCTCCGCTCCTCGACTCCGCCCTTATCCCCTACCACACCCTCCGCCACCTCATCTAATCCTGGTGCGTTGCCAACCGCCACTCCGGCGTGGAGCGCATCCCCACCTCGAAGCAGCCCGCCAACCCCTCTTGCATCCACGCCCTCCTCTCCTAGGCCGCCTCCATGTCGTTCACTGCCACCACCCCTTGGCTCTCCTCCTCCTTCCGTAATAGACTCGTTCCAAGCGCCGCCGTTGGACTCGTCATCTTCCTCAAGCAAGATGATCGTCAAGGCAGTTGCAACCATTATGACCAGCTTACTGGTCGTTGCCACATTGTTCTTCTTCGTAATCCAAAGGCGGAGACGCCAAAAGGGTCCGGACCATGGACTGGCGGAGGTGGGAGGCTTCACGCTGATGCCTCGCAGGGACTTTGCACAATTTGGAGGGCATATGATCAAGGGGCTCACAAGCATGCTGATGCTCATAATGGCTGTCACCGCCTGTGCCGGGGGGGAATGCTTGTTTCTTGGTATTGGTTTTTCCCATCCACCATGGACAACACTCGCAGCCAGCCATGGACAACACTTGCTGGACCTCAAACTCGGAGCTTTGGTTAGCGCTTGAGTTTTGAGCTCGGCCTCAAGCTATCTCACCGCAAATGAAGCTCAATGCAATCTCCATTCGGTGGTGTGCCATCCCTCCTTGACCTGAAGCGGCCATGAGCTGACTTGAGCTCGAGCCATTGTAGATGCAAGAAAAAAGAAAAGAGAATTGGGGAGAGAAGAGGGGGTAAAAGAGTCGTGGGTAGAAACGAAGGGGAGGAGAGAGAGTAAAGGGGAGGGAGACGGAGTTAATGGAGAGAGTGGGCGCTGACAGGTGGGCCCAAATTTGCCACGTGTTGACTTTTGTATGTTGATACATTTCACCTATGTGGAGTGTAAAACCCACCCAATATTTTCTCCCGCTGCTAGAAGTATCCCCTTATAGCCTAATGACAAATGGCAACCATCGAATTCCACAAAGTGCCTGCATCCTTTTACAAAGCCCTTCCTTAATGCACCCAAACAAATGTAGACTCCCCTAAAGTTGAATTGGTCTTGACATTGCTCAGCCTTGATTATACATGTGGATCTTGGGTTGGTGTTAAGAAGTGCTTGGCAATAGCTCCTAAGCATCCAAAATTGTAGTGCTTTATAAACCATTGTCTTTGACAACTTTAAAACATTCTCAAACTCCATTGTTTTTTTTATTTTTTATTGAAGCACTTGGCCATGTAGGATTGTTTCTCAGCCTATCACAGTACTTATTTGCTAGCCATTTAGCGCTTATCTGAGGAACTTGTAGTGCTCTATTACATGTATGTGCTAAGTTGAAGGTTTTGACTCGTAAAGTATGCTCCATTTCACTTTAGAGGCATATATGAGCCAATCATAGCCCTCCGAACACACTGCCCTCAACTTACTAGGTATATTTTTAACAAACCTCACCTTTCTCCCATTTTTTATAGCATGGTTCCTAACAGCTTCGCTAAACTCCTTTGCATTACTAAAGTACATCCCCAACTTGAAGATAGGATTTTCCCTATCAACCTTAGCATTGAACACAGGATGCGTATACTCATTTTCGCTATTCCTGTTCAAGAAATCTGCATTATCAGCTAACACATCTACATATAGACTGATATCTCCAATTTCCATATCCCTCCCCATTGAACCGTCATTGTCTACACATCTTATAGTTCGTATATCTAACTCATCAAGATAAATAATGGGAAACCCATCTTCTTCAGCACCCTCAGCATCCTTACCATGCCTACTATCATACATGGAATAGTTCACTTCTTCACATCCCTCGACTAGTGAAAAGTGGAACCAAAAAATAACATCAATATTTTCTTATGCATAATTCACACTAGGGAAAATCAAAACAAAACTATAAAAAAAAAATTGCAATACATATGTACCACACTACTATTAATGAAAGAAAATTAGTCACACTAGTGACCACGTACCACACTTTTATTAGATACCATTTGTCACAAAAAAAAAATTTGTGCATTATTGACTTAAAATGTTTTTTGTGCTACTGATTTGGTAATACACATTAGGACTCATGTGGGCACGAAAGTGCTACTGCTTTGGTGACAGACCTTATCCTAAGTATGGTCCTTCATAGCAAGAGCTTCATCAAAAACCTGCACCTTTTATTAGTAATTTATCCTTGGTATGGTTAACGTATTATAGCTCAAAAATCATCAAAAACTAATATTTAGATTTTAGGATATGCCATGAGCTCTAGCTATTAACGATAAAGTATACACCAAAAAAATAGAAACAACGGAAAAGCATTTAAAAATTGCAAAAAAGAGACCACCGCCACCGGCACATAGGATCACAACACAACATATCCAATTAAAAGAATCATCGTGGACGCAACTCATATGCATCGATTCGGACAAAAGGAGACGTTCACTCAAAAATCCATAGAAATAGGTAAAAACAACACTATAAAACAAAACTCTCTTGTACCATCACTACCGTTGTTGCCATCCGTGTGATATTCCATCACATGCCCACACCTTGTCGCCATGTTGCTTCAATGAACCACAATCACTTTCTACGTGACGAACAAAGGATTGGCTACACCAATTTGAACAAAACTAACCACGGTTGAACGTGAGTGTAAATTGAAATAAATGGAAAACCTGGAAAAAGATGATGGAGAATCGGGCTTTGTTCACAAGCTTTGTCTACATTTTGTCGATTTAATGTGAGTGAATCCTAAGATGGGAAAACTAACCTCGGTTAATGGGGAGGTGGGCTTGCTCGAGCTTTGTGATTTGCGAACAGAGAATGTGACATCTCAAAATTTGACCCCTAATTCAGATATATGAAATGGTTGTTTCATCGATGCGCTTATGGTTAATTTACTCGGAACTGATCATTTTCGAGTTAACTAATATATTAGGTGAGGTCGTTAAGGGATATAAATGTGACAAACTAGAAAATTCGATCAAAAACCGACCGCTCGACCATAATAATCGGCAAGGGTCAATATGACACCGTTATAAATTGATTAGTGAACGGATACAAGTCGATTCGGTGGACGTAAGTAGTTGAATTGCGGGTGGTTCCGCACGATTACAATATTCACATCGAACGGCAATAACTCGATTTTCTATCGATATTATAGTTGGGACACGTAATTGAACCCTTGCGATTTTATGACAACCAAGGGTTGTCTACGATTCGGAGATGCACAAATGTGGATTGAAAATTATTGACCACGGGTCAAACGCGCTAAAATCCCTAAAAGCTATCTGATAGGTTAGGTCGTACCAAGGTTGTGTTCGGTCGATTTTAACTACGAAATTAAATTCAGTTTTTGGTATCGGACGTTCAAGCGTGTCACGATTCATTTATTGGACGTCGTCTCATCTTTCGGCGAATTTTCGTCGAGTCTGGAATTTTGCGGAAAATTGATTTTCGGACAAAAAGAAAATAAAAATAGGATTTTTTAACCCTATTTTGGCTTATTTTGGGGGAAATTGATGGACTTATGTATATGACTGTTGGGAAAAAGAAAGTCGGGTATCTTTTGATACTTAGCCGGCTATAAAAAACCACGGCGTTTTTGATGTATCGACTAAAGATGTCCATTTGCTTTATGTAAATAAAGGTGTTCGACTTTAACTTATAAAAGAGTTTAGTAGGTGTGCATCATTTTAATTTGTGAAAGGGGAGTTGATGGATGTGCTTCTGCCATATTTCTGCGCAAGGGTCTATGGAAAAGATATAAACCCCCAGGACTTATAGACTTATCATGACTCTTTGGTATCAGAGTAATCAACTTTCAGGACAATGTGAAAGGAAGGTATCTGTGGCAACCCTAACGGATCAGCGGGCCGTCAGGGGGTGCCACAGTTCGTAATTGAATTCTTGAGATTTTCATAACAATCAAGAGTTGTCATTGAGTCGAGTGGGTTCATAGTGGCTCAAAGAAAATTGACCACGGGTCATTTGTCCTAAAAAGTTCTGAAAACTATCCGGTAGTCTAGGTCATGCTAAAAATGCGCTGAATAGAAATTAACTGCCGATTCAAGTCCGATTTCAGAAATTGAAGATTCTGTCATATCACAATAAATTCTAGGACCCACAACTCAGTCTTAGAAGATTTTTCTGATGCTCGACACTTTTTGGGAAAAAAGTCGTTGCGTGATCGTTTTCATACGAAACAAGCCGAGGATTAATTTTGATGACAAAATTGAGAAGCATGAGGAATTCTTGGATGAGGAAAATTATCAATTTGTTAATTGAGACATCAATTGATTTTATGAGAACCGATCGAGAATCAAGAGGGAATTGATGAGCAATTGAAGCCAAGGGAAGCCAATTTCGTAGCTTTCCTTCCCCTAGCAAAATGCACCAATTGAGAAGTTGTGAGGAGTGTATGTGTGGGTGATTGTGAGCCAAAGATGATACTTGGCCAAGATTGAGTCTAAAAGGATAGACTTGTGGAAAATATCAAGCCAAGGGCCCCCACCTCTCCCTCATCCTCTCACTCAAGCTGCCGTGGACTACTTCTCCTCCATCCTCCCCATTTCGTGCGACGTCTACAGCTGAAGAAGACCGAGCAGCCCACTGAAGAACCCATGCAGCCGACCGCATCATCCCATCTCTGCCAGCATCTTCGGTGGAAGCGAAGTCACGATCCACCGAGCAAGCCAACGCCCCCGTGTCATGTCCTCACCGAAGTTGACTGCTGGTTTTGTCAACTGAAGCAACACACGCGAGCTCACCAACCCACCGAGGTCAACAACGACCCACGAAGCTGCTCCATCTCCACCCGTCCAGTCAAAACCGCAAGACCAAGTTGCTTCTTTCTTGCCATTTGTTGATCGAAATTCCTCACCGCTTCGTGTCCTTGCGCCAGCGGAACTCCTCCATCGATCCTTTGCAACCTTCAAGTGTTGATCTCTCTCTCTCCGCTTGGTTTCTCTCCTGCCAGCGACACCAGCTGCTTCTATCTTTCTGTTCGTGGCCCAGCTCGTGCGAAGCAGCTCCTTTGGGCCACCGAACCCACAACTGCAGCAACCCATCGAGTCCAGCAGTCTTCGGCCCAATCCAGCTGTGACAGCCCAAGCAACAGCTCAGCCCAGCAGTTGGTCCATTTGAAGCCCAAGTCCGCAAGTGCAGCCCATCTTCAGTTTTCGGCCCAACCTTCAGCAGCCCAGTCTTGAAGACCAAGCCCACTGCAGGCCCAGCCCAATCAGCAACCAATCTCAGCCCTGCTAAGATTTGTTGGGCCAAGTTTAAGGCCCGGTCCAAGCCCGTCGGTGTTGTCGCAAACCCAAGTTCAGCCGCCATCGCGTCGCCATCACAGTGTTCTAGTCTCCGCTTTTAACCAAGTGAGTAACCTCACTAATCCTTGCTTAGTAGACTAATTATGCTTAAGGGTTGATAAGTGCTAATTAAGTAGGATTAGGTGGTTAGATTAGACTGGATTAGTGATTATTAGTTAATTGCATTGTATATTAATTAGGTGGTTAGTGTAATTAGCTCAAGGATGGTTTATACTATTTATTGAATGCATCTCGGGATTTTTCCCGACCCTTATCGGGCTTCAATTAGGCGTTAAGTGCCTAAATTGGATTTTTAGTATTTATTTATTAATTTTCGAAATTAATTAATTAATTATTTTTCGGAAATTAGGCAGGGATAGCCGACGACCGAAATTTCGTGCTGATTGTCGTGGTGCAGTCTGTTTACTTTATTTATTTTAGCCATTATGTCATCCCTAACAGGTGCATAATTTGAGTTATCAAGTGCAGGTGTACTCACTGGTCGCACGGTTTATTTGCCAGTATGAATTGTTTTGTAAAGTTGATGAATGTTGAATGCCTTATATTCTTGATAGAGCGTTATGAAGCCCATCATGTCCGAGTGGGAGATGTAGTACTTTAGCTGGTATGTCCATGATGGGGTGCGATTGGATCGCACCATTTGGACTTGATATGCTACGATGGAAAGACACAAATTGAGGGGTACAAAGGGAGACGTATAAAAGTCTCCCGAACGCAACCGTTGGGTTGGTTGGCAGATCATTCGCACCAAAATTTCTCTCCATTTCCATCAAAGAGATCAAGGCGTTCCATTTTCTTCTTTACGAGAACGATTTGCATTTACGCTGTGGAAATCAGGTGTTTTCCTTGTGATTGCATCCAGACTAACGTGATGAAGTGTCGTTCGTGTTTCATCGGCAATTCAATGTTCGTTCCGGGGCCATTTGCTATTTGTGCATCGAAATTAGGTAAGTCGTCTTCTACCAACTTGAATTCCAACACTCACATTAACTAGCAAATATCTCTGTAAAGCACTGAAGTTGGCATGCAAACACTACTTAATTAGGGTGCTTTATTCTTTCTCTTAACCTTAAGCAGTCATTATGCAAGAATTTCTTTCTATTGGACACGTAAAATCAAGAATAAAGTTCACATATTCCGCACATTGAACTTTAAAAGATCAACATATAAAGAAAATATTTGTGTGTAGACAAATACAGACTACATCTGATTAAATTCATTTACTTTCAATTGGGGCAATTGCAGACAAAGGGTAATGGATATATAAATACCTATGATAGATAATGCAGTCCGGTGTAAGAGATTAGAAACATTATTTCTTAGATTGAATTCAAGCCAATTGATATTTGAACCCGCACAAGATAAGAGTGGATCCTGTGGTGAATGCATATCACCGCAAAAAAGGTGACTACGACAAATTCATCCAAGCCATGGAAGATGAATCTAGAAAACTAGATAAGAACATTTAATAAAATTATTCAAATCTTGTATATTAAGGGAAAAAGTCACAAGTAAAATTATAACTAGATAACCCCCTCCACTCCTCCAACAAGGGTCAATAATCGAATGGATTACGTGAATGGTCCACATAAGGATGGATCTTATAAGGCCAGAACAAGGACATTAGGTGTCGAGTTAGTATGAAATCCATCCAATTCTTCATTTTTATTTTGTTTGTATTTGAACCCATCAACTAATTATGTAATAATGGTAAAAAAGAGATCTTGCTGGTCAACAGTGACCTCACACGAACTAGCAAATATCTATGCAAAGCATCAAAGTTGGCATGTAAATACTACTTAATTAGGGTGCTTTATTCTGCCTCTTAACCTCAAGCAATCGCCCGGATAAAGTTCACATATTCTGCACCTTGATCTTGAAGAGACCAACATACAGAGAAAATCTTTCTGTGTGTATGCGAATACAGATTCCTCCATATTAAAGTCATTTGCTTCAACTGGGGGCAATCCCAATTAGAGTGCAATGGATGTATAACTACTTCTGGCAGATAATGCAATCTGGTTTAAGAGATTAGACGCGTTATTTCTACGACCGAATCTGAGCCATTCGCGACTTGAATGCGGAAAAGATGCTAAATGCATATTGGCAGAAAGAGGTGACTTAGATAAATTCATCGAAGCCGTGGAAGATGAATATAGAAGACTAGGTAATAATATTTCAAAAAAATTATTTAAAACTTGAATATTAAAAGAAAAAGTCACACATAAAAATTATAACAAGATAATTCCCCTCCAATCCTCTAACAAGGGCCACCAATGATTGGATGGATTGCATACATGGTCCCTATATGGCCGGAACAAGGACATCCGTGTCAAGTTAGTAGAAAATCCATCTAATCCTTCATTTTTATTTATTCGTGTTTAAATTCATCAATCATTCATGTAATAACAATAAAAGAGAGATCTTGCTCGTCAATAGTATCCTTACATTAACTAGCAAATATCTATGTAGAATATGAAAGTTGGTGTGAAAACCAATACTTAATTAGGGTGTTTTATTCTTTTTCTTAACCTCAAGCAATTGTTATGCTGGAATTTCTTTCTATTGGACAAGTAAAATCAAGGATAAAGTTCACATATTCCGCCCCTTGAACTTTAAAAGACCAACATATAGAGAAAATTTGTGTGTAGACGAATACATACTACATATAATTAAAGTCATTTGCTTCAAGTCGGGGCAATTCGAGTGAGAGGGTAATGAATAAATAAATACCTATGATAGATAATGCAGTCCGGTATAAGAGATTATAAATATTATTTCTTAGATCGAATCTGAGCTAATTCCTATTTGAACGTGCAGAAGATAAAGAGTATGGATCTTGTATTGAATGCATATCACCATAGAAAGAGGTGACTACGACAAATTCATCCAAGCCATGGAAGATGAATCTAGAAAACTAGATAAGAACATTTAATAAAATTATTCAAATCTTGCATATTAAGGGAAAAAGTCACAAGTAAAATTATAACTAGATAACCCCCTCCACTCCTCCAGCAAGGGTCGATAATCGAATGGATTACATGAATGGTCCACATAAGGACGGTTCTTATAAGGCCAAAACAAGGACATTGGGTGTCGAGTTAGTATGAAATCCATCCAATTCTTCAGTTTTATTTTGTTTGTATTTGAACTCATCAACTAATTATGTAATAATGGTAAAAAGGAGATCTTGCTGGTCAACAGTGTCCTCACACGAACTACCAAATATCTATGTAAAGCATCAAAGTTGGCATGTAAATACTACTTAATTAGGGTGCTTTAGTCTGCCTCTTAACCTCAAGCAATCCCCGGGATAAAGTTCACATATTCTGCACCTTGATCTTGAAGAGACCAACACACAGAGAAAATCTTTCTTGTGTGCATGCGAATACAGATTGCTTCAGATTAAAGTCAATTGCTTCAACTGGGGGCGATCCCAATTAGAGTGCAATGGATGTATAAAAACTTGTGGCAGAAATGCAATCTGGTTTAAGAGATTAGAAGCGTTATTTATAAGACCAAATCTGAGCCATTTGCGACTTGAATGCGCAAAAGATAAGAGTATGAATGTCATGCTAAATGCATATTGCTGCAGAAAGAGGTGACTTAGATAAATTGATCGAGGCCGTGGAAGATGAATATAGAAGACTGGGTAATAATATTTCATAAAATTATTTAAAACTTGAATATTAAAAGAAAAAGTCACACATAAAAATTATAACTAGACAATTCCCCTCCAATCTTCTAACAAGGGCTGCCAATGATTGGATGGATTACATACATGGTCCTTATATGGCCGGAACAAGGACATCTATGTCAAGTTAGTAGAAAATCCATCCAATCATTCATTTTTATTTATTCGTGTTTAAATTTATCAATCATTCATGTAATAACAGTAAAAGAGAGATCTTGCTCGTCAACAGTATCCTTACATTAACTAGCAAATATCTATGTAAAGTATGGAAGTTGGTGTGAAAAGAAATACTTAATTAGGGTCTTTTATTCTTTTTCTTAACCTCAAGCAATTGTTATGCTGGAATTTCTTTCTTTTGGACAAGTAAAATCCAGGATAAAGTTCACATATTCGGCCCCTTGAACTTTAAAAGACACACATATAGAGAAAATTTGTGTGTAGGCGAATACATACTACATATAATTAAAGTCATTTGCTTCAAGTCAGGGCAATTCGAGTGAGAGGGTAATGGATAAATAAATACCTATGATAGATAACGCAGTCCGGTATAAGAGATTATAAATATTATTTCTTAGATCGAATCTGAGCTAATTGCTATTTGAACGTGCAGAAGATAAGAGTGTGGATCTTGTATTGAATGCATATCACCATAGAAAGAGGTGACTACGACAAATTCATCCAAGCCATGGAAGATGAATCTAGAAAACTAGATAAGAACATTTAATAAAATTATTCAAATCTTGTATATTAAGGGAAAAAGTCACAAGTAAAATTATAACTAGATAACCCCCTCCACTCCTCCAACAAGGGTCGATAATCGAATGGATTACATGAATGGTCCACATAAGGATAGTTCTTATAAGGCCAGAACAAGGACATTGGGTGTCGACTTAGTATGAAATCCATCCAATTCATCATTTTTTTTTTTTTTTTTTTTTTTTTTTTTTTTTTGTATTTGAACTCATCAACTAATTATGTAATAATGGTAAAAAAGAGCGTGTCGTCACACGAACTAGCAAATATCTTTGTAAAGCATCAAAGTTGGCATGTACATACTACTTAATTAGGGTGCTTTATTCTACCTCTTAACCTCAAGGAATCGCCAGATAAAGTTCAAATATTCTGCACCTTGATCTTGAAGAGACCAGCACACAGAGAAAGTCTTTCTGTGTGTGCATGCGAATACAGATTGCTTCAGATTAGAGTCAATTGCTTCAATTGGGGGGCAATCCCAATTAGAGTGCAATGGATGTATAAATACTTGTGGCAGATAATGCAATCTGGTTTAAGAAAGTAGAAGCGTTATTTATAAGACCGAATCTGAGCCATTTGCGACTTGAATGCGCAAAAGATAAGAGTATGAATGTCATGCTAAATGCATATTGCTGCCGAAAGAGGTGACTTAGATAAATTCATCGAAGCTGTGGACGATGAATATAGAAGACTAGGTAATAATATTTCATAAAATTATTTAAAACTTGAATATTAAAAGAAAATCCTTATATGGCCGGAAGAAGGACATCCGTATCAAGTTAGTAGAAAATCTATCCAATCCTTCATTTTTATTTATTTGTGTTTAAATTCATCAATCATTCATGTATTAATAATAAACGAGAGATCTTGCTAGTCAACAGTATCCTTACATTAACTAGCAAATATCTATGTAAATTATGGAAGTTGGTGTGAAAACCAATACTTAATTAGGGTGTTGTATTCTTTTTCTTAACCTCAAGCAATTATTATGCTGGAATATCTTTCTATTGGACAAGTATAATCCAGGATAAAGTTCACATATTCTGCCCCTTGAACTTTAAAAGACCAACATATAGAGAAAATTTGTGTGTAGGCAAATACATACTACATACGATTAAAGTCATTTGCTTGAAGTCGGGGCAATTCGAGTGAGAGGGTAATGGATTGTCCGGTATAAGAGATTATAAACATTATTTCTTAGATCGAATCTAAGCTAATTGCTATTTGTACATGCAGAAGATAAGAGTATGGATCTTGTATTGAATGCATATCACCATAGAAAGAGGTAACTACGACAAATTCATCCAAGCCGTGGAAGATGAATCTAGAAAACTAGATAAGAACATTTAATAAAATTATTCAAATGTTGTATATTAAGAGAAAAAGTCACAAGTAAAATTATTGTTGGAGAAATCTTCGTGAAGTGTTTTGATGCTAACAAAACGTTTCCATCAGTCTAGTCCGAAGATCTCCAGACTCTGCTATTTAAAGTCTGAAGACCTCCGGACAGCCAGACTCAAGACTCAAAGTCTATCCTCATTGATAGTTGCTAATCCGTTGAAGAAAGGCTATCCATAATTGTATGTTTCATTAAGGATATGACCTTATCGACTGGTGAAGATCTCTTGGCTGGATAAGACATAACATAATCCTTTATTTGATCATGATTGACTCGAAGATTAAGGATCCGATGATTGACAAAGTATACTTGGAAGGTTCTATTTATGGAAACCGAGATCCTGATTGTATGGGCGAACAGGATTGATGGGCTATCGACATGTTCTTCTAATAGCTCGAATGATCTTCCTAATTGATTCCGTCCAACGGGTAAATCGGATGAATTCCTTTGGTAAGTGCCAATGGGTATGATGGCATAAAGGAGTATATAAGGAAGACGTTCCAGTTGTTCAAGAGTGTGCACGATAGAAGAATTCCAAAGTCTGAAACTCCTTGTTGTTAGTCAATTCATTTGAGCGAAATCTTGTACACAAAAGAGAGTCTATATTTGTGAGAATCCTTGAGGAAGTGTGATAGAATATCTACACTGTGGAATCAAGGAAAAGCTGTGCTGTAACTTCTCTTTTATTCATAGTGAAATCCAGCCGGTGGGCTGTCAGTGCGGAAGAGTGGACATAGGCTTGGAATAAGCCGAACCACTATAAACCTTGCGTTCAATTTTCTCTTCCCTACTCTTTACTTTACTTTGATCGTACTTTATTTTGTTAATCAAAAGAAAACTCCCTTTCTATCGTTTGTCTAGTATCGTTTTCGTATCTCGAGGAATTGTTTTTACACCTATTCACTCCCCCTCTAGGTTCTTATACTAGCTATCTCAATTGGTATCAGAGCCTGTGTACTCACTTTGTTTGAAGTGTTTTACTTTAGAGTTAAAGATCCATGGCTAGTATATTGGCTCCAGGGCTGGTAGAAGGGCAAAGCAACACCAGACCACCTTACTTTGATGGAAAGGATTACAATATATGGAAAAACAAGATGAAGGCGTTCTTAAGATCAAAGGATCCTCTGGAATGGGACGTTGTAGAAAAATGAATCATTTCTAAAGCTACACCGATCTCAGAAAGAGGAAAAGATACTGTTGAGTCTAGTGAAATGACTCAGGAAGAGATAATCAAGAGACAAGCTCTTGATGCAAAAGCAATTTATTCTTTATATTGTGCTTTATCACCTACTGAATATAACATAATATCTTCTTGTGTTACAGCCAAAGAAGTCTGGGATAGATTACACATTACTTATGAAGGAACCGATCGAGTGAAAGAGACTAGAATCAACATTTTTCTCGGTCAATATGAAGCCTTCAAAATGAAATTAGGAGAATCTATAACTGATATGTTTAGTTGTTTTACAGAAATCGTGAATGGTCTTGAGAATCAAGGTCAACCAATTTCTGATCCCATGAAAGTAAACAAGCTACTGCGTGGACTCTCCAAGGATTGGAATCACATAAAGACCTCAATCAAAGAGACCCAAAGAATCATACCACTATCTGTTGATGAGTTGGTTGGGACTCTTTAGTCTTATGAAGTGGAACGAATCAATGAAGACGAAGACCCTAAAGGTAAGAAATCCATTGCATTAAAATCTAATGATGATTCTAATGTTACAGATTCGAAGACGACATGGATGATGAGGAGCTTGCTCTCATGATAAGAAGATTCAGAAAGCTGAATAGAAAAGGAAGAAGATTCAATTCAAAGAAACAAAGTTTTCAAAAGCAACATAACAAGTTTGTTGAAGATGATGAATCAAACAAAGATGTAGTCTGCTTTGAATGCAAGAAAAAGGGACACATCAGACCCAACTGTCCTCTTCTAAGGAAAAAGAAAGGAAAAGCTTAAAAGTATCGAAAATCTCTTAAAACTGAAACTTGGAGTGATACAGAGTGCGAAGATAGTGATGAAGACTATGCCAATGTATGTCTAATGGCACAATCGGATTCAGATTCGAACTCCAAGATAGATTCAGATTCAGAAAGTGAATTTGAGGTTAGTAACTTCAAAATCCCTATTAAAGTTTCAAAATACATTGATAAATTGTGTTTTAGTCTTAATACTTCTCTTAAAAGAATTTCCAAACTCAAAAAGGAAAATTCTGCTCTAAAACAACAGGAAAATGTTTTGAAAGAAAAAGTGAAATGCTTAGACAAGAATATTTCTTCTCTTAAAGAAAGTGAAGATAATCTTTTAAAAGAAAATGCATTCTTGAAAAATGATATCTCAAATATTTCCAAAAGATTTTCTATAGGATCTGAGAAACTGGAAAAAATACTTTCTGTTCAAAGACCTTATTTCAATAAATCTGGTTTAGGAATGACTGCTAAAACTATTCATTTAATTGATTTTCCTAAAGTGAAATAAAGAATTAAACAAAGACCCACAAGAGATGCTTACAAAAATCATTTTAAAATGACTTTTGCAAAACCAGTAGGTCGCAATGCTCTCAGATGTTCAAAGTGCAATAGTGCAGATCATTTGAAAAAGAATGTCCTATGGTTTAGAAACCTATTAAAAAAGGTATGGGCAAAAACTGCATATCATACTAACATTAATGGACCCAAGAAAATATGGGTACCAAAGAAAGTTTGAGTTTCTTTTTTAAATGCAGGTCACTATCAAGAAAAAGGTAAAATGGTATCTGGATAGTGGATGCCCAAGACACATGACAGGAGATTCAAATTGCTTTATAAAGCTTGTTCGAGTAAATGGTGGAAAAGTCTCATTTGGAGAAAACACCAAAGGAAAAATTGTGGGATTTGGAACTGTAAAGATTGGAAATCTCACAATAAATAATGTTTCTTTGGTAGAAGGACTCAATTACAATCTGCTTAGTGTCAATCAGCTATGTGATACTGGGTTCAAAATCAACTTTCAAGAGGGAATATGCTCATGAATTAGTAAAGATTTTACTCAATCATTCATGGGTAGAAGACATGGAAATATCTACCTCTTGGATGTGAAACCAGACGAATCGCAATGCTTAATCTCAATCCAAGATGAAGCAAGCTTATAGCACAGAAAGCTTGGGCACATTAACATGAAGCAGATAGCCAAAATCTTAGCAAAGAAGCTTGTTCGTGGTTTACCTAATATGTCATACCAAAAGTCTGATCTATGTACGCCATGCATAATGGAAAAACATGTAAGAAATTCCTTTAAATCAATAAATCAAGTTTCCACTAACCGTGTACTGCAGCTTTTGCATATGGATCTTTTTGGACCAACCAGAACACAGAGCATTGGAGGTAAGAAATACTGCCTAGTAATTGTGGATGACTACTCACGGTTTACTTGGGTATATTTCTTGGCAAGTAAGTCTGAAACTTTCTCTTACTTTGAAAAATTTACTAAGAAGGTTCAAAATGAAAAGGGGTATGTTATTTCAAGTATAAAAATAGACCATGGAGGTGAATTTGAAAATCAAGATTTTACAAAATTTTGTGATGAATCTGGCTTTTAGCACTTGTTCTCCTCTCCATATACTCCAGAGCAAAACGAAGTTGTGGAAATAAAGAATAGGTCTATTCAAGAAATGGCTAGAACTCTTTTAATTGAAAGCAATATCTCTTCACGATTTTGGGCTGAAGCATTTTCAACAGCATGTTATATTATTAATAGAGTTTTTCTAAGGCCTATTCTAGAAAAAACCCCTATGAGTTATTCAAAGGAAAGAAGCCTATTGTTTCATATTTTCATGTGTTTGGATACAAATGTTTTATATTAAAAAATGCAAATGATCGAGTTGGTAAGTTTGAAGAAAAGTCAGATGAAGGAATCTTCCTTGGATATTCAACCTCAAGCAAAGCGTACAGAGTCTACAACAAGAAGACTCAATCTGTGGAGGAATCAATGAATGTTAAATTCCAAGATTCTATACAAAATCCAATTAGACTCATCTTAAAGAATCTGAACCTGCCCCGGACTCTACAAAGTCTAAATGTCAAGAAGCAGCTCAGACTCTGAAAGACTAGCAACAAATGATTATTGAAGATTCAAATGAAGGAAGTGATCATCAACCTGACAAATCAAGCAGCAACTGGAAGCATAAGTCCAGTCATCCCAAAGATCTTATTATTGGCGACATTAATGAAGGAATTCGCACAAGATCCAAAAGGTGCGAAGAGTCTAGTGCTGTGGCTCTTATTTCTGAAATAGAACCCAGAAGCATAGATGAAGCTTTATCTGATGAAAGTTGGATTGAAGCTATGCAAGAAGAACTCAAACAATTCAAAATTAATGATGTCTGGGAGTTGACTCCTAAACCAAAAGGTAAATCTATTATTGGAGCTAAATGGGTTTTCAGGAACAAGATGGACGAGAAAGGAAAAGTCATAAGAAACAAAGTAAGACTCGCGGCCAAGGGATATACGCAAGAAGAAGGGATAGACTATGACGAGACTTACGCACCAGTAGCAAGGTTAGAAGCAATTCGATTATTACTTGCGTTTACTTGTTATAAGAATTTTAGGTTATTCGAAATGGACGTCAAAAGTGCTTTCTTGAATGGATTTACCCATGAGGAAGTCTATGTGGAGCAACCACCTGGGTTTGAAGACTCAAGAAAGCCAGACTCAGTATTCAGACTGAAAAAGGCATTGTATGGCTTAAAGCAAGCACCTCGAGCTTGGTACGAAAGGCTGAGTAAGTTTTTAATTCAAAATGATTTTATAAAAGGTAAAGTAGACACTACTCTGTTTATTAAAAGAGAAAGCAAAAGTTTTCTACTTGTTCAAATATATGTCGATGATATTATTTTTGGATCCCCTAATGAAAGTTTATGCAAGAAATTCTCTAAGACGATGCATGATGAATTTGAAATGAGCATGATGGGTGAGTTAACCTTCTTTCTCGGGCTTCAAGCAAAACAACTGAAGGAATGAACTTTTATTCATCAAGAAAAGTATGCTAAAGATCTTGTCAAAAAGTTTGGATTGGACAATTGCAAAAAGACTGATATACCAATGTCAAGTTCCTTAAAGATAGACAAAGATGAAGGAGGAAAGAAAGTTGATCAGAAGTTATACAGGAGTATTATTGGCTCACTTCTTTATCTTACAGCTTCTAGACCTGACATTTTGTTTAGTGTTTGTATTTGTGCCAGATTCCAAGCAGACCCTAAAGAATCTCATTTAAATGCTGTAAAGCGTATTATCAAATACATTTCATCAACTTCAAGCTTTGGTCTCTGGTATCCTAAAAGGGGAGACTTTACTTTTCTTGGATACTCAGACGCAGACCTTGCCGGATGCAGAGTTGATATAAAGAGCACCTCGGGTACCTGTCAACTACTTGGAAACAGGACAGTGTCTTGGTTCTCAAGGAAGCAGAGTACAGTAGCTCTTTCTACAGTAGAAGCAGAGTATGTAGCTCTTGGAAGTTGCTGTTCACAAGTCCTGTGGATAAAACAATAGTTAAGAGACTTTAGAATTGAAGATTCATGCACGGAGATTAACTGCGACAACACCAGCGCAATCAATCTCACAAAAAATCCAATTCTTCACTCAAGAGCAAAGCATATAGAGATTCGACATCACTTCATTAGAGATCATGTTCAAAATTGAGAAATTTCGATTCAGTTTGTTGACTCAAAGAACCAACTGGCGGATATATTTACAAAGCCTTTGGAGAAAAATCAATTTGAAATCATCCGTTCCAAACTCAACATTTTGAGGTTTGAAGAAGTTAAAGTCTAAAGACTCTCAGACTTAGATATACAAGACTTTGACTGTAAATATACAAGACTTTGACTGTAAGTTATTCTCTCTCTCGAATCTCATCTTAAAAAGGTACGATTGTCAACTGTGTTTGATTATTGATATATTTAATTGACATGACTATTGCAATGTTTCCTTTTCGAAAAAGGAGTTATTTTGAAATAACCATTTTTCTGAAAAAGGCAGTTATTTTTTTTTAAAGGCATCTTTTCACTTTCCTTTACGACGTTTTGTATTCCCCCCTTTTCGACTAGGTTATATACAGTCGGTTCCTCTTCATTTTAACTTCAAAACCCTAAAAAGTACCGATCTACCATTCTTGTTTTCTTCTCTTGTTTAATCTTCGAAAAAGTTGTCATCTTTCTTGGGAAAGTCAAGCAAGGAATCTTTCAAAGACTAAGAAAGATGTCGTCTTCAAGAAAGTCTTCGGGATCGCAAGCAGGGGACCACGATGAATGAATGAGGGGCCTATGCACTTCGATCTCACCGAGGAAGAAGAGTCTCCAAATCAATAGCAGAGCCCACAACATTCTCAACATCATCATTCTCCTCCATCTAGTCTTCAAGGTGTTGATCATCAACAAGAGGAAGAAATTATTGAAGACACATATCCTGTAAGAGTTCAAAGACCCTATTTTATTTATAAGCTTTTTCGTGCTTTAAAGAGGACTGGTACTCCATTGAACTATATCGATGAATTTCTTAAGGACAAAGGATATGGGAATGAATATATCTTTTTACGAAAAATGGAGAGTTGGGGAATTGCTCCTAAAGGGTTGGCTGAAGAAACCCTTGAAAATATCCCAAGTGATTTGCGTGTTGGGGGATTTAATCATGTAGATGGGAATGATGATGATAAACTGTACAGCCAATTTCAACCAAGAATGGGTGTTGCAGCGAAAATTCGAGAAAAGGGGACAAATATGTTTAGATCGAAGGAACAGAAGGTTCTATACTCGAAACTGTTAAAGCGTGGAGTGATAAATCCTAGGAGTGTGGATTTTGATTTCCTTGATGCTGTAAATGTCAATTTGAGAGAAATGTTTAGTTTTCTTCAACTTGAGCAGTTCTGTTCTGACACCACAGAAGCCCATGCTGACTTGACTGCCTATTTCTATTCGAATCTTAGTTTCCTGGATGCAAATAGGTTTTCTTTTAGTGTCCAAGATCAGGACTTTGTGGTGGATATGGATATGTTGGCGGATGTCCGTAGGGTTGAGAGGGGAAGATATCAACCTATTAATGTTTCTATTGCTCGTGCTACATTGGAACTTATTAAGGATAGAAGAACAGAGGAAAAGATTTCCTACTTAAGGATGAGTGCATTTAACATTCTGCTTCACAAGATTGTGATCAATTGCCTCAAACCGAAATCGACTTCGAATACTGATGTTTCAAGTTCAGAGGCAAAGCTGATGTATGCCATCATCACTGGGAAAATTTTTTCTCTTCTTCACATTGATATGTTCCACATGTATAGAGCAGTGGTGAAGGACAGGGATCAACTTCCTTATCCAGGCCTTGTGACGAAGTTATTCAGACATCTGAATATTTAGCCTCCGCAAATTCTTTGTGCTCGATCGTGCGATCATATGGTGGTAGGACTGAAAATAGTGACTAAAATGCATCTGAAGGAACTAAGCAAGGCGTTGGAGAAATTCAAGGAGAAGACTCTAGTCAAAACTCATCAAATCTCTTCTGCATCAAAAAGGAAAGGGAAGGAGCCCATGGTTGCTCCATCCAAGAAAAGAAGAGCTCTCATTGTTGAGATGAAGATGATGAGGAAAACATCACCATTTCTGCAATGGCATTGAAGAATCTGAGTTGTTCTGTTCCAGACAAAGACTTAGAACAGAGGACAAGAGAAAGAGAAGAAAAAGAAGCAGAGGAAAAAGAGGTAGAGGAAAAATAAGCAAAGGAGAAGGAAGAAGAAGAAAGAGATGCTGAGAAAGAAGAAGAAGAGAAAAGAGATCAAGAGGAAGGAGAACATGAGGAACACTCTTCTCAACCTGAAGGCATAAAAACAGGGGGAGACCAAGAGAAAAGAGGAATGTCCTCATATCCTGCTACCAGTGAGGGAGTCAGTCCCTCTCCAGCAGATCCAGAGGACATTTATGCCTCTCAATTTCCTGAGGAAGGACATGATGTTTCATTACCAAATCTGCGTGATTATGATCTGCCATCGTCTGCCTTTACTCCATTAGATTGTGCCGAAGCCAGTACGTAGATCGATAATTCAGCAGATTTTCGCAGAATTCTGGATATTCTTTTGGAAATGCGAGGTAAGATATATGCTCTGGGATGCGAAGTTCAGAATTTGCAGAATGCAGGTCAAGTCTCTTCGAGTTCCTTGAATGATCAGATCCAAGCCCTTTCTCTTCAAATTCAGGCTAATGCTAAGGGTGAGGATGTTGCACAACTAAAGGAAGACTTGAAAAGGCTAGAAGGCATCGTTCAGTCAATGGGAGATTTCCAGCTTATTCGTGTTCCCAGGCATTCTTGACTCTACTCCACTTTCATCTCTACCTTTTTTATGCTGACAAAAAGGGGGAGAGATGTGAGATTTGCAAACTTTGAATCTTTACTACCTTTGATTGGTTTGATGTTTGAAGATTGTTTTGATGTTTGACTTTACTTTTGTGTCTGGATGTGGACTGAATTTGGATTTGGACTTGATTGCTTATATTAACTACTATTGATATCTTATGGATGGCTTCATGCAAGACTAACTTGATTTCTGTGGTTGCAAATTCTAGTGTTATCATTAAGCCGTTTATCTTTATAAGATATCCATATTTGTTTGAATAATATTTTGCAGGTCAAAGTTATCCAAATCTGTGGGAAAGTTTTGTCACCATCAAAAAGGGGGAGATTGTTGGAGAAATCTTCGTGAAGTGTTTTGATGCTAACAAAACGTTTCCATCAGTCTAGTCTGAAGATTTCTAGACTCTGCTATTTAAAGTCTGAAGAATTCCGGACAGCCAGACTCAAGACTCAAAGTCTATCCTCATTGACAATTGCTAATCCGTTGAAGAAAGGCTATCCAGAACTGGATGTTTCATTAAGGATATGACCTTATCGACTGGTGAAGATCTCTTGGCTGGATAAGACATAACGAAATCCTTTATTTGATCATGATTGACTCGAAGATTAAGGATCCGATGATTGACAATGTATACTTGGAAGGTTCTACTTATGGAAACGGAGATCCTGATTATATGGGCAAACATGATTGATGGGCTATCGACATGTTCCTTTAATAGCTCGAATGATCTTCCTAATTGATTCCGTCCAACGGGTAAATTGGAGGAATTCCTTTGGTAAGTACCAACGGGTATGATAGCATAAATGAGTATATAAGGAAGACGTTCCAGTTGTTCAAGAGTGTGCACGATAAAAGAATTCCAAAGTCTGAAACTCCTTGTTGTTAGTCAATTCATTTGAGCGAAATCTTGTACACAAAAGAGAGTCTATATTTGTGAAAATCCTTGAGGAAGTGTGGTAGAATATCTACACTGTGGAATCAAGGAAAAGCTGTGCTGTAACTTCTCTTTTGTTCATAGTGAAATCCAGCCGGTGGGCTGTCAGTGCGGAAGAGTGGACGTAGGCTTGGAATAAGCCGAACCACTATAAACCTTGCGTTCAATTTTGTCTTCCCTACTCTTTACTTTACTTTGATTGTACTTCATTTTGTTAATCAAAAGAAAACTCCCTTTCTATCGTTTGTCTAGTATCGCTTTCGTATCTCGAGGAATTGTTTTTACACCTATTCACCCCCTCTAGGTGCTTATACTAGCTATCTCAATTATAACTACATAACCCCTCCACTCCTCCAACAAGGGTCGATAATCGAATGGATTACACGAATGGTCCACATAAGGACGGTTCTTATAAGGCCAGAACAAGGACATTGGGTGTCGAGTTAGTATGAAATCCATCCAATTGTTTATTTTTATTTATTCGTGTTTAAATTCATCAATCATTCATGTAATAACAATAAAAGAGAGATCTTGCTCATCAACAGTATCCTTACATTAACTAGCAAATATCTATGTAAAGTATGGAAGTTGGTGTGAAAAGCAATACTTAATTAGGGTCTTTTATTCTTTTTCTTAACCTCAAG
Organism: Eucalyptus sideroxylon x Eucalyptus melliodora; assembly: GCA_016097485.1. Classification (NCBI taxonomy): domain Eukaryota; kingdom Viridiplantae; phylum Streptophyta; class Magnoliopsida; order Myrtales; family Myrtaceae; genus Eucalyptus; species Eucalyptus sideroxylon x Eucalyptus melliodora. The sequence continues at coordinate 38,860,080 of CM027834.1, read as the reverse complement.
CAATTGTTATGCTGGAATTTCTTTCTATTGGACAAGTAAAATCTGGGATAAAGTTCACATATTCTGCCCCTTGAACTTTAAAAGACCAACATATAGAGAAAATTTGTGTGTAGGCGAATACATACATATTAAAATCATTTGCTTCAAGTCAGGGCAATTCGAGTGAGAGGGTAATGGATAAATAAATACCTATGATAGATAACGCTGTCCAGTATAAGAGATTATAAACATTATTTCTTAGATAGAATATGAGCTAATTGCTATTTGAATATGCAGAAGATAAGAGTATGGATCTTGTATTGAATGCATATCACCATAGAAAGAGGTGACTACGACAAATTCATTAAAGTCATGGAAGATGAATCTACAAAATGAGGTAAGAACATTTCTTGAAATTATTCAAATCTTGTCTATTAAGGGAAAATGTCACAAGTAAAATCCTAACTAGATAAACCCCTCCACTCCTCCAAGAAGGGTTGATAATTGGATGGATTTCACGAATGGTCCACATAAGGATGGTTCTTATAAGGTCAGAACACGGACATTGGGTATCAAGTTAGATGGAAATCCATCCAATCCTTTATTTTTTATTGAATTAATCATGTAATTGTGATAAAATAAAGATCTTGCTGGTCAATAGTGTCCTCACACTAACTAGCAAATGTCAATGTAAAGCATCGATGTTGGCATGTAAAGACCACTTAATTAGGGTGCTTTATTCTTCCTTTTAATCTCAAGCAATTGTTATGATGGAATCTCTTTCTACTGGAAAAGTAAAAATCCAGGATAAAGTTCACATATTTCATGCCTTGAACTTTAAGAGACCAACATATAGAAGAAATCTTTCTCTATATGTTGGCGAATATAGACTAGGTTAAAGTCATTTGCTTCAAGTGGGGCCAATCTTAGTCGGAGGGTAATAGATGTAAATACCCGTGGCAAATAATGCAATCTAGTTTGAGTGATTAGAAGTATTATTTCTTAGACCGAACATGAGCCAACTACAATTTGAATGGAGAAGATAAGAGTATGAATCCTGTGCTGAGTGTACATCGCCGCAGAAAAAGGTGACTTTGACAAATTCATCGAAGCCTAAGAAGATGAACCTAGAAAATTAGGTAATAACATTTCATAAAATTATTCAAATATGGAATATTATGTAAAAGAGTCATAAATAAAATTATAACTAGATAACCCCTTCCACTCCTCCAATAGGGGCCGATGATTGGATGGATTATGCGCACGGTCATCATAAGGGCACTAGGACATAGCATATATCGCGACCTTGCTCTAGGTGGACCACTAAAAGATAAACTAATGGACTACTAACTCAAAAACTTAGCACGGATTCTTCTAAGTGCATACCAATCACAGCTTTGAGTTTCAATTTAATTAACTTTAACATGCAATTCAGTTTATTTAAGAGTTGCTACTAATCTATTATGGACCAATTAGAAACCCCAGTAAAAAGTGGGAAAAAGCTTTACTTATGTGAATTAGAAATTCATGAATACTGGGACTTTCACTAAATAGACCTAACACCCTTTCGGTACCTATTCTCTTTATTTCCAAAAATATTAGCTAGCAGTCTTGAACAATTTTAAACCTAGGCCGCTAATATGCAATGGGTGATTGTGTGGGTGGACAATTAATAATATAACACTTAATAAATCAAAGTAATAAATAAATTGCCCATAGGTATGAGAGAACCTCGATGTGCTAAACAAATCGAAAGCACAGCTCCATTATCTTCCAATACATCAAGTTCTCTGCAAAATGTTAGCTAAACACTAAACAATGTTTGCATGACCTAGATGTGATTTCTAAATACAATTACAATGCTAATTAATTCTTTTTGGGTTTTCTTTTATGATAATAAAACTATATGCAATGCATATAATGCATGAGATGTGATGTTTAATTAAATCCATCTACATTATGCGATTGTTGAATCGTTGAACCTAAAACATGCGATTTACTAAATGACAAGCATTACTGACATGCACATTATGAGACCCATGATACATTTATCCAATGTATATGATCTAGATGACATTCTTTGTTATTTTATTCGATCTTTATAGTCCCTTCGCATTGTTAGCTTGCGTGCAGTACGTCAGTAAAAGGGAGGTCTATGACAAAACTCATAAGTTTTCTAACTATCAATGTTAGTGTTAGTTCAAAGTATTAAATTGCTTCTTAGCAGGGTAAAATGTTCTTGAAATTCAGGCTAAAATCTCCACTTGTTGCCTTCAAAGCACCGATTCGCGCACTGGTGGACTCCTTGTCCCTCTATGTTTTGGAAAATAAAAAACCGAAGGGGAGGAAAAAACACAGAAAGTGGCCCAATGATCAGCGTGAGATTGATCATTGAAGGAAAGTGGCCATTCTCTGGCCAAAAGGAAAAAGAAAACATGAGATGGAAGCGGCCAATCAGTAGAAATCGGTATAGAACTTTCATGTCTACCGATCGTCTTTGGTCTGCGTTGTGTATCAAAATAGGTTTTTTTTTTTTTAGTTGTTACTTGTAACCGCTAGGGGGATGACATTGGCTTTTAACTGTGTATTTCTTTTAGCAAACTTTACAGCACTCACACTTTAACTTCTATTTCATGCACAATTCTTGTATCTTTCTATTGAAAATTCCAATTTAGACGCTTAAAATAGCATAAAATGTAATCATATTATTCAAAACTTGAATACATCAATCCATCCAACGCTTCATTTTTAGTTTGTTTGTATATGAATACATCAATCCATCATGTCACAACGGTAAAAGAGAGATCTTGCTGGTCATTGGTGTCCTCACACTGATTAGAACACATCTACGTAAAGCATCGACATTGGCATGCAAACACCACTTATTCACAGTACTTTTATTCTTTTTCTAAACCTCAAGCAATTGTTTTGCTGGAATCTCTTTCTATATTGGACAATTTAAAATCAAGGGAAAAGTTCTCAAAGTCTCCATCGTGAACTTTAAGGTACTAACATAATAAGAAAATCTTTCGCTACGTGTACGAGAATACATTTTACTGCTGATAAAGTCATTTACTTCACGTGGGGGCAATCCCGGGCAAAGGATTATATAAATATGTAAAAATATCCGTGGCAGATGATGCAGTCTAATTTGAGAGATTAGAAGCAGGATTTCTTAGATCGAATTTGAGCCAATCGCGATCTGAACACTTAGAAGACAAGAGTATGGATCCCGTGCTGCATTCATATTGCTTCACAAAAAGGTGATGTTGACAAATTCTTCGAAGCCCAAGGAGATGAATATGGAAAACTAGGTAACATGATTCCATAAATTTATATTTTTTGCACTCTTTCATAGAAATGAATATTTTAAAAAATCTGTAAAATAAAAAGAGTACTGAAATGAGTCACCTAACCACTTTTTTTTTTTTTTTTTTTTTTTTTTTAGTTGCTTCTGTCTAATAATAATTTGTTTATGACCAGGCTAGATAAGCATCCAAGAGAGAGTAGATTTGCTTTCGACTGTCAATTGTTATTTTTGTCATTTTTTTCAGAAATATTAATGTCAATCAAACGAAAATTCTTTTTTCCCTTTGTTATCCTATCAAATGCAACTTGGAGAACGAAAATTAACAGAATCTGAGATATTAAGGGGTTTACTTTACTTGTAATAAGACCTTGTAATAAGACCAAACAAAGGCCTAAACTATATTAATTAGCTAAAATATCTTTACCAATCTATATATCGTTATAATATATTTTTTTGACTCATTTTATATGCCATACTTAAAATATTTTTTCTTTGGGGGGGGGGGGGGGGGGGGGGGGCAGAGGTCTCTCACTTTCTCCTAATGAAAAATCACCTTTTCTCGATAAATCAACTCGAATGTAACGGAAAATAAACATGAAAGTGAAATTTTTTTTAAAAATCAGTGCTGCAATTGCTATAGAGGAAATACAAACTTTTGATTGATTATTTAATAAAAAGCTGAATTTTCTCATGCGAAATTTGATCTTAATTAAATCAATATTTCATTGTTTCTTCTTCTTCTTCTTTTTTAATTTTTTCCCATTTTGAATTTCTTCAAGAATATTGCTTCAAAATGAGAGCTGTCATGTAAATTCATAAAACATTTAATTGTGAACTTATTAGAATGGCAAAAGGTGGTAGACTAGTAATACAGTGCTCCTAACTCTGACAAGACTGGCGGAAGAAATACAATATTATGGGAAGAGGGAACAAAATTATGTTTGTGAGAGTTGAGACTCACCAATCGATATATTCATTGTGATTCATGTGAATTTCGCCATATCTAAGAAACTTCAACCCCATTGTGTGAGAGATTATTGAGGATGAGGAGTATGGATTTGAAAAATTTCCTTTAGTTTTTCAGGGTTTATTATTATTCCCAGTTCAGATCATTTTTTCTCAATTTATTGATCACTAATTTAAGGCGAAGTTCCCTTTTACAGTAGTATCATCATTACTCGAGGTGGGTCTATGACATTCTTTCAATTGATCAAAAGGGTAGTGAGCGGACTCGTTTTATTAATGATGAAATGAATGGAATTAATCGTAGTGTGGAAATAAAATTGAAACTTACGTTCTTTGAACAGCATGGGTCTCACTATTTTAGGACACGATAATTAACAGTCTATTTGACTAAGACTCCACAGCAACTTATTGGGCTGACCATTGATTGACTCTGGGTCTTTTAGTCAATTCCACTGGCCGAGGCGAGTCGCATCGGGTGTTCGGTTGATGTGAAAACTTGACCCTTCCCTAGGGGGAGTGCTCTCAGTCTCCTATTGCAATCTTACTTTAGAGGGGGAGTGATCGAAAAAGACTCCCTTAGTTCGAAATGGAGCATGCTAGTAGCCACAGGAGTGCAATATGGGCGGAGCAAAATGGAAGGCTTGAAGCTTTGAAGGAGAGATACATCCTGACTCCTGGTAACCAACCACTGTTCGGAGATGGTGATTGGAACAAAATTATGGATCATCGCCTATATGAAGTCACAAGGTATGGGAATGTCATGCTATTCATCAGTGCGTTAGAAAAAGCAGCTGAGTCAAGGAAACTAGCTTTGTCGCGTATCTTCAACCAAGTCACCCCCTCCGGGAATTCATTGCTTCACGTAGCAGCAAGCTCTGGGAACAATAATGTCATGAAGCTCGTTCTCTTTCATACCCCTTACCTCGTGACCCAGAAAAACTCCTCGGACGATACTCCGCTCCATGTGGCTGTTCAAAATGGAAGGTTAGAGGCAACAAGAATGCTGATTCGCCCTGGAAGTGACATTATATACTGGAAGAACAAGGATAGTAAATCTTCATTGTACCTCGCAGCCGAAGGGGTATTTAAGGGAGATAGTTCCTTGAACGACAGGCGGGACGACAGGCGGGAGATTCTTCAGCTTCTCTTAAATGCTTATGCTCTAGATGAAAATTATGAAGCCAAGATAGAGGGCCCGTCACCTGTTTTGGCCGCACTTCGTAAGGGGAACTCAGGTAATGGATACTTTCACGTGTAGTTCTAGTCCATAAACGCATAGATGTAAGTAAATTGCGCTGCTTTTTGCTCTCTTTCATATTCGTCCAATTTGGAGAATTTCCTGATAACAGCTTTCGGTCAAAAAGCAAGTAAACTTGCAGAAGCTAACAGTAACAATTATTTAACGTATGAATTGCAAAACCTAAAAAATGCTATGGCCTATAATGTCAGTTATATTGGAACAAATTATACGTCAGCTTCCGAAGTTACTTCATGTGCGCGATGAAAATGGGGGGACACCATTGCACTCTGCAGCATCGATTGGAAATGTTGAGACAGTGCAGCTCCTGCTAAGTAAATTCAGTTATCTTGCCCTTCAAACGGACAAAAACGGCTCCTACCCAATTCACATCGCTTGCGAAAGCGGCCACATCGACACAATCAACAAGTTAGTGGAAATTTGGTCCGACCTGGCAGAGATCGAAAACAAAGATCGTCAGAATATTCTTCACGTTGCAGCCAAGGCCGGGAACAACAGAGTGGTCCAACACATACTCAACGAATGCGGTGAGCCCATCATCATTGAGAAGCTGGCGAATTCGAAGGATGTCGAAGGAAACACACCTCTCCATTTGGCATCAATGCACAACCATTGCCAAGTTTTGCTCTCTTTGACGACGAATCGTGAAATTGACTTGAAGCTTCTGAACAATGACAAAAAGACCGCCTTGGATGTGGCCCTGGAATGTGGAAGCTTGTCAACGAAAAATCCAGCGGTAGTGTAATTTTGATTGAGGCTGTGTTTACTGTTAACTGAATCTACTGTGCTCATGACTGTTGACTGATTCTCGGATTTAACATTTGCAGTCACTTGGGCGCGCAATTTTGATTGTTGCCGGCGTACCACGAAGTGAAGGTCAAGACATTCAGTTACCCAGAGAACAAAGTTCTGGAGGAAGCAAGTCATCTCGCGCCAAATGGATCAAGGACCAGGTTAACACTCGATTGCTAGTAGCCACACTTGTGGCCTCAGTCACGTTCACTGCCGGCTTCACCTTGCCCGGTGGATACAATGATTCCAAGGACCCATTCCCAGGAACGGCGACCATGCTACACAACAGAATCTTTCAGGCTTTCATAATTTCCAACATGCTGGCCATGTATAGCTCCATCCTTGCGGTCGTAGTCCTCCTTTGGGGTCACGTTACCGATTTGTACATTGCAGAACTAGCTTACCTCTCTGCAGGGCCACTACTGTTGACGGCTCTCACCGGCATGACAGTGGCATTCATGGCAGCTGTAACTGTAGCAGTGAGAGAACTTACTTGGCTCGCTTCCCTGGTTCTGTGCATCGCTGTCTTTTTCCTCGGGCTGCTCATAATGGTTTTAGTAGCCTTGATATTCCCATTCTCCAAGACTGCCATGCGTGTTGTGTCCCTTTACTATAAGGGTGCGGCCCTACCGGAATATGCAGTATCGCATTTAACATTCGAGTATCGGCGTCCTGCTTGGAGTACTCGGCGTCCTGCTCGGAGTACTAGTTTCGAGGATTCAATAAATATTGATCCTGCGAGTTCTCGGCGTCCTGCTCGGAGTACTAGTTTCAAGGATTTAATCGATTTTGTTGACAAAAACGAGGAGGAGATTAAGCACGTTTTGAAGCGACGTTCACGTCAACATGATGTAGCTGTGGGATGACGAAGACAAGTAATATTCAACGCTGAACTTCCTAATGTCATATATGTAATATAGCTTTTACCGTTGCTAACGGCCTATATGTAATTTTCATCATGACTATGTATACCCTAAATTCCTGTAATATATATTGGAGCAATATCTTTTGTAGTTGTAATATGAAACTTGTAATTTATAATAGAACATTTATAAATATCCATATCGTACTCCTTGTAAACCTCTTTTAAACAATCCAAGGACTCAACTTCTTTACAAATTTATATTCATGGCTAAACACGATTGTCTCTATTCTTTGTATCTCTAAATTTATTATCATTTACTTTCTTGTGCAATCAACAAAGGATCTTTTGAAATCTTTGTCGATTCACTCATTGATCCTTTGATACTTTGAAACTTATTTCTTCGACACTTTTCGTCAAATGCGTCTCCAAGACATGTACTGGCCTGCTTGATGTATCTATTATAATTACTAATGGGAAATTGGTAGATTTTTCTCAATCCTTTTCTATTGCGCAATACCCGGTATATAGTTTTGCACTGTAAGATGAGTAATACAAGCCAATTACGGATTCTCTTACTAACAAGTCCAAATCCCGGTTGGAGGCATCATAGATAGGGGCAAAAGAACAAGGCGGTTTGAGTGGGACTCACTCGCATACATTGTGTCAGGCCAACCTTAATTTTATTGAAGTGCGCAGCAAAAACGTGACTATCTTTGCTTGAAAAGTATCCAACACTTGTCAGAGTTTCTTTGCCAGCCATATTTGCGTAGAAGAAATTATTGGAGAGAAAAGCGGCAACAATTCACCAAGAACTGACCCAATTTAAGATCGATATCTCCCTCAAAATTAAACCAAATCGACTCAAACCCAGCAACAAGAAGTGATATATTTCAATAATATAACCCCACAATATGTAAATATAATGTCAAAATGATAAAGAGACAAATGTAATAACAACACAAAGATTTTATGTGAAAAACTCAAGGAGAGAAAAACCACGGATCACCTAAAAACTTCTACTAATTACAAAAAATAGTAAGATATGTTGTAAAATATTGCGTTGCAAATGTATAATAAAGAAGAGATTGAGAAGAGAAAACAAGTGAACACCAGAAATAGTAGAGAAAGCCAGATATTTCACTGTATTGTAATTCTGTGTGATTGTGTATTGTACATCAAAACTAAACTCCTATTTATAGGAGAACAAGAATGTACTTATCATTAATATCAATGTATCGAATGATACATGTACAGGATAAGGGAGACGAACGTTCATTGTATAGGGAGATGTACTTAGAACATTTGATACAAATGTAACATAATAAATACATTGGATAAGATGAATATAATGAATATTCATTCATGTATTCTATCCATTCATGTATTCTATCCATTCATGTATTTCATAACACTCCCCCTTGAATATTCATCATATTCATTACGAATGTGCATCGAATGATACTGCCTCATTAAAAACCTTAAGCCGGAAAAACCCAGTGGGATAAAAACCGAACAAAAGGGAAAAAGAGTGCAGAGCACAAATGTTATGATATCTCCCTTTTATGGATGCATTAATTGTCTCGTTAAAAACTTTAAGCCGAAAAAACCCTATGGGAAAAAACCGGACATAAAGAAAAAATAGTGCAATGTATATATAGCCACTCCTGGGACTAATCATTATTGCATCTTGTGAACTAGCCGCATATCAATGCTGCAATGCATAGTTCATAATATCTCCCCCTCAATAGAGCCATATAGCCACTTCTGGGGCTAATTAATCTTACATCTTATGAACTCGCCTCATACTAATGCCATTTACTAATTTCTCAAAACTTGATGTTGGCAATGATTTGGTAAAAAGATCTGCAAGATTATTTATGGATCGAATCTGTTTAACATCAATTTGTTGACTTTCTTGGAGTTCATGAGTATAGAAAAATTTCGACGAGATATGCTTGGTCCTATCACCTTTGATATATCCTCCCCTGACTTGTGCAATACAAGCAGCATTATCTTCATAAATTATAGTGGGAGAATTGGTAACCGGTATTAAGCAACAAGAATTATGAATATGTGTTATAACGGATCTTAACCAAACACACTCCCTTCCAGCTTCATATAAAGCAATAATCTCAGAGTGGTTAGAAGATGTAGCTACTAGTGATTGCTTCGTAGAACGCCAAGAAATAGCGGTGCCGTTATAACAAAATAAATACCCGGTTTGAGAGCGAGCCTTATGTGGATCGGATCTATATCCAGCATCAGCATATCCAACTAAACCAGAGTTAGTGGAATCATTGGAATAATATAATCCCAAATCTATGGTTCCTCGGAGATAACGGAAAATATGTTTAACTCCATTCCAATGTCTCCGAGTTAGCTCAGAACTAAAACGTGCCAATAAATTTACCGCAAAAGCGATATTTAGTCTCATACATTGTGCCAAGTACATCAAAGCCCCAATTGCATTAAGATATGGTACTTCAGGACCAAGTATCTCTTCATCAGATTCTCTAGGACGAAATGGGTCCTTTTGGGGATCCAGAGACCTTACAACCATAGGGGTGCTCAATGGGTGAGCTTTGTCCATGTGGAAACGTTTAAGCAATCTTTCAACATATGCTGATTGATGGACGATTATTCCATTTGCTTTATGCGCAAGCTCTAGACCAAGACAAAGTTTGGTTTTACCCAAATCTTTAACTTCAAACTCCCTTTTCAAATATTCAACAGTTTCAGCTAACTCTTATGGAGTTCCAATTAAATTTATATCGTTGACATAAACTGCTATAATAGCAAATCCAGTTTCTGATTTCTTAATAAACACGCATGGGCAGATAGGATCATTTTTATACTTTTCCTTAATTAGGTACTCACTTAGGCGTTGATACCACATGCGACCGGATTGCTTTAACCCGTACAAGGATCTTTGCAATTTTATTGAGAATAAATTGCGGGGAGTGCATGCTTCATGCATTTTGAATCCCTCAGGAATTTTCATATAAATATCAGAGTCTAATGAGCCATATAGATATGCCGTCACAACGTCCATAAGATGCATTTCCAATCTTTCAAAGATTGCTAGGCTAATGAGAAAACGAAATGTAATCATATCCATTACAGGTGAATATGTCTCATTATAATCAATCCCAGGTCTCTGGGAGAATCCTTGGGCAACGAGTCGAGCTTTATACCTAACAACCTCGTTTTTCTCATTTCGTTTTCGGATAAATACCCATTTATATCCAACGGGCTTTACATTATCGGAGATACGAGTTACAGGTCCAAAAACCTCTCGTTTAGTTAGGGAAGCTAATTCAGCTTTAATTGCTTCCTCCCACTTATGCCAATCTTGCCTTTGACGACATTCAATAATAGATTGTGGTTCACAATCATCATCCATAATTTGATGAACAACCGAGAATGCAAAAGAATCATCAATGATGATTTCATTTCGATCCCAAATTTCATTACAATATGTAATGGAATTCTCAGTATTCTCGGGGCTAGTGCTCCTTTCATGGGTTTGCGCCTCTTCAGGGACAATAAGCTCTTTGGGAGCAAGCACAATGCCAGGCTCTTCTGAAGCGGATTCTTGATTCTTTCCTCTTCGTTTTCGAGGAATAATATATTTTGATCCTATCGGTATACCACACTTCAAGTGCGTAAGTAAACGTGCAAATGTGACATTGCGCGTAGATAATATGCAAACATGGGACTATCTACAGGATGCGTCCACTAATACCATAAAATATCGAAATGGTCCACTTGGTGGTTGTATTGGTCCACAAATATCACCCTGAATTATTTGCAAGAATAAAGGAGATTCAAAATTAACCTTTGTTATAGAAGATTTAATAATGAGCTTTCCTTGTGAGCAAGCCTCACAATTATAATCTTTGGACAACAATACCTTTATATCCTTAAAGGGTGCCCTTTTGTATTTTGAATTATCCTACGCATCATTGAAGCGCCAGGATGACCAAGGCGATCATGCCACAGTCCAAACTGATCAGGGCTTACCAATCTCCAGGATGTGGTAGCGTAGCTTTCAACAGCTTTAATCATGACACAATACAAACTCATAGAAGAAGCTTCTAGCTTCTCATGGATGGTCTTCAAGCCCATCTTATAAGAGGAAATGCCAATGTATTCCTTATCTTGCTCATAAATAGTCTCAATATGGTACCCATTACGGCGTACATCTTTGAAACTGAGCAGATTCCTTTTTGATCGAATGCTTAGAAACGCATTCTCAGTATGCAGGATTGTGCCATTTGGCAAAATAATTGCAGCATTCCCAAAACCATCAATAATCGAAACAGGACCTGATATTGTATGGATTTGTACCTTACGCAATGTCATACTCGAGAAAAAGTGTCTACTACAAAATATAGTATGTGTTGTTGCACTATCAAGCAAACAAACATCTTCCTTTTTCTCGGTATTTTCCATTTGCATTTATATTGACAACTTCAAGTGTCAAGTATCATAAAAGTTGCATATTAGTTATATAGTCGAATAAAATTTCAAAGATAAATATTATATAAGGTTCATAAGTATTTCATAAAGAACAATAAAAAAATAATACATTTAAAGAGAAATAACATAAAATTCAAAGTTCAAATTATCATCAATCAATCTGATTCATCAAAGTAATCAGAGGTCCTCAAAAAAATCAGAGACATCCAATGATGCATTTGCTACTTCAGGAGCAAGATGAGTCCCACCAACGGAGATATTGTTGGCCTCAATAGTGGTTATGGCAGTAGGATTGATTTCAATGGCATGAGATTCACCACGCTTGCCCGTATGCTTTAAATATGCTTGGTATAAGTCAACAAAATGTTTTGGCGTACGCAGTACGTGACCGGTGCTTGATCATGCCACAGCGATGACAAATACTTTCATTAATCACATTCTTTTGCTTCTTTTCTTTGCCATGATTCAGGCCAAAGTTTGATTTCCTAGGGCGGTTAAATTTCTTGCCATCCCTTCTAGGATTATATTCTTGCCTGCGCTTATAGCCCTTAAAATGGCCAGTATTTTTCTCAAAGTTAGCATGTGCTTCAGGCAATGCTTTTGAGCCATCAGGTCTAAGATCATGATTTTTTAGCAGCAATTCATTAGTTTGCTCGGCAGTAAGAAGCACAGAAATTAATTCATAATATATGGCAAACTGACGTTGCCGGTATTGCTGTTGCAATACAATATTCGAAGCATGAAAGGTGGAGAAAGTTTTCTCAAGCAATTCTGCATCAGTGAGTTTGATACCGCATAACTCAAGTCGAGAAACGATATCAAATAAAGCAGAATTATAGTTAGACACTGATTTAAAATCTTGCAGTCTGAGATTTTGCCAATCATATTGTGCTTGATGGAGGATAACGGTTTTTGTATGATCATACCTATCCTTCAACCTCGTCCACAAGATATGCGGGTCTCGAACGGATAAATATTGAGTCTGCAGGCTCTCATGCAAATGACGACGAATAAAAATCAGCGCATTTGCTTTATCCTTTTCATTTGAGGTTCCATCCTCTGTAATTGTATTAGCGAGACCTTGTCCTTGGAGGTGCATTTCCATGTCAAGGCGCCAGGATAGATAATTCTTTCCACTCACTTCTAGGATGTGGAATTTGGGCTTTTCAATATTTGCCATAATCCTTGCAAAAATAAATCCTTAAATTAATTAAAAGGATTTCCAAATATCCACTGCTACTTCGGGAGCGAAGGATACTTTTAGATTTAAAAGTTTGGCTTCGGGCCAAGAAAAATAAAAATGAAGAATTGATAGAAGAAGATGAAGTATAAGTTGATCAATAATAAGAATACCCATCTTGCAAAAATTACTTACTCAGTCGATAGATCTTCGTGCTTGCAAAAGTTACTTACTCAATCGGTAGATCCTCATGCTGATAACGTGTTGTAAATTATTGCGTGGCGAATATATAATAGAGAAGAGATTGAGAAGAGAAAGCAAGTGAACGCCAGAAATAGTAGAGAAAGATATTTCACTGTATTGTAATTCTGTGTGATTGTGTATTGTACATCAAAACTAAACTCCTATTTATAGGAGAACAAGAATGTACTTATCATTAATATCAATGTATCGAATGATACATGTACAGGATAAGGGAGACGAACGTTCATTGTATAGGGAGATGTACTTAGAACATTTGATACAAATGTACCATAATAAATACGTTGGATAAGATGAATATAATGAATATTCATTCATGTATTCTATCCATTCATGTATTTCATAACAAGATATACATAGTGTTCTTTTTTAGTTACATGCTAAAGGCTTAACATCAACAATACAACAATATTTTCAAAACAAATTGTGAAAGGAAATCCTAACTGCAATTGCAGAATTCAAAGATGATTTTCAACAAACAAAACTGATCAACTTGTAGCCCTCGGTATTACAAAGAACGTACTAAAATTTGAGCCGATGTCGTTAAAGTCGCCAAGGCCCCTCTTTTTCCCTCTTCTCCGCGAGTTCCTCTTGGTGAACCACTCTTTTTTTAATCTCCCCCATCTGCTCTCTTGAGCAAGCATCCCCTCTCTTTTTTTGCTTTTTCACTTTTACATCTCCTTTTTTTTTTTCTCTTTTAATGAAGTTATCTGGGACCCCACATAGGCGAAGCTTCACCTTGCGGTCGTAATCCTCCTCTTGGGTCATGGTGGCGACATCAATGTAGCAATGTCGTGACCTACCCCTCAGGGGAGGGAATAGGTTTAGGGCTATTATCTAAAGGACCGGCCTACGGCCCATGATCAAGTATGGGCTCTTTTAAGCCCATACCTCGCGCGACATTAAGGTAGCGCATGGTAATACTCCTGTTTCTCCCAATTTTTGTTCTTTTGTTCCCCGAAACAAAAAAAAGAACAGAAACCTGTTTGGTAAAATATTTGTTCCCAGGAACAATTTCTCAATTTTTTGTTCCTGTTTTGTTCCCGGGAACAGTTTTGAGAAGCAAAAAAAGTTGCTTCTTGTTCCTGGGACAATTTCTAGAAGTAAGCTGATTTTCTTTTTTAATTTTATTTTCTTATCGCGACCACCGTCAACCGCCTGGAGCCACCGCCCACCGTTGCCGTTGCCGGTCGCCGGCCATCGCCGCTCGTTGACCGTCGGCCGGGCCGCGTCGCCGCGATCGCCGCCCGCCGCCACGGTCGCTGGTCGCCCGCCGCGGTCGTCATGTCGTCGCGCCGCCGGCCGGTCGCCGATCGCCGCCTCCGCCGATCGCTGGTTGCCGCCGCCGCTAGTCGTCGCCGGTTGCTGGTCACCGTCGCTGCCGTCGGTCGTCGCCGTCGCCGGTCGCCGTCGCTACCGATTGACGGTCGCTGCCATTGTCGGTCGTCGTCGTCGCCGATCGCTGCCGCCGATCGACGCTCATCGCCGCCAATCACCGTCGCCGATCGACGCTCGTCGCCGCCGGTCGACAGTCGCCAGCTGCCATTGGTCGCTACCCGCCGCCACCGCCGACGTTGGCCTGCAAGCCGTCGCCACTACACGACCGCTGGCCGTCGACCGCCACCGGAAGCCTATCGGTCGTCCCCTCCTGCGACCGCCCGGCCGCCGGAGGTGGCCAGCAGCCGACGGTTGTCGGCGGCCAATGGGCTTCCGGCGGCCGTCGGCGATGACGGTCGGCAGCTAGCGGTCGTGTAGCGGCGGTGGCTGGCTGGTCGGCGGCGATCCATCGAAAAAATAAAAAATGAATAAATACAAAAAAGAAATTGTTGCGTTACCAAACGCATTTCTATTCTTTTTCTATTTCAGGAGTAGAAATTTTGTGTTGTTACCAAATGGGTTCTTTTACTCAGAAATTGTTCCCCGGAGCAGAAATAGAAAAGAACTATTTCTAAAAAAAAAAAACTCTTCCCGGGAACAGAAGCGTTGTCATGCGCAGCCTAAGTGTTCAAATTGGGGCTATGAAAATTTTCTGAAAAAGGAGTCAACACTAGCCTATTGAGGTCGACTAGAAATTAAGTGAGGTATGGGAGTCTGCTTCACCTCCTATGCAACCAAAGAATATTGGATTGGGGACCTAATTATACATAACCAATCAATACCCTTTCGATACCTAATCTCGTTCATTTTAAATAAAAAGATTTTTATTTTTGTTAGATAGCCTGGATTAATTTTGTACCTATCCACTAACATGTAAGATGATCATACAAATGCATAATTATTAACATAAAAATCAACAACCAACGTAAGCATTAAATACATTTCATGGGATAGTATAGACTTAACATTAAGGAAAAGATAAATATTAATCCTAGTTAGACTAAAGGGAAGAAAGGGAAGCCAAAACCAAAGTATCAATATTATGCGATTGGAGGCATTTTGTCTTAAAGAATAATTAAAACCCTAGGGTAGAGCCTTAAAGGCTTAGGGACTGTTTGGCAACTTGCCAAACAGTGTTTGTTTCTATTCTTTTCTTCTCGGGAGTAGATTTGGAATAGAAATGCGTTTGATAAAATTTTTGTTCCTAGGAACAAATTTCTATTTTTTTGTTCCCAGAAGTAGATTTGGAACAAAATCGAGAAGTATAAAAATTGATTCTTTGTTCCCGGGAACAATTTTAGAATCAAATCAACCTATTTTTTTCTTTTTCCACTTCTTTCTTCTCGTTCTTTTTCCCTCTCTCTTATTCTTCAAGTGTTGCTGCTGCCGTCCCCTGCCGGTCGCCGGCGAGCTCGCCAAGCCAGGGCGAGGTCTGGCGAGGCTTGGCGAGCTCACTGGTGGCCAAGCGGGCCTCCACCGGCCATCGGTGAGCCTCGCCCAGTCACTAGCGAGGCTCAACCTCACCGAGGCACCGCAAGGTCGGTGTCACCCTCCCAAGGCGAGTATGACATCCCATATTTTCAACCCTGTTTTCTACTGAATAAATCAGGCACTTCATTGATGCGCCTATAGGGTTGTTCTCAAAGCTGATCACTCTCGAGATAACTAGACTATCTGGGAAAGCTATTAAGGACTTTAAGGCAATAGATTGAAAATTTGACCCAAAATCGGCTTCTCGATCATGCTTATCTTTATAGGTCATTACGGCATAGTTAAAAATTGATTTGAGATCAAAAATAGGTTGGTTCGACTAAGATGTGTGGCTGATCATGGGTGACTCTACTAAATTGGAAAATTCTCGTTGACCGGCACTAATTTGATTTTACTGTCGTTTTACTACCCTGTGTTTGTATTTGTATCCTAAAGATTTTCATGACAACCGAGAGTCACCAATGTGTCGAGTGGGTTCATAGTGGTTCAAAGAAAATCAACCACGGGTGATTTGCCCTAAAAAGTTTTGAAAACTACCCGATAATTTAGGTCACGCTGAAAACGAGCCGAATGAAAATTAACCGCGAATTCAAGTTTGATTTTAGCAATTGAAGATTCTATCATATCACAATAAATTCTAGGACCCACAACTCAGTCTCAGAAGATTTTTTCTGACAATTGAGACTTTTTGGGAAAAAGTCGATTTAGGACCGTTTTGTGCAGAAAAGGCCGAGGAGTATTTTTGATTTCAAATTTGGGAGGCATAATGGATATATGGGTGAGGAAAAAATCAATGGGAGCATTGATGTGCCAATTGAATTCTTGATGGTCAATTAAGATTGATTTAAGTGAGGAATGACGTCCAATTGAGAGAGATGAGTGCCAAATTCGTGTGCCCCCTCATCCTCGGCCATTTTGGACCAATTCACATGTCCAAGAAGGAGCTTGGGTAGTTTAATGGCAGCCAAGGAATAAATACGTGGCCTAGAGTGAGTGTGGGAGATATTTGTGAGGAAAAATCAAGCCAAGGGGCCCTTCATCTCTCTTTCATCTCTATCCTCTCCCTCTCTCCCTCTCACTCCACCGTCCAAGACCCCTCCTCTCTCCCTCCGTTCTGTGTGACGCCAGCAAGCTAGAGAAGAAGATCGAAGACCAACCAAGCAGCCTCACTGTCATGTCGGAGCCAGGACCGCCTCACGTGCACGCCGCTCGCCGCCGTCCGCCTCCACCCACGCCTAGCCACGCGGACAGCCGCCCTACTGTGCATCCAACGGCTTCCTCTCGCTGTCCCAAGCCTAGCCAGGGCTATCATTAGCCATTTCTTCGCCGGTAAACCTCCACCTAGGCCCGATTTGACCTATTTCTTCCTTCCCGATCAATTCCCGCCTAAACCGAGTTGATTTCCTTCCATTTCTAGCCAAGATGAGCAACTATTTTTGTGGGTATCACAGCACCTTGGGAGGCTGTTTTGAGGTGTTTCCGGGCCCCGAACCTTAGGCTTGCTTTAGAGTAAAATGTCCCTTGCGACGTTCTCAACGTTTCAATCCGAGCAAATTGTTAAACGGGTGAGTTTTGCTCACTAATCCTCACTTAGTAGGTTAATGATGTTTAAGGGTTGATTAGTGTTAATTAGATTAGTTTAGAGTAATTAAATTAGTGACTTAATAATGTATGTTAGGCGGTTAGACTTAGTCATTAACAAGTAGAGAGCTTCTAGTATTTATTGAACGAACCTCGGGATTTTTCTCGGTTCGTCTCGGTTTCCAATTAGGCATTACGGGCCTAAATTGGATTTATTGCATTTATTTAATAATTTTTGTAATTATTTAATTATTCATTTATTTTCCGGAAATTAGACCAAGATGGTCAACGATCGAAATTTTATGTTGATTATCGTGATACAGTTCGTTTATTTATTTGAGTGCTAAATTGTGCTGAATTGATTTAATTCTGATTTTAGGATTTGAGTGCTAAATTGTGCTGAATTGATTTAATTCTGATTTTAGGATTTTATTCTTAAATTAAGCAATTTTAGTAATTGATTGTAAATTAACCGAGCATCGATTTACATCGCCAAAAATATGTAATGGGCTGTTAAAACTGGTGGGATATTTGTAAAAGATGAAATTATGATATTTTGGCTAAGGTCAACCTTGTACCCACACACGGCTATATTTTTATTGGGTTTGATAAAAATGAGAAGTTGGTTATATGATTGGAGTGGTATACTATATCAACTTATGAGCAATATGTCAGTTTTGAGTGAGCAGTATACCGGTATACCATATCAACTTACGGGCGATATATCGGCTTTGGGCGAGTATATATAGTATATTATGATGGCCTGGTAGCTCTAATCTATCAGTTTTGGGTGAGCATATATTATCAGCTTTAGGCGAGCAAATATAGTATATTATGATGGCCTGGGGGCTCTAATCTATCAGCTTTGGGCAAGTATATATACAGTATACTATATTATCAGCTTTAGGCGAGCTATACTATCTATTTTCAGCTTTGGGTGAGTAGTCCTAAAGTAAGGTCGGACTTTATAGATAGTATTGAATGTACCGACCTGGGGAAGGTCGTGATGACATGTAATTGACTAAGTCGATTGATCGATAATTCAATCTGATTGGATGATGTGATGATTGTGTATATTAGATATATATACTAACCTGCAGAAAGGAACTGAGGCCAAGGTAAGTCCACTGACTCGTGTTGTGCTTACATAGCCCTAAAGTGATTGGCTTCCTAATTGAGTTTTAGGGGGGTAGAACTTGCTGAGACGTAGTCTCATCCCGGTTGTGGGACAACATTTCAGGTCCCTAGATGGCAGAACCTAAATATGAGTACCTGGAGGAGAACCCTGAGGATGATACAGAGTAAGATCCTAATGAGGATTGAGACTCCATTCTTGTCTGATGACTTTTGCTGTTAAATTTGTTGAGTAGAAACCAACCTTTTAGCATGGCTTGTATATGTATATATATGACTGAGTTGTTATTTATATACTTGGTTTTCAGGTTCAAGCTTTTAGTCCTACTCTTCTATCCCATTGCTTTATTGTTTGGGGATTTTTATTATATGCTTCCGCATGCGTATTAAAATGAAAGGGTCGGCAATGCGTCCTAGGATGTCACTATTAATTGACCAAGGTGAGGGATGGGTGCGTGCCTTAGGATCGGAGCGTGACATCCCTGTTTAACTGGTATCAAAGCATGGTCGTTAGGGATTGGAGTGATAAGGTGCGATGGACCATGGGGTAGTAGTAGGAAAGACCTTTAAATTCATGCTAGTGCATGTTTGTGTTAGTTGATTGATAAAATTTATCGTCGTTTAGGTCACTATGTTTCTAATTTAGTGTAGAATTGGAAACATGCTTCAGTAGATAAAGAAGCTATGAGTGACCAGGAGCCAAGAACTCCTGCCAAGAGGGCCGGTAGGGCTATGACTCGAGGTAGAGCGTTGACCAAGGTCGATACCCGAGGAGGCTGTGGTAAAGCACTGACACAAGCCAGTGCTAGTGGTGTAGCACCACTGCCAGTTGATGCTGGGGTAGCATCCCCAAGTAATTAGGGATCTATAAGGATTGATCAGGCCTTGGATGCCATGAGGGAGTTAATGGGGCAATAGGCCCGGGATCAAGCTGCTACATTTATTGCCGTCGTTGCAGTTGCCGCTCAAGCCACCGCTACTGCTGCTGTTGCCGCCACTATTAAGGCTGCAGCCGTTGCCACGCCTACCGCCACACCTACTGTTGCGCCTACTGAGAACATAGAGGTGCAGAGAGAAAGACCGATCCACGAGCTGGTGGAGCAGTTTTTAAAACTAGGCCCACCAAGATTTTCGGGTACTGAAGACCCCGAGGCCGCCTCACTATGGATATAGGACTTGGAGAAAGCCTTTGCACTCCTAATGTGCATTGATGCATAAAAGGTAACCCTGGCAGTATACCAATTGCATGGCAATGCCAACACCTCGTGGAGAGCTGCTAGAGAGACAGTATTTCCTAAAGGAGTGGTCCTGCTATGGGATGCATTCCTTAAAGCATTCAATGAACAATACTTCTCGAGGAACGCGAGACAGCAGAAGATTGAAGAATTTCAGCGACTTCGTCAAGGGTCAATGATTGTTGACCAATATGGGGTCAAATTTGCGGAGCTATCTCAATTTGCTCCAAGACTAATTGAAGACCCTGAGGAGAAAGCTCAAAGGTTCAAGGATGGCCTTCGACGCGAGTTAAAGCAACTGTTGGTGCTGTTTGATTTAATTGATTATCAAGAGGTTTATCGTCGAGCATAGCTGCTCGAAAGGAGTTTGAACGAACATGTCCCCTCATCTAAATCGAGGTTTATGTCTCATCAAGAAGGGATTCACTGTGGGAAGAGGCCCATGTCTAGAGGTAGATTCCAGGTTCCACCTAACAGGATGGGTGGAGTTGGAAAGTCTAGGCCGAGTCAGAATGGCCTGTGTCATTTCTATGGAAGGCAACATGGTTCAGATCCGTGTCCCCGAAGGCTGAATATTTGTTTTGGATGTGGCCAATAGGACCACATGATCAGAGATTGTCATAGTAGGCCAAGAGGACAGCTGTAGTTGCCGTCACTGCCACCTATGGGACAGATCAGAGGGTATGCACCACAAAACACGCCGCAAGGAGGTCAGCTGAGGCCACCAACGCAAGGCACGGTGTATGCCATCACACAAGGTTAGGCAGAAGCTGCGCCTGGCGTGATCACGAGTATGGTTACACTGAACGACCAACCTGCTTACGCTTTATTCGACTCTGGAGCAACTCATTCCTTTATTGCCTAGCAGTATGTTAAGTTGTTAGGATTAAGTCATATATTGTTGGAGTCGGCAATTTGCATATCTACACCATTGAAGGATAAAGTAATTGCTACTTTGGGTTGTTCTGGTTGCAAGTTAGCGATTGATGAACGAGTGGGGAAAATAGATTTGTTAGTTCTAGCCATGTATGACTTTGACTTGATAATTGGCATGGACTGGCTCACCAAGCAACAAGCTATAATGGACTGTTATCGCAAAGCGATTCAGTTTGACCTATTAGAGGGTAAGAGCTTCGAGTTTGTCGGGAATCGAGGAGGACTCTCAATTGTCCTAATCTCATCACTAGAGGCAACTCGTCTGTTAGACGAAGGTTTTCGAGGTTACTTGGCAACTGTCATGAATACGACAGTTGTGGATCTGAAAATGGAAGACATTACTGTGGTACAAGAATTTCTGGATGTCTTTTCAAAGGAATTGCCAGGTCTACCACCAGAAAGAGAGATTGAGTTTGTGATTGAGTGAGTTCCCAGGATAGAGCCAATCTCTAAGGCTCCTTACCGGATGGCGTTATCTGAGTTGAAATAACTGAAGGTGTTGATGCAACAGTTATTGGATAAGGGGTTTATTCGTCCCAATGTATCACCTTGGGGAGCACCAGTTCTATTTGTGAAAAAGAAAGATGGTTTGTTGCGCCTGTGCATCGACTATCGGCAACTCAATTAGGTAACGATCAAGAACAAGTATCCGCTGCCGAGGATTGATGACTTGTTTGATCAGCTTCAAGGAGCGTCGATTTACTCAAAGATCGACTTGAGGACAGGATATCATCAGCTGAAGATTAGGAAGGAGGACATTCCTAAGTTAGCATTTCATACTCGGTATGGTTATTACGAGTTCACAGTGATGACATTCGAGTTAACGAATGCTCCTGCCGCCTTCATGGATTTGATGAATCGGATATTCAAAGAATATCTAGATTAGTTTGTGATCGTGTTCATCGATGATATTCTGGTGTATTCGAGAAATGATGAAGAGCACGAGAATCATTTGAGATTAGTGCTGCAGAAGTTGAGAGTCCATCAGTTGTACGTTAATTTTAGCAAGTGCGAGTTTTGGTCTCGTGTTGCTTTCTTAAGGCATGTGATTTCAGGCAAAAGAATTTCTGTAAACCCGAGCAAGATTGAAGCCGTAATCAATTGGCCAAGACTGACTACCATGACAAATATTAGAAGTTTTCTGGGTTTAGCAAGTTATTATAGACGGTTTGTGGAAAGGTTCTCATCGTTAGCATCGCCTTTGACAAGACTCTTGAAGAAAGAGGAGCAATTTGTGTGGACAGACAAGTGTGAGAGTAGTTTCCAGGAGTTTAAGGAAAAGCTTACTACCGCGCCAGTGCTGACCATTCCATCTGGCATTGGAGGATTCGAAATTTATAGTAATGCGTCACTCATGGGATTGGGTTGTGTGCTGATGCAACATGGCAGAGTTATTGCATACGCCTCCCGTCAGCTGAGATCTCATGAGTTGAACTATCCGACGCATGACTTAGAACTCGTAGCTATCATATTTGCGTTGAAGATTTGGAGACATTACTTGTGTGGGGAAAGATTTCAGATCTTCACGGACCATCAGAGTCTCAAGTACCTGTTCTCTCAGAAGGAGTTGAATATGAGACAGCGCCGATGGATGGAGTTGCTGAATGACTACGACTGTGATATCCTATATCACTAGGGAAAGGCGAATAAGGTCGCCGATGCTTTGAGTCGGAAGTCTTCAGTTGTGCACATACTGATTAAGGAGTGGAACTTAATTGAGAGAACTCGAGATTCGGTATTCAAAATTAAGGTAGGCCACCTTTCAAGTCTTATGGCCACCCTCAGAATTGAGTGGGATGTCTAGGTCAGAATCAAGCTACTCTAACCGATAGATCCGGATGTACAGAAGATACTTCAAGAAGACACTAAGAAAAGAAAGGCTGACTTTCATGTTTCTGATGATGGAATACTGAGATTTCGAGGGCGTTTGGTTGTACTTGACGATGTGGAGCTTAGAGGATATTTTATCTGAAGCACATCGTAGTAGTTATATCATTTATCCTGGAAGTACCAAGATGTATCAGAATCTACATCAACACTATTAGTGGTCAGGTATGAAGGCGGACATCGCCAAGCATGTCGCCAAGTGTCTGACATGTCAGTAGGTAAAGGCTCAGCATTACAAGCCGGGAGGACTTCTGCAACCTATTGAGATCCTAGAATGGAAATGGGAGCATATCACGATGGATTTCGTGACTGGATTACAGAGGAGTCAGAGAGGAAATAATTCGATTTGGGTAGTAGTCGACAGAATGACAAAGTTTGCTCACTTCATTGCAGTTCGAAATGACCTCAGTTTGGATAGGTACGCAGATTTGTACATGTGACAAGTGGTTCAAATGCATGGAGTGCCGGTTATGATAACTTCAGATAGAGACCTGAGATTTACTGCCGCTTTTTGGAAGAGCTTATAGAGTGCCTTAGGTACTAAGCTTCAGTACAATATGGCATATCATCCTCAGACGGATGGCCAGTCTAAGAGGACAATTCAAATCCTCGAGGACATGCTGAGAGCCTGTGTACTAAATTTCAAAGGAATTTGGGAAGATCAGCTACACTTGGTAAAGTTCGCCTACAACAACAGTTATCAGCAGAGCATCAAGATGGCTCCATTTAAAGCATTGTATGGCAGAGTGTGTAGAACACCAGTGTGTTGGGATGAAGTTGGGGAAAGAAAGATTACAGGCGCAGAGTTGGTCCAGTAGTTAGTGGAAGCCATAAAAGTGATCAGAGGCAAATTAAAGACCACTCGGAGCTGGCAGAAAGCTACGCAGATAAGCGCCGGAGGTCTTTGGAATTCCAAGTTTGTGAGTACGTTTTTCTAAATGTGTCACCAATGAGGGGAACTTCGCGCTTTGGAAAGAAATGAAAACTGAGTCTAAGGTACATAGGTCTGTTTGAGATTCTTGAAAGAATCGGAAGCCTAGCATATCGTCTTGCATTGCCACCGAAATTGGCGTAAGTGTATGATGTCTTTCACGTGTCAATGTTAATGAAGTATGAGCCTAACCCGACCCACGTGCTCAATTTTTAGGAATTGGATATGGATGACCGTGTGTCATACGTTAAAATCCCAGTTCAAATTGTGGATCGTAAAGAGCAAGTTCTGCGTACAAAGACCATCCCGTTGGTCAAAGTGGTTTGGCAACACCATGGTACTGAAGGAGCAACATGGGAAATTGAAGAGTCGATGAGACAGTTGTACCCCCACCTTTTTGAGAGAATTCTGTAATGGTTTAAATTTTGAGGACAAAATTTTTATAAGAGGGGAAAAGTTGTGACATCATAGATTTTCAACCCTATTTCTACTGAATAAATCAGGCACTTCATTGCCGCACTTATAGGGCTGTTCTCAGAGCTAATCACTCTTGAGATAACTAGACTATCTAGGGAAGTTATTAAGAACTTGAGGCAATAGTGAGAATTCGACTAGGAATTAGCTTTTCGACCGTGCTTATCTTTAGAGGTCATTTCGGCACAGTTAAAAATTAATTTGAGATAAAAAATAAGTTAGTTCGACTGAGATGTGTGGCCGATCATGGGTGACTCCACTAAATTGGAAAATTCTCATCGACCAGTACTAATTTGATTTTACTGTTGTTTTAGTACCCTATGTCCGTATTTCAATCCTCGAGATTTTCATGGCAACCGATAGTCGCTAATGTGTTGAGTGGGTTCATAATGGTTCGAAGAAAATCGACCACAGGTGATTTGTCCTAAAAAGTTCTAAAAACTACCTGGTAGTTTAGGTCACGTAAAAACGCATCGAATGAAAATTAACCGCAAATTCAAGTCCGATTTCAGAAATTGAAGATTTTGTCATGTTACAATAAATTCTATGACCCATGACTCAGTCTCAAAAGATTTTTTCTGACAACCAAGGCTTTTTGAGAAAAAGTCGATTTAGGACCGTTTTGTCTAGAAAAGGCCGGGGAGTATTTTTGATTTCAAATTTTGGAGGCATAATGGATATATGGGTGAGGAAAAAATCAATGGGAGCATTCATGTGCCAATTGAATTCTTGATGGTCAATTGAGATTGATTTAAGTGAGGAATGACGTCCAATTGAGAGAGATGAGTGTCAAATTCGTGTGCTCCCTCATCCCTAGCCATTTTGGACCAATTCACATGTCCAATAAGAAGCTTGGGTGGTTCAATGGCAGTTAAGAAATAAATACTTGGCCTAGAGTGAGTGTGAGAGATATTTGTGAGGAAAAATCAAGCTAAGGGGCCCTCCATCTCTCCCTCATCTCTATCTCTCCCTCTCTCCCTCTCACTCCACCGTCCAAGACCCCTCCTCTCTCCCTCCATTATGTGTGACACCAGCAAGCTAGAGAAGAAGATCAAAAACTAGCCAAGCAGCCTCGCCGTCGTGCCGGAGCCGAGACCGCCTCACACGCACGCCGTTCACTGCCATTCGCCTCCACCCGCGCCTGGCCGCGTGGACAGCCGCCTTATTATGCGTCCAGCAGCTTCCTCTCGCTGTCCCGAGCCTAGCCGGGGCTGTCCTTAGCCGTTTCTTCACCGGTAAACCTCCACCTAGGTCTGGTTTGACCTATTTCTTCCTTCCCAATCAATTCCCGCCTACACCAAGTTGATTTTCTTCCATTTCCAACCAAGATCAGTAACTATTTTTGTGGGTATCACAGCACCTTGGGAGGCTATTTTGAGGTGTTTCCGAGCCCCAAACCCTAGGTCCGCTTTAGAGTAAACGTCACTTTGCGATGTTCCCGATGTTTCAATCCGAGTGGATTGTTAAACGGGTGAGTTTTGCTCACCAATCCTCACTTAGTAGGTTAATGATGTTTAAGGGTTCACTAGTGTTAATTAAGCATGATTAGGTGGTTAGATTAGTTTAGAACAATTAAATTAGTGACTTAATGATGCATGTTAGGCGGTTAGACTTAGTCATTAGTAGGTAGAGAGCTTCTAGTATTTATTGAATGAACCTCGGGATTTTTCCCGGTTCGTCTCGGCTTCCAATTAGGCATTACGGGCCTAAATTGGATTTATTGCATTTATTTTATAATTTTTGTTATTATTTAATTATTCATTTATTTTCCGGAAATTAGACTGGGATGGTTGACGATCGAACTTTTATGCCGATTATTGTGATGCAGTCTGTTTATTTATTTGAGTGTTAAATCGTGTTGAATTGATTTGATTCTGATTTTTTGATTTTATTCCTAAATTAAGCAATTTTGGTAATTGATTGGAAATTAACCGGGCGTCAATTTATAGCGCCAAAAATATGTAATGGGCTGTTGAAACTGGTGGGATATTTGTAAAAGATGAAATTATGATATTTTGACTAAGACCGACCATATACCTACACATGGCTATATTTTTATCGGGTCTGACAAAAATGAGAAGTTGATTATATGATTGGAGTGGTATACTATATCGACCTACGAGTGATATGTCAGCTTTGAGCGAGCAGTATACCTTATTATCAGCTTTGGGTAAGCATATATTATTAGCTTTGGGCAAACCTATATAGTATATTATGATGGCCTGGAGGCCTTAATCTATTAGCTTTGGGCGAGCATATATACAGTATATTATTATCAACTTTGGGCGAGCTATACTATTTATTTTCAGCTTTGGGTGAACAGTCTTAGATTAAAGTCGGACTTTATAGATAGTATTGAATGTACCGACTTGGGGAAGGTTGTGATGACATGTAATCAACTAAGTCAATTGATCGATAATTCAATCTGATTGGATGATGTGATGTGATCATGTATGTTAGATATATATATATATACTGACCTGCAAGAAGGAACTGAGGCCAAGGTAAGTCCTCTAACTCATGTTGTGCTTAGGCAGCCCTAAAGTGTATTGGTTTCCTAATTGAGTCTTAAGGTGTAGAACTTGCTGAGACATAGTCCCATTCCGGTTGTGGGACAACATTTCAGGTCCCTAGATGGTAGAACCTAAAGAGGAGTACCTAGAGGAGAACCCCGAGGATGATGCAGAGTAAGATCCTGATGAGGATTAAGACTCCATTCTTGTCTGATGACTTTGCTGTTAAACCTATTCGAGTAGAAACCGACCTTTTAGCATGGCTTGTATATGTATATATATGACCGAGTTGTTATATATGTATACAAGCGTGTTGGTTTTCAGGTTCAAGCTTTTAGTCCTACTCGTCTATTCCATTGCTTTATTGTCTGGGGATTTTTATTATATGCTTCCACATGCGTATTAAAATGAAAGGGTCGGCGATGCATCCTGGAACGTCGCTATTAATCAACCAAGGTGAGGGATGGGTGCATGTCCGAGGATCAGGGCGTGACAACGAGGCCGACCTTGTTGTGGCCCGGTGAGGTCGAGCCCCATCGGCGGTTGGGCGAGCTCGGCCTTGCCAAATCTAGGCGAGGCCGCTCGCCCAGCCAAGGCTCGGCTGAGCCTTGCCCAACTATCAGCAAGGCTTGGCTGATGAGGCACGACGTCGCCGAGGGCCGGCAACGCTCCAGTGAAGAAGAAGAAGAAGAAGAAGAAGAAGAAGAAGCAGAAGAAAGGGAGAAAGGAAGGAAGAAAAATAAAATATAAAAAAAGGAAAAAAATAAAAAAAAATGATTTCAAGTAGGAATTGAAATTTTGCTATATATATAATACATATTTAATTTTATATTTTACTTTATTATTTAGTATTTATATTTATAGTTTATACTATAGTGTATTACTATTTAATACCAATTTGATTAGTTAATATTTTTATTACTTAGTATAAATATAATTAATCAAGTAGAATTTCTATGATTTGATAGAATTTTAGAATGGAACAGAATTCTAAATTCGAATTCGTTTGAAATTGAAAATATAATAAAAATATAATATGATTTCTTCACTCATAGGAAGACAATTATATTGGTGAGTGGTCCATGAGAATTCAATATCAAATTTACACTTATCCGAAAAGGTAATTGAAAAAGAATTGGAATAGAAATTTTTTGTTGTTACCAAACGCATTTCTATTCTTTTTCTATTCCATAATCAGAAATTTTGTATAGTTACCAAATGCATTCTTTTGCCTAGAAATTGTTCTCGGGAATAGAATAGTTACGAAATGCGCCTTAGTCAACCTTGAGTATGATTTTAAATTGAAAGACTTTCACTTTTCAAGAGGAAATAGCCCAAAACATTAATTTTAACTCTTTTTGAGAATTTTTATATTTTAATTAATTTTTTAGAATTTTTTGGGAAAAATGAAATTTTGAATTTTCTAACAAATTCTGGATATTTTTAGTTTTTTTTATTCTTTTTGAAATTTCTTGAATTTTTTAAAAATATTTTCTAAAAGTTTTTGAATTTTCGGAATTTTTTTTATTTTTAAATTTTGTAATTACTACTGAAATTTTTAAACATTTTCCAAGTTTTTGAAGTTTCCGAAAATTTTAGAACTTTTCTTGATTTTTAATATTTTTGAAATTTTTTTGAAATTTTTTTAATTTTTAATTTTTTGGATATATTTTTAACATTTACTATTATTATATTCAGGAAAAGGGCTTAGAACAGAAAACTTGATCCGACTTGCTAACCCAATCCAAAAATAGAAAGAAATTTTTGAGTTTTTTTTTCTTGATTGATTTTTCTATTTTTCTTTCTTTTTCTATGTCTTTTCCTTACTTTGTCCTTTTCTCTTGCACTCCTTCTTCTTCACTGAACGTCCCCATGCGCAATCCTTTCTTCCCTTTTGTCTTTTTTCTTATCTTTTCATTACCCCTTTTTTATTCCTTTTTCTTTTTTTTCCTTTTACTTTTCACGTCCCTTTTGGTCGTCCCTTTTGGTCTTCTTCTTCTTCATGCGTTCTCTGCACACTCGAGGCCACCTTCTCTCTTACACTCTTTTTCACCAAAACTCATTAGCCAAACCAACGCCATTTTAAACGAGCCTCACCGCCCTTTGTCATTGGCATTGACACTGCTCATGCTCAGGCCACTACCAAGCTAACACCCACTCTCTCACCTAAACGAAGAATGAGGAAGATGGGACACAGCTTGCACAAAAATAAGCCCAAATTGCAACATATGGCCATAAGCCGTAATCATGACAATGTAAACTCGAAATGTAGGATAGCAACAAAACACATCTAGCAACGGTGGATGCCTATAATGGATGAATATTCATGGATAGTCATGCAGGCTTCACTTGAGCATTTATACAAATAGTTCGTAAGCATTACCAAATGTTTACATTTCCAACTCAACCGACACTCGAAATGGGACTAGGATTCTTGGAAAGTGACCCAAAACACACAGAGACTTGGCTAAAGACCTATGAGGACCAGAGGGACCAAAAGCTCATGCGATAGGTCAGCCATGAGCTTCGGTCCGATGCCCCATAAAAACGTAGCATACATGACCAGAGAAAACCTACCCGGTTTGGTTCAATGGGGGTGTTGCAGCGAACGGCGGCTAACGGACGAGCCACCAATGATGGCAAATCACTCTCTCAGGCTCATGCTCTCTTCACTCTCTCTCAGCCAAAACCTACAGAAAAAACAGGAACCTCTCTCTCTCTCACTCTCCCCCCCCCCCAAGACTCTCATCAAAGACTTCCCCCTTGCAAATGAGTGAGCACCCTCATTTTAAGGGCGATTGGTAAGCGCACATGGCCTCTGCTACCGCCAGCTTGCCGATTGGATTGATCCCGACCCTCGAATCGCACTGCCCTTTGCTACTCGCCATCCTTCCTCTCTCTCTCTCTCACTTGTACTCTTCTCTTTTACAAAGATTTGACTAGCATAAAAAGGAAGAAGACCAGCACAAGTGTGACATCCTGATTTTCCAATACTGTTTTCAATTAAATAAGTCAGGCATTTCATTTTCACGCTTATAGCTCACTTCTCTGAGTTGGCCACTCACGAGATAACTAGTCTATCAGGTGAAGTCGTTAAGGAATCTAAACGCAATAGACTTGAGAATTCAACTAGGAAACGACTGCTTGACCGTACTAATCTGCAGAGGTCATTACAGCATAGACCGATTAGAGATCGAAGATATGTTGACTCGACAAAGGCATGTAATTCAGTGTGGGTGATTTCACATAATTGCACAATTTTGGTCGATCGGCACTAGACCGATTCTTTTATCGTTTTGGTACCCTGTGTCCATATTTGAAACCTTGAGATTTCAACGACAACCGAGAGTTACCAATGTGTTGAAGATGCACTTTGTGGCTTGAAAACAATCGACCACAGATCAATTGCACGAAAAGTTCCTAAAAGCTACTCAGCAGATTATGAAGCACTAAAATCGTGTTAGATTGAAATTAACTGTGAAATTGAACCCGATTACAAAAATTGGAGGTTCTGTCACGTCACAAATCATTTTAGGAACGTCGTTTCATCCTCAGAAGATTTTTCTACAAACTGAGTTTTTCGGCGAAAAATCAAGAATTGACAGAATTGGATCAGGAAAATTGGAAGACTGTTCTTGAGCGCACTTTTGGCATCCAAGATGGATTTATAGGCATGGAAAAATGTGGATTCAAGTGTGGAAACATGGCTGGAATTTGTTAGACTTCAATTGAATTGAATTCAAGAGTTTGAAAAAGGAATTTAAGACTTTGAATGCCAAATTGCACCAAATCTGTATGCCATGGGGGGAGGAATATTTTGGACCCATTGGAAGCTTGCTAAGGAAGATTTGAGGAGAGAGAGAGGGGCTGTGGATAGCTGATGGCTGGTGGGGGCAATGAAAGGGAGAGAATGCCAAGTGTTGAAGGCTAAAGAGCCCTTGAAGTCCCCCTTGCTCAGCAGCTCTTCTTCCTCCTTGAATGGTGGCTTTCTCCATTGTTGTTGAAGAAGAAAAGCTCAGCAAAACTAGAGAAGCCAGTAGCAAGCCAGTCGAAGCCTCCTCTCCCCCGTCCAAGCTGTCGTTCACCCGCCGAAGCCAGTCGTGCGCCGTCGCTGCATCTGCGCGCTCTGCCGGTCATCCGCGCCTGCTCGCGCATTCCTGACCCTCCCGTGCCCCTGTCTGACCAAGCCCTACCTCCCTCCATCTGTGCCAATCGTTGTACGTTGCCACCAAACCATCAGAGCAGCTAGTGTCACCGACGTAAGCTGCACGCCAACAACGAGCCTCGCCTGCTCGTCCTTGCTATTTCGCACTTCCTTGACCTTCTAGCTTGTCGTCTGTCGCTATCCTTGGTCACCAGCCATCGTGAGCCATCGCCGTTCGCCGCCTCCAAGCCGCAGGAAGCCCGCCTGGTCCGTTGTTGCCCATAGCCACCCTCCTCCTCGCCGTTCTGCCCTTCTTCCTCTTCGGTTTGGTCTTAGGCAGCAGCTAGAGTTCCAGCAAGATGTGGAACTTCAAGGCCCGTTTTACATGTCTTCCCAGCTTCACTTGGTGTCGCCACAAGCTTGTTTGTCGCCCGCCTTGCCATTACTATCGCCGTGGACTCGCCGGAACACTAAACCGGTGATTTTATTCTCTAATCTCTGCTTAGGGAGTTAATTATACTTAAGGGGTGTTTAGATTAGTTTAAGTAGGATTAGGTGGATAGATTAGATTATTTAAATGTTAATTAGATTAGATGAATGATTAGATTATTTAAATGTTAATTAGATTAGATGAATGATTAGATTAAGGGTTGGATTAATTAATCTAATTGTGTAATTAGATTAAGGTTAATCATGTTTAGACTTTAATTAATTATTTTCTTTACTTAATTAATTATTTAAATTAAATATTATTTACTTATTATTTAATCATATTATTTAATAATTAAATTAAATAATTTTCGGAATTAAATTAATGATTAATTAATTAATATTTTCCAGGCTTTATACTAGGAGAGCCATTTATTAGAATTTCGTACCGACTGTAGTGGTGTGGTTAGTCTCTGCTATTGATCGTTAAATTGTGAAAATGAGTATTTTCAGCATACCACGAGGGTATGGCTGGCAGCTTCTGGCGAGCATATATAATATACTATATCGGTAATTGAGACAGCTTCTGGCGAGCATATATATAGTATGTTATCTCAGTATATGAGGCAGCTTTTGGTGAGCTATTGTATATTATATGAGTATAATTGCGGTAGCTTCTTGTGAGCTATAATATACTATATGAGTATAAATGCGACAGCTTTTGGTGAGCTATACTACCTATTATTGGCTTAAATAAGCAGTCCTGGGTATGATCGGACTTATAGGTAGTATTGATTGAGATGACTGGGGAATGTCTCATTAACATGGAATCGACTGAGTTGATTGATCGATGATTCAATCTGATTGGCTGAAGTTTTTGATTGAAATGATTGGATGGTTATTTGAATTGTATTGACTTGCAAGAAGGAACTGAGGCGAGGTAAGTCTTCTATCCTATTTGTGTGGCTAGAGCGCCGTGATGTGTATTTTCTTCCTAATAGGAGTTTAGGGGGTGAACTTGCTAAGACAATGTCTCACCCCATCGTGGGCTCAACATTTTCAGATCCTTAGATAGTGGTTGTGGAGGACCTGAAGCCATGGAGTAAAAGGAGGTGAAGACCGAAGGATCGGCAAACTTGCCTGACTAGCTTGTCTTAGGATAGTTCCTTTTTTGTTGAGCCGGCCTTTTTTGTAGACCCTTGTCTTTGGTCTAGTTTTTATAAGAAGAAGTGTTTTTGGTTGTGATTGATTACCTGCTATTCTATCCCAAAGTTTTTATTGTCAGGGGATTTGTTTCGCTTCCGCATGCGTAATAAAATGAATGGGTCGGCGACGCGTCCTGGGAACGTTGCATTTGTATCGATCAAAGTGAGATGTTCATGCGCTCGAGGTTCGGGGCGTGACATCCTCGTTTAAATGGTATCAGAGCGGGTTTATGTATGGAGTGATAAGGTGCGATGAATCATGGGATAATTAGTAGGAAAGGCTTTTAATATGCTGATGCATGTAAGTGATAGTTGTTTTATAGGTTGTTTGTGAGGTCACTAAAATTCTAACCTAGTGTTGGAATTGGAAAACAGGTGTCTATAAAGAACTTGTTGCATGAGTGACCAGGAGCAGAGGACTCCCAGGAAGAGGGTCATAGGCCCTGCAACTTGGGGTAAGATGCCAACAAGAATCGGTACCCGAGATGCTCAAAGTAGAGTGCAGGCTGAGGCTAGCGCGAGTGGTGTAGCATTGCTGCTGGTTCTGCCGGTTGGTGCTGGTGTAGCAGCACCTGGTGATTCGGGAGATGTCGGGATCATGCAGGTGCTTGAGGCGATGAGAGAATTGATGGGGCAGCAGGCCCAAATTCAAGCTATCGCTTTAGTCGCCGCCACCGCAGCCACCACTACTACCGCTAATGCAGCCGCTGATGCTGTAGCTACTGCCGCTATTACTGCCGCAGCCATTGCCGCACCTACTGCTACACCTGTCAAAATTCCACCTAGGAACGTGGTCACTGTGAGACTAATGCATAAGCTAGTGGAACAGTTCTTGAAATTGAATCTGCCAAAGTTCACTAGGGCAGGAGATCCGAAGCTGCAGCACTTTGGACCAAAGGCTTAGAGAAAGCCTTTGCACTGCTAATGTGCACTGAAATAGAGAATAGTCCTCGCAGCCTACCAACTAGAAGGTAATGCTGACACTTGGTGGAAAGCCACCAGAGACACAGTATTCCTTGAAGATGTAGTTCCAGAGTGGAACTCCTTTGTTGAGGTCTTCAACAGGAAATACTTTTCTGAGATTGCCAGAGATTTGAAGATGGCAGAATTTCAGCGTCTTTGCCAAGGTACAACGACTGTAGATCAGTATGAAGCGAAGTTCATGAAACTGTCTCAATACGCCCCTGAATTGGTCGAGAATTCGGTGAACCGAGTTAGGAGGTTCAAAGATAGACTCAAACCAAAACTGAGGAGTTCGCTAATACTACTCAACTTGAAGAACTACAGCAACCTTTATGAACGGGTTCAAATGATAGAGAGAGATCAGAATGAATGAGCCATCGCATCTGGGTCACGATTTGGAGCTAACCGAGATGGGAATCAGTTTAGTAAGAAGCCCATGACTGGAGGAAGATTCCATGTCCCGCCCAATAGGAAGGGTGGAGTGGGGAAGCCAGCGCCAAATTAGAATGGCGTGTGTCACTTCTGTGGAAGGCGACATGATACAGCACCGTGCCCTCAGAGGACGGGCGCTTGTTATGAATGTGGCTAGCCGGGTCACTTAGCTAGAGATTGTCCCAGAAAGCTGAGGGTGCCACAGCAGTTACTGTCGCCGCCACCAATGGGTCAGATTCGAGGAATTGCGCCACCGAATGCGCCGCAGGGTGGATTGGTCTGACCTCTAGCTCAGGGAAGGACATACACTATCACTAGAAGACAGGCAGAGGATGCACTTAATGTGATTACAGGTATGGTCTCGTTGAACGACCATGCTGCATATGCTTTGTTTGACCTTGGTGCCACTCATTCTTTTATAGCTTAGCAGTTTGTTAAGCTAATAGGATTGAGTCCTGTGGTGTTGGAGTCAGTGGTTAGCATATCTATACCATTAAAGGATAAGGTGTTAGTTGCATTAGAGTGTCCTGGTTGCAAGTTAGCGATTGGTGAGTGAGAGGGGAGGATAGATTTAATAGTCCTAGCCATATATGATTTTGATATGATAATTGGTATGGATTGGCTCACCAAGCAACGAGCTAAGCTAGACTGCTATAGCAAGTCGATTCAGTTTAACCCATTAGGGGAAGAGAGTTTCGAGTTCGTTGGTAGTCGAGGAGGACCTTCGATTAACTTAATCTCATCACTTAAGGCAACCCGTTTGTTAGACGAAGGTTGCCAAGGTTACTTGGTGACTGTTGTAGACATGACAGTTGAGGAGCTAAAGATTAAGGACATTGCAGTAGTCCAAGAGTTTCAAGATGTATTTCCAAAGGAATTGCCAAGTTTGCCGCCAGAGAGAGAGAGATTGAGTTCGTGATTGAGTTAGTCCCCGGGACAGAGCCAATCTCTAATGCTCCTTACCGAATGGCTTTGTCAGAGCTAAAAGAACTAAAGGTGTAGATGCAAGAGTTGTTGGATAAGGGATTCATACACCCTAGTGCATCACCTTGGGGAGCACCAGTGCTGTTTGTGAAGAAGAAGAATGGTTCGTTACGTTTATGCATTGACTATCGTCAACTCAATCAGGTGACAATCAAGAACAAGTATCCACTCCCGAGGATCGACAACTTGTTTGATCAGTTGCAAGGAGCATCGATATTTTCAAAAATCGACTTAAGGACGGGATATCACCAGCTGAGGATCAAGAAGGAGGACATACCGAAGTCAGCTTTTCATACCCGATACGGCCATTATAAGTTTATTGTAATGCCGTTTGGTTTGACGAACACCCCAACTGCTTTCATGGATTTGATGAACTGAGTGTTTAAAGAGTACCCGGATCAGTTCGTGATCATGTTTATTGATGATATCCTGGTGTATTCGAGAAGTCCTAAGGAGCACGAAAGTCACTTAAGGATAGTGCTTCAGACCTTGCGAAATCATGAGTTGTACGCTAAGTTTAACAAGTGTGAGTTTTGGTTAACTTGTGTTGTGTTTCTAGGTCATGTGATTTCGGGAGAAGGAATCTCTGTGGACGCATCCAAGATTGACGTAGTGATCAACTGGCCAAGACCGATGATAGTGACAGAGATCAAAAGTTTTATGGGTTTAACAGGGTATTACAGACAATTTGTGGAAGGGTTTTCAGCTTTGGCGTCGTCGTTGACTCGACTACTGAAGAAGGAAGAGAAGTTTGTGTGGACAGACAAGTGCAAGAATAGTTTCCAAGAGCTTAAGCACAAGCTGACTACCACACTTGTGCTGACCATTCCATCTGGTCCTGGAGGATATGAGATCTACAGTGATGCATCGTTTAGAGGACTGGGTTGCATGTTGATGCAACATGGTAGAATTGTTGCATATGCGTCTTGTCAGTTGAGACCTCACGAGCTGAATTACCCGACGCATGACTTAGAATTTGCAGCAATCATCTTTACTCTGAGATTTGGAGACGTTATCTGTGCGGAGAAAGATTCCAAATCTTCACTGACTATCAGAGTCTCAAGTACTTATTCTCTCAGAAGGAATTGAATATAAGATAGCGTCGATGGATGGAACTATTGAAGGACTACGACTGTGATATCTTATATCACCTAGGAAAGGCGAATAAGGTCGCTAACGCCTTGAGTTGGAAGTCTTCAGTTGCTCATATGTTGATTAAGGAGTGGAAATTGATTGAGAGAGCATGAGATTTGGTTTTCAAGTTTGAGGTAGGACACCTTTCGAATCTTATTGCCGCCCTCAAAATTGAGCCGGAGGTGCAGATCATAATCAAGAAGCTTCAGTGGATAGACCTAGAGATTCAAAAGATTCTACAAGGGAACATCGAAAAGAAGAATATTGACTTTCAAGTTTCTGAGAACGGAACGCTAAGGTTTCGAGGAAGATTGGTTGTACCTGACGACGTGGAGCTTAGAGAGGATATTTTATTAGAAGCTCATCGTAGCAGTTATAGCATTCATCTTGGTAACACCAAGATTTATTCAGAATCTGCGTTAACACTACCGGTGGTCTGGTATGAAGGCGAACATCGTCAAGCATGTCACCAAGTGTTTGACATGTTAGCAGGTCAAGGCTCAACATTGCAAGCCGGGAGGATTTTTGCAACCTCTCGAGATCCCATAGTGGAAATGGGAGCATATCACGATGGACTTTGTGACTGGACTACCGAGGAGTCAGAGAGGAAATGATTTGATTTGGGTAGTGGTTGAAAGATTGACAAAGTCGGCTCACTTCATTGCAGTGCAAAAGGACCTTAGTTTAGATAGGCATGCAGATTCGTACGTGCGTCAGATAGTTCGTCTGCGTGGAGTGCCGATGATGATTACATTAGACCAAGACCCGAGATTTACAGCAGCCTTTTGAAAATGCTTACAAAGTGCTTTGGGAACGAAGCTGTAGTACAATACAGTTTATCATCCACAGACGAATGGCCAATCTAAGAGGACAATTCAAACCCTCAAGGACATGCTACGAGCTTGCATACTAGATTTCAAGGGAAGCTGGGAGGAACAGCTTCATCTTGTTGAGGTTGCCTATAACAACAGCTACTAGTAGAGTATTCAAATGGCTCCTTTCGAAGCGTTGTATGGCAGAGCATGCAGGACACCGGTTTGTTGGGATGAGGTTGGGGAACGAAAGATCACATGCCCAGAGTTAGTCCAGCAATTAGTGGAAGCAGTTACAGTTATAAGAGACAGATTAAAGACCGCTCAGAGCCGCTAGAAAAGCTACGTTGATAAGCGTCGAAGGCCGTTGGAATTCCAAGTTGGTGATCACATCTTTCTGAAGGTGTAGGTCCGTTGGAATTCCAAGTTGGTACTTCGCACTTTGGCAAGAAGGGAAAGCTGAGTCCGAGGTACGTAGGTCTGTTTGAGATTCTAGAGAGAATTGGGATCCTAGCGTATCGTCTTGCATTACCGCCAAGACTAGCGCAAGTGCATGACGTCTTTCATGTGTCGATATTGAGAAAGTATGAGCTTGACTTGACCCACGTGATGAATTTTAAGGATTTAGACGTGGATGACCGAGTGTCATACATAGAAAGCCCGGTTCAGATAGTGGATCGCAAGGAACAGGTTCTGCGCACCAAGACCATCCCATTGGTCAAAGTGGTCTGGGAACACCACGACACTCAAGGAGCAACTTGGGAAAGTGAAGAGTCGATGAGACAACTGTATCCCTATCTTTTTGCTTAATGATCGTAATTGTTTAAATTTCGAGGATGAAATTTTTATAATAGGGGAAGAGTTGTGACATCTTGATTTTCCAATTATGTTTTCAATTAAATAAGTCAGGCATTTCATCTTCGTGCCTATAGCTCTCTTCTCTGAGTTGACCACTCACGAGATAACTAGTCTATTAGGTGAAGCTGTTAAAGAATTTAAACGTAATAGACTTGAGAATTTGACCAGGAAACGACTGTTCGACTGTACTAATCTACAAGGGTCATTACGACACATAATGATTAGAGACCAGAGATAAGTCGACTCGACAAAGGCATGTAATTCAATGTGGGTGATTCCACCTAATTGCACAATTCTTGTCGATCGGCACTAGACCGATTCCTCTGTTATTTTGGTACTCTGTGCCCGTATTTAAAACATTGAGATTTCTACGATAATCGAGAGTTGCCAATGTGTCGAAGATGCACTTTGTGGCTCGAAAACAATCGACCACGGGTCAATTACACGAAAAGTTCCCAAAAGCTATCAGGTAGATTAGGATGCGCTAAAATTGCGATAGATTGAAATTAACCGTGAAATTGAACCCAATTACAAAAATTGAAAGTTCTGTCATGTCACAAATCATTTTAGGAACGTTGGCTCATCCTCGGAAGATTTTTCTACAAATCGAGTTTTTCGGCAAAAGATCAAGAATTGACAGAATTGGATCGGGAAAATTGAAAGACCATTCTTGAGCGCACTTTTGGCATCCAAGATGGATTTATGGGCATGGAAAAATGTGGATTCAAGTGTGGACATGTGGCTGGAATTTTTAAGACTTCAATTGAATTGAATTGAAGAGTTTGAAAAAGGAATTTAAGACTTTGAATGCCAAATTGCACCAAATTCGTATGCCATGGGGGAGGAACATTTTGGACCCATTGGAAGCTTGCTAAGGAAGATTTGAGGAGAGAGAGAGAGAGAGGGGCTGTAGACAGCTGATGGCTAGTGGGGGCAAGGAAAGGGAGAGAATGCGAAGTGTTGAAGTCTAAAGAGCCCTTGAGGTCCCCCTTGTTGAAGAAGAAACGCTCAGCAAAACTAGAGAAGCCAGTAGCAAGCCAGCCAAAGCCTCCTCTCCCCCCTCTAAGCTATCGTTCGGCCATGGAAGCCAATCGCGCACTATTGTTGCATCCGCGTGCTCCGCCGATCATCCATGCCTACTCGCGCATTCCTAACCCTCCCGTGCTCCTATCTGACGAAGCCCTACCTCCCTCTGTCCATGCCAACCACCGTATGTTGTTGCCAAGCCACTGGAGCAGCCAGTGTCGCTGTCACAAGCCGCACGCTAGCAGTGAGCCTCACCTTCTCGTCCCTGCTGTTCTGTGCGTCCTTGACCTTCCAGCCCATCGTCCGTCGTTGTCCTTGGTCGCCAACCACCGTGAGCTGTTGCCGTTCGCCGCCTCCAAGCTGCCGGAAGCCCGCCTGATTTGCCTTTGCCTATAGCCACCCTCATCCTCGCTGTTCTGCCCTTCTTCCTCTTTGGTTTAGTCTTGGGCAGCAACTGGAGTTCTAGCTGGATCTGGAACTTCAAGGCCCATTTTAGGTGTCTTCTCGGCCTTGCTTGGTGTCACCACAAGCTTGTTTGTCGCCTGCCTCACCGTTGCCATCGCTGTGGACTCGCCGAAACGCTAAATCGATGAGTTTACTCTCTAATCTCCGCTTAGGGAGTTAATTATACTTAAGGGGTATTTACATTAGTCTAAGTAGGATTATGTGGATAGATTAGATTATTTAAATGTTAATTAGATTATATGAATGATTAGATTAAGGGTTGGATTAACTAATCTAATTGTGCAATTAGATTAAGGTTAATCATGTTTAGACTTTAATTAATTATTTTATTTACTTAATTATGTATTAAAATTAAATATTATTTACTTATTATTTAATCATATTATTTATAATTAAATTAAATAATTTTCGGACTTTATATCGGGAGAGCCATTTATTAGAATTTCATACCAACTGTAGTGGTGTGGTTAGTCTCTACTATAGATCATTAAATTGTGAAAATGAGTATTTTCGGCATACCACGAGGGTATGGCTGGCAGGCAAGCATCTATAATATACTATATCGGTAATTGAGGCAGCTTCTGGTGAGCTATAGTATACTATATGAGTATAATTGCGGCAGCTTCTAATGAGCTATACTACCTATTATTAGCTTATAATAAGCAGTCTTGGGTATGATCGGACTTATAGGTAGTATTGATTGAGATGACCGAAGAATGGTCTCATTGACATGATTCGATCTGATTATATGAAGTGTTTGATTGAAATGATTGGATGGTTATTTGAATTATATTGACTTGCAGGAATGAACTGAGGCGAGGTAAGTCCTCTATCCTATTTGTGTGGCTAGAGCACCCTGAGGTGTATTTTCTTCCTAATAGGAGTTTAGGGGGTGAACTTGATGAGACAATGTCTCACCCCGTCGTGGGCTCAACATTTTCAAGTCCTTAGATGGTGGTCATGGAGGACCCGAAGCCATAAAGTAAAAGGAGGTGAAGACCAAAGGATCGGCGAACTTGTCTAACTAGCTTGTCTTAGGACAGTTCCTTTTTGTTAAGCCGGCCTTTTTGTAGACCCTTGTCTTTGGTCTAGTTTGTATATATAAACCTTTGTGTTTATAAGAAGAAGTGTTTTGGTTGTGATTGATTGCCTGCTATTCTATCCCAAAATTTTTATTGTCAGGGGATTTGTTTTGCTTCCGCGTGCGTAATAAAATGAATGGGTTGACGACATGTCCTGGGAACATCGCATTTGTATCGGCCAGAGTGGGATGTTCGCACGCTTGGGGTTCGAGCGTGACAACAAGGGTTCGGCTTGGAGAAAAAGCAATGAAGCTAGGCTTGGCCTGAGCGAAAAGACATACGGAGGAGGGGAGAAAAGAAAAGAACTGCGGCAAGCCTGTTTCTCTCTTTTTTTTTTTTTTTTTAAGTAATTTTCGATTTTTTAAAATTTTTTTAATTATTAGCGATAGTAATGCTAATGCTCCTAACATCTATATATGATGCAATTTAGTGAAAATTATTTTTTGGCTAGGGTTTAAAAAATTAATTCCTAATTTTCTACGCTATTAAATTATAAATAAAATGATGAAATTTAGGTGTCGATAGCTGCCCTTCTTTGAATGGGAGTTTAAAGATGAGAAAGTCTTACCGTATATAAACAGGTTTCAGCTGGAAATGAAAATGAATGATTCAAGAATAAACCCACGGACCTTTTAAAAAGTGCGGTTTAAGGATAGACTCATGAACATTTTTAAAGTGTGGTTTAACGATAGACCAACGAACCTTGTGATTTAATGATAGATCTATCAATCTTGTGATTTAAGGATAGACCCATGAACCCTGTGATTTAAAGATGGACCACGAATCTTGTGGTTTAAAGATAGACCCACGAACCCCATGGTTTAAGGATAAACCAACCAACTATGTAGTTTAAAATAGACTCATAAACTCTGTGGTTTAAGGATAAATCCACCAATCCTATGGTTTAATGATACACCCACGACCGTGTGGTTTGAGGATAGACCCATGAACCTTATAGTTTAAGGATAGACTTACAAGTCATATGATTTAAGGGTAGACCCACGAACTAGGTGGTTTAAGGATAGACCCACCAATCGTGTAGTTTAATAATAGACCTATGAGTCATGTGGTTTAATGATAGATCCACGAACCCCATGGTTTAAAGATAGACCCACAAACCGTGTAGTTTACGAATAGACCCACAAACTCCATAGTTTAAGGATCGACTCACCAACCCCGTGATTTCAGGATAAACTCACAAACCGTATGGTTTAATAGACTCGTGAACTATGTGGTTTAAGGATAGACTCACAAACTGTGTGATTTAAGGATAGGTCAATGAACCCCATGGATTAAGGATAGACCCAAAAACTGTGTGGTTTAAGGATAGACCCACGAATCCAATGATTTGAGGGTAGACCCACAAACCCTGTAGTTTAAGAATAGACTCACGAACCGTGTGATTTAAGGATAGACCCATGAACCCTGTGGTTTAAGGATAGACCTACCAATCTTGTGGTTTAAGGATAGACCCACAAACCTCATGATTTAATGATAGATTCGCCAATCCTATGGTTTGAGGACAGACTCACGAACCATGTGATTTAGTGATAGACCCACGAACTCTACGATTTAAGATTAGATTCGCCAATTGTGTGGTTTAAGGATAGACTCACGAATCTCATGATTTAACGATAGACCCACCAATTGTGTGGTTTAAAGATTGACTCACGTCCTGTGTGGTTTAAGAATAGACCACGAACCCTCTGAAATTGCATGGTTTTAGAATGACTAAGAACCTCTAGATATTGCGTGGTTTAAAGTTGACCCATGCACCCTTTAAAATTGTGTGGTTTAAGATTAACCCATAAACCTTTTGAAATGCATAGTTTAAGGATGACTAAGAATCTCTTGAAATTGCGTGGTTTCACTAAGGAAACCTGTCATTCAAGGATATTCTGAAATGGACATTAAACATTCAATAGAAGTTGTTATAACAATTGCCTTAGTAGCGAAGGTGTATTAGGCAAGATCAGTGTCATTTAACACATGTCATGAGAGACAATATCAACAAAGTTCTAGCAATGAGAAAGCATTGATTTCATGAGCAAATCAAGCTAATTTCAAGCATTTGTAATATTGATATCATTCAATATCTCGAAATTGCTATCATGCTTAAAAGGTACCATCAATCCTCAAATTCCTTTTGAAGAAAAGTTATTGTCCATATGGACTCAACTCATGAAAAGGTTTTTGTTCAATAAGCCAAACAAGAGCTCTTTAGTCAAAAAAGGCTTACGCATGCTCTCAATGGGGGCTATTTGATCCCATCCTTATATGTGGGAAGTAATCTGATTACTCAATATACCTTACACTTCCAATATCGAAGGATTTGAGAATCTTTCACAACAAGTACACATTGACCAATCTTAAAAGTCTTTTAAAAGGATTGTAATGTGGGCTTTTAGTCATGGCTTCAACAATGGATAAGCACGAGCAGCTAAGAAATGAAATAATCATCAATCATCCTCTCCGTCGAATTTACAGTTTAAGAAACTTTAAGATGAGATAAGATAATCTTGTCCCTACTTCCTCGAGCGATAACTTTTCAATGTGACACCCACATGCCAACCTGAACAATCCCAATCTGAAGAGACTTGATTAAGGGATGTAATGTAGGCTTGGTGTTAGGTTAAAAAAATGAGAGACTCAATAGGCTCAAAAAGTGTATTAAAGGGTTTTAGAGTCGGTGATCGTTTGGACATCATTACCAACTTCTTTCCAAGATTCTTCAATTCTTTGGCATTTGACTAGTCTTGAGAGTCCATTTGCTAATCATTTTGACACAAAAGCTTTGCTCTTTTATCTAATGGATTTTGCATTTGCAATCATTTTTCAATGCAAGCAATTTGCTTTGACATTTTTTCTTTCCCATAGGAGTTTTTCTTTATGCGACTTTTTGACAAGCATTGGCCTTGCTCTTACCAAGCACATTGTTTTTTTATGCCTCTTAGTTTTCCATTATTTTCTAGGCTTTTCCATTTAAAGATTATAATGATCTTTCTTTGTGTGGGTAGAATGGACTCTCAAGACCGCTGTCCTCAATCAACACTCTTGGTAAATCATATGTTTTGTCCCAGTATGAGGAGATGACCACCAACTGGTTTCCAAGAAATGAATTAACAAGCTCAAATTGGCTTTGTGTCATGACCCGATCTTGCAGCCCTTGATCCCTCACCACAAGGAGAGGAAGGGAGGAAATGTTAGATCTAGTAGTACTTGATCATGAAAGTTCCCTCATGGCTTGTGTTCCAAAAGACGTCATCACTTTGTCTTTCGGGTCAAACCTCTCATAAGCTCCCTCCACGAGATCGCGAGTTCGCCCAAACTCGTACCCAGCGTGACAGCGGTGTGTTGCGACCGTACCCACACAGGCAACATACCTCGAAAGAGGAGGTCGGGTATGGATATTGGATCTAAGGGTACCTTTATCATGGTAACCCTCTCGATAGTACGCTTCACCCATAAGAATGACATCGCTTCACCCTTTAGGGTACTCTCACATCGAGTATGCCAAATCGTGGTGAGTTTCATCGAAACTCGTACCTCTCATGACGGGTTTATTTATACAATCTAGTTGTTTTAAAAAACCTAGAAATAAAACAGGAGTCACCACTAGCGTTGTTTCGAGGGTTGGCTATAAAACCCAATAGAGGATTAGGAGTGTTTCATCGATTCCTACGCAACCAAATATCTAGGTTTAGGGACTTGGGTTATGCTAATATTTCTATTAGCGCACTTTCGATATCTAAACAGTATATTGAGTTTACCTAACGTGTCCATGCATTTTTCCTTCCATTTTCGAGACTGTTAGTCCAAAATTAAGCGATCATGCATGGTTGGTCATTTTCATACTATTCTATTTCTAGA
Source organism: Eucalyptus sideroxylon x Eucalyptus melliodora (assembly GCA_016097485.1). NCBI lineage: Eukaryota > Viridiplantae > Streptophyta > Magnoliopsida > Myrtales > Myrtaceae > Eucalyptus > Eucalyptus sideroxylon x Eucalyptus melliodora. Next base: position 38,816,024 of record CM027834.1, on the reverse strand, counting down.
AAAGAGCAATCAATGGAATTGCAATTACGAGACATCAAGTAAACAATTGAGGAAAGCAGTAAATCTGCCATGTAATCCTAGAAAATATAAAAGCAAAACACAATTGAAAAAAGATAAGAGGAAGAGAGAAAATCCGCAACTCTTTGGGCTTTATACAACAAATGGATCCTGATACATATGTCGGGGAAATTAATAATACATGATAATGGTCGGAATGAACATTGACCTCCATCATCTTCGTGCTTTCTTCATCCTCGAGGTCCTAATCTAAACCTAATCAAGAAATCTATAACTAGGTATATACAATGGAAAGAAACAAGCAAACACATCAAAACAATCAAAAACATGACATCATGTCAAGATCAATCATTTAAAGAAAGTTCAATACGAAAGTCAAATGTTGGGGCCTCGGGGTTAGCCTTTGTCTTTAATGTGAAAGTCCCACTAAGACACCTATCCAATCCATGTGACTTATAGCATTTATTGACCAATTGTGTTCTCACATGGCAAATAATGCTTATAAGTCTCTTAACTAAGTGATCTATGTGATCCTAAGGTTTTCCCTCGATATCATGCATCGACCCTACATGTAGGTCTTTTGGACATTGTTTCTCAACCAATCATACGGATGAGTGAGCCGTTGGTGGATCACTTATTACCAAAGTCACACGTCAATCACAAACACATGCAATTCTAAATGTATGACATAATTGTATGCATGGAGGGTACATGTGATGTTTCAAAAATATCTTTTGAAATCATTCACAAAAAAATTTGAGACAAAGTGATGTCTCAGCTATGAAAGGCATTCAATTACTAAGGCTAGCCCGGGGCTTGCAAAAATGCACTCACAAGCGCAAGCATTTGGAATACAATTCAAACTGTCATTTGCACAATGTCAAATTAGGATTTTAAAAAATTTTGAAAATATTTAGGATTAAGAAATATCTAGGTTATGGAACACATTTAATAGCTAAGAATAACCTAGGACTTGTATAAATGCACTTACAAGTATCGCAAGCATTTTGAATATGATCCAAATCACGAATTTTTCCTTAAGCCAAATTGAGCTTTGAAAAGAATTTTTTTAGAAATTGTTTTTGGGAAACATCACATGTACCAAAGTATTTTTTAAGGTTGCATTTTGAAAAGGCCAATTGTTTACCAACAAAGATGAAAGCATTTAGAACAGCTTTTATGAAGATGGCATGGCCTAATTTTATGTACAAACTAACCTAAAATGTATAACTAAACAATCACAATCATGTTCATATCAGGAAAATTTCTGACCAGACAAGATGTTACGGCATAATTGAATAATATCCATCAACAATCTAGTTATGAAAGAATTCACTAATGTATAGGACATAATAACAAACAGCTTTCATGAAAAAAAGTTTACCTAAACGAGCTACACATGATACAAAAATCAGACAATAAGCACTAGCATGTTAGAAAGTTATCAAAATAGCAGGACACATAGCCAATATCACTAGGATTTTTCTTATCAAAACAAGTCTAAAAATCACCAAATTTTCACACAATGTAGCCAACATGTTGACAAACAAGTTTTGTCAAGAGGCCAAGTGCAGAATTCTAACAGGACCACTAATCTTAATCCAACGCACCCTTTCAGGTAGGATTATTAAGAGCTCTCCCTCACCTTCGACCAAGACCTCTATTCCTTCATGATGAACAAGGCCACCATTGACTCCTACCCGCCTGGATGGGGAACATTGGAGCAATGTGAGGCCAAGTCAACAAGCTGAGAGAGTTCACCGGGGTGGCGCAGGATCAGGGACGCATCTCGTGATATCATGAGCAACACAATACGATCAAAGGGCATGCTGTAGGAGAGGTTGGCTACTATCAATGAACGCATCGCGAGAAGCGCCACAAATGGGCCTTGCCGGGAGGACGAGCTAGAGCTCGATGGACTTATTCGATAGCTGGCACTCATAGAAGAAGAGATTACCACTTTCAAGCAGCTGGTAGAGAGCCTCGATGAGCGAGTAAAGGTGTTGGAGAAAACTTCCTTATTTGTTTTGAAGTTGACAAAATATTTCCATCGGTCTAGTCTTAAGACTTGTAGACTCAAGTGTTATAGTCTAGTCTGACGATCTCTAGACTCTGTCGTCAAAGTCTAAAGACTCAAGACTCAAAGTCTGTCCTCACTAATAGTTTCTAGACCGATGAAGAAAAGGTTTATCTGATGAAGAAAACTTTTCCAGATGCGAGTATATCTTTAAAGATTTGGTTCGTACGGTTGAAGAAGATCTCACGGCTGAAAATAGCATCTCATGATCAGTTATTCTTATTGATATCAATTCGAATAATTAAATCTGTTGATTGGCGAAGTATACTTAGAAGGTTCTACTTATGGAAACCTAAATCATGATTGTATGGGCGAGCAAGATTGGTGGGCTATCATCACATTTCTTAAATAACTCGAGATCTTCCTAATTGATTCCGTCCAACGAGTAGATTGGAAGAACTCATTTGGAAGGTACCAACGGTTATGAAGGCACGGAGGAGTATATAAGGAAGACACTCAAGTTATTCGAGTGTGCCCGTGAAAGAAAAATTCTAAAGTCTGAAGTTCTTAGTTCTTTGCTGTTTCATTTGTCGAGCTTAAATTGTACTCAAAAGAGACATTAAATGCTTGTGAGACCTCGAGGAAGTGTAGCAGAGTCTCTACACTGTGGAATCAAGGACGTGAGACTGTAAATTCTCTTTTGGTTTTTAGTGAAATCCAACCAGTGGGCTGTCAGTGCAGGAGAGTGGACGTAGGCTTGGTCTAAGCAGAACCACTATAAACCTTGTGTTTCAATTCTCTTTCCCTAATCTCTTTACTTCATAGTTTTATATAACTGTTTATAGTATCTTACATCTTCAGTCTATTATTCTCAGAAGACGAATTAATTTGTTAAGCTTTGCAAAAACTTCTTTGATCACCTATTCACCCCCTCTAGGTGCTCTTACTAGCCCTATCAATTGGTATCAGAGCTTGTGTGCTCGGTTTATTGAAGTGTTTTTACTTCTGAGCCAAAGATCTATGGCTAGTATTTTGGCTTCAGGTTTGGTTGAAGGCCAAAGCAACACTAGGCTGCCTTACTTTGATGGAAAGGAATACAATGTTTGGAAAAACAAGATGAAGGCATTCCTAAGATCGAAAGATCCATTGGAATGGGATTTGATAGAAAAGGGAATCATTCCCAAAGCTGCATCAGTCTTAGAAAGAGGAAAAGAAGTTGTAGATACTAGCAAAATGGCAAAAGAAGAAATAACCAATAGACAAGCTCTTCATGCTAAAGCAATCTACTATTTATATTGTGCTTTATCTCCCACTAAATATAACATAATTTCATCTTGTGAAATAGCGAAAGAAGTCTGGGATAGATTGCATGTTACCTATGAAGGAACTGATCGAGTTAAAGAAATAAAGATCAATATTCTACTCAGACAGTATGAAGCCTTCAAGATGAAACTAGGAGAATCCATTACTAACATGTTTAGTCGTTTTACAGAAATTATAAATGGTCTATTATATCAGGGATAACCAATCTCAGGACCAATGAAGGTCAATAAACTGCTACGAGGATTATCCAAAGATTGGAATCACGTGAAGACTTCAATAAGAGAAACCCAAAGAATCATGCCTCTTACAGTTGATGAGCTTGTAGGCACACACTTCAGTCATATGAAGTGGAACAACTAAATGAGGAAGAAGATCCCAAAGGTAAGAAGTCAATTGCTTTAAAGTCTAACGATGATTTTGATAATACAGATTCTGAAGATAACATGGATGACGAAGAGCTAGCACTAATGATAAGGAAGTTAAAGAAACTAAATAAAAAGGGAAGAAGATTTAACTGGAAGAAACAATGTTCTCAAAAATTCCAGAACAAATCAAATGAGGATGACGAGATTAACAAAGTTGTGGTCTGTTTTGAATACAAGAAAAAATGACACATCAGACCCAACTGTCCTCTGTTGAAGGAAAAGAAAGCAAAAAAAGTTCAAGAATGCTCTCAAAGCAGAGACATGGAGCGATACATAATGTGAGGAAAGTGATAAAGAATATGCCAACATATGTCTAATGGAAAATTCTGAGTCAGATTTAGATTTTGGAACATATTCAGACTCAGACAGTGAAATCGAGGTAAGTAATTTAAAAATTCCTGCTAAAGTCTCAAAATACATTGATGAACTTTGTCTTAGTCTTAAAACCTCTCTTAAGAGGATTTCTAAGCTAAAAAAGGAGAATTCTACATTGAAGTAACAAGAAAACTCTTGGCAAGAAAAGTTTGAAAATTTAAACAAAAGTTTTGCCATTTTAAAAGAAAATGCAGACTCTCTTTCAAAAGAAAATACATTTTTGAAAAATAACATTTCAAATATTTCAAAAAGGTTTTCAATAGGATCTGAGAAGTTGGAAAAGATTCTTTCGGTCCAAAGACCTTACTTTAACAAATCAGGATTGGGAATGACTTTTGAAACCATTCCTCTAATTGATTTTCCAAAAGTAAATGAAAGAATCAAACAAAGACCTACAAAAACCTTTTATATAAATCATTTTCAAAGAGTCTTTCTAAGACCCGTTGGCGAAGTGCTCTCAAATGCTCTAAGTGCAATAGCTCAGAACATTTTGAGAAAGAATATCCTAAGGTTTGGAGACTTGTTAAGAAGGAATGTGCAAAGACTGTATATTGCACTAACTCCTCTGAACCCAAGAAGATGTGGGTACCAAAGAAAGCTTGGGTTGCTTTTTATAATTGCAGGTCAATATCAAGAAAAATATAAAGTGGTATTTGGATAGTGGCTGCTCGAAATACATGACAGGAGATTTAAGTTGTTTTACAAAGCTTATGCAAATAAAAGGAGGACAAGTTTCGTTTGGTGGAAACAGCAAAGGAAGAATTGTTGGATGTGGAACTGTAAAGATTGAAAGCCTCATAATCAACAATGTCTCCTTGGTGGAAGGATTGAATTACAATCTACTCAGCATTAGCCAACATAGTGACACTTGATTCAAAATCAACTTTTAAGAAGGAATATGTTCTGGAACTAGTAAAGATCTGTCTCAATTTTTTACTAGACAAAGACATGGGAATATTTGTCTTCTAGATATAAAACCAGAAAGATCTCAATGTCTAATCTCAATTCAAGATGAAGCAAATCGTTGGCATCGAAAGCTTGGTCATGTCAACATGAAGCAAATTGCCAAGATCTCTTCTAAGAAGCTTATTCGTGAACTACCCAACCTGAAGTACCAAAAGTCTGACTTATGCATGCCATGTGTTTTGGGAAAATAGGTTAGAAGTTTTTTTAAACCAATAAATCAAGTTTCTAATAATCGTGATTTGCAGCTTCTGCATATGGATCTCTTTGGACCAATCGAACTCAAAGCATTTGTGGAAAAAGATATTGCCTAGTAATTATGGATGATTATTCACGATTATTTGGGTTTACTTTCTGGCAAATAAGTCTGAAACATTTTCTAACTTTTCAAAGTTTGCTAAGAAAGTTCAGAATGAGAAATGATATGTTATTTCAAGCATACGGACAGACCATGGAGGTGAGTTTGATAATCAATACTTTGCTAAATACTATGCTGAATCTGGTTTTCAGCATGTTTTCTCCTCCCCATACACTCCATAATAGAATGGAGTTGTGGAAAGAAAGAATAGATCTTTGCAAGAAATGGCAAGAACTCTTTTAATATAAAGTAATATTTCTTCTCGTTTTTGGGCTGAAGTAGTTTCTACAACTTGCTATATTATTAACAGAGTATTCTTAAAGCCTATTCTAGAGAAAACTCCCTATACGTTATTCAAAGGAAAGAAGCCAATTGTTTTTTACTTTCATGTGTGTGGATGCAAATGTTTTGTTTTGAAAAATGCAAATGATCGAACTGGTAAGTTTGAGGAGAAATCAGACAAAAGAATCTTCCTTGGATATTCAACCACCAGCAAAGCCTACAGAGTATTCAACAAGAAGACCCAGTCTGTAGAAGAATCTATGAATGTCAAATTTCAAGATTCTTTGCAAAATTAACTGATTCATACTCAACCTAAAGAATCTGAAGTTACTCCAGACCTTACAAAGTCTAACTCCCCTGAAGTAGCTTAGACTTCTGGAGAAAATTAATGAGTGGAAGTTGAAGAATTAACTGAAGTAGAAGAACAACATTCTGTTAGACCGACCAGCAACTGGAAGCACAAGTCTAGTCATCCCAAAAAACTCATCATCGGTAACATTGATGAAGGGATTCGTACTAGATCCAAAAGGCAAGAAGAGTCTAGTGTCATGGCACTTATTTCTGAAATTGAACCGAAAAGCATAGAAAAAGCTTTAATTGACGAAAGCTGGATTGAAACTATGCAAGAAGAGCTTAGACAATTCAGCATTAATGATGTTTAGGAATTAACTCATAAACCAAAAGGTAAATCCATTATTGGAGCTAAATGGGTTTTCAGGAACAAGATGGACGAAAAAAGAAAAGTGGTCAGGAACAAAGCAAGACTCATGGTCAAAGGATATACGTAAGAAGAATGGATAGACTATGATGAGACCTACGCACCAATAGCAAGGTTAGAAGCAATTAGATTATTGCTTGCTTTTGCATGTTACAAAAATTTCAAGTTATTCCAATGGACGTCAAAAGTGCATTCGTAAATAGATTTATCCAAGAAGAATTCTATGAGGAACAACCTCCCGAATTTGAAGACCCAAAGAGACCAGACTCAGTATTAAGACTAAAAAAGGCTATATATGGTTTAAAGTAAGCACCTTGAGCATGGTACAACAAGTTAAGTAAGTTTTTAATTCAAAATGGTTATGTCAAAGGAAAAGTGGATACTGCTTTGTTTATTAAAAGAGAAGGTAAAAACTTTCTACTTGTTCAAATTTATGTGGATGATATTATATTTGGATCACCTAACGAAAATCTGTGCAAGAAGTTTTCTAAGTCTATGCAAGAAGAATTTGAGATGAGCATGATGTGTGAATTATCCTTCTTTCTCGGATTACAAGTAAAACAATTGAAGGAATGAATTTTCATTCACCAGGAAAAATATGCAAAAGAACTTGTTAAAAAGTTCGGATTGGAAAATTGCAAAAAGACTGAGATACCAATGTCTAGTTTTTCGAAGCTGGACAAAGATGAATGAGGAAAGAAAGTTGACCAGAAGTTCTACAAGAGTATTATCGATTCACTTATTTATCTTACTGCTTCTAGACCTGATATTTTGTTTAGTGTTTGCATTTGTGCTAGATTTCAATTTGATCCCAAAGAATCTCATCTAAGTGCTGCAAAACGCATCATCAAATACGTTGCAACTACCTCAAAGTTAGGTTTGTGGTATCCCAAAGAAGGAGACTTTACTCTCATTAAATATTCAAACATAGATCTAATAGGTTGTAGAGTTCATAGAAAGAGTACTTCCGGTACTTGTCAATTGCTAGGAAATAGGACAGTATCATGGTTCTTAAGGAAACAAAGTGCAGTGGCTCTTTCAACAGCAGAAGCAGAGTATGTGGCCCTTGGAAGTTGCTGTTCTCAAATCTTATGGATAAAACAACAACTGAGAGATTTTGGAATCGAAAACTCATGCATCGAGATCAAATGTGACAACACCAGCGCAATTAATCTCACAAAAAATCCAATTCTTCATTCAAGAGAAAACCACATAGAGATTCGACACCACTTTATAAGAGATCATGTTCAAAATAGAGAAGTTATGATTCAATTCATTGATTCAAAGAATCAACTGGCGGACATATTTACAAAGCCATTGGAGAAAAGTCTATTTGAGTCTATTCGCACTAGACTAAACATCACATCTTTTATCCATTAAAGTCTAAAGATGCTCAGACTCAGAGGTAAAGTTCGAAGGTGCTCAAACTCAAAAGACCAAGAGTTATGACTGTAAGTTATTTCAGTACTGGTAATTTATTTTTTTGGTTAAAAACTTGAAAATGTACGGTTACTCATTAATCATTGATTGATTGAAATTATTTATTTTCAAAAAGGCAATTATTCTTTTTCGAAAAGGTATTTTTATTTTTCATTTTATGCCATTTCATTTATCTCGCTTCACTTGCTTTATATACTGTTGAAATCTGTCTTTTTCATTTTTCACTCTTAAACCCTAAAAGTTTCAAACTCCCACTTGCTCTCACATTACTTGTTGTTTAATCCAAAAAGTTTTCACCTTTCGAGCAAGACTGTGAATTTCTCCCTTTGAAGAGACAATGTCTTCGAGAAAGTCATCAAGAATTGCAAGTATGGGACCACGGCATAGACCTGAGGGTCCTACGCAGTTCGACTTGACCGAAGAAGAAGATTCTACTCCTCCGCAGTGACAAAGTCAGCAACAGCCTTCTCAACACTGTCAAAATCCTCCACCAACTCATCCAGAAGAAGAAGTGTTGGAAGAAGTGGAACCTTTTCTCTTTCACAGTGAGGGATAAGGAGTTTTTGGTGAATATGGACATATTGGCTGATATAATTAGTGTGTTTGTTGCTCTTGCTACTCTGTCATTGGTGAAGGATCGAGATGTTGAAGGCAAGATTTCCCACTCTAGGATGAATGCTTCTAACATCTTGTTACACAAGATCGTAATCAACTGCATTCATCCAAAGTTGACATCCAAGACTGATGTCTCTCGGTCTGAAGCGAAATTGATGTATGCCATCAACATTGGCTACAAATTCTCTCTGCCTCACACCATCTTGTTTCACATGTACAGATCAGTGGTGAAGGATAAGGGACAACTTCCTTATTCCGCTCTTATCATGCGTCTTTTTAGACATTTTAAAATTCACATCCCTGCACCATTATGTTCGACAATAATTTCACCAATGGTGATTGGATTTAAAATGGTCACAAAGATGCATTTGAAAGAGCTGAACAAGGTGTTGGAGCGCATGAAGGAAAAGTCTCCCGTCAAAGCAAAACAAGACTTTGCTATGGCGAAGAGGAAAGGCAAGGAGCCCATGGCTGCTCCAGTAAAGAAGAAAAGAATTATCATCTTGCAGGATGAAGAGGATGAGGATGAAATGACTCTTTCAACCTTAAGAAGTTTGAAGGGTTTTGTTAGCTTTCAAGAGACTCGAGAAGAGACAGAGAAGGAAGATGAAGAATAGAGGAGGACAGAGGAAGAAAGAAGAGAAGAGGAAGAAGAAGAAAGAAGAAAAGAGGAAGAAGAGGAAAGAAGAGGAGATGAAGAAGAAGCAGAAAGAAGAGGACAAGGAGAAGAAAAAGACCAGGATCAAGAAGACTCTTTTGAGCCAACTTTGGCTGTCTCCTTGTCCAGTAATTCTGAAATGGCAGGAACTGAAACTGCTAAATCATATCACTCTAAAGCTGAAGTTGATCAAGAAGAAATCTTACCTACTCCACCGGAAGGCAACCAAACAGGGGGAGCTGTTGGACAAAAAGGTATTTCTTCACGTATTTTTACTAGTGATGTGAGTCATTCTACATCAAATCCAGAGGATGTGTATGCCTCTCATTATCCAAAAGTCTCCACTCACAATCATGGTGGACAATCTACTGAAGTTCCATCCATTCTCAAAACCCCTAGAATCGACTCAGCTAGTACTAGTGCTGCAACAGAACAAATAGCAGACTTTTCGAGACTGCTAGAGATTTTATTGGAAGTAAGGAAGCAGTAATATGCTATGGGATATGAGATGCAGGATCTCAAGAATGCTTTCATGACCACTTTAGTGTCTTTGCATGATCAGTTAAACACCCTGAAGAATCAAGTGCAATCAATTGTGCAGGGTAAAGATTTTCAGTCACTAAAGTAGAGTTTTGCAAGGCTTAAGAAGATAGTGAAATCTATGGGAGAGTTTGAGCTTGTTCGCATTCCAAAACAGTCATGATTTTGACTATATTTTCAACCAACTCTTTTATTTGTTCTCCACTTTTTGCTGTTTAACAAAAGGGGGAGAGTTTGATGCAGATTTGATTTGACTTTGGTTTGTGTTTGTTGGATTTTTGATTTATTATTATGGTTCGGACTGTTTGATTTGATGCTTTGATTTGCAGTAACTTAAGCTATGTTATTGATTATGGAAAGTGTAGTTGTTTGACAAGACTAACACGTTTTCTGTGGTTGCAGAATCGCTACTATATCCATATTCTAATCTACTTATCTCTTTTAAGATATCTTGTTTTGCTTAAGTTTTGTTTTGCAAGTCAATAGTGTTCAAATCTACAGGAAAGTTTTGTCACCATCAAAAAGGGGGAGATTGTTAGAGAAAACTTCCTTATTTGTTTTGAAGTTGACAAAACGTTTCTATCAGTCTAGTCTTAAGACTTGTAGACTCAAGTATTATAGTCTATTTTGACGATCTCTAGACTCTGTCATCAAAGTCTGAAGACTCAAGACTCAAGACTCAAGATTTAAAGTCTGCCCTCACTGATAGTTTCTAGACCGACGAAGAAAAGGTTTATCGATGAAGAAGACTTGTCCAAATGCGAGTATATCTTTAAATATTTGGTTCGTACAGATGAAGAAGATCTCACGGTTGGAAATAGCATCTCGTGATCAGTTATTCTTATTGATATCAATTTAGATAATTAGATCTGTTGATTGGCGAAGCATACTCGGAAGGTTCTATTTATGGAAACCTAGATCCTGATTGTATGGGTGAGCAGGATTGGTGGGCTATCATCACATTCCTTAAATAACTCGAGATCTCCCTAATTGATTCTGTCCATCGGGTAGATTGAAAGAACTCCTTTGGAAGGTGCGAATGGTTATGAAGGCACGGAGGAGTATATAAGAAAGATGCTCAAGTTATTCAAGTGTATGCATGAAAGAAAAATTCCAAAGTCTGAAGCTCCTAGTTCTTTGCTGTTTCATTTGTCGAGCTTAAATTGTATTCAAAAGAGAGATTAAATACTTGTGAGACCTTGAGGAAGTGTAACAGAGTCTCTACACTGTGGAATCAAGGACGTGAGATTGTAAATTCTCTTTTGATTCTTAGTGAAATTCAGCCAAGGTTGTCAGTGCGGGAGAGTGGACATAGGCTTGGTCTAAGCTGAACCACTATAAACCTTGTGTTTCAATTCTCTTTCCCTAATCTCTTTACTTCGTAGTTTTATATAACTATTTATAGTCTTTACATCTTCAGTCTATTATTCTCAGAAGACGACTTAATCTGTTAAGCTTTGCAAAAACTTCTTTGATCACCTATTCACCCCCTCTAGGTGCTCTTTCTAGCCCTATCAAAAGGCATGCCGTGCAGCATGCTCGGCATGCTCAGATCTTGAGTTGATATGTACCAAAAACTTCTTTGCAGCGTAGGCACATCTTCCAGCTTATCATCGAGGCGTGGGGGAGAATAAGCGATTAAAAAAGGCCTATTGGACTTCGTGTTCAAATTCAGGCATCATATCGGCTTGGACCAGTAGGGGCATGGGTGGCCGGGATATGTAATTTTTTGGCCTTTTGATATCATAGAACCATGTAAAGTTGTAGTCCTAGATGAAAGTTTGAATGATCGGATGGAAGTTTATCTTCTAACTGGCTTTGTTGCTTCTCGACTCCTTGCATCTCCCACATAGTTGGATAATACTTTTTCAAATATTTTCCATTGATTGAACATGGCAATTCTCTACCATCAACTTCTATTAGTCGATAGGCATTTCCAATAAGTATATCAATGACTAAGTATGGACCTTCTCACGTTGATGACCATTTACCAAACTTTTTATTATTCATGCTTTGTGGTAAAATGGTCCTCCAATCTAAATTACCAATGTCAAAATGCTTTAACTTTGCATGTTTGTTGTACACCTTCGTGACCATCTTTATGTGAAACCAGCTTATCTAAAGCAGCGGCCCCTACTTTCCCCCAAATCATCAATGTTTGCATACATCAACTCATCGTACTCCTTTTTGACCATGACACTTCGTAGCTTAATACTTAGCGATTGCACTGTGACTTCAAAGGGAAGAACGGCATCTTATCCGTATGTTAACATGTATGCATTAAATCCAATGCTTGAACTCTTTGACGTTTGATAAGCCCACAACACTGTCAACAATAAAAAAATCCCATTCTCTTGGGTTATCCTCTAAGTGTTTCTTGATCAAGCTAATGATAATTTTGTTAGAAGCTTCAGCTTGACCATTAACCTAAGCATAATAAGGTGTCGAATGGATCCTTTAAATCCCTCTTGATTTGGCAAAGTTCAACACCTCTTGGCTTGTAAACATTACTCCTTGATCAGCCGTTATAAACTTAGGGATACCAAATCGATGGATGATACGCTCCTCAATAAACTCTTTCACTGTCTTTTGTGTGACGTTTTTATTTGAGGCCGCCTTGACCCATTTTGTAAACTAATTGTTAGGGAAATCCCTTATGATGTTTTGAAGATGACAAAATAAATCAAAGGCTACTAACATGTTTGATGGTTGAGTAATAGACCATGCATATAATAGAACATGTAAATGATATTATCAAAGTCAGAAGACGACCGGAAGACGAACGTAACTCATGTCCAAAGTATATTCGAAGATTTCCAGACTTCGTGTCAAAGTCGAAGACCGCGGACTCAAGACTCAAAGTCCGAAGACCGCCCGACTCAAGACTCAAAGTCGAAGACCGCGACTTTAGTGTCAAAGTCTGTTCTACATCGAAGTCCGCTCACTCGACTAATTCCGGACTAAACGAGAAGCCGAACCGAAGATAGACTCTATCTTTGAAGCCTGAATTGGGTACAGACCTTAAAGCTAAATCTGTTCGAAGCGGATATGTTCAGACCCAGATTGTAAAGTCTACGAGACTCATATTGTAAAGTTTACGACTCGGACTTTACATCCAGATTCGATGAATCGTAACTCAAGCCCAATCATATAACGGCTAGTGATCTGATTTGGATTCCACATCAAGATTCATTTATTCAATCTAATTGATTGACGATTGGATCTTGAAGACAAGAACTTTCTACGAAGAAGCTTTACTTATGGAAACCAAGATTTCGTTTGTATGGGCGATCGGAATCAATTTGGGATTCTACCTTTGTCACTCAACGGCTACCAAATCTTCTAGATACAGAGCTGTTCAATGGGTATATTGGAAGACGATTCTCCGAGATACTGTCCAACAGGTAGTTTGGAAGTGGAGGAGTATTTAAGGAGATCATGGACCGATGAGCAAGTAAGAGACGGAGCGTAGAATTTATAATTCCAAAGTCTGAGCGACCTTCGATCATACACTTGTCTCTTGAGAGCTTAAACGTTTGTAATCGTGAGAGAAATACCAAAAGAGTGACTTAGTGAGATAGTGTGATCTACTACTAAGTGTTTGCACTCGAAGTTGTAATCTCTTGTTGATTGCATAGTGGAATCCAGCCAAGAAGGCTGTTAGCGTGGGAGAGTGGACGTAGGCTTGGATTAAGCCGAACCACTATAAATCTTGTGTTCTTATTCTCTTCCCTAACTCCTTTATTTTGTTCATACTAGCACTCTCAATTGGTATCAGAGCCAAGTGCTCGGTTTATAAAAGTGTTTTTACTTTTGAGCTAAAGATTCTTTATGGCTAGTATGTTGGCACCAGGACTTATGGAAGGGCAGAGCAACACAAGGCCACCATATTTTGATGGAAATGAATACGACGTATGGAAGAACAAAATGAAAGCATTCCTAAGATCCAGAGATCTCTTACAATGGGATGTTGTGGAAAGAGGAATCAACCCCATCGCTGCGTCTACATCAAATAAGAATGGCAAAGACAAAGAAAGCAAACCCCCCGCTCCTATGTCTCGGATGGAGATGTCCAAAAGAGAAGCGCTTGATGCGAAAGCAATTTATTCTTTATATTGCGCTTTGTCTCCTACTGAATATAATAGAATCTCTTCATGTGAAACAGCAAAAGAAGTTTGGGATAGACTTCATGTTACATATGAAGGGACCGATCGTGTAAAAGAGACAAAAGTAAACTTCTTGCTTGGCCAATATGAATCATTCAAGATGAAGCAAGGAGAATCAATTGGAGATATGTTCAGCCGTTTTACAGAAATTGTAAATGGTTTAGCATATCAAGGTCAGCAAATTTCTACCCCGATGAAGGTCAACAAACTCTTGCGAGGTCTCTCAAAAGATTGGAATCATGTCAAGACCTCAATCCGGGAGACTCAAAGGATTATGCCACTCTCCGTTGATGAATTGATTGGCACTCTTCAATCCTATGAAGTGGAGCAACTCAACGATGAAGATCTCGAAGGTAAGAAGTCCATCGCTTTAATATCTAATGCTGTTTTTGATGAAACAGATTCAGAAAATGACATGGACGACGAAGAACTTGCCTTTATGGTCAAGAAATTCAAAAAGCTGAGTAGAAAAGGAAGGAACTTCGATGGAAGAAGTCAATACAAGCATAATGGCCATAAAAGAATCATGAAAGAAGATGATGATCAAGAAAATATATGCTTGATGGCACATTCAAAATCTGAGTCTGATTCAGATACAGACTCAGAATCAAAGTCTGACTCGGACACAGACTCAGAATTCGGTGAGGAAATCGAGGGGGAGAAAGCGAATCCAAAAGAAAAGGAAAAGAATCGTAATCATTTCAAAAAGGCAACAAATTGAGGGGGAGCTTTGATCAATTTTGGAAAAATCTTTTTGAATCGATCGTGATCTTATTATGAATGGAAGGAAAGGTAAATGTGTCAGAATTTGTTCAAAAAATCCGGTTAGTGCATCTTTTATTACCTTTTGTCATTAACAAATCTCTTACTGATATTATCATTTTATTATGACAAAAAGTGTACGTGAATTTCATGATGCATCTGTGATTTTTATTGGATATTTGCTGACATATATGATCGAAGTGAGCTATATTGCATATCTTTAATATTCAACTTACTTTATAAAAACTGATTTTTGGAAATTGTGATTCATGCAAAATATTTGTTATTATTCTCTACGTGAATCTGTTATTATCGCTTTTTGATTATGACAAAAAGGGGGGGAATATATGAATATGCATATGTGCTGATTGGTTGATATTATTTATTGCATAATATTGAGCTGCGATTATTTTCTACATATTATTATGCACAATTTATTTGTTATCTTCTGATATCCTTTGATTTAAAAGTATGTTTACAAATCTGCATATTCAGAGATTGTTTTGTCATCATCAAAAATGGGGAGATTGTTAGGGAAATCCCTTATGATGTTTTGAAGATGACAAAATAAATCAAAGGTTACTAACATGTTTGATGGTTGAGTAATAGACCATGCAGATAATAGAACATGTAAATGATATTATCAAAGTCAGAAGACGACCAGAAGACTGAACGTAACTCATGTCCAAAGTATATTCTGAAGATTTCCAGACTTCTGTGTCAAAGTCTGAAGACTACCAGACTTTAGTGTCAAAGTCTGTTCTACATCAGAAGTCTGCTCACTCTGACTAATTCTAGACTAAACGAGAAGCTGAACCAGAAGATAGACTCTATGCTGAAGCTAAATTGGGTACAGACCTTAAAGCTAAATCTGTTCAGAAGCAGATATGTTCAGACCCAGATTGTAAAGTCTACAGACTCATATTGTAAAGTCTACAGACTCAGACTTTACATCCAGATTCGACAGATCGTAACTCAAGCCTAATCATATAACGGCTAGTGATCTGGTTTGGATTCCACATCAAGATTGATTTGATTGATTCAATCTAATTGATTGACGATTGGATCTTGAAGACAAGAACTTTCTACGAAGAAGCTTTACTTATGAAAACCAAGATTTCGTTTATATGGGCGATCGGAATCAATTTGGGATTCTACCTTTGTCACTCAACGGCTACCAAATCTTCTAGATACAGAGCTGTCCAATTGATATATTGGAAGATGATTCTCCGGGATACTGTCCAATAGGTAGTTTGGAAGTGGAGGAGTATTTAAGGAGATCATGGACCGATGAGCAAGTAAGAGACTGAGCGTAGAATTTATAATTCCAAAGTCTGAGCGACCTTCGATCATACACTTGTCTCTTGAGAGCTTAAACGTTTGTAATCGTGAGAGAAATACCAAAATAGTGACTTAGTGAGATAGTGTGATCTACTACTAAGTGTTTGCACTCGAAGTTGTAATCTCTTGTTGATTGCATAGTGGAATCCAGCCAAGAAGGCTGTTAGCGTGGGAGAGTGGACGTAGGCTTGGATTAAGCCGAACCACTATAAATCTTGTGTTCTTATTCTCTTCCCTAACTCCTTTATTTTGTTCATACTAGCACTCTCACTAATTGGTGGCGACCAAAATGAAGCTATGTTTCTTCGACAAAATAGGGTATATTTTTCTTATTATATCGATAGCTCAGCCCTTAAACGGCCAAGGTTTAATAATAGGTTTCATTACCGATGCTCGCACGTGTTGGACAGGACCATGCCTACACTGCTCATAGCCTTTAGCATAATCTATGCAGTCTTGAGTGATAGTTGGCAAAAAATAACAATGCCAATGTAGCAACCATTTTATTTTAACTCCAGCTTGATCTGCTCCACATATTTCTTCATGTACTTAAGCCATTACTAGCATCAATCCTCATTTTCCTAAACATTTTAATAGCAAACCATCTATAGGTTCTTCAATACAAATTGTTACCAATCGATAAATACTTAGTTGCTTTTCTCTTGAAATTTTATCGCTAGCAATTGGATTCTTCAAATATTCGACGAACATGGTTCTCCAATCTTGTTCTCTTGTGTTAACGTCTTGACTCTCTATCATTATCACTCGATTGTCTATCGACGGCAATACTTTCACGAGGGTGACAATATCTTTAGCTAGTTCTTTGGGCATTGATACTCTCCAAATAATTATTTTATCACTAACTAAGAATCGGGCTTTCATGTCAGCTAAGATATTTAGGCCGACAATAAAAGCCTCATGTTTAGCTTGATCATTCGAACAGTCAAAATCAAGCTTGAACATGAGCTTAGTTTTTAGTCCATGCGGAGATATTATCTATTCCGGCTCCTGCTGATCCAGATGCACTAGAACCATCAAAATATAACGTCCATGGAACAACTTGAGTACAATTCTCGCCTTCATCCTCCTTTTGAATACACCAATACTCCGTAATAAAGTCTACCACTACCTGGCCCTTCCCCGCCTTGAGCGATACATAAACTAAATCGATTTCTCATAGTGCAAACGCCCACTTAGCAATCCGGCCTTTCAAACTCTGCCGAGTTAGCATATACTTAATTACGTATGTTCTACATATTACATGTACTGTAGTGGGCAATATATAATGACGTAATTTAGTACAAGCATAGTACAAAGACAAACATAGTTTCTCGATGGGAGTATATCTTGTCTCAGCCTCATTCAGCATCTTGCTTAGATGATATACCGCTTGCTCTTTACCCTCATTATTCTCTTGTGCTAATATGCATCCGATTGTGGTATCGGCCACCAACAAGTAAAGTTTCAATGGCCTACCCGCTTTGGGTAGCATTAAAACTAGAGGGTTGACTAAGTACTCCTTTATTTGGTCGAATGCACGTTGATGCTTACCTTCCCATACAAAAATTTTCTTGATTCTTAAGCTTCGGTAGTGGGAAAAAAACTTCGATTTGTCCAGACAATTAGCAATAAACCAGCATAGAAAATTTATCATCCCTATTATCATTTAAACCTATTTTTTGGTACTAGGTGGCGATAACTCTAAGATAGCCTTTGTCTTATTCTTATCTATTTCAATTCCTCATTAATTGACTAAGAATCCTATAAAATTACCAACTTTGACACCAAATGCACATTTCAACAGGTTCATTTTCAATTTAAACTTTCGCATTCTAAGGAAAGCTTGTTCTAAATAATTTAAATGACTTACCTGTTCCAACTTGATAATGACATCATCAATGTACACCTCCATGAAATCACCAATCATGTCATGAAAGATGAAATTCATAGCTCTTTATTATGTGGCTCCAACATTCTTAAGACGATTGATATTTGATTTTTAGTTGATGCCACGATAAAGGTAAAACCTCGAGGTTAGGGTTTCCAATCACGACGGAGCCCATTTCTCGAATAAAAAAGTATCGTCTTTCATTTTTTTCATTTTTTTTTTTGGTGAAAAAATCAGACAAATCTTTCGTTTCTTTTTTTGTCTTGTCATTGTTGAGCAATTTCCTACTCACTTTTATCAAAAACCCAAAAAGGCAAATAATTGACTTTTGAGTTGATTTATTGGTCAACCTTTTGACCAAAAGTCAACCCTGAGTCAAAAGTTGACTTTTTACATTAAAAAAAAAGGATAATACCCTTAAAAAACCCCAAACTTGTACACTTGTGACAAATTTATCCCAAACTATTTTTTTGACCACCAAAAACCCCAAACTGGTATACTTTTGACAAATTTATCCCAAATTGGTACACTTGTGACAAATTTACCCTATGTTAGTTTTTGTTAAATTTTATTATTAAATTATTAAGTTAAATGACATGTGACAGTTAACCAGTATATCAATTTAGGATTTTACGTTCCGTTTGTCATAGTTTACAATTTTTATGATTTTTTTGTGGTATTAATCCAATTTAGCATAGGGTATATTTGTCACAAATTTACCAGTTTAGGGTTTTTTTGCAGTCAAATAAATTAGTTTGGGGGTAAATTTGTCATAAATGTACAAGTTTAGGGTTTTTTATAATTAGTCGGGGTAAATTTGTCACAAGTTTACCAGTTTTGGGTTTTTCATGGTCAAAAAAATAGTTTTGGGTAAATTTGTCACAAGTGTACCAGTTTGGGGTTTTTAAGGTATTATTCCTAAAAAAAAAAAAATCCCTTTTAGTCTTAACAGCACTTGAGTCATATTAGTTTTCAAAAATTTCAAAGATTTGATCACAAAATCATCTTTTAGGAAAAGTCTTAATGGACTTTCGATCAAACATTTGATAAAAAAAATTAAAAAATATAAATCCGTGAATCATTTCATTCTTGTTCCAATTTGACTTTAGCATAAAAAATTTGCTAAAATTGATTAAGAACCTTGTTTTTTGAATTTTTTGTTTTTAGGTTCAAAATTGGCCAAAAATTAAATTACTTTCAATCCAGTCATAATTAGGCTTAGTTCTTTTTATGACATTTGATCTAGAGATTATTACCCATTCACCCATTCAATTGATTTCAAGATCAGTCGTGCTGAAATATGGATTTTTATTTTTAGCCCTGACTAGGAGGTATTGATCGATTCCACATGATTTGTGAAGGGGCACTTCCATTCCAATCGTTTTTGTGAGATAAGTTCGAATCTGGGGTCCATTTTGAGGAATTCATTTGGGAACTTCTTAATTTGAGGGATCTAGCCTAATGAGATTCAAGTTGACCCATTCGAAATTAAGATTTAATTTTGAGAATTAAGGCTTAATTTCACTATTAAACCTCAATTCAATTTTAGTGTAAAGGTCGCACCAATTATTCAAGATGAATTTGGATGCAATAAGACACCCAAGGTATGGATAATTAATCCATAAGATACCTTGCAATTTTAATTGAATTCAATTTCAATTCATTTGCAATTTTGAGCAAAAAATTACATAAAATTGTCCAATTTGACCTAGAAAATCCAATTGCATGTACCCATGATGTAGGTCCAATATTCATGTCAACTAAGTAATTAGGCCAAACTGGATTGCGTTTATATGGTTTAATTAGCCTAATTTCTTTAAAATTGGACAATTTCCCTTTAAATTGGACTGTTTTTCCTCAAATTAGATAAGATTTCCCTTCAATTTAGTCCTTGAGGGACGAAATTGCATAAAATTTGGAAACTTGAGGACCAAATTGCCCAAGGGGTGACACAATCAACCGGACCATTTGGATCGGTCCAATCGGTTCAATCAAACACTGGTGGAGAAGGCCAGTTTGGACCTCCTCCGACCAGCCCTCAACGGCTAGCGACCACCCTTAGGCATCCCATCATGTGTGCTTCTCTCCTGCGTCCTTCAAATTTATTTATTTATTTTTCAGATTTTGCGAAAATGCCTCTAGATTTTGTGAAATTACGAAAATGCCCTTAATGAGGTCTTAATTGCAAATTTGATCCAAATCGCTGATTTTGATGCATCACCATTGTCCGAATGATCACATGTATGATTTTAATCTTAATTAACTCCTAAGGCTACATTTGGTCGTTTGGATTTCTAATCTAGTCCTATGATATGAAATCCAATGGATTTTGCTATATTCTATCACTATTTGGTGATGGAAAATTTGTCTAAAAAGTCCTAAAGTTATTGCACTTTTGTCAATTCAGTCCTAAATCTTTGAACTTTATCAATTGAATCCTAAACCTTTCAACATTTTTTGCGAATTAAGTTAATCCAGCCAATTCTGGTCGGAATTTGCTGATGTAGACGCCAACCATCCTACATGGCACTACTAGCACTAATGTGGATAAAATTTATTATATTAATATTTTTTCGATTTTTTGTATTTTTAATTTCTTTTTTCTCCTTTTTTTTTCTTTTCTTCCTTTGGTTGGTCACCTAGTCTCCAACGACTAACCAGAGGCCACAATTGGCTAGGGTAGGCCACCCCAGCCTTGAGCGAGGCCGCCCTCGCCAAGATCTAGCGAGGGGCGACCTCGCTGTCCTCGGGCAAGGCTCGCCCTTGCCAGAGGCCAGTGAGGGTCGACCTTGCGGGCCTCAGGCGAGGTTGCCCTCGCCAAGATCTGGCAAGGGGCGACCTTGTCGACCTTGGGCAGGCTTGCCCTCGCCGGATCTGGTGAGGGCAAGCCTCGCTTGCAGCCGACCGGGTTGCCCCTCACTAGACTCCGGCGGGGGCCACCTCACTTGAAGCCCGCGAGCCTAACCTAAGTCGCCCCTTGCTAAATCCCAGCGAGGCCAACCCTCGTTGGTCGTGGCCTCTAGCCGGTCGCCGGAGGCTGGGTGATCAACCAAAGGAAAAAAAAAAAGGAAAGAAATTTAAAAAGAAAAAGGAGAAAAATAAATTAAAAACATAAAAAAATAATTTAAAATTCGAAAAAATATTTAAAAACTAAAAAAAAATTGTCCACGTTAGCAAATTCCAGCCAAAATTAACCGAATTAAATCAATTGGCAAAAAGTAAAAAGTTTTAGGACTCAATTGGCAAAATTAAAAAGTTTATGACTGAATTAGCGAAAATACAATAATTTAGGATTTTTTGGACAATTTTCCCATTTAGTGATTGTAGTAATAAAATTGGATATATTCACATTATATCATATATATTGTTTGGTTAAAGCACCATATCAATATAAATTAATCACAAATTTGACAAAGGAGATGATAAAAATCTCTCATAACACTCTTGTCAATTTTATTTTATTTTCCTCTATTTTTTAATTAAATCTTTTTATTTCTTTCTTTCCCTTCCATCGTTCTCTAATAAAATTTTATTAATAGAAAACTTTACTAATATACCTAAAATATTGAAATACCTACGATACGTAATAATATAAATATATATTTATATATTGAATTTTATATTATAAGATATAATTAAATTCGAATATATAAATAAAAATAATATTAAACTAAAAATAATTATTTATTTTTTTATTGTTTTGAATTTCTTACATTTGAAATCAAATATTTTTTATATTGAAAAATATAATTTTAAAATTTGTTAATTTATGAAGTTTTTATTTGTGAAAAACTTTCTTATTATGGCTATTATAAATCATATCCGTATTTATCTCACCTGCTCCATGAGATAATTTTATCTTACCTATATCCCATTTATATCCAATGGTGGCCAGCGCTTCCTTTGACAACCACCACAACTCCCCATCTAGACTAGTTTGCCACTCGGATTCATCACTGGCGATCATGCCAATCATTCGAGCCGAGCTCCTCCATGGTGAGATCTAGTGGTCTGGCAACCTCCTGGTGTTTCAAAGTTGTTTGACAGCAATCCCTCAAGTGTTTAGAAGTTTCAAGTGGTTGAGGCTTGGCTAAATATCCATCGGAAGAGCTCCATTGACCGATTCCTCTCCGGTGGTCTTAAATCGAGCCAATCACCCATTGGCTATTGATCAGTGGTGATCCGACACCGTCTAGCTCTCCTTCAGGGATCTTCAGGTCCTACTAAGGCTCCTCAACGTTCCTAACTGGCAATGGAGGCTTGATTGTTGATTGTTTGAACTCAAAGGTAAGTCCAAATCCTCGAGCTCAATAAGGCGAGGTCTCATTAAGAGATTAGGGCTAGAGCTCACACTTAGGATTGATTCGATAATGATTATACATTCTATAAGATGTTTAGGATGTTCCAGAATGGATGTGGGTGATTGATATTGAATATGATTGATTGCTTGATTGAACTTGTTATGCAATTTTTTGATATTTGGATGATTGATATGAGAAATTACTTCATATTAGCTTGTAAACTTACTTTCCTGTGTTCGATATCTTCTTGATAGTCGAAGATGATTCGAATATCTTTCCAACAAACCATAGAATGCCCTAATTGGGCCTCATTTGATATGGTTTTCATGTGCTCAAAGTTGAGTCTAGAATCTGTCAAATGTTTTTTTGATTTGTTGAGTTGCGGTCATCTGCTTGTTGATTTTTTTTTTTTTATGATTTTTATGTTCTGATTTAAAGGTCACTTCCTTCATGAAAGTTTCTTAAAATTGCCTTAGTCATGATTTTTTTTTTAAAAGATTTTTTAGAATTGATTTGTTTAGGAAATTCCTCATAAAATTGTCCTCTCTCTACTATGATCTAACTAACCCCCGTCTGCTCCATGATTTTTGGGGTGCGTTTAGTTCAGCATTTTAAAAGCCATTGAGAAAATGCGAAGCAATTTAGCTTAAAGGATTTTAGGCAAATGCAAAGGCTGTTTGGTAAACCATGCTTTGAGAAGCAATTTTGAGAGAAATGTCATTTGGTAAAAAACATATTTGAAAAGCTCTTTTGGTGATTAATATGATTTTTTTTAATTTTAATTGTTTAAAATTGAAAAAGAATAACGTATGCAACTTTTTAAATATAAATTTAAACAATAGTGCTAAAAAAATCAAACATATATATAATTTAAAAAAAAAAATCCTTCGTTGAAATTTTTAATTTTTGTTTGTTTAAAATTGAAAAAAATATTGTATGCAACTTTTTAAATATAAATTTGAAAATAATGCTAAAAAAATCAAATACATATATATAATTTTTTTAAAAAAAAAAGACTAAACCCTTCATCAAAATTTTTAAATTTTTATTTTTTTAAATTAAAAAAATGATGTATGTAACTTTTTAAATATAAATTTTGGCAATAATACTAAAAAAATCAAATACATATTTTTTAAAAAGACCGAATCCTTCGATGAAATTTTTTAATATTTATTTTTAAAAATTTGAAAAAATAATGTATGTGACTTTTTAAATATAAATTTGAAAATAATGCTAAGAAATCAAATACATATATATAATTTTATTTTAAAAAGACCAAACCCTTCATCAAAATAAGTTTTAGCGTTTGGCCAAATGTTGAAAGCTCAAAGCTAGTCCATACTAGCATTGGGCTTTCAACCTTCCCAATGCTAGCTTTCACTTGAAAGCTACTTCAAAATGGTTGCCAAATAATCTAACATTTCCCTGAGGGGCTTTGGAAGCTAAAAGCTCATCGGAAATGCTGAACCAAACGCACCAGGAACATTATGTGTTGCAAATTTGGAAATTCATCCTTCATGATGTTTACTCAAGACATCTAGGGTCATGAATATGAATTTTCCAAAAAATAATAAGGATATTTGATAGGTTAAATTGCTTGAAGAACATGATAACTCAATTCTGTCCCCCTATGACCTGCATTGTTTTTCGATTTCCTCCCGATTTTTTGTGGACCTTGTTAGACTTAGGTCTCCGCATGAGAGATGATCCATCAATTCCGTTCTGTATGCATTAATTTTTTTGGATTTTTATGACATTAGGATAGCGAAAATCATTCACGATTCATGAAAATGCAACTACGTTTTGGACTGATGCATATTGCTTTGTAAATGCCTTCAATTGAGCTCCTTATGAGCAAAATTAGGGAAAGAGTCCTAGACATACTTAGGAGACTTCATAGGCTTCATGATGTGTGATTCATTTGCAACCATTATTAATCTATTCTAAACATGTTTGCATTAGAGGTGATAGCCTACCTATTGACGTTCATGAACTTATGTGATCTTTTGTGCATCATTCTAGGGTTAGATGTCTTAATCAAATTTGTTTGTTGCATTTAGCCCTATGTCATGATAAAATGTCGTAATTTTCATGCATCGTTTATGTGGTCTAACAAGCCTATCTTTATGCATCATGTCCTGCCATGTTTATTGCTAATTTGCATGCTTCCGCAATTGTTATTGTTTGAGCATGAAATTGACCTTAATTGAACTTGATTTCTCTTAAGAAATATTAGAACACATCTTGAGCTTTTCAATGATGTCAACTTTGTTTCATTTGCATGCCGTTTGGCCCTTTTTCCATTTTTACGAAATTTGCTCTGAAATCTGCCAGGATTGAAATTCGGAATCCCTGTTTTGCAATTATTGAACCAGACCCTTTGCCATTTTTATGGACGTGTGAATCCCTGGAGTGCCTTAACTTTGCACAAATGGACACTTAAGTGCCATAACTTGCGAAAGGTACACTTAAGTGCCAAAATCGAAGTAAAAGGAATCACTTGAGTGCCACTCTGGCCAAAGTCTAGCCAAAACACCAACGTGGCATTTTTCTGGCGAAGCGCGCCCAAAACGACGTCGTTTTGCAAACTGACATGGCCAAATAATGCAAAAACGGTGTCATTTTGAGTTGACATGGTAAAAAAATAATAAAAAAGTTAATTAAATTAAATTTAATTTAAAATTAAATTTAGTTAAAATATTTTAAAATAATAATTTTAAAATTAAATTTAGCTGAAATATTAAAAAATTAATAATTTTAAATTTTAAAAATTTAAAAAAGAAATTAAAAAAAGGAAAGGGGGAGGCGGGCGAGCCCTCGGCCGCCGCCGCCCGCCCGCCGGAAGGGCTAGCGACGACGGGGAGGGTCGGCCGGGGTCGCCGGGCCCTAGCTAGGGGCCGGCAACCCCGGCCGATCGATGGCCCTCGCCCGGCCGGGCCAAGGGCCGCCGCGCGCCGGGTCGCCCCGGCGGGTGATGGCCCTTGGCCCGGCCCGGGAAGGCCGCCGACCCTCGCCGGATCCGGGCAAAGGCCTTAACCCTCCCCAGATCTATGGCCAGTGGCGAGGGCTCGCAGCCCTCACCCAGATCTGGCAAGGGTCGGTGGCCCTCGCCCAACCGGACCACGGGCCACCACCCGCTGAGGGCTGCCGACCCTCGCCGGATCTGGGTGAGGGCTCATGAGCCCTCGCCGCTGGTCAGCCAAGGTCACCGGCCCCTAGCCAGGGCCCGACAACCCCGCCGGCCCTTCCCGACGGTGGCGGGGCGGCGGCGACTGAGGGCTGATCCCTCGGCCACCTCCCCCTTTCCTTTTTTTTTTTTTTTTTTACATTTTTAAATTTTTAAAATTTTTTAATTATTAATTTTTTAATATTTCAACTAAATTTAATTTTAAAATTATTATTTTAAAATATTTTAACTAAATTTTATTTTAAAATATTTTAACTAAATTTAATTTTAATTTAATTTTAATTAATTTTATTTTTTTTACCACGTCAGCCCAAAACGACGCCGTTTTTGCATCATTTGGCCACGTCAACGTGCAAAACGACGTCGTTTTGGGCGTGCTTCGCCAGAAAAATGCCACGTCGGCGTTTTGGTTGGACTTTGGCCGGAGTGGCACTCAAGTGATCCGTTTTTCTTCGAATGTGACACTTAAGTGTACCTTTTGTAAGTTATGGCACTTAAGTGTCCCTTTGGGCAAAGTTATGACACTTGAAGCGTTCTTTTGCCCATTTTTATGTAAGGATTTTGAGATTGAGTCCTTAATGGAATTCGTTTATCATCCATATGTTTATGTTGTGGTGAATTTTCAGAATTTTTAGACATTGTTTACTAGGACAAATTATCATTGATTTGCCATGATGTCATGCTGTCCTATTCTGTTCTCGATACATTGTTCTATGATCTTGGATTTTATAAATTCATGTGTAACTTATCGTAGGAAACTTCCTTCATGGAAGGTTTTCCTTATTATGTGATTGATGTATTGTGATTTTCTTAAGACCAATTGTTCATGGGACATAATTCAATTGCTTGAATCCTACATCCCCTGTTTTGGCATGCTCTATTTTTCCCTTCATGACTTGTCTCTGTTTTAGTATTTTTAGGAAATTATGCATGCTGAATTGGTTACTAATGTGACATCCTAATTTTCGACCCTGTCCTGATAATATGAATTGGGATTTTCATCAATGCACCTATAGTCTTTTTCTCTGAGTTGACCACTCACGAGATAACTAATATATCTGGTGAAGCCGTTAAGGAATATAAACGCTACTGACTTGAGAATTCGACCAAAAATCGATTGCTCGACCGTACTAATCTACAAGGGTCTAAACTGATTTTTCTGTTGATTCTATACCCTATGCTCGTAATTGAAATCTTGAGATTTTTACGACAACCGAGAGTCGTCTATGTGTTGAAGATGCACAATGTGAATTGAAAATAATCGACCACGGGTCAAATGTGCTAAAAATTCCTAAAAGCTACCCGGTAGGTTAGATCACGCTAAAATCGCGTGCGATTGAAATTAGCCCCAAAAATGAACTCGGTTTCAGAAATCGAAAGTTGTGGCATGTCACGATTTATTTTTAGGACGTTAACTCATCCTTTGAAGAATTTTCGGCGAGCCTGGATTTTCGGCGAAAAATCAAAATTGGACGATTTTAAACCAAGAAATTCGGAGGGCCATTTTTTAGTGCACTTTTGACCTTCAAGTTGGATCATTTGGCGAGGAAAATTGTGGAATTTAGTGTGGACTTCCTCCTCAGCAAATTGGCCATTGATTTGAGATTAATTGGAGTGAATTTGGTGGGAAATTGAAGAGGGAAGTCACCAAATTCATAGGCCATGGGGGGTTGCAACATTTGGGGTATCATCCTTGGCTTATGGAGGAAGATTGAGTGGGAAAATGGCTACTGGCCTTAGCTGAAGCTGGTGGGGGCCTTGCACTTGAGTTTGAAGATATTTTGGCAAGACTTTTGTGGCTCCTTGTCCCCCAAGCCAACAGCAGCTCCTCTACTTCAGCTTCTTCTTCTTCCTTGCTTCATTATCCTCCATTGTTGCTGAAAAAAATCCAGAGAACCAGCTAAGCCCCTTGCTGTCTATCCTAGCTCACGCCACTGTCTAAGCCATAGCCATGCACCGCTCGTGTGCTGCCCGAGCGCCAGCCTGCCTCCGCTCGCGATCGTCCTTGTCCTAGCCAAGCTACCGCCAGCCCAATCCGTGCGCTGTCCCTGCCATTCCATCGACTAGGCCGTCTGTCTCCCTGCAAGCCGCCTGCACTACTCTAGCTCACCTCCGCTTACCCACTTGGTCCCGCCATGCCCGTTCCCACGCTAGCCAAGCCCCCGACCAACCTCTTCGGTTCAACCACAAAACTAAACTCACAGCTTGGGCTGTGAGCTTCATGGGCCTTTTCAAGCCCTTTCCCGACCTCCCTTGGCATCACCATAGGCCCGAGTCTCACTCGCCTCCGCATCGCTGTCGCTGTGAACTCACTAGTTTGCTAATCCAGTGAGTTTATTTTCTAAACCTTAATTATGAGGTTAATTATGCTTATGGGAGGTTTAGATTAGTCTAAGTGAGGTTAGTGTATTTATTTAGCTTGTTTAGTTAAATTAAATTAGTTAGTTAGGCCAATTAGGTGGTTAGTTGATTTATTTAGATAGTTTAGTAGGTTGTGTACATTTAGCCTAAGTAGATTAATTTAATTAGTCCAATTAGGTGGTTAGATTAATGTATATAGCTTAATTAGTGGTTTATTTAATTATTTTTCATTTATTTAATTATTTTTAATTTGTTTAATTATTTATTTAATTCCAAAAATTATATCGGGATAGTCGGTCATTAAAATTTTGTGCTGATTGTCGTGGTGTAATTGGTTTGTGCAATTGAGTGGTAATTTGTGCAATTTGATGCTAAGTGTCGATTTTGAGTTATTATTTCAAAAATATGGAATTTTGGTATTTAATTAGAAAAATACCGGGTGACGGTTTTTGATGCCGAAAACGTTTTTAGTACTATAAAAAAATTGTGGAATTTAAAATAATGGGATATCACGATTTATGGTTCAATTTGACCGTGTGTTCACGCACACTTATTTTACCGGGTGTTTTTAATATAAAGAAAATAGGCCAAGCACATTATTTAAATTGAGACATTTGAGTGCAAAGCACGATGTCTTTGGCCGGGATTGGATATGTAAGGAATCGTTATTGGAACCCGTCACGAGCTTTTATGCCGGACGATGCTCCTTCAGAATACCCCACGTCAACCAATGCGGTTGCAGTGGAGGTTGGGCCGATGCTCCTTCGAGAATGCCGACTAGATGTAGAGGTTGTCATGCTCGATGGTGCAAGATGGAACCCGATTATGCCGGATGACTACTGACTATTGAGTTGGCCGTGGCCGTTGGGTCATAACTAATTAGAACGCCTGAACTAGTGATTTGACCGTGCTTGATTATGGGACAAAATTGTGTGGCACGGAATGGGACGCGTCATAACGATTTGGCCTTATAATCGGGACCCCTGTGATTGATTGATATGTGAAAAGTGAAGCGTTTCAATTACCAAATACAATTACTGTATGCATGTGTTAAATGAGCGGTACTGATGTGTAAGGAGGTGTTAAGGTGAGGTGAGTATTCTATGATGTGTGTATAGGCTGTCTCTAGGTGTATTATCTTCCTAATCGGGGTTTAGGGTGTAAACTCGCTGAGATATTGTCTCACCTCGTCGTGGGTTATATTGCAGGTCCATAGATAAAGGTGCACCACGTTCGTTTTGGGTGGCCACGAAAGGTGGAGACCCAGTGTACCATACTCCTTATCCTCGGAACCTTGATTGGACCCGGGAGCTCATCGTGACTACTATTTGGGTCGATGAGGGCCAACCTCAATGGGTACCTCACCGGTTCAAAGCGTGGTTTCGTTGTGGGCCCAACGGCATTTAGGAGGGCCCCTTGGATGGCTTTAACGGACTTGCCGTCAATGAAGAGTATGTGGAGGTACTCGACCCAGTAGTGGACACTCGTATTATAGTTGATATCAAGGTGCACCAATTCCGCAAGGGCGAAGAGCCCGCAGCTGCAGTAGTTGACCCGT
This sequence comes from Eucalyptus sideroxylon x Eucalyptus melliodora, assembly GCA_016097485.1. NCBI lineage: Eukaryota > Viridiplantae > Streptophyta > Magnoliopsida > Myrtales > Myrtaceae > Eucalyptus > Eucalyptus sideroxylon x Eucalyptus melliodora. Next base: position 38,786,728 of record CM027834.1, on the reverse strand, counting down.
TAGATGTTGACATCCCTGACAATGTCGTAGTAAACCCGAATCCCAAGTAGGTAGGGTCCGGGATAGGGTCAGCCTGGTAGCATCTTTTTGGAGTTAGGCCCTTGTTTATAAACTAGCTTTGTATATAAACCTGACTTGTTTATAAAAGTGTGTTTGTGAAATTTCATTGCCCTGCTTTTCTATCCCATGTTCGTTGTTGTCTGGAGATTGTTTAATTCGCTTCCGCATGTGCACTAAAATAAAGGGGTTGGCGATGCGTCCTGGGAACGTTGCAACTTGATTGACCACTGAGGGAAGTGCGCACACTTGAGGTTCGGGGCATGACATCCTCGCCCGAAGTGGTATCAAAGCTGGTCTGTGTTTGGAGTGATAAGGTGCGATGGGTTATGAGATAGTTAGTAGGAAAGGCCTTTTCTTTATGCTGATGCATGTGATTGATAACTGATTGATAGATTGTTTTGTGTGATTACTCAATTTCTAATTCTGTAAGGATCTTGCACTATAAGTGATTGGGAGCAGAGAACTCCTAGGAAGAGGTCAGTGACATCTATCACTTGGGGTAGGATGTTGACAAGGGTCAGTACCCGAGGAAGAGCGTCGGCTCAAGCTAGCGCCGGTAGGATAATGCCACCATAGGTCAGTGCTGGTGTAACAGCACCTAGCGATCCAATAATTGAGGAGATCATGTGGGCGCTAGAGACGCTAGGAAACGTGGTAAAGCAGTAGGCCCATAATCAAGCTGCCGATGTTGACGCTACAACTGCCGCTACCGCCGCCGCCACTGTTGCCACCAAAGCTGCCGCTAATGCCCCTACCGCTGTCGCAGCTGCCACCGCACCTGCCGAGGTTCCACCTGTGAACGTGATTGTTGTCCAGCTGATGCATAAGCTTGTCGAACAATTTCTAAAGTTGAACCCGCCGAGGTTCACAGGTGCAGGTGATCCTAAGGCTGCAACCCTTTGGATCCAAGACTTTAAGAAAGCTTTCACACTGCTGAGGTGTACAGAGGATGAAAAGGTGGTCCTTGCATTCTATCAGCTATAGGGAAATGCAAGTACTTGGTGGAGGGCCACCGGAGGTAGAGTGTTCCCTAAAGGTGTGGTTCTAGAGTGGAACACCTTCGTTGAAACTTTTAATGGCAAGTACTTCTTTGACAGTGCTAGGGAACAGAAGATGAAGGAATTCCAGCGCCTTCGTCAAGGTCTAATGTCTATAGACCAGTATGAGGTAAAGTTTGCCGAGCTGTCACAATATGCCTTGAGACTGGAAGAAGATCCAGAGGATAGAGTTAGGAGGTTTAAGAATGGCCTTCGATCGGAGTTGAAAGATCCGCTAGTGCCGTTCGATCTGAAAGATTACAATGAGCTATATGGACGGGCCCAACTGATAGAAAGGAACCTGAACGAACGAGCCGCTGCATCTGGGTCACAGTTCGATTCAAATAGAGATGGCAACCGGTTTGGGAATAAGCCTATGACCGGAGGAAGGTATCCTATTCCACCTAACAGGAAGGGTGAGGTTGGACAGTCAAAGCCAAATTAGAATGGCGTGTGTCACTTCTGTGGAAGGTGACATGGATCAGCCCCGTGCCATTCTAGGACGGGTGCTTGTTATGGGTGTGGCCAGCAGGGTCACCAGGTCAAAGATTGTCCCCGAAGGCCGATGGAACAACAGTTGCCACCACCGCCACCGATGGGTTAAAATAGAGGGTATGCACCACAGAATGCACTGTAGGGTGGTATGAACAGGCCTCCATCTCAAGCAAGGGTGTACGCTGTCACTCGACGACAAGCTAATGACTCACCTGATGTGGTTATAGGTACAGTTTCGCTGAACGACCATGCTGCTTATGCTTTATTTGATCCTAGAGCTACTCATTCATTCATAGATGAGCAGTATGTTAAGTTGGTAGGGTTGAGTCCTGAATTATTGGGGTCAGTTGTTAGTATATCTACCCCGTTAAAAGATAAGGTGTTGTCAATAGTAGGCTGTCCTAGTTGCAAGTTAGTTATTAGTGAGCAAGAGGGAATGATAGACTTGATAGTCCTAGCCATGTATGATTTCGATGTGATAATTGGCATGGACTGGCTCACCAAGCAATGAGCTATAGTAGATTGTTATCGTAAAGCGATTCAGTTTAACCCGTTAGCGGGTGAAAGTTTCAAGTTTGTTGGGTGTCGAGAAGGACCCTTGATTACCTTAATCTCATTGCTTAAGGCAACCCGTTTGTTAGACAGGGGTTGCCAAGGTTACTTGGCGACTGTCGTGGATATGACAGTTGAGGAGTAGAAGATCGAGGACATCGCTATGATACAAGAGTTTCTAGATGTGTTTTCGAAGGAATTACCTAGTCTTGCCCTTAGAGAGGGAGATCGAGTTGGCCCTCGGGACAGAGCCAATCTCTAAGGCTCCTTACCGGATAGCGTTGTCAGAATTGAAGGAACTGAAGGTGCAGATGTAGGAGTTGTTAGATAAAGGATTCATATGTCCCAGTGCATCACCTTGGGGAGCACCAGTCCTGTTCATGAAGAAGAAAGATGGTTCGTTGCATCTTTGCATTGACTACCAGCAACTCAACCGGGTGACGATCAAAAACAAGTACCCGATACCGAGGATCGACGATTTGTTTGACCAATTGTAGGGAGCATCAATATTTTCTAAGATCGACCTAAGAACGGGATATCATTAGTTGAGGATTAGAAAAGAAGATATACCGAAGACGGCATTTCGTATGCGTTACGGTCACTATGAGTTCACCGTAATGTCGTTTGGTTTAACTAATGCCCCAGCTGCTTTTATGGATTTGATCAATCATGTATTCAAGGAGTATCTGGATCGGTTTGTGATAGTGTTCATCGACGATATCCTGGTGTACTTGAGGAGTCCTGAGAAGCACGAAAGATAATTGAGGATAGTGCTTCAAACTCTGCGAAATCATGGACTATATGCCAAGTTCAGTAAGTGCGAGTTTTGGTTAGCTCCTGTGGTTTTCCTAGGTCATGTGATTTCAGGTGAAGGAATTTCAATGCACCCAACTAAGATTGAAGCCATGATCAACTGGTCGAGACCGACGACAGTGATAGAGATCAGAAGTTTCTTGGCTTTAGCAGGTTACTACAAACAGTTTGTGGAAGGATTTTCAGCGATAGCCATGCCAATGACTCAACTGTTGAAGAAGGAAGAGAAGTTCGTATAGATGGATAAGTGCGAGCGTAATTTTCAAGAGCTTAAGCACAAGCTAACTACCGCATCAATGCTGACAATTCCGTCTGGTCCTAGAGGATACGATATCTATAGTGATTCGTTGTTTAGAGGACTGGTTGCGTGTTAATGCAACATGGCCGGGTCGTTGTATACGTGTCCCATCAGTTGAGACCTCATGAGTTGAATTACTCGACGCATGACTTAGAACTCACAACGATTATCTTCACTCTGAAGATTTGGAGATACTACTTATGCGGAGAATGATTTCAGATCTTTACAGACCATCAAAGTCTCAAGTATTTATTCTCTCAGAAGGAGTTGAATATAAGATAGCGTCGTTGGATGGTGTGGCACCCCTCGAACGGCCCCCGATCCATTAGGGTCGCTATAGTTCGCTTACCTTTCTCTTGCCCTATTGACAAGTCACTCTGATACCATTGAATTGCAGCGGGTCCATACAACCTGGGGGTTTGTATTACCTTAATCGGTCCCAGCGCAGTTCATATAACGGAAGCATACTCATCATCTCCCTAACCCATACTCAAACCAAATAATACAATGCAATACACACCAACTACAACCTTTCATATATATATACTTTAGGGCCGAATCACTTTTATTTACATAACTAAGATGGATTTCACGAGTCGGTACAACAAAAGGCCAAGACTTTAACTAAGCTTGGCTATACTCAAAAGTACCCAACTATACATCAAACATGTACATCAATCCATCAACTAGTGTCGATCATCCTAAAAAGTGTCGTCCTCCACCAGTCACACGCTCCAGTCACACCCAACCTGGTGAATCGGCCGATGGCGACGGTAGCATCCCTATCATTAGTCCATCGCGTCGAACGTGTACAGAAAGGAACTCCTAAACTACAGGGCCATCAGGTAGGCCCACATCATACATGACCAAAACACAGACTTGGATAAACACCAGACCATGAACACCGACACAAGGGTGCTCCGTGCACCCGACCTCAACATCAGATGGTAAGCCATAGAATGTACCACATGTGACAGGTGCTAGAGGCATCGCTCAATCTGAAATGTTGGTCCCCAAAGGGGTGAGTACAACCACTTAGTAGTAAAGATCCATCAAACTACACAATGCAATAGGCAAGACAACCACAATTTCATGCGAAATGCACATATCATCCATGCCATGATACATATATGTCCATGAAATTCATTCACGACCTTACTAATCATATTTCCCATGCCAAGCAATACCAATTCAAGTTCATGGAGAATTATATCTCATGTCATATGCACATACCCATACGCATGATTCATGTCATCCACACAATCATGTATATATCCTCATGAGATCCATTCAATGCCATCATGATCGCATTCTCAATGCCAAATAGTATCAACTCAATTTCATAGGCAATTATACCACATGCCATATGCACACACACACGTGCATGATTCAATTCCCATTTTGATATTCAAAAGGATCTCATCATTCTCCCAGGGACCAGTGTTTGCATCCCTCATATATCGCTCGCACCTAACCTGGCGTCATGAGGAACCTCCGGCACACACCTCCAGGCATCTGACACACACACTTCGGGCATCTCGCATCCCACCTGGCATCACGAGGAATCGCCGGGGCTCGCCATTAAAATGGTTACCCTTGCCTTCTGGAATTACGTGTCGACATACCACCAGGCATCCCCTGGAATTACGTACTGATATACCATCAAGCATCCCGAAACTCCCGAGGACCCTCTAGCACATACACTCTGGGCATTCGGCACACACGCTTCGGGCATCCCAACATTCCTGGGGTATTGTCGGCTCACACCTCCGATGGTATCATTATCATCACAATGTATATTCACATATATATCTCATTTTCAAATCAGCATTTGATGCAATAATATCTAAGGTCTAAACCAGCCTTTTTGATGCTATATGACATGCTAAATATCACCACACATGCAGCATAATTAACCACCCAAGACATCATATTTCATAGAGCAATCCATTTATTCTTGAAAATTCAGCAAATTTCGGATAAAACAGAATGTACTCCTTTAGTTAAAATTCTGGAAAAATTAACAAACGATCTTAATAAATTCTGAAATTTTGATATGTTATAGCCAAGACCTAGAGGATTAAGTTCCATGAAGAATTAGAAGTCTAATTCATTCTGTATTAAAATATATGATTATTACAACTCACCCTAACCCTCGGCTCAATCTCTAGATTTAATCCTTTCAAAGAAAAATCATTTCCCCGATCAATATTGGTCCATTTATTTTCAAATTCCATTATGTTTCTCCTCAAGATGTCGTCTACAACTCTTATCAAGGACATGAGATCAAATTCGGACTGGATAATTTTAAAAAAAAATCATAGAATCGCAAGGGATCAACATAACAGTTTCCAGATCTAGTATCTTTGAATAAAAATGGTTTCACCAACAAATACTTGTCCGTTTTCCCTCAAATTTCGATATGTTAATCTTCAAGAAGTCCTATACAACTTTCATCAAGAAGTCAAAGTGAGATTCCAACTAGAAAATTGCACGGAGCTCACAAAATCACCAAAAGTCGGACTGTTTTTCCAGAAAACAGATTACTAGGCTAAGGCACTACTCCCATAACTTCGAAAATTCTCACCTCCACCACCTCCGAAATTCACCATACAATACACACAATCACAGCAAGAAAAGTGTAGATCAAAGGACTCTACTTGCCTCTAATCCAAACAAAATCACAGCAAGCACAACAGCGGGGCAAGGCGGGCTCGACTACGGGACTAGGCGGGTGCACGGCAGCCGGTCTTCTCCTCCTCTTTCTTTCTCGCATGCCCGCTTTCTCTCTTTCTCTCTTCCTCTCTTCCTCGCGCGCGACACCTCCTCTCTCTCTCTTGGCTCAAACCCTCGAGCAATCCGCCCCTCTCTCTCCCCTTTTCTTCCTTCCACTCATGATTAGCAATCATTAGCTTTGCATGCCGGCGCCACTTGGTAAGTCCCTCTCGCCACTTGGCATTTTTCTCATGTAGGTTGATGGGCCAAATGGGCCGGGCCTCTCCCTCTCCTCCTTTGGTCGACGGCAGCCCCTTTGGGCTTCGTGGGCCAGGCTTCTTTGGCCACTTTGGGTCCAACACTTTTGGGTCTAAAGTCCAACTTTTAAATGGCCCAAAAATAATACTAAATAAGCCCATAATTGCTCTTAACAATTAACTTTAAATTCCTACTTAATTTCATAATCGCAAATACTCACATGGCCATAAAATTGCAACAATAATCAATAAAATCTAACTTATAAGGTTCATGGTATATCCAAGGGTTGTCATGAAATTTTAGGATACCACAGATGGAACTTCTTAAGGACTACGACTGCGACATCTTGTACCATCCTAGAAAAGCTAACAAAGTCGCAGATGCATTGAGTCGGAAATCTTTAACCGCATAGATGGTGATTCATGAGTGGATCTTACTTGAAAGAGCCCGATATTCGATTTTCAAATTTGAGATAGGCCACCTTTCAAATCTTATGGCCACCCTCAGAATTGAACCGGAAGTGCATATAAGAATCAAGGCATTGCAGATGACAGATCCAGGGATTCAAAAGATTCTGCAAGAGGATACAAAAAAGAGAAAGGCAGACTTTCAGATTTCTAAAAGCGGAACACTGAAGTTCCGTGGACAATTGTGTGTACCTGACGATACAGAGCTTAAGGAGGAGATCTTGTCAAAAGCTCATCGTAGTAGTTACAGCATTTATCCAGGCAGTACGAAGATGTATCATAATCTATGTCAACACTACTAGTGGACTGGTATGAAGGCGGATATCGCCAAGCATGTCGCCAAATGTCTGACGTGTCAGCAAGTGAAAGCATAGCATTGTAAGTCAGGAGGACTTCTACAACCTCTCGAGATTCCCAAGTGGAAATGGGAACATATCACAATGGAATTTGTGATGGGCTTACCAAGGAGTCAGCGAGGTAATGATTCCATATGGGTTGTGGCTGACAGATTGACAAAGTCGGCTCACTTCATTACTATACAAGAGGACTATGCATTAGATAGATATGCTGAGTTGTACGTGCGCTAGATAGTTCGACTACATAAAGTGCTAGTGACGATTACATCTAATCGAGACTCGAAGTTTATAGCAACCTTATGGAAAAGCTTATAGACTGCCTTAGGAACAAAGTTACAGTATAGTACGACATATCATCCTCAAACGAATGGCCAGTTTGAGAGGACGATTCAAACTAGGGGTGAGCGGTTCCCGATTCCTTACAGGTTCCGCTTGGAACCTGGAACCTACCCTCGGGTACAGGTTCCTCATTTTTTGGAACCTGGAACCTACCCGTCAGAACCGAGAACCTGGAACCTACCCTGTCACAGGTTCCGGGGTCGGTTCCAGGTTCCAACAGGTTCTTTTTTTTTTTTCATTTTTAGTTACAAAAAATGAAAATGAATGTAGCAATAATAACTTTACCCAAAAAAAAAAAATGTAGCAATAATAAACAAACTTGTCATTCATCGAAGATAATATAACACAAACATCAAACAACATTTTAGAAGTAATAAACAAGTTGTTTTTACATTCATGAGTGTAATAAGAGCCAATAGTTCAAGCACATGATGGATGAAATGTGCTCTAACAATGGCCATAATTGCACTGTAGGCATAAAAGCCAGACTTAGCTTCATCTACTTATAATGAACACATAATTCATAAAATCATAAAGGTTAGTTCACCCGCTTAGTTCACCCGCACGTTTCTATCAAATGATGTCTTGGGAAAAATTGTGCATTCCTTGCTATACTACTAACTTTATGTAGGTGGCATACCTGGGAAAACTTGTTTAAATCAGCAAAAGACTCATAGCTCATGCTTTGATGCAGCTTCTGATAAAGTGTCTTCAAGTTCCCAAAGATTTTCACCAAAGTCAGCACTCCTTTGCTGGAAATTGGAATGGCTGGATGATCCCTCCACTGAGAACGAAGAGGAGGTAAAAGGCCACCACATTTGGATGATGCAAGTCAGCAAGGTTGATTGCCTCATTCCAGAAATCATATCTCTGTCTCAGCATAGCAACAATGCCAAGGATTCAGAAAGAATACTATTAAATATCAAAAACAACAAAAAACAGGAAGATCCATACGAAAAGCTCTTGCTCTGAGGGCTTCCCAGAAAAGCACTTATCGATATCATTGATTCTTTTGATGGCGACATCAGTACCCCTCCATTTTCCTTGATAAACAGTCCCATAAGTGCCAGAACCTAATTCTCGCAACTCTTCAAGATCATCATTCTTAATTATCTGCAGAATGGAAATCCAAGCAAATTAAGAGCTGAGTCCCAGGAAAACCAAACATGTATCATAGTGAAGCAAATCTCTCACTTGCAAGCGACCAATGCCATCTCGATACATCGGAAACCTGAAATTCATCCTCTCTGCCACAATAGAATTAGCATCCTACATGAAAATGTCAGATGTACATGATCATCAAAATGAATGCACTTGAAGGACAAAGCAACCTCATGTATACAAACACTTTATGAACACAAAAGAGCTCAATCACCTCGTGTCAGCTTCTTGCTGCACATTTTTATCTGGTATGCTTCATGAGTGGACTCATTTCCTTCATAAACTGTTAAATCGGATTAGAAGGAAGAGCCGACGAAGAATGAAGCAACTACATCCTCAAAGCAACATTTCGAAGATCTTGCTTGATGAGATCCTCTGCTGAACCTTCAGAAGAGAAATTAAACAACTATAATATATATATATATATATATATATATTTATATAAAGGGGAAAAACATAAAACTAACGTTAGAAACATAGAATATCGGTCCTATAAAGAACAACCTTCGGAAGATGGAAAATGTTATGAATTGACATAGTTTGCGAGATTATTGAATGGTTGCTGGACTCCATCCTCCAACTGTAGTTTTGCATTCAAGTCCCCGACCTTCGCAGAACGGTTATCCAAGAATTGATCCTTAGCTCCAAGGCCTTCTTTTCTTAGTGCAATTTTGGTAGGTTTTGGAGGAGAAAAATGAGTATCATGCTTAAAATTTCAGGTTCTACTTGGACAACTATCCTGGATTGTGAATTTGATCTTGGGATACCAACATTAGGTGCTTGAGACATGTTTTGGAATTCCACCGGTCGAATATCACGCAAATAAGGAACTTCAGGTGCCGAAAGGGCAGAGGACTCGGAAATTATGGCTTGAGTAGTCTAAGAAAACATATAGGAAGTATCAGGGAAAATGTCCCCTTTCAGATTCTTCTGTACCTTTTGCTTCAATATCTCTGCCTTTCTTTGTTCTTCACTTGGCAACCTACCATGCTCAATGGCTGGCATCTCAGGGGGCCTTATCAGTAGATTTTCCATCTCTTATCAATGGGCTTTACAGGATCCATGGAAATAGAATAGTCTAGATTGTCTACTCTAGATTCAACACCAGGAAATCGAGAATATTCTTTTGAAAATTCATGAACCTGGTGTTCAGAATCCAGATGACTGAGCAGGTTCGCCTCCTACAGGACAAGAATCGGTAGTAACTGGCTTGCTAGCCTTGGCCTCCAATTTAGGCTGGGCTTGAGCTGGCATAAAATGCTGCTGGACAACTATTTCAGGAGAAGGCTCTGGAACAACAACAAAGCCTTGCTTCCTAGAATCAGGATAGTCCACTCTTGGAAAAGGCAAAGACTGGTTTTCATGTCTTGCCTGCAAATCTTCATGAAGCTTTTCCATATGAGCAAAAACTTTAGGTTGAGTGCCATTTCCTAGATCAATGAAATCACGAATAATGGAATGAGGAAGAGAAGAGTGCAGTGGGCAAACAGAAGATCTGGTTCTTGCGTGACCTACCAGATATTCTCGAGTACAACTGAGATTGAACGGATTGATCGCCTAATCCAAGCTAACGACAAAATTTGCATTGGTGGTCCTTCAAGGCTCAAGCAGTCTTTGGCTTGGGCTTAATGCGCTTCACGGCGTGAGTACAAAAAGACTCCGGCAAGGGCCACTCCCATACCTAATAACATCACCACAATGAGAAAGATAACGAAACCATAACCATGACAGCAAAATAATCTAAATAGCAATGACAATAGTAGTACTATGAAACCAAGTTAAACCAGTTAATTCACCAATAAACTGATACCATATCTCATTTTCCCTATGAACAGACACCAGTTAATTCACCAATAAACAAATACCAGATCCCATGCCCCCTGTAGTAGGTTATATGTTAATGCAGGAACTTACTATCATCCCTGCATGCGCACAAAGATAGAAGTCATTGTTCCGAGGATGACAGACTTTGTTGTCTATGACGATTCTTGCAAATTGAAGTATGTAAACATGTGGAACAATACTCAGAACCAACGTTCAATTTCAGCAGATCCACTCGGTGGAGACAAGGTCAAGCTATTAAGCAAAGGCCTACTAGGAGGAACATTATTTTCTGGAGATCCAGGCTGGAAGAATTTTGTATGGTGATTTTTCTGAGCAACAATCACCACAAATTTGGGGGACCACTTCTCATCAAGGAACTTGGAGGCCTAAAGAAAAAATTCCAAGCATAAAACACTTTAATCTCATAAAATGGTGGAGCAACACTGAGAATCGGCTTTCCACTTCGATCCAATCCAGACTACACTAACCTCAATGATCTGATCTAATTCTATGTTCAAGACTTGCATGAACTAAGACTCGATGACTCCATTCCTGAAATAACAAGGGCCTTTAGGGATTGACTTTGCAAAAGGACAACCAAAAGAAGCCACTTGACAGTATCAATTTGGTAACATTAGGCATTTTTTCGGCTTTACTCACCATATCCAGCGAAAAGTCATATTTCATTATGCAATATAGGCAAGTGCAGAAAATCGAGTAGTAAAAGAAGAATAGCTTAACTCCTGCCATCCTGCTGCAAACACTCATGAACAACTCAAAACTTTTAATCCAAAATATTACCCATCAATCGATGAGAATAAAATCGAAAATTTCTCATGAGAAATGGGGAAGGAAGAGTTTCCAAAATATACTAGAGCACACTCATTATGTCCCTTTTTATGTTCGGGTGAGCAAACTTGAGTAAGTGAAAGCAAAAGTACAATCACTCATGCATATCCTTATGTGCCTTTTACCTTATGTGCCTTTTACATAGGCCTAAGACACCACCACTCGTCCCTCTGGAGAGTGCATTCAATTGCTCCTAGTCCTCTTAAAAGAGGATTGGTAATATAGATAATGCATTAAATCAGGCACACTTAAGACATCACATCATTAAAGATACAGACCTGAATATGATAATCTGGTCAGGTTTCCTTTTGCCGGAACTCACATAAAAGTCCAAGAGAAGCTCTCTAAAATCAGAAACCAAAAGAAGGCTTGACATATGGGATAAAGCAACAAATTATTGGAAGATGCACATGGGGTCATAAGATGCGATCTTGCACATGATTCAAAATTAAGTAGAAACACTCTCCCATATAAATATAGTAGACAACACAAGCTCACCTTATGATACGTTGATCCTCTTTGTCAGACACCTTTTTAAACAGAGAGTCTATCATTTCTACTTTAGGGGAATGGGTACAAACAGTTGCTCTGTAGCGAGAAATTAGTGGCCATTGGCGAGAGCTTACCACCTGCGTTTGAGATGTAATTGACAGAGAATCTTATAAGCCACTATGCCCCTGCTACAAGCTACATGTCAAGTAATTACATGAGTTGAATTAGCACATCACCGCAGCAATGGACGGAATATCAGAATGCCCAGGAGAGCCATGAGACACATCCATTCCTGGGAACCTTGGAAACCATAAGAAAAGAAGAACGCTCCACCGTCAACAAAGAGTTCAAGCCACCAAGCTGCAGGAAGAAAGTACGGGTATAAATGTATGGTTTGATAATCATCGAGCAATGGACCACTACAGGTTAAATCATCATCAATTGGTTAACTCACAACACAAAAAGGATCTACAAGAATTACTCATTAGAATTGTTGACCTATGCATTAATCTTGAGAAGAACATTGGTAAGGTATTGGTCATTGATCCTCATGGGACAAAGGCACTGGGTAATGAATCATGATTCCATAGTCAGAAAGATTTTGCTTCTTCCATGGACCTAAATTATTGAATGAAGACAAGTAATCATATTCATAGATATGTAACCAAGAATTTAGCAATACAAACAAACAGATGCAGTGGACTATACCATAGATTTGGTAGTTCTTTCTCTCAGGAATCAAACAAAGAAGGAAGAGCGGCACCCCAGGTAGTTTAGCCTGTATCTCCTCAAACATTTTATCCACTCTAACAGCAGGAGGGACTCTTCTGAATTGGGGGCTTTCCTCAAACACGTCAAAAGGTTGTTCGGTGAGCTGCATCATTGATGGTCACGGACTATTCATTAGCTTATCGGAAGATGTTGCATTATAATTGACACCGGACAAGATATAAGAAACACAATTAACAGGGCAATCAGGGGATAAAAAAGGTGTCTATCAGTCATCAAGGAAAATGTTGCAGCAGACAGGATATAAGACTTACAATTCCTTTCATTTCAACTAATCTAGTCAGGTCTCTTATAAGCCCACGCATGTCACACCAAGCAGAGAAGTTCACCACAGCCCATTTATGTATCTTAGCTGGCTCAACAAATTTCTGCAGAAGAGTGAAAAGATAGCATAAACAGACTTATTGAACACAATAATTGGTGGCAGATAATTCAAATAACCTTATTCTGAAAGCTCCACCGTCCATTACGGGGGAAGAAATCCTCTCCATTGCCCACGTTTAGCTGGGAAGGAAGCCACAGAAGTTTGTGTTATTGCAGATGATTGTCTAACAGTCCATTGCAAACAAACATAATTTCTTTTTTTCTTTTTTTTTTATCCAGCAAACAAAATGCAAAAGGGAAACTAGCAGTGGCACCTTAGGAGCCGGTAGAACGCGGCCTTCAACTTGAGTAAAGCTATTGCTAATTGTTATACCGCATGAACGCAGCATAGGTTCAGAATCATAGTTGCTACGCTTCAAAGCCTAAAGAAACCATCAAATTATATAGATAAGCAAAACTTAGCATAAACAGGTAACGTATTCTGAGCATACTTCTCTTTTGGCTCCAATCTAATCCTTCACTTGAAACTGATAAATCCAGTTCTGTTTCCCTATGGAATGGGTAGGCGTCATTAGATAATACAATTGAGATGAGGCATGAACATTTGATTGTACTTAGAAACAAGTCTAATGGACTTACCACATATATTCATTCTGCTTTAGATGATAAACTCTATTTACCGGCCATAATCTCTGCATTAACAACATCCATATCTAAAAAAAATAGAAGAAGAGAGATTAGATAAAATATTCACTTATAGATATACAAAAAGAATTACAATATATAAAGATATAATCAATGTCACTTACCCAACTCAAATTTTTCTGCATTCTCGATGCACTCCTCAACATCAATCGGTACACGAACGGCTCTCAACCAATCTTGAGTGCAAATCAAAGCTTCCACTACTTTGGGAGTTAAAGAACTTCGAAAGCCATCAAGCACACGACCCGATGTACTAAAAGTTGACTCGGAAGCAATGGTAGATACGGGAATGGACAAAATATCTCTAGCCATCAAAGAAAGGATCTTATATTTTGAGCCATTAGTCTTCCACCACATCAAAAGGTCAAGATTAGGATCCTTTTCATTTTTTTCTTGAAGATACTCATCAAGCTCGGACTTGTTGTCATCACACCCTTGTTCATTTGAGTATAAAAACATTTTTTTTCCAAACTTGGACATCCTACTTCTTTATTCTTTCACTACCACCCGAATCGACATTGGAAGCACTACCACTTGCACTCGAACTATGGCCACCAACATTTTGATCACTTGAAATAAGAGAAGATTGCTTATAAAATTCATACAAACGCTCCAATGCATCCTTCACCTTGTAATGCATCTCTTTAACTTTCAATTCATCATCATAGATTTGTGCATACAAGAAAGTCACATAATTCAACTTGGCCCTAGGATCTAACACAACCGCAATCAACAACATCATATTCACTTTATCCAAGCTTCCATAATATTTATCAAATTTTTCTTTCATTTTCACACCCATATCTTGAAGCCTAGGATCCGAAGCATTAACCGCATATTTCAAATATCTATACAAAAGAGCTATTCCTTCAAAATAATCATTTGAAGTAACATACGAACTCCCCAACATCCGATTGGTGGCATCATAGAATACTTTTAAAAAATTGTGAAAGAATAATAGCATTTTCCCAATCATCATCAATAGGAGTTTCATGGTTCAGCTCACTTGCAAAAGATATATTGTCTTCTTCCATTCTTTGGAAAGCTTTTCTGAACTTTATAGCTGTGTCTAACATGAGATAAGTGGAATTTCATCTAGTGGCAACATCAAGAACTACCGAACCCTTATAAGTGATCTTTTCACTCTTAATGCAAGTCTGAAATGCATTGGCTCTTGCGGGAGAACTCTTTACATATCTAACCACATTCCGGATACGTGCAATGGAGTCACGTACCGTAGTCAAGCCATCTCTCACAATTAAATTCAATATATGAGCTGTGCATCTCATGTGCAAAACACTACCATCCAATATCGACGACTTTTCTTTGGAAAATTTATCCCTCAAATAGTTAATTGCAACATCATTCGAGCTAACATTATCCACGGTGATTGTGGACACTTTCTTTTCAATTCCCCACTCTTCAATACATTTTTCCACCATTCTCCCAATCTCCCTACCCCTATGACTATGCATCACCACAAAATTGAGGATTCTTTTATGCAACTTCCAATTTTCATCAATAAAATGAGTAGTGAGACACAAATAATTCAGATTTTGAATGGAACTCCATGTATCAGTTGTGAGTGTGATCCTAGAATTAATTTGTCGAAAATAATTCTTCAAAGAAGTTTTTTCATCTAAGTACAACTTCATGCAACCTTTGGCCATTGTGAAACGTGATATATGTTTAAAGAGAGGTTATAACTCACCAACAAATTCACGAAATCCAACTCGCTCAACCAAGGAAAAAGGTTGCTCATCAATGATGATGAACCGAGCAAGCATCCGCCTTCAACGTTCTTGATTAAACGCCCATGTCGATAAGACACTACCGGTAGTAGAATCTCCTCCTGACTTGCCAGCCACGTCTACATTACGTGGTGCAAAGAACTTCTGTCTCTTATCTGCGTTACGGGGGAACCTCCTGCATGTGGTCAAGTGCTTCCTCATCGCAGAAGTACCGTTAGCAACACGATACTTAAGCATGGTCCCACAATGAATGCACTTCACTTGATTTGGTTTTCTATCCTTATCATTAATTCTAGTATAATGATTCAAGCATTCTGATGTATATTTCTTATCAAGTGGAAGATGACAAGCAGCCTTACTTGTGGCACCCGTGGTAGGGGGTGCCTCTTCTTCATTTTCATGGCCAGAAAACTCCAATTTTGTGATCGGAGTCATCTCCTCATGTCCCTCCACCTCCATTGATGTGTTATCTTGATTCATTAACTTTGCACTACACAACAATAACAGAATATAATTAATTTAGTTGATAACAATGTTAACACGGCATAATACAGTGTATAGAAACATAATACATCACTTTTATACATAAACTAAATCTATTATGTTGAAATACAGCATATCAATGGTGTATAGAAACATAATACAGCACGAACCATGGGAAAGTAGACCAATTTCAGTCTTTATTTCATCACCTACCTTTGAACCAGAAAGATTGCAAAGCTGTCTCACTAAAATCTACAAGTGATGTTGAAATTCGATGGTCCAACAGTGTCGAGAAAGCCTCTAACTGAGTCAATGATAGCTCTGCTACTCTGGGACAGCAGGGAAGAGAATTTAAGGCCAAATATGTGAACCTAGAGCACAAACATCAAGACATCAGGAAAAAAAAACAGGACATTTTTAACTTCGCCATCATAATGACGTCAGCCAAATTAAAATCATCCAACTGTATTATAAGCAGACATCAACTTGTCAACCCCTGTTTTTCGAAGGGAAAAAAATAAATAAATACACTACATCCACTTGTGGTTTGATCCTAATGTGAGCTCAACACTTTTTTCATAAGTGTTTCAGCACTCATTTACAACACTCAGCCTGCTAAACACTTTTTATGCAAGTGATGATAAATAGGCATCGCAGAAAATGCAAGTGAGAATAGTGTGACTTTCATAATATAGGCTATCAACTTGAATTTTGCCCAAAACATAGTTATTAGTTTGCCATTTGTCCTATCACACTATTTGAGTTCCTAGATTTCTTTAACATATGCTCCAAAGAGGAATGAAATATCCTCATCTTTAAGGGCAAAACAAACAAGAAACTAGCTTTGACTTCTAAAGCCAATTGATATTTCTTCATTTTCACTAACAGTTAACAGAAAATGAGCAATCAGTTTTCCAAAAGGAGATTCTTCCTCAGCAACCCAACCTGCAAAGAGAAAAAGAAATCTATCAATTCAAATGTCCGTCTAATTCTAATTAAGTTGTTTCTCAGATGTCCTACAAGGACTATAATAGGCTTAACCAATCTGCTCTCCAACTTCTATGACACCAACCCCCCCTCCCAAAAAAAAAATCACCCAAGACAGAGATTGGCTCGGCAAATTACCCAACCCATGCAAAATAGTCCTGATATATAAATTTTTCCAATAAACCATGAGTCAATGAGATATATCATTTCAAATTAACTACATAGGCATGAAAAGACAATCACTTTGGCGTGTGTTCCACCGTGCAAACGTGAAATTGGTAAAGTAACGACTGCATAATGTTGCTAGACGGGCAAATCTCCACTTAGTCAAAAATCAAGCGACGATGTCCTGAGCGACGGTGGTGTTGTGGGCGATCAGTGAGCCAGAGGTCAGCGGCAGTGGCGTCGAGGGCGAGAGGAGGTGCCCTCAAGCAAGGGTCAGCGAGCGTTGTGTGGTGGCATCAAGGGCGACCGACAATGGCGTCGAGGGCAAGCAACGGTGGCGTTGAGGGCGATCGGCGAGCCAGAGGTCGGCGGCGGTGGCGTCGAGGGCGAGAGGAGGTGGCCTCAAGCAGGGGTCAGCAAGTAGTGGCGGGTGGCGTCGAGGGCAAGTGACGGTGGCGTCGAGGGCGAGCGACGGTAGCGTCGAGGGCGAACGGTGAGCCAAAGGTCAGCGGCGGTGGCGTCGAGGACGAGAGGAGGTGGCCTCGAGTAGTGGTCAGCGAGCGGTGGCGTCAAGGACGAGTGACGATGGTGTCGACGGCGAGCGACGGTGGCATTGAGGGCGATCTGCGAGCCAAAGGTTAGTGCGGTGGCGTTAAGGGCAAGAGGAGGTGGCCTCGAGCAGGGGTCAGCAAGCGGTGGCGTCGAGGGTGAGCGACGGTGGCGTCGAGGGCAATCGGCGAGCCAGAGGTCAGCGATGGTGACCGGTGCCGTCGAGGGCGAGAGGAGGTGGCCTCGAGCAGGGGTCAGCAAGCGGTGGCGTCGAGGGCGAGCAACGGTGGCATCGAGGGCAAACGGTGAGCCAAGGCCCAGGGGTCAGCCGCGGTGCCGTCGAGAGCGAGCAGAGGTGGCCTCGACCCTCAAGCAGAGATCAACGGCGGTGGCATCGTGGGCGACCGGCGGTGGCGTCAAGGGCAAGTAGCGGTGGCGTTGACTCGAGCAGAGGTGGAGAACGGACAAGCGAAGAGAGAGAACTGTAAGTCTGTGAGTGAAACGAAGTGAAAGTGTCGTGTGGAAGAGAGAGAACGACTTTTAGGGTTTTTGTAGACCTAACTCGACTGATTTGGGGCTTTTTAGTTTTTACTATTTAGCCCTAACCGGACTGGTTCCGGTTCCGGTTCGGGTTCCCAGTGCCGGTTCCGGTTCCGATGGGAACCCGAATCGGAACCGAGAACCACCGGTTCCCAAAAAAAGGAACCGGGAATCGGAACTGGCCTCTTCAGAACTGGGAACCGAATCGGACCCTCCTTCAGTTCGGTTCCGGTTCCCGGTTCTACCCGGAACCACGCTCACTCCTAATTCAAACCCTCGAGGATATGCTGAGAGCGTGTGTGTTGGACTTCAAAGGAAGCTAGGAGGAACAACTGCATCTAGTCAAGTTCGCCTACAACAACAGCTACCAGTAGAGTATTCAAATGGCACCGTTTGAAGCGTTGTATGGCAAAACGTGCAGAACCCTAGTGTGTTGGGATGAAGTCGGAGAGCAGAAGATCACCAGCGCAGAGTTAGTTCAACAATCAGTGGATGCAGTTGTAGTTATTCGGGAAGGATTGAAGATTGCTCAGAGTTGTCAGAAAAGTTATGCAGATAAGCGTCGAAGACCATTGGAATTCCAAGTTGGTGAGCACGTCTTTCTAAAGGTGTCACCGATGAGGGGTATGTCGGTCCCTTTGAGATTCTGGAAAGAATAGGGACTTTGGCGTATTGTCTTGCGTTGCTGCCAAGACTGGCGCAAGTGCATGATGTCTTCCATGTGTCAATGTTGAGAAAGTATGAACCTAACCCGACCCACTTATTGAATTTTGAAGAATTAGACATGGACGATAGAGTGTTGAACGTGGAGAGACCAATTCAAATTGTAGATCAAAAAGAGCAAGTTTTGCATACCAAAACGATCTTGTTAGTCAAAGTGGTATGGCAATATCACGGAACAAAAGGAGCAACATGGGAAAGTGAAATTTCAAGATTTGTAATAGTTTAAATTTCAACAATGAAATTTTTATGAGAGGGGAAGAGTTGTGACATCCTGATTTTCGACCCTGTCCCGATAACATGAATTGAGCTTTTCATCGACACGCCTATAGTCTTTTTCTCTGAATTGGCCACTCATGAGATAACTAATCTATTTGGTGAAGCCGTTAAGGAATATAAATGCTACTGACTTGAGAATTCGACCAGAAATCGACTACTCAACCATGCTAATCTACAAGGATCAATATGGCATCGTTAAAATCGATTAGAGATCAGAGATATGTTGATTTGATAGAGGCATGTAATTAAATTGTAAGTGATTCCACTTGATTGCAAAATTCTTGTTGAACGGCACTAAATCGATTTTTCTGTCAATTTTGTACCCTATGCCCGTAATTGAAACCTTGAGATTTTTACAACAACCGAGAGTCACCTATGTGTCAAAGATGCAAAATATGGATAAAAAATAATCGACCACAAGCCAAATGCGCTAAGAATTCCTAAAAGCTACTCAGTAAGTTAGGTCACGCTAAAATCGCGCCCAATTGAAATTAACCACGAAATAGAACTCAGTTTCAGAAATCAAATTTGTGGCGTGTCATGATTTATTTTTAGGACATCAAATCATCCTTTGAAGAATTTTCAACGAGCCCGGATTTTCGGCGAAAAATCAAAGTTGGATGATTTTAAACCGGGAAATTCGGAGGGCCATTTTTTAGTACACTTTTGGTCTTCAAGTTGGATCATTTGGCGAGGGATATTGTGGAATTTAGTGTGGGCTTCCTCCTTAGCAATTTGGCCATTAATTTGAGATTAATTGGAGTGAATTTGGTGGGAAATTGAAGAGGGAAGTCACAAAATTCGTAGGCCATGGGGGGCTGTAGCATTTGGGGTATCATCATTGGCTTGTGGAGGAAGATTGAGTGGGAAAATGGATGTTGGCCTTAACTGCAGCTGGTGGGGGGCCTTGCACTTCAATTTGAAGATATTTTGGCAAGACTTTTGTGGCTCCTTGTCCCCTAAGCCAGCAATAGCTCCTCTACTTCAGCTTCTTCTTTTTCCTTGCTTAATTATCCTCCATTGTTGCTAAAACAAATCCAGAGAACCAACCAAGCCCTTTGCTGTCTGTCTTAGCTCACGCTGCCATCCAAGCCGCAGCCGTGCACTGCCCACGTGCCGCTCGAGCACTAGTGTGACATCCTGATTTTTCAAGTTTTGATTTCAATTGGATAAGTTGGGCCTTTCACCGACGCGCCTATAGTCCTTTTCTTTTAAATGGCCACTCGTGAGATAACTAAACTATCTGGGGAAGTCATTAAGAGATTTTAATGCAATAGACCTAAGGATTCGACTAGGAATCGGCTACTCGACCGTGCTCGTCTGCAGAGATCATTTCGGCACAGTAAGATCGATTATAAATCAGAGATAGGTTGGTTTGATTAAGATATGTGGTTAAACGTGGGTGATCCTATTAAATTGCAAAATTCTTGTCGCTCGGCACTAGATTGATTTTTCTATCGTTTTGGTATCTTGTGTCCCTATTTGAAACCTCGAGATTGTCACAACCACCAAGAGTCACCAATATGTCGAAGGGGTTCTTTGTGGCTCGAAGAAAATCGACCACGGGACATTTGCACTAAAAATTTCTAAAAGCTACCAGGTAGCCTAGGTCACGCTAAAATCGCGACAGATTGAAATTAACCACGAATTTGAATCCGATTTCAAAAATTTAAAGTTCTATCATGTCGCAAGTCATTTTAGGAACGTCGACTCAATCTCAGAAGATTTTTCTGCAAACCGAGGTTTTCAGCAAAAAAATCAAAGTATGGTTATTTTGAATCGGGAAATTCGTAGGCTCGCTTTTCATCGCATTTTGGGAATACAAGTTAGTTCAATTGATGGGGAAAAATCATAAGGACAAGGACACATGGAATGGTTTATTTGGGCTTCAATTGGTTTGATTTGAAGAGGATTGGACGAGGAATTGAATGAGATTGAAGGGGAATTGTCCAAAATTCGTATGCCATGGGGTACACAACCTTTTGGACTCTTTGGCAAGCTTGTTAAGGAAGATTGGTGGTTGCAAAGGGCAGAGGGTGAGGGCCATGGATGGTGGGGGCATGTGTGAGGAGAGAGAGACAAATGTTGAAGGCTAATGAAGCACTTTGGGGACCCCTCTCTTTAGCATCCTTCTTCTTCCTTGAATCTTGGCTTTCTCCATTGTAGAAGCCTTGAGAAAGCTTGAGAAAACCAAAGGAGAACCAAAAAACAAAGCTAGCCCCTTCCCCCTTGCCGTCGACCTCATTTCCTCCTCTGTTTTCTCTTCTGCCGGTTTCTGCTCTAGTGACCTTTCGCCAAATATCTAAGTTGAAAGTGGTCTTCCTGGATGAATTAGCCTTCGTGCCACCCACCATTGTCTTTAGCACATCCAAATCGTTCAAAGGAGCCTGACCTCATGTCGAACAGAGCCGCCGGTTGCCCTATATGCCGGCGAGAAGAAACCGCCCACCAGACCATCTGGAATCCACCGACCTGCATTGTTTCGCCTATTTCGAGACTTTCAGCTGTTTTCTCCCCATTTCAACCCTACCCCCACCCATACCAACCACCAGCGAGTCCCTCTTGACCCCCGGGAGTCACCGGTTGTCGACCACCCGCTCGCCGGAGCTTCGATCAGCCTGTTTTCGCCGTTGCAACTACTGGTTTTCTCTCTACAGTTTAGCCAAGAACAAAAGCAAAAACCAGCAAGGGTCTTCAGTCTTCGTGGCCCATTTTCAAGCCCTTCCCGGCCTCGGTTAGATTAGTCTTAGAATAGATTAGTGTTAAGCTAATTAGTAAGATTTGCACAATTGATGATGGATTAGTCAAATCCAGTGGAATTCCTGCAATTCTAGTTTATGGACCCTCGCCATTTGCCATTTTTGTAGATCGAAATGGGTTATGGTTTTGAGGTTGATATATTCTAGAGAAATGTTTTAGACATCATCAACTACAACATATATTTTTCTCAAGGAGGAGATATCAGCTCCATCATTTTCAAATAGAACCTCAGTTGTCGCTGGAATTGGTGACCTTTTAGGCTTCTATGGGTTTTTATCAACTTTTAGGGTTCGAATTTAAAAATTATTTCTTCAAAAAAGTTGTTTTTCATATCTTTTAGTTTAACATACTCAAATTTCAGATCAAACGGATATGTTTTGGACCTCGAACCAAACTGATTTCGGAAAACGAACTTTCTGGAAACGGACCCAGTTTTTAGTGCTGGATTGAGCGATTTACTGGGCCGAATCTAGAAGGATCAAGGTTAAGGTGTCTTCATGAAAAATGTTTTTTTATATGCCCTTTATAACATACTAAAATTTAGGAATTTTCCGAACTCGTTTGATTTGTTTTCTGAATTTAAATTTGGAGACGTGCGAGTGGGTCTATTCTACCGGTTATGGCCGGTTATGATTTGTGATGGTTCTTGATGCGTTGGTGCTGGAAATTGCACATTTGTTGATATAAGGTTGGTTTGTGATATGCCTAGAGTTTATGCTTGATGATTACGTGAAAGTTAAGAGAATCCGTCCCTAGCGTGTGTTGGAGGACGTTAATAGTTGA
The DNA here is from genome assembly GCA_016097485.1 of Eucalyptus sideroxylon x Eucalyptus melliodora. Lineage (NCBI taxonomy): Eukaryota > Viridiplantae > Streptophyta > Magnoliopsida > Myrtales > Myrtaceae > Eucalyptus > Eucalyptus sideroxylon x Eucalyptus melliodora. The sequence continues at coordinate 38,764,177 of CM027834.1, read as the reverse complement.
GAGAATCCGTCCCCAGCGTGTGTTGGTGGACATTAATAGTTAAGAGAACCTATCCCCAATGTGCGTTTGTGGACATTAGTAGTTATTAGTCTTTTCCTGGCATGTGTCGATGGATATTACTTAACCCCAACGTGTGTCGATGGATATTACGTAACCCGACGTGTGTCAGTAGTTTTTATTCTAACCCTGGCGTGCGTCAGTAGTTGTTATTCTTCCCCGGCGTGTGTCGGATAAAATTGCTCGTGTGAGTAGTAATAGTTAATTAATTGGAATGCATGTTGAGTTGAATTGATGGACTGACGTGTGTCGGTAATTCTTGCTTTGATGTATATCAGTAGTTCTTGCTCGTGTGAGCAGTGTTCAAATTATGATTCTTGCTCATGTGAGCAGTGTTTAAATTATGATTCTTGCTCGTGTGAGTAATAATTAGTTTGGACGTTCCAAATTGGTGTGTGAATTTGCTATATACACATGATTGAGATATGAACTGTGCTGACTTGCAAGGAGGAATTGATGCCAAGGTAAGCCTCTGTGATTGTATGATTGTGTGATTAAGACGTCTTAGGTGTATTACCCTCCTAATCAGGGTTTAAAGTGTGAACTCGTTGAAATTTATATCTCACCCCGTCACGGGCTCCATTTTTCAGGACCGTAGGGTAGAAGACTCGGAGCCAAGCTAAGGGGATCTAAAGTGTAGGTCAGATAGGACAGTTTCTTTTTTAGAGTCAATCATTTGAAGTCTTGTGACTGTAGACTTTTGTATTTGACTTGGTGTGTATTTAAAAGCATGTTTTGTTTGAAAATCTGATGTCCTGTTTTTCTATCCCGAGATGGTTACTGTCAGGGGATTTGTTATTCACTTCCGCATGTGCAACAAAATGAAAAGGTCGGCGACTCGTCCTGGAAAGTCACAAAATTTTATCGACCGCTGAGGGATGGGCACGCGCTCAAGGATGGGACGTGACATCCCCGTTTAAGTGGTATCAGAGCATGGTTGTTAGAGATTAGAGTAATAAGGTGCGATGGGTTGTTGGGATAGTTATTAGGATTAACCTTTATTTCATACTGATGCATATTTGTGATAGGTGATTGGTAGAATTGTTTGTTGTTATCGCTGGACTTCTAATTCAGTGTGGAATTAGAAGGCAGGTCTTTATAGAAAGCCTGCAAGATGAGTGATCAGGACCAAAGGACTCCTAGTAAGAGATCTGTTAGGCCTACCGCTCGAGGTAGAACACCAACGAGGGTCGGTACCCGAGGAGGCCAAGTAAAGTGCCAGCTGAGGCTAGTGCGAGTGGAGTACCACCACCTTCAGTCGGTGTTGGTGTAGCAGCACTTGGTGATCCGAGAATTGTCGAGATCATGCAAGCGCTAGAGGCAATGAGAGATCTAATGGAGCAATAGGCCAAGAACCATGCCGCCACCTTTACTGCCGCCGTTGCAGCCGCCACTCAAGCTGCCGTTGCCGCCGTTGCTGAGGCCGCACTCGCCGCCGCACCTGTTGCTATGCTCGCCAAAGTTCAGCTTGAGAATGTGGTTGTGCAAAGAGAGAGGCCAATTCATAAGTTAGTAGAGCAGTTCATTAAGCTGAACCCGCCGAGGTTCATTGGTGCAGGAGATCCGGAAGCCGCATCGCTCTGGATCCAAGATCTTGAGAAAGCTTTTGCACTTTTGATGTGCAATGAAGAGGAGAAAGTAGTTCTGGCAGTGTATCAACTTCAAGGTAACACAAATATCTAGTAGAGAGCCGCCAAAGAGACAGTGTTTCTAGAAGGTGTGGTCTCGGTGTGGGGTGCCTTCCTCAAAGCCTTCAATGATTAGTATTTTTCGGGTAGCGCCCGAGAACAAAAGATGAAGGAATTTCAGCGTCTCTGTCAAGAATCGATGTCTGTTGACTAGTATGGGGTCAAATTTGCGAAGCTTTCTTAGTATGCTCCGAGGTTGATCGAGGATCCAGAGGATAAAGCTCGAAGGTTCAGGAATGGCCTTCAGCTAGAACTAAAGCAACCACCGATACCATTGGATTTGATAGACTATCAAGAAGTTTACCATCGAGCCCAAATGTTAAAGAGAAGTCTAAAGGAGCAAGCCACTGCATTTGAGTCACGATTTGGATCTAACCAAGATGGGAATAGGTTTGGGAAGAGACCTATGTATGGAGGAATGTATCCTCTTCCACTCAACAGGAAGGGTAGGATCGGTAAGTTAGCACTAAGACATAATGGTGTGTGTCACTTCTGTGGAAAACGACATGGACCGGCCCCATGCCATTTTGAGATGGGTACGTGTTATGAATGTGGCTAGTAGGGTCACATAGCTAGGAATTGTCTTCGTAGACAAATGGGACTACAACAGCTACCGTCACTGCCACAGATGGGTTAAAATCGAGGAAATGCACTGCAAGGTGGACTGAAAGGCCACCAACTCAGAGATGAATCGAGTCGTGCACCAAACAAGAAAGAAAGTGTCCCCAAAACAATTTTATCAAAGTGACGCAGCAGAATTTTGGTTAAGTTTATAGAACCTCAGTTGTTGTGATAAAGTCATAGAAAGGAGAATCACTAGCTACAGTTGTACTTGAATATTCTACCTATGTATAACTTTGATACCATATATAAAAAGGTTTGGCTCGAGGAGCTTTTGTTGTAATGAATTGTTGTTGCAATGTGATGCTATTTGACATGTTGATAGATGAAAATTTCGAATTTATTAGAAATCAAGGAGGACCCTCGATCCCTTTAATCTTGTCACTTGAGGCAACCCGTTTGTTAGACAGGGGTTGCCAAGGTTATTTGGCGACTATCGTGAATACAATAGTTGAGGAGCACAAGAGATAGTTGAGGACAGTACTTCAGACTCTACGAGATCATGGACTGTACGCCAAGTTCAACAAGTGTGAGTTTTGGTAGACTCATATTACTTTCCTAGGTCACGAGATTTCAAGCGAAGAAATCTCCGTGGACTCAACCAAGATTGAAGGAGTAATCAGCTGGCCAAGACCGACATCAATGTCAAAGATCAAAAGCTTTTTGGGTTTAGCCGAATACTACAGAAAGTTCGCGGAGGGATTTTCAACAATAGCTTCACCTTTGACTCGACTGCTGAAGAAGGAAGAAAAGTTTGTGTGGAAAGACAAGTGCGAGTGTAGTTTCCAAGAGCTTAAGCAGAAGCTGACTACCGCACCTATGCTAACCTTTCCATCTAGTCCTAGAGGATACAAGATCTATAGTGATGTGTCGTTCAGAGGACTAGGTTGCGCGTTGATGCAATATAGTAGAATTGTTGCATACGCATCCCATTAGTTGAGACCTCATGAGCTAAATTATCCGACGCATGACTTAGAACTCGAATCAATTATTTTGCTCTGAAGAATTGAAGGCATTTGGTATGGAGGAAGATTCTAAGTCTTCACTGACCATCAAAGTCTCAAAGTATCTATTCTCTCAAAAAGAGTTGACTATGAGACAACGTTGTGAATTAGAACTTCTGAAGGACTAGGATTGTGATTTTTTGTATCACCTTAGAAAGGCAAATTAAGTCCTAAATGCGCTGAGTTAGGAGTCTTCAATTGCACATATGCTAGTTTAAGAATGGACTTTACTTAAGAAAGCTCGAGATTCGGTCTTCAAATTTGAGGTAGGCTACCTTCCAAATCTTATAGCCGCTCTCAGAATTGAGCTGGATGCTCAGATTAGAATCAAGGCACAGCTTTTTAAGTCGAGAGGACTCTGGTAACCTCTCGAGACCCTAGAGTGGAACTGAATGCACATCACAATGGACTTTGTAACGGACTCACTGAGAAGTCAGAGGGGTAATCTTTCCATTTGGGTAGTGGTCGACAGACTAATGAAGTCGGCTCATTTTATCATCATATGGAAGGATCTTGATTTGAATAGGCATACAAAAGTGTATGTGTGTCAGGTAGTTCGTCTGCATTGAGTGCCAGTGATGAATTTATATCAGATCTAGACCCGAGGATTCCCAGTTTCAGCAGACCAGTTAGATAGTTCCTTTTGAAGCAGGACAAAGTAGAGTGTACAGAACTTCAGTTTGTTGATATGAGGTCAGAGAAAGAAAGATCATAGGCCCAATAGTTCAGCAGTCAGTGATTGCAATTGTCGTGATCAGAAACAAATTAAAGACCGCTCAGAACCGCCAGAAATGTTGTATCGTTAAACATCGAAGGCCCTTAGAGTTCCAAATTAGTGATTACATCTTTCTGAAGGTGTCACTAATGAGGGATACCTTTTGCTTTGGCAAGGAGGAAAATTGAAACTGAGGTACGTAGGTCCCTTTGAGATTCTAGGGATCCTAACGTATCGTCTTGCGTTGCCGCCAAAGTAGGCACAAGTGCATGACGTCTTTCACGTGTCGAGGTTGAGGACGTATGAGCCTAACCCGACCCACATGCTAAATCTTGAAAAATTAGACATGGACAATAGAGCGTCGTATGTGGAAAGCCCGGTTCAGATTGTGGTTCAGAACAGATTATGTGTACCAAGATGGTCCCCTTGGTCAAAGTGGTCTGACAACACCACAAGATTGAAGAAGCAACCGGGGAAAGTGAGACTCGATGAGACGACGATACCCCATCAACACATTTTTGTTTAAAGATTGGTAAAGGTTTAAATTTCGATGACGAAATTTTTATAAGAGGGGAAGTGTTGTGACATCCTGATTTTTCAGGTTCTGATTTTGATTGGATAGGTTGGGCCTTTCATCAATGCGCCTATAGTGTTTTTCTCCGAGATGGCCACTCGTGAGATAACTAGACTATCTAGGGAAGTCATTAAGAGATTTTAATGCAATAGACTTGAGAATTTGACTAGGAATCGGCTACTCGACCGCGCTCGTCTGCAAAGATCATTTCAGCACAGTAAGATCGATTAGAAATCAGAGATAAGTCGGTTCAATTAAGATATGTGGTTAAATGTGGGTGATCCCACTAAGTTGCAAAAATCGCGTCGATCGACACTAGATTTATTTTTCTATCGTTTTCGTACCCTGTGTCTGTATTTGAAACCTCGAGATCGTCAGGACCACCAAGAGTAGCCAATGTGTTGAAGGGGTTCATTGTGACTCAAAGAAAATCGACCACGGGTCATTTGCACTAAAAATTTCTAAAAGCTACCAAGTAGCCTAAGTCACGCTAAAATCACGCCAGATTGAAATTAACCACAAATTTGAATCCAATTTCAAAAATTTAAAATTCTATCATGTCACAAGTCATTTTAAGAACGTCGACTCAATCTCAAAAGATTTTTTGCAAACCGAGATTTTCAGCGAAAAAATCAAAGTATGGTTATTTTGAATCGGAAAATTTGTAGGCCCGCTTTTCATTGCATTTTTGGGATACAAGTTAGTTCAATTGATCAAATCTAGAAGGATATGGGTTAAGATGTCTGCATGAAAAATGTTTTTTATGTGTCCTTTATAACATACCAAAATTTGGGAATTTTCCAAACTCGTTTGTTTTGGTTTTTGAATTTAAACTTGGAGATGTGCAAGTGGGCCTATTTTGCCGGTTAAGGCCAGTTATGATTTTGTGATGGTTCTTGATGCGTTGGTGCTGGAAATTGCACATTTGCTGATATAAGGTTGGTTTGTGATATGCCTAGAGTTTATGCTTGATGATCATGTAAAAGTTAAGAGAATCCGTCCCTAGTGTGTGTTGGAAGATGTTAATAGTTGAGAGAATCCATCTCCAGCGTGTGTTGGTGGACATTAATAATTAAGAAAACCCGTCCCCAGCACGTGTTGGTGGATGTTAGTAGTTATTAGTCTTTCCCGGCGTATGTCAATGGATATTACTTAACTCGACGTTTGTCGGTAGTTTTTATTCTAACCCCGGCATGTGTCGGTAGTTGTTATTCTTCCCCGACGTGTGTTGGATAAAACTGCTCATGTGGGTAGTAATAGTTAATTAATTGGAGTGCATGTTGAGTTGAATTGATGGACCAATGTGTGTCGGTAAGTCTTGCTTTGATGTGTATCGGTAGTTCTTGCTCATGTGAGCAGTAATTTAATTATAACTCTTGCTTTGATGTGTATCGATAGTTCTTACTCGTGTGCGCAGTGTTTAAATTATGATTCTTGCTCGTGTGAGTAATGATTGGTTTGGACGTTCCAAATTGGTGTGTGAATTTGCAATATACACATGATTGTGATATGAACTGTGTTGACTTGCAAGGAGGAACTGAGGCCAAGGTAAGCCTCTGTGATTGTATAATTGTGTGATTAAGACGTCTTAGGCGTATTACCCTCCTAATCGGGATTTAGAGCATGAACTCATTGAAATTTATATCTCACCCCATCGTGGGCTTCATTTTTTAGGACCGTAGGGTGGAAGACCTAGAGCCGAGCTAAGGGGATCTAAAGTGTAGGTCAGATAATATAGTTTCTTTTTTAGAGTTAATCATTTGAAGTCTTGTGACTGTAGACTTTTGTATTTGACTCGGTGTATGTCCTGTTTTTCTATCCCGAGATGGTTACTGTTAGGGGATTTGTTATTCGCTTCCGCATGTGCAATAAAATGAAAGAGTCGACGACTCGTCCCAGGAAGTCGCAAAATTTTATCGACCACTGAGGGATGGGCATGCGCTCGAGGATCAAGGCGTGACAACCGGCCTACTTCCACTCGTGATCTCGTCCCTGTCCGAGCCGAGCTGCCGCTAGCCCAGTTTGTGCGCCGTACATGCTGTTCCATCGACCAAGCCGTCCGTTCGCCTGCAAGTCGCTGATGCTGCTCCAGCTCGCCTCCGCCTGCCCGCCTGGTCCCGCCGTGCCCGTTCCCACGCCAACCAAGCCCCCGACTAGCCTCTTCGATTTAGCCACAAAACCAAACTCACAGCTTGGGTTGTGAGCTTCATGGGCCTTTTCGGGCCCTTTCACGGCCTCATTTGGCGTCGCCATAGGCTTGAGTCTCACTTACCTCCGCATCAGCTGTCGCCATGAACTCACTAGTTTGCTAATCAAGTGAGTTTACTTTCTAAACCTTATTTAGGAGGTTAATTATGCTTAGGGGAGATTTAGATTAGTCTAAGTGAGGTTAGTGTATTTATTTAGCTTGTTTTGTTAAATTAAATTAGTTAGTTAGGCCAATTAGGTGGTTAGTTGATTTATTTAGATAGTTTAGTAGGTTGTGTACATTTAGCCTAAGTAGATTAATTTAATTAGTGTAATTAGGTGGTTAGATTAGTGTATATAGCTTAATTAGTGGTTTATTTAATTATTTTGTATTTATTTAATTATTTATTTAATTCCGGAAATTATACCGAGATAGCCAGTCGTTAGAATTTTGTGCTGATCGTGGTGGTGCAATTGGTTTGTTCAATTAAGTGCTAATTTGTGCAATTTGATGCTGAGTGTCGATTTTGAGTTATTATTTCAAAAATATGGAATTTTGATATTTAATTAGAAAATTACCAAGTGTCGGTTTTTTACACTGAAAACGTTTTTAGTACTATATAAAATCATGGAATTTTAAATGATGGGATATCACACTTTATGGTTTGATTTGACCGTGTGTCCACGCACACCTATTTTACCGGGTGTTTTTAATATGAAGAAAATAGGCCAAGCACATTATTTAAATTGAGACATTTGATTGCAAAGCACGATGTCTTTGGCCGGGATTGGATATACATGGAATTGTTATTGGAACCCGTCACGAGCTTTTATGCCAGACAATGCTCCTTCGGGAATGCCCCACGTCAACAGATGCTGGTCGCAATGGAGGCTAGGCCAATGCTCCTTTGGGAATGCCATTTAGATGTAGACGTTGCCGTGCTTGATAGTGCGAGACGATGCCAGCTACGCCGGATGACCGTTAACTATTGAGTCGGCCGTGGCCATTGGGTCGTAACTAATTGGAACACCCGAATCAGTGATTTGACTGCGCCTAATTATGGGAAAAAATTATGTGGCACGGAATGGGACGCATCATAACGATTTGGCCCTATAATCGGGACCCCTATGATTGATTGATATGTGGAAAGTGAAGCGTTTCAATTACCAAATACAATTATTGTATGCATGCGTTATATGAGCGGTACTGACGTGCAGGAGGTGCTGAGGCGAGGTGAGTATTCTATGATGTGTGTATAGGCTGCCTCTAGGTGTATTATCTTCCTAATCGGGGTTTAGGGTGTAGACTCGCTGAGACATTATCTCACCCCGTCGTGGGTTACATTTTAGGTTCGTAGATAGAGGTGCGCCACTTCCGTTTTGGGTGGCCACGAGAGGCGGAGACCCAGCGTACCACACTCCCTATCCACAGGAACCCTAATTGGACCTGGAAGCTCGTCATGACTACTATTTGGGTTGATGAGGGCCAACCTCAGTTGGTACCTCACCGGTTCAAAACGTGGTTTCGTCGCAAGCCCAACAGTGTTTGGGAAGGCCCCTTTAATGGCTTCGATGGACCTACCGTCGATGACGAGTATATGGAGGTACTTGACCCGGTAGTGGACGCCAGTATTATAGCTAATATCGAGGTGCACCAGTTGCCCAAGGGCGAAAAGCCTGCAGCCGCAGTAGTTGACCCATTAGATGTCGACATCCCTGACAGTGTCGTAGTAGACCCGGATCCCAAGTAGGTAGGGTCCGGGGTAGGGTCAGCCTAGTAGCATCTTTTTGGAGTTAGGCCTTTGTTTATAGACTAGCTTTGTATATAAACCTATCTTGTTTATAAACATGTGTTTGTGAAATTTGACCGTCCTACTTTTCTATCCCATGTTCATTGTTGTTTGGAGATTGTTTAATTCGCTTCTGCATGTGCAATAAAATGAAAGGGTCGACGACGCGTCCTGGGAACGTCGCAACTTGATCGATTACCGAGGGATGTGCGCGCACTCGAGGTTCAGGGCGTGACAACTTATGTCTAAGTTTTAATCCTCGTGTTTCGAACTTCATACACAAAAATTCTTAAAAAGTAAAAAACTTCTTGTCATTCAAACTCCTCAAATGTTGCAAAACAATATGAAATTAAATATTTTGATTGATTCGAATCCAATTTTCACTCATGTGATGCCCATAGTTCTTTGCATTTTTTTATTGATATGACTATTAAATCCTTGATTCATGTTTAAGATATTTGTGATGCTTGATAAGTTGTGCCCTCAGTGCACCCGAGCTCACCTTAACGACTAAACATGATTCTCGGTTTAATAAAATCATGTCTCCATCTAACATTTTCTTTAAAAACTCCAATTTGACAAAACTTATCGAAGTTTGTATCATATTTAGAACGTTTGTGACGTTTGATCAATTGTGTCCTTTGATGCACCCAAGCTAGCATTAATGGCTAAATGTGCTCCATAGCATTGACGAAATTATGTCCCTTTTATCAAATCTTTTCAAAATAACGCATCTTCTTGCCAATTGTTCAAGAAATCTTTTTAGGCATCGCGTGATTCATATATTGATCGCTTCACTTGCTATAAAATGCATGTGGATATGTTTGGCACATGATGACCAAATAAGTGATCCAATGTCGACTCACTAATTTATTTGATTGATTAACAACCAAGGCCCAATGGCCTACACGCATACTTATCTTTCAACTATGCATGTGATTTTTAGATGTATGCATAGGTGCGATGCATGTACTCATGGGGTTTTATGGGACAACACTTAGAACTTAGAACTTGTTTTAGGGACATTTAGGATTGGTCATCACACGAGAACACAAATTGTGACTAATGGCTATAAGTCATTTAAAAATAAATTGGGTAGATGTCTCAAGGGAATCATTGCATGAATACAAAGCCGACCCCAACATAATTGATTGCGTTTACTATGGATTCCCTTTTTTTTTTAATTCCAAGCACTAGGATAGAATTAGAATAGGCCCATGGAGGTAGTTATCCTAAGACTTGACGATGACGAATGGCTGATATCCAATCCGACCATATTTTATACTATTCATTCTCCAATATATGTTTCAGGTTGTTTTTGCATTGTATAAATGCCTAATGAGGAACGGCTGCTTCTTTGCTTTGCTTTTATTTTACGATTACACGTTAGGTTTACTAGTTTCCTTAAATTGTCTTGGGTGTTTACTTACTGCACTGCCTTTTAAATTCCAATTGTTTGCTTTCTTTTTATTCTCTTAAGCAGAAGTAGAATGGCATGGAATCAGCCATCCACACATGATCACCTTATCAACTTCATATTGTACAAAAAAATAAAAAGACACGCATGTACACACTATAAAACATGATGATTGTTAGATACCAAAAGAGTGTTAATGGAAATATTAACATAACCCAAGTTCCCAAACTTTAGAATTTTTGGATGCGCGAATATTGAGGGAACATTCCCGATCCTCGATTAGGTTTTCTAGCCAACCCCCTAAAATAAGGTTAGTGGCGACTCCTAGAATTATATTTTAGGTTTGTCTAAATACAACTTTAAAATGAACTTGCTCATCATGTGAGGTATAAGTTTTGCAAAAACTTGTGGTCATGATTGTAAGCTCAAGTGGTGATGACCCCAATAAAAAGATGAGGTGATGACATCTCGTTGGGGGACATAGCTTGAGTGAACTTTCATGGCTGAACACCTTTGAACTTTACCTTTGCGCCTCTTTGTCTTTTAGTCAAAAAAATGGCACGGAGGTAGAGTCACAACAAAATTTCACTGTCACGCGAGATGCGAGCTTAGAAGAGCTCATGAACATAACCGAGAGATCTCGTGACGCCAACCCAAAGGATGAGGTGATGGCATCCTTGGAGTTATGTGTCATAAAGACAATGTCACGTTTAACTACCTATAAACCATACCTTTACGCCCGCTCGCTCGCGTGACGTGTTGTGAGCGTCGAGGTGTGGTCACGACAGAGACCAAATGGCATAACAAGTCATTCGGAAGTGCTAATTGCTTATGGACATCTTCCTCTGCTATAGAGATCTGATTACATCTAGAATGTCCGTCCATTAAAGACAATCTTATTTTTCGAAGCTGAGTCGACAAGCATGTCAACCATTGGTATCTCATATTCATCCTTAGGAGTAGCCACATTTAGGTCATGAAGATCAATACAGACTCTGAGTCTCCTATTCTTCTTCTTAACTGGCACTATGTTTGAGAGTCATTCAACATACCATGCAATCTTATGAAGCTCACTGCTAGTAGTCGTTCAATCTCCTCTTTAATTTTTGAATGACTTCTAGAGTGAATCGCCTTGGTGCTGTGGTTTGAAGTCCTTTTTAATTGGTAATCGATACTCTACTACATCTCTACCCAATCTTGGCATTTTGTGATAGTTCCAAGCAAAACAATCTTTATACTTTTTCAGTAAGTCTACCAATTGAGCCTTAAACTCATCATCGAGCAATGCATCTACATAAATGGGTCGATGATCCAGCTCGCTATCAAGATTAACTTCTTTTAAAGGGTCTTGGGCCTCAATTACCTTGTCGTCTTCCTTTATGAGCGATTCTTCAAACTCCAAGATCCTGTTAACAACTTCAACCAGCTACTCGACTTGTTCGGCCTTATAAGTCGTATACCTCTTTATGAGATCTTTTAATAACATAAGGTTTACCATAGACAACCCTACTTAATTGCCTGGTTAGTTCAGACTTGGGGACCCACTTGATATTTCCTAATGGTCTACCTCTTGAGGTGTGCTAATTGTTGACACCTAAATTTAGATTAATCATTTAGTAATTAATTGCATAAAAAATTTAGGGATTAATCTTTAACCCCTAAAAAAATAATAAAATTGCATTTCATGTAAACGCATTTGCATTGGTACCAAAGGACAACAAGAAGCAGGGGCTCGCGGTCGATTACATGCACAAAAGGATGGTCTCTCTTCGCTGGTCTGAACATGCATAAGAGAGAAAGTCAAAAAATGAGGAAAGAAGAAGTTCTTGCACGTCCAAGAGAGGCTAAGGCGGTGAAAAAGAGAAACTTGAACAAAGTCAAGAATAGCGGCTAAAGGAGAACAAGCTTGAGGAGTCTACGTGCATGGGAAATCTGTGCATGAGAAATCTTGAATGAAAGTCAACAATGGCTGCTTAACCATGAAGAAAGAAGGATCAAGAGTACATGGGCAGCTAGAGTTATTGAAGAAGATAAAAAGAAGTCCAAGAGAGGCTGAGGCGGTGAAGAAGCGAAACTTGAAGAAAGTCAACAATAGTGGCCGAAGAAGAAACTTGTATGGGGGCAGCAGCTTGAATTGATTTTAGCCTAAAACACTAAAGTGATCATACGGGTGCACAAACATTAAAGATAACTTTCCAAGGAAAAAAAAACATTGCGAAATTAAACACAATAAGGCAAGCAACTTTTTTTTTTTTTAGGGGGTTTCTTGTTTTAAAATGAAAACTTACCTATATAACATGTATATGATATTTTTTTGGTATTTTTTTTATTGAAATTCGAAATAATTACTGAAAATTGACTACAAAACCTGACAAGTTATCCTACTCAAGCTAGGAAAAGATTTAGATTAAATCCCATTTTAATTCAGAAACTCATCTTAATTAAGTAGCCGTAACATGCAATCTAATATTAAAAAATCTAACTAGATAAATTATGAACATGTGACCCTATCCTATTTAAGAAAATTATTTTTTTTTAAATGAGATTATTAAAATATGCAAACATTATCTAAAACCCTATTTATAAAAAATGTTATTTAGATCCTATCCTAATCTACTCCAAAAGTATTTAAACATGCAATCCTAATTTATAAAACCATTATATTCCGATACAAGATTTGATTTTTTTTTTTTTAGTGTTTTCCAAATCAAGCAATTACTAGATAAGCAATGTACCCAACTCACTCAGGATATTCATCAAATGAATGATTAAAATAATTGAAAAAATAATCCGTCGTCTCACGGATTAAATTAACGATTATTTTAACCCTAAACATCATAATAGTCAAGAAAAATCTAAATAATTAGAAAATTGATCCAAAGTCTCTTGGATCAACTTAATAATTATGATGATTTCAAAACCAAAATATCATCAAAATCAACATAATTAAAAAAATGATCCAAAATATTACGGATCAAATTAGTAATTATAGTGATTTTTACTAATAATATCCTAATAGGTAATGCTTAAAGACTCGATTAACATCAAACATTCCAATTTATACAATAATATCGAGAAGAAATTTGGTTAAAGAAAACTACCTTATTTGGATCGGGGCCAAAGATTCACGAACGGCGGTTTGCGTTGGGGTTTGGGCTATGGCGGTTGGAACGCAACAGCAGCTTCTGGCCAAGCTTGTCGCGAGCTTTATGGCTGTTGGTGCTTCGCACGGCTCGTCGCCGTTGGTGCACCTACAGGGAAGAAGCAACAGCGCACGAACAGAAGCGGGATGGCAACGGCTTTGGGCATCTCGATCATAGTGGTACAGCAAGCAACGGCAAAAGGAACGGACTCCTTATCAATGCTGATGTTGAAAGAGCAGGAAGCAGCGACACAGTCGACTAGGGCAAGGAACTCAGCAACGTTATCGAGCTTGGGAGGGTGAAGCGGCGAAGTGGCAGAGGTGCGGAGATGCGAGTTGCAGGCATTGAGGTCGGCTCAGATCTGGGCGATGGCAACAATGGTGCTCACGGCTTCGAGCTGGGACGACAGTAGCAGTGGTGCGGAGGCGGCGCGGGTGTCAGCGACAGAGGGAGGGGTGACGCGTTGCGAGGCGCGTTCGTCAAGGGGCGGTGCTTGAGCAAAGACGTGGGCGTCGCAGGTTAGAGCTGAGGGCATCGGGCGCTGGGTAGTAGGAGCGGCGAGCAGGGTGGAGCTCGGGTTGTGGTAGGCGACAGGTGCTGCAGTTTGTGAGCATCAGGCAAAGATGGCGGAGGGGCGGCAGCAGCCGGGAAGAGGTGCGGCAACACAGTAGCGATGGCGCAAGCATCGGCTTGGCTGAGGGCTGCAACAGCAATGGCGTTTGGAGCTCCGCCGACCGCGAAACAGCAGCTACGGTGGTGGAGTTGCAAGCGTCGCTCGAAGCCCCCACCTGAAGAAGACAACCCCTCTTTTTTTAATTTTTTTCTCTCGCGTTCTTTCTCTCTCTCGGTTGCCCTCTCTAACTTCACCTCCATTTTGGTTCTTCTCTGACAGACTCTCTATCTCTCTTCATCTCTTTTTTTAATCTCCTCCCCCTGACTTCATATTTTCTTGTTTCTCTCTGACGAGAGTCTCTCCTTTTTTAATCTCCTCCTTTCTCTCAATTCGTGTGTCTCTCTACGGGCTCTTTTTAATAGCTTTTTTTTCCTCTCCCCGTTTGTCTCCCTGTGGTCTTATTTATAGGCGTTCCACTGCCTCTTGAAGATAGCCGACTTTAGTGTGAAAAGATCCGGCCGCAACTTTTCCAAAATCCAAGTTGAACTTTGCTTTCTTTCCTTTCTTTCGGCCACCAATCTCCTCTCCAGCAAGGAAAATATTATAAAAATGTTAGCACATCTTCTTGCAGGCGTCTGTAGAATTTTCACGTCCTCTCCATTTCGTGCATGCATGTGCATGCATTAATGAGGGGGAGAAAATGGACGTTCATGGATTCTTCTTTCTTCTTCATGCTTGGGGCTTCTTATGCGGCTACTTGTCCCTCCCTTCTATAGGATTGCCGCAACTTTTGACTTTTCTTGCTTTTTACTTGCTTCTTTCTTCAGCAAATTTCTCATTGCTTCACCAAAACTGACAACCCACACTTGATAGAGCATATTTTATAATATATTATGAGCTCTTTTTGCTTCTTTGAGGCTTTCTATTAGGTCCTCACGTCTGTCGAATTTGTGCATGCATGTGCTTGCATTAATGAAGGAGAGACAATGGTCGTGCAAGAACTTCTTCTCTCCTCATTTTTTGACATTCTCTCTTATGCGTGTTTAGACCGGCGAAGAGAGACCATCCTCTTGTGCATGTAATCGACCGCGAGCCCCTGCTTCTTGTTGTCCTTTGGTACCGATGCAAAGGCGACTACATGAAATGCAATTTTACTATTTTTTTAGGGGTTAAAGATTAAATCCTAAATTTTTTATACAATTAATTACTAAATGATTAATCTAAATTTAGGTGTCAACAGCTACCCCTCTAGTCAAAGACAATATGATACCTAAATTTTCACCCTAAACATGTAATAGATGATATTTTGGTGGGACTATGGATCCCCTTTTTGTTATGCAATGTCATGAAAATGGTAATGCAAATGTGAGATATTGAAGAGGAGAGCATACCTGTAATTACTTACCAGTCAGAGCATTGTGAAGTACAGGATGAATTTTCATTTGCTCGACAAGTGTCCAATTTTCATTTCAAATTCCCTAAAAAGTCTACATGAATCTATCCAACAAACACTTAATGTTAGATGAGATGCCTTGTTAGATTAAGATGACTCAAAATACCTAGATCCAGAATAAGGTATAACAAAAAAGACCGGAAAGTATTCGTATCCAGAATGAAATGCTTAACGAAGAGTTTTGAGACATTCATATCCAAACTGAGATGTCAAGAGTTTGGGGAACCTAACCAATAGACACTCAATATTGGTGAGATGAATATTGGATTAAGAGGATTCGAAATACCTAGATCTAGACTAAGGGTATAACAAGAAAGATCGGAAAGCATTCATATCCGGAATGAAATGCTTAACGAAGAGTTTTGAGACATTCAGATCTAGGTTGAGATGTCAAAAATTTAGGAACTTAACCAATAGACACTCAATGTTAGGTGAGATGAATATTGGATTAAGAGGATTCGAAATACCTAGATCCAGACTAAGGGTATAATGAGAAAGATCGGAAAGCATTCAAATCCAGAATGAAATGCTTAACAAAGAGTTTTGAGACATTCAGATCTAGACTAAGATGTCAAGAATTTGGGAACTTAACCAATAGATACTCAATGTTAGGTGAGATGAATATTGAATTAAGATGATTCGAAATACCTAGATCCAAACTAAAGTATAACGAGAAAGATCAGAAAGCATTCATATCCAGAATGAAATGCTTAACGAAGAGTTTTGAGACATTCAGATCCAGACTGAAATGTCAAGAATTTGGGAACTTAACCAATAAACACTCAATGTTAGGTGAGATGAATATTGGATTAATAGGATTCGAAATACCTAGATCCAAACTAAGGGTATAACGAGAAAGATCAGAAAGCATCCATATCTATAATGAAATGCTTAACGAAGAGTGTTGGGACATTCAAATCCAGACTAAAATGTCAAGAATTTGAGAACTTAACCAATAAACACCCAATGTTAGATGAGATGAACATTGGATTAAGAGGATTCGAAATACCTAGATCCAGATTAAGGTATAATGAGAAAGATCGGAAAGCATTCATATGCAGAATGAAATGCTTAACGAAGGGTTTTGAGACATTCAGATCTAGACTGAGATGTTAAGAATTTGGGAACTTAACCAATAAACACTCAATGTTAGGTGAGATGAATATTGGCTTAAGAGGATTCGAATACCTAGATCCAGACAAAGGTATAACGAGAAAGATCGGAAAGCATTCCTATCAAGAATGAAATGCTTAACGAAGGGTTTTGAGACATTCAGATCCAGACTGAGATGTTAAGAATTTGGGAACTTAACCAATAAACACTCAATGTTAGGTGAGATGAATATTGGCTTAAGAGGATTTGAATACCTAGATCCAGACAAAGGTATAACGAGAAAGATCGGAAAGCATTCCTATCAAGAATGAAATGCTTAATGAAGGGTTTTGAGACATTCAAATCCAGACTGAGATGTTAAGAATTTGGGAACTTAACCAATAAACACTCAATGTTAGGTGAGATGAATATTGGTTTAAGAGGATTCGAAATACCTAGATCTGGACTAAGGTATAATGAGAAAGATCGGAAAGCATTCCTATCAAGAATGAAATGCTTAATGAAAGGTTTTAAGACATTCAGATCCAAACTAAAATGTCAAGAATTTGGGAACTTAACCAATAAACACTCAATGTTAGGTGAGATGAACATTGGATTAAGAGGATTCAAAATACCTAGATCCAGACTAAGGTATAACGAGAAAGATCGGAAAACATTCATATCTAGAATGAAATGCTTAACGAAGAGTTTTCAAACATATATCAAGAATTTGGGAATACCTAGGACAAACCTAGGATATTTGTGAAGGTCACTCACCTTCCGGTAGAAAGAAGTTTTGGAACATCGATGATGTACCTCAAATATTCATGAAGGTTTCTCACCTCTTGGTATTTTGGATGTCTCACGAGACTTCTGAAAGCAACATAAATGTCAAGAGCTCTTGGGTCTTCAAGGAAACATTACCTGTCAGACATGATTAGAGCAAAATACATGAATTCACCAAAGAAGTAAGCAATTCAGCATACTCCAATGTCCACTGAAGTTTTTATCCATTCAATCAAGATTTATGCATGATGGTTTTACCATAGTTGCACCACCAAATTTCCACTGGAGAGAATCATCTTTTAAGAAAATTTTCACTCATGACATGGATTTTCAAGAATACCAAATGAGAGACTTTCAGTTAGAAAGGACTTTCACTCACTCTCATTAAGAAGGCTGTTTTTTCTCGACCATTAAGGTGGGATCACGGGAATCACTCAATCTTACTATCATCATGTCGACAAGGGTTCGAGTATTCTCTCAAGCGGTATGACCTTATCAATCTGAGAGGTCTTTATCAGGACTGTAATGTAGGCTTGGTCAATGGCTCAACAAAGGGGGGCTCTTCGAGTCAAGGCTAATGAAAGAACAATACTTCGCAATCATCTCCGGGTTTACAAGTCAAGGAACCTATGAAATGAGATAGAAAGGGATGCTTATAAGCATATGAATTCCTACGTTAATTTTAGTGCCCTAATATGAAGAGACTTTGTAAGGGACGTAACGTAGGTTAAGTTCACGGGTTGAGAAATGAAGGGATCGTTAGGCTCAAAATGTGTGTCGGGGGATGAGAATTGGTGCTCATCTTGGCATTGTCACCGGTCTTCTTCTTCAGCATTGGGATTTTCCTCATAGGTACTATAAAAACTTGGCATTTGAGTTCTTTGAGTACCACTCTTTTAGGAATACCCCCTTTTTCAGTTGATAATCATCTAGCTTGACTCTTTCTTTCATTTTCTATGGGCATTAGCCTTGCTTTTACCAGGCACACTGCTTTTTCATACCCCTTGATATATATACATACATATATATATATATATATATATATATACATACATATATATATATATATATATACATACATATATATATCTATATATATATAATTACTTTTGGCACACTGCATATATTGAATAACCGCATAATGCTTTAACATTTGGGTTCTTGGGGGCTTTTCATTTTTGTCGGCACTTTGGACTCTTCTACTTGAACATTTGCCTTTTGCCTTGCCCTAGTGTGGGGGATGATCACCAATTGGGTTTAAATGAAATGAATTTATAGGTTCAAAGGGCTACGCAATGGATAAAATGTGTAGGATAGAGAAAGAACTGCTCTTCATCATTTTAAGGCACTTAAATTACCGTGTGAATTCAATGTAATAGCAACACTTGAAGATTGATGCGAGTGAGAGCAAGAATATTCCTATCAATTCCCTCACCTCATGATGTCGTCTTACCTCTAGCCTGCCCCAACGTCGGGTGGTTCTTGACAAGGGTAATTTAAAAATTATCCACGTGTGTAGACTCAAAAGGGTTTAAACAATGGATATGCATGTACCGTTTGGGATAGAGAATGACCTGCCTCTCATCATTTTGATCACCATACTTTTCGCGAGAGAACTCTTTACCTTACAGACATAGAACTTCCTACATCCATCTCACTAGTATATGAGCAAGGGACTATGTATAGGATAAGGCTTGCCTTTCATCATCTTGACATGTCTCATTTAGCATGTTCAATCCATTCCACATCATTCATTAACTTGATCTGCTGACAATCCCTAGTGGAATTGGTAAGTTAAACAGTAAAATTATAATGCAAAATTCTCCTTTGAAAGGTCACAATCACTTCATGAACTTATTAGTTCTGAGCACAAAGAGTTGGTAGCTCCAAAAAGAAAGAGAAGGATTGACCAAAAAATTTTTTGTTGTTGTTGTTTTTTTTTTTTTTATGGCAACCTTGTTGCCGTTCCAGGGATCAAACCCTGGTCATTCTCGAACCCCTTCATTCCCCATACCACCAGGCCGAGGTGCTGGTAATGTCCTCAGGGCATTTCTTTTTTCATTTAATTGAACTGACTCTGGGACCACACATCTGTTATACCGAATCAGATGAATTCGATATGTGTATGGAACAGGGCCTACTTTTCATCTCATTCAGTCCATTCCCACACAATTCAATGAAGAAATGAGTACCTTCGATTCACAACAAATTCTATCAAGGGTAATATTTCTTCACAACATCAGAGTTAACAGGATTAGAAAACTCCCAACCATCCATTTCTGTAAGGATTAAGGCACCTCCAGGAAGTACCCTCTTCACCATATACGGGCTGTTATAATTTGGATCAAATTTGCCTCCAGGATCAGAAAAAATCGGCAACACCTTTCTTAGAACTAGATCATTTACTTCGAAGTGTCTAGACCATACCTTCCGATTCAAAGACTTGGCTACTCTTTGTTGATACGCCTGACCATGGCAAAGAGCGTATAACATTTTCTCATCAATCAGGTTCAACTGCTCGAACCTTTGTTGTGTCCATTCTGCCTTGGACAATTCCACTTGGGATAAGACTCTCAAAGTGGGGATTTCTACTTCCATAGGAAAGACTGCCTCCATGCCATAAACTAAGGAGAAAGGGGTCGCCCCGGTAGATGTTCGGATCGATGTCCGATACGCCATTAGAGCAAAAGGTAACCTGTCGTGCCAATCTCGATAATTCTCGGCTGTCTTAGCTAGGATCTTCTTAATGTTCTTATTAGCTGCCTCAACAGCTCCATTCATTTATAGGCGGTAACGTGATGAATTCAAATGCTTGATTTTGAACTCACTGAACAACTCATCAACAAACTTGTTATTCAGATTTGTCCCATTGTCAGTGACAATTGCTTCATGGACACCATAACAGGCGATTATGTCACGCCTAATAAACTTCACAATGTTTCGGGCCGTGACATTAGCATATGATGCGGCTTCAATCCACTTTGAGAAATAATATATTGCCACCAATATGAACCGGTGCCCATTTGAAGCTTTGGGATTTATTGGGCCAATCACGTCGATCCCCCACATTGAGAAAGGCCATGGCTCAGATAGTTGGTGTAACTCCGTTGGAGGAACATTTATTTTATCTCCATGAATTTGGCAACTATGGAAACTTCTAACATGCTGTAGGAAGTCACTTTCCAGCACAAGCCAATAGTAACCTAGTCTCATAATCTTCTTGGCTAACATGTGCCCATTCATGTATGGGCCACAAACTCCTTCATGCACTTCTTGCATGATTTGGGTAGCTTCTGCGTCATCTACGCATCTCAATAAAACTGAATCATAAGAGCTCTTGTACAAATTCTTACCACTGACAAAGAACTTTGAGGCCATCTTCATTATGTATTTTCTATCGGCTGGAGTGCTCCCTTTAGGAAACTCCTGCTTTTGAATATAGTCCATGATGTCGTAATACCATGGCTTCTGATCAAGTTCTTCATTCACAACCATACAATAAGAAGGTTTGGCTAGAATCTCAATTTTCAAAGGCTCAACTTCTAACTCATCGGTAACTTGTAACATGGATAACAATGTTGCCAGGGCATCAGCGAATTGATTATGAGATCTAGCCAAGTATTCAAACAAGATTTCATCGAACTCCTTCACCAACTCTTCTAGGTACTTGTGATACGGGAGTAATTTGGCATCCCTGGTCTTCCATTCACCTACAGTCTGGAGTATGATCAGTGCAGAATCTCCGCATACTTTCAATTTAGCCACTCCCATTTCAATTGCAGCGTGAAGTCTGAGAATACAAGCTTCATATTCAACTATATTGTTAGTGCATGGGAACATTAATTTCGCGGCTACTGGGTGGTGTTGTCCATTTTGGGATATCAGTACTGCCCCAGTACTAGAACCGGACAAGTTCACAACTCCATCAAAGAACATAGACCATGCATCTTCATTTATGGCCAAAATACGATCATCTAGAGGACAATCATCATCATTCAAGGTTCTAGGATTCTCAGCCAATATATCATCAATTACTTGGCCTCTAACGGACTTTTGTGGCATGAAATGTACATCGAATTCCGAAATCAAGACCTGCCATTTGGCTAACTTACAAACCAAAGCTGGTTGATTAAATAAATACTTGATAAGATCGTTCTCAGTCATGTATACTGTCGCAATCTATGCAATACCCATACTAATGCAGCACATGTTTTTTCAGTATCGGAATATTTTAGCTCTAAGACAGTAAACCTTTTACTTAGGTAATAAATGGCCCGTTCCTTCTAATCCACGGGACTTTTCTGAGCTAACATCGCGCTGAGTAACTCACTATGGATTGTAAGGTACAAAATCAAAGGATGCCCCGATATTATGGGACAAGAACTGGTGGATTCATCAAATATTGCTTCAGCTTATCAAACGCCTCTCGACATTCATCATTCCAATCAACTTGCATGTTTTTCTTCAAGAGTTTGAAGAATGGCTTGACGGTCTTAAAGAGTTGGGAAATGAATCATGCGATGTAATTTAGTCTCCCTAGGAGAGTTCGGACCTCCTTCACTGTCGACAGAGGTTGCAGCTCCATTATTACCTTGGCTTTAGATGGGTCAATCTCGATCCATTTACTACTCACAATGAACCCAAGTAATTTACCTGACCCTGCCCTGAACACGCACTTGGCAGGGTTTAAACGGAGCTTGAATTCACAGAGTCAATCAAATAACTTCTTAAGGGTTTTGACATGACTTCTCCCAGGTTGGGTTTTTGCAATCATATCATCAACATATACCTCAATTTCTTCATGCATCATGTCATGGAACAATGTAACCATGGCTCGTTGGTAAGTTGCCCTGCATTTTTTAGTCCGAAGGGCATGACCTTATAATGAAAGGTTCCCCACAGGGTGATAAATGATGTCTTCTCGTTGTCTTCATCCTTCATTCTTATCTAGTTGTACCCAAAAAAACCATCCATGAAAGAGAATAATTCAAATCCGGCAATACTATCCACGAGAACATCGATATGTGGCAATGGGAAGTCGTCCTTGGGCTGGCCTTGTTCAAATCCTGATAATCAACATATACTCGGACTCGATCACCTTTCTTCATGACCGGTACTATATTGGCCACCCATTCAGGGTATTGTGAGACTTCGATGAATCCCACTTTGAGAAGTTTCATTACTTCCTCTTCTATCTTCTTCGAGAGCTCTGGTTTAGTCCTCCGAAGCTTCTGCTTCTTAGGACGCACGTCTGGATTAATGGGCAAACAATGCTCCATAATTGATGGATCTAAACCTGGCATATTAGCGTGTGTCCAAGCAAAGATATCTCGATATTCTTTTAGCAACTGAGTCAAATGCTCAACATCATCTTTGGGAAGATTTGCCCCGATTTTTATCTCTTTGGGCTCCTTGGTATCACTCAAATTGATAGTGACGGTTTGCTCGAAGGTGAGAACTTTGGGCCTTTCATGTTGCTCCCAACTATGTTGCACTTCAATGGAGTCACTATTTGGATCATTAGGGTCATTACTATCATCGCTCATTGCATTGGTTTGGACCATTTTCACCTCCTTGCCTGCCATAAGGTTGCTCCTGAAACATAAAATGGATAGTTCAGAAAGACAATTAGGGCTAAATGACTTGGATTTCTTATCTATTTTTCAAATTTTCCTTCCTTCCTTAGGATTTTCCTTTTTTCGAAATTTTTTTATTTTATTTTTTAAAAATAAATTTGGCTAAACATTTTGGAAAACTTTTTGACACAAGGAAGCATGATGAATCCCAGGCCTCAGAATTCTCCTTGGATTTTTCTTTTCTTTCATTAGTTGGATATCATCACTGGGCTAGTTTGGTATACCTCATCATGCCCTCAAAATAAAACTTATAATTGTAATTGATATTCATCAATCAAATTACATTTATTGGAATGGAAAGTACAACAATCAAAGTGAAATGAAACCCTAATAAGAAAACCCTAGCAAACATCAACTCCTGACAAATGATATGCAAAATGCGATAATGAAAGCGAAAGCAAATCCTAGAAAACATAAAATCCTAAAAGCGACAAGATTCCCACGCAGGGGAGTGTAGAAAAGTAAATGTGTTAGTCTTGTGGGCTAGCACCCATTTCCTCCGATGGTTCTTCATCAATGGCACCTATAAGGAGATCATCGAATAGGGTCGTGATCCCTTCCATCTTTGAAGTTGTCGGGTCATCCATGCTACTCCACCCATCGGACACGATACCTCGGGTGTTGATCACTCCTTCTTCATCATGCATCATTCTAGTAGGGCCGAGGAATGTCTCACGGATATCAACGAGTAAGAGTTTTTCCTCTCTTGTTCATGTCCACCACCTCTTCCATGGTACCCTAATCCGGCGGAATGAGACCTTCAAGGGGCTTCAATAGGATTCCGGATACCCTACTCTTTTTTACCAAGTCCACAGCCAGGAATAAAGCCATTTCCAACCATCACTCTTGCTACCATAATTGTTGCATTCGACACATCAGGGATGGGCACTGTTGATCCTCGAGATGCATGAATAGTGGATACGAGCTCAAACAATTGGTAGCTCGACTCCTCCCTACGTTCCGACTCGACATAGGGGATGGCAGTCTCATGATAAATCCGGTGATCTTCTTTGTCATGAATAATGACTAGCTTTCCTTTGACAACAAATTTCATGCTTTAGTGGAGACTTGATGGCACAACTCTTGCAATATGAATCCAGGGATGACCTAACAGGAAATTGAATGTT
Organism: Eucalyptus sideroxylon x Eucalyptus melliodora; assembly: GCA_016097485.1. Classification (NCBI taxonomy): domain Eukaryota; kingdom Viridiplantae; phylum Streptophyta; class Magnoliopsida; order Myrtales; family Myrtaceae; genus Eucalyptus; species Eucalyptus sideroxylon x Eucalyptus melliodora. Next base: position 38,740,274 of record CM027834.1, on the reverse strand, counting down.
GTAGGAATGTCTATCACCTGGAAAAAGACATTGAACATCACCGGCCCTATTTGCAGATCAAGGTGGGTCTCCCCTATCACCTCCTTTCTCGTACCATCAAAAGCTCAGACGGAGGTCTTTGCAGCATTTATTTTTGAAGGATCTATTTTAAGGCGGTGAAGAGTCGCCAATGGATAGATATTCAAGGCAAACCCATTATCAATGAGTACTCGAGCCACATGGGAAGCCTTGCATTTGATAGATATGTATAACGCCTTAGTATGTTCCCTCCCCTCAAGGGGGAATTCTTCATCAGAAAAGGCTAATAAATCTTTGAGAAGAATCAACCCTACAAATTCCTCCAACCTGTTTACCTCGATTGTCTCCGGTACATGAACTTCACTTAAAACCTTCATTAGAGACTTTTGATGCGTAGGAGACGTTTGCAAGAGTTCAAGTAAAGAGATTTTAGCAGGCATTTTCCGCAATTGGTCGACTACGTTATACTCACTTGCTTTGATTATAGCTAGAAATTATTTAGCCTCTTCATCAGTAACTGGCTTTGCAGGTTGGGTATTATCTTGAGCATAGATCCGACCAGACCTTGTAATCAGGTCAACATCTAGCTCTTATGACTAGTGGACTACTTTGTTATTCTTGTACTCATACAGCTGGGGCATCTCAATTACTATCTCCTGATCAGTTGAAGGCACTTCCACTATCAGTCCTTCATGGTCGGTAGCGTCCTCAAGTGGAGGCATGTCCTCGATCAACGGATCTGGTTCACTCTTTTCAGCACTTAGCTCAGCAAATTCTTTCTCCCAATCAATGATGACTTGGGAGATAGTTGACACTATTCCAGTTTGATCAGCATACACGATCATGCCAACCTTAACCATTTCTTAAACCCTTTCCCTCATGGTAGGCAAGGGAGGATTCTCATCTGTCAGATAGTAACCCACTCCAACTAATCCACTATAGATATCTTTGACACACACCTTCAAGTTCGTCTTTTTGCCAACATTGAACTCAAAGATTGCATTCACGTTTCCCTCATGTTCAAGCAACAGATTCTACTTGACATTCGGTTGGGTGGTACGGAAAGAAAATGCCTTAGTATCCAATAAATTTTTAATCTTGTGCTTCATAGTCATACATTCATTAGTGGAATGGCCCACCTCTCCCATATGATACTCACATTTTTTGGAGGGATCATAGTTGGAGAATTTCTCAGCATTGGCCCACTTTGGTTCGTGGGAGATCAATCCCTTTTTTTGGAGTATCGACAGGACCTGAGATAGAGAGCTAGGAAGAGGAGAGAACTGTCTTTTGGTGAATTGCCATGGTGTAGATGTTTGGCCTCCATCTTGCTAATTCTCGAGGACACGAATGATCAAAGGCTTACTAGAGGCTGGTTGCGCATATGCAACATCAACTTCAATGGTCGGTTCATTGTCTTTCTTTGTAGTAAATCTTTTGCCTACAGGGGTTGGTTCATTAAACCATCCATCTCTCAACCATGTCTCGATTTATTCACCCACTAGGATGAGTTGATTGAAGTTCTCAACATACGTGCTGGCCATCCGATTATGAAACTTGAATGGGAGAGTCTTGACAAACAACTTCATCAATTCTTTATCAGTAGGTTCGGGAGTGATTTGGGCGGCTAGATTTTGCCACCTTATGGCATATTCTTTAAACGACTCACTTCTCTTTTTCTCCATTCATTCGAGATCCTCTCGTGAAGGTGCAATGTCCATGTTGAACTTGTACTACTTGAGAAATGCATCGGCCACCTCATTCCAAGTGTTGAGGAGGTTTATATTTTTCATAATATACCAATTCAATGCGGACCCAACCAAGCTCATTTGGAATGATTGGATCATAAGGGGCTCATTTTTGACATGCTGAGCCATCCTTAATTGGTACATCTGCAAGTGAGCTTTCGGGCCCATGATCCCTTGCATTCTACGATCCCTCGCATTCTTTTGTTGGAATACTTGCACTCACCTCGAATGTGCATGTCTTTTATTCAACTCTGTCCCATATGTCTTGGGCCATCAAAATGTTCTTAGTTGTAGTTGTTAGCTCGGGCTCTGGCTCTGGCTCTCATAGGCTCTGGCTCTAGCTCCGGTTTTGATTCTAACTCTGGCTCCAGCTCTGGCTCTCTTGGCTCTTGCTTGGGCTCTGGCCTTTGATTCTAGCTCTGGCTCTGGCTCTAGCTTTGTTGGCTCTCGATCGGGCTCTAGCCTTTTTAGTTGAGGATGGTGAGGACAAACGCCCATAACCATCCAAATATGCCTAGCTCTGGCTTCATGGTCCCATACGCCTGGCTCAGTTACAAACCTGGGCGCATCTAGCTCTGATACCATGTTGAAAATTTTGGATGTACTTCACTATGCTCTGACTAGTAAGTAATTACAGGTATGCTCTCCTCTTCAATATCTCACATTTGCATTACCATTTTCATGACATCGCATAAAAAATGAAAAAAAAAAAAAAGGGGTCCATAGTCCCGCCAAAATATCATCCATTACCTATTGATGGTGAAAATTTAGGTATCATATTGTCTTTGAATGCAACCTCTGCGAGCTTACCTTTAAAGAGGGGAAGTTGTTGACACCTAAATTTAGACTAACCGTTTAGTAATTAATTGCATAAAAAAACAGGGATTAATCTTTAACCCCTAAAATATATATATAGTAAAATTGCATTTCATGTAGTCGCATTTGCATCGGTACCAAAGGAAAACAAGAAGCAGGGGCTCGCAATCAATACATGCACAAAAGGATGGTCTCTCTTTGCCGGTCTAAGAAAGTCAAAAAATGAGGAAAGAAGAAGTTCTTGCACGTCCATTGTCTCTCCCTCATTAATGCATGCACATGCATGCACAAAATTCGGCAAACGTGAGGACTCAAGAGAAAGCCTCAAAGAAGCAAAAGGAGCTCATAATATATTATAAAATATGCTCTATCAAGTGTGGGTTGTCAGTTTTGTTGAAGCGACGAGAAATTTGCTGAAGAAAGAAGCAAGTAACAAGCAAGAAAAGTCAAAAGTTGTGGCAATCCTATAGAAGGGAGGGACAAGTAGCCGCATAAGAAGCCCCAAGCATGAAGAAGAAAGAAGAATTCATGAACGTCCATTTTCTCCCCCTCATTAATGCATGCACATGCACGCACGAAATGGAGAGGACGTGAAAATTCTATAAATGCCTACAAGAAGATGGGCTAACATTTTTATAATATTTTCCTCGCTGGAGAGGAGATTGGTGGCCGAAAGAAAGGAAAGAACGCAAAGTTCAACTTGGATTTTGGAAAAGTTGCAGCTGGATCTTTTCACACTAAAGTCGGCTATCTTCAAGAGGTGGTGGAACGCCTATAAATAAGACCACGGGGAGATGAACGGGGAGAGTGAAAAAAAGCTATTAAAAAGAGCCCGTAGAGAGACACTCGAATTGAAAGAAAGGAGGAGATTAAAAAAGGAGAGACTCTCGTTAGAGAGAAACAAGAAAATATGAAGTTAGGGGGAGGAGATTAAAAAAAAAAAGATGAAGAGAGATAGGGAGTCTGTCAGAGAAGAACCAAAAAGAAGGTGAAGTTAGAGAGGGCAACAGAGAGAAAGAAAGAACGTGAGAGAAACAAATTTAAAAAAGAGGGGTTATCTTCTTCAGGTGGGGGCTTCGAGCGACGCCTGCAACTCCACCACCGTAGCTGCTGTTTCGCGGTGGCAGAGCTCCGAACGCCATCGCTATTGCAGCCCTTAGCCAAGCCGACGCCCGTACCACCGTTGCTACGTCGCCGCACCTCTGCTTGCCTGCTGCCGCCCTTCCGCCATCTCTGCCTGATGCCCGCAAGCTGCAACACCAATCGCCTGCCTCAGCCCAAGCTCCACCCTTCTCGCTATGCCTGCAACCCAGCCCCCGACGCCCACAGCTCCAACCTACGACGCCCACGTCTTTGCCCGAGCACCACCCTCCGACGAACGCGCCCCACAACACATCACCCCTCCCCCGTCGCTGACGCCCGTGCCGCCTCTACACCATTACTGATGTCGCCCCAGCTCGAAGCTGCGAGCACCATTGTTGCTGTCGCCCAAATCTAAGCCGACCCCGACGCCTGCAACCCGCGCCTCCGCACCTCTTTCACTCCGCCGCTTCACCCTCCCAAGCTCAAGAACGTTGTGAGTTCCTTGCCCCAGTCAACCGTGTCGCTACTTCCTGGTCTTTCAACATCAGCACTGACAAGGAGTCTGAACCAGTCGCCGTTGCTTACTGTACAACCATGATCGAGAAGCCCAAAGCCACTGCCATCATGCTTCTGTCCGTGCAATGTTGCTTCTTTTCTGCAGGTGCACTAGCGGCCACGAGCTGTGCGAAGCACCACCAGCCATAAAGCCCGCGACAAGCTTGGCTAGAAGCTGCTGTTACATTCCAACCGCCACAGCCTGACCCCGACACGAACCACCATTCGTGAATCTTTGGCCCCAATCCAAATAAGGTAGTTTTCTTTAACCAAATTTCTTCTCGATATTATTGCATAAATTGGAATGTTTGATGTTAATCGAGGCTTTAAGCATTACCTAATAGGATATTATTAGTAAAAATCACATCACTATAAATACTAATTTGATCTGTAAGATTTCGGATCATTTTTTTTTTAATTATGTTGATTTTGATGATATTTTGGCTTTGAAATCATTATAATTATTAAGTTGATCCGAGAGACTTCGGATCAATTTTCTAATTATTTTGATTTTTCTTTACTGTTATGATGTTTAGGGTTAAAATAATCGTTAATTTAATCAGTGAGACGATGGATTATTTTTTAAATTATTTTAATTCATTTGATGAATATCCTAAGTGAGTTGGGTACAATGCTTATCTGGTAATTGCTTGATTTGGAAAACACTAAAAAAAAAAATTCAAATCTTGTATCGGAATATAATTGTTTTATAAATTAGGATTGCATGTTTAGATAATTTTGGAGTAGATTAGGATAGGATCTAAATAACATTTTTTATAAATAGGGTTTTAGATAATGTTTGCATATTTTAATAATCTCATTTTTTTTTTTTTTAAATTCTTAAATAGGATAGGGTCACATGTTCGGAATTTATCTAGTTAGATTTTTTAATATTAGATTGCATGTTACGGCTACTTAATTAAGATGAGTTTCCGAATTAAAATGGGATTTAATCTAAATTATTTCCTAGCTTGAGTAGGATAACTTGTTAGGTTTTGTAGTAAATTTTCAGTAATTATTTCGAATTTCAATAATAAAAAAATGCCAAAAAATATCATATACGTGTTATCTAGGTAAGTTTTCATTTTAAAACAAGAAAAAACCCAATATATATATAGTTGCTTGCCTTATTGTGTTTAATTCCGCAATGTTTTTTTTTTCCTTGGAAAGTTATCTTTAATATTTGTGCACATGTATGATCACTTTAGTGTTTTAGGCTAAAATCAATTAAAGCTACCTGCAAAACATTTTTTTGAAATAAAAGAGAAAATGTACCGAAAGGGCATTAGAGAAATCTAGCATAATCAAGTCCCTGGACTCATTTAATCGCTATTTCGTAGGAGTGAAGTAATTCTCTCATTACTTTACTTGGGTTTCTAATTGACCCACCAAAAATAAATTAGTGGCAACTCCATGATAAAAACCATTTGCATATTAAAAACTTAAACCCTAAGTTGCAAATTGGTATGGGCTTGGGAGAGCTCGAGCTAAGTCTAGGCTTAGCAATTCATTAGTCGAACCCTTAGGTGATCCAACCCGCTTCGGGGAGGTCGCGACAGCTTGGCGACTCCACTAGAGACTTAAGTTAAAGCTCTTAGTGGACTTAGGCCAATTTTCTCTTCTTTTGAAAAAAATATTTTTGTTTGGCAGCGAGGATCCCAGGTACATCCCTAACATTTAAGGTGTTAAATGTTCTTGTAAGATGGGAGGTATAAGGGGAAGTGTTTACTGACCTTTGTTTTGTAGGGAGGTGTAGGAATGTATGGTTTACCTTCACATATGAAGTGTTGCTTGATATAAACTATTGTGTATGTTTTATTGCTTTTAGCACTACACTATTGCACATACAACCTGCTGCCGGATCTAGGCTGTGATAGGATTTTTAGGATGGTGTTGAGAAGGACACTTCCTCAAAAGCGAGACTGCTATGTAGAGGTTGACCTTCTCTTCCCCGAAAGTTTTTCATGGTGTCGACTACGTTTGTCCATATCCGCAAGACTGCTTGATTATAGGACATTTCATTAGACTGAGCCAGAGTTAAGAGGACTTGACACGTTGAACACGAGACTGTGACGGTCAGATCATCCTCTTAGCTCCAATTTGTTAAGCTGTCTAAGTAGAAATCGAGCCTCACATTTCATGCTTATGTCTATGTGATTGTCATCCATTCCCGGTGAAAGTAAGTTGTCTGAACTCTGACTTTGCAATCTACTTACTTTATTGCAATTTTGTCGGTCCATGACAATAGGTTTCGTCACCAATCTTGTTTTATATGCGATGGTGAAAACTAATGTACAATTCATTTCCACTCCCAAAAAAGAGCTCAAAATGTGATTGGACCAATTAGATCAAGAGGGCCAAAGATATGTGAAAGCAAGAATCACCCGACTTCTCCCATTGCTAGAGATCAACATCCACTCTGGTGTTATGCATGCGCTACCACACTTTTGGTGTCTGCAAACTTCCACCTTCATATTTGGTAAGTACGAACTAACCCCAACATTAGAGGAATATAGCATTGCCATTGGAATACCTCTTAAAAAGGAACTAGTTAGGCCACCTATCGGTATAGATTCTATTTCTGAATTATCACAGTTTTTAACAATCAAAGCTGAAATGATAAGGAAGGTTGTCAAAGCCAATTGTTATGCATGCCCATTTTCATTTTTGGCAAAGTGTTTTGCAAATCTGCCAATGATTTCAAAGGCTAGAATTTTTATTTTAGCATTTTTTGGATTAATTGTTTTTCCTTATCAAAAAAATGCCATTAATCATTCAATTTCATGGGTGGTTGCCAAGTTTGTGACGGATTAAATTATGTCAATATGATTCTAGCTTAAACATTTTTGTCATTAAACCGTTTCAAACAAAACGAAGAAAGGACCATGCGTGCCCTCCCTAAACTTTTGCAAATATGGTTTTTCTCCCACATAAGAGGGTTTAGGCACCTTATGAAACAATTTAAAATAGATGATTTTAGACATCCCATACAAAAATTTGAGGTCTTGGAGCATTTTTCCCCGTATAAACAATATTTATATTGGATCAATTTTCTGAAAAATCCTAATCCCGAAGCATTCCTATGGCAGGCTAAATGGTTCCATGTTGAGGAAACTCGTTTCTCTCATAAGTATGATGAGCCAATCCCGCTACTGAGTCTCTCTAGTACTACTTCTTATTACCCATATAAGGTGGCCCGTCAGTACAGAGCCCTTCAAGAAGTTCCTCTGCCTCTCAAGACGGAATTGTTCCAAGTTTGTTTTATTCGTACGGACTTTGACTACTTCAACGAGATCCACATGATCATTGCCACATGGAATGAATGCCATCCAGAGAAGATTTTGGTGCCCAAGAGACTGAAAGGCGAGGAGGAGATTCACCATGCGTTGACATTCTATATCTAACAACACCGAATTCCTGCCACCTTGCGTCCAGTGGTCCTTGATGTGACCGAGAAGCCCACTCAGCAAGCACGGATTGAGCATCTTAAACGGAAAGTGGAAATGGCTGAACCTAAGAATAAAAAGCTTCACAAGGCACTGGGCTCCCGAAAGCATATAAAATAAGATGTTTTGATGAATTTTTGTTTCCTTAGTTCCAATGTTTAGGAAGTTTAATTTCAATTTTTAGTTTAAGGGATTTGCTTTCAATTCTTCGTCCAATGTTTAAGGGATGTTAATTTCAATTTCTTTATGGAATTTAGTTTCAATTTTTAATTCAAATGTTAATGAGTTTTGAATAAAACAAGGCGAATAGACGGTTGTCATGGACCGTTTTCCTATCCTTGGTTCTTATATTACCTATGTTATTTTAATAGGTGATCATGGATCCGCCACGTTTGCCTATTATTACACGATCAAGAGCTAAAATGGCTGACCAAACCGAGATGCAGATCATATTACCAGTGTGGAAGATCAGCTCAAGCAGTTGCTTACTTCTATTTAACTTATGACTGCCCAAATTGAATCCCACTAGGTGAATCCCGTTCCTGCACCTACTTTGCCTGAGTTAGTAATCCCAAAGAAAGTGAAGTTTGTTGGCGCTCCTAAGATGGAGCAAGGTGAACGCCTTGCGAAACTTGAAGAGAAAGTGAAACAATTGCAAGGATCATAGAACTCACTCCCAATTGACTTGTCCGTTTATGAGAAGGTTAAGACACCAAACAAGATTAAAATGCTGGAGTTCGAGAAGTATGATGGTACTTCCTGCCCGAAAGCTCACCTGCAAATGTACCATGTAAGGATGGCTCAACATGTCAAAAATGAACCCCTTATGATCCAATCATTCCAAATAAGTTTGGTCAGGCCCACATTGAACTGGTATATTGTGAAAAACATAAACCTCCTCGACACTTGGAATGAGATGGCCGATGCATTTCTCAAGCAATACAAGTTCAATATGGACATTGCACCTTCACGAGAGGATCTCGAACGAATGGAGAAAAAGAAGAGTGAGTCGTTTAAAGAATATGCCATAAGGTGGCAAAATCTAGCCGCCCAAATCACTCCCGAACCTACTGACAAAGAATTGATGAAGTTGTTTGTCAAGACCCTCCCATTCGAGTTTCGTAATCGGATGGCTAGCACGTATGTTGAGAACTTAAATCAACTCATCCTGGTGGGTGAACAAATCGAGACAGGGCTGAGAGATGGATGGTTTAATGAACCAACCCCTGCAGACAAAAGATTTACTACAAAGAAAGACAATTAACTGACCACTAAAGTTAATGTTGCATATGTGCAACTAGTCCCTAGTAAGCCTCCAATTGTTCGTGTCCCCGGGAATCAGCAAGATGGAGGCTGAGTGCCTACACCACAGCAATTCACCAAATGGCAGTTCTCTCCTCTTCCTAGCCCTCTATCTCAGGTCCTGCCGATACTCCAAAAGAAGGGATTGATCTCCCACGAACCAAAGCAGCCCAATGCTGAAAAATTCTCCAACTATGATCCCTCCAAAAAATGTGAGTATCATATGGGAGAGGTGGGCCATTTGACTTATGAATGTATGACTTTGAAGCACAAGATCCAAAACTTATTGGATACTAAGGCATTTTCTTTTTGTACCACCCAACCAAATGTCAAGAAGAATCCATTGCTGGAACATGAGGGAAACATGAATAAAATCTTTGAGTTCAATGCTGGCAAAAAGACAAACTTGAAGGTGTCTATCAAAGATATCTATAGCGGATTAGTTAGAGTTGGTTACTATCCGACAGATGAGAATCCTCCCTTGCCTGCCATGAGGGAAAGGGTTCAAGAAATGGTAGAGGCTAGCATGATCGTGTATGCTGATCAAACTGGAATAGTGTCAACTATCTCCCAAGTCATCATTGATTGGGAGAAAGAATTTGCTAAGCTAAGTGCTGAAAAGAGTGAACCGGATCCATTGATCGAGGACATGCCGCCACTTGAGGACGCTGCCGACCATGAAGGACTGATAGTGGAAGTGCCTTCAACTGATGAGGATATAGTGATTGAGATGCCCCAGCAATATGAGTACAAGGATAACAAAGCAGTCCCCTGGTCATACGAGCTAGATGTTGACCTGATTACAAGGTCTGGTCGGACCCATGCTCAAGCTAATACCAAACCTACAAAGCCAGTTACTGATAAAGGGGCTAAATAATTTCTGGCTATACTCAAAGCAAGTGAGTATGACGTAGTTGACCAGTTGCAGAAAATGCCTGCTTAAATCTCTTTACTTGAATTCTTGCAAATGTCTCCTACGCATCAAAAGTCTCTAATGAAGGTTTTAAGCGAAGTTCATGTACCGGAGACGATCGAGGTAAACAGGTTGGAGGAATTTGTAGGGTCAATTCTTCTCAAAGATTTAATAGCCTTTTCTGATGAAGAATTTTCCCTTTTGAGGGGAGGGGACATACTAAGGCGTTATACATATCTGTCAAGTGCAAGGCTTCCCATGTGGCTCGAGTCCTCATTGATAATAGGTCTGCCTTGAATATCTATCCATTGGCGACTCTTCACCACCTTAAAATAGATCCTTCAAAAATAAATGCTGCAAAGACCTCTGTCCGAGCTTTTGATGGTACAAGAAAGGAGGTGATAGGGGAGACCCACCTTGATCTGCAAATAGGGCCAGTGATGTTCAATGTCCTTTTCCAGGTGATGGACATCCCTACTGGATTCAATTTCCTATTAAGTCGTCCATGGATTCATACTGCAGGAGCTGTGGCATCAAGTCTCCACCAAAGCGTGAAATTTGTTGTCAAAGGAAAGCTAGTCATTGTTCATGGTGAAGAAGATCATCAGATTTATCATGAGACAGCCATCCCTTATGTCAAGCCAGAACGTAGGGAGGAGTCAAGCTACCAATCGTTTGAGCTCGTATCCACTGTTCATGCATCTCAAGGATCGACAACACCCATCCGTGATGTGTCGAATGTAGCAGTTATGGTAGCAAGAGTGATGGTTGGAAATGGATTTATTCCTGGCCGTGGACTTGGTAAAAAAGAGTAGGGTATCCAGAACCCTATTGAAACCCCTCGAAGGTCTCGTTCCGCCGGATTAGAGTACCATGGAAGAGGTGGAGGACATGAACAAGAAAGGAAAAACTCATTACTCCTCGATATCTGTGAGACATTCCATAGCCTGCTAGAATGATGCATGATGAAGGAGGAGTGATCGACACCTTGGGACAATCTAATGATAAGTACTTCTATATTGATCCCCGAGGTATCATGCCTGGTGGATGGAGCTGCATGGATGACCCAACAACTTCAAAGATAGAGGTTCCAGATAATGGGATGGAAGGGATCACGACCCTATTCGATGATCTCCTTATAGGTGCCATTGACAAAGAACCATCAGAGGAAATGGGTGCTAGCCCACAAAAGTAATACATTTACTTTTCTGCACTCCCCTACACGGGAATCTTATCGCTTTTAGGATTTGACGTTTTCTAGGGTCTACTTATTAGGGTTTCATTTCGATTTCATTGTCGCATTTTGCATATCATTTGTCGAGAGTTGATGTTTGCTAGGGTTTGCTTATTAGGGTTTCATTTCACTTTGATTGTCGTACTTTCCATTCCAATAAATGTAATTTGATTGATGAATATCAATTACAATTACAAGTTTTATTTTGAAGGCATGATGAGGTATACCAAACCAGCCCGGTGATGATATCCAACCAATGAAAGAAAAGAAAAATCCAAGGAGAATTTTAAGGCCTAGGCTTCATCATGTTTACTCGTGTCAAAAGGTTTTCCAAAATGTTTTGCCAAATTTAAAAAAAAAAATGAAAAAAAAAATCGAAAGGAAGAAAAATTCGAAAAAATAGATAAGAAATCCATGCCGTTTAGCCTTGTTTGTCTTTTTGAACTATCCATTTTATGTTTCAAGAGCAACTTTATGGCAAGCAAGGAGGTTAAAATGGTCCAATCCAATGCAATGAGCGATGACAGTGATGACCCTGATGATCCAAATGGTGACTCCATTGAAGTGCAACATAGTTGGGAGCAACACGAAAAACCCAAAGTTCTCACTTTCGAGCAAACCGTCACCATCAATTTGAGTGATGACGAGGATCCCAAAGAGATAAAAATTGGGGCAAATCTTCCCAAAGATGAGGCCGAGCACCTGATTCAGTTGCTAAAAGAATATCAGCATATCTTTGCTTGGACGTATGCTAATATGCCAAGTTTAGATCCGTCAATTGTGGAACATTGTTTGTCCATTAATCTAGATGTGCACCCTAAGAAGCATAAGCTTCGGAGGACTAAACCGGAGCTCCCAAAGAAGATAGAAGAGGAAGTAATGAAACTCTTTAAAGTGGGATTCATCGAAGTCTCACAATACCCTGAACGGGTGGCTAACATAGTACCAGTCATGAAGAAAGATGGTTGAGTCTGAGTATATGTTGATTATCAGGATCTAAACAAGGCCAGCCCAAAGGACGATTTTCCATTGCCACATATCGATGTTTTCATGGATAGTACTACCGAATTTGAATTATTCTCTTTCATGGATGGCTTTTCTAGGTACAACCAGATAAGAATGAAGGTTGAAGACAAAGAGAAGATAACATTTATCACCCCGTGGGGAACCTTTCATTATAAGGTCACGCCCTTCGGATTCAAAAAAGCAAGGGCAACTTGCCAGCGAGCCATGGTTACGTTGTTCCATGACATGATGCATGAAGAAAATGAGGTATATGTTGATGATATGATTGCAAAAACCCAACCTAGGAGAAGTCATGTCAAAACCCTCAAGAAGTTATTTGATCAGCTCCATGAATTCAAGCTCCATTTAAACCCTGCCAAGTGTGTGTTCGGAGCAGCGTTAAGTAAATTACTTGGGTTCGTTGTGAGTAGTAAAGGGATCAAGATTGACCCATCTAAAGTCAAGGCAATATGTGAGCTGCAACCTCCGTCGACAGTGAAAGAGGTCCAGAGTCTCCTAGGGAGACTGAATTACATTGCACGATTCATTTCCCAACTCTCTGAGACCGCTAAGCCGTTCTTCAAACTCTTGAAGAAAAATGTACAAGTTGAGTGGAATGATGAATGTCGAGAGGCGTTCAATAAGCTGAAGCAATATTTGATGAATCCACCAGTTCTTATCCCACCAATATCGGGGCATCCTTTGATTTGTACCTCACAATCCTTAGTGAGTCACTCAGCGCGATGTTAGCTCATAAAAGTCCCATGGATAAGAAGGAACAAGCCATTTAGGCCCTGTTTGGTAACCATCCAAACAGGGCCAAATTCTAATTCTTTGTTCCCAGAATCAATTTGGGCCTAGAATCGCGTTTGATAAAATTTTTGTTCCCGGGAACAAATTTGTTCCAGGGAACAGATTAGGAGTGGAATCAAGAATAAAAAATAAAAAAATAAAAAACTTGATTCTTGTTCCGGGAACAAATTTGAGAATCAAAACCAACAACTCTTCTTCTACCCTTCGTCCATCTCGCGACCGCCATCCACCACCGCCCGCCACCATCTACCACTGCCGGCCACCGTCCACCACCGCCGACCACCATCAGCCGCCGCCAGTCACCATCCGCTGCCGCCAGCCACTGTCCATCGCCGCCGGTCGCCGACCCAACGAGCTCGCCCGGCCCGGCGAGGCCCGCCTAGCCACCGGCGAGGCCGGGCAAGCTTGCAACGCCCGGCCCCGCCGGTGGCCAAGCAAGGCTCGCCCGGCCCGGCGAGGCTAGGCGAGCCTCGCCCAACTGTCGGCGAGGCTCGGCCGACGAGAGCCAGTGACACTCCAGTGAGGTCGCTGGATCGGGGACCGGCCACAAGAAGAAGAAGAATAATAGGAGAAAAAGGAAAAAAAAAAAGGAAAAAAGTAAAGTAAAAAAAGTAAAAAATTTATTTAAAAATTAAAAGAAATTGATTTGGAACAGAATTAATGAGCACAGTACCAAACACAATTCTATTCCAGAATCAGAAATTTTGGACAATTACCAAATGGCTTAACATGCTTAGAATCAGTTCCCGAAAATAAAATCAAAAAGAATCATTTCTGATCAGAATCTACTCCTAGGAACAGAATCGTTACCAAACGTACCCTTATTACCTAAGTAAAAAGTTCACTGTCTCAAAGCTAAAACATTCTGATGCTGAAAAGCTTGTGCTGCATTAGTATGGGTATTGCGTAGACTGCAACAGTATACATTGCATTACCAAACGTTTCTCGTGACTGAGAACGATCCCATCAAGTATTTATTTAATCAACTAGCTTTGGTGGGTAAGTTAGCCAAATGGTAGGTCTTGATTTCGGAATTCGACGTGCAGTTCATGCCACAAAAGTCAGTTAAAGGCCGAGTAATTGCTAATATATTGGCTGAGAATCCTAGAACCTCGAATGATGATGATTGTCCTCTGGATGATCGTATTTTGGTCGTAAATGAAGATGCATTGTCCATGTTCTTCGATGAAGCTATGAAATTGTTCGGTTCTGGTACTGGGGCAATACTAATATCCCTAGATGGCCAACACCACCCAGTAGCTGCGAAATTAATATTCTCATGCACTAACAATATAGCTGAATACAAAGCTTGTATTCTCGGACTTGACTTCAGGCCGCAATTGAAATGGGAGTGGCCAAATTGAAAGTGTTCGAAGATTCCGCACTAATCATACTCTAGACTATAGGTGAATGGAAGACCAGGGATGCCAAATTACTATCGTATCACAAATACCCCGAAGAGTTGGTGAAGGATATTGATGAAATCTCATTTGACTACTTGGCTAGATCTCATAATCAGTTCGCTAATGCCCTAGCAACGTTGTCATTTATGTTGCAAGTTACTGATGGTTTAGAAGTTGAGCTTTTGAAAATTGAGGTTCTAGCCAAACCTTCTTATTGTATGGTCGTGAATGAAGAGCTTGATGAGAAGCCATGGTATTACGACATCATGAACTATATTCAAAAGCAGGAACTTCCTGAAGGGAGCACTCTAGCCAATAGAAAATACATAATGAAGATGGCCTCAAAGTTCTTTGTCAGTGGTAAGAATTTATACAAGAGATCTTATGATTCACTTTTATTGAGATGCGTAGATGAAGCAGAAGCTACCCAAATCATGCAAGAAGTGCATGAAGGAGTTTGTGGCCCACACATGAATGGGCACATGTTAACCAAGAAGATTATGAGACTAGGTGTGGCATCCAAGAATTTCAACGACCCTCGGATATGTGACGGTCATGACCATTCGACGGAAGTATTGTCGGACTGTGGCATTGATATCATTTACGGGCATTGATTCGTATTTGTTTATTTATTGGATTGATATGATATGTTTAGCAATGGACCGATCAACCGTGCAGCAAGAGAAAATCTTTGGACTTTGATCGATTGATGGAATTCAGCCATGCATGAGGAACACGCATGCCAAATTTAAGAATAAAATTTTGAGAAGTTGGACCGTGCATGAGGACCATGTATGTCTTTTCTTGGTGCGATTCGACAAGTAAGGAAACGAAATTTTGCCACCATGTTGCTTGATCGAAATCCCTTGTCTACGCAAGAACTTTGGTTATATCCTTGTATATGAAGCAAATTGACTATGGGGATATCAAATTGATTTCTGTGGAAACCAAATGCTTAACAATTGTACAGAAATTATGGGCTTATTTTTTAAGATTATGGGCCATTTGATTTGGACTTTTCAGCCACAATTTTCAGGCCCGAACAGCCCATGAAGCCCCTAAACTGTCGATACCCCTTGCTGCCACCTCCTTAGTTGACTAGGAGAGTCAACAATTGGAGCCACCATGGACGCGTGGAAGTGAGGAGGCCAGCGGAGCCGTGGAGCTCAACCGAGCAGGAGCCACGTCCTCCCCACCTGCCTTCTTCTCTTTCTGCCACCGAGAATCCTCATGCAAGTGATTAATGATTCAACAAACACAGAAACCAAAAGAATTCGGAACTAAGGAGAGAGAGAAACCAAGAGTGAGCAGAGGGTGAGCGAGCACAACAAGAGAGAGTTCGAGTGAGCAGCGAGTGGTCCGCGCGAGTGAGGGCAGAGAAGGAAGACCGCCCTCTGCCCGTACCCGTGATCGAGCTGCCATCGTCGCCGCCCATCTTCGTCACCGATTGAGCTGCGTTCAAAGTCCCAAGTTTCCGTTTTTGTTTGCCGATCAAGCTAGAAGTTGAGGCAAGTAGAAGTTCATTAATCTATGTTATGCATGCTGTGATTATCTGGTGAAGTGCTGGTAGATTTGAGAAAACACTGAAATGGAAA
This sequence comes from Eucalyptus sideroxylon x Eucalyptus melliodora, assembly GCA_016097485.1. Lineage (NCBI taxonomy): Eukaryota > Viridiplantae > Streptophyta > Magnoliopsida > Myrtales > Myrtaceae > Eucalyptus > Eucalyptus sideroxylon x Eucalyptus melliodora. The sequence goes on along the minus strand of CM027834.1, from coordinate 38,724,343 downwards.
CTGCATGTTGGGTTTTTGGATGATTGAGATGAAGATTGAATGCCAAACTGTGGAGGATTAAATGTGATATTGTTGTTTTGTGATGGATTGAACTAGATGAGTACTAGATTGAAGCTACCAGTCATTGCATGTTGTATTAGGGTATTGTATGTCTCGAAAATTGAGTGTAAGATGGCTGTGTTGGTCAAGCAAGGTGTAGTGGTGGTTGTCGAGTGAGGAAGAGTGAGGTATGTTGCGGTAGGTGAGCCGAAGTGTGAATATTTGCTTTGTATTGAACTGTGGAAGGTTTTTATAAGAGTAAAAACCTACTGTGATTAACCTTAGATGCTGTGGAAGAGTATTAAGTTGCTGTAAAAGAAATTGGTAGAGAAACTAACGGTTTGATTTAGCTAGAAACAAAGAAGACAATATAAGGTGTTTCTATTTAAGAGAAGTATAGGTAGAAAGCCTTTTATTTTGTGTCGCCTTGATTTCTAATGATGAAGATAAGGAAAAGAATAAGTTTACATGAGAGAACATTCATTAAATCAAGTTTGACATCTAGTTATAGTAAGGTTAATGAGAAAATGTGTTGGTAAGAGTATTTACCTTGAACTAGTAAGCTGTACTGTAGAAGACAGCATGACCTTTGATGATTCCATGAATTTTCTGTAATTTTATAGATAGAATTGGACTTCGAACCCTTAATTAAAGTTGTAGAATACATCATTAGGAATTACATATCAAAAATTGAGAATAAATGAACAAATTTTGATCGATAAAACGATTTTCTATGAAAATGTTAAATCTGGAAGTCATTACAGAACGTTAGCAAGGAATACAAAAATTACTGCTCTTGATATATAAGGAATTTGACTTAGTGTTCTTCATGAGACTTTTTCCTTTAGTTATTTTTTATAACATATCAAAATTTCAGAATTTTCTGACTTCATTTAGGGGTTATTCCAAAATTGTTACTAAAACTGTGCATTGTGATGTTTGAACTGTTTTGTTCCGAATTTGCTCAATTTGTCCCAAAGGTGAATGCATCTTGAGTTGTTATTTGACATGATGATATTGGCATTCAGCATATCATGTAATATTGAGATTTGATGAAGACTCATGGGACATCTTGTCATTGCATTGAAAAGTGTTTTTGGAAATTAAGATTTTAATTGTTACCATTGAACCCTCGGGTCAACGATGCCCCGGGAGTCGGGATGCCCAGAGGTTCGAATGAGTCGATACCCTCTGGATGCCTAGTTGTATTATGAATACATGCCTAGAGGTTTTCCCCAGAAGCTTTGGGATGCCCGGTTGTATGCTTGTCGGTATGTAAATCCGGAGGTTAGGGGTAACCATGTCTATGGTCCCCAGTGATTCCTCGTGATGCCAGGTTGGGTGCGAGATGCCCAGAGGTTTGAATGAGTCGATGCCCTTTGGATGCCCGGTTGTATTTTGAATACATGCCCGGAGGCTTCTGCGACGCCAAGGTTGGGTGCGGAATCCCAGAAGGATGCCAACATTGGTCCTCTAGAGGGATAAAACCGTTTGAATCATTAAAACTGATGATTATATTAAGTATGAGTGTGGTCTGGTTATGGGACTAAATTGTATGGCATGGAATGGGACGTGTCATTACAGTTTGGCCCTATGATTAGGATTAATGTAACCTAGACAAGATGCATTTGAATCTTTTGAAAATGCATTTGTCATTGCATTAAAGAATTTCATGATTTTGATGTATAATGATCCCTTGACTACCTAATTTTGTCTATCCTGCATGAGTCTAGATATTGATGGTACTGCTTGATATAGCTTGATGAATCTTTTACTGCTGAGTGACTGTACTCACCCCTTTTGGGGACTAACATTTCGCACTAGACAAGATACCTCTGCTGCCATCGCCACCAGCAGATGGACCGAGTGGTTGGATATGACCGAGAGGAGGAGGACAGCAGAGGAATGAACTTTTGGATGCCGACATTGATCAATGGACTTTAAGTATACGACTGTTGGAAAAGATGTCGGTCATCTTTTGAAGTATAGCCGAGTATAGAAGACTACAGCATTTTGGTGTACCGACGAATGATGTCCATCTGGTTTAAGTAAATAAAAGTGTTCGGCTTGACTTATAAAAATGTCTAGTAGGTGTGCATCGTTTCTAATTTTGGAATAAGGAGATGTTGAATATGCTTCCGCTATATAAACTACGTAGGGACTAATCTAAAAGATATAAACCCCTAGGACTTATGGACCTATTATAATTCTATGGTATCAAAGTGATATATTATTAGGTCAAGTGAAAGGTAAGCGAACTGTGGCGACCCTAACGGTTCGGGGGCCGTTCGAGCGGTGCCACACTAGGTTACTATTGGCTTGCACTAGAAAGTGACTGCATACAGCATGTTAGAAGTTGCCATCGTTGCCAAATTCATGGAGATAAAATAAATGTTCCTCCAACGGAGTTACACTAGCTATCTAAGCCATGGCCTTTCTCAATCCGGGTCATACTCTGAGTCATCCTCAGGATCCTCCTCGAACCCCTCCTCCAGTTTCTCATCAGGGTCCTCTTCGGGTTCTTCCTCCTAGTTTTCTTTTGGGTACACCTCTTCTTGTTCGACGTCTCCTTCTTCCTCGCTCCAGCTGGAGCCCACTGCTGATGGTTTGGGAGAGTCAGTTTCACTCTCGAGCTTAAGGTCCTTAGCATCGGTCACTGCTCCATCCTGGGGATCTGCAGTCCCTTCTCCGAATGCTTCCTCTAAAATGAATAGAGGCACATCACCCTCTGGCGTGGGACCCTCCCTTCGGCCATCATGATATTCACGATACCACATCCGATACTGGTGGGGTCTCAGGTCATCTCTATCCACGTCTACCCAGAAGATCGACTTAACCAGAACGTACTCTAGTCCTTCCGAGTAGGGGTGTATCGGAAAGTGAGTTTCTATCTCAGTGACTTCTTCGAGTATACTAAAATGCATGGGAGGACGAGGAGGTGGAGATGCTACCATCTAGGAACCTGAAATATTGTCCCACAACCAGGATGAGACTACGTCTCAACAAGTTCTACCTCCTAAGACCCGATTAGAATGCCAATACACTTTAGAGGCTGCCTAAGCACAACACGAGTCAGAGAACTTACCTTGGCCTCAGTTCCATTCCTGCAAGTCAGTATATATCAAATATACAATAACCACATCAACTCACAGCATCAGATCAAATCATTGATCAATCAACCTAATCAATTACATGTCAAGCAGACCATTTCCCGGTCATTTTAATCCACACTATTCATTTTCCCATACGGTATATATCTAGTCACCGAGCCACGTGCATTTTCTAAGGCGACATACTTAGTCACCGAGCCACGTGCATTCTCTAAGACAACATGTCTAATTATCAAGCCCCGTGCATTCTCTAAGCCGATGTACTTAATCACCGAGCCACATGCATTCTCAAAGGCGATATACCAAATCACCGAGCCACATGCATTCTCTAAGATGACGTACTAATCATCAAACCACATGCTATTCACAGGTGATTTATTTAATCAACGAGTCACGTGCATTCTCTAGGATGACACTCTTGGTCTCCAAGCCACGTAATACAACTTTCTTATATAATCCATAAGTCACATGCATTCTCCATGACGACTCTCTTGGTCTCCGAGCCACGTAATACAACATTCTTTTCTATCACTTTGTATATAACCCATCAAAACATTATTGGCGCTATAGACTCACGCTCGGTCATTTTCCAATCAATTTCTAAAATTGAATAATTTAGGAATAAAATCATAAAACCATAATTAATTCAATTCAGCACAAATCAACGCTCAAATAAATAAACGGACTGCACCACAATGATCACCATAAAATTTCGATCGTCAACTATCCCAGCCTAATTTTCGGAAATTAATTAATTACGGAAAATATTAAATAAATGCAATAAATCCAATTTAGGCCCGTAATGCCTAATTGAAAGCCGATACGAGCCTGGAAAATTACCGAGACTCGTTCAATAAATATTATGACCTATTTCCTTGCTAACTACACTATTCATTTGCCTAATATGCATTGATAAGTCTCTAATTTAATTACTCCAATCTAATCTATTCACCTAATTGCACTTAATTAAATCTAATCAACCCCTAAGTACCATTAGCATATTAAGTGAGGATTAGTGAACAAAACTCACTTGTTTATCAAACCGTTCGATTCAATTCAACAGGAACGCGACGGGGGCCAACTTTCTCCAAAGCAGGCCTAGGTTTTGAGGCTCGAAACCACCTCAAAACGGGCCACGAACACAGCTAGAAACCCTCTCTATTCTGACCTATGCTTGGCTGGAAAAGAGAGCCACAAGCTCGGTTATGAACGGGGATTGATCGAGGGAGAGTGTAAAGGCCAAACCGGGCCTTGGTGGAGGCTTATTGGCGGTCCGGTTGCTCGGGACAACTCCGGTTGAGCTTCCCACGACCCAGGGCAGTAGCTGGAACGATGATGGTGGCACGACAAGCTAGAGGACACACAGGACAGCTCGCGGTGGTGGATGGCAACAGCGATCCGATGAGGAGTGCGGCTCACGACTGCTAGCTAGCTGGATCTGGCAAATTGCTGGTCTTCTTCAGCTGTTTCTGGTGTGCGAAATGGAGGGGAGAGGGGGCTTGGACGGCAGCTTTGGATTGAGAGAGAAGAGGATGAGGTTAGGAGGGGCCCTTTAGCCTTGATTTTCCACATTTTTGTCCCCCTTTGAGCTTGTCCACCAAGCCAAGATCCTATGGCTGTCATTCAACCACCAAAGCACACATTTACAACCTTTGAAGTGGTCCAAAATGCTAGGCAATGGGGGGCATACGAATTTGAGGGCTTTGGCTTCAATTAGACTCTCACTCTCACTTGATTCAATCCCAATCGACCTCAACAATTCCAATTAGTATCTCACCGATCCATTTGGCATTTTTCCTCACCCATACAATCCACTTGCTTACCAATTTTACAACAAAAAATAATCCCCGACATTTTCTGAATAAAAACAATCATATGCCTTTTCCCAAAAAGTCTTGGGTTCCAGAAAGATCTTCTAAGACCAAGTTGACATTCCTAGAATTTATTGTGACATGACAGAATCTTCAATTTCTAAAATCGGACTAAAATTTGCGGTTAATTTCCATTCGGCGCGTTTTTAGCGTGACCTAGACCATCGAGTAGTTTTCAAAACTTTTTAGGGCAAATGACCCGTGGTCAATTTTGTTCGAGCCACAATGAACCCACTCGACACATTGGCGACTCTTGATTGTCGTGAAAATCTCAAGAATTTAAATACGAACACAGGGTACTAAAACGACAAAAAAATCAAATTAGTGTCGGTTGACGAGAATTTTCCAATTTAATGGAGTCACCCATGATCGGCCACACGTCTCAGTCAAACAGACCTATCTCTAATCCCAAATTGATTTTTAACTGCGCAATAATGGCCTCTAAAGATTAGCACAGTCGAGAAGTTGATTCCTAGTCGAATTCTCAAGTCTATTACATTAAAGTTCCTTAATAGCTTCCCTGCATAGTCTAATTATCTCGAGAGTAATCAACTTTGAGAACAGCTCTATAGGCGTGTCGATGAAATGCCCAATTTATTCAATAGAAAACAGAAGTGAAAATCTGGGATGTCACACATAAGTTCTATACTGAATCCGAACAAAGGATATCAAAATGCAAATGTTATTTACAATCTATGTATTATAACATTGACGGTCGACGACTCATTAACTTCCACCTCTGGTTCTAAACTATGCCGGAATTTAATCAACGACACACCTTAAGGATAGTTAAGTGTAAAGCTGGAATCTAATCAATAGCAATGCTCCTAGATAGAAAACACAACATCATAATTTAGTTGATGATGCTAAGTTAATGGCATAACACTGAAATTTAATCAACGACAATACACTAGGATGTAGATACTTGATGTAATCTAATCAACGATAGGAATCTGGAAACTACAGCTATGAACTAAAATGCAATAAAGTAAAGATAAAGTAAAGACATTGGATGTATTGTTCGAAAGGCTCTTTATTGGATGACTTGTGGTATTTATAGAACAATCTGGTAACCATTGAATAGTTAGTCCTTCCTTGGTAACCACCTCTAACCTTTTCGCACGCTCCTTTGCCTCCCTGCTTTTCTTTATAACTGCCTCGATTGGGCCGTATTGCTTCCTAATTTATCGACAACGGTTGGATGACTTGGTCACCGAACAATAACAGTTCCTTGACCCTACATGGTCTTTTGCACATTCGATTATTTTCACTCAAACTTCAATGCCCAATACTACTCAAATTTTGTATTTATGGCATTATTCTGATATCTAGACACGTGGTAATTCCTTCCCTTACCATTGAACCATATACTTCCATTCATAGGCTCACTGACATTCGGTTGAATATCCTTGTGCGTCTTGACTTTTTCCTCATCCTTGTGACTACCTTTATCCCCGTGATTAGCACATGATGGTACAAGCAACTTTGGGTGTCAACAATTCCATTAATGATTTTTCTTCATTTGGTGTATGTAATTTTGAAATGTGTACTTTTATGCAAGTAGGTTTTGGGCTTGTTGAGTAGCAACAATCTTTATACTTTGAGGAATTAAGGACCTCGCATTTACTTTTTATTGCTGTTTGTGACTATTACTGATTGAGTAACAGGATCAAATTCGAATTTCGGGTTCAGGCCTTACACTGACCTCGCACTGTTCTTTGCCAATTCGCTAACTTCCCACAGTCTTCACTTCCATCGACTTGGATTCTGTTGCATGCACCCAATTGCTGTGATACCCACCCTTCCGCTTGCGATACCCACTTTGTTGTTGTGTTGTGTCATCTACTCTTATGGCTACTCCTGACCAGGAGGAAGAAAATTGGCTGGCTGCCCTGTGTTCTCGTTTGGGTCGCCTCTGGCCGGAGCATGGCATAGACAATTGGGATGAATCACTACCTGTGGAGAAACTTGAAGAATGTAAATTGATGCTGGTAGGTCAAATTTTATCAACTCCTTCAATTAATCTTCCGGCCTTTCAAAGTACTTTGCGGCGTGTTTGGAAAACAGAACAAGTTGAAATAACTGAACAGGAAGCTGGTATCTATGTTGCTAAATTCCAATCTGCTTCGGATAAACAGAGAGTTTTGGACAGTGGTCAGTGGCGTTTCTCTGGTCACTTAGTGAATTTTAAATCTTGGCTTCCCAATACACCGTTATATTGTTACGATTTCTCTACTTGCGCTTTTTGGGTGCAAGTCTTTGGGTTGCCTTTGGAATGGTGTTCTGCACATTTAATTGAAAAGGCAGTTAGCACTATAGGAAAAGTTCTTGAGGTTTAGACTGAGAATAAGGAAGGCACCTCTCTGTGGGCTGGGCGAGCTTGGGTTGAATTTAACCTGCAGTAACCTTTGAAGACGAGTCAGCTTATAAGAATCAGTGGTAAAGTCCTGTGGCTGGAATTTCAATATAAGCGATTGTCACACTTTTGTTATTCTTGTGGTATACTTGGCCACTACGCATCTTACTGCAAAGACATTCCTTTCACTGACGCGAAGATGAAAGGCAGAGAAAAAATGGCGTATGGACAATGGTTACGAGCTTAAGTGAGGGAGCACAGCCCATATTGGAAAAAATTTTATGCATCTCAATACACAACTGATTCACCAGAAGAAGTTATACCTGAGACTCCCCTACCAGCACCTATGTTAGAACCAGTTAAGTGTCCAAGTAGTGCAATAGACAGAACATTACCTCAACTGACCACTGACCTTACTCGCAAAGACATCACCACTATTGTCCAACAACAACCTCCTGCAACTCAGTTAGGACAACAGCTACCCCCTGCTGATCAGTCAGGACAGTATATAACCTTAACAGTGCCAGTTATAGCCGTTGCACCTATGCAAAACATTCAAGACTTAGGAGTGGGCTCTTTCAACACCAAGCGACAGAAGCAAAGTAAGCTTCATATTAAAGCAGGAACTGCGAAAAAGTTAAAGCAATATTGCCCTTCTGAATCGCGCATCCATCAGTATGACCCCATTGACGAAACTCAACTGATGGATACTCCTATCCTTGAAACTGATGAAGCTGGAAAATGAGCCCTGGTGGCTTGCCCAAAAAAGCCACCGCTAGACAAATGAAGTTTTTGAGTTGGAACTGTCAGGGGCTAGGCAACCCTCTGACAGTCCGATCCCTTAAAGCCCTAGTGGCTAAGGAGAGGCCCGATGGTATTTTTTTTATGGAAACCAAAAATCAATGATTTTTACTTCTACGTTTACAAAAACAACTCAAGTTCCCTAGCTCTCTTATTATTAATCCTATAGGTTTAGCTGGTGGCCTTGCTCTTTTTTGGAATGACCAGCTAGACATATCCTTGGCAGCTTCGTCCTCTAACTATTTTGATGTTTTTGTACTGATCTACCTACTGGTGTGAGGATGCGACTAACCTGTCTTCATGCACCAGCCACTTTGCAGCAACGCCTTCAGTTTTGGACAACCTTACGTCTCATCAGTGTTTCCAACAATTTGCCATGGCTCTGTATTGGGGACTTCAACTACATTCTCTATCATTGGGAAAAAGTTGGTAAGCATTTGGCGAATTCGCAACGGATGCAATCTTTTAGGGATGTATTGCATGATTGTTCCCTCATGGATATTGAAAGCAAGGGATGTTCTTTTACCTGGATGAATCATCGGGCGGGTGCTGATTTTGTTAAGGAAAGATTAGATAAGGTTGTTTGCACTTTGGAATGGTGTCTTACATATCCCGAGGCCGAAGTGTTTGCTTTACCTGCCGTGGGATCAGACCATAGTCCCTTGCTATTGATAATGGATGGAGTACATCATTGTCAGGCTCGGCCTTTTGTCTTCGAAGCCTTCTAGATTCAGGTCCCGGAGTGTAGAGACATTATAACTCGGTCTTGGCGTTCCAAACACCCAACAACCTCCTCCTTTACTTCTAAACTGAAGTTGGTTTCCTCTGCACTAGCTCAACGGAGTAGACGAAAATTCTCCAAGGGTCACCAACAACTTGCAGTATTACATCAACAGCTTCAGCAACATGTGAATCGACCCCAACATCATTATGATCAGCTGATGATCTCTTATCTGAAACAACAAATACAGACATTATGGCAGCAGGAAGAACAATATTGGGCTATGAGATCTCGAATAAAGTGGCTGAAGTAGGGGGATAAGAATACTAGATTTTTTCATGCCACTACTATTCAGAGGCGACAGCGCAACAGGATTAGTATGCTGCAAGATGACAATCAAGTTTGGGTGCGTGATCCTCAGTTTTTACAACAGATGACTACTAATTACTTTTCTACTCTCTATCAGACGGTGGGGAATCGAGATTATGGCCCTATATTGAATCGATGTCCTTGTATAATCATGGAGGAAATGAACTTATCTCTAATAGCGCTGGTCACTAAGGAGGAAGTCCGAGATGCTACTTTCCAGTTGAGAGCTACTAAAGCACCCGGTCCTGACGGTTTAAATGGCTTATTTTTCCAAACTCATTGGGATATTCTTCAGGATGACCTACTATTTTTTGTGCAACGGTTCTTTTTATCCGGAGTCATGCCACCTCTCCTAAATGGGACTATCATCTCTCTCATTCCTAAGGTCCCTCATCCTGAAAGGCTTGATCAATATCGCCCAATTAGCCTTTGTAATTATGGCTATAAAATCATCTCTAAGGTGCTAGCGAATCGCCTGAAGCCCTACTTGCCTGACCTCATATCCAAGGAACAAAATGCTTTTGTCAGTGGCTGCCAAATATAAGACAACATCTTAATAGTGCAGGAGGTGCTTCATCAGATTAATAACATAAAATGCATGAGGCAATTTTGAGCTATTTTGAAAATGGATATGCAAAAAGCATATGACCGGGTTGAGTGGGATTTCCTACAAGATTATCTCCTCAAGATTCGCTTTCACACTACATGGGTACATTGGGTTATGCCGTGTATCACAACAGTCTCCTTTAGTGTTAAGTATAATGGTGAACTGCTTCAGTCTTTCAAACCATCCAGAGGTATTCGCCAAGGTGATCCTATTTCACCCTATCTATTCATCCTATTGGCAAATGTTTTATCTCATCTTATGAATCAAGCAATTACTATTGGGCTTCTCAAAGGCATTAAGTTGAATAGGTGGTGTCCCACTTTATCTCACATCTTTTTTGCGGATGATGCCATTCTCTTTTTAGATGGTAAATTACTTGAATGTCAGAATTTGACTAACATCATCAATCAGTATTGCTATGCTACTGGCCAAATAGTCAATTGAAATAAATCTAGAATCTTGTTTAGTAAGGATTGTCCTATTACCCTCAAGGAAAATCTTGCTCGGGAACTCCGAATACCTGTGCTAGATAAGGCCGGTAAATATCTTGGTATACCATCTGACTGGGGCAAATCTAAGAGAGAAATGTTTGCTTGGCTATTAGGAAAAGTGAATGCCAAATTAGAAGGGTGGAAAGAAAATTTGATCTCTAAGGGTGGAAAGGAAATTTTACTAAAGGCTGTTGTGCAGGCAATTCCTCAGTACGCCATGTCAATTTTCAAGATACCTGTGTCTATTTGTAAATCCATAGAGAAGAAAATCGCTAGATTTTGGTCGCAAAGTGATGGCAAGAAATCGGGTATCCATTGGAAGAATTGGGAAACTTTTAAAAATAGCAAGCAAAGTGGGGGTATTGGCTTTTGTGATTTGCTTGATTTCAATTAAGGCATGCTTGGTAAGCAAGCTTGGCGACTACTTCAACATCCAAACTCTTTATGGAGAAACCTTTTTAAAGGTCTGTATTTCATGCTCGGGACTTTATGCATGCTGAGCTAGGTTCGAAACCATCTTGGGGTTGGAGGAGTATTCTGCTTGGAAGAGATGTTATTATACCTCATTTACTATGGTCAGTTGGTAATGGCCATTCTATCAACATTTGGGAAGACCATTGGCTTTCGAGTGGGGTTATCGAAGGTCCTGTTGCTCGTGAGGCTCCTAATATGGTTGCAAACCTATTCAATTCAGATAACAGCACCTGGAACATTCCCCTTCTTACTCAGCACTTTGATGCCCCCTAATGGCCGAGATTCTCTCTATACAGGTGCGCCCTAATTATGCTACTGATTGTGTTATATGGACCAAAACTCAGAATGGTGCCTACACAGTCAAAAGTGCCTACCATACCATACGGCAATATCATAACAGCATGCATCATACTCAAGCATCATCATCATATAAACCTCCTTCGATTCTATGGAAAACTATTTGGAAAGTTAAATTACCCCCAAAAGTTCGCCCTTTCCTTTGGTCAATTTGTTATAATGCCCTAGCTACCAAAGATAATCTCTATCAGAGGCACATCTCCACCGTCCCAACATGCCCTATATGTACTCACAACAAACTAGAAACTACAGAACATCCATTGCTTTTGTGTCCATGGACACAACAAAATTTGGTCACATCCCCAGATTAGCATTCCCATTGTCCCACGCTCAATCAAGCGAATGGATGAGTGGCTCACAGAACAAATTGAAAGTAGGGGTCGCTTACCTTGTATGAACCTTATTGCTGCACTGTTATGGCAGATATGGAAAGCTCGAAATGGGTTTATCTTTCGACACAAGCGGCCAAATCCATTGCTAGTCGTTGAGGAGGCCCTTGCTCAGGTGCGGATCTCTTCGCTCTCATCCCAACCGCTACTGTGTACAGCCCAAGCTTCTTCTCAACTAGATTGCCTGTGGCGACCTCCGGATCCTGGTGAAATCAAAATCAATATTGATGGGGCATATCAACAAGCGACATCACAGGGTGCTATGGCCTGTATACTCAAGAGATCATACTGGCACTTTCCTCCATGGCTTTACCTGCGATTACACAGCAAACTCGGCTCTGCACAGCGAGATCCAGGCGTTCCTGCACACTCTTGACTATCTGCTACAGCATGGAAAACATCACGGACAACTTGTGCTTGAATCTGATTGTCTGACTTTGATAGATGCAGTTCATAACCCATCATCGACGCCCTAGGAGATGCGCCCTTTACTCGCAGAAGCGGTGGCGAAACTTCCTCTCTTCGATACCCTACGGATTCGTCACTATAAGCGTGAAGCCAATTGGGTGGCTGATTGGGCTGCTAAGGCCCATTCTCATGGTAGACTATCACCGAACTGGACCTCCTCACTCCCTCCCCTCCTTTCGGATCTTATGTATGCGGATGCCCAAGCTGCGGGATGTTGTAATACATTTATTTAGTGATATAATATTTCTTATTTCGACCCAAAAAAAAAAAACTTCAAAGCGGTAATTATTGTTTAATTTCTCCCAATGGTAGACATTTCTATATATTTCACTTTACGTATTTATTTTTCATCATTCTGATAATTTTCCCCAAAGTTGTAAAAATTGAAATTGAAATTACAACTTAATGAATTCAATTTATTACAGTATGTGAATGGCCAATTCAAATTTTCGACTGTCACGTTGCACCTATTGGAATCGATATTTTTCTCAATATTAAATTCGATGCGTACAGCAATGCTATCCTAACACGATAAGCCAGTCAGCAAACCGTAAATTCTAGCATAAATAGTCAACAAAGTTTCGTAGTGTATGAGATAAGAATTACCTTAGCCCCAATATTTGTCAATTTATTTATTCTCTTGTGAATGTATCAGTTGAATATATAATAAGCTTGTAGTTCATTTTTATTCCGGTAGCGATTTGGAAGATAAAATTTAATTACTTCTATTTAGTGCTAGGCTATTTCAATTTGATGTGAAGAGTTTTAATTGGTGGGTTAGACACATTCCCCAAAGGCATCACATGCCAACCATCAAGTTAAAAGAACTTACAAGAATATCATCAAAAATCTCATATCGGTACTCCATGACATATTTATTAAAAACTAATTTTCATCGTACAAAAAATTTCAAAGTACTACAATTGACTTAAATATACTATCCATTAACATTTTGTCCAATGTGACATATAACTGCAAGACAAATTTGACATGGAAAATAACATATCCAACATGGAAAATCCATGTGCTATTGACACGTATATATTTTTACGCTAGTTTTTCCAACGTGGAAAATCTCAAGACAGAACCCCCTTGAGCTAAGTCTCAATCTAATCATGTAGGTATTTCTACCTAAGTGATGCACTTGTCCCATGTAAGACTGAATGATACCAAAGCAAATTCATCACTATCATGTTTATTCACTATCACAATGTGACCCCATTTTTTCGATATTGTAAAACGTAATCACTAAATGCATCCTTAACATTAGGGATTACTAAATTTTCCATTCCTAAGATGATAAATCTTATGGATTATCTATTTTTTTGTCTTTTCATTTTATCATTCTTTTATTTATTACGTGATGATGACATTAACCAAGAGTTGCTCAAATCTCCATATCCTTCCCCCAAAATCATATTGAGGACAGTAATTGCCAAATCGAGTCAAACCTTGATTTGCAGGATCATTCTTCTATGTTTTTTTTATAAAGGCGCTGCTCGATCCAATTTCCTTTCTCAAGTGGATACTATGGCGTCTATGTCCTCAAGATAATGACGAATTAATCTTGGCGATATGTACAAAAATAAGAGAGGGACACATTGTGCAACAAGAAAACATTAAGACCCGTCTGAAACGAAAGAAAACTTCAGCACTAAAAAAGCCTAAGAAAATCGCTTATTATAGATTAATTTACGAGACCCTGTTCAGCTGCAGATGAAAATAAAGGGAAAGAAGTCCATGATAGACTACTTATATCTACAACTAAGTTAACAAAAGGTTACGACGAGCAGCAGCATAACTTTCTCAGATGAGACCCCATGAAACCAAGAGAAGAGCAGTGAACGGTGATGGTGATAGCACGCACATGGCAGAAGCATGACGGGTGGTGCTGCAGCATGGTAGCGGAGGCGGCCGCCAGCAAGATCAGCAACGAGGACGGAGGATGGGGAGCAGTTCTTAATGTGTTGAATGTGTTTGCATAGCGTCAGCATGAAGAGCAACACGGTCAGCAAACTTCTCTGAGATTCCGTTTTGGAGAGACTTGCTCTCGTTCGGCCACTGGTCCAAAGCTTGAGGTCACGCAGAGTTGCAGATCCATCTTGAACAGGTGTTTATGTGAAGGACCATCAAACCAACACAACAGTGATGCTTGGAAGGAAAATTGGGGTCTCTACAAAGTGGACCAGCAAACAACCGAGGCTCTTGTTAAAGCAGATTTTCCTTACTTCAGGAACCACCAACACATTATTAAGAGGCAACACATCAAACTCAATGTGTAAAAACTCATTCCTAGTGAATATAATAGGAAGACAAGACCCATCTCCTATCATTACTGTATGCGTTCCATTATACTTTGAAAAGTTGTGAACAATACCACATTACCAGTTATGTGGGCTAGGGCACCCCGTGTCTAGGTACCATTTACTACCCTTCGGATCTTCAAGATGCATTGCTGCAAGGGCTGTTAAGATGTCTTCTCCTTGAAAGGAATTGTCAAACCAATATTAACTGTTGATACCTGATTTTTAGTCGATGCATCGATAAATGTAGAAAACTCACGATTAGGGTTTCCGATCGCAATGGAACCTGTTTCTCGAACAAAAAGTGTCATTTTTTGTTTGTTTCTTTTGTTTTGTCATTGTTAAATGATTTCCCACTCATTTCTATTGAAAACCTAAAAAGCCAAATGGTTAACTTTTGGGTTGACATTTTGATTAACCTTTTAACCAAAAGTCAATCTCGGGTCAAAAGTTAGCTTTTTGCTCAAAAAGATTGTAAACAATCCTAATTTCACTTTAGCCAAATCAATTTTCAAAAATTCCAACAATTTGACTCAAAAATCAACCTTTTTTGGAAAAGCCAACTAAAGGGTTGATTTTTGGTCAAACCTTTAACAAAAAAATTTGGAAAAGTAAAAAATCCACAAATCATCTCGTTTTCGTTTTAATTTGACTTTAGTGCCAAAAATTTTGCTAAAATTGATGAAGAACCTTATTTTCCGAATTTTTCGGTTTTAAGTTCAAAACCAGCCAAAAATAAAATTACTTTCGATCTAATCATAATTAGGCTTAGTTCCTTTTATAACATTTGATCTAAAGATCGTCACCTATTCAGTCATTCAATCAATATCAAGAACGATTGTTTTGAAATGTGAATTGTCACTTTTAGCCTTAATTATGCGGTCTAAATCAATTATTAAAAAGTTATGAACGAGAACTTCCATTTCACTCATTTTTTGGAGATAAGTTCGAATCTAGGGTCCATTTTAGGAAATTCATTTGGAAAATTCTCAATTTGAGGAATTTAGCCTTCTTGAACATAGGAAAACCAAGCTAATGAACTTCAATTAAAGAAATTGAAGTTAACTCATTTGAGACTAAGGTTTAATTTCAAGAATTGAGGTTCAATTTCACTAGTAGACCTTGGTTCAATTTTAGCATAAAAGTCATACCATCAATTCAAAGTCAACTTAGATACAACGAGTCACCCTAGATATGGGCAATTAATCTAACAAGTGCCTCGCGATATTAATTGAATTCCGCAGGTCAGGGGTTCAACTCACGTCTGCCACACCTCCCAAAATAGTTTCGTGATTTAAGTGGGGGGCCCCAGCAGTGGGTTGCTAGGTCACTCTCCCCCAAGGTTTACGTCTAAATAGTGGCTTGCGACGACATTCCAATGGTGCCACCAAGCATCGGAGGGTGGTGTGACTCCAAAGGGGTCTCTAGCGATTCCTCGGTCACCAAAAAATAAATATTAATTGAATTCAATTTCCATTAATTTGCAATTTGAAGTAAGGAATTATATGAATTGTCCAATTTAGCCTAGAAAGTCCAATTGAATATACCCACGTATTCTAGATACCCAGTGGATTTCAAATGTCCAGTGGATTCCGGATGAACTGTGGAAATGGTTGAATTGATAAATGAACTTCTTTGTACATGCTTCTGTGTGTGTTATTTTAATAAGTTTGGTTAATAAGTTTGAGGTAGCGCATGCATTGATGGTAAGTTGAAATGGTTCGCACACATATAATGCCCGACCTTAGGCAGGATTCCCTAGTTGATACAAGAAGCCCTTGAAGATACGGGATGCCTGTGACATCCTGATTTTCCACTTCTGTTTTCAATTGAATGAATCAGGCCTTTCATCGATGCGACTATAGTGCTATTCTCTGAGCTGATCACTCACGAGATAACTAGACTATCTGGTGAAGCCGTTAAGGAATTTTAACGCAATAGACTTGAGGATTTGACCAGGAATCGACTGCTCGATCGTGCTAAAGGTTTGACCAAAAATCGATCAGAGACTGGAGATAGGTCGATTTTTCTGTCATTTTCATACCTACGTCCATATTTTCACGAGATTTTCACATTGTGCATCTTCGCCAATATGTCGAAGATGCACAATGTGGCACGAAAATAATCGACCACGGGTCAATTGCATTAAAAATTCCTAAAAGCTACCCGGTAGGTTAGGTCACGCTAAAATCGCGTCAAATTGAAATTAACCGCGAATTTGAACCCAATTTCAGAAATTGAAAGTTCTATCGTGTTACAATTTATTTTAAGAACGTCAACTCATCCTCAGAAAAATTTTCAGTGAGCTCGGGATTGTTATGGAAAATCATTTCGGACGATTCGGAAAATAACGAAAATTCGGATTAGCCAAATTGAAGGGATTTTTGGCTTCCAAACCGAGCTATTTGGCGAAGGGAAAGTGTGGAAATTTTGTGGGCCTCTTCTTCATCAAAATTGGACATCAAATTGGAGAATTGGTGAAGAAATTGAAGCTCAAATTGAAGAAATTCGGAGCTTTGAAGGGGGCTGCATTTTTTGCATTAAAATGGAGTTATTTGTGAAATTTACTTTGCAAGAAAGTATTTAGGGACATGAAGGATAAGGTTGGAGAATAAGGGGACCAAGCATTTAATTAGATGGATAATCTTGTTGACCTTGCCCACTTTTTTTCCAATCTTCTTGAACAAGCGAAGCAGCTGCCCCTTCCGTCGCGGTCCCTCTCCTTCTCTGCCAAACGATCGAGCGCCCACAATTCCCCATCTTCGTTCTTCTCTGCAGCTGCCCTGAATCATCACCGCACCCTCCACCGAGTTCTCTCTCCACCGAAGCCACACGTCCAGCGCCTGTTCCCCTCCAGTCAACCACCAGCAATCCTCTCCACCGAAGTTGACCGCCAGCACGTCCGCGTGCCTTTCCACCGAAGCCCCCTACCATCTTCTCTCTCGCTGCAGCTTCAATCCACGTTTCAACCCTAACGCCAGCAGATTTTCAACGCCTCGCGACTCCACCGAAGCAGTCCATCCCACGATCGCCTCCTCCTTCGTCCGTTTATGCCAACGCCTTCCACTGATCTTCAATCCAGCTGTCTCTCGTTCACTCCTCCAGTGAAGTCTTCATCCTGCTCGGTCAAACCCCACAAACGAAGCCAGCTCCAGCACCATCTTCGGTCCACCATCATCTGCCCATTCCCTCCACCGATTCTCGCCTCAAGTAGCAGCATCGAAGCTGCTTCTTTGCTGCCAGACGTCCCCACCGAGTCAACCCAGCAGGCCATCGTGGACTGCCTCCCGCCTTCACGCCAGCGAAGCCCCAACCGAAGCAACTCCATTTCCTCAGCTTTGTTCGGCCCAGCCCATTTCCAGCCCACATCTCAGCCCACGCAATTTTCTTTTCCAGCCCGTTGATTGAAGTCAGGCCCAGCCCGTGAACTTCAGCCCGTCATTTGAGCTCAGCAGCCCGCAAGCCCAGCTGCAGTTCAGCCCAAAACCAAGCCCAGCAGTCTTGCAAGGCTTTTTTGGGCCCGGTCCAAGCTCCCCTCAGCATCGCCAAAAGTTCAAGTTTCGGCTGCCATCGCGCCGCCGTCCTGGTGAACTAGTTTTCGCGCTAAACCGGTGAGTTTATGCACTAAACTCTACTTAGTAGGCTAATGACGTTTAAGAGGTGTTTAGTTTAATTTAATTAGGGATTATGTAGTTAGTTAGATTAGATTAGTGATTTAATTAGTTAATTATACATGTTAGGTGGTTAGAGTAGCATAATTAGAGACTAGATAAGTTGTATTATTTATCTAGATTGGTTTGGGAATTTTCCAAGCCTATTTTGGTATTTAATTAGGCATTTCCGGCCTAAGTTAGCATTTTCGGTATTTAAATTGATTTATTTAATTAATTTCGGCAATTATTTAATTATTGATTATTTTCTGGAAAATAGACTGGGATAGCTGGTGACCAGAATTTTGTGTTGATTGCAATCGTGTGTTCAGTTTATGCAATTGGGTGTTAATTTGTGCAAATTAAGTGCTGATTGGATTTTTTTTTTTTTTTTGGTAAAGAGAGTGCTGATTGGATTTGTAATCATTTATTCCAAGATTTGTGAATTTCCAATATTTATTCAGAAAATCCCGAGTGTCGGATTTTAACACCGAAAATAGTTTTATATACTATATAAAATAATGAGATTTTAAATTGGAGGATATCAATTTTTCTAGTGTGAATTGATCGTGTACCCACACACGACTTTTTTACCGTGTATTTGTAATACGAAGAAAATATGCCAAAATCACTATTTTAAGTGAGGCATTTGAGTGTAACACACAGTGTCCTGGGCCGAGATTGAATGGTCGTGTATTGGTTAAGAGAACCCATCCCGAGCTGTTGAGCTAGACGTGCCCTTATATGGGATGCGCTATCAATGGATGACGGTCGCAATAGAGGCTGGACCAATGCTCCGTTATGGAATGCCATCAACGTAGTGATAAAGTCGTGCTCAATGGGGCGAAACAATGCCTGGCTACGCCAGTAGACCGTCGAACATGGAGTAGGCCGTGCCCATGTGTGGCTGTGATTAACAATTAGAACGCATGTTGAGTGAAATTGACACGCCGGATTATGGGACAAAATTGTGTGGCATGGAATGAGATGTGTCATAACAATTTGGCATTTTGTTTGAGATGAAAGTGTTGGTGTTCCAGTTGTTTGAATTCTTATTATTGCATATGATTGAGTAATATGAACTATGTTGACCTACAAGGAGGATCTGAGACAAAATAAGTCTCTGTGGTTATATGATCGTGTGGTTAGGACGCCTCTAGGCGTATTACCCTCTTAATCGGGGTTTAGAGCATGAACTCGCTGAGATTTATATCTCACCCCGTCGTGGGCTCATTTCTTTTCAGAGCCGTAGAGTGGAGGGTCTGGAGCCGAGCTGAGGTGATCTGAAAAGTAGGTCAGTTAGGACAATTTCTTTTTGAGAGCCGGTCTTTTGTAGGCTTGTGGTTGTTGACTTTTGTATATGACTTAGTGTGTATATAAAAGCATGTTTTGTTTGTGAATCTATTTCCTACTTTTCTATCCCAAGCTATTGATGTCATGGGACATTTATTCGCTTCCGCATGTACAATAAAATGAATGGGTCGGCGACGCGTCCTGGAACGTCACAAATTTAATCAACCACCGAGGGATGGGCACGCGATCAAGGATCTGGGCATGACAATGCCCTAGTTGAATTGGGAAGAACTGTTTAAGATGATTAATGAACCTGTTATGCATGTTGTCGTGTGTTGTTCATAAGCTTGCTTGATAGGGTAGCTTGTTTAGTAAGTTGATGGTAGCTTGTTTAGTAAATTGAGGGTAACTTGTTTGGAAAGTTGACGGTAGCTTGTTTAGTAAACTAAGGGTAGCTTGTTTGGTAAGTTAAAAGTGGGTTATGCATTGAAGATAAGCTAGTATGAATATATGCATATAGTCGAAGAAATGTAACGGTTTGCTATTTATCTGCTATCAATGTTATTGCGCGTGAGATGTTCACATGCTTGATTCAATGATAAGTCGTCCTCCTAGATGAGGATTAGTGATTTTACGAACTAATTCCTCGACTCACTCTCTTATTTTTCAGACTTGTGGACACAGAAATCTTACATTAGTTTTGGGAGCTACAGTCACGCTAGAGGAGATAGGAATTCCCTTGGCCTATGTGGATACCTTTAGTGCGATGTAAAAAGGAAAAAAGGGTCCGGAGAGAAAGGGCTTGCAAATGTACTATTATAATATAAATAAATGTGTTCTATGTGATGTATGTCCCAGTTTTCCAGTTGTTATTTGTCTGGGGAGTTTGTTTGTTCACGCTTCCGCATGTGATTATTAACAAGATAAAAAGAATCGAGACAGCAACGAGCCTGGGACATTGGGAAAATAATCCCTGCCACTCAAGACCCTAGAGATAGAGTCGGGGTTGTTACAACAATTTTTGGTATTAGAGTGGGATTTTTACTTGGAGTGATAAGGTGTGCTGGGAGTCATGGGATAGTTAGCTAGAAAAACACCTAATGCATGTGATTGTTTGCTTGAATGATTTCGTGTAGCAGTAGCTCATGACTACTAACCTTTGATTGTGATATGAAAGAGTTCTGCTAGAGTTCTTATAGTTGTCCTATTGGTAGAGAACATGAGTGCTCGGGATCAGATGACTTCGAAAGGAAAGTTGAAAGAGGACCCCGACTAGACGGAATTTTGAAAGAATTAACGACCATTGGAAGCCTGATGAAGTAGCAGGCTTAACAGCAATTAGCCTCTGCTTCCACCAATGCCTCTACATTTGGTAATTGGAATAGCAATGGCGACCGTCCTATGCAAGGATTGGTCGAGCAATTCTTGAAGTTACGGCCCTCGAGATTCACCGTGATATCGAATCCCGAAGAGGCTAAATCCTGGATCAAAGAAATGGGAAAGATATTTGCACTCTTGAGGTGCTCAGACAAAGACAAAATGACATTAGTAGTATACTAGCTGCAGGGCTTTCAACATAAAATATTTTTCCAAGTGTGCTCGAGACAAGAAGATGGCGAAGTTTCTACAACTCCAACAACTGAACATGATGATCAATCTATACAAGGCAAAATTTGTTGAGCTATCAAGGAGCACTCCTAAACTGATCAAAGATCTAGTGGATAGGACAAGGAGATTTCGAGATGGACTAAAACCAAACATTTGGGGCCAACTACTATCGCTAATGTGGCATCCTAAAATCTCGTGACAACCTCTAGAGTACCATGAACCACGATTAGGTAATGGAAGTGCCATTTGATTTTGTATTAGCCATTGAATTAATGGATTTCAATTAATTTAAGGCCGAGCATTGTAATGGATGATTGTTTGGATGGAGATGTGTCTACAAGTGACCCAAAGATCTTATTAAGGTGCAAATTGATATAGAAATCTTATTCTTGGTGGTGCACTTTATAAGTAGAATTTTATTGATTTAAATTACAAAGTTCTGTGGGTTTATAAGTTGAAATTAGGTGTTTATTTAAATGAGGGTTAAATGGAATAGGAATAGGAGAGGGTGGGCTGATTTTTAGGCCCAAAGACCGTCCAACCAGCTCACGCCAACCCCCAATTCGACCGGCCCATGAAGGCCCAAGGTCGGCCCAGCATAGAAGCCCATAAACCCTTGCATGTGAGTTGCCATGTGGCATGGAGGAGAAGCCAAGTGTGGCTACCCCCATTGGCTTCCTTGGGCGGCTTCATGCAATCAAATGATTGCAAATGATTGTAAGGGAAGAAAGCTAAAGAGAGGGAGGCGGATTGATGAAGGGGAATCGACCGAGAGAGAGAGAGAGAGAGAGAGAGAGAGAGAGAGAGAGAGCCGTCCAAGAGAGAAAGGGAAACCGAGAGAGAGGAAGCGGGCGTGCGAAAGGAAGGAGGAGGATCGTTCGCCTAGCTCACCGCCGTCCGTTCGCCGCTTTGCCCGCCGTCCTTGTTGCTATTTGTGTTTAAGTTTAAGGCAAGTGAAGTCCTAAAACCTACCCTTGCATTGCTGTGTTGTGTGTATAGTAGATGGTAAATCTTGGTTGTGGTAGATGGGTTGAAATTTCGGAGCTTTGAAGAGAGATTCGGCCGAGCCTTACCTAGTTGCCGGCAAGGCACGGCCTCGCTAAGTGTGACATCCTGATTTTCAGGTTCTGATTTCAATCAGATAAGTTGGACCTTTCATCAACTGACTATAGTGTTCTTCTCTGAGATGGCCACTCATGAGATAACTGACCTATCAGGTGAAGCCATTAAGGGATTTTAATGTAATAGACTTGAGAATTCGACCAGGAATTGACTACTCGACCATGCTAGTCTGTAAAGGTCATTGTGGCACAATGAAGAATCAATCAAAGACTAGCGATAGGTCGATTTGACTGAGATGGTGATCAAAGTGTGGGTGATTTCACCTAATTGCAAAATTCTCGTAGATCGGCACTAAACCGATTTTCTATCATTTTGGGTACCATGTGTCTGTATTTGAAACCTTGAGATTTTCACGACCACCAAGAGTTGCCAATGGATCGGATGGGTTCATTGTGGTTCGAAGAAAATCGACCACAGGTCAATTGCACCAAAAATTTCTAAAAGCTACCCGATGGGTAAGGTTATACTAAAGGCACGTTTGATTGAAAGTAATCAAGAATTTGAATTCGATTTCAGAAATTGGAAGTCATGTCGTGTCATGAGTTATTCTAGGAATGTCGACTCACCTTTTGAAGAAATTTTGGCAAGTTCGGGATTTTTACGGAAAACGGGATCGGACGATGCGGAAAACGAACGGAGATTCAGATTGGTCGATTTGAAGGGATTTTTGACATCTGGTGTTAGTGAATTAGTGAATGGAAGTTGTTTAGACTTTTTTTGAATTCAAATTGACTTCAACCGGATTTGTTTGTTCAGAAAATCGGATTCCGAAAAGAAAATGAATTAAAATTCGGAATTGAAGATAATAGCCGTTTTTGTTGTCCAAAATTTATTGTTCGAGGGAAATTTGATGCAATAAAGTAAGTGAGGATCAAGTACCTTAGTCTGGGAATTTTCAGAGATCAAATTGGACTAAATAAAAGCAAGTGAGACCAAATTTGGATTAGTTTGGGAGGTTTATATAATTTTTCTTCCTTTCCTTCGGTCCCACAGGCACTTTCTCTTTCCCTCCCTCTCTCGCACACGTTCTTCCCTAGCCGACCATCCCTGCGAATTGGTCTCCATTGCTTTTCAATCTTGACTTTTAGTTTGATCTTATCCCATTCCCTCTCTCATTATTTCTCTCTCTCATTCGTCTCTCTTTCTCGCAAAACCTCTTTCGTCTCTCTTAAAGACCCACGCGAGAAGGCCCCACCACCTACCGACAGCCTCTGCTTGGTCTTCAAATGCCTCATCTTCTTTTACTTTACTTTGCATTCTTATCTTCACTTTTGCTTTTCAATTTCACACGTCTCCTCTGCCTTTGAACGACACCCCCTTCCTCACTCTTCTCTTTCATTTTCCTGCTTTTCCTTTTTGATTCTTTTGGGTTCGGTCGATGAAGCCTGCACGCTTCCCTCATCACCACCGACAGCCTTCTGCCCCATTTCCCCACCGATTCCTCTCTGCCACGTCCGAGTTTCCTCCAAGCTCGGTCAACCGAAGAAGCGCCCCCCAGCCGTCCCCTGCCAGCGAAGCCCACCTTCGTTTGTCTCCATCCTCTGAGCAGCCCAGCACCTTCAGTCCCTCATCTCTGCCTCCACCGAACACCTCTCATCTCCTGCCGTTGTTCGCGCCTGCCCACCTCACGCCCACGCGTCCACAGCTTCTACTTTTGAAGTCACCGTTGCCGATTTGTTGACCCCGAGTCTCCTCGGCCAACCGTTCGCGTGAGACTTCCACGGAGCGGATCCCATCTTCACTCATGGATCAGCCCTGCAATCCTTTCCGCTAGTTTGTTGATCGTGGATCTCCGCTCGTCCAGCATCAAGAGACCGAATCAGCCGCGTCTTCTCTCTCCATCGTCCGAGGCAGTCCCTGTCCGTGTCTTCGAGCAGCCGTCTTCAGCACGTCCATTAGCCCATCCAACCATTTAGGCCCGGTTCAGCAGCCCACGAAATCTTCCAAGTCAGTCCGCAAGTTCAGCAATCCAGCCCGTTGATTGGAGTTCAGCCCAAGCCCGCGAAGCCAAGCCCAATTCAGCATCTCCCAAGCCTAAGAAGCGGGCCCAAGCCCAGCAACTTGCTATGGGCTTGCAAGGCTTTTGGCCCGGTCCAAGCCAATCGACGTCGCCAAAAATTCGGAATTCGGCCGCCGTCGCAATGATCCAGTCTCCGCTTTTAACCAAGTGAGTTTTGCTCACTAAAGCTTTCTTAGTTTGCTAATTATGCTTAGGGTTGGTTAGATTTAACTAAGTGCAATTAGATGGTTAGATTAGTTTAGAACAATTAAATTAGTGACTTAATGATCATGTTAGGTGGTTAGACTTATCATTAGCAAGTAGAGAGAGCTTCTAATATTTATTGAATGCATCTCAGGTTTTCCCGACCTGCGGGCTCAATTAAGCAGTACAGGCCTAAATTGGATTTTTAATATTTATTTATATAATTTTTGAAATTAATTATTTAATTAATTATTTTTAGGAAATATTAGGGATGGCGGTGACCAGGAATTTTCATCTTGATTGTCGTGGTGCAGTCCGTTTATTTAATTAAGCTTCAATTTATATGGAATTGATTTAAATTGTGAAATTTGAGGATTTGTCCTAAATTGTTTGTAATTGAATATTTGATTGGTAGATGGCAGTATGAGTATATAGCGCCAGTTATACGTTGATGGGCTATATAGTAGAGAGAATGGTGAGAGCTAAATGAGAATATTATTGGCTGAGACCAATCAGGTACGATATTATTGGACATACATGGTTCGGTGATTGGAAGTATCACTGGTGAAAACAGCACCTTAAAGAACGCACGTGAATGAATTATAGACAAACGTGGTTCGGTGATTAAGGAAATGTCACTGGGGAAAACGACGCCTTAAAGAACTCACGATGTTGTCTATTGCCGATGTCACCTTGGTGAAAACGGCGCCCTAAAAAGAACACGTGGTTCGGTGATCGAGGATATCACTTGTGAAAACGGCGCCTTAAAGAACGCACGGTGTCGGTGATCGGTATGTCATTGGCGAAAATGATGCCCGAGAAACACATGTGATTTGGTGAAGGAGTATACCATTAGGGAATTATGGTATGAGTGGGAATGACCTAGAGGTGGTTCGAATAACATGTAATCGACTAAGTCAAATGGTCAATGTTTGATCAGATGTCGTGAATTGTTTGAATATTTGTGTTTAACCTTAATTTGCAGGTGGAATCTGAGGCCAAGGTAAGTCCTTTGACTTATGCATGCTTAGGCAACCATATGGTGTATTGGTTTACTAATCGGGTCTTAGGGGTAGAACTCGCTGAGACGTGGTCTCATTGGTTATTGAATAACCATTTCAGGTCCGTAGGGGGACCGGAGGAGGATTATCTGTTGGATGACCCTGATGACGAGCCAGTAGAGGATGAAGAGCTTGAAGAAAACGAACTTAGTGAAGAAGAGTCTCAAGAGGATTGGGATGATGATCCCGAGTATGACCCGAATGAGGATTGAGATCCCATCCCATTATGTAAACCTTGTGTACTTGTGGATAGGTGTTAGATTAGACCTATGTTAATAGTATTGTAAGATACTATGAGGTGCGTGTGTATAAAAGCGTGGTTGTGAATTTCAATATGAAAAATATGGCTTGCTTTTCTATCCCATTGTTTTATTGTCTGGGGATTTATAACTGCTTTCGCATGTGCAAATATAAATGAAAGGGTCGGCGATACATAGTCCTGGGATATCGTATTCTAAAATCGACCAAGTAGAAGGATGGGTGTGGCATCCGGAAATTCAAAGCCGAGCCTTAAGGCGTGTTAAATGTCTTTAATTAGGTGATAGAATTTTATGGCTTATGATTTAGCCAATTTGTCTTTTAATTTGATGAATTTTGCTTGTGTTGTGGAAATTTAAATTTAAATGCTTGGCCATATGATTTAAATTTCAATAATTAAAAATATTCCAAGACTTTGGCCAAGATGGAAATTGGAATTCAAAAATATTATAGAAGAAATTTCAAAGAAAAAAAAAGAGGGAAAAAGGGATCGAAAATTCGAATGGGCCTTGGGCCCATTAGCCTAAAGCTTGGTGGGCCAAGCTAGTCGGCCATTAGGGCCCAATAGGTGGCTGTCGACCAGCCCAAAGTGAGTGGCCGGTTGGGCCTAAGCCCAAGCCCAATTAATTCAAAAACAAAAATTACAAGTGGCCAAAGGAAGAGCATGCATTGGTTGGTCATTAGGTGGATCAATCATTGCAAATGATGGGATTAAGGGATATAAAAAGAGAGAGAGAAGAGGAGTGGCCGGTTCCTCTAGCTCCATTCGGTCGAGAGAAGTGAGAGGGAGAGAGAGATTTCGAGAGAAAGGGAGAGGAGGGACCGAGAGAGAGGAGGTGGAGCCGAGAGTTGCCGCCGCCCGTCCGCCGTACGTCCGCCTAGTCCGTCCGCCGTACGCCGCCGTTCATCGCTGTTTGTTCATCTTGGAGGCAAGTGGGGTCCTTAACTTCTCTTGCATGTCTGTTTTGTTGGTTGCATGTTCGGTTTTAGGTGTGATTTGGGCGAAAAACCGAGGTAAGGGTTGGATGTGTTCAAGCTATGTGACTGTTTTCGTTCGGTTTGTGGTAGTCAGTATCTTAGTCGAGCTTGCATGTGTATTTGGAGTGCGATTTTGGCTTCGGTTTCTTCATGAAAGTTGAAGCTAACATCTTGTAGTATGACATACTCGAATTTCATGGAAAAATATGGTGATATGTGGGGTCAAAAGCTCTGTTATACGGAGACCTCAGATCTGCGAAATCTTCACTGACCTTTTGTTGATTTCTTGGTTGCATGTTGATTTCTGTTGGAGATCTCACTTTGTTGTCTTCTTGAAAGTTGTAGGAAACACCTTAAGCTACAACATACTCAAATTTGAAGCAAAAATAACAAGTATAACTTGGTGAATCAGTTAGATCTTGGAGATGGTTGATTCTGGTGAGGTGTACCGAGACACCCGAGACTTCATGGGTTAAAATGGTGACCATAATCTGGGTATTTGACCTAGATCCCTTCATAAAACTTGTAAAGGACACATTTTTACATAACATACTTAAATTTCAGAAGGAACGAAAGAGATTTGATGGGTGAAATCTAAGAAATACGGAGAAGTGTGTTCTGGACGAAACGGTAGTAGTTCCAGAAGCTTCGTAGGGCTATGGAAATTAATCTAAAAATAATTTGGCTTGAAGTTCTTAATGAAAAAGGTACTAAAATGTGTTGGCTATCACCCTGTAAAGTTTCGTAATTTTTGGAGACCGAATGGAGATTTTAATTGAATTTATTCAAAAACTGTGCGGTGGGTTTAAATCCGAGAATTTTAGGATGTTTTTTGAGGAAATTGTGAAGTTATAAGAAATTCAATTTGGTCACGAATTTTATATAAAATTGTGATCCTATAAATGATTATTGAATATTATGATTTTGGGAAAATCATAAATATTAAATATTTATTTATGAAAATAAATAAATATAATAAAATAATAATAAAATAATAAAATAATAAAATAATAAAATAAAATAGATTTTTATTTGGCCATGGATTCAATTCCATTTGTGTGGCACTTGTGTGATGAGGTCTTTGTACATGCATTAAGTTGAAATGCTTATGTGATTAAACTATGACATGTGCATGACATGTGAATTGAAATGCTTATGTGATTAAACTATGACATGTGCATGACATGTGAATTGAAATAGTTATGTGATTAAGCTATGACATGTGCATGACATGTGAATTGAGATACAAGTGTGATATGTTTGATGCCATGCCAAATTTCCATGTTAAATTGAGATAAAAGATAAATGTGGATGAGAATGAGGTTGTGGTGGAGGATGTTGTGCGGTGGCCTGGTGGCGTAATTCCGAGAGATTCCCACGGGAGTTTCGGGATGCCGGAATGTGGGGGCCGGAAGCCCTGTCGGAGGTTTCGCCCGAAGGGAGTGACTCGCGATGCCGGGATTGGGGTGCGAGATCCCGGCTAGAAGGGTAAAGGCCGGAAGCCCTGTCGGAGGTTTCGCCCAAAGGGAATGTCTCGTGATGCTAGTTGAGATGCGAGATGCCCGGAATGTGGGGGTCGGAAGCCCGGTGGCCATGAGATGGCTGGAATCCGAGATCCCTATCGGAGGTTTCTGCCCGAAGGGATGATGATGATGGTGAATTTGATGATTTGAGAAAAGATAATGTGGGGATCAATTGATAAGAAAAAGTGGAAATTGATCTATGACTGATATGCATGGTGATGCATGGCTAATGATGATGTGATATGCATGGTGATGCATGGCTGATGATGATATGATGATGTGATATGCATGGTGATGCATGGCTAATGATGATATGATGTGATATGCATGGTGATGCATGGCTAATGATGATATGATGTGATATGCACGGTGATGCATGGCTAATGATGATATGATGTGATATGCACGGTGATGCATGGCTAATGATGATGTGATATGCATAGTGATGCATGGTTAATGATGATGTGATGATAATGATATATGAGACGCCATGATGATGATATATATGCTATGATGATGCATGAATACGCTTGACATCAAAAAGGTAAGCGATGCTTGCATTGTATGATGGTATGCATGGTGCACTTTGAGTTGTTATTGGATTTCCCTATCTTTGAGTCGTTGTACTCACCCCTTTTGAGGATAACATTTCAGATTAGCACTTGCCGCTACCTTTGTTTCGCGTGGGGTATTTTACGGTCTACCGTCGATGTTGAGGTGGAGTGTACGGAGATAGATTGTCCCTCTGTGCCCGGATTGACGTTTATCCGAGTGCGATGCTTAGTTATGTATGATATCGGCCTTTGGGGGCCCTGTCATACAAGAGTTCCTGTCTGTGCACGTTCGACGGGATGGAGCGATGCGAGGGATGCTGCCGCCACCACCTGACGCACCGGGTTGGGTGTGAGACCTGCGCGCGAGGAGTAGGAGCTAGATCACTTTTTGATGTAGATAGTTGATGCTGGTGATGGGAGGGTTTTGTGTTCATGTGATGTTAGGGGTCGGAGTTCCTTTTTGAGATTTTAGGTGGGACATGGCAGAGTCTTAACCTTTCTGGTTTTTGTACCGACCCGAAGGAAACCCCATCTCGCTATATGTGTGTATGTAAGCAAAGCGTCAACGTTATTTATAAAATCGTGCTGTTAGTTGGTTTGTATTTGTATCATGGGTTAGAAGGGAGATAGATGACGATGTGAATTTTGCTTCCACTATGAGTCGCGCATGGGACCGCTTTAAAAAAAAAAATGCCTGTAATCTGGCAAGGCTTAATTTAGCCAAGAGATAGAGAATGGTAAAAGATGTAACATCGGCACTGTTAACGACCTGCGAAGGGTTCGGGGTGTTACAATGGGTGCGTTCCCGAGGATCGGGGCATGACACCGAGGGCCGGCGATGCTCCGGTGAGGTCGTTGGCCCTTGTCTGGCCAGTTGCCAGTCATCCCAAGGCCAGTGACCGGCCACCTCGAAGAAGAAAAAAGGGAGAAAGAAAGGAAAAAAAGAAAAGAAGAAAAAAGAAAGGAAAAAAAATAAAAGATTATTTTAAAAAAAAATGATTTGAAGTAGAAATTTTGAGGGCGGTGCCAAACGCAGTTCTATTCCGGAAATTGAAATTTTGGACAGTTGTCAAACGGCTTAAAATACTTAGAAATTATTCCTGGGAACAAAATAAAAAAGAATTATTTCTGATTAGAAATTATTATCCGGGAACAGAAATGTTACTAAACGCGCCCTTAGCTGTCCCTTGCAAGCTCGACAAAATCCTCTCCAATTGCTAGGGTTTCCGCTACAAGTGCTAAAGGAGCATGGATTTTCTTGGCAAAACCTGATATAAGAAACCCTTGGCAATTTTGCGTGTTGCGTTAAGCCAACTCATTCGATGGAAGCTTCAATTGCCGCCAATGACTTACTTCGACAGCACTGATCGTCGGGCTCCAATGACTCGCACGCTTCGTCAACGAAATATTGCTTGGCTTCCGATTTTCGAGGAAGCAGCAGCAAAGGCATGCCTCGGTACAAAGATGAGCCTCTTGCAGTTCATGTGTACACGGTCTGTGATGAATCGAGATTCGTGGTTGATATGCCGAACTTTTTGCCCTTGCTCTTCATTTGATAGGCCGTTACAAGATACGAGTTAGATACTTTTCAGTTGATATTTTCAATATAGTTGATTGGGTCGTTTGCTTTTTGTTAGGGGCGGGTTTGATTTGGTCCTTCTTTGTTTCCTTCATTATTTTGACAGATGCCTCATTGTGAGGAATGTTCCTGCATTAGGATGTAGAGATGAGCTGTTGAAGCTCTTCACCACTTATGGCGACGTTGAAGAGTTAGTACTTTTTCTCTGTGTTCCCATCTTATTTTATATTAGTACCAGATATGATTTTGAGTAAGGAGTTGGGAATGATGACCATAAACATTTTGGTACTCTCTAATTTTGAGTTTTTATCGATATTCCTAGGGTTTGATCTTTGGTTGCTTCTTCATATGTAAACCAAT
This sequence comes from Eucalyptus sideroxylon x Eucalyptus melliodora, assembly GCA_016097485.1. Classification (NCBI taxonomy): domain Eukaryota; kingdom Viridiplantae; phylum Streptophyta; class Magnoliopsida; order Myrtales; family Myrtaceae; genus Eucalyptus; species Eucalyptus sideroxylon x Eucalyptus melliodora. The sequence goes on along the minus strand of CM027834.1, from coordinate 38,693,798 downwards.
GGATGAAGAAGACTGTGAACTGTATACTGATGTTTATTTGGTCAAGTTTCGTCTCGACTACAATGCTAGTTGATTGGATTTCCTTCTTCAATTGTGGAGTTCCAGTCGTCTTCACTGGTATCGTGACGTTTATTTATTCGGGATGTAGAACGGCTCTAGCATCCTTAATTTCACACCGTTGTTCCACTTTCCTTGATAGGTTTGCGAAGAAAAAGTTGGATGAATATGCCTTCTATGAGAATAGACTGCATGTTTCATATGCTCCCCATTTTGAGAGTCTCTTTGATACAAGAAAAAAGTTAGAAGTTACGAGAAAAGAAGTTCTTGCTCGCTCGAACTAGAAGCTTTTTACAATTGGGAGCATAATTCTGATGTTAATCTGAGCACACGTTTTCATGTGATCATAAATTTAGGGTCATTTTATACGTGTTGTGTCTGCTCATGTTGCTGGAAGATTCAAGGGTACTGCCACCTCTAGCAGTGTCAGTCTGGTTGGGTCTTCAGCTAATGCAAGTTCCTTGTAGAATAGTGTTGTTGGCCAACATATCTTCAATCCCAAGAGGTATGTTAACAAAGCCTTGATATGGTGTTCTTCAAATGCTTTCAGCATGAATGATTAGCAATCAACCTTACTTTCCTTTGTGGTGCCGGTGCATCACAGCTAATTCCTCATACTGACAGTTCTTCACATACAAGTGTTTCCTCGAGGCTGGTATGTTACTTTATCGCACTGCTAAGTATCAACATGGTCGCTCCAATTTAGTTTCACTTTCTGCAATTGATGAAATAGAGGTTTAAATTGACATGGAACCACTTGGAGTTTTACCTGTTATGTGACAATTAAGTGATTGCTGAACTTGCTTTGTTCTTTTTGGTCATATTAGCTAAAACTGGGTTGTTTTGAGACACAGTTTGCTCCATGCATAATTGGAGACATTTCTTTTCTGGTTTAAAGCGCCACATATTGCTTGTGAGCTAGCACTACGTGATGTCAGTTATGTACATGTATTTAGAAGACTGTAGCATAATTTGATCAAGAAATCACTAATTAGAAAAGTATATCTGCAATGGAATGCGCACGCTCAACCTAATTAACATTAGTGTTGTTTTTTTCAATCATGTTCTACAAGTATAGTTTCTAATATTCACATATTTGATGCAAAAGTTCCTCTATTCCTTTACGTTAGAACGAGTTAAATGGAAGGGCAATTCTCCTTATCATATGCTTCAGGCGGAATTAGGCGTTTGCCTTCATCTCGCATTTGATGTTCGATGCATATAGCTTGATATTTTATAAAATGAAGCTCCAGCATCCATATGCATACTCATAGTCTCTCAGATTATCATTATGTCCTGGGGCTAACCCACAATTCTCTTTTATTAGATCTCAGAATTATTCTCAGTCCCATTCGATGAATCAGACAGTGCGGTTGGTCAGAGACAAGCTCAATAAGGTGAAAAACTAGGTCTTACGGGCGTGATTTAAAACAGCATTTGATTCTGATTATTCCTCCCAATGCGCGTTTTAGATTGAATCAAGTGGTGAGCATTCGCACTCAGGACCTGCAGCGAAGAAAGCTCACGTCAACAACAGAAGGAGAATTTGACTTTTGTCGGAACTAAGAGTTGCCCTGTGTCAAAGGATTTCCTGATGTTTGACACACTGCTTTGATCTCACTGGTATGGATGCCCCTCAAGTTGACAGTGTTCTTACTCTATGTCGATCAAATCTGTAAGTTATATGCGGTTAAAATCATCTTCACTTAGTTATAAATTATTGGATAGATATCTTTGCCGCCTTCCTGAATATATGCAATGATGCAAAAGTGAAGATGTCAATTTTTCCTTTGTTTGATGATAAACATATATTTGGCAAGGTTAACTTACAACTTCTTGACAAAATGCCAATAAGAAAACGCGGTTGTAGCATCCGTCGTGTAACTTTAATCATTACGATCTTCTGAGACTACCTTTTTTGAATGCAGGACTCGACTCTATAAAGCAAGCAGGGGCTTAAACAGTCATCCTCCATTTGAGCAAAGTTTCCGGGTCCTCAGCTTCTAGGGTGGATATCCGTATCACCCACCCATAAGGTTGACAAACACGAGTATCAGCGATAAATCAATATTAGCACAATCCCTGCTCGGCAGGGATTTTCTTTAAAGTTGCCAATCCAATCGTGTAAAACCAAATTGAACTTCAGCTAGGAAAAGCATGGCAGTATCTGTTGGAAGATATGATTCTGTAATTGGGTATGATAAGGAATCAAGTTTATTTTAGGATTAGAAAGATAGGAAAAGATAAGAGAATATTTATTTTCCTTTATTGATTCTTTCTTTGTAATTAAATACATGATACTGTATAGAAATTACATCATTGAATGAAGAAACAATTTCTTCCTCTACGTCTTTGGTTCCTCACTAATCCAGTAGACACATTACTTTTCTTCATCTCCTTTTGTGACATGGTATCAGAGCCATCTGCGGTTCTGAACTGACTTTTGCTTCCGCTCCGATTACCTCGCAAAGGAACTCCAAATTCCAGAGAAGTGTTGCCGTAGGAATCAGTCTTTTTGATTGCCTAAGTGAGGAACCACATCTGCAGAAAGAGTTACCGGAGTAATCAGTTTTTTATTCAACATGACAAAGCCGCAAGACCCTACCTCAACTCCAGTCGACCAATCTGCAACAGGAGCATCGCTGCAAGCCGAGGGAGACCAAGACTCATCCACTGTAATTCCTGCATTAGAACAACAACAAAAACAAATCCAGACCCAAGCGCAACACGCGTAATGGCAACAATAGGCTCAGGCTAATCCGAGGCAACCTTTCGCGGGCTACCCTTACCAATGGATGCCGTATCCATGGTTCCATGGGCCGATCCCCAATGCATCATCGCCTGGCTACCAAAGCAGCGCGCGAGCCGATGGAGGTCTACCAACTGGTGAAGGGGCAAATCCAACCACCGGCCTAGAGCAGACGAGCGAAGCGACTGGACTGGGTATGGGAACGAATTCCTACCTAGGTTTTCACAATGCGGGTCACGGATTTGGGTTGAGCGGTCCAGGTCAGGGAACAAATCCCTACCCGAACTCTACGCCCTATTTTTTTCCATATCAGATCCTTGCTACCAGTGGCCGGCCGGAACCCGGCGATCCTCTTACACAACAAATGGTGACGGACCAGAGTTAAAGATCATCAATCAGAAGCTAACAGGTGCTGACAACTATTCGAGTTGGTTGCGCGAATTCTGGCGGGCACTAGTAACAAAGGACAAAGAGGTTTTCATCGATGGAACGTTCCCGACTCCATCCGACGAGCAAATGGCACGGCTTTGGAGGCCATGCAACCAGTTGGTCAGAACCTGGATTGGCCGCTGCATCACACCCGAAGTCACGGCCACGCTTCCCCCGACGGAGGATTCGAAGAAAATGTGGGAAAATATACAAGAGATGTTTGGAAAACTTGATCAAGTTAAAATTGTCTCGCTTACCCAACAGATTTCAGATCTAAAACAGGGAAATATGACCGTCGCAACAGTATTCAACAAGCTTTCAGCGCTATGGAACGAATTAGAAGCAGCCGAAGAAAAGTTCGATGGCCCGATTATGTCCAACAACAATATAAGAAAATGCGAGAAAGAGAGAAGACGACGAGGTTTCTCTTCATCCTCAACGAAACGTACCTGGCGTTCCGATCTCAAATACTCACCATGGAGCCCATGCCAATTCTCGGCCAAATCTATCAACTCGCCATACAGGAGGAGAGCCAACAAAGATCGGCAGACCATGGCAAGGGAGGAGACGGAATCGCTCTAGCGGCAAGGAGCCAGATCCGCCACTCGAAGAACATAAGGAGAGGAAGAGAGGCGGATCTAGGGTTAAGCGAAAACCCTAGATCGTTTATAAGGAAGACGGCAGACGATGCAGATTATTTCCAGCAATCGGACGGCCATCATCTCTTCCTAGAGCGACAGGATCTGACGGTCTGTGTGGCTTCAACTTTGCTGGATCGGACAGCTCACGATCAGCGCACTTCCATGGGCCAAATGGGCCTATTTCGCGCAGAAATTCCTTCACCGGATCAGATGGTCCGTATGGGCCTATTTCGGCCCAAGCTCTTCAGCCCACAACCAGGCCTTCATTCGGTGCGAAAATTAATGGGCCAAAAAGGAAAGGTAAAATGTATTGTGATTATTGTAAATGCCAGCATCATACAATTGAAAATTGCTGGAAATTGCATGGAAAACCAGGAGAAAAAGAAAAAGGGAAATTTTCCTCGGTCTTTCAAGTGTCGGGCCAACCCAGGGGAAAATCAATTACCCATGAACAATATCACGAGCTGATGGAAGCATTGAAGAAATTGGATGCTACAGATAAGGGTGGAAGTTTCACAGGTGCATCCTCTTGTCTAATGAATTCAATATCGAAGAGTGCATGGATTATTGATTCGGGTGCTAGTGACCACATAGTCTGTGATAAAACTTTCCTTTCCGATATTACTAAGTTATCTTTCCCCACATCAATACAACCTCCGAATGGACACACCACTAGGGTCACCATGACTGGCACTGTGAACCTTAGTTCCCTTATCACCCTTCGAATGTGCTTTATGTTCCTGATTTCCAATTCAATCTAATCTCAGTTGCCCGAGCTTGTGAAGAAAATTCATGTCAAATCATTTTCCATTCTGATAAATGTTTCTTTCAGGCCCCTTTGACTGGCAAACTGATGGGCTTGGGTAGAGTCAATCAAGGGTTGTATTTTTGGATGGAATTTCCACATTCTTTTAAATTATCTCCTATTGAATCATTGTGTAATGCTACTACCAGTGATATGAATTTTCTTAATCATAAAAGATTGGGTCACAGTGCATCATTTCCTTTTCCTGAATGTCCCATTTGTCCCTTGGCAAAACAAACACGTACTCCTTTCAAAAATAGCACTTCCCGAGCAGATGACATTTTTTCTTTAATTCATGCTGATGTTTGGGGGCCTTATCACACCTTGAATCATGATGGGTCTCGATTCTTTCTTACAATCGTAGATGATTACTCTCGTGCAACTTGGATATTTCTCATGCAATCCAAAAATCAGGTCTTTTCCCACTTAAAGACTTTCCTTTCCTTATCCAAGACTCAATTTTGAAAAACAATCCGTCAAATACGCACTGATAATGGGAGAGAATTTTTCAATGCTGAGTGTGCATCCTTATTTTCTTTGCATGGAATCTTGCACGAGAGTTCTTGCACATATACACCACAGCAAAATGGAGTTGTTGAAAGAAAGCATCGTCATCTCTTAGAAGTAGCACGAGCACTTAAATTCCAAGCTTTCATTCCTGAAAAATTTTTGGGAGATTGTGTGGTCACAACTGCATATCTAATCAATCGCATGCCATCACACATTCTAAAAGGGAAGGCACCTTTCGAGTTATTATATGGGAGGAAACCGGTTCTGAGTCATCTCCGAGTTTTTGGGTGTCTATGTTATGTGACTACAATGGGACATAGAGATAAGATGGCACCTCGTGCTAGACAATGCATATTCATGGGTTATCCAACCTTGCAAAAGGGATATCGGCTTTATGCACCATCTACAGGAGATTTCTTTGTAAGCAGGGATGTTGTCTTTCATGAAGATGTTTTTCCTTTTTCGAAATTCACTCCCTTATCTGAAGATGAGAAGACAATGAATAGGCAATTCTTGTTGGAAGAGGATTTATCTTCCGGAGGAACGTTAGTTATTACTTCTCCTCCAAAACCAGCTGATATCTTGTCTCCAATGTCTCCTGAAAATGCTGTTGAGGATTCCATTGAGCAGCCTCCTGTAGAAGAGCCAACACTAGAAGAACCAGCACAGTTGGGGGATATTTCAGAAGGAAGAATCACTGATGAATCATCCTCGACACAACATGAGCCACAGCAACGCTCTAGTCGAGCTACTCATCCACCTACTTGGATGAAAGATTATGTATGTGGCTCTTCACGATCATCAGTTACTCGTTACCCTATCTCATCTTATATTTCCTTTGATCAGTTGTCGCCATAACATCTATGTTGCATAAGCCGCATTTCTGAAGATCGAGAATCTTCTAGTTATAATGAGGCCAAAAGTGATCCTCGTTGGCAAAAGGCCATGGAATCAGAATTACATGCTTTGATGGAGAATCGTACTTGGGATGTTGTGTCATTACCTTCTACTCGCAAACCAATTGGCTGCAAGTGGGTATATAAGATTAAATACAGAGCAGATGGCTCTGTAGAAAGATACAAAGCCCGGTTGGTAGCCAAAGGCTTCACACATCGAGAAGGTTTCGACTACCATGAAACATTCTCGCCCGTAGCAAAGGATGTCACGGTTCGTGCTTTTCTATCTATTGCTGCTTTTCGTGACTGGCCACTACATCAAATGGACATCCATAATGCCTTCTTGCATGGTGACCTCGATGAAGAAATATATATGGAGCTTCCACCAGGATTACGGAGACAGGGGGAGTCGGAGGTATGTCGTCTTCGCAAATCTCTTTATGAATTAAAGCAAGCTTCTCGACAATGGTACGCCAAGTTCACCAATGCACTCATGGCCACTGGGTTCAAGCAGTCCAAGTACGACTATGCCTTATTCACCTGGACAAAAGGTATGTCATCCATTTATTTGATGATCTATATTGATGACATACTTATCATGGGAAATGATGATTCCGCTATAAAGAAACTCAAAAAGTATCTGCATTCCACTTTTCATATCAAAGACTTAGGGCCACCTAAGTATTTTCTTGGAATTGAGATAGCTCGTTCAGATCAAGGGATCTCATTAAGCCAGCGGAAATTTGTAATGGAAATCATATCAGAGGCAAGACTATCAGGCTGTAGACCATCAGTTATTCCTATCAAGCAAAATGCCAAACTGACATCTATCGACTATGATAATGGCATATCTTCTTATTCTGATGATCCATTATTAAAAGATCCCTCAGGATATCAGAGGCTCGTAGGGAAACTGATATACCTCACCATGACTAGGCCAAACATCTGTTATGCAATGTAGACTCTTAGTCAATTTATGCACAGTCTGAAGCAATCTCACATGAATGCAGCCTTGAAGATTATGAGATACTTGAAGACATGTCCAGGCTTAGGAATACTTCTTTCTTGAAAGTGCAACATGAAAATGACGGCCTATTGCGATGCAGATTATGCCACATGTCTTATGAGCAGGAGGTCTATCACTGGTTTCTGCATCAAATTTGGGGAATCATTACTTTCCTAGAAGACAAAGAAGCAATCTAATGTGTCCTTATCTTCAGCTGAAGCCGAATACCGATCTATGGCCAAGACTATTTGTGAAGTAGTCTGGTTAAGGGGTCTCCTACTAGATCTCGAAGCATAGGTTAAAGGACCAACTTTACTATTCTGTGACAACGATTCAGCACTCAAACTTGCAGCAAATCCTATACTGCATGAGAGGACAAAGCATATAAAAGTCGATTGTCATTTTACTTGAGAAAAGATTCAGGAAGGAGTTGTCAAGACAAGGGGGATCAGAACCTCAGAGCAGCCCGCAGATATATTCACTAAGCCTCTTTATCAAAGACAACATACATATCTTCTAAACAAGCTAGGCGTCTTGGACAAATACAAGCCACTAGCTTGAGGGGGGGTGTTGGAAGATATGATTCTGTAATTTTGTATGCTAAGGAATCAAGTTTATTTTAGGATTAGAAAGATAGGAAAAGATAAGAGAATATTTATTTTCCTTTATTGATTCTTTCTTTGTAATTAAATACATGATACTGTATAGAAATTACATCATTGAATGAAGAAACAATTTCTTCCTCTACGTCTTTGGTTCCTCACGAATCTAGTAGACACATTACTTTTCTTCATCTCCTTTTGTGACAGTATCGCTATCCGTTTGAACAATGATCACCGACTAATTGCTGAGGAGATCAAATTCAACCCTATATCTTTTCTAAACTAATGTAGTTGGAGCAGAAGTTTGAGTTGACCTCGAGCTTTCTACATCGTGAACCAGATGCCTCGAGAGCCTTATCAAGTAGTTGATTCTCTGTGTGTTGATGTTTCTACTAGAGCAGCATGTTCATAAACATTCAAATTTTATCACTAGGTCAGTTCTAATATCTGTTAAGTTTGAGTAGATGTGCTAGAAGACCACACTAAAGGTAATGCCAGTCTTCAACTCATTAAACAAGTGAAGGGGGAATACGATGTCGAAGATTTTGATCTGGCTTGGAAAAATTGAACTTAAATCTGGCAAATTGAAGAGTTCTAAATCTTACTTTATGATAGGTTTGTTTGGGGAAAAATTTGTGAAAAAGGAAAATAATTTTTGGAAAACTACTTTTTCAGGAAAATGGTTAATTTTTCTTTGTTTTGTGATATGTGACCGAAAACATTCTAGTGTTTGGATCTTAGTTGGAGAATAATTTCAACCTCATGCCAAAAAAAAAAAATTCTAAAAATAATTTTATTTTCTTAGTTTTTTATGTTATTTTATTTTCTTTCTCTTTCCTTCTTTCTCCTTCGTTGGATGCTGGATCTCAACAAGCCACTAGACCATCACCCAAGCCCAACGAGGGCTGACCTGGGGCAAGATTGAGCCTTGACGGCCTCAACGAGACTCAAGCTTGCTTGAGGCCACCCCTTGCCTATCTATGCCGACCCACCCCTATGGCTGGTCGTCAAGGCCCAAGACCAACAGAGGGGGAAGAAGCAAAAGAAAATTAAAAAAAAAAATATTTGAAAATTTGATTTTTCAAATAAAGAAAAAATTCTGACAAAAAAATAAAATAAAAGATGAGCAATTTTGGAAAATGTTTTCATCTTCTTAGAATTAGGAATTCTCTTTAGTAATTTTATGTATGCATATTTTACTTGACGGAAAAGTATTTTCGATTGACTAATCATTACTAATTCAGTGAAAGTTCGTTGGAACAACACTTACTCTCAAACAAACATACATACCTATACAAAAGGTATGAGTTTGGTCCTTAGGTTGCTTTTCACTATCGGATCAAAATAAACAGGATTAACTTATGGGACTTAAGGAAAGATGGAAGGGAATAAAATAAAATTTTAAAAAAAGAGGGAAAATAATAATAATAAAAAGTAAATAAAAATGAAAAAGAAGGACTCAGATTTTAAATGAACAAATGCAAACTTAAAAAGGATCTTTGAATTCTCGAAGAATGAAGGCCGAGTAGATTGATCAAGAAATATCTCTCCTTCTTGTTACAAAATGGGAAGTGTTAATTTGGTAATCCTAGTTACTCTTCGGGACAAAGGGAGGAGGAGATTCTTGAACGAGAAAAATGATCTAATGACTTAGAAATAATTGAACGAAGAGCCAATGAAAATCTCATGTACGATTCTTTACATTGGCAATAAGGCTACGTTTGGTCGTCCGGATTTATAATCGGGATAGGATTGGATAGGATAGGATATAAAATCCTGGGATTTTTTTATATCCCGTCCAGTGTTTGGTGAATCGCAGTATTAAAGTCGGATATGTTCACATCATGTACATTTTTTATATATATATAAATGACATATCATTATAAATGAACCTAAATCTTCATAAATGAAGACGGTGAAAATATCTCGTGACACTATTCATTATTTTATTTATTATTTATTATGTATTATATTTTTCCTCTTTTTTATATTATTTTCATTATTATTTCTTTTTTCCCTTTCATCATTTTTTAATAAAAAATTATCAAATAGTAAACTGAACTAACATATTTAAAATACAAAAATACCTAAAATATATAATAAATATAAATATTTAATTTATAGATTGAATTTTTATTATAAAATAGAATTAAAATTGAATATAGAAATTAAAATAAGATTAATAAAAAATAATTTTTTTATTTTTTATTTTCTTAAATTAGAATTCAAATATTATTTATATTGAAATATAATTTCAATTTTGTTAATTTAATAAGTTTGTTATTCAAGAAAAATAACTTTCCTATTATGGACATTAGAAATCCTATCCACCTTTATCCCACCTCCCCCATGGGATAATTTTATCCCGTCTATATCCCCCTTATATCCGACTTTATCCTATCCCGAGTGAGCACCAAACATAGGATATGATAAATTATATCCTATCTCGAATTTTATCCCGACTGCCAAACGCAACCTAAGGGTGACTTATAGGAATCATAGAGAAAATATTGGGTGGGTCTTACCCTCCACGTAGGCGTAGGGTAAGACCACTCAGCAATCGACACGTGGCTCCACGTAGTGACGGCGTCAGACGTTCAAAAGCGCTCCTGGGGCCCACCACTCTGATGCCCCTCCATCTTTTGCGCTTCTGTCTCTCTCTCCTCTCTCTTCTCACTCTCTCCGAAATAAATGGCTGTCGGCTCGGCTCAACTCGGCTGGCAGAAGAAAGAACGGATCAGAAGGGTAATAAATGTGCTGCGCTCCCGCTTAAATTTTCTCTCTCCTCACTTGAATTTTTTGGGTTTTGTCTCTCTTCGTCGAAGAGCAGACAGAACGAGCTGCACTTCCTTCTCAACGCATCCCACCCCTCCGCCTCCGCCTCGCCGGTCATCTACCTCTAGCACATCGCCTCCTCCAAGAGCCCCACCAATCGCAGCTGGTTCCCGACCGCCTTCACCTCCCACTATGCTCGCGTTGGTCTCTCGGCAATTTCTGGGCCTCCGTCCGATTTCCTCCCTCCAACGAACTCGTCATCAACTCCGACTCCGAGCCACCACCGCCGCCGGAATCCGCGCGCTGTTCTAGTGGTCAAAGAAGTCTCTGGAGCCTCGTGAGACCGTCGATCTTTCCTCGGCTATTATGCTCTGACGGCGCCGAGTGCCGAGGTATGTTCTTAGTCACGTTCGCGATGGTTCTGTTTCCGGGATGTATGGAATGAATAGGCTCGTGTTCTGTCGCGTAGGATGTCGCGGCGGCAGAGTCGAGGCCGAAGCACATATCGCCCTCGGTTGTTAATTCCATCTCCAAGGTTTCGGCGGATGATTGGGATGCGTGTGCTATTGATGCTACTAGCCCTGAGAAGTATAATCTGTTTCTCTCGCACAGGTTCCTTTCGAGTTTGGAGGAGTCTAATTCTGCTGTGAAGGTGAGATTTCGCGTTCTAGGGGTTGAGATTGTCGTTCATCAACATAATTTTTGCGTTCTTATGAGAGGAGGATTGGATGATTGGTATTTGCTTCATTGATATTGGAGTCCTTGGCATAATTATCCCTTGGTTCCTTCGTGCATAAGCTTTCACTGATAAGTTGATTGCACACTTCGCTTGTGTGGTGTCCCCGATGCTTTTACGTCGACGACAGCTTGTCGGCCCAATAGGTTTCTGTCTCTAGAGAGATGTCTCTCCTTCGATGCTCGACAGACGGGGAAAAAAGAAGTTCCTTTTATTTCTGGTATATGCCGCGAAGTTTCTCTTTGAATGAAGAGGGACTATTGAGTTTTGTAGAATTTAATGTCCACCTAGTGAAGTAGTTTTTTTAATGGATTGGCACCCTCTCGGTACCTTTAGGTTTTGGCTTCTCTTCCTATTGTTCCTGAACGGAGTTCTTTCAGTTCTGGAATTCCGGTCATTGTTGCTCTATGTGGTAAGAGAGTCTGTAGTTCCTTGCGTTTTTTTTTTTTCTTGGGAATCGGTTTGCTGCCGTAGATGCCTGTGTCTGTTTTTTAGTAAATGCCTGCATTGTCTTAGTCGCTTGAGGAAGCGTGAGCCGAGGATAAATTGAATCGGTTTCTGGTCGAAGAGATGGAGAGCTCGTTTACATATTATTCACTTGAAATTACCATGTATGGAAATTTTCGACTCCAAGATGTAGTAATTTCAAAATTTTCTTCAAGTTTTCCAATTAATGTCAGCATGAAATTCAGTTTTTGATCGTTGGTTTTCGTTTAGTGTGCTTAACTAATTGCATTGGACACGGAGAGATTGATTGACTTGATTATGTTTGACGCTTAATTTGCAGATTAAGCCCCCTTCTACTTCTCCCGTGGATCGCTTTACTCAAGTACTTTCAGTTGGAATTAGAGGTTTAGCTCTTGGGCCACGGTTTGTTGCAGAGGCATTGGCCAAGTGTAAGGAGTGCTACAAGACCGGGAAGATCTTTGTTTCGTATGTGTTTGCCTCTCGTACTTGGGCTAACTTTTTATGGTCATGGATATTGAGTACACTAAGGATTGACCGAAGAATCTATACCGGGTAAATGTGTTGATGCTAAGTGGCAACTGGGCAGGTTGAGTTGCGATAAACTGCTTGTGATGTTAAATTAACAGATTGATCTTTGTTTTCTTGTGATAGGAAGCAAGATGCATGGCTTTTCTATTTATCTGGTTTAATTATGTTATGCTGCTGATGCTTCCTGACCCTTTGCTATTGATTAAATAAGGTTTTGTCTTTTCTTCTTGTCAGCTCGATAAGCTTAGTGACACACAATGCCAGCCGGAGTCACAGTTGAAGTTCATCATAGAGGCCTGGCAACAGGTTTTATTACTTAATTCAACTTAAATATGATTTATGTGATTTTCAGTTTGGAATGTAAAAATACAGCTGTTATATATGTTAAAATCTGATGGAGTGTTTTTGATTTATTATCCTCGACTGCTTCGTGAAACTAAATTAGGCTCCTTTGATGTTTGCAGATAGTTGAGTGTAGGCGAGTGCTCAAGTGGACATATGCATATGGTTATTATCTACCAGAATATGATCATGCTAAGAAACAATTTTTTGAGTATTTGCAAGGTTTGTATTGGAGAGTAGGATTTTGGATAGACAATGGCCATGCATATTTTCGGAATGTGTTATTGCATGTCACATGTAAATATAGACTTCCCAGTAAAATATCTCTATGGTTGTCACCTTATAGGATATTGCTCACTTTAGGCCTGATATGAAGTTGCTTATTTCAAGTGCCAAACTAGATGCGGAGAAGTTCAGTGATTTTTTTCACTCCACCCTGATATTTAGATATGCAGGAAGGCGGTATCCAATTGAAATTCTTCACACCAGTGCACCTGAAGCAGATTACTTGGATGCAGCTATTCAAAGTGTAAATAAGACAAGTGTACTTTTTTTTTTTTTTTTTTATAAGACAAATGCACTTTGGCCAATCAACTAACACTATTTTACCTCCATATCATTTCAATTTGGGTGCATCTAAAACAGGTTCATTTCCTTTTTATTTTTTTTGTTTCTGACTTGAATCACTGCACAATATTGTTAAGCTCTGTCATCTGGAGAATATGTTGGAAAGAATGACAGCATGTATCTGCCTTTTTCTTTTTTTCCATAGGTATAGCAGCATGTATCCATTAGACTAGTTATTGAAGAAAGCATGTATCTGCTGGCCTGTGCTTATGCTTACCAGTCATCCCTTCAAATTATCAAATACTCTGCAAAACCATCTGTTGTCCCTTTCATTTGCTGAGTGGCCATCCCTTATTCTTCTGTTTACTTCTTGTCATTTATTGCTGTCCATCGGATTCTCATCGTGAGAGTATAAAAGTTCACATTTGTAATACAGTTGACCCCAGTCAAGCTACTGGAAGTTGTACTTAGCTTTTTGTTTGTTTCTGCATGTTGGTTGTGCAACCGTTGGATGAATTCATCAGGAATGTAACCTCGAAGAAATCTCCGATGATGATGAACCCCCACCAAAAAGTTCCAAGGATAAAAAATCAAATGGTCCAGACTCTGGAAAAGGACCTGGTCTTTTCTTCAAGATAACTAGCAAGGCTCCTTACAAGACAGTACTGAAAGGTACTTATTCTTTCATACATTATGTCTTTTATCTTTAGGATTTTGACCATCCCTTTAAACTGCCAATTGGATGTCCTGCTTCCATGTTGTAACTCACAGTGCGGTGGTATTGAAGGCTGATACTATGGCAGAGAAGGTTGAGTGGTTGAACAAATTAAGAAATGTTGTCCTGCCTTCTACTGGAGGTCAAATGAAGGGAGAATCTGGGCTCCCCCTCCGGCAAAGCCTCTCCGATGGTTCTCTGGTGAGTCATTTAATGGTATTGCTTGGTAACAAATTCCCTTCCTTTCCCTTCTTCCGCAAGGGGGAAAAAAGACACAACCATCAACCCCTAAAGGGAGATAGAAAATCAATGGGTTTGTTTTATCTTTAGCGACTGCAAGCAAGATCCATCTGTTTCACTTTCCACTCTTCCAACTATCCAGTGTTCCTGTAGGAGTTCTTTGAAGATAGAACTTCGGTGGATGTCCCAAGAAGTTCGTGGTTCTGTCGAAGCAGTTCTCAACAGCCTTGGTGCTAAAGTTCCAAAAGTCAGTTTTCTTTACTTGGTGCTGTTGTTCTTACGTTTGCTGAGACGGTGGCATTGCTTTTTATTTCAGTAGCTTCTTATGTCCCTGAGCAGGCCGTGGTACTTTGCCAAGTAGAGAAAGCCAAAGAGGACATGCTCAATCAATTATACAGTTCGATCAGGTTAGCTTGAAGATCACATTGATTGTTTCTGTTTTTGGTGAATCGATTTTTTTTTTCTTTTGAATTTTTCATAGTATGCTTGTGTTCCTTTTCGGAGTGGTGGTTTGTTAAGACCACTGCAAGTAACATCTATTGCATCTGACCTTCTGTTGTTGGAAATGGTTCCCTATGATGAAAACATATATTAGAATATTGCATTGACCACATATTTATTGTGTTCTGTTTTGTAGCTACAGTTTCCAATTCTACAGCACTAATATGCTTCATATGTAACCTTTTTTACACTATTCTATATCATTAATGAAGGTTTATTCTTGAATGATTAGTCATCCTTTCTTGTTTACATTGGATCGTAGTGCTCAAAGCACAGCAAGAATTGAAGAACTGCTTCTAGAGGATTAGAATGTAAAACGTAAGAGGGAAAAATGCCAGAAACAGGCCTCCCTCCTGTCGAAACTCACAAGACAACTTAGCATTCCCCATAATCGAGCATCTGCTGCCTCTAGCTGGTCTGATAGCAGCAGTCCTGCAGGTAATAGCTAGTGCGGTTTTAGTTAAATGTGCAGTGCATCTTTAAAATCTGAACAGCTTATGGAGTAGGACTTGTGTGCCATGGCAGTATAATTCTTATAAGTTGTGTCTAAAGGGTTATGAAAACTAATTTCTTAAAGGACTTTCTGTTTCCAAATTGATTTCTCTCTACCAGTATGCCTTTGGCTGTTGCTTATGCTGTAAAGTTTAATGGAGCTTACCCTTTGGGAGAAGTTCTTTTTTTTTCTTCCTTGGTTTATAGTGATAAAATGGTGTGCCCAGTGCTTCCGAATTTAATCTCCAACTGGCGGTCTCAAGTGGTTTAAATGCGGAAAGTTTCTCAAATCTTATGTTTCTGGAAATGCGGAATTGTGATGTTAGAAATCACTAACTGGTAAAAGCCTCTCCAATCAGCATGAAACTTCAAATTGGGAATGGAAAAGGATACTTGTCTTTATTGTGATTTAAATGGCGAAAATTTCTCGAATCTGATAATTTCTCTGTATGTGGAAGAATGCTGTTGTGATTTTAGAAAAGGTAAGCTTTTGCAATTTGCATCAAAATTCAAATTGGGAATTGAGAAAACGCTAGCTACGGACTACAGTGCAGTTTAAATTAGGTTTCTTGAATCTGAATTCATGTATTTATCTTGCAAAAGCGAATTTGTGATTTTGGAAACCATTGGTTGGTACAATCCTTCCCATGATCCTTTAGTACTTTGTGAAGTGAACGGTCCTTCCTCTTCCTCTTTGAGATGTTTTCATAGAAGGCCTCTTGATTGATTCTCGATTTACTATCAGAGACTTGACTGCAGTGCTTCCTATATTCCACTTATTTCCTGGTAATTGAAAAAAGGAAGAAAAATCTACCTCAGCTGCTGATGTTATCCATATCTATATTGCGCAGAAAGCCCAAGAAGTAATGGACCCTCATCTGGTGATGACTAGAGGAGTGCATTCGATGCGGCCTCCAATGGACACACTGATTCATCTCGGTTTGGGACGAGCCACAGTCGGCGGAACAATGACCCTGCTCAAAATGGTGATGTCAGCTCGGCATCAAATCCCGGTGGCCGGCGTACACCGAATCTATTACCGCCTGCACCCTCACAGTCAGGTTCGACTTACGAATACTAGATGTTTGAAGATCATGATGGATAATGACTCTCAAGGTATTCTTGTTGGATGGGTGTCTTTGCTTCTGGTGGTTTGAGTACTTAAATTGAATCACGTCGCTGTATATGCTTCATAGAGGTGAGAATGAGTATTAGGTGGTCATGTATAAAAATTACGCGATTAATATCGAAGCCTGCCCATCCGACTGTCTGTCATTCGGAGCTTCATTAGTTCCTTTCATCGGAAGGATTGGTTTGTTCATTTTTTTTTTTTTCTTTTCAGTAGGGTTGGGGGGGGGGCAGGGGCAGGGTGGGGATAGGTTACAATTTTTGCTCGTAGTGACATGCTTTGGATGGAGGATTGTATACCATGTTTTGCTGGTGAAGTGCATTATCCGCTTCGGAGTACAGACCTATTATTCTGAAATATAAGCTTATGAGTTTCGATTAAAGTGATGCTCATGCCTTTTTTAACTTTTATCGTCTTCACTAACTGAATCAAAGGTGTTCCATGGAGTTTGAGCCTTTTTAATCTGTACTTTTTGTTACCTCGAAATTGTAAGCCCAATTTGCGTCATTTTTCCATATCTTATTTAAAATTTTGAAAAGGTTGTAATATTATGGATGCAAAATTTCGTAATATCATGATAGCAAAATTATGTATCATTGAATGATTCCTCTTTTTTTTTTTTCTCAAAGAAATTATATAGTTGATCTATCTGTTCTATTGTATCGCGCCAATCTTTTCGAGGGCTATGGTACAATATAATACTACAACTCATTTGTTCAGGAAGCTTGAAATATATATTTTTTGTATCATTTATAAAAGTATATAAATAAATAAAAATATTTTTATTATTCACGAAAATATTTAAATATAAATTATAATGAATAATTATAAAAATTATCTACTAATTAATAAAAGGGGTAAAAAAATTTACTATTAAGAAAGTATTTTATGATCATTTATCTTTAGCAAAATAAAAAATAAATGCAAGTATACAATCCATTTATTTTTATCTTATTTGGAAACTTTACGTTAGCAATTGCGATCTTTTGTTGGCATCAATTTTTTCCATTGGAGGCACCCATGTATGGGGCAAACCTTATTTTTAACAAGTCAAGTAGAGAACAATCCGAGTGAAGAAATGGCCGATCGTCGGTCTTCCGCAATTGGAGAACTTTGGAGGCCTGGCTGACGATTTGATGATATATGTTTCCACTGATGATGTCATGCACTGATGATGTTATGCCTCTTTAAGATCATCAGGAGCTTCGAGATCACGAAAGGGAGGGTCTCCATATCGACATCACACCAAGGCGGCCAGATCGCAAAACCCACAAGCATTGTTTCTATAGCGACTCTTTTACTAGAATGAAATGGTCGACTAACGGATTTGTACATTAGAAATGGATAGATCTTTCCTTCATCAAGATGTACATACCACAACCATACAGGCATGGACTTCCTACCTGCATATGTCTACTATATGCCTTCTTTAAAGGGTCCAGAATCGAGGATCAGATTCATCAAAAGTTTGACCTGCAGATAAGGCAAATGTTCTGATTACGCTGATGGGAGATTTCAGATCATATGTGGTTTAATGTTCCATTTCTTTTAACTAAGAGTCAGAGGTGATATCAAATATAGTGGCGCAATGGAGTTATATCCGCTATACAAGAAGAAGAAACTCCTTTTAGAAAAGCAAACCTAAGTCCTAAAACATTGTCCAACTTCACTGCTGGGACCTTCCTTATATCTACTTTGCTAAAATGCATTAGAGAATGAAGTGCGGTGAACGGAAAACGAAAATAAGAAGGCAAGGGTTCGGCATCAACAGTGATCATCTACGACACAAATAGTTCAATTGAATACAATGTCTACTGCTACCTCCTTTGTGACTGCATCACTGGGCCAACCACACAATAAACATAGGAAGCGAAAAATGTTCTTGCGTTCGCAGCATATGAGAAGGATCGAATGTTCACCACAACATGATGATAGTGCTATTAATAAATGAGTTGTTCTCACTTGATGACATTTTAGTAACATACCTGAGTTGCCTCGTGCACTACAAATTCTTCTATGGCCTTGCTGAATTCTTCATCCAGAAGGTAGTGGTAGCTATAAGTGGGTACAGGCATATAACCTTGCTGAATTTTGTGCTCACCCCCGAGCTTTTGCCTCCACTTGTTTTCAAATTAAGCTCTATAGCAGCTTCTATTGCCTGTTATGTAGATAAAAGTAAATAGTTATATTGTTCCAAACATGACAAGCGCATGCTTCCATATCACAAAAACTATTATCCTCACATAGCAAATCTGCTTTTCGCTAAATATTAGTTGATCTACCACTTCCTCTTTCCTCTTTGTTTTTGCAACTCCACTGCAAATTCCTTGATGGGAAATTTTTCATTAGCATATGAGGACTATTATAATGTAGAGAAAAGCTTTGTCAACTTCTGGAATGACATTTCTAGATATGCCCATGCCTTTACAGCAGCTAAAGTCCCCATTTAGAGCGGAAGATAATCATGGTAGTAGGCCTGAACAATGACATTTATCTTAGCTACTGTACCTGTCACATAGACCCATGGATAATCATCACCTAACGCTACCCTTTTATTACAACAAAATAGGTCCCCAATTCTTCAAAGAACAAAATTATATGCAAGCAGATTCCAAAACCAAATGAATGATATTTACTTCATGATTTGAAGTATATTCACACATTCTAGTATTCTTACTTGGGAAGAATTTACATAATCTTAGAGAATCGGTTGCCACTTTAAATTGACAATCTCTTCCTCTATTTAGCTCGCACTTACATTTGATATCTTGTTCACGCTTTTACTATACTGAAGTCTCAAGGTACAACACATGGGTTAGCAACCATGCAATTAAGTCCATTAGTTCACCCTTGTCAACATAAGGTTAAACGAATCTCACTTTTTTAAATAGGCAATAAGCACCCAAGAAAGAACTTCCATATCAAGTATATATCAAACTCACAGGAGTTTTGCATGTTAAATAGAGACAAACCTGGTAATAACAAGCTTCAAAATGTAAGTTGGGATAATAAGCTTTTGGGTGACAGCCCCAAAGGCGCCCATATATAGTATCTCCGCCTATAAGATTAAGGGCTCCCGAAACAAGTTCATCCCCTTCTTCAGCTACAACCAGTAACACTTGGTCTCCCATTTTTGATCCCATGTTATGAAAAAACTCTCTTGTCAAATAAGGGCTGCCCCACCTAAATAAACATAAGCAGCAAGACATGATCTACTTAAACCTCTCATATCAAATAAAGATGCCTTTGAATATACACAAGAGGCAGGCAAAACAATCAACAATATTATATTTTCTGCAAAGGAAAGACACAACCATCCTTTGGACCCATACTTGTTATCGGTGGTGTTCTGTAGAAAGTATAGAAAGAATCCAGTGCTTAGCCTGCACACACAATCAAAACCAAGAAGCTCAAGTCCTTCATGTTTCACAAAGTGAAGGTATTAATTTAGGAGTAAGTTGTAAGAGAACAGGAGTCACATGTGGATGATCACATCTAAGGACTATTCATCTAAAAACTCAAACCAGTGGACAGAAAGTTGCTACTAGCATCTAAATTCAAATTAATAGTATTACTGGGAAGTTGCGACATGATATACTTATTTATACTTCTCTGTACAGTTAACCAACGAGTCTCTATTCACATTGATATCAAATTGAACCGGCTGGATTACGTATATTATTAAACCTCACATATTTTGGGTAGGATTGGCTTAAAATCTTCCCCGAGACACTTTTGCCATGATATTTGTATTCATTACCTTTATTTCATTCCCTCGAAGCCGCTTCATTGTCAAGTTTTGGGCAGAAATCTGCAGAAAGGGTTCGATCCAATGAATAAAAGCTTGTGTGCCCAAAAAGATGCAATGTCAAATTTGGCACTATGAGACTATAAGATGCAACAGATAAAAATGCAAACTGATTTTTGATAAGATACCATAGTCCACGAGCAATGAATTATGATAACTTAATGGGGAATTTAATATTCTGTCTGTGCTATTAGCAAAATTGATTTTAACAGGCAAAAAGGAAATTAGTACTACATGAAAGTTTATGTGTGTGTTTTTTCCCCATTAGTATAGGTACAAATATAGTTGATACACCGCCATTGATATATTTGCATTAAACATTTGTAGAACGTAACAGTGATAGGCATTTGTAAAATTAGTTCATATAATACTTCCCCATAACTCATGTCATCATAAAGAACGACCAATTCGTTACTCAACTGTTCATATTTTACTGCTTTGAAGCATCTTCAGCAATTAGTCAATTTTCCAGTTGTCCAAGAAGCTCAACTACCAGTATAACACTTTACTTCAGCAGAGTGAATTTCAGCAAATGCATAAGGTCAGTCAGCATTATATCCGAAATTGGGAATGCAATCCCCATGAAGCATCAGTCTCAGAGTGTTAGTAAAAAGTTCTAAGAGCATTTAGTGAAGATTGCAGTAACATATATTGTTCCATAATAACTACTTTCTTCATTTCCCCTGTGACAAGCATATGTATCAACACAATTTACTAAAAATTTTATCAAATTTTCAAGCATATATTTAAGGAATAAAGAACCAGGTGGGAGTATCTTCCCAAAATAAAGGAAATTCCCAAATAAAATAACATTTGGAAAAACTAACCTTCTTGCGCTCCTGACGTATATTTTTCCTTTTGTTCTGCTTCATGTCCATCAAAAAGTCATCAAAACTGTGGCACAAACGGTGAAACTTGAAGCATGTACCTTTTGCATGCAAGATAAACACAAGAAACGTAAAAAGATCAAAAGTTGGCAATCCAAGTAAATTTAAGACGCCACTCATTCAGAGAAGTAATGCTGCAATCATACGCTAACTGGCGGGACTATTGCAAAGGAAAGCGATGCATGCACAATATCAAATGGAGAAAATTGACAGCAGCATTACGTCCAAGTATATTTTTAAACAAAAGCTGCATTTGACCTAGATAACATTGTGAAGCATATACCCCTTGACATGCTATCTAGATCAAAAAGAGACAACTCCATTCAACTCCCAAATACTTTCAACCCTCACTGACAATCAAGAAAAGGGGTCAAAGGTGTATGATAGCTATGATGTAATTGAGTGAGTCTTATGAAATTTCAAACTTGGTCAAATAATACTTTGACTGAGAACCTAGAAATATCACAGACGCCTATTTTCATTAACAATGAGTCTAAAGTTTCAGCACTTGTCTGCTTAATGCTTTACTCGATGTGTCTTTGTTTCCCTACTCCTATTATGAAAGAATATATAATCAAATACTTATCTTGACCATTAAGAAATAAGCAAATTGCTAGAGGTTTGTCACAATGTTATATGATTTTTACTTCAGATGGCTTTGGCTGGAGCCCACAAAAAGCTCAATCATGAAAGTCTAGGACTCATTGCATTAAACAGGGCATAAAGTACTCCCAAGGTTTTGTTAAATTGTAAATCACCCTTCAGAACCTTTTCTGAATCTACTAATACACTTCAGATGGAGATGACTCTCCTGGGTTGTTTTTACCTTTGAAGGGGAAAGTGAATAGGGAAAAACCAAAAGTTTTTGTCAATGTATCCAGCAACGGTAACATCGGGCCTAACTGTAATTTCAGCACTCATTTTGCCACTCACCATGTATAGTTTCGATTGGTCCAATGGTACTGCATTCCTATCCTCTGTAGAAAACCCTTTTCCTTGTGGTTTTGCCATTCATTCTCAAAAGAAAATGTGATGTGGACTGACGAAACCTGGGACTGTTGTCAAGGATATAAAGCAAATTCAGAACTACTGCAAATTGAAACATCAGATTCACAGTTTAGGAATTTTCATGTTTAAGTAAGCCACAGGTAGCCACAACTTCCCCACTTGTTTGGCGAATAACCAAGTTATTTCTCGTTTTCCATGAGACCATACATATAGAGATCAGCCCTAAAAACATTTTAACTCTACTGCAACTCCAGCCAAGGGAAAAGGTCCAAACAATTGATGGAGTGTTAAAAAAAAAAGCCCAATGATGAAAGAATAAGTGTGATAAAATTCTGGCCATTTCATGGATGTAACATCATATTCACTATGGACAGTCACACATCTGTTATCACGTACCTTAGCTTTCAAAATTTTCTTAAGGCATCTACTACAATGTCAAAAACTTGATTCTTATATAAGGAATCACGAAGTAGAATCCGAGGACCAGTTACGGGGGTAAAAGGCACACAACACTAGTACTTTGGATAGTATCTTGAACCATAACTGTAGTAAGCGTCCGCCCAAGAATGGTCAAAGACAAATTCACCATACGAGTGACTGCATGTCAACATGAAAAATGAGTGAAACCATCTCCATAAAGCTCCTCGAAGATTGTAAAAATTGCTCAATATATAGCTATTTACGAGGAGCATAGAAGAAACTATCTATTTGAAGTTTTAGAGAAAAAAAATCTAATCCTGAGAACAAAGAAGAGGACAAACCTTCTTAGATAAAGTGGAACGGCACCTACAACAGTCCCAGATTCATCCTTAGCACCAAGGTGCCGCAGCATCCATCCTGTTTCCTAAAAGCAATTAAATAGATCAACGGAGTATCCAAGAGAAGCTATTCAGCTTAGCAGCATAGTAAAACTGACAGAACTCCGTTCAGGAACAATAGGAAGAGAAGCCAAAACCTAAAGGTATCGAGAGGGTGCCAATCCATTAAAAAAACTACTTCACTAGGTAGACATCAAATTCTACAAAACTCAATAGTCCCTCTTCATTCAAGAGAAACTTCGTGGCATATACCAGAAATAAAAGGAGCTTCTTTTTTTCCCGTCTGTCAGAGCATCAGAAGGAGAGACATCTCTCTAGAGACAGAAACCTATCGGGCCGACAAGCTATCGGACGTAAAAGCATCAGGGACACCACACAAGCAGCAGAGTGCAATCAACTTATCAATGAAAGCTTATGCACGAAGGAACCAAGGGATAATTATGCCAAGGACTCCAATATCAATGAAGCAAATACCAATCATCCAATCCTCCTCTCATAAGAACGCAAAAATTACGTTGATGAACGACAATCTCAACCCCTAAAACGCGAAATCTCACCTTCACAGCAGAATTAGACTCCTCCAAACTCGAAAGGAACCTATGCGAGAGAAACGGATTATACTTCTCAGGGCCAGTAGCATCAAGAGCACACGCATCCCAATCATCCGCCGAAACCTTGGAGATGGAATTAACAACCGAGGGCAATATGTGCTTCGGCCTCGACTCCGCCGCCGCGACATCCTGCGCGACAAAACACGAACCTATTCATTCCGTACATCCCGGAAATAGAACCATCGCGAACGTGACTAAGAACATACCTCGGCACCCAGCGCCGTCAGAGCATAATAGCCGAGGGAAAGATCGACGGTCTCGCGAGGCTCCAGAGACTTCTTCGACCACCAGAACAGCGCGCGTATTCCGGCGGCGGTGGTGGCTCGGAGTCGGAGTTGATGACGAGTTCGTCGGAGGGAGGAAATCAGACGGAGGCCCAGAAATTGCCAAGAGACCAACGCGAACACAGTGGGAGGCGAAGGCGGTCGGGAACCAGCTGCGATTGGTGGGGCTCTTGGAGGAGGCGACGTGCTAGAGGTAGATGACCGGTGAGGCGGAGGCGGAGGGGGTGGGATGTGCTGAGAAGGAAGTGCAGCTCGTTCTGTCTGCTCTTCGACGAAGGAAGAGACAAAACCCAAAAAATTCAAGTGAGGAGAGAGAAAATTTAAGCGAGAGCGCATCGCATTTATTACCCTTCTGATCTGTCCTTTCTTCTGCCAGCCGAGCCGAGCAGAGCCGAGCCGAGCCACCAGCCATTTATTTCGGAGAGAGTGAGAAGAGAGAGGAGAGAGAGACAGAAGCGCAGAAGATGGAGGGGCGTCAGAGTGGTGGGCCCCAGGAGCGCTTTTGGACGTGAGAAAATATTGGGTGGTCCGGGACCTCCACGTCAGCGTGGTCCCCGGCCACTCACGAGGTGCCATGTGGAGGGATGGGCCCACTTGGTGTCTTCTGCCTTCTTCCCCTCTCTCTCCTCTTCGTAGCCTGCGGACGCCCTCTCTCCTCCTAGCCTGCACGCTCTCTCTCTCCTGTCAGAGCATTTATTGCGGCTTAAACTTTTCTCTTTCCTTCGTTTGAGGAAGAAAACGGCCACTCGTTCCTCCATTTGTTTCCTTTCTAAATTTTGAATCTGAAATTTTCTCTCTCTCTCCGCGCTCGTTGCTGCTCCGCCGTGCATCAAGCGGCCATTCCCCTGCCGTCGCCGACGAACCACATTACGGCCGCCCCTACTTCGGTGCTTGCTCGCTTCCTTCTTCGGGCTCGTTGGTGCTCCGTCGTTCGTTCCGGCGTTCCCGGGATCGCAGATGCACCACGCGGAGGAGAAGCAGGCCTCTTCGAGCTCCCCTCAACGTCGGCGAGCGTCGCCCGCTGAGCGAGACCCCCACACACGGAAGGCTCGGAGGCGAGGTTGCTGGAGAAGAAAGGTTGAGCCCCTCCGCCTCCGCTGGTCGCTTCCATCGGCCCCTACCCTGACGCTGACGCCGCCGACACTCCTCCGCCTCCCTCTCGCGACGTCCGCTCCGCTCTCTCTCTCCCCTCTCCGCGAAGTCATGCCTCTCTTCCAGCGAAACGCGACACCGACGACCCTCCACCTCCACCTCCGCCTCCGCCTGTTGACTCCGTCGCCCTCAACTCCGACGCCTACGCCTACGCCGCCTCCTCCCCTGAACCCGACTCTGACGCCGACGCCCCTCCGCCTGCGGACTAGAGGTCGCGAGAGAAGGCAAACAAGCTCAAGAGTGAAATGTCGCTGGAAATCATTCCACACACCAACCGAGTGCCTGTCAACGCCAAGATACCAGCTGAGCTCTACATTTTGACTAAAGATACCACAGATTATGCGTGGTTTACGACAAGGTTAGTATTGATGACTTTTCTTCAGTCAAGAGAGCAAAATTTTGGTAATAGCAATTTACTGAAGCAAAAATTTGGAATGCTGCACCGACTCATTGCAGCTTAGATTTGGGAGTCCATGATCTGCCAATGCGAAAAGACATAAAGCCGGTTCTCCGCGTAGCCAGTCTCGGTCATGCAATGCTTGCATTTGTAAATGGAGAGTTCATCGGTAAGCAATCTCACTCTTAGCATAACAACTGACTTATTAGGCACTCAAAACAGAGAATGGCAACCGCTAGCCATTTATTATGCAAATTAATAGAGCGTGTTGATGATATTGTTCAGGATCTGCCCATGGCAGTCAAGTCGACAAGAGCTTTGTCCTGCAAAAGCCTATCGACTTGAAGCCTGGAGTGAACCATATTTCTCTGTTGGGTTCAACAGTGGGTCTCCCGGTAAGAAGCTCTAATTGATTCCATTTGTGCTTTTTCCTCTAACTCAAGAACTAGGCTGATGAATCTTGCCCAGTCGTGCAGGACAGCGGAGCCTACATGGAGCACCGATATGCAGGGCCTCGTCTAGTGACGATCCTAGGTTTGAACACCGGGACACTGGATTTGACACTTAATGGCCGGGGTCATCAGGTACAGATTCATGACTCGAGAAAGGAACATTGGCTGTGGCCGAAAGTAGACAAAACATCCTGTTTTTGTAAATGATACTGATCAAAATGAAATTGGATTTGTGATGCAGGTGGGCTTGGATGGAGAGAAGGTCCGAGTGTACACACAGTTAGGGTCGCACTGAGTGCAATGGACGGAAGCTACTAAGGGAGTCGGGCGTGCTCTTAACATGGTACAAGGAAAGGCATAAATGATCTCTCTTTAAAAACATACCATGATACGGCATCCTGAATTATCGCACTTCAGGTCATCGTGAGATTGGAATTTACTAGTAAAATGCAGAGAATATGACAATAGATCCAACATTAGCATCCCATCAACACTTGGCTAGTTTCTGAATTCCTGAGGAGAGACCCCATGAGAATTCAGTGTAAATTTGACTAGCTACATCTTTTCGAATCGTCTGAAAACTCGATTGTCATGTATAAGACTGTCTAATGCAATCGCCTATTGATCATTGCTTTTGCAGACATACTTCGATGCTCCTGAAGGAGATCAACCCGTTGCCATTCGCTTGCCTCAAGTGACCAAGGGAATGGTTTGGGTCAATGGCAAGAGCATTGGCCGCTACTGGTACACTTACCTTGTCCCTCTCGGACAGCCAACTCAGTCGGAGTAAGTACCTGCAAAAGTTCACCCAAGAAAGATACCGCCAAGTAAAATGTAACGTGATTTTGATTTATCCGGTTTTCCCTTCGCTTTATCAGGTACCATATCCCAAGATCCTTCATAAAGCCAACCGACAATCTACTCGTCGTGCTAGACGAAGACGGAGGCAACCCTGAATCGATAGAGATCCTCAATGTCGACAGGGACACGATCTGCAAGTTACATCACCGAGAACCATCCCCCCAGTGTGAAGTCATGGGCCACTTCCGCACGGTCTTGGACGAAGTGAAAACGGTGGCACAACTGAAGTGTGCGAACCACAAGAAGATTGTGGCCATCGAGTTTGCGAGCTTTGGCGACCCGTATGGCATCTGTGGGAACTTCAACTACGGAAAGTGCACATCACCCATTTCCAAGGACATCGTCGAGAAACATTGCCTGGGAAAAACTAGCTGCGCGGTTCCAATTGAGCGAGGGCTCTTCGACAAGGGCAATGATGGCTGTCCCAGTATCATGAAGACATTAGCTATCCAGGCCAAGTGCTCCCACTAGAAGCACAGGGTGGCCTATAGTTTTCCTATACAGATGGTTTTAAAAGCATTACTTAGCTAAGATTTGTAATTCTTCACGACACATGAATAAATTTTCATCCTCTGCATTCACCCAGAGACTTCATCCTGGCTGATATGAAGTAAAATCCATGCTCCATGCTTTTCGAGATGTGCATCCGTGATGATTTTGGAGGAATGGTGCTAAATTGCATCAGATTCAGTCCGAGTAATCTCTTGTATACTTGAGTTTGATGTATTCGGATGAGAGTTTCACGAAAGAGATAGGCTGGCATGATGCTGTTCATAAGAAGAGATCCCAAGACATCCAAATTCTTCTACTGAGCCACAATGGACTAGATCTCGGGTGCAAATTATGATCTTTTTCACCTCCATAGGAAAATTCACAGGTCTTGTCCAAAGGGGGCCAAACATACGTCGGGACTACCCGTAACACTCGATACCCGTGAATTAATATAAACATATATTGGTCAATCCTAGTCATAATCGTGCTTGGACTAGGTAAAGTTGTAGGTTTATGCATCGTGTGTCGACTGAAAGAGAGACCTAAAGGTCGTATTTGCAAGCACTTTCCTAAAGGTCGTATTTGCAAGCACTTCCTTTTTTGCCGGTATTTTTACAAGGACCTGGTTATGTAATCAGGGGTTCATTCAGCTCATTTTCATGTAATTGAGCAAAAATTTAGCAAACAAGGCGTGGGAAGGACAACTTTCGCTCCTGGGACCAAGAAAACCCAAAGAAAATGCTTGTTAAGGGTGGTCTCTCTTACTCGAGAGATGCAGGGACGCAGCGTTGTGTCCGATATGCTTCCCCTCCGCCTTTTCGCATACAAATCACCAATCGCACTGAGGCTCGTCGGGAGAATCCTTTAACTATCTAGTGACGGTGCATAAGTGGAGACTTCCACATCTTCAAACTGAGATGATTTGACCTTCCTTCAAAGGCCTACCATCTACGATGAACTTATGAACCCTATGCCGACAATATCCTAATGCGAACATGTTCAAGCACAACACCACAAAGTCCCTTTAAGGACTAGGCCTTCTGGCTCATTGGAGGGGTTACGAGCAGCTTATTCTCTTCATCAGAAACCATGAAAGCATCCCGGAAAAGAACAGTCGGCACAAGGATCAAACTCGTCCACAGTACATTTTTTTAACATGAATTGGCAAAACATCCAACATAATTAGCACGGGTGGTTCCCTGATCCTCGTGGTTCCGCCAAACTAGATATTCTTTCTGCATTAGAAACCACAAATGCAGATGCCACACATCCACGAGCAAACCAATTGAACGAAATCGCTTCCGTTCGATTATGCAATAATAGAATAAACATCAAAAGTAGGTATAGAAGAGGATAAAGCTATGTGTCGTTTCTATGACATACATGTATGATAGTTAAACAGAGCAAGTTAAAAAGGAAAGGGGGCAAAAACAAATGGGCACTACTTGTTCACACGCTCTAGCAGGCTGCAAGGGTAGGCTTCAAATTCTCTCTCCTTACAGCTCCAGGCTTCCTGAATAAAATCCAATCAAAATCTGAAAGAAGAAGATGCAAAGACTTAGCAACAGTTGTCAAGAAAAACAGAAGCTGCCAACAAACCAAGACTGCAAAACCTTACATGGGATGACAGAGCTGACATTTGGATTGGCTCTATTTAGGACAAAAATGATGCCATTTCTTGGGAAAACTACAGAACATGATGCTACTCCCAACACCAAGATCATCAAAGACCAGATATTGACCCTATGTTCTAATATACACAGACCTTTTTGTTAGTCTTAAAATCTCACGATAAATCAAAAGATCCTTGCCCTTCATTGATAGCGTAAAGCAATTTCTTGTACATGATCTCCTGTTTAAGTTGCAGCAAATAGTTAGCAATAGATGCAAATAACTAATGACAGTGAACAGACAGAATAATGAACTTCTACAATTATATACGGTACCTTTGAAGAATATGGGGGAAGTTTTAAGTAATTAGCACAAGTCATCACGCTTGGCAAGTCATCATCTGTCGACTCTGAAGGACCAGTTCCATTAGTTGGTACAGTACTGGCAGTAGAAGAATGCTGCACAAATGAGAACAAAATTATTACGGCTTGTATTACTTGGTGATCCACAACTAAATCAGCACATGCAGCTAGATCTTCATAAAAATGAGTGATCGATAAAGCATGCACATAAAATTCCAAATGACACTGTATCCACATGAGCTAGGAGCCTAATTACACCAAATGCTACAGTGTACTTGTAAATCCATATCTGATGCTACTTGGCAAGTTCATGAAGTAATGCAAAAATCAAGAGTGCCCCTTCGATATGGATCCATGTTATCTAATCATTTCATACCTTCCGCACAATTGTCAGCTTTGGATTCAGTACAGCCAGACCACCTGGTGGAAGTCTTGGAGCCCCGGTAACAAACTGGCAGAAGGCCCGCTGCTGCTTAGGTGTGAACTCTCCCATGATCTCAAGTAACTATTGTTAAAAACAAAAAAAAATAAAAAATCTGTGAGCTTTTAAGAAGCCAATAACCACAACCAAAACAGAGCTCCAGATCTACTGAAGAAACACACATATAAAATTGCTAGGCTCTTAGCAGTGTAGCCATGATCAAATTTTATGTGCTCCGCAAGTGTCTCCGCCTGGGAAAATTTCTATGGACAACAAAAATACATTTGCCGAGTGTCTGGTAAAGCTTGATGACAATGCCAATGCCAAATTTACCTCCCACATCTCTCTACGGCCACAGAGCAGATAGTCCAGTTCATGTTGAGAAAAAATTTGTAGAGATGAGATGTCAAAAACCTGACCAACATATACCACAAATCAGGTACAATTCTAAAGCGAGAAAAGAGAATCACGCTCACCATTATATTTTTAGTTTTAAAGCATGAGTCAACTGAGTTGCCATGCAAGAATAAAGCCATGACAGAATCATCAAATCAAGATGTTTGGTATAACTGCACAATACTTTATGCCATTCTTACCAAAGCTGTATGGCCTAAAGCCCTCATGTTTTCATATCACACATTTTTTTAATAGAGGATTATCCCTTTCAGGCAACAAAGTTGGTGAAGTTATGACAATGGTTTCATTGCACACGAACTTATTTCATCAAGGACCATGAAGGCACTTAACCTGATTGAACCCTGCTCTGAATGCCTCCATCTGTCGAGCAATTCCCGTTTTGACAGTCGTATCAACCACCAAGGATAAGTATTCCTCCAGGTTATTTATGTCAACCTGAAAAATAACAAGGAAATAAATTCCAAATAAAGAACAAAAGCTCTAAAGCCGTCCATCTTGAAGAGCTTTAGCCATTACACGTCCCACCAACCGGAAATACTCAACTACCTTAGAGAACTTACTGCTATCAGAAACATCAGCAGTTGGAGGCCAAGGGCGAGGGAACAAGAAGAAAAGCGGACTAGAGGTCGCGAGAGGGAGGTGGAGGGGCGTCGGCGTCAGAGTCGGGTTCAGGGGAGGAGGCGGCGTAGGCGTAGGCGTCGGAGTTGAGGGCGACGGAGTCAACAGGCGGAGGCGGAGGTGGAGGTGGAGGGTCGTCGGTGTCGCGTTTCGCTGGAAGAGAGGCACGACTTCGCGGAGAGGGGAGAGAGAGAGCGGAGCGGACGTCGCGAGAGGGAGGCGGAGGAGCGTCGGCGGCGTCAGCGTCAGGGTAGGGGGCATTGGAAGCGACCAGCGGAGGCGGAGGGGCTCAACCTTTCTTCTCCAGCAACCTCGCCTCCGAGCCTTCCGTGTGTGGGGGTCTCCCTCGGCGGGTGACACTCGCTAACGTTGAGGGGAGCTCGAAGAGGCCTGCTTCTCCTCCATGTGTAGCATCTACGATCCCGGGAACGCTGAAACGAATGACGGAGCAGCAACAAGTCCGAAGAGAGAAGTGAGCGAGCACTGGAGTAGGGGCAACCGTAACATGGTTCGTCAGCAATGGTAGGGGAATGGCCACTTGATGCACGGCGGAGCAGCAACGAGCGCGAAGAGAGAGAAAATTTCAGATTCAAAATTTTGAAAGGAAACAAATGGAGGAACGAGCGGCCGTTTTCTTCCTCAAACGAAGGAAAGAGAAAAGTTTAAGCCGCAATAAATGCTCTGACAGGAGAGAGAGCGTGCAGGCTAGGAGGAGAGAGGGCGTCCGCAGGCTACGAAGAGGAGAGAGAGGGGAAGAAGGCAAAAGACACCAAGTGGGCCCAACCCTCCACATGTCACCTCGTGAGTGGCTGGGGACCACGCTGAGGTCCCGGACCACGAGAAAATATTGGGTGGGTTTAACACTCCACGTAGGCGAAAGTGTATCACCATACAAAAGTCGACACGTGGCAAATTTGGGCCCCCCTGTCAGTGCCGTGTCTCTCCGTTAACTCCGTCTCTCTCCCACTTACTCTCTCTCCTCCCCTCTGTTTCTGCCCACAGCTCTCTCTCCCCCTCTTCTCTCTCCACTTCTCTTTTCTTTCCTCCATCGGGGGAACACATGGGCTTTGGCGGCGGCAGAGGTGGCGGAGGCGCCGGCGGCACCGCTGGCGGTTTTTTAACCTCATCCTTAGCCGTGTGAGCAACAGTCTCATACCTCCTCCTCGGCTTCCGATCATTTCCAGTTGCCCGCGCTCGCGGCGGAGGCGTGACTGAAACTTCCATTTCCTCGACTGCAGCATTACGATCACCACTATCTTCGGCGACCACACGCTTGGTCTCAAACTTCTTTTCTTCTTCGTCTTCTACTTCTCCGTTCCTTCTTCTCCTGGAATAGACCGGTTTCGTCCCAAAGCCCCGACCCGCGACAAGATGGGTATTGTCGTAGAGTCTCCACCGCCCTTCGCCGTAATCCCACGGCGAGTACTGCGCCCTTAGATCCGGGTACAAGCTGCTGGTTCTCATCCGGCCAGACGAACTGCCGGAGAACCCATATTCGCTCCCCTCGGAGTTCCGACGGTCGTAGCTGTCGTGCCACTTGTACGGCGTCCCCGGATTCGACGACGACGACTTCCGAGAGTCCGACGTCCGGTACGACCCCGCCGACCCCCGTCCCCGCCGCTGTTGGATCTGCCGAGGAACCCGCAGATGATGGCAAAGAGGACGAGGACGAGGTCACGTCAGTGGCTGGCAAGGGGTGTCGTGGCGCTCGGGGCAGCGGCGGCGGTGGCGTGCCGGGAAAAACAACGGCGTCAGGAGCGGCTCGTCGAGGCGGTGGGAAGCAGCGGCGTCGGGAATGGGGGATACTCGGTCGAAGATGGGCGAAGAAGAAGACTTCCTCCCTCGCTTTCTTTCTTCTTTCCTACCTCTCTCTCTCTCTGTCTCTCTCTCTGCCTTTCTTGTCTTTTCCCTTGCGTGTGTCAGACTAACGAGGGAAATTTTCTCGAAAAAAGAGAAGTAAGAGAGAAGTGGGGGAGAGAGGTGTGGGCAGAAACGGAGGGGAGGAGAGAGAGTAAATGGGAGAGAGACGGAGTTAACAGAGAGACAAGGCGCTGACAGTGGGGCCCAAATTTGCCACGTGTCAACTTTTGTATGGTGGTACATCTCGCCTACGTGGAGTGTTAAACCCACCCAATATTTTCTCCCGGACCACCCAATATTTTCTCTTTGAACGTCTGACGCCGTCGTCTACGTGGAGCTGAGTGGTCTTACCCTACGCCTACGTGGAGGGTAAGACCCACCCAATATTTTCTCGGAAGATTAACCATTCAAGAACAGAGACCTGGGTCCACCGTGCGAACTGGGGAGGATGGGAACATAAATTCGATCTTCAAAGCGGACGGACCGACCACAGTCGAAGGCATTTAAAAATGGAGGAACGTGCTCTGTTGCACGGCCCTCCTGCGCCATCTGCCACCCTCCCTCATCTCTCTCTCTCTCTCTCTCTCTCTCTCCCTCTCTGTGAGAACTTCGTTGCTCTATTTGGCACCAGCTCGGGTGGCGTGTTGCCAGAAAGCAAATGAGGAAGACGGTCCCCTTCTGAGGAGGTGGGGTTTCTTCCCCGGTTCGCGATTCAGACGCTCCGCATTTACCTCCCCCCATTTACTTCACTCCAACTGTGCTCCGGACTTTTCTGCTTTTCCTCTCCCCCTTCTATACAAATCCCCCCAACCTTACCTCCTCGTCTCCCGCACCAGTAAAGCGAAACTTCGACCCCTTTTCACAGATATAGAGAGAGAGAGAGAATGGCGAGGACGTTGTGTGCGGTGCTTGTCGTTGCTCTTGCCCTGGCCGCGATCCACGCCGCGGCTGCCAGGAACGTGCCGAGCGGTGGCACCGGCCTTGGCGACCAGAAGGACTTCGCGACCTACGGCGGCTTCGCCGGCACCGGCAGCGGGATCCCGATGTTCGGTGGCTTCGGAGGGGCCGGAGGGATGGGCGGGCCAGGCGGCGGGGGTGGCTTCGGCGGCGGGGGCGGGATGGGTGGCGGGGGCGGAGGTGGCTTTGGGGGCGGAGCCGGTGGAGGATCCGGCGATCTTCCTCTGCCTTGATTGGATTCATGAAGTCGGGGCTTCGCTTTTGCGAGTCCGTTTGTTCTGTTGAATGTTAGTGGTGGTCGAGCGAGTGCACGCTCGTGCTTTTCAGTCGTTCCTTCTTGTCTCAGCAATCCTGCATGTCGTTCAGTTGTTTCCACGTGTTTCTGTCGTTTGAAATCGTTAAGCATTTCCGAATTAGAACATAATATGATTGCTTCGAGCGTCGTTCACTACTTTCTTCCTCTAATTTTCTAAAAGGGAGTACAAAAGTTGGCTTTGATATTGATATATTGAACGATCAATGAAGTTGATCAACTCTTCTGAGTGGTTAATACGACCCGCTTATTTAAATATTAAAAATTCAGTGTGATAAGTTGTTGCTTATTACGTAAATTATGCGAGCCAATTTTTTTAGCATTATTTGAAAAGGGGAAAATAAAGAGGAAAGGAAATGAAAGTGGTGCATTCAGCATTGATCCGAGCCCACAAAATCTCACATTTGCTTCGGTTCTCCGATCACAGAGAAGTTATCAGATTTGTGATGAAAATTAGAATGAACATAATTTCATAGTAAAATTGACAATCAAAGTACTGAATCGATCCGATTCCATATCCTGGTAAGTCCTTATCCTATTTTCGTAGTATATAAGTTTCTGGTTTTCGGATACTACCCAACCAAAGTGGATCAAAAATTGGGAATTAAAAACCACATCGGGAATTTATGAA
This sequence comes from Eucalyptus sideroxylon x Eucalyptus melliodora, assembly GCA_016097485.1. Lineage (NCBI taxonomy): Eukaryota > Viridiplantae > Streptophyta > Magnoliopsida > Myrtales > Myrtaceae > Eucalyptus > Eucalyptus sideroxylon x Eucalyptus melliodora. Next base: position 38,659,650 of record CM027834.1, on the reverse strand, counting down.
ACCCTAAAAAAGGAATTATTTATGCCTAGACTCGAGTCTCCAGACTGAGGCTTGGCCGCTTGGATGCATCCCCTTGTTTAGCTTCATCGCAAATCTCTCTTCGCTTCTCTCTCTCCATCATTACTGTTGTTGTTATCTTCTCTCTTATTTCCATACTGAAGTTTACGATTCCTTATTTTCAAATATGCATGATAAGTTTTAGGTTCTTAAAAATAGGAAATTGATTCCGAAAAATAAGTACCTAATTCCAAGTGAAACCCAGAATCACTTACCCTTGATAAAGACTGGTCAATGGATGGGCCTAGGGTTGAGCTTGAATATCGACAACAAAGTCCTTCAATGCACCTTGCTTGTTGATGATTTAAACATACTAAATTTCACTCATACAATGATTGAATCTGGAATGGCCCATGCAAGCCTATGTGGGCAGCTAGAGCCTAATCAAGAAATCGCGTGTCTCAAGCCCACCTAATTTGTGGTTCAGGCCTTGCTAACTCGAGCAAGCCTAGATGGACCGGTTAGCCAAAGTAAGTCACTAAACTCACGATCACAAGTCTAGTGTGATATTCGTTAATCATGAATTTGCCGAATTTGTGAGACTCAGATTTGAATCACAGTGATTAAGACTCTTCGGATTCCAAGCACTGGACAAGGTTAGTAGTCACTAGTCATATCAAATTTGCCTCTATAGCACCAACATCTTGGTGATCACGATGGTTTAGGCTCTCTCTCTCTCTCTCTCACGAATGGGAGGAATTTGAATCCCCCTCATAGTCGTTTGGGGTCTTAAGTGGGACGCCGAAGGTGATGGGTCCTTCTTATGTGTTCCTCCAAGTTTACTTGTCGGCATTTGGCCACCGACTGTATGGGATTCCTAGGTTACCAAAAAAAAAAAAATTACCTCTATAACTAGCAGTTTGGAATCTTTGGATTGCCTTATTATAAGTTATAATAATTAAAATTCAATTTTTTAAAATAATTATTTTAAAAATTATAAAAATTGTCCATTAAATTTGTGTGTATAATACTATTTTAACAATACCATTTTTAAAAAAATTAATATATATATATATATATATATATATATATAAAAGAAATAGGTTTGGAAGTTTTTTAGTAATATAATATTTATATATATATAAGTTTTCCTAAATTTAGTTAAATATGAAAATATTTAAATAATATGGGTTAGGTCATATATGAGTCGGGTAGGATATGGGTCGAATTTTTTTTTTTTTTTTTTTTTTTTTTTGTCGGTCCTACTCTATTTCTACTCAACATTCACTCTTAAACTTTTTGTCCGCCTTTGCAAGGCGTCGGAGTCAAAACCCATTCCCGAAACTTACACGTCTCCACCCCATCCCCTTCTCGGAAAGTGGGGATTTGAGCCCTTACTTCCCCCTTTCACGTTAGAAAGGTGGCCACCAGGCGAAAAATTTACATTTAACTTAAATATGTCGATTTGGGTCGACTCATTAACGACCGGATCCAAACCCGATCTAATTCTCCCGTTTGACACCTATAATTATAACCGGTGGTAATCTAGAGACGCGAGAGACCACGGACCATCCGGGTGATGACCCGAATACATCGGAGCCCGATTCGAGCGCCCTAGTTTCTGCTCTTAATCGTCGCAGCATCGCAGCTCGCGAGGCTGCTCTGCTCTGTTCGGCTGCTGTCACGTACTTTCCTCCTTCCGATCGCCTTTTCCTTCAACACGGTCCCAAGGCGAGTCCACGAACTCAACCCCTCACCGGTCGCGACCCGCTCTTCTTCTACCGAGCGTTGAACCCGCGCTCCCCAGCTTTCATCGAGCTCGAAAGGTCCCCCGCGAAAATGGGTCCTCGACAATGCCGGGTCTGCAACGAAGCGCAGTCGAAATACAAGTGCCCTTCCTGTCTCGTCCCTTAGTAAGTGGAAACGCCCTCCTCTGCCCTCGCTCTCGGGAGCGATTTCAGTTGCGATTTCGAAAAGCCCCGTCGAGTTCTGTTCTTGAACTGTTTTCTTGTTTGTGGTCGTTTGCTTTTGGGCGCAGCTGTTCGTTGGCCTGTTTCAAGAGACATAAAGGTATTATCGGGCTCTTTGGTTTCTTTTCATATCTGCGTTACGCCTCTGTAAGTTGCATGGCAAAGTTTTCGAAATTGGGTAAGAATTGGATGTTTGCTTAAACCTTGGGAGGATCGTGTGGACTGGAGAAATTGCAGCCCTTGTAGGGGGTGTAAGTAGAAAGGAACAAGAAGGTGATTATGGTCAAATTTGCCATGTCGCACTGAGCGAACTAGGACACATTTTCTATCAATGGGTTTCTGTTCCTTCCACTTTTTCGGCCTGAGTTGTTTTGATGCGCAACTTCCTGCAATTAGAGTGAAACTTGTGTTGGGTGTCGTCTTAGTAAACAGCAGATGTACATGTACCCAACCATAGGTTTGTGACCAGAAAATTGCGTGTTCGAATCTTGTTTGTTGCACTCTTCAATGTCTTGAATGCGAACTAGAGCGCACCAAAACATGTCATTTGCAACACTATCAATGGCATGATATTCACCTTTGCTGCTTTCATTTTTTCGATTTCATGCCTTGAGCACTATCTATTTAGGCTCCTTTTTCAACTTTAAAAATTAAGAGCTAAACCTTCTAAACTGATGCATCCTTGTCAGTTAAGATATCCGACTGATTTGGCTGCGCGTTGCTTTATCAAAATGTCCTAGGAGCAGATTAAATGCAACTTCTGTAGTTGTCTCAGAATATGAATGCATTGTAGATTGGCATAGAAGGCAAAAATTATAGGCTATACACGATAAACTTGCAAGAGATCATCAGAGAAAGAGAAGTCATACCTCTTCTCCCACCTGCTGTTTATAAATGTAAGGTTTGGAGGGCTCTCTTTTCTTTGAAAATAATGAGATAATGGAACTTCTTTACGGTTGCAGAAGCTCCTTGCGTCAAGCCAGTGTCTCCTGACCATAGTGAAGGTACATAAACCATCCACGATTCTGTGTTTCCTTTTTCAATTAGCTATGAGGAATGGTACTTTCTGTTCTCTGTAAGTTCATTTCAGATTTCGCCTCATCTTACATCAGCCATCACTTTTATCTGCTTTCTGCAGAGTGAGAGCTCACACACCCGTTTCATTATTTTTTTCCAATATGTAAATTTTATGCTCCTCTGTTCCCTGCCAATGAATCCCTGGAGAACAGGGGAGGATGAGGTTGGGAAATGCAAATGCTTTGAATATCTTTCTTCAATCCACCCTTGATTTTTCCTTCAGAAACATAAATCAACAACCATTTTATCTTTTTTCAGCTGAAATTCATTGAATTAAGCTTTATGATGAGTAATGTACTTGTGCTTGAAAGTGATGCGTAGTGATTGAAAAATCGGGTTGACTTTTAGTAATTCATCATAGAGCCATAAACTTAATTTTTCATATCTCAGCTGCAAGTCAGGAATTGCCCGGGTACAGACCTTTAAACATTGATGACCCAAATGACATGGTGCAGCAGGGGCAACTAGAATCATTAGGTATGGTTTCGCTGCTATCTCAGTACTCTCCTCATCTTAAACATCAATCTTAGGGCTACTAGGAAGGCAAATTTTGGTGCGCTGCACTTCTAGCAAATCATATGTGCATTGAAGACTCAAAATATCGAAAAGATAGCAATGAACATGATCATATACGTAAGTGTTTGTTATTGATGGACTTGTAGATTCAATTACTTCGATAGGTTGCCCAGTTATATTACTTATGGGGTTGAATTATATGAATATGTGTTGAATTGGAGCACTCATGCAACTATTGAAATTGAGCAACTACTGAAAATTGAGTTGTGAACAGCTTCTTCTTCTGAAATTCGCGATGCGCTCAAGGATGAAAGCCTTCAGAAACTTATTTCCAAAATCGATGGTTCAGCAGATCCAGATAGCGTGAGTGTCCTGACTCATATCATTTGCCTTATCTAATTGACTGCCGATTGTAACATTGGGCCAGTTTGCTTTTTATAATAACCGACACCATTTCAGAGGGAGATGCAGTAGTGTTGAAAGGTTTTTTTTTCCCTCTTTTACTAGGATCTTGAAAAGGCAATGGAAGTGGAGGCATTCCGCCTATTTGCTGACAAGGTATGAGGATGGACCAATCAATTGCTGCGTACAAATTAATATTTCATTGGATAAGATGGTGAGCAGCATAATGATCTGACGTCTTTCTCTTCCCTTCTTTTTCTTTCGATCTTGTTTGGTTCTTAGATCTTGTCTGCAATTGGTCCGTAATCACGGAGCTGGATGAGTAAAACCTGCAGCTTGATGCCAAAAGTTGTGTTGCTACCTTCAAATGGTCGAAAGGAAACGCTACCGCTTTGCCTTCTGGAAATGTCTCGGTGGAATACGTAGCTTTTATTCCACCTTGCCCCGGTAATTGAGGAGGCTCTATGAGCCATGAGTCACAGCATACCATCATCATCTTATTCGCCTTTAAGGGGAGTCTGTCTTCCTGTGATCTTACTAGTTGTGACGACCATAAAATCTTCGATTATGCTGATTAGGTAGCTAAATTTACGTCTTTGCTTACCTGATTGACCTCTCCACCGAAAAGCTTTCTTATGTTCAAGGCTGTACGTGAAATCTACACAATGGATGAATTTTTTGATCCGTTTGACCGATGCTATTTCTTTTACTTCCTAGATTCAACCGATTCGATGTGTATCTTCATTTTATCCATAGGCTCATGTATAAAGAAAAGGGTCTTTGGAGAGGAATGGGTACCACTCGGATCTCGCGTGGGTCCTATATAAATGACATTATATTTGACATTAGATTCGACAATTCAAATTCATTTTATATATAAGATTGAAACACGATTCTACATAAATCACATTATATTTGACATTAGATTTGATGATTCAAATTCATTTTGTATGTAAGATAAAAACGCACCTAATACTTGCAGCTGACGCTGAGCATATGAGATGTTAGCCTGCTGTTTTGACCAGAGGTAATAGTGTCCCTTGGCTTTGCTTACTTGAAAACTCATAAGACAGCTTTATTATAAAGACAACGGTTGTCTTATGAAAATCATTGTGACCGACTGCTATAAGCTTGACTGACTCTATTTTATCACTCAACTTCTGTTCTTAAAAATGACCATCTGCCATGAAAGATTGGTAATCTGACTGTTATTTTAATGAAATTGGAGATTGATAAATCAAAGAACCACCATTCTGGATTGCTGGTCACTCATAAAGCTCTCCGACCAAACTATGATCATCTTGACTTTTACAAACGAAAAAAGAACGCAAGGAAAAGAAGAGAACATGCAAATTGTTATCACCTTATCTGGATACTGTATATATGCTCCACTCGCATCATTTTAAGCCAGGGAATTGGATAAGAAAAATACACAACAGAAAGGCCCCACGGCACAATTTTTCCTCCTTATAATTTGAAATACAAGAAAAGAATCAGCATAGCATAAATTATTTCGGCTTCTATGATGCTCCGCAATATTCCACGGCATCTTGGAGTGGGGACTAAAGCAGAGGGAGAAGGGGCATATGGTGAACGACTATACACGCAGACATGAAGTTATGCGAAAAGAATACTCACTTTAAATTATACATGGCTCATGCTTCCTGGCTTTCTTATCTGGACAAGTGGCCACTGTTGCTGGCAATATGTTGACCATATAAAGATATATGTCTCTTGCCGTCCTCCAGCAGCATCAGACATGATTCTGCTGATTCTTGGCTCAGACTTTGCATATGAGGCTCATTATATTTCTTGGCTCAGACCTTGCACATGAGGCTCATTATATTTGCGGCCACAACAAAAGAAGCTCGACTTAGATCGTTCCAATGAAAAGATCGAATTATAGCGAGGTCCCGCGGAATAGGTGGGAAGGGCAACTTTCACTTCCCTGCATTACCTTTTTCTCTTCCAGGCCTGCAATGATTGATGCATTTACTAATTGGCGAACCCGATCTCTCCCACCTGCTCCCAAGGCGACGCCAATAATACACGGCTGACTGTGAGCTCGCAGAGGATCTGGGGTTGAAATTTTCCAGGCTTCAAGTACTTTAAAACTTACCATGACAAGGTAGTATATGAAGAAAGTTGGGGGAAAAAAACAACCAATTTGATTCTACTGTTGAGTAATAATTACATGTTAGCCGTGTCAAGGGAAAATTTCCAGCCGAGGGGGAAAAGCTTGCTTCTCTGATGTCAGTATTCTATTCCACTTCTGTACCCTACAAAACTTGGATGGCAAGAGCCCTTCCGGATATTTCTGCCAAAGCTCAGCCTGCACAGCACGTGCGATTATTTAACTAGTGAAGCAAGCAATATCCCGAAAAACCATAATCAAAATGAAGATCCTGTGACAAATTGAACAAACAGAAAATAGCATCTGACAAGTGTGAGGCCTATGTTCCAACTGTCTAGACTTCAGTGGTTTTCATTCAATGCAAAGAGAAAGGGCAAAGAAAGAGAAAAAGGGTTAATACTACCAAAAGAAAAAAGAAAAAACCCAAAATAGTACACCTATGATAATATTATCCCATACTAATTTTTTAACTACTAAAAACTCAACCAGTATATCTGTGATAAATTACCCCAAACTAATTTTTTGAACACCAAAAACCCCAAACTAATAAATTTGTAACACATTTACCTTTCATTAGTTATCATTAAATTAAATTAAAACCATGAAAAACCACATATTGGTATACTTTTGACAAATGGTAAAACCCCAAATTAGTATACCCATCAACTGCCACGTGTCATCCAACTTAATAATTTGATGGTAAAATTTAATGGAAACTAACGGAAGATAACTTTGTCATAAGTGTACCAGTTTTGAGTTTCTCGTGATATTAACCCAAAAAAGAAAGCACTGATAAAGGCATCAAAAATTATTATAGAAGGCTGTGGCTGATAAATCATGAAAGTGATAGTGTAAAAAAACTTATGACCAAAATCTTCCCCCTTGGAAGGAAAACATGTTATTGGTCAATCCATGTCACAATAGTTTCAACCATTTTATTGCATCATAACGAACTACAAGTGAAAGAAACGACGGCTTCAGGTTCAAAACAAGCATATCATTTTGTCGTTGGCAAGGCCTTCTGCCGACCAGATAACTTCAATCTGATAAACAAGGAGATAAAGAAGCATACCTGATGGTGGTTTTTCAAGATTCTCCCCTACTTTGCTGGTGCTTGGCTTGCTGGTACCAGAGGGAGTCTGATTCTGCAGAAGTGCAAGGAAAGTCCTTGATCAGCAAGTCAGCTTAGCTTCCAAATCCACGATGCATAGGTGAGATATGAAATGCAGGCAGATAGACTCCCTAGGAGTCATGCCTCGCAAAAATTGTAAACTGATTTTTTGCATGGAACATGCTTACGCTATCGTTTTTAACAAAAAAGAAGACGTTCAGCCAATTTAAAATGTAGGACTTTCAGTATTACCACATTGCAATTTGCTATCCGTGACAAAAAAGATGTAAAGGAATCATGTACACATATGAAGAAAATGACCTTAGTTCACATTTACCTGCTGCAGTGGCAACTGCATATGGCGGAGGCCAAAGTACTGTTGGTAAGGATCAATGAAGTTTGGGATCCTCGCCTGATTTTGACTTTGCGAACCAAGAGAGCTTAACAAAGGGTCAGACTGGACAGTTGGGGAAATTCTGGATGGATCAGGTGCACGAACATGAGGCATATGAAAGGTTGGCATAGGAAATATTGGACGCAGATGAGCTCCAGCTGCTGGTGTCGGCAGTGCTGAACCAGATAAAATGTTCGGAAAAGGCAACATAGGGCGATTCATTCTCATATCCATACCCATAGCCATGCCAATACCCATCCCCATGTGGGGCATGTACTGATGAACACCTGGAAACATCATCGGTACGACACCGCATCCCATGGACATCATCTGAAAGCACCAGAAATCTGGTGAGTTTTGCTTCATATAAGATGCAACAGGAAACAAAAGTACTATTTTAACCTTAGGCATATCAATGGTTTGATTTCTAGAAAACCTTGATGTACCAAATGATTCAAAAGCATGCAAACTATATATGTCAAGTGTCGACCAGTTATCTGCGTATAACTGCATGATGCCTCTTCCGCCAGAAATTCTCGCCCAGTTTAATGTTTCATTCAAGAGCATAAAATTGAAACATCACAGAGGATACAATTAGTATGCTTCATTAACATCACATTTTCTTTGGCATACTTTTGGACATATATATCTAGCCACAAGACACACCAAGGAGGAAACAGAAATCCATTGCTTTAGCTTGGAGAACTAACTTAGCTATGAGAAAACTCAAGAGCTCCACTGGAAGGGAGGTGTTACAAAGAGGAAGGAAAAATTGAAATCGTCTTTTGCCAGTATCACCTTGCTAGATAAGAAGCTCTCAGCCGAACCTACCAATTGAACTGACATCATTTAGCTAAGCTATGAGAAGATGTTAATACTTCCTAATGTCCTTACAGAAATTCACCATGGATCTATATCTAGCAGCAGAATAGAGTCATAACAGGCAATGAAGTATATGCCACATTACTAAGAATGCTAATTAAGGTAAGTAGGTGAACAGATTACAACTCACAATGTGGCAGAAGAAGAGAATTTCAGGGACAAAACTCAGAATAAACACTTTTAATGAGTAAGAAAATCATGCTATTAGGAAGAGGATACACCACTCTTACGCAGAAGAGAAATGCTTTCAACTAATAAATTGTTTCTCAGGTACAAGCAAAGCCATATGAGCACAACCAGCAAAATAAGATTCAGCTAGTTCTGTTATCATCAGCAGCACAGACTAATCCTCACAAAAATTAATGCTCACAGATAAGAAATAAACAAATTGCATACGTCATCATAAAAACAAAAAGAAAAGCAAAGAACCCTTCTTACTCAGCGAATTGAATCGACCCTATACATGTGAGTCTGTGACCACAGAAAACTCTACCTGCACTTGCATTTGAAGCGACTTCAAGTACTCAATTGCCTCATCCAGCATCGAAGCCTTATCAGCCTGAAAATGCAGGAAACACAGATGATGCTACGTTCATTGAGTAGTGAAGAAGGGGTAACAGCAAGCTCGAACAAGGAATACCTTGTTACAATGTGGAATTAATTCTTGTAAAGCCTTCATTTTTTCATTTATCCTGTCCCGCCGTCTCTGCGCAGAAAACCAACACTATATTTTAACAAATCAACTTCACAGGCTGTTTATTGAAATCTGGGAACAATCCTTTCATACGGACCCTCTCCGACAGATTGTGGACCTCTGCAGCTCGAGACCTCTTAGAAGATGTGGAGCCACGTGTTGGTTTCTTTGTATCGGCAGATTCAAGCTCAACATCCTTAGAGAAGAAAGACAAATCATCCAATTAATTCAGTGGAGAAACCAGAGTGTCTTTAGTTGCCCCCCCCAAAAAAAAAAAAAAAAGCTGCCACATAACGGCAATCTTCCATGGTTAATTGCAGTTTACTTCACTAGTCTTATAGGGACTTCCTGATGCTGACAATCAGCGAAATAGAACGAGGAAACCAGTCCCGTGACACGCCGTCATCGGTACTCTCTCTCTGTATCTATCGACGTATTTCAGCTATCATGTAAGTTCGGATCCAATGCGCTAACGTGCACCGTAGCCTACATCACCAACCAACCACCAAACTCTATAGGGCTCTCAAACGCGGACGTGGCGCTGTTCACGTGAGCAGACGGCCACGTGTAGAAGAATGACATTCCCACGCTAACCAAACATATCATCTCGGTCGGCAAAACAAGACAGGAAGCTGGATAACTCGGTACCGACTCACCTCGCTGTGGCACTCGTCAGCGTCGGGGTCGGGGTCGGCGTCGGCGTCGGCGTCGGCGTCGGCGTCGATCTCGATCCCCTTCCGCTTCCTGTCCTCCGGCGGCGGCGGCGGCGGCGGCGGCGTCGACGACGACTTCTGAGGCGGTGGAGGCTCGGCGCAGGCGCTGGAGGCGCCTGGCGATGAAGTCACCGTCAACTCGCACGTCCCCATCTCGCGACCGCCGCCATCGGCCGACGACGTGGCCAAGGCCGCCGCTCCACCGTCGACGGTCCCGAGCGAGACGTCGCAATGCAATGCCTCGGAAACCCTAGAGCCGGACCCCACCGCTGGCGTCCCGCTGGAATCAACCACGGTCGATCCGTTCCCCGCGCGGGACGAATTGGACGGCCCGGATTCGTCGACTCTACGCCGATTCAGCCTCGAGAAGTGGCCGAAGTTCTCGAATCTCCTCGGAGGAGCCATCGGCGTCGGCGGCTTGGGCGGCGGTTGCTGCCGGAGCTCCGCGACAACGGGAGAAGCGCGAGCGGCGGTCGCGGCGGAGACCGTGGACGCCGTGGCGGCGTTGACGTTGGCGCAAGGAGGAGGGTAGAGAAGATCGGAGCAGAAATCGGCGACGAGGGAGGCGTCGTGGAGAGGATAGTAGAGCCAGGAGGCCATCTCGTCTTCCTGTATGAAGAGGTGCTGCTGCTGCTCCTGCTCCTGTTGCTGCTGCTGCTGCTGATGCTGATGCTGAAGGTGAGTCTGGCTGTGGATCGCGCTCAGCTCGGAACCGTCGCGGCCCGAGGGCTCCGATTTCTTGACCGATCGCTGGCTCTGCATAACCACGGGGCCGTTCTGCCACAGCAGCTCCGCGATCTCATCGCCGGCCCTAACCGCAGCCGCGGCCCGGGAACAGAATCAGCAAAAAACCAGCATTTTCCGCGGCGGCGGATGCCGACGACGATCCAGAGAAAAGAAGAGAGGGAAAACAGACGAGAGACGCGCGCGAGAGATACATACACGTCGGGCTTGCGGGGGCGGGTGAGGAAAGGGAAGGAGTAGTCGTCGTCCATCTCGAAGTCGGGGACGCAGTGGCTCATCCTTCCGTCGCGGCCGCAAGGAATCAGCTAGAGACTGCGAGGAACGAATGGCGCGGTGTTCATCGGCACGCAAGCGAAAACCATAGAGAGAGAGAGAGAGAGAGAGAGAGAGGGAGGGACGTCGACTATACCAGATCCTCGCGCGGGGGGAGAGAGAGAGAGAGAGAGAGAGAGAGGGAGTGGGGAGAAGATGCGGTTGCGGTTGGGTCTTTGGGTTTTGGGATTAAATGCGGGAGCAGAGGTGCAGAAGAGAAAGATGATAAGGTCTTCCCGTCTCTCTCTCTCCCTCTCCTATGTAGAGGGAGAGAGAGAGTAATAATGGGAGGGGAGGGGAGGGGAAGAGGACGAAAGGGATATATTTTTGACGGTTTGCACCGGACGCGATGGCCACCGTTTGTGCCCCGCTCCCTTTCCCGTGTCCCGTCCTCTCTCTCTCATTCCCCCTCTTTTATTTTCTTTTTCTTTTTTTTTTAATTTCATTTAATTAGCTATTTCTTTTTGTTTTATTTTATTCGTTCATTTAGTCGTTGGCCCTTTGGATTCTCATTTAAGAGAGAGAGAGGGAGGGAGGGAGGGAGGGAGGGAGAGAGATCGTTCTAAGGTCATCAGCTCCGCCGCGCTTGGGCGACTGGAAACGAGGCAGCATCGTTTTTTTTCCCTCTTTTGGGTCCAATCTTGCCTCCTAAGAGATTGGTCGACATGGATGTCAGAAACGTCATACGCTGTTCCTCCTGTCGCAAGGACCTGGGAGTAAGAAATTTGGTCCGTTTGAACACCCACGGGCGGTTGGCTCCACGGTCGTGTGTCGGAATCTATCTTCTATCAGATCATTGATTAGACGCATCGTGCATAAATCTTAAATTAAATAGTGCTCTACTCTCGAAGGCCGTGTCGTCGTGTGTGAAAAGAGGAGCTGTAGTTGTTATTAATGCGTCGTGGGACCTACAATTGCAAGCCTATCGACCTTTAACCGTGCATTTTCATATTGTGAATCTCATGAATATGGTAAGAATGCAAACTAGAATCATACAAGATCATGTGAAATCAAACTTGTATCACTTACCTAACATACGACACATAAAATCTGTTTATTAATCTTAACTCGACTCGGCAAGGTTTAAGGGTAGGATCCCGGAAAGGAAACTCGACCTCTTGTGCAGGCAACAAAAATAACTCCACATTCGAAACATCCCAGAAAAAAGATCGCCCCTTGCCCAGGAGAAAAAAAAAAAAGGGGGCTGAACCTTTCATCCGTGAGACAAAAAATTGGTTCCCCATGGCGCAAAATTAAAATTGAAGTGAATCGGCCCACCATTGGCGGGGCTGGCGCTGCGTTGCCGGAATTGGTAAAGCGGAGGTTTTATCCAAATCCAGTAATGGAAAAGGGAAACTAAGGAAAGAAAACGGCCTCCATTCAGCTGTCGGCAACGCAAGCAGCCTTTTTAGGATAATATTAAATAAATTCGAACTAAAATGATAAGTTTTCGGGGGGTGGGGCCTCTCGCTTTTAGGAAAGATAGTGACAATTAACGGTAAACTGTCTCCTTAAACGCATCTTTACAACAACAACAAAAAAACTGTCTCCTTAAACGCACGCTTATCCCGCTATTTTGATATCCTTAAATTTTCTTCGTGGGCATTAGTTTAATATTCCTTGCTTTACTTTTTAGAAAAAAATATGGCAATAAAGGGAGACAGCATATGACCATACCGCAATTATAGGGAGCAGGAGCTACGTGCGCCAACGTCCCATCTCGCATGACAAATTGCATTTTAACTATTACGAAATCGGTTACATGGTATCGGTTAAGATTGTGCGTGGATAGTTAATGTTTGGATTTATTCATTCTAAGTAGAAATGATTTTTTTCTGTCGAAAGTAACAGTACATTCATTTTCATAAATAAATAAATAAATAAAAGAGAGAGAGAAACAACACGATCCAATTGCAAATCAAGACATATCCTAGACAGTTTCAAAACAAAACAAGTTCTAAATAACAAGATGAATCATCATAATAAAGTTAATGCTTAAAGCGCGAACCTATGACTTCTTCAAACTAAAATTGGTAGCCAATCCCCAAATCCGTATTTAGTAATGAGCATACACTGAGAACTTCATCCGTTATTACAATTTTGCCTTTTGATAGTGTGCGCCAAAGTTTGGCGTCTTTAACACTATTGTCGTTCAAAGTTAAAAAGTTGACCAAGTACAGTTCTAGCTATGAGAACAAAACCTTCACAAAACTCTTCTTATATCCTGTGAAACTGGACTTGTACACCGACAAAATCCAAGGGAAGCGAAACGCTAATAACGTACACACAAAAATCCTTAGATCTAGATTAAATTGGGATGAAACCTTTGCGAAACATAAGGGAGAAATTTCTAAGACTGAGTGCCTTTGTTTCATAGAAAATCAATGATATAGGAAAATGTTTTCCGATGAAACACTTTTAAGGATACGGTTAGTTTTCTTTTGTTTAGTAATATATGATCGAAAATATTTTCTAATGATCGCCTGGATTGGCTAAGCCTCGAGCTCGCAGACTTGCGTCTTGGCCACTCATCGGGCTGCCGGCAATCACCAACAACGAATGAAGAAGGGGCAAGGAGAAAGGAAAAGAAAGAATAGAGCAAAGAAAAGAAATAATAATAAAAATTTCAAAATTTTTAAAAATAATTAAAATTCGATTTTTTTAGAAAAATTATTTTACAAAGATAAACTTTTCATTAACCAAGTATTCTAAAACTAAGAAAACATTTTGGAAAAGGTTTTCCTGTTTCTTTAAAGTAGAAATCATTTTCTTGAATTTAAGTTTTAGCAGGAAAATATTAAAACATTATCCATTGACCCATTTTTCTAAGCAAACCAAACGTCGAAAAATAAGAAAAACGTTTTCCTGAAGAATGTTTTTCACAAAAAAAACACATCCTAAAGTACATTAGAAAAGAAAAGCTTCCTTAACAGAAAGAAAGCAAGAAAGAGAAAACAGAGAACCAAATTAGCCAAAGAAAAAGGAAGGGGAGAGAGTGATCTAGCTCAAACTCTCCCTCCCATGGAGGTTGGAAAAAAAACAAAAAAGTTCTGTGAAAATGAGAGGGAGAGGAGAAGAAGGCTAGTAGCTAGGGTTTCCACAATTGACAATAATTAGAAAGGATTTCATTTTCACATATTTTTTAATCAAGTATATATACTTTAAATTTATCCAATCAATCCCTTCTATACTATCGCAAATTCTCTAAATAAGTCCCTCAAATTTGCTAGATTCAACTAGCGTGACAGCTAGACTACATCATTGCATGATGCGAATAAGTGTTTTTCGATGCCCAAATATACTAGAAAGTCTGCAATGACGAAAGTTTATCCATGTCACACTCCAACATTGCTTACATTTACTAGGTGTTTTGCACATCATACTTAATCACATAAATACAAAATATACATACTTTGATTAAAAAAATCGTGAAGTTAAATAGACGAAAGTTAGAATTTTTTATGCACCTATAAATCGCTATACAAAGATAAATCCAACTAGAGACGGTAGCAAATATTGAACTAAGCATTTGGAGTTCCTTTTCTTTTTCTTTTTTCCTTTAAAAGAAGAAGAAGAGACATGAAGTTCCACTGACCAGATCAGTAAAAAAAATAAAAATAAAAATGAAAATTGGGGGTGGCCCCTCATCTCATCAGAACTCCTTCCAATCGTGCTTCGAACCCCAAGCAGACGTGGCAATGATTTGGCGTGCCATGTTGGTGGCGTTTCGTAAGTGGTCGGAGACCACACTGACGTGGCGATCCGGGACAACCCAATATTTTTTCACCGACGTTCTTCTCACCCACTGCGTCACCCTATCAACCCCACCACCTCGTCCCCCCACCCCGCCCACCCTTTTGGAAGATCCTGTACCGGAGATAGGACCGGTAATCACGGGCGGTCCGGACGGGGTTGAACCGGTCAACGCTTGATGGGGGGGACCTTCTCAGAGTCTTGCCCGTTGACACCTGGCCCTTCTTCTTCCCATGCGAGGCAAGCAGTAAAAATGCACAGCAAATTTAATCATTATACCTAATGAGGATGCCGTAGCCGCCCACAGTTCATTCTCGCGGATTGATAAGCTCCGGCCGTCGATCGCTGCCTATTGCAGCACCTGTCTGTGTCCGGGACTGAGAGATGCGGTTAGCGTAGATGGTCACCCGCCGCAACTGCATGCTGTCGATCCCTTCCAGCTATGGCGGGAATGCTTTGCCAAGCATGATATACATACCCACGAGGGACAGTAAACAACCTGTCTGTTCCGTGGGAAAAAAAGTTGATTAGAGGAGAAGATCCAATCAAAAGACAGGTTGAAACCGGAAGTGAATTTCTTTGTTACTGGTGCTGATGCTCTAATTGTTTCGACAAAAAACTACGGAGAAACCAAAAACAGCCAGGAAGAAAGAAGCAAGATCTCTGACAAATATATGCAAACTGAGCACTCGTTCTTTCCTAGAATGAGTTCCGTGGAAGACAGCAAGCGTCTATTTCCTGATTATTCCAGGTTGTTTAGGGTGATTTTAATTCAGCTTCTACCTGTGCACCGATTTTGACCTTTCAATGAGCTCGTCAGCACTTGTAAAACAAGTCATCTAAATAGAGCAATGTGAATGCCTTCGAAAAGCAATGCACAGGATTGACAAAAGCAATTCTGGAGGAAGTACCCTTTGACTGGTTTGAGAAAGCCGAACTCCATTGGGTCTCTTCGACTGGTTTAAGATGCTGGATATATGTTACAAAAGGAATAATCAATACCCTGTCAACATCTACACTCTGGTTTCCAAATGCTTCACAAGGGGCAGGCAAGAAAGAAGGTAATTGAAACATCAAATTCCTCTTGGCAGAGACCCGCAAAGCTAAAGCGAGGGAATGCAACTCATTAAACCCATGATAATGCATAGGAAACCATGTCGAATTAGAAAAATTAACAAAATGCAATCACTAGTTTATAGAACTTACATTTGAAAGTTAAAATTTTCTCCTTTCTAATAAAGTATTAATACAATTTGAGTTCACCGCCTAGTAAATCCTGGGTTTGTCGCCATTAGAACGACGACATCCTACTCAAAGACCCATTCTCAAAAGTAAATATCAGTGAGGAGGTGATACTTATTAACGGCACAGTACATGGGCATAGCAAATTCAAATTAGAAACTCATAATGTGGAGGCCATTGGTCGCCATTCTACTTTCTTTATATTGCTTAAGTAATCGAGGCATGGGTGGTAAGCTACCAAAAAGGAAAAAGGCTCAACGTACAGATATACTTGCATGAAAAGTTTAAGGTTTGTCCATCCAACAGAACATCCACAATAAGTAACCTAGCTGTCTTTGTTTGACAGCACAATGTTAATGAAAATCAACACTCTTTCATCTCTTTTCTTGGACGTAAATTTTCAGATGTGTGCATCTGCATGTGATCCTAGATACTAAATTTTTTTGGCAAAATCTAGGTAACCTCAATAATAACGTTCTTGGAATAGGAACAAAAAAGGTGCAAAGATTTCAAAGAATAAAGAAGATAACAGTCAAGATTTGTACCTCCGTCAGACTTTTTATAGCAATAATGGACGATAACCTACAAGAGTGCACATATATATCACACACTAGATTGGTAAGAAATAGAAAATCTCACTCAACCTTCATGTACGCTTATAGATGTGAATATATCACTAAGACAGAACAATTGTGAAGCAGTGCTCTCTATCAGTTGAAACTGCCTAAGAAGAGAAAAGGAAAAAGTTGAAATACTCTAAGAAGACTGGAAAATAGAAGTAAATGGAGAAAGCCCTACCTAAGGAACAAAATCTGTTATTAAAGGAAGCAGTTTGTTGATTACAATGTCTATTGACTCTTCCGTCACATCTTTCTAGAAGCATGATGCGGGGGGAAAATTAACAGGGACATCAAAGAAGAAATGACTAGGCCCAATCACATACCATAATAAATAATAATCAGGCAATTAACACTTTCTAGAAGTACAAAGGGAAACTAATCAGACCTGGTTTGAAGCATTTGGATAATTAATGACAGAGCAAGTTCCTCAGTAAAAATATAGGGGATCATCTAGCGCCTCTAACATGATTGTCAAAATCCAATTGATGTGCTGCATATACATCAGTGAACTACGTAAGTCGATGGTTCAAGAGATAGTAGAGACTATCAATGTTCAACGAAGCAATAAAATATGAGATTAGTGGAAACTTACGAATATAGGCCAAATAATACAGCTACAACCTTTTTTAATGAAGACTCCCTACTAGCAAAGAGTATAGTGAGTCATCAGGTTTAAGTCCAGCTTCAATCGTCTCTTCATACAATGCGAAAGCTTCATCCGATCTCCCAGCCTTGGCTAGACCTGATATTATTGCTGTGTAAGTGGCAAGACCTTTAGGCAGGCCCCTTTCAGACATTTCATGGAACAATTTGAGTGCCTCTTCTAGCTTCCCATAGATACATTCCCCATGTATAAGGGATGTATAGGTGTACTTGTCCGGCTTCATACCCCGATTCATCATCTCATCTCTCAGATTTTTAGGATCAGCAAGTTTCCCTTTCTTGATATGTCCATCAATTAAAGCATTGTAAGCAACGATATTTGGTGTAATTCCCTTCTCCTTCATTTCTTGAAAGATTCTTCTAGCTTCCACTAAGTTTCCTTCCTTACAGTATATGTCAATCAAAGTAGTGAAATTAACCAAATTAGGCATCAAACCATCCTCTTCCATTGTGAAAAATACCCGTTTTGCTTCCTCTAGCCTATTCAACTTACACAGTCCACTAGCAATTGTGTTGTAAGTAAATTCATCAGCCTCAATCCCTTTATTCTTCATGATCACCAGCACCTCACGAGCTTCATCAATCATTCCATTTCTGCAATACCCATCTATTAGCGTGTTATATATCACCAGATTCAATTCGATACCATTTCTCTGCATCTCAGTAACCAACATATCAGCTGCCTCCATCCGGCCAACCTTGCAGACACCATTGATCAGAGCCCCATAAGTTTGAACGCTTGGAAGAAGGCCCTTCTCAGTCATTTCATCAAAAAGTGCAAATGCTCTTTTCATGTTTCCCACCTTACAATTCAGATCGATTATTGAATTGTAAACAAAAACATCCCCTTGGATGCCTTTCTTATGCATTTCTTCAAACATTCTCTCAGCATCCGTAGTTTTCTCAGAACTTGCATACCAGTCGATCAAAAGCGTGTAGGTAACCACATTGTATTCCACTTGGTCTTTCTCCATCAGTCTCAATATTCCATCAATAGCCTCATCAACCTTTCTTTTTACATATGAATTGATCCATGAATTGTAAGTGAAAACATTCGGCTTTATCCCCTTAGAAACCAACTCATCTACCAGTTTCCTTGAATCTTCAACCATATCTTTCTTGCACAACAGATCGACCATGACAGTCAGTGAATAGACTGTTACCAGATCCAACTTAATCATCCGCCTGAAGAACCCAAAGCAATTCTCTAGAGTACTAAATCTCTTCAAAGCTAACAAAAAGACCATGCAAGACCTCTCATCAATCTCGAAACCTCTACTTTCCATGTAGTCAAAGACTCCCACAGCCTCCCCAAACATCTTATTATCAGCATAAACCCGGAACAACATGTCACAAAACTTCACGACAAATCTAGGCTCGTCAAGTTGATCTTGACACATGTTAACAATATCCAATATTGAGACAAAAGCACTGCCATTTCTCACAGCAGAGTGCAACACAATCTTCATTTCAGCAAACTTTCGAGCTTCATATAATCTTCGAGCTAATATAATATGAGCTCGAAGGTCGGGTCTATGAGAAAAAAGAGATGGGTTCCCTTTCAAGAATCTGAAAAAGCTCAAGCAAGAATGAGGTGGCAATCTTGGGCTCGAGAGAATCATGTGGGCTACTTGGGGATTGAGATTTAAGAGCAACTTGGATTGCCCTTCCAGAGTCTTAACCCCTTTCTCAGCAAGTACCTTAGCAATCTTCCCTGCAATTACTTCATTAGATAAAGAGCTCGGAGCGATTCCGTCTTTGAAAGCATTGGCAAGCCTTTGAGCCGACATTATCCTGGATAGTGATCAATAGCAGCAGTGATAAGTACCAGTAGAGATTCACATGCTTCTGACATGAAAAGGAACTTTTGGTCCACCACCAATTTCTTTTTCATATTGCTACAAGCAAATAAGGTAAACTACGAGACAATGCAAAACATAGAATTTCAAGGAAAAAAAAGAGACAACGACTAATCCTCCCCATGAGGACGTGCGGGCATGGGGCAGTGGCGGGCCAATGCATCGGAGAATACGCAATACCCCATCCCACACCACCCATGCCCAACAATCAAAAAATAAATAAGACAGGATGCAAACCAAAGCTATTAAAACAGGGAATCCTTTTTGTTCCACTCCAGTATCAAATATCACATACATTTCACCATAAAATGAGTTCACAGAAATAATTACATTTTTTATTCCAACGAAGGGCAGGTTTTGGTCCAGGCGTAACGACAATTTCGGGGCACACGCCATACGGAGCCGAATGAAGGTGATCGAGCGAGGACAGACAACACCGCGCGCATACCAAAGCACGGTATGGAGCTGAAACGCTACTTCTACCATACACATTACGGCAAGCACCTGGAGGGCGAGAAAAAAGGGAAAGGACTTTGCCCGCTGTTTACGGCAGCGGAATTATCCCAATACGCACAGGCACATTCAAAACGAATTCCACGACGCCGCTGCACACTGACTTGGGAAAATACGGTGGCGTTCCATCAATCCAATTTCTCGAGCAAGCAGAGCATTTTCAACACACGTCCGCGGAAATAAAGCATAAAAAGGATGTTCAAAAAGAAAGAAAGAAAGAAAGACAGAAAAGAAAGCAAAGGAAGACCTTGGAGATGAAAGCGCAGGATGAACTTGGCCTGAGACCGGAGACAGCGCTTGCGAGAGATTGTGTAGAGAGAGAGAGAGAGAGGGGAGAGATGAAATCGAACTCTGTGGTCTTAGGATTGGGCCTTTGGACCATTTTTGACGGTCCTAAGAAAAGGTTAATATTGTCGGGGGCGATTTTCAACTACTTTTTAATTTCACTTGTAACTTTTCCTTTCAAATTCGAGGATTATAAGTCATTTTTGAAAGTCGTTGCATGAGTGTCGCAAAATTTGCAAAAAGTCACAAGTCAAAAGTAAAAATCACCGAGTACAAATTGACACGACCGATTGATATAATTAAAATTTATTAGAATAATTGGAGAACTTAAAGTGAGTGTTGTTTTCCGTCAAATAGTCCAAATATATATCACAAATCCTCGTACCGATCTTACCTAACACTTTCAACATAAATGATTATCTGTAATAGAAGTTTTTTATTAATTAATTATTTCAAACGATTATTATTATAAATATTAAAATTTGTTGCAAAAGTGCAATAAATCCTAAAACTTACAAAAAAATACAATCAAGTCCTAGAACTTATCAAATTGATCCAATCGAGTCATTTCATTGATACCGTTAACTTGTCTAATGGAAAATACTAACGTGGTATTTTTTTAATTTTTTTATCAAATATTATTTAAATTAGATTAAAAAATAAAAAAGCTGAATTTTTTTTTTAAAAGCAAACCTGGGGGGTTGAGGGGAAGCAAGGCAAAGCCTCCTCAGCAGGCACTTCTGCCACCGCCTCCCCTAGTCGAAGGGGCCGGCGACCTGGGCAAGGGTGACCGACCCTCACCAACCCAAGCGATAGCCAATGTCGTGCAGATCTAGGTGGGCATCCATGATCTAGCCTCGTCAGCTATCTCCTGGGGTCACGAGGGTGGTGGTTGGCCACCCTTGCCCAGGGTCGGCGACCTCGTTAGTCCCTTCATATATTTTTCAAATTATTTAGCCTTCCATGAAATGTATGAAGTCAACTCATTTGTTGGTTCTAATTTTTTTACAAAATATGTCATCGTATTTTGTGAGTCGAAGTTTAATAAGACTGAAGCACCTTTCAGAATTTTTTACCAAGAAATGAGACTATTTAACCTCATATTACAATTGTTAGCAATATGCACCACAATGTAATCAATTTTGATAAACTGGAAGTGTTTTTACCACAACTATCCAGGGCACTCTTAAAAAATAATAATAATAAATAGTCCAATTGCGCTGTGCATCGACCACCGAAGCTGAAGTGCAGGAGCACCAAAAAGGAGATTGAATCGATCGATCGTTCTTTTCATGCATTCTTTCAGAGGTGCGGAAATTTAGGCGCGCATGGTAAAATTTAAAAGAAATTGATTTACTTTAAATCAATTTCTCAATTTCTATTCCCGGACAAGTTTCGAAAGCAAAGAAACCCGTTTGATAACGACTCAAAATTTCTATTTAAAAGTAAATCCGTTTGATAACAGAAAAAATTTCTATTTCTAGGAATAGAAATTGATTAGATAATAACATAGGAAATTCTCAAATATAAAATAATAGCCGAAATAATACTAAAATAATATAGAAAATCCTCAAATACAAAAAATAATCGAAATAATACTAATACATTAGAAAAGTTGAAAATACAATTTCATGGAATTTATATTACATGTGCTTACGTTTCCTATTACGTAATATTTTCTTTCGAAAAATAAACAACGTGGCAAAAAAAAATTGAAATTCAATTGTAGTGAATATGTCGTTGTGTTTTTGCCGAAATTGATTTCACATTAATCAAATAAGTCTAATGATAGCCATGATTATAATAGTCTAATCTCCTAAAAAAATCCTAACTTCAAGTCTAATTCCAATTTCTTTCCAAATTTTGTTAAAAATATCCTCACCGTGTTCAAAAATCGTCACCAATTTTTTTCAAAATTATCAACACTAGGATTATTTAAAAATTTATTATCAAAATCTATATTTTCATCAACACTCTTACAAGAACAACATATTTCTTATTAGATATCTTTTCCTTATAAAAGAAAAATCGGATGAATCCCTAATGATTTGACCCATTTTTACCGCCTTAATATGAAGTTTATGATTAAAAAAATAGTTAGCCAAATAGAGTCGTTGGCTGGCATACACGGAAGAGTAAGTGAAGAAAGACTCATTAGATATAAATATGACCAATTGACTATTACCATGCATAAAATCTCTTACGTGCAACAAATGAAGCCTTGTTCATTCAATTCTCACCATCTAGCCCAATGGTTAAGATTTTCAATCAATATTGATTAGAATGATTATATTAAAAAATCATTAAAATATTTTGGACTAAATTAACTATTTCTATTTCTATTTCAATATTATTGATCTAAAATATTTTGGACTAAATTGAAAAGTTGAGAAAAAAATTTCTATTTCTATTTCTATTTCAAAAACTCGGAAGCTAAAAATTTCAACTCGATTTTTCGATTTCTCTATTTCTAGAATAGAAATCTGTTTCAGAAATAGAGAAATCAAATCGTTACAAACGGATTTGTTCGTCTGTTCCGGGAACAGAGAAAAAGAAATTGAGAAACAGAAATTTTATCACGCGCGCTTCTTAACTGCTGCTCTCATCTCCTTTTTTTTTTTTTAATGCATGACACTTGGGAGAGATTGCATATTTGGAGAGCCTGTTCTCTTGGATTGGGAAGATTGCTGGTGAAGAAGATTAATATTTGATTGGTCAGCCAGCAATATCGCCCAGAATAGGGGATAAGTCCCCACTAACAAATAGAGAACCAAGAAATTCGTACCAGCATATCACAGCCGTTTTGCCAGGAAAAAATAAAAAGGGAAAATTGCGCAGTCAGCTGTTAGGAAGCACCGTAACAATCGCAGACAATTCCACTACGGCATTAAACTGCCGATTGACGTAATAGGTATCATAAACAATTAAATACTGATAGAGTAACATCGCCAACGAGATCGGGCATACAACAGACACGAGCCAAAACTATTTTGCCATTGTATATATTTTGCCGTTGCATATAATAGGGTATCATCCTCAGAGTGTTAACTACACAACTTCTCGCAGGAGGAGGGAGACTGATGGATTAAGCCAAGCACATGATAGACACATTACAAAGACTGAAATGGGGGGAAGGGGAAAGAAAAACTCGACTTTTTACAATGAATGCATTCACATGATATACAAAAAAGAGACAACAGATTAGCCATTACATGCCGACAACACCATAGCGGCCCAGTTTGTTCTCACAAACACCAGCTCCATTCATTGGTTAATGTCTATGGCAGTGCCTGTTCGGGCCTGAGAGATGCGATTAGCATAGATGGTCACCAAGCGCAATTGTGTGCTGTTGAGTCCTTCCAAGTAAGGCAGGAATGCTTTGCCAAGCATGATATAGATGTCCACCAGACAGAAAACAACCGTCTATTCCGCCAAAAAAAAAAAGGTTTATTAAGGAAGAAGAATTTATCAAGTTGCTCAAACGAAATGAGAAGTGAAATTTAATTGTGATTGTATTGATTAGCAGATTATTTTTAGGAAACTCTATGAAGGAAGCCAAAGCAGCCAAAAAACAAAGGACCTAAGGTGTCTGATCAAATATAAACAAACTGCATCACTCATTTTCCCCAGCATATCTGCAAACTGGGAAGCAAGAGCTCCACAGAAGATGGCAAAAGTATAATTTCTAATAATTTCAGGTATTATATAAGATAAATTTTGCAATTCCGCTTCCACAATTCTATACCATTATTGACCTATCAATGAGCACTTGTATACAAAGTCATCAATCTAATTCTCACTTCATGGTAAAGAGAAAACTGTAGAGCATCTTGTCATCTAACTCTCACTTCATGGTAAAGAGACAACTGCAGAGCATCTTGACCTTCCTGGACTGGAAAGCTTCCAAATGAGAGCTTTCACCATGAAGGTTAAAAAGGCCACTTGATTTACTCCAATGATCTTTTTCTATAGATAGATACACTGGGAGCAGTCCACAAACTCTTATTTTCTCAAATTATTGTTAGGCACCCAAGCACTGCAGATTCCTACCATATTGGCTTCCTTTTATATGGCACGAAAATTACAAACAAGGGACGCGATTCATCACTGTCATGAATGTACTTATCATCCATATTATTGTTGACCAACAAGGAAATACTATGGGAACACAAAATGGCATCTCTCCTAAAAGAGAGACAAAACGAGTCCACAACATCATTAGCTCCAGTCCCTAAAGATGAAGAGTATGTAAAACTCAGGTAATCAGACAAGATGGTCACATGGAATTCATATATTAAAACAACATGGCCTTCCAATGCAGCACAAGGGTTCACTACATCTGCAGGGACACATGATGTGCCAGAAAGTCATAATGCAGGTGGTGCCATTATGGAGTAGGAGCATGCTTAAAAGGGAATGTCAAATGATATGATAGCAATGCATTCTCCGAGTCCTGAAAACTTAAGTACACAGAATTAACACTAATTTCTGCAGAAAAGAGCCTTTTGATGGTTTAAGTTAGGAAAACTCTGTTGGTTCTCTTCAGAAGATAGAAGAGGGACTCTCAAGGTAATTGCTCAAGCGAGAACTAGGTCTTTCTCTTTTCTTTTCCCTTAGTTGATCAGTTACTTATTTCTACTGCCCAAACTAACATAAACAATAGAAAGAATAAGCAATACCTTCCGAACATCTGCACTTTGGTTTCCAAATGCTTCAAAAAGAGCAGGCAAAAATGAAGGCAATTGTGCCATCAATTCCTCTTGGGAAAGACGGCCCACAAGCTGAATACAGGGAGAACAGCCCATTAAAGGCATGATAGTGCAGAGAAAATAACACCGAATTACAGAATACGAATCTATTCGAACTATCAACGAATTCCTAGAATTTTAGGCAGGACGGGGAAAGTTCTACCCCACCCATGCCACAAAAACCATCTGTCACCATTAGAACCATGCATCCTATTCAAATACCACATTCTAAAAAATTGATTGTCCGTGAGAATTTGATACTCACAACGTAATGGCATATGTGCATAGCAATTTCCAAATTGAAACGTACGAAGCATGTGGGTGAACTTATTATCACTTTCAATCTCACTTTTCTTATATTGTTTACAAAGATCAGGTGCAGGCAGTCAGCAACTATGTAATACTGTGTTTATTATATGGAAAAAACCATAAAAACCCTGAACTATGCCCATTGTGATATATTTACCCCAAACTTTTTTTGTGACCCCATAAATGCCAAACTTGTACCCATGTGACACATTTAACCCGAAAATTTTTCTCTATTAAATAACACATTGTTGACTACATCTGCATATGATAAAAAAACTAGCCTTCCTAGATAACGTTGACAGAACACAAAGGTGCAAAGGTCTCCTTCAAAGAATTAAAAAAATCAGAGTCAAGGTCATTACCTTTGTCAGACAATTTATACAAGTAACAAGAGTTTTCTCATCTTCCGCAACCAACAATGGAACGACAACCTGCAAAATTGCACATATTTATTACACCTGCTAGTGAGAAGCAAAAGCGTAGACCAACATCCTCAGTGTGAATAAACACAAGGATAAAGCGCATAAACCTCATTAGACTCTGAGTGCTTATGTGTGCACATGCACACCAGCTGCATGCAAGTGCTTTTATGCACCCACAGTGTGCAAGCGCGAGCGTGCGTGCATGAGATATATATATAGAGAGAGAGAGAGAGAATCCCACATACACTCAAACATCTGAATGGGTCATATTGAGACAGAACAACTGTCAAGCAGTGCTCTCCATCATTTGAAACCTAAGAACAAGAAGAGTAAAAATATAAATACTCTTGAGACTGAAAACTAAAGGACAGCAACAAAGCAAACCAAACCTACCTTGGGGACAGTATCTTTTGTCACATGAAGCAGCTTCTCTATTACAATCTCAACTGAATCTTCCATCATATCCTTCTAGAAGCATGATAAGAGGGAAATTAGCAAGCATGTCAAAGAAGAAATGACTAGGCACGAGTCAAATAAAATAATAAACAGGCAAATCACACTTTCATAAGTGCAAGAGGGAACCAGAACAGACCTGGTTTTTAAGCATTTCCGTAATTAATGACAGAGCAAGTTCTCGAATTGCGGGATCATGATCATCTAGCACCTCAAGCACAATTGTCAATATTTGATTGAAGTACTGCAAACACATCAGTTATCCGTAAGTCCATGGTCCAAGAGACAGTAAAGCAATAAATGTGTGACTGAGCAAGAAGATATGGGATCAACATCCAGACAAGGCGCTCAACTAAAAGTTCCAAGTAAAAATCATTAAGTAGAAACATAATTCACTGAAATCCTAGTTATCTAACCATGCTGCACGAAGGTTTGACCAGAAAAGCTAGGCAGCAATGCAAATAGTAGCTATTGAGTTTCACCGAAGAAGTAGCACAAAGATATAAGGTAAAGCCTACCTCCCCAAACAAACATATGAAATGTATCCGCCCTTTTAAGCAAGTTGGTGCTTTACAGCATGAGAAGCATTTAAGAACACTAAGATAACTACTCAACGACCAAACCATTTGATTAGCAACAAATCCAACTTTTAATGGTAATAGCACATATCTTCCTCCAACAAATTTTAATTATTCAATTAGTCAAAGAAACAATTAGCTCCTCATAAAAGCAGGCAGTTGAAGTTTCCTGACAGGTCATAA
The DNA here is from genome assembly GCA_016097485.1 of Eucalyptus sideroxylon x Eucalyptus melliodora. NCBI lineage: Eukaryota > Viridiplantae > Streptophyta > Magnoliopsida > Myrtales > Myrtaceae > Eucalyptus > Eucalyptus sideroxylon x Eucalyptus melliodora. Next base: position 38,633,076 of record CM027834.1, on the reverse strand, counting down.
GCCTGAGTCCAGACACGTGCTCTTATATTCTCTGATCCTTATTTTCCTGCCTTTAGTTGCCTATTTGATGCATTTATGGAGGTCCAACTTACACAAGCAAGAGACAAATGCTTGGTCAACATTGATGAACGTACGCAAAATAGGTGAGAGAGAAGATAAAGTTTAAATTTGAAAAGTTGCCAATTACCTTTGCCCAAACAGATATGTCATTAGATGCAGATAATTCGACCAACCGTTGAAGTCCTCTGTGCTTATTACAAAATGCATTATCTTCGTTGCCATTGCCAATCTAAAGATGGCAACATAGTGTCAAAATTATCACACTGTTCATTCTAGAACCAATAAATAAAATTTGACAGAAGCCTCACCAAGTGAAGAATTTGGGGAATGCTAGGTTCAGAGTCAGATAGTGTGTTGCTCTGCCAACCGATAGCTTTTTGATGATTAATATCTGCATCCCCTGAAGTTTCATTGCCTAGACCATTACCTCCAGAAGGTACTTGCTCCGAATTGATAAGACCATCAATGTGCACACGTGGAGTGGACAGATTTTCTGAGTTCATGCTATGGTCCAAGTAATCCATGGGACCAGGCATATAGCCCGTGTTCTGGACACTTAACTCCACCATGTAGTTTGATTCCCTGGTGTTGGAACTAGGAAAGTCTAAATGTAAGTTATCCTGTGTTTCATTGGAAGCTGTAGGAAAACTTGGAGTAACAATAGATGACTCTTGACCAGAACTCCACTTCATGACACCGTCGTTGTCTGCTGAACCAGCAGAATACCTTCCAAACAAACTACTCTTCTTTGACATGCTAACATAACCTTCTTCAGAAGATGAACCAACTGTATCAGATGGATCATAAGTCAATTTAGGCCGATGTCGCTCTTTCTTGTTTTGTAAGAAGTTCATTAAGTCCACTTCAATCCGAGGAGTGTACTGCTTCAGTGCCCGTCTCAAGGAATTTTGTTGTTCAATTGACAAACTTGACATAAAATTAAGCAATGCTGTCGAGTCATAATGGTTGTAAATGGATATGATGCAATTAATAGCTGCTTCTTTGAGCTTTGTATTTTTATCATGGGCCAATGGAGTCAACTTAGCTAGCCACAGTTTCAATATACCACTGTTACCGGTACCTTCAGAATTTATACCATGCTTGTTAAACGAGCCGATTGCAAATTCAATCACAGCCAACTTTGCCTTCGGCGACCGCTGCTCATCTAGTGATCGAAGCAGAGCAGGTAATAGAGAATCTACACCATAAGTCTTGTTTACAACATCAAGTGTTGCCGAACATGGTTGCCTGACTAACTCCTTTGGGTCAATCAGCCGCGAGAAAACATGCGGGAGGATCCTCTCCATGTAACTTTCAAAGGGCTTTCGACAAGCAGGAATGACTTCTGCAAGAGTGGAAAGAGCTGCCTGTGCTACTTTATGATGGGGATCATCCAAGTGCTGGAAAAACAACTTCATGACTTTCTCGAAATTCTGGACAACTTCTTGAATGCCTTTGGGTCCTTGTTGCAACAAGGACTGAAGATAATTAAAAGCCCCAACGCGAGCTGACCAGTCAGAATTTGAACTGAGTCCCTCACTTAGAGCTTCAACTAGAGAAGTTGGACCATCCACCACATTGGCCATCTCCCCCACTGGTATCTGGAAATCATCAAAACTCCTCCTGTTTGCAGATGTCCGACCCCCCACATGCTTTCTTGATAATGGCCTTTGGAAATTAGGTATGTAACTGCTCTGCAAATCCTTGAAGTCTCCATCTCGGTAAGGCGTGTCTAGATATTGCCTATCAACGTGTGCACTTGTAATACGTCTAGCCTCTCTATAATCCCTTTTTTCCTCAATGGAGACTCTTTCATGTACTCTGTCAGAAGCTCTCTTAGCCGAGTACGAGGAGACTGTTGACAAAGGCTCACTCGCAATGCCACTTTGATATGATAATTTTGTGGAGTCCTTTGAAGCCTGAATTTGAGTCATGATATCAGACAAATTCAAGCCACCATTACGACTACTACCTTTGGTGGTACTTGAGGCAATGGGGTCTCCAAGAAAAGAGGTTGTGAGATGATTGGAAGCAGGAACAGCGGGCGGAAGTGGTGGATCGCGAGAGGATGGAGGGTCAACTCCTGCACTAGGAGCAACAAGGAAGAATTTCAACTTAAAAATGGTAAATAGTAGGGAATTTTATGCGGAAAATTTATTGTGGAAATTATCAAGAATAAGTAATGAAGAAACCCTGTAGATACCTAGATCCAAACTAGATGACCGAGGAGCAGAAGGATTATGCTTCTCAGAGACATCCAGACCTCTAAGCATGCTTTCAATGGCAGTAACCTTCTGCTTGCTTGAGTGCAACACACTTTCAAGAGTACGTTCACTACCTTTACTAAGGGACTTGGTTTGCGACAGAAGCAACCCAGAAGAGAGAGATGTCCCGGATGGTAAACTTGCAGTTCTATCCATCGCCACAATTGCCGAGGGCCCATATCCTGCTAGATTTGTTTGGGCAGACGTATGAGGATTAGATGGCATCTGTAGACTTCTATCACGAACAGATGGGGAAGCATGCCTTCTATGTATGCCCCCATCCTCTTCATGAATGGTCTGCATTAAAAGAAGACCAATAAAGGACCTAAACTGATAAGTTTATAAAAATGCATATGTTTCATATTAAATAAGCATGCATACCCTTTGAATGACAGGATCAAAGGACGAGAATAAGCGCCGAGACCGCTCTGGCCAAGTTCTTGAAAACATTCTATAGCACGTCCTGGCAATTGATCGAACCTGTTCAAATTCAGACATTAAGCACTCTGCCCACATCTTTTAAGAGAAAGCACAATTTATTTCCGCAGTACATGCCACCTAAACGTGAACGCTGAAATAACAATTTAAAGCCAAAGCCATGTCAAGGATGGACTATTATATAACAACAAAAGCAATGTCAGCACAGCTTTTTTCTACGAAGAGTGCCCACACCAAACTAACATTCATACAAGGACTAATGAGATCATAGACACAGTTAAAAATAGCTTAAGCTATCAACACAGAAATCCTCTTAAGCTTAGTTATAAGGAGAAACGCAGAGTAAGAAGTTATGTTGCCTGCTACTTTTTCAGGCAATTTCAACAAAAGATTAGGCTAAAGGACATCCGGCAGCAGTGATGATCCAATAATGGTAACCTTACCATGACTCATTGTTTTGTTAAGTAAGAGGTTGATAAGCAACCTATCCAAGCTCATATAGCAAGTATCAAATTTTTAATTTGCTATTTAAATGATTCAATCTCCAAAATTCCGACCAAGAATAGAATTCCTGAGGTCAACTTGGGGAAGTCATCTATCAATAACTCATCAAAACTCCATCCATATAGTGTTATGTCAAATATAACTTTCCCAAATTTGGTTTAAGGAGGACTAGTGAACCCACATATCCACTAGTATGAGTAAAGAATGTTAAATCTTAGGTAAAGTGGGTCCTGCACTAGATTTTCTAATACAAGAGTTTCTCCTCACTTTTTGATACTTAAATATAGAGAAAAATAGGCTAAAGCAGCACTTTAAGTTTGCGCAACTGCAGCACAAAATAACCAAGGGCAGCTAATCCAATGCCCAAAAAATAGTGTGAAGGGCCTGGAATCTATATGACAATGTGAAAGTGTCATCCAAGATATGTTTGGACTTAGAAATAAGGGCTAATATCACCAAAAATCCCAAATTGGTACACACCCATGCCATATTTACCCAAGCTAATTTTTGCATCACAAAAATTTCTAAATTGGTGCACGTGTCACATTTACCCCAAACTAATTTTGTGTCACAAAAGATCCCAAACTGGTACACCCATGTCACATTCACCCCAAACTAATATACACATGTCACATTTACACCAAATTGTGATAATCTATGGTTTTTTTGGGGGTAACTATGGCATGGGTGCACCAGTTCAAAGTAATGTGACATGGGTACACCAATTTGAACTAGTTTGAAATTTAACGTGACACAAGAATTACTTTAAGTCAATGTGGCATGATTACACCAATTTGAGGTAAATGTGGTACCAAAGTACCAGTTCAAGAGTTTTTGCGACACAAAAAAATAGTTTGGGGGTAAATTTGACACTGGTTTACCAATTTGAGGTTTTTAGTGGAATTAACCCTAGAAATTACTACTCCAATGGCAAAATCAAAATTGATTCTATCCCTAGTGGAATAATACTATGACAAACACAAGGAGTTGTTATGATATTCAAAAATAATGCAGAAACAAAAGGCATCAACATAAATAAAACATAAATCAGAGAGCTATTATTGAAGCCAAAAGGATTGAAAAAATCCAAGTAATGGAAAGAAATCTTTTAGTTGGATGCCCACGAATAGGAATAGATCAGCAGCTACAAAAGAAATCCTAGGAAGATCTAGGGGAGTGGTCCAATTTCAAGGGATCCCAGAAAGAAAAAAGGGTTCCATAGAAAAGCGTTTATCTGGTCATCTAGGCAAAGAATGGAGGAATACAATAGTATCATTAAGCTCAAGCTTTTAGGATTAATTTTAATGACCAGGAGGCTATTAAGGACTCAACCTCAACATATGATCTCATGCTAACTAGTTCTTTCTTTGAGATAAGAAAGCTTGCCCAAGGTTGTTTGGTCATGCTTAAAACCAATCGCATGATGTTCTTATTGGAAAGGGACTATGAAAAGAATGGAGGCCTAAAAGGACAAGAGTAGGAATTAACGGACCTCAAAAAGGAATGGTACTTGGTATGGTCCAATAAAATCAAAAACATCCACTTAATTTTCCTCCTTTAGAGTGTAAAAACTTAGTCCATGTTAGTTTGCTCCTACCACCCAAATATACATGGCCATTGAACACATTCATCTGCGGGAGAACAAAACAGGACTAGACAGCTTCACAAAACTCTTCCACTTGATCCTACTTGAGCCAAATGAAAAATCTCTTGCCTTCAATATTAACAGACAAAGAATTATGACAAATAGTTATAATTTTGAATAACTAATCTAAGTCTCCAAAAATGATGAAGATACTACTATGTCCCCAGAAGAAAGCATCATTTCTCACTCTAATATCTCCAGATGTACTTAGGTTACTCCAAGAAGTATGATTCACTTTGCATTGCAACTGTGGACCAGAAATCAAATCCAAGCCCCATCATGAAATTATTGAAACTTCAAAGAAGTACGAATGGGCATACCTCACTCATTGCATCGCCAACACAACATCTTATAAGATCTTCATATAGATCGGCCGATCGCTGGATTTCTGGTGCATCAGGCCAATGTTCTAATATCAACAATGCATATTCACAGCACCTGGCATTAAAAGCGAGGAATTGTGATTGGAAAGAATAAAAGAATAAATATGGGAAACACAAGACGACAGGGAGGGGGGAGGCAAAGAATTGCTTGAATCTCTTATGAGGATAACTTTTCTATCTTGTTTTGCCAGTCATTTTTTATCATTAGGTTTCTGAGCTTATGATTGGTAGAGTCAATTGTTTGTTTTGTACAAAACAGAAAGAGAGAACTTCTCAGGAATGTTTATGTTTCATGGAGAAGCTGAAGTACCTTGAGCGAAGTACTGCATTTCGGTCATTTTTTGCACAATCAGCAATACGAGGAAGTACCCGAGCAACCTTGCAATTTGTTAACATCTGAAAGAAAGTTTCAGATGCCATATAAAAAGTGAAACACAAGTGGGAGGACATAATATCATCACATGGAAACTTACCGTTTTTATGCAGTTATCTGCAGACTCTGCAATCACAAGTACAGTAATCACAACTAACTTAAAAAGCACCTGCACCAGATATAAGTTAACCATCAAATTTAACAGAGTAGCCGGAAGTCTCATGAGCAGCTTGACTTCAAATATTTTTGGTTTAATCTTTCTTTTGCTGTCATCTATGACCACCTTAAGTAAATAACAACATTGCAGTTGTATGACGTGTATTTTGATGACTACATTTTCCAACCATACATCAATGATTAAAATAGTGTTTATTTAGTGGTGATAATAAATATAATAATACCAAACCGGTAGTCAAGAGATACAAACTTTATGAATGATAAACTTTGAAATCTTAGAGGTCATTAATATTTTTTTATATTTTATTAAAAAATATTTTCGAAGATAACTTACTGATTTTAGAAAAAGATCAGAATAGTTACTTTTTTAACTTTACATTTGAAGCCACTATGCTCTAATAGTATATTCTGCACGAATAAACATCAATTAGAAGCGTAAATAATTATATTATCAATATCACATGTAAAGAGTTCGAGTGGCTCTCATTCAGTAAAATCAAGGAAGTACACTTAATATGTCATAAATATACTGTTGTGAGATGAAAAATTGAGCAATGTCTCTTCTTGTGTATAATTATTCAAATTGCCAAAAAGATGTAACTCTATTATTAAGAGATATATACTAATTAAGTCCATATATCAAAATACATAATTTAACAATTGAATTTTCTTTCGAATGTTAGAGATCATTGCAATGAAATTAATTTGTTACATAGAAATCAATGTAAACAATAGTGGAATGGAGCTTTGGAGGGTGCATGACATGTGGCTTAACCACAAAACACCACTTTACCCACTTTTCTAAGTTATATACTAGATACAAATAAGTCGAAATAAGACTAACAAAGAGAAGCAAAATTACCGGGATAAAAATCTCAGCACAAGCCTCAAAATCTCCTAAGAGTTCCTTAGATAGAAAGCATAACAGATGGCAAGCCTTCAAAAACAAGGAGATTATATTATTTGTCTATACCTCTGTCCACATGTTTAGCATGAAAGAGACAGATAAAAACTGCACAGACCATTAAGTCATCTACATTTATAGTCAATTCTCCTAACAGCATACCTCCACGATTGACAACATAAAGGCGTAGTAAGCACAGACAAAAGTTCTACATAAAAAAAAAAATCTTCCTTTCCTTAAGGCATTGTTGTGAGGTTTGATGATAAAATGATATATGAAACAAGGAATAGGCATGCTTATGTTGCCTAAAATGCATGTATGTTGACAGATGCATGCACTGACACATCCTCCAGAGTGTAATTCACTTGCAAAGGAACTACTAAGCCACATGGGCCGTATATGCAGAGATCTCATAAATATTTACCATGCTGAAATTTCACATGGAATAAGATGAGAGATGGCAGATTTGCAGAGTTTGCTGAAGATAACATCGTGCAAAATAATGGTGCTATCCTGGAAGGTAAAAACATGATGGTGTATAATGTCATGGTACTCCCACAACCATGTCACTCGTTGAAGACCATCAATCAGTACTATGTCAGCGTGAACAACTACATTCAGGTAACAAATTTTGACCTCCTGTGTTTGTCATGTGTCTGGTGAGCGAAATTCGCAGGGCTGATAATAGTTGATAAGAATTGACTTGCAGGAGCTTACGTGCAGAAAGTGCTGGACTTGGTGACATCAGCACTTCCAGATGATAAGATTTGCAAGTTAGTTTATGTCAAGACGGTACTTTGTTTGATTTTGGTGGTGTTTTTGGGTTGCCTGAAGAGGAAAGTGTGGCCAGATTGGGATGTTTGGATGTGGTTTTCTGTCTTTTTTAAGGCATTTTTCCATAGAGGAAGGCAACAAAATGAAGCAATAAAGATTAAAGTGAAGGAGCTCAGGTCGACTTGAGTTCATGTACATTCAGCTATATGAATCTTACTTGTTACTATCTTTGCGCATTTGGCTGCACAATGGAAAATGGTCTCAGACTTGTGAAAAATTATAAAATAAATGATGCATGCATTGTGTAATAGAATACTGGTTTTTCAAGTAATACATGGTCAATGCACTGAGAACTAGGGGTCGTTTAATTGGATTCTTACATATGGAGATTGTTCCAGGCCCAAAAAAAAAAAAATATGGAGATTGTTTGCATTGCCTGATACAACGCTGGTTCTGATACTGGTCCTCAAATATTTCTATCATTAATTTTTTTTTTTTTTTTTTTTTTTTTTTTTTTTTGCTTCTTTTGTTGCTTCGTTCAAGAGATGGCGGGATGTGTATGCATGATAAGCAACCTTACAGGCAATAGTTTTATGCCCATCAATGTAGTTTGATTGGAAAGAAAATATAAGTAGCCCATGTATATATCTATGCCACAGGCACTAGTTTCATGCCCTCAACAAGGTGGTCAAAATTTAGGTTAAAGACCTAGCATATAAATCTCAGAGTTAGATGGCATCAATAGGACATATGAAAATACACATGCACACCTGCTTAACTATGCTAGACCTTCGGTCTGATAACTGCGTGCTGAGAGGGCCCACAAATTGCTTCAGAAGTCCCCTGAAACATGGATAGTCTGATGCACCTGTAGCAAGGGACAATAACACAGTCAAGTGATAGAAACAACTAAATCCTGGCAAACCATAAAGCATACCCAGGCTAGCAGAAGTTGTCAGGACCTACTATCATTTGAAAAAAAGTCAATGCACAAGAAAGCTGTTGAAGTTGCTTTTAGCTCAGGATGAAGCACACTAATTGGTAAAGAAATCCACTTTATCACAAAAGGAAGAGACTAAAACATATCTAATGCACTTTACCAAAAAAAAAAAAAAAAAAAAACATATCTAATGCAGCATTTTTCCACATATAGAACATTTAGAAGATGGAACCATTGTTACTAACCAAATGTTTCCATGATGAAATTTTAGACAAATAAATGCCTCCGTTCTTGATGGTTAAGTGATATGTATGTACAGCTTTCCTGCTCAAGACCTAGATTTGTGTCACCAAACATGCACTTTCACAAGGGGCCATCCCCCTGAGAGCAGACCTCTGTTTTTAAAAAAGTACTCATGTCCATTGTCACAATGGGGAAGGGGATGCTGCCATTGCCACACCTAGCAAGGGATAAAGTGCCAACGAGACTCAGAAATCTACTGTCAGGGAAAAGAAAGTTTTGGAGAGCATTATCCGCATGCACCATAAGGCATGCTCAACGCAATATTGTACTTCATACATTTCTTTGACCAGACAAGGCTAAGTTGCCCTTCTCAATTATGAAGACATCAAATACCAAAACAACATTGAGAAGTGAAAAATTGAAAATGATGTTCATTAGTAAAGCTAACAACAGATAATTAGGCAGAAAATAACCTCCAGAAACAAGCCCTTCAACTCGCTGCATGGCAGCAATGCGCACAGACCAGTCTTTGTCTGGTACAAGAGCAGAGGCAATCTTCTCAAATTCCAATATTAGCTCTTTCTCCGAATAGATCTTTATTGGTTCTATGGGTTTCTCTGTAACATCACCTTCAGCTGCAATTAAGAGGAGAGGCTAAAATGAGCTAGTGAAGGCATCAATACAACCATCTAGAAGAATGCTTTGAGCACTCTTGATGAAGCCCTATGTGAAATGCTCTCTTCTTAGCAAGAACACTGAATCTCTGGAAAGGTATATGCACAATATTAAAAGCTATGTCTATGATGTGTAATTCAACTGATTCCAGGAAAGCTCCCTAAAATGGCAATGCAAATAAGTTGCTCATTCTTCAATACAGTAGAAAATTGCACATTACTATGACCATCGCCAATGACAATGGCTTGAAGTGAAAAGGAAACTGCCAACAAATTGATAATAATAAACTTAAAAACATAAGCTAAAAGACTAATCCTGCCTGTGACCTGTTGGCGGTTGTTACTAGGTAAGAAGAAATGCCAATAAACAAATGAAAAATAGCCATTAATATCACAATAGTTCTAAACTATTATAATTAATACTGCAATAAAGCACACCCCACCCTAATAGCATCAATTTTCAATAAATAACAGACCAAAGTTGCCAAGAGAAGGGACTAACATCTACCACATATGCCCAACTATCATCAAGGTCTGAGGACTAGCCCGAAAAAGGAAAGGAAAAAGCTTTTAATTTCTTTTGGGCCATTGTCTCCAGTTTAGGAACTCCTAATTTGTGTTAAAAGAAATCACCAAATTGATAAGTATTGAGGAAGCAAAGACATTTAAAATGCAATGCCAAGGCCTAGACAAACGCACAGCATAGAAGTTGCTCAACAGTGAATACTCAGGACCACTTCTCAGGGTATCACAACGGATATTCCTCTACTAATACAGTAGTTTCAGTTAAGTCCACAGTTTCAAGTCAAATGCAAACCAATGTGCCATTAAATTCATAATCCTCTCAATAGCATTAGATTAAATGCATACAAAAATGTGAAAAAATAAAATATTTGAATGGAAGATGAGGGAAAGAAGGGGAAAGTGATTTAGCATTCTCCTAGATGAGAAAGGAAAAGACAAGGAGGAAAATTTGTTGTTGGGCCTACTTGACTCATTTCCCTCAAATATCAAGAGAAAGTGATGAGTTAGTTGAGCCAATATCACAAAGTGACATTATCTGAAGGATATTATCATCACATATATTCCCAAAACTCTAATTTCATTCCATTCGTTTTCCTTTATTCTAAGTAAATATATATATATATGTATATGTATACAGCAAGATGCTCTCACTCCACTTTCTGATTCTTCAATACAATCTTGTGCACTTCTTTTAAGTGCAACTTTCTCCCCGAATTGGTATTATAAGAGACATGTGCCATCAGTAAAGCATTATAAGTCTTTCCCTAGAAGGTGATGATGCGAACCTCCAAAAAGAGAAGCTCCCCTTGAGGAGTTCTTTGCTCTTGGACTGCTTCTTTTGTAATTAGTGCTCACTGGTTTCGTTTCTCCAGCAGCAACCTTGTTGCTAAGTCCATCTGAAGAGCGGTTTCGGGGTTCAATTCTCTCTAGTCTTGCATTGATATCTCTTACCTGCATTCACATGTCTTTCTATAATGAAAGAAGTAAAGAAAAGGCACCGCAGAGAGTTCTTGTGGTGGGCAAAACATCTTAGAAGAAATCTATGCACCAAAATAATGTGACATCAACAATGGAGTCTAATATTGCCAAATGTTTTTGAAGAACAGAATTAAGAAAAGAAATTTTAGTGAACAAGACAGTTTTTGAATGAATATTCACCATGGAAACAGGAAGAGAATGTCGCTGAAGTTCATCACGAAATTGATCACCCGCTTGAGCATACATCTCCTGCAAGTAAACTAATAAATTAATCTAATGAAGATTTGAAGCTATAATTAGATGAACCAGGGAGATTAAGTACACTGAGAATCAAAAAGTTCAACACAAAATCATAAGAATATTATCTGTTATTCCCAGTTATTTAAATCTAATCAATCAAATCTACTACAATAACCAAACCTAAGCAAAGATCAGTCACTTTCCATTAATTGGATCAATTAGATCGATCATTGGGACACTAAGACCATATGGACATGAACACCTCAAAATTGTTTTGAGTTCTGCTTTCAAAGACAAGTTGAGAAGAGAAGACACTACATCACTTAAGTGAGCCATTACTGCTGATCAATGTACTGGCTACGACATTGTGAAGAACATTAGAAATTCACAGGGCAAAAGAACAATTTTTATGACATCAAATGTTCTGCACATGTTTGACAAGAAAGAAGATTGTCATGAGATTAGAGAGAGAGAGAGAGAGAGAGAAGAAACAAGAGAAGTAAATAAAAGGTAAATCAATCCATATACATCATAACAAGACCATCATGGCGCCTGACTGAGACCATAGAGCATTTCAAGAGAGGGGGAGGGGGCCTTCACTTATATCCCATTAATTCTTCCATTGCACAAAAACTATCTCAAGCTCACAGCTAAACCTAAAACTTATATAGACTAAAATACCTAAAGATGCAAAAGCCAAGTTAATGATTGAACTCTCTTTTGTCAAACAATCCTTCCCACCATTTTTTACCATCTTTGAGGAATCTTCTCTTTGAAAGGCCCAAAGTGCTCCACTAGTCTACCTGTTATCATCTTTCTAAAATCGTCCCATTAAAAGACCCCAATAGCTCACATGCATAAATTGGAAGGAGTTCGTGAATGGCAATGCCACATGAGTGACCTGAGTCAATAGCATATAGAATATCCAATACAACAACAATCTATCAATGACCAAAGTAGCAAGATGGTCAAGGTTAAGGAGAAATTGCATAAAAGAAAACAGTTAGCATGTAATGTAACATGTAAAATCCATCAATCATAAGTCATTGCTTCAATTGAAAATCATGGCTTTTACTTTCACAATGAGTTCCCTCACCTGCATCCTACAGCAGTCATTTTCTAATATTGATGAAACTATTAATTCAATTAACAGTTCAAGCTTAACCTGTTCTAGAACCAGATATGACTGTAAACAGCTTTTAAAGTAAATAGACTGAGAGAAGGTTCAACTCCCAACTGACTTAGTCCAAGGGCAAAACCAGACTAACGTTTGAAAGAAAGGTTGCCACTTTTATATAGTATAGCATCATAATCACATTAACAATAAATAAAATTGCGAAGTAATTTGAAGAACTTCACTGACCTCAACGCACAAAATAGCTGCTTCTCTAACACCATGATTTGAGTCATTCAACATTTGTAATATCTGGTGATTTAAAAGAGTCAATTAAATCCCACTTTAGCAAAGAGAAAACGGAAAAGCTGAAGAGCAGTGTTGCCATCCAGATAAGTCAGATCATACAGGAGGAAGAATTGCCCGCTGAAGGGGAAGCTCGGTAGATGCAAAAAGGCTGATAGCAGAAGTTACAGTTCGGGCAAACTCTTCTCTAATCCTCCAACTTTTGTGCGTCCAGGCATAAGAACCTGCTCTTTCCACAATGATCGTGGGAGAAGAGACCTGGACAACTCAACATGTCAATTCAAAGCTCCTTTTCTTGTTCAGTTTGTGCATGCTAAAACAAGAACCTCAACTATCATGAATCCATTCCCGGAGATATCTACAGGTACCCAATGAGTATAAAAGATACGTATGTCATGGCAATGGTGTTTCTTAAGTATTGTAGTTGCCTATTTTATTTTTGGACTGCTAGTGCGCAAGTTGCCAAAGGAGAAACTTTTCACCTCAGATAAAGGTAACAAAAGACCAATTCCGAGATAGAGTTGCTAAGCTGATTTTCATTTTCTCTTTTCCTTTCTATTTGTTTCTCCTTAGTTCTCAGGGTCAGTTTGAAAAAAACGACACGGTTTCCTTGCACTAGAACAGCCAGAAACAACTATATTAACCAACGCAAGGTCGCATAGCTTTGGATAACCCCTCAACACTAGTGCCTCTTTCATCTTTTTGTTCACTCAGTCTAGGACAGCCAGCAACAGAATTTGAACGAAACCGAAACATCCACCAACCAATCAGGGGTAGAGGAGAGTATCAGTCCAATTAACACCTCTTTAGTATCTCAACAACCAATACGCCAAACGCTCGCTCATTTGAAACCAAAACTACATGACCCGACGCAGAACCGACGCAATGCACCACGCACAAGTACATGCGATGGTGCATTCGCTCCAATTACCTCCATCAGAGTGAGCAGGAGCCGCCTGGCAGCGTCCCTGACCGGCTGTTTGCCGTCGCCGAGCCGCTCGACCACCGCGGGGACGAGCGCATTGAAATGGAGCTTCAGGTGCTCGCCGGAGAGCACCGCGGCGGACGCCAGGGCCTGGAGCGCGCCCTGGGAGACCCTGAAGTTGTTGTCCCTGAGGAGATCCAAGCAGCAGTCCACCAGCGACGTGGCCTCCGCGGCGGAGAGGCCCTTGCGGGAGGCCTCCAGGAGCTGGTGGAGGCGCTCCACCCCGGCCATCCGCTCCTTCGTGTCCTTGGCGCGGGCGAGCTCCAGGGCCTCCTCCATCGGGAAATCGACGACGGCGATCGAAGCCGCGGCTCGGATCTGGCGGCGGCCGGGAGGTTAGATCTGCGCCGGCCGAAGGTTGGAGCCGGAGGAGGAGGAGGAGGAGGCGGGCAATGCGACTCTAGCGAGGACGATGCGATTGAGCGTCGAGCTCTCGGAAGACGATAATGGCGAATTTAGAGAGAGAGAGAGAGAGAGAGAGAGAATGGTAGCGGTAGAGTGCCGCTAAAACTCAGTGAGAGCGAGCGGGCAAGCGAGAGAAGCTTGGAGTGACGGGAGAGATGAAGGCGAGCGTCGTTGGTTGGGGGAGTGGTTGAGATAATTGCCACTCGGAATCGCTCGAATTTACGACTCGTGCCACTGCGTTTGACTACGACTTGATCCCACACCAGTTAAGAAACGTCGAAATATTGGTATTTTCTCCATGGTTATATTTATATCCGATTATACAAAGCGCGCATCTTCTTTCTTGACTTATAACACTTGTCTTCTTCGTACCATTTTGCTTGATATCATGTCCAATGTGATCTCTAAACTATACTGCTAGATTAAAATCGATAAATACAATGAAAGTACATTTGCTCGATCGTGATTTTTCTCAAAATTCTATTTAAACAAGTTGGCATACATAAGCTAGAGGAACACAATGGACGATGCGGCGTTATTCGAGGAAGCAAAGCTCGGCCGCATTTAAGGTACATTTCAACTCATCCCCAAACCCAAACAAGAAGAAAACAAAGCTGAATGGAAAAGGGCACACACTAGAGAACTAGACCTTCTTGCATATTGGACTTCCACAATCACAAGGAGAATAAGCTAATTGGGGTCGAACAAAGATCCAAGATCCGGGGAGAGCTGTCGCCATCAAATGCGAGAGTCCATGGCCATGATGGTGCTAAGGTTCATTGGGTTCATGTACTCAGTTGTCCCCTTGAAGATCTGGTCGACTATGATCCGATTCGCACGCTCCGTCGGATGGAATGGATCCCAGAACACATATACCTTCCGATCACGGCATAGGTTTGCCGCTACGTTGCATGTCCCCAACCCGTTATAGGGGCCTAGTCCGCAGCATGCTATTTTCGAGGTCTTGAAACCTAGCCGACAAAAATTAAGTCAGAAGATTCTAAAATCTCATTAGAGATGGAACAGAAAATAAGGAGCAAGAGATTTCGGATGATTCGTGAGGAATCATAAGGAAAAAAATTCTCTAGATTGGCCTAGCGAAAATGATGTCCAAAGTTCATGGCATTAGTACTACTCTGGCAATAGTGAAAACTATGATTCTTTGGTTGGGCCAAGCCCCAGCCCAAGCCCATGACAAATGTCCCGGTTCAAAATTTAAGAATGGGTAACGTTACAAGAATCCAAGTGCTTAGCAAATTTACTGAACTCTCAATTGCCTAATCATTACTAACGTATGAAATCATGTGGAGATCGAACCATATCTGCCGGGATCGCTGATGAAGTCCATGTTCATTTTGAAGGCATTGGCGGAGATGAACACTTCGGAGCCGATCTCGCTGTTGAGCTGCTTAAGCATCTGGGCAAGCTCCGGGTTGAATATCCGGGCCGCCTCTTGCGGCCGGGGGGCGCATTCCCCGTTCCTGCTCCCCGACATGGCTAACTCGGCCGGGACGCAGCCCAACGGCCCCGTGCCAGTGACCAGAACCCTCCGAGCCCCAAGGTCGTAAAGCCTCTGCAATGTTCAACAGTCCCAGTTTTGCATCACAACTCAAGCAGATGAGATACAGAGCTGTACAGTACAAGAGGATGTCGAATATGTGGAAAATTACCCTGAGAATTTTCTTGTACTCAGCAACGAGATACTGAGAAAACTGTGGGATGGTAAATTGGCGCGATCTCGCGGATACGGGTGTCAAGAAGTAGTTATTGACCCAGTCGTTGCCGCCGAGGACAATGAGGGCGAGGGCTTGGTTCACTCGCTGCTTCGCCGCAGCCGGGCCGATGAGGGCGCCCAACCTCTGCTGGTACTGCTGAAACAATTGCAGTTGCCTGAAGATCCTTATGATGTTGAGCTGCGCAAACATGGGAATTTACTCGATCAAATTTCGTGTCAAGACGATACAAAAGCTTGTGTGTATCAGCAAACGTGATTTCTCTTTTGCATGAATTTTCTGCTTTCGACGGCCTTCGCTTAATCGAATTATTCATGTCGACCGTGCATCTGATGCGATGATATATCAAGAAGGAAATGTGCTAGTGATGCGATTTAAGCCGATGGACATACGAATTGAACTCCAGTGTCGTTGAGAATTCCGATCCCGGCCGAAGCGAAATTGGCGCCGACGAGCAGCTTTTGTCCGGTCAGTTGAGGGCTTAGGTATGGCAACGTGGCTTCTGCTCCGAGTTTCTCGCCTATGTAACAATGCCAAATTAGTGAGCAAAAGACGCGAACGCTAATCAGCTGAAAAATGCATGATAAGACCGGAAAAGGGCGACGTACTTATAAGGTCCGGGAGGTTCAGGCCATTCGAGAACCGCCCGGTGGCCCTGTGAGTAGGGTAGTCGATGCCGTTCGGGGGATTGTCAGCGCGTGCAGTGGTGGCCAGGTAGTTGTTGTTGCCGTTGTCGACAAGCGAGTCCCCAAACACGAGGAATGCACGAGCCGCCTCGGCTCCAGGGGCAGCGACTGACAGGAGGACCGCCGCCAGGAGTGCGATCATCAGAGCCCTGGAAGTACCAATGCAGGCTACTTCAGACATGTTTGCAGAGGTATAGACAGACAGTCTCCTCTTTTGCTGGGGTAGCCTTGGCCTTTCTACTCTGTGCGAGTGTGGTGGGATGCAACGGGATGGTTTATATAAGGAATTTATTAGGGTATCGTACTTAGGATATTTTTCTTCCCAAGGGATCGACGCGATATTATTGGTTGCGCGTCATAAATGATCTCTTTCTTTATACCAAAGCAGCCTTATCTAGACCTAATACATTTGAGCTTCGAGTATCGAGAGGCGATATTCTATCCATGTTCGGTGCATAATGGTTCGTTCTTGCCCTCTTTTTACCTTTCAAGAAACTTAGTAAAAGTAGAATCTTAACCTAAAAATCACACTCCACCTGTTGTTGGCGGTGTGACTCGTACTTCCCTCGGGGGTCCCACTCCTCAATGAGTGGGCAAAGGTCACGAGGCACTGCTCTCTAGTCACCAGATGACCGACTTTTTCAATGTCAATATTTCATTTGTAGTTTGTGCCTCATCATAAATAGCTACTACATGTATATAATATCTCTCTCTTGTGATTGAGGAATGTATCAAAGATGTACGGTTATGCTAATTATAGATATTTTATTTGCTAAACATAGTTATAGTTTAAGGGTGAACTATGATAAAATATTATGTCTCAAATTCTCTTTTCTCGCTTTTGCTCTTCACTTTTTTGTGATTATCCGCTAAATCCTAACAACGCTCTCATTGTACGCACCAAGTGGAACTTCACTTAAACTGTAGTTGCAAATAAAGGAGGGAGTGAAAGTGAAAAATTGAAGAAATTTCGTAATTTTCACGGGAAGGGGACTGGAAAATTTTACTCATGCTGTGACAATTGAGAAGGGAGAGGAGAAAATTAGTTAATATTTTGGCATTTTGATCACATTTACCTCCCCTTTCCCTTCCTATTCTCACATTTTCCAAACGCGACCTAGAAGTAAAAGGGCAAAAGGGAAGGCCCACCCGGCCCCGCCCCCGCCCCAACCAAACCCCCCGGCGCTCGAAGTCTTCGCTTGTTGGGAGCGGTTGGCATGACATTTAATGGAGTTCCGTATGTAAAGAGACAGAGTCAAAAAGGCTACCTGAAACTTGTCTGAAGAGGCCCATCTTCACTTTGCACCGGAAAAAGGTACCCATAAATTTAATCTTAAATTTTTTACAAAATTCTAATTTAGCTATTGAGGTCAATATTCGTCAGAAATTATTGACATAATAGTTTGGTCTATTAATCGCTGCTTGTCTTATGTACTGCACTGTCACGTCAATAATTTTATGCAAAAATTAATCGAACTAACTATATTAGAATTTAGTGTAAAAGTTTATGATTGAATTGATTAAGTTATAAAATTTAGGATTAAATCGGTATATGTACAATTTTTCCTAATGTGTTGAATGCAACTTTTCTAAGAATTCTTTTTTTTTAATCCAATATATAGCGCATTTTTTTTAATATATAGCGCATTTGAAAGAGTCGGCTTAATAGTTCTGGTACGGACCTCGACGGAGAAAACAAAAGACAATATGCAAAGACTAAGTAAATCATAAATTCCATCAACCTTTGTTTTAAATAAACTCAGCAAAAGTTGTGGTGTCTCACAGCTATAAACCACAATGCCCCACCGCAAGGAGGAGCAGATTATGATCTTTAAATGCGCCTCCCTTACTAGTTTAAAAGTCAATCAAGTGCAGACAATGAGGAAAAGGAGACTTGCAAAGGGAAGACCTAACCATCACCGTCCTAGCTCTGCTTTATCATTAATTAGGCTTGGACCCCATCAAACAAGCAAGTCGAGGTTGGTCAAAAATAGTCTGACCTAAACCGTTTTAACCCATTTCCATGTAATAAAAATAAAGTAACTCATACCCGTCCCAACTCATATTACTAAAACCCTTCCTTATTTAACCAAATTATGAAAAATTCATACCCAAATTGATATAAAAACATGGAGTGGGTAAGCTCAAGATTAAGAGCGAAAGAGTTATATAAGGTGAATTGAGTTTAAGTAACTCGCAAACCTATTTAACACCCATTTCATTTTGAGTTTTACCATTCTAAATCTATTTATTGAATATGACTACTTATATAATAATTTAGTTATATAAGTTTATGATCTATTTTGACAAGTCAAATTAGGCTGTCGTAATAACACCAAAACACCGTTAAACACACGGGCTATGTAATTTTTTATTGGTATGCATCTCACATCTTTCGTGGTTGATATGGATAGTTTAGTTTTTAGCAAGCGGCTTATCACTCGTATCGACGAGGGGATGCGTAAACAAAAATTATAGTTTGTGTAAAAAAAAAAATATAAACTTAATTGTTGAACAAAAAATTCAAAGTCGTTGTCGTGACAAATTCATCTCGTGGGCCAAATTGCACGTCGAAGACACGTTTAGGAAAATGTCATGAGCCAGCCATCAATTTTTAGTTTTAATTAACGCAGTGGGCCTCCACGTCACGTGGATGGGATTAGCTGGAAAACAGAGGGATTTTGTGGTTTTTTTAGCATAAATTATAGTTCGAAATCAAAACAAACTAGAAGGATATTATATTTGAATAAAAATATGTTAATTTCATGAAAAATGAATAATCTTTAAAAAATTCAAAAATAATCACTTATATTCCTTAAAATAATGAATAATCTATTTTTATCGATAATAATCAATATTTAAATAATTTCATGGACAGTAAATATATTTGTTTTTCGTTCGTTCTTTCGTCTTTGTAAGTGATTCAATCGATCATTTTTTAAAAATATTTTTAAAATAATTCATTTTTTGTGAACAAACTCGTCTAATTTCTTGTATTTCCAGTGATGAACATGTCAAGAGAAGGAATGAGCTTGCGTAACAGTCCTAAAGGATATTATTACATGACTCAGGAATTTTCGGAGAGTGACTAGCAAGCTCATTAAGTTGTAGGCTTAGCTTCTAATTGACAGATGGGCTACCCTACTAAGCTTGCTCGAGCTCAAGAGTCTTGAGAGATAAATGAGTGAGTTTGGGCAATGTTCTTATGAGGGAAAGTACAAATTGTCTATCTTTAGCATAAACTCGGTCCAATCATAAAATTATTCACAAATTTTATGTGATTGGCGCGCTTGAACAACACATAAGCTTGATCTCTTGGTCCAGACCCACCCAATTGATCAAAAATCGGCTTTCACTATTTAGTCAAACTTCTCACGATTATGATTTCCATCGTCCTTGGAAAGAATACGTCCCAAGTCATTCACAGTTGAAGCATTAAACAACAAATTTAATCGACAAGATTGTTGGATTGTTGTCACATTTGCACTCCATTCGAAAATGTGTTAAGAGAAGCAAAGAACATAGAAGGCCTTTATTTTAATAAGCGGTGAACGAAGAATAAGCCTTAAAAAATCGATGAGAGCGACTTGAGAGACATGTGAAGTATCTATTGAGGCTTAAAGTGCATAAAAATGGAAAATTCTAAACGGACGTGAAGTATCTATTGAGGCTTAAAGTGCATAAAAATGGAAAAGTCTAAACGGTCTCACTTTTCGTGAAATCAAGGTATGTGTGTATAGCCTTACGCATGAATATCCAAATTTGATTTAGGGTTAATACTATGAAAAACTCAAAATCAATATATATGTAATAAATTTATCTTTATTTAGTTTCCATTAAATTACTAAATTGAATAATATGTGGCAATTAATAAATATGTATCAGTCTGTGATTTTCATGATATTAATTTAATTTAATGAAAATTAATAGAAGATAAATTTATTATAAATGTACTAATCTAAGGTATTCATTAGTTAAAAAATTAATTTGAAATCAATTTTTTTGGTCGATTATTTTAATTTCGATGTTTTTTGTCAAAAATTAATTAAGATGAATTTATTATAAAAATATTAATTTGAGATTTTTTATAACATCAAGTCATCCACACACGGATGTTTTGTCAATCAATGCATGCGTTTCTCTCTGGTGTCCACTCCTCGAAATCAACGCTTCTCTCTCTAGTTTCCCTCCGCAGCAGGACGACGGGACAGGTGAGGAATATCAATGACCATGGAAACGTAGCTTTGGTGACCTTGCCCGGGACTCCGTTTTCATCGGCCGTCAGAAACCGGTGCCGCCTTATTGGTGATTTGGACGCGGCAATGCCGTCTTTGAATCGCTCAACGTCGTTCGATATGATGATGCTTAACGAGTCCGCGGCAATCATTTGCCCGCATAGGTCGTCTGCCTTCACCGACACCGACATTCTCCTGTGCAAAATATCTCCCTCGTCTTTATCGGGCCTGCCAGCTGGCCTGCGTGCAGCCTGGGCGAAATCAACTGGTCGGACCCGCGCGTTCCGTCCGGAGAGACCTGTCCAAAAGAAAATTCGAGACATGTTTTTTTTTTTTTTTTTTTAATCTTTTTTTATCGAAGAGCGAGAGATGTTAAAATATCTTTATTTAGCACAATTTCCTAATCAGAACAGAACACTAGGTCATATCTATTATCTTTGGACAAGGCGAGCCTAATTCTAGGATAGAACCTAAAATCCAAAAACAAAATTGATGGGAATCTATTTGATTTTAGATTCCAAAATATACATATATGTTTTGAGTTTTAAAAATTGAAAAACTTTTTTCAATGAGTAGATTACGGATTTTAGATTTGTGAAACCTATAACCTAAACCCTATAATCTAGGACTTAGAATAAGTTTTTGTATTTTTCTTGATTTATATCTTCGCACGATCCTATAGTATTCTATAACGTTCGACGATGAGTGTATATATGAACTATGAGTCTAAGCTTCCATTTTATAATTAAAACTTTTATTTTTTTAATATCTCATATTTTTCGTATGTCTATATATAAGTTATGGTCAATAAATTATAATAGTAAATGATGATTATTAAGAATAATTAATAATATATATGAACCGTGAGAAGACTCTGAACCTATGATAGAGTATGTCTTAGGTTCCAAAAAATGAAGAGCTTGTTCCAACAAATAGGTTCACATTCTAAATGGAATATGTACGAAACTTGGGACCGCTTACTCTTAATTTGCTAACTAGCCAAACAATAACAATTTTTATTATTTTTTTATTCCATGAAAAAAAAAAGAATAGAAATTCATTTTGTAACATTTTTGTTTCCTGGAACTAATTTGTTTTCGGAAATAGATTTGGAACATAATCAAAAGTAATAAATAAATAAAATTGCTTCTATGTTCTTGAGAACAACTCAAGAAACAAAGTAATTTTTTTTCTTCTTTTCCTTTTATTATTCTTCTTCCTCTAGTCGGCGACCTCACTAGCCCCCGGCATGGGGTGAGGTTGAGCCTCATGGCTAGAGGAAGGAGGAGAAGAAGAAAATGGGAAAAAGAAAAAGAAAAAATGCAATAAAATTATTAAAGATTTAAAAGAAATTTTAAGTCATAAAAAAATTTAAGGGTCATACCAAACCTATTTCTATTCCAAAAATAAAAAATTTGTGCAGTTACCAAACTTTTTCGAATGCTTAGAAACTCGTATAGGGAACAGAATCAGAAAAACCTATTTCTAAATTGTGCCCTTATTTTTTGAAATATTATGAGAAATAAAAAAAATTATGTCTAAGATGTCGAAATTGAAACTCGACACCCTTTGAAAATGCTTTTTAGCTCATATTACTTCTAAGATCACGACATGAATGACATTGCATGAATATGCTTTCTCTTCGTACCCCCACGTTAACGTGTGAAGATCGGTTATAAGTTTTAAAAAGGAAGAAGGATATTGATATGTATATTGTATCTTTTTTTTTTTTTATATTCAGTAAGTAGATTAAATAAATAAAATGATTTACTTATGTTTGAATTGGATTGCATATATTTTATAAGACCATCCAAAAGTAGGAAAATATGAACTATAGAATCATTAAATACATGTGGATGAATTAATCTTGAAAAAATGGGATAGAAAAATACCAATAATTCGCCTCATAAAAGAAGAAAGAGGGAAGGAAAAAAATAAGAAAAAGGAAAGGAAAATCTGATAATATTTTAAAAATCAAGAGAGAAAAAAATAAAAGCGAACGGCAGGCACTGCGATTCAACCTTAGCCACCTTTCACTCTACATAAAAGAAATGCGTGCTAGTGGGTTGAAGGACCAATTAAAGTTGGATACATGACGAATCCAGGTAGCTGCGCCGCGCTTCATCTCTTGGTACATTGCGCATGATAGATTTCCAGAAGAAATCGTACAATAATTTTTTTTTTGAGCAAAGAAAACGTACAATATTAGCGGTGTATTTTTCGTACTCGTTCTAGTGGACCAAGCTAGTAATTATATTTTTAAAAATAATAGAAGTCGATAATTGTCCGGGTAATAATAATAATATCTTGTACCTAAAACGGTGGCTCACTTTGATAAGTAACGGAGAATTTGAAACCTCATATTCATTTATACTAGAACCACAATAATTCGATAAAACTCCAAATCACCAAAATAATGTCTAAACCCAATGATTCAAGGAAGAGATAAAATATTTAAAGAGGGGATTATTCAGTATGGGTTCAATGGACAAATGGGGATGCAATGGGGGAAGGGCATAGGAAGTGACCAAATGCTTCGAGGAGGATTTTAAGTTTATAAGGGTAGTATGGGATCTGTAGAATTATTTTTTTTATTTTTTTATTCTTTAATGACCTAGGGAACCCGAGCACCGTACCAACACGGACATCCTCGATAGGCCCGGAGTGACGGGGGTAAACCCTGAGGCCCCACGGGAGGACTCACCACCCCCGTGGAATGGGTAAGACGCCAAGCGTCTTTGCGGAGAGTCGAACCCTCTCCCTCCTAGAAGGGGTCAGTGGGTCCTCCCACGGTAGGAAAGACTTAACCAGCGGAGCCACCGCGGTCAGTGGTGGGATCTGTAGAATTATTCGTTACTAATTAACTATAAAAAGGTAGATTAAATTTATTTTCAAGCTGTATTATGTCGGTGTGCTAGGCATTAAGCCAAACCCCCCGAGTAGTTGGCTAGAGCTCGCAGCTTCGAAATATCCTACCGGCGTCTCTATTATTTTGTCAGCCATTTTTTCTGGCCATTAAATTTGCTTCAGTACTTGGAAGTTGAAGATGACGAGCTCCATAATTGCCGCCGACGAAGAACGAGCCAAAAAAGGTCCTTCGATTCGAGGGACACCCCACCTTTCAATCGCGTATTTATTACTTCTCGACCGGCAAGCTGGGAGTAGGCTTTTGGCCAATTGACCTTGGTCGCATGTTGGGAACGTTTTGCATGAGAGAATTCGAGTTTTGCACTCGCGATTTTGGACCACTCGAAACTTTTCAAATTGCTTGCTGATCAATCGACATGTAACGGGATATATCCGTGTATATGAAGCAAGCATTGTTTGAAATTTTCATCATGTGGAACTAGTCCATATCAGTATTTTCGCATTTTGAACTTGCGATTCTTAAAAAGTAAATGGAAAAGTAAACGGAAAAGTAAATGGACCATAAATAGGTGCGTCCATGGCTCTCAAAGTCAACGTTGTCTCGATCCTCGAAGTCTTTTAAATTAAATGTGAAGGGTGACACCCCTTCAAATCGTGTATTTATTGCTTCTCGACCGGCTTTGGCAAGGAAAGCTGGAGAAGGCTCTTGGCCAATCGACTTGATCGCTTGCTGGGAACGTTTTGCATAAGAGAATTCGAGTTTTGCACTTGCGATTTTGAATGATTTGAAACTTTTCAAATCGCCTATCCATCGATATGTAACGTGACATATCCGTCAGGAATTGTCCGAAATTTCCAAGGCGCGGAACACAAGTATTTCCCACCTTTCAAACTTTCGATTCTTAAAAAATAAATGGAGGAGCCAGGACCGTGTAATTTAAAAAAGGAATCGTATAGGTGTGTCCATGATCCTCAAAGGGCGTGTTTGATTCGGTATTTTAAAAGCCCATTAGGTAAATTAAGATTCCTGAGATGATTATGTGGGATCGTCTGTATCCGTCATTTCTTGCTCTTGTGATAAATGTGCTTAATAGATTTTGGGTAAATACAAAGGCCATTTGCTAAACTACGTTTTGATAAATAACTTTGAAAGAAATTTTATTTAGTAGAAAAAACATTTGAAAAGTCATTTGGTGATTAATATTAGTTTTTTAATTTTTATTTATCTAAAATTGCAAAAGATCAAATATATATAATTTGACAAAAAAAAAAAAAGACCAAACTCTTCGCTAGTCCAATGAAGGGCTATGGCCATCGATGAGCCAGATTTGGCATAAGCGGCCGTCATCAGGCGACCTTCGGTAAGGGTCGCATGACCTTGGCTAGGGCCGCTGGGGGTCACCCGACCTCGGACGACCCTTGGAGAGGGTCGTGTGACCAACGGTTGTCATTGCGCGACCTTTGCGAGACCCATGCGAGGGCCACTTGAGGCTGCAAGACCTAGGCGGCAATCGCCTAGGTTGTGTGACAACCTTGGGTGACCTTGACTAATGGTAGCTAGCACCAGATCAACACTAAATTTGGCTCGCCAAGAGCTGTAGCTGTTGGTTGGACTAATAAAGGATTTGGTCCTTTTTTAATAAAAAAAAATAATGAGGGATAACATAAAAAATTTAAGAATTGATGATAGTAGTTTTGAAAGGAAAAAAATGAGTTTAGCATTTTGCCAAATACTGAAAGCACAAAACTAGTCTCTATAGGCTTTCAATCTTCCCAATGCTGTCTTTCAATTGAAAACTTCTTTAAAATAGTTGTCAAACATTTGCCAAAGAGGCTTTGGAGGCCGAAATCCCTTTGGAAATGCCGAAATTAGTGTACCCAAAAGTCTTTTAAATTGAATGTGAAGAGGTGAAACCAATTAAAAAAAGATGGGCCGATAGTTAAGGTTAGAGAATGGTGCGACTTCCCGGTCCATGGGTCCATGTCATTAAGAACCGGGATATGCTTACTTGCTTAGCCCACCCCCATCCCAAGAAGGGGGGAAATCGAGCATTATTACGTGATACGATTGTGTAAATTGGGGACTAATAGGCAGGGGCGCGAAAAAAAGAAGAAAAAGACCCGACTTGATCCGATCCAATTCGAACTGAAACTTTCGGGCTTTTCAGGTTGAGTTAATTCCGATTCAGATAAGATATAAAAGAAAAGGGTATTATGACGGTTCGTTCGAGTTGATTTTAGGTAGACCCAAATCAAACCGAAGCAATTTCGCTATCCATGATGATCGAAATGCACATCATGCCTAGTTAGCCCTTCGACTAAGAAGATGTTCGACTAAAAGCCAGTTTTGCTCCACCAGAACCGCCACTTTTGACCACTTCTCCTTCCTCGCGAAAACACGGATAGCAAGCGGAGAACGTCCAGCTGGAGCTTCATCTGCGAGCCATTCGAGAGAGAATAACAGAGAAGCGAGCAATGACAGAGGAAATTAGTACCCTCCATTTCAATTCCGAACTATTCATAAGAATCGAGAGCTTCATGGAGGTGTTTAAGGGAGAACCGTTTTGTTCTTGGCGTTTTGGTGTTCCTGAATCGTGCGGAGGCGAGCGCAGATGACACCGAAGAAGCAGAAGAAGAAGAAGCAACACTTCTGGCAACGATGTGGAACATAATTTTTGTTTTGCTTTTTTTTTTTTTTTTCTTGCCGGAAAGAGGAAGGTGCATGCTTTTTTCATTTCGCTTGCTGTTTCATTTGGAATCATCTAGAAGATATTATTCTACCAGCTACAAGCATGAATAAAGATCAGACAGGAGGAAAAAAAGAAAAAAGAAAAAAGAAAAAGCCCAATCGACCCAAACCTACATGAATCAATTCTTCTGTTTGGGTTTTTGCCAAGTCACAAGGAACATGCATTACCCCTGTGAGGCTGGCTTTTTCTTTTTTTTGATTTTTCGTCTCATAGGCTCCGGAGGCTTTCCTCACGTATGGGGCCGTTGAGTACTCTGCTTCAGGAAATCAGGTGATTTGTGCTTTAAGTTTCACGTAGGATCTAGCATCAAGTCCTCAATGTTTCTAGATATAAATGTAGATTACTCACCATGTTTGGCCCATAACTCCACCATTGAATACGAATTATGACTAGATGTTTTCGAAATCAGAAACCCAATATCTAATATACTCACTATTCTCGAGATACATTTAACTAGTGCTTTGAAAATTGAATATATCCTCATTAAAGTGTTTAGGATTTTGTTAAGGAGTGTTCATGGGCATTCTTTAAAGAATCAGCCATAGAAAATTTTAACAGTTTTAAAATAATTTTTCTGTTATTTTGCAAAATCAATGTAGTTTTATTAGGTGTTTTTAACAAGACCCCAACTATACCTTCGAGAATTGTAGATGAAAGGGATGATGCTGAAAATTTGAAATTTTTTTAAATAAAGGTTTGGAATGCCTTCATCTTTTCAAATAAGGATATGGAGTAAATTCTCTTTAAAATAAGAGTTTGTAATATCATATTTTCTCATCTAAGGATATGAAGTAAACCCTACTTTAATTAAGGGTCTGGAGTAGCTATGTCAATATTAAAGAAGGGCATAACTTTACTTACTAGTTAAGGACATTTGCATCATTTAGATTTTTTTCTTTCATTTTTCTTTTTTGTAAGAAAGACGAACTCACAAAGAAAAAAAGGCTAAACTTTAAAAAAAAATTAAAAAAGCCCATGGGCATTGGCCCGCCATTGGCACTGAGGTCTTGGCCTTTGGTCGATGATGGTCACCAACCCACGCTAAGGCGCCTACAACCCTGCCATGGCTAAAGGCCCATTGGTGATGGATGGGGCAGTAGCAATAGGTGGGGGAGGACTGCCAACCCATTTGCCTTTTTTTTTTCCTTTATAAGTTTCAGTATTTTTTTTTTGGAAAAAAAGGAAAGAAAATAAAAATTTGAAAAGGACAAAAATGCTCCTGGCCTTTTTTTGAGATTAATATAGCCAGTTTAGATGTTTGTTTGAAATAAGATTTATTTCAAACCCTTATTTGAAAAATAAATGTATTTTGAACTCTTATTTGAAATTTTTGCCATAAAAATATTGATAATCTAAGAGCTAAACAAGGGACCACATAAAGGTAGTGTGAAAGCATATTTTTCATCCGAAGTGGAATTTTTTTTTTTCGTCCAACCAAAACAAAAAAGCATATTTTTCATGAGTGGGGCTTAGTTTGGACGGTAGCGCCTACAGAAAGGTGGTGTAAAAGCATATTTTTCATGAGTGGGGCTTAGTTTGCACAATAGCGCCTACAAAACTATATTCTCATCCATGGAATCTACGAAGTTTATGTTGAAAAAAAATTCACTATCCTTAATGGAAAGAAAAACAAAAGAATAAGAACGAAAATTGAAAAAGAGACAATCAAGTTACAGCATTCGATTGGGAAGTTCAAACTTTTTTAACTCGAGAATCGAAGGTGTAATATGCTCTAAGCTAGAGTCCCAACTGGACTTAATTAGTTCTTAGTCATGAACGTAAGATAATCAAGAATTGGGTCTCCACACATAAGGCTTATTTTGTAACCATCATATTCCCAAAAATAATTTCTGTCCAGAAATAGTTTTTCCTCATCTATTCCCTAGATAAGTTTTTGAACATTTAAACATATTTGGTATAATACAATATTTCTATTCCCAGAGTAGAAAAGAAACATGAATACATTTGACATTAGGAGTGAGTATGGTCTGGATGGATGGTTCTCACCTTGGAACTAAGGGTAAGCGTGGTTCTCAGTTCTAGAGAGGTCTGTTTCGATTCCTAGTTCCTAAACCTAAAATGTAAAAAGTAAAAACCCTCTTCAGGCTTCAAGTGAATCAATTCTTTTACCCTTCTCCCGTTCTCTACCCAACCCCTATTCCCGACATCGCTTGCCCCCTCGTTGGATGTTGCTCGCCCCTTGACAACGCCTTTGACGATAATGCCCTGTTGCTTGTCACCCTCGACGCCGCTCGTCGCCCCACTATTGGATGCCGCTAGCCTCCCAACAACGCCCCGCCGCTTGCTGCCCTTGATGCCGATCGCCCTGCTATTGAACGCCGCTCCCCCGACTTGACGCTGCTAAACATCGCTCGACCTTGCCCCCCGCTAGACGCTACTCACCCCCCTTCACCACTGCCTCAATCGTAGGTCCAATCTCTGCACTATCTTGTCTTTTCTGTTCTTTAGTCTTAGATTGGTATGGTTTGATGATCCGTACAATGCCAATGCTTGCTAAATTATAAAAAAGACTTGCTAGATGCCGCATTTGTATGAGGTAGCAAGTTCATGTGTGTATTTTCCATTCAAAATGAGCCTCTCTCGGAGGTTGTTAGCTGCTGTAACAGTAGTCACTTGGACTGTCTATCTTTGCTGATGTCATTTGCTTATGCTCAAGATGAAATTGATTTTGTTTCTAACATCTGCTTTGTGCATCATTGGAGATGTTGAAGTTAAATGGAAAATTCCTACTAAATTCAAAGCCAAAGTCTTGAGAAATGCATGAACTTTCATATTTCTTGAGACTGATGTGCTGTATTTCATGAATTCTTGGTCATGTTTGAATTGTTTGCTTGGTGGAATTGGGCTAGATAATTCAAACTTCATTTCTTTTGGTATAGATGTGGGCTGGTTCTGGTGATGTTCGATACTTCTATTTGGCTGCTTATTTCATTGACGAATCTTGGTAGCACAAGAAGAAGAAGATATTGAATTTTGTGTCGATGGATTCAAGAATTTGCAGCCTCTTTCTGTTCTTCAGTCTTAGATTTGATTAGTTCAATGTTGCCGAGAACTCCAAAAATAAAATAATATTATATTATTGTTGTGTAGTGCGAAGTTAAAGTATCAAGATAACATGTCAATGGAGGTGGAGGGATGTGAGGAGATGAATCCGATCATGGAATTATAATTTTTTGGTAATGAAAATGAAAAAGAGGCACCCCCTAACATGAGTGCCACAAATAAGATACTTGGTTCTTGTCTGCCTCCTCATGATAATAAATATACATTTGAATACTAGAATCATTATGTGAGAATCAATGATAATGATGGAAAAACATATCAAGTAGAGTGCATTAATTGTGGGTCTGTGTTTAAGTACCGTGTTGCTAACGATACTTTTACAATGAGGAAGCACTTGACCACGTGCAAGAAGTTTCCTTATAATGTAGATAAGAGGCAGAAATTATTTGCACCATGTAATGTAGACGTGACTGGCAAGATAAGAGGAGATTCTAGTACTGATAACGTCTTATTGACATAGTCGTTTAATCAAGAACATTGTAGGCGGATGCTTGCTTGGTTCATCATCCTTGATGAACAACATTTTTCCTTGGTCAAGTGTGTTGGATTTCATGAATTTGTCAGTGAGTTACAACATCTCTTCAAACATTTATCACGTTTCATAGTGCAAAAGATTTCATGAAATTGTATTTCTGTGAAAGAACTTGTTTGGAGACTTATTTTGGAAAGATTAATTATATGATTGCACTTACAACTAATACATGAAGTTCCATTCAAAATCTGAATTATTTATATCTCACTACACATTTTATTAATGGAAATTGGAAGTTGCATAAAAAAAAATCAATTTTGTGGTAATGCATAATCACAGGAGTAAAGAGATTGGGAAAATGGTGGAGAAATGCATCCAAGAGTGCAGAATGGAAAAAAAAATGTGTCCACAATCACCGTGGATATGCCAGTTCAAATGATATTGTAATTGGCTATTTGAAGGAAAAACTTTCCAAAGAAAGGTTGTTGATATTAGATTGTAGTGTTTTGCACATAGGGTGCACATCTTATATATTAAATTTGATTGTGAGAGATGGCTTGACTTCAGTACATGACTCCATTGCGCGTATCTGAAATGTGGTTAGGTATGTAAGGAGTTCTCCCTTAATAGTCAAAGCATTTCAATCTTACATTGAGAGTGAACGGATTGCCTATAAGGGTTTAGTTATTCTTGACGTTGTCACTAGATGGAATTCCACTTATCTTATGTTAGACACCGTCATATAGTTCATAAAAACTTTTGAAATGATGGAAAAAAAAACGATATATCTTTTGTAAGTGAGCTTAATTATGAAATTCGAAAGATGATAATTGGGAAAATGTTATTATTCTTTTGGAATTTCTAAAAATATTCTATGATGCCACCAATAAGATGTTAGGGAGTTCATATTTATTTCAAATGATTATTTTGAAGGGATAGCTCTTTTGTATAGATATTTGAAAGATGCAGCCGATGCTTCGGATTTAAGCTTCAAACTATGGGTGCGAAGATAAAAGAAAATTTTGACAAGTATTATGAAAGTTTGGATAAAGTAAATATGATGGTATTGATTACGGTTATGTTAGATCCTAAAGCCAAGTTGAATTATGTGAGTTTCTTGTATGGACAAATTTATGATGATGAATCGAAAATTAAAAAGATGCATTACAAGGTGAATGATACATTAGAGCGTTTGTATGAATTTTATGAGCAATATTCTCTTGTTTCAAGTGATCGAAATTTTGATGGCCATAGTTTAAGTGCAAGTAGTAGTGGTTTTGATGCCAATACAAGTGGTAATGAAGGTATAAAGAAGTATGACGCTCAAACTTGGAAGAAAATATTTTTATACTGAAACAAACAAGGGCGTGATAACAAAAAATCCTAGCTTGATGAGTATCTTCAAGAAAAAAAATGAAAAAGGTTATTGATCTTAATCTTTTGATGTGGTGGAAGACTACTGGCTCAAAATAAAAGATTATTTCTTTGATGGCTTGGGATATTTTGTTTATTCATGTAACTATTATTTCTTCAGAGTCAACTTTTAGTACATCGGGTCGTGTGCTTGATGGCTTTTGAAATTCTTTAACTTCAAAAGTAGTAGAAGCTTTGAGTTGCACTCAAGATTGGTTGAGAGCTATTCGTGTACCGATTGATGTTGAAGAGTGTATTGAGAATGGAGAAAAAATTGAGTTGGGTAAGTGATGTTTATAACTTTATATATTGTAATTCTTTTTGTATATTTAATAAATGAATATTTGATTTAATCTTTTTTTTAGATATGGATTGTCTTAATGAGAAGATTATTGTCGGTAAGTAAAGTTTACTAGTTAAAGTGGAATGCATATATGTGGTAAGTCCATTAGACTTCTCTATTTTTTGTCAATATTTAAGAGATTGCTCTCACACCTATATGATGGATCTATAAGGTGATCATCATGAAGATAAATGAAAAGTTACAAATTGGGAACCTTAGGATCATCATGAAAATTTATTCCTAGAATTTTAAAGAGGATGGTAATGCAAGAAGGAAGAGTAGTTTCCCTTGGAGGATATGGTGAAAAGCTTAATATTGGAAGTCTGAAGCTTTCCCTAACATGCTTTGGTATTGCTTTTTTCACCTTTTTTGAATAATAACTCCTAATCTGACATTTTCACAGGTGTCTTTTCTTTCATCAAATATTGCCATGCTTTATATCAAGGCTCATGTCTAATGATTTTTTCTTCAAAGTCTTGTTCTCATTGTCAAAAAACGTTATTAATTGCTTCCTTCATCTATAGCCCAATAATGGAACAAGTCTTTGGGTCTAGCAATTGATTCCAACTTTGATGGCTTGCATTAATTTAAGATCTGTTTCAAGAGTTGCAGTGGAATTTAACAATTATTCTCCTATTCTCTTCATCTTTTCTAGTGGAGAAGATCTTATCATGTATGCTTTTTTCCTTTGAGGATTTGTTGCGTATTCAGATATAATTCTTGCATTTTTGCAGTTGTTAGCAAAGCAATTTCCTTCTTGCTTAATATGAGTAAAGAAAAGACTTCTTTCTTTCCATGATTTATGATCAATTTCCCCTTTACTTTTAGTTTTGTTGTATCATCTTATGCTGTATGTATTTCATGAAAAGACAGTTCTTTCCAATGAATGGAGACATAAGTTCACGACAGCCAGAAACAAGGGCAATTATGAAATGGTTGAGAGAGATTCGTTTCACAGCATCTGCTCCCTTGCATGGGGTACTAAATTTAGCTCTTCTTTTTTTTGTGCTAGATCTTGTCATGATGGTAGGGCCTTTGATGACAACGCATGATTATATACTTGTTTATTGATGCATGATTTACACTTGTTTATCACTCCCCTCCCTCCCATGTGTAATGAGATTAAAATTTTAAATATGAAGAATTATTTGAACAATGAATGTAACAATGTGCATCTTCTTATAATTTCTCAGGGTGTCCTAGTTGCAAATTATCCATGGGATGGAACGGAGGACCAGAGGTGATTGTCTGACATTCTGGTTCATATGTTGAATTCGTGGACCACTTATCTTGATAATTTGCTTGATTTCCCAGCCTGCATGCAATGCCTATTGTCACTTTGATATGTGTTGTCTTGCATCTTCTTTGCCAGATGTACTAGGCATTATTACTTTTTTATTGATTGGTTGTTCTTTCTCTATGTTCGTGAATTAAATCTCCATCTAATTGTAGGTCTGCTTTGATCTCCAGTTTGCAGCGTGTCCCAAACCTTTTCTGTATTGCTCCTATGTTAAGTTAAGTCATCCTTTTATAGTGATGGAAAAGTTGAAATCATTTAGTTTTAGAGGGACAACAGAAGATAGAAAGGTGCTACACATTAATCAAAGTTTACACGTGATCTTTTATTGGCCTACTTGATTTGTTGTTGATAACTTTCCATAAATTATTGCAGTAATTATACTTTTGCTTTCATATCCTATATTCTTAATGACTATTGGCAATCATACATTGCAGGAGATATTACTTTGCCAGCCCTGATGATGAAGCCTTTTGATTCATGGCAAATATATATAGTCGCTCTCACCGTAACATGTCATTGAGGAAAGAATTTGAAAGAGAAATTACGAATGGAGCAGCTTAGTATGACGGTTTTGAGGTTAATCCATTATAGCTCATAATATAGGAAGTGTTGATCTTTTCAGTGTTTTAATCTAACACCTTTGTGAAGTGAACCACTGGACTTTGCAAAAGAGAAATAGTTCCATTATACAATGGAGCTTTTTAGTACTTTACCTGGCATTTGACTATCTAAAAAGTTTCATTACTAACATTGCTTTACTTGTTCTAGTTATCCGATATGTGGTGGCATGCAAGACTGGAACTATATCCATGGTGGCTGTTTCGAATTGACATTGGAAGTTAGCGAAAATAAATGGCCAAATGCTAGTGAGGTCTGCTCCCAAAGAAGTCAATTTGTATGCTTTACTTATTGCGAGCATCATTTACATGGTTTGGAGCTTGCATTGCGCTGTTGACATAAATTTCTTCACTCCGCCAAATAAGGTCTGTGCAGACGGAATCTAACCTCTTGCCTAGAGGAAAATGCTAAGCTTAGCAGGTAAAGTGATCTTGTCTTCTGTTTGTCTTCTGTATTAAAATCTTTTACTCTATTTTCATTGCTCAAAGATGATTTGTTGTAGAAAAGAAGTTTCTGAAACAATGAATGACTCATGCTGGAATACACTGTCGGTCCAAAATAAAATTTTTCAAGTTCCAAAATATCAGCTTCTCAAGCTTACAAAGTCAATGCATTGACTACACAAAAGGACTTAATGAACTTATTTATAATGCATCACGTGGCCTCATGTTATCTAGTTTGTAGAGTACTTAGTTCTATTACCACATTAATTGGGAATTTAAAGGCTTCTCAAGGTGCACTAGCTTCACAAAATGCTCATGTTACTTCTTTTGCTTTTACAGAGAAATACATCATCTAAGTTGCAAGTTCGATAGTCTCAATTCCCAAGACAACAATGGAAATGGCAATTCCAAAAAGGTACTTGTTTGGTAGTATCCATCGTCACTTGTCATTTGTAAAATATTCAGCATAGGTTTGATGTGGTATGTGGCATACTCATTTTTGCTAGTATCATCGTGTAGAATTTGGTTCACATTCCATAATATTAAATTCTGACGAGTATTATAGGTTTTGTGTTCGTGTTGTATTCTCTTTGATGAATGATGAGCTTGTTTATTATTGATGCGTTGAAACCAAAAAAGAAAAAAGAACTTGTTGGAACCTGGAACCAACCTTAGAACCTGTGATAGGGTATGTTCCGGGTTCTTAGTTCTGAAGGGTAGGTTTCAGGTTCCAAAAAATGAGGAACCTGTATTCGAGGGTAGATTCTAGTAACTAAAAAATGAGGAACCTGTATTTGAGGGTAGGTTTTAGGTTCCAAGCGGAGCATGTAAGGAACTAGGAACTGTTCACCTCTACCTGAAACTGGAAATCTTTCACTAAGAACCGGTTCTAAAAAATTCGAACTAAGACTTGCCTGTTGTTTCCATGAATCCATCCCATCGCCAATTCGGTCTGAAACCAGGTGAGTCCATGAAACCGATCCCCAATCCCTATAAAATTGCATTCGTTGATTAATATCACGGTGAACCTATTTTCTATTTAGAGCACCAAAGCTTGTTTGGCCTTGTATTTGGGTAGAATTGTGAGCCATTGATTTTGATTAAAAATTGAAAACTATGGGGCGAAACGAATAAATAATACTTATTAGCTAAAAACTTAATTTCGTGTAAGGTCATGGCGTGGTCCTCTAACAGGTTTCCCGACACTAGAAACATACAGAATTAGACTCTTAAAATATTAATAGCTTAATCCATCTTTTTTTAACATCAACCTAATTTAATCATGGGAATGGCTAAGGAGATATTTAATTATACTCTTAAAATGAACTATTAGCTGTTAATTTTGTATCATGATGACAAGGCAATGCAACATTTATGATCATCTCCAACTGGTTCTCTCCTTCCTCTATATTTGTTATTATTATTATTTTTTTGGTTAAGAAAACAAGTAAATGGATTATTACAAAAGAAAAAAAGATGAGGGGATTAATCCTATTACACACCCAAGAGAAAAAATTAGTTAATAATGTCCAATAACTACAAATATATATGTTCATATATATTTGGTTGAAAAGCTATGAAATAATTAAATAATTGAGCTGATTTTTTAAAAATAAAATAAAATATATACCAGGTGTGTAGGTGGGCCATTCCACGCCTAAAACTGGGAATCGGATCGATATTCACCGGTTCCACTATATTGGAATCGAACTGGCCTTCATGGGAATCGACAGTTTCAGTCCGGTCCGATTTGGCTTTGGGTGATTCAGGTGGTTCTTAGTTCTTTTGCACACCTTTATTTGGTATGACCCTCAATTTTTTTTTTGTGTCCAAGAAATTTTTAAAATTTTTAATAGTTTTATGAGATTTTTCTTTTTTTAAATATATACATACTAGTTTGGTCCCGGTTCTTTTTTCCTTCTCTTTTTCTTTCTCTTCTAGTCGACAACCTTGTTGGCTCCCAGTTAGGTCGAGTCTCGCCATGGTTGGGTGAGGCCGTCCTCGCCTTAGTTGGACGACGTTAAGTTGAATCTCGTCCCGCCACTATAAGGTCAGCCTCACCTAGTCATGGCAATGCTCAACTAGCCATGGCGAGGTCATTGGACCTTGTGTTTGGCCGATTGTTAGCCATTGTCAAGCCTAACGATTGGCTAAAGGAGGAAAAAGAAGAAAAAAATAGAGAAAAAAAGGGCTTGATTTTTAAATAACTCTTTTCTACTTTTCATTCTATTCTAAATTTATTTTCGGGAATAAATCTATTTTTTAAAATGGAAAAATCAACTTATCAAATGAATTTTTGTTCCGAAAAATAAAAGAACATAAATAGTTAAGAATTGATTGATTACTAAATAAGCTTATCTGATATATTATAAAAAAAAAGGGGAAAAGACCATAAAAAATCCAAAACTTTGTCTAAAGTGACAAATTTATTCCAAACTTTTTTTTTTTTGGTGATATAAAAAACTCCGAACTTTGCCAACTGTGACACATTTATCCCAAATTTTTTTTTTGTGACCCCAAAAATTTTGAATTTTTATCCATGTGACATATTTATCCTAAACTGTAGGATATTTTGGTCTTTTTATTTTTTTTCTTCTTCTCTCTTCTCTTCATCGACCATAGCGGAGGGCAGTCGGTGTTTGGCGAGGGCTGTCCTCACTGACGTTAGGCTAGGGGTGCCCTCGCGGATTTAGCAAGGGTCATCCTTACCGACGCAGGCAAAGGCATCCCTTGTCAACGTTAGGCGAGAGCACCCCTTGCCAGACTTGGGCAACGGAGTTCGGTGAGGTCACTCCTCACCCGAGTCTAGTGAGGGCCGTCCTCACCCGATGCAGGCGAGGGTGGCCCTCGTTGGCGTCGGGCAATGACGGTCCTCGCTAGATCCCTCATTGGTGTCGGGTGAGGGCATCCCTCGCTTGACCCAGCTGAGGGCTGCCCTTGCTCGAAGCCGGTGAGGGCGGCTCTAGCCACCCTAGGCGAGGGTGACCCTCGCCCAATGCCGGCAAGGGCAGCTCTCACCGTCCACTAGCGAAGGGAAGGGAGAAGATTAAGAAAAAAAAAGAATAAAAGAAGAAAAAGGAAAAATAAAAAAATAAGACGAAAATGCCTTTGATAATGTGTAACGGTTTGCAAAGTTAGGGATTTTTCATATTACAAAAATTTTTTAGGATAAATTTATTACCGTGG
This sequence comes from Eucalyptus sideroxylon x Eucalyptus melliodora, assembly GCA_016097485.1. Taxonomy (NCBI): domain Eukaryota; kingdom Viridiplantae; phylum Streptophyta; class Magnoliopsida; order Myrtales; family Myrtaceae; genus Eucalyptus; species Eucalyptus sideroxylon x Eucalyptus melliodora. The sequence continues at coordinate 38,596,013 of CM027834.1, read as the reverse complement.
GCAAAATTTGAGATTTATAGTGATCTTTTGTCAAAGGAAAAATGCAAAGAAACAAGGATCCTACTTTATTTTCCCGGGGAAAAATAAAAATTTGAAGGAGAAATTTCGTTGGGGGCCGCACATGGAGTTGGAGCCTGGACGTAGGTCCCGGCACCAACAGCCAGAACACGAAAAAGCAGGGGAAAGGGGGAAGTGGGGGGCATATTCCTCCTCCTCGCGAGCCTTCGCCTTTCCGCGATAATCAAAACGTAAAAAGGGAAGAAGAAGAAGAAAAAAAGAAGAAGCCTCCAATTCCTCAATCCTCAATCTCCATCCATCGAACTCGAGCTCCAACTCGATCTTCCCGACAGCCCCCCCCAGAAATTCAGCCACAAAATGCGTCGCAATTGCTGCCACGTGTCCCTCGGCTTCGTCCTCAAGCTGCTGAATTACCTCCAGACCTTCGTCGGCGTCTCCATCCTCCTCTACTCCGTGTGGATGCTCAACCAATGGAACGATCGCGCCCCCCCCGCCTTCCCCTCGCCGGCCTACCCGCCGGGCTCCTCCGGCGCCCCCCTCTCGAGCGCGCAGTCCGCGGAGATGGCCCGCGCCGACCGGAGCTCCGGCCTCGAGCTCGCCGCCGGCGTCGTCTCCCGGTGGGACGACGGCCTGGGGCTCGCCCTGCGGTCGTTCGAGCTCCCCGCTCGCTGGTACGTTCTCCGTCTCGTCGGGATGGGATCGGGTGGCGGCGTTGCGTGTTTGAATGCGTGATTGCGGTGATTGGGGTCGATCGCGATGATTCGGCGTGGGATATGGTATGGTTTGGCATGCGTTGGGAGTTTTGGTACGAGCAATGATACCGTTGATTGTCTTATTATGGCAGGTTCATCTATTCATTTATGGGATTGGGGATTGTGTTGTGCTGCGTCTCGTTGATTGGCTGCATCGCTGCGGAAGCATTAAATGGATGTTGCCTCTGCTTTGTATCCTGCCACATGGACGGCCTGCTTTACGTCGAGCTGTCTAATGATCATAGTTTTGCTCGATCTTTCGTGAATGCACACTGAACTAAAGAAGTATTAGTACACAACCTTAGAACACCTAATGTTTTCATTACATCTTCATTGGCCATTTTGAACCGAAGGAGCTAGTGCAGAGAAGAGGGGGCTTTGAGTGGGTTGTCCTGGCGGGGCAAGCTGAGGGTGTTGATCCTGATTGTGGACGTCTTTGTGATTTTTATCGTCGATCGTGCATTATCCTACTAGCATAGTATCTGAGAATAGCTTCTGCATTAAATTTCATGTAACTGAAATTGATCTTGTTGACTTGAACATGTTAAGTACATTCACAGGGAAATACATTTTGCAGGTAGTTATTGCCCACAGGTGAATTGGAACATATAAAATTTGCTTATTTGGCTGTTAGTAAGTTCTTTAAGGGCACTGTTTTTGACAAACTACATTGAATTGAGGTATTGTCAAGTTGTCAACAAGTGCCCATGCATTAAATAATAATGGTTTGATTTTCAAAGTATTGGTTATACGTACTATGAAGTAAATGGACAATTACAAAATTTCTTATTTGTGTATTTAGCCTAAGATGAATGTCAGACATCAAAATGTATAAATGACAACATTGTACATTGTTCTGCTAGTCTATAATGTTTTCCCTTAATGTTGCAAAAATCAGTACACTCTTCTTGTATCTGTGCTTCTTCTCTTAGAAGCAGCTCTGGTGGCGTTTATTGCAATTGATCATCGTTGGGAACAGGTAACTCTCTCTCTCTATAATAATTGATCATCTCTTCTGCTAGTTCTTGTTCATCACGTTGGTTCTATCACCCCTTGCAGATTCTTCCTTCGGACCCTACCGGAGAACTTGATAGTCTTCGCTCATTTATTGAAAGCAACATCGAAATGTGCAAGTGGATTGGCATTGCTGTTGTTGTAATACAGGTTTGTTGTTGTAATTTTTTGATTTTTATGGTCCCTTAACAAATGACGATTCAAAGTTACCTTTTCTGACCTACTCACGAATCCTGTTGATCTTTGATGTGTCCACCCAATTTTTCTATAAGAGCATTCCTGTGCGACTGTATCTTGGCTTTGTTTCTGTCAACTGCCTTAATCTGAGAAGCTTTAAAATTTGAAAATCCCCCTTAAAATGATTCTCATGGATTCCTTGCATAGCTTATAAATTCTTGCTGTGTTGGAGAAGTATGATGGTGGAGAGGATGTTGAGGATGATTATAGATGAGAGCTCATTTGCTGTTACTTGTAGTTGCTTATAGATATCACTAGTCACAATAAAAGGGTGTTGGTGATGGTTGGTCAGTGATGCTATTCGCTTATAATTGGTTGGCAAGCTGACATTCTTTCAGGATATTGTTAGCTTCAAGAAATTGAACAGGTGTTAATGATGGTTTGTTGGACTGATAATGGTTAGATGTTAATTGGTTATCGAGCAGATTTTTCTAGTTAATTGTTGGCAATTGTTAAAAGCGACCTACGCATTGGAAAATGCTGGGGAATTGATCAATGTGTTGACTCCACTTTTCTGGGAATCAAGTTGTCGTCCTTTATGTTTTCTTATTATTGGATACCAACAAACATTCTACCACATTTAGACCATTTTGAGCTTGATAGATACTCGTCCTATATCTTTTAGCAATAAAACTGGAATTCGTTTTATTAAGTGGCAGCATAACCCGTGTGAATCACCAGATTATCGAAAGAGACAAATTGCTGGAGACAAAGGACTATATCTAGGTTTGGGCTTTGTGAGGAGGCAACAACAAAGTTTATGAAGACCACACTGTGGTGCTTTGAGTTGCAGCTAAGCCGAGGGGCACTTTTGTTACTGTAGTGAAATACCTGTTCATTAAGCCTTGGGTCATTGTATCTGTCTCACTTTCCAGACTAAAATTTATGAAATAACAAGAACTTTATCTTAACAAATCACGTTCCTCATAATATTTTTCGTATAGGGAGGGGATGTTCAACTTCTATATCTTTCTTTTCTTCCATTTCTGTGAGGTGGATGCTTTTTGATTCCAGATAATTGATCAATAATTTACCATTTGATTTGCTGAACTTTAGATGGGGAAATTATGGCCAGAAAGTTCACTTTCAGTGATTTTTGTGCAAAATGAAAGACTGGATATGAATTCATATAGCCTTTTGTGCTTTGTCCATTAGATCACCTAGTGCTAAGATGGAGTTTTCTCTTGTGCTCAGGCGTTGTCCCTGCTCCTTTCATTTGTTTTGCGAGCATTGGCTTCTCCTCGGAGAACTGATTATGATGGTCTGGATGATTATGACAATGTTGAAGGTCGGACCAGAGAGCCACTTCTAAATCATAAATCAAGCACAACATCCGGGTCTGCTAAGTCTGATGCTAGAGGTGATCGCACTGGTATTTGGAGTTCACTTGTGAGAGAAAAGGTACTCTTTCCAAAAGCAATTATTAATTGTATTTGGATAGTACAATTAACTCCACCGCCTTATTTTGTTTGGTGAGTTCTATGATTTTATACGGTAATTTCTTTGTTTCAGTATGGATTGAACAACAGTGCCAAATTCGGTTCGGACAGCCAGAACGCATCAGGTAGTACAAAAACAAAGTGATTGGAATTGGATGTGATACTGTATGTTGGAGGCAAGGGAAAGGAGCAAACCCCATTCTTCACGAGTGACTGAAAAGTATTTGTCATGTGGATCTGACTGAAAGCATTTTGCATATTGATTAGAGATAGAAGTTGTGATGTGCATAAGACTTGAAAGATCATTTGTAAAAAAGGGTACTATTAGCTTGACCTTTTTTTTATTTGTTTGGGGGGGGGGGGGGGGTGTTGGGTGTGGTTTGGTTTTCAGTGGCTTGGGTCGATGACACTCCATTCTTACTACGCAGCATAACGGTCATTCATACGTGATTAACAGTTGTTGGTTGTGTGCTCGTTTAGTTGTGCTGTCTCTCTGTTGTAGCATAATATTCTTGTGTCTGCGTCTATAAACTATTGGGAGCACCTTCATAGCAATGACATTCGTGATTCAACTTCATGTTCTCTTTATGATTTTTACTTTTTGTTGAGCTTATCCCTTTCAATGTTTATACATAGCATGTCAGGAGTTAAAAGGCTTGAATCTGAAATCACACGTATATGTTGCTTCAATGGCCTGCGGAGCCATGATGAACTGGCCTCCTGTGCGCCACCTTTGCAGATCAATTTTTTGCGGTACAACTGCGATTCGTCCCCTGGTGAAAATATTCAGGAAGCATGTCGCCATTCATGAAATTTGAGAGTTCAGTTTGTGATTGGAGAGAATTTGCAAAGATAGAATTAGAGTTGACATGTAAATAGAGGAGAGGTGAATCTCGGCCTGGCATCTCAATAGGCCTGCTCATCATTGGGCAGGCTTGGGCTCAGGTATTTTGGGCTGTTGGTCTCGGCAATGTCGGACAGACCCAACTAGTTTCTTTCAGGGTGGACCGACAAGTGTCCACCTATCGGCCCCGCCCACGGACCCGACATAATTGCTCGGAACTTTCTAATTTTCTCAGTTGAGACTGCGAGCAGACTCGTGCAAGGACCTAGGTTTAGTATCCCGATCAGACGGCTAGGAAGAGCAGAACCGGGAATTTACATTCCGGGGTTCGACTGCCATGTGCTGCCCAACCCATACTGTTGCCGTCGCCAGTCGGGCATATTTCTCGATAGGTTTGTGGCGGGCCTACCGACTGATCATCTCTACAATTAATCCTGTAGGGCTAAATTGAAAGCAAGAGAAAGGAAGGAAATATCGTACACGGCATATCATATAAATGAATGCATTCCTGCATGACATGATACCAGATGACCTGCCAGCCCGTCCATGACATGATAGGCCTATGTCGATTGGTGCACAAACCCAGCATTCAATAAAAGAACATCCTAGTGGCCTTATTCAGCAATCAAAAAAGTGACACAAATGATTTCGAAATTTTTACTCAATATATAATATTATTTTCAAAATTTTAATTTGTTCAATATGGTTTATGAAGTATAGTTTAATATGTAATGTCGTTTACGGATTTTTAATTTTTATCAAAAATTCAAGAAAGACATTGAATAAATTAAAAGTTTAGCTATTTATTGAGTCAAAATTCAAGAACTATTTATGTAATTATTCCTTCACTGGCTTGATGATATTGGATTCATGTAATCATACGACGTGTTAAATAAAGAAAAAAGAAGAAGGAGGGCTTCTCGTATTCTTTGTCCGCACACTGCCCCCAGCCGCTGTGGCGAGCTAATGGAACGGTGTTCGCCTCCCATCTTATCCGTCGTACCCTGCTCTGCTAAGTTTAATTGCAATGGCACCCCTCGGGAATTTTGGCGAGACAATAAGGATGTGTGCAAATGGGAATACTACTACTGCCACTGATACCGTGAGCAACCATCATGAGCCAGACCATCGATTTTGGTTCAGCCAATTATTGCGGGATGATGGGTCGATTCTTCAAATCGGTTATGGAATTGCGAACCAAAGAAAAGTAGGCGAACATAAGAAAAATAGTTATTTTATTAGCTAGTGCTTTGCTTTAAGAATACTCATTAATCATACTTAACAGGGGATAATTACTCAAAAAATCATATATATTTATATAATAATTGTGTCAATTTAGTCTCAATTTTTTTTGGTCAATTTAGTCCTAGATCTTTTGTAATTGCATCAATTTAGCAAGCCGGTCAAATTTGGCCAGCTATCTAGCGAATGTTAACATGGATCAATTTTTATTACTTTTTTTTTGAATTTTTTATTTATTTTTTCAAATTTAGTGGGCCTTGCCTAGTGATAGTGAGGCTCGCCTAGTGACAGTGAGGCTTGCTCTCACTTAGCCGACGAGGCTAACATCACCGACCCTTACCTCTAGGAAGAAGGAAGAAAGAAAAAAAATTATAAAAAAATTGAAAAAAAAATAATTAAAAAAGTTGTCTACGTTAGCATTTGCTAGATGATGGCTACGTTTGGTTCGGCATTTGTAAGGGGTTTTGAGTCCAATGCAAATGTTGAAAGCTCAAAGCTATTTGAGGAAATGCAATTGTGTTTGGTAAATAATTTCAGCATTTGGTGGAATGCTGAAAGCTCAAAGCTAGTCCCTACTAGTTTTGGGCATTCGGCGGAATACTGAAAACTCAAAGTTAGTCTCTACTAGCTTCAGGCTTTCAGCATTTTGAAGGCAGGTTGAAAGTTGAAAGTCGGCTTCAAAGCTGAACCAAATGGTCTAACATTTCCCCAAGGGGCTTTCAGGCCTGAAAGCCCTTTGGAAATCCTGAACCAAACGCAGCCGATGACTAGCTAAATTTGGTTGAATGGACTCGGTTGGCATTATTATAAAAGATTTAAGACTGAATTGGTAAAAAAATAATAATTAAGAATGAATTTGTACCATTGTAATAAGTTTATAATTTTTTTGATAATTTTCCCTACTTAATAGATAAGGATTGTCTTTTGAAATATATGGATTATAAATGACACGATAGACATAATGTACTAAGAAATAACAATTTCTCTTTTTCTATACTGCGAAGATACCTGTTAATAATTCCCGATATACTGTTCACCTTCTCTCCCAAGAGGGGTGTTTTTCACACTGTTTATTGATCTGTGTTTCGCTCGGCCTGGGCAATTTAACCATTCTTTTGGCCTGAATTTTGGCGACTTTCCTCCTCTTGGTACACTCCAACTCCTCACCGAATGGTTTGGTTTAGTTTTGACTCAAAGAGGAGTTCTCATCTACCTTAGTTTTGCTGGTTTGCCTGGTTCGTTGCTGTGGGAGTCCCTATTCGTGGGAGTTGCTCGAGCTGAGCCGGGAGCTGAGCTTGGGACTTGTGGTGGTGTGGGCATCCCTAAACGTCCATCCTCCTCTTAGTTAGGCCCTGGTATAGATTTCCTCCTTATGGCTTTTCTGTAGAGGACTAGTTGGTCTGGTTAAGGGCTGTGCTGGCTTGATGGCATCCTCCTCGGCTGAGATGCTTTTAGGCTCGAGTAGTGGGAAGGATCAGAGTCCCCCTCCTCTCAATCTTGTTGATAGACCGAATGGTAAGGTGGCCCAAGATTCCTGTCGGGGAGGGGGAATTCTTCGTCTGGTGTTGGTGTCAAGAGGGGCCTAGGTACTAGGCCTCCTCGGATGGATCGTTCCAAGGGGAGGAGTTGTTCTAGAGCTCCTTCTAAGCGGGCCTAGAGCAAGCAAGCTCGGTCCTCAAAGCCTCCCCAAGCCCAGACATGGGCCAACGTGGCACGGCTCGTAGTGAAGGGCTATGAGCTCTCCTATGTTCCGCCTGCTTTTGTAGATGGGAAACTGGTTGTCAATTTGATGAGTGAGGTGCTATAGGTCACGGATCCCAAATGGCATGAGTTCTTAGTCGAATATTTTTAAGGGAAGAGGCTCCCATTTCAACTCACAGAGCAAACTTTAGAGAACACCTGGGGATCGAAGCTGGTTGACGTGCTCGCCAACGACTAAGGCTTCTATTATTTCCATATTCCGGACCCGATGTTCTGCAGAAATATTTTAGAAGAGGTTCCTCTCACTGTTGCTAGGATTCCTCTAATATTGTAGTAATGGAAACCACTCATGGAGTTGAAGAAGGACAAGCGGTCCACTGTTCTGGTTTGGATAAGGCTCAAGAACCTACCCCTTGACCTTTGGTCCACTTTAGCAATTGGTGCTATCGCTAGCTCCGTGGGTAAGCCCATTTTTGTAGATCAACGCACTGAAGGATAGAGGATGCTTTCGTTTGCTTGTGTGTGTGTCGAGATTAAAGTGAACCAGCCTAGGGTCTCTTTGGTTGAAGTGAATATAGATGGTGTCCCTAGGACCATTGCTATTGAATTCAAATGGCGGCTAGTGGAGTGCCAAAAGTGTGGGGTTTTTGGACACAACTGTGCTGCCCCCCTACTCAACCTTCGGCGATCCTGAAGAGGAACCGTCCTACCCCTGCTGCTTTGGAGCCTGTTCGACCCCATGCCCCAAATTCGGTAGCCCCCTCCGAGCCTAATCAGGGCTAGAAGATGGTCAAAGGCAAGAAGAAAAAGCCTACTCCTTCGCTTCTTGGCAGCTTGTCTGTCCCGACTAATCCGAGTGATGATGGGAGGTCCTTGAAGTTGAAGATTGTGGCGGTAGAGAAGAGATT